>JARCFY010000004.1:77007679-78271608 GCA_029233225.1 Lepidodactylus listeri
CTCCATTACTCCCTGAAATTCCCCCCTTTCAAGCCACATAAACTAGCAACTATCATCATGGTAATGAGTTCCACAAGCTGTGTGAAGAAGTGCTTCCTTTCCTGGGTCCTGAGTGCTTTATGGATGCTTACATCCACATTGGTAGTAAGCTCCCATAAAGAACCAGCTTCCGGGATGCTTCCACTGTTCCTATGATGACCTTATTCAAATCCACCCACCTTTTCCACAGCGGAGTAATGGTTTCTTGAGCCTTGTCAGGGCTTATCAGTGCTTATTACCAGTGGCAGCGGCAGCTGGAAGGCAAACAGACTACTGGAAACCCTCAGTAATCAAAAGTGCACTGTATATCTTTATAATCTCTTCTTACTACAGATTCCCGGGAATGCACTGGGATTGAAAACGGTTTCTAGAGATAACCCCTTCATATGAATCCTGCTTAAAGCTAAACAGAAATCCTTCTCTATATCTCCTTGTCCTCCAGCTGCATTTGCTTTACCTACAAACTTTCACCTCAGTCTTAGGATGGCTTGGGGCTTAACAGAACTGCATGGGCTCAGCCTTCAAAGCTGAAGGAAAATTTGCTCCTGAACATGTGCAGAGAGCCATTTGATGCCCTGCAGTGTTGAGGGCCCAGTTTGGGTAGCAGACCAGAGACAGAGTACCAGGGGTGGACCCTGTATGTGCCACCTGGATGTGCCTGAACATACTGCTCCAACAACCAAACATTTTCTCTCCATTCTTCTTCTTCCTTTCTCCTGCTCCCTCTCCACTGTTTTCTTTCTTCATTTTGCCCATATCCCCCGCCCACAACTTTCTGTCCTCTTCCTCCCAGTGCAGAAGCAAGCCACCAACCCATTTTACACACACATGCACCCCTACAAATGAAAATATTATCTAATCTGCTGCTGGAGGTTAATTTTTGGCATCTAGCCCATGCCTCCCTTTCTCATGTAGTTGACAAAGCTACAAACACAGTGAGGACTCATTGGAAAAGAAAAAGCATTGCCCCAGCTAGATTGCTGGCCAGCTGATGGGATCAGCAGGGAGAAGTAGTGAAAGTACTAATGCTCCCGCTCAGCCAGCAGCCAGTCGCTGTTCATGACTGCCATGTGGGAAGCTGTAAGAAGAAAAACAGGTTGCTTACCTGTAACTGATGATCTTCGAGTGGTCATCTGTGCATTCACACCTATGGGTTTTCGGCACCTGCGCGGAAATCCATCGGTAGCATAAAAAGCTTTAATGGATTTTTGCGCCCAGCACCTCTGGGCATACACGGAGGCCCCATTGTGCATGCCCAGAGGAGCAGGGTGCGGACATCCCGCCAGTTCCTTCTGACCACTGTGAACCAGACCGGAGAAGAGGAAGACTAAGCCTGGCAGCAGAGGGGAAGGATGGGTGGGTGGTGTAAATGCACAGATATAATGCTGCAAGTGGTGCACCTTCCTCTTCTGCTTGAAATGCAGCCCCGCTTCCCGCCTCCCTTCAGCCCTTTCTTCCTTCTCTGGCCCTGGAATCCACCTCCCTTTCAGAGCCATGGTGAGCGGGAGGAAGCAACCACCCATCTTAAAAACACAGGCAGGAGTAGGCAGTCCAGGAGGAGCCATTGGGACAGCCCTGTAGGTAGCAACTTTCTGCTCGGGGGGGGGAGTTTTGCTCAGGGGGCCACCCTCCCTGGGGAGCCCCAGTGCTTCTTCCCACAGCGTGGTTCCAGGGGCACCCTGACCTCCACCCTCAGCTCTCTCCAGGGGCCAGGAGAGGAGAGGGGTGCAGTGGCGGGGCTGGCCATGGAGGTGCTGTGCGGAGGCTTGTTGGCACACCGAAGTGCAGCCTGGCATGCCTGGCTAGGGACAGAGGAGGCACTCACCTACCTCCTGGCCTGGCCTGGCCTATCTACTAGAGGGTGGCATGGCAAACGTCTGGTGGCAGCCTGAGATGGAGGCTTCTGACCCACCATTCATGCTTGCTGCGTGGTCGGGCCCGGGCCAGTTTCTCAACCCAGGCTTACCACCACCGCTGCTGCTGCTTGTGCCACTGCCTGACATCAGTGCCCTTGTCCTTCCCACTGATAGGCAATCAGGGGGAGGGGGCCCAGGGGAGGAGGAGCCAAGGCTCGAGGAGGGAGGCCCATAAAAACTGCTAGGGGTCCAGGCCCCATGGTAGCTATGGGCCAGCACTGGGGGTTGGTCTGCAACCCACTTGCAGATGCTTTGCAACCCATTAGAGAGGCTTCTATTGTTTTTGTTAACCTGCTCCAAACACAGCACAAAAGAGAGCTCTGCGGAGGAGAAAATGAGACCTGCATGGCGTCTTGAGAGCAAATGGATCTGTGGATTCCTGTATCCAGTATGGTACATGGACCAGTTACGAAGACACTCATGCTGTATCAGGACTTCACTTGGAAAACATTGTACAGGTCAAATGTTGTCATACAGAAGCAGGCAATGGAAAACCACCTCTAATAATCTCTTGCCCTGAAAACCCTATGGGGTCACCATAAGTCAGCCGCAACTTAACCACAAAAAAACCCCAAACCCAACCCCCCCATATTACAGAGCAAAACATTAACAAAACAGTAGCTATGTTTGTCTGTAGCAGCAGCAACAACACAAAAAATGGAACATAATACTGTCTTTTGTTTCCTTGTATTATTCACTAAGTTCTTCTGGTGGAACTGATAGTGGGCATTCTTGTATTTTAGTACTTTTAATATGAGTACCAGTACTGTTTAGAATGTGCAGAAATGTTTCATTTTACTACATGAAAAATGGGCTTGGAAAATCTAGCAAAGCTGTCTGATGCCTCTTGCTGAATCGCAAGGCAGATTTTATTTCTGAAACAGTTGCACAGCCTTATAAGGGCAGAGCTTCAAACAATGAAGCTGGTATGGAATGCCATTGTAACTGCTCTTTTTCTTAAGAGGGGAGGGAATGTGTTTCTTCTTCCTCTCCTGGAAAAGTCATGAATAAGAGGCGCTTTTGAGAACTGCTCTAGCCTTTGACAGCTTGTGCAGTCTCCTGATGTCACGCCTCCTAATTGACACAATGCAGGGTCTGCACGGCACATTGCTGCAACATTTGTTTTACAAGCACACATTTCATAGGAAATGAAGGATTAATCTTCCTAAGACTTACACGCATACTCTCCCCAAAAAGGGAAAAATAAAACTGTTACACATCCACGCAAATAAAAATTCATAGGATGATGGCAGACAGCCAACGAACTATTTCAGGTCTGGCCTTCCATCTGTTCAGCCTGTTCATGATTAGAAAACACAATCAAATTGCTTTTTTCCAACTAATCTCAGAAGAACTCCTTAAAAACAGATTCCATGATATAACTGTAATAAGACAGAAGAGTTTGCAGTGATCAATAAAGCAAATCCTTCCAGCAATCAGAATTTGAGGCAGGCTCAACAAAGGACAGGAATCCCCCCCCCCCCCCCAATCTTCCTCACAGCATCACAAAAGGCACTGTGCCAAGGAGCTATCAAAAAAATCAGGAAAAGTGACTTATCTCCTCAACAGGCATACCCAAGGTTTTTTATTCTTGCTGCCATATATGGAAATTTGCTATGCCACATGTATTAATGAATTTACTACTATTTTTTATTCCAGAAAGTAAAAATAATTGGATCACACCATTTCAAAAGCTACCCATAAATTATCTCTCCCATTTGGTACCCCATCCCCAGTTAGAAATTCCTCTCCCCTTCCTTCTGCATCACAGTCACCTTTTGCAAGCTGCAAATATTGAAGCAAGATTTTTCTATTCACTTACTCAGACAAGGACATATCCTACCAATGAAATATGGTTTTAAACGCTGTCCCAGTTTTTACTGTTGTACTAGTTTCAGTTCACCAATGTTACTATACTTCACACAGTGATTTCACAATGCTTGTGCTTCCTTTATATTTGACCTTATATTCTTCCACCAGGTGCTGAATTATAAACATACTGTGTTTACATTCCAGTGAGGTATGCCATGCCAAAAAGACTGCACCCAGACTTTGCATATATATTTTCTTCTCTTGCTATCTAATGACGCAAATTCATGCAATTGTACAAAAGCCAAACCCCCCTAAAAAAGGCTACTTAAAAACAAAACTGATTTTTTTGAACAAAAAGAAGTGGATTCAGCAAAAATCGTGTTCTTGCACTATTCAACATGCAATAAGTCACATTTTGTTCTGATGTGAAATTTCCATGATTAGACAATGTCAAAATGGGTATTGTGTTTTCATAATGCGCCTGAAACATAGCTCCTCCAAGGACTTCAGGAAGGAAGAAGGAAAATCTAGTCAACATTTCTCGCTTTCCTAGCATGCAACTAGAATGAAGATTAAAGAGCAGGAAAAACAATTACATCACATGCTACTGCCAAGAGGTAAAGACTGTAACTCTCCTTGAAGGTGACAACAAATCTGCAGGTTTGCCTACTGGTTGCTTTGGTGCCTAAGAAATGTTTTAAGGACACAAAAAACATGTTCCCTAATTGATTAGCAGTCTACATTTAAATCTAGAATATTAATTGAAAAAGATTGGATTTATACCCCGCCCTTCACTACCTGTCTCAGAGTAGCTTACATCTCCTTTCCCTTCTCCTCCCCACAACAGACACCCTGTGAGTAGGTGAGGCTGAGAGAGCTCTTTCGAGGACTGCTCTTGACAGAACAGCTCTGAGAGAGCCATGATTGACCCAAGGTCACACCAGCAGCTACATGTGAAGGAGTGGGGACTCAAACCCAGTTCTCCCAGATTGGAATCTGCACTTCTGACCACAACACCAAACTGGCTCTACGCCAAGCTAGAATTGGTTTTGATTTAAATGGGCTAATAGTTGAAAGTTCCATCTAATTATGCTCTCCTTAACTTTATTACTGGTATTTCACAATTTCATTTTTTGAACTAAGGCGGATATTTTAACCATAACATTTATAAGCTAAAAGAGATCCAGTTTGGTGTAGTGGTTAAGTGCGCGGACTCTAATCTGGGAGAACCGGGTTTGATTCCCCACTCCTCCACTTGCACCTGGCTGGATGACCTTGGGCAAGCCATAGCTCTGTACCAGCTGTTCTCTCAACGACAGCTTGGGAAAAAGCTCTCTCAGCCCCACCTACCTCACAGGGTGTCTGTTGTGGGGAGGGGAAGGGAAAGGAGTTTGTAAGCCGCTCTGAGACTCCAAGTGAGTGAAGGGCGGGGTATAAATCTAATCTCTTCTTCTTATTAAGAATTTCTTCTGTTTCTCCACATTCAGCGAGCTCGGTGACCTTGGGTCCATCACAGTTCTCTCAGAGCTGTTCTCTCGAGAGCAATTCTCTCAGAGCTCTCTCAGCCTTATCTACCTCACTGGGTGTCTGTTGTGGGGAGAGGATGAGAAGGAGATTGTAAACTGCTCTGATACTCCCGAGTGAAGGGAGGGGTATAAATCCAACCCTTCTCCCCTCTGTGAGTCTTGCAGGCCTCTTACTTGCAAGCTGGCCTGGTGGCAAGGCCAGGAGGCATGTCTGACCCTCCGGCATTGGTGGTGATGAGGGGGTGACTGGGAGCTGCCACATCCCCAGTTACAGTAGCGGAGATGGAAGGAAGCTGCAGCAGATTTGGTGGCAAGGTCAGGAGGCATGCCTGGCCTGTCTGCACTGACGGCGATAAGGGGAGCTTGGCAGCATCCCCATTTATGGTGGTGGGATGGCCAGGAGCTACAGTGGGCCCAGCAGCTATGGTGGTCTGGGCAGCACTGCTATTGTGTGTGTGTGCCACAGTGGGCCTGGGAGAGTCACTGCTGGTGGGGGGGAGCTGCAGCAGTCCCAGCAGCATTGCCACCTGTGAGGTGGAGAAAGCGATGAGGTGAGAGAGATCGCCCCCACAGCTATGAGGTGAGAGAGATCCCCACATTGCGGATTCCCCCTTGTAACTTCACTAATTCTCATTCTTAAACATTACCCTTTTCATATAGAACCAGTATTCATGTAATTTACATAAGAACATAAGAAAAGCCAACGCTGGATCAGGCCAATGGCCCATCCAATCCAACACTCTGTGTCACACAGTGGCCAAAAATACCAGGTGCCATCAGGAGGTCCAGCAGTGGGGCTAGGACAGTTGTCTGCAAACCGCGGCTCGCGAGCCACATGCGGCTCTTTGGGCCCTTGAGTGTGGCTCTTGAGTGTGGCGCCTGCCCCTCCCCACCCCTCCCCACCGGAAAGAGTCACAGGCCGGGGCAGAGGAGGCGCCAAAGCAGGAGCGCCATAAGGTTGGATTAGGGAGGGAGGGGTGCCCCCTGGCCTGCTGCCCCACCCCCGCTTCAGCGCCCCTCCCTCCCAAACGCCATTTGCAGAGTCTGCAGCAGTCTCGGCAGGCCTCCGTTCAGGTTGGGGAGCAGAGCGGCGGAGCATCACTCCGCTAGTGAAGAGTCCAGGGGGCGGGTACATAAGGCCTGCTCCCTTCTCCCAGCAGCCCTGAATGAGCGAGGAGCAGGTAGGTAAGGGCTCCCGCGCTTCGGGGAGGGCTGAGGACGAGGCCTCCAGAGGCCAGGCCGTCTTCCCGCCCCCCTGCTGGCTGCTGCCTCTCCTGGGCACTGACCTCTAGAAGGCGGCGGGGGGTGGTGGTATTTTTTGTTTTTTTCCCCTTCCGGCCACCTTTCTGGCCAGGCCAGGGCGGGAGGGCCTCCTTTTTCCTTTTTTTCCTTTGCCGGGGCGGCAGCGGAAGGGCCTCCTTTTTGTTTTTTTTCCAGCCCGGCTGCCGTTTCTGGCCATGCCGGGGCAGCGGCAGGAGGGCCTCCTTTTTTCCCGCCCAGGGCGGGAGGGCCTCCTTTTTGCTTTTTTTCCTTTGCCAGGGCGGCGGCGGAAGGGCCTCCTTTTTGTTTTTTTTTCCGGCCCGGCTGCCGTTTCTGGCCATGCCAGGGCGGCAGCGGCGGCAGGAGGGCCTCTTTTTGCTTTTTCCCAGCCCCGGGCGAGAGTGAGAGGGCCTCCTTTTTGCTTTTTTTCCTGCCCGGCTGCCATTTCTGGCCATGCCGAGGCGGTGGCGGTGGCAGGAGGGCCTCCTTTTACCTTTTTTCCCGCCCAGAGCGAGGGCGAGAGGGCCTCCTTTTTGTTTTGTTTTTCCAGCCCTGCTGCCGTTTCTGGCCATGCTGGGGCGGCAGCGGCAGGAGGGCCTCCTTTTTGCTTTTTCCCCGCCCGGCCGCCGTTTCTGGCCAGGCCGGGGCAAGAGGGCCTCCTTTTTGTTTTGTTTCCCGCCTGGCTGCCGTTTCTGGCCAGGGGGGAGGGCCTCCTTTTTTTCCCCTTTGCAGCGGCGGGAGGGCCAACTTTTTGGGTTTTTTTCCTTGGCGGGGGTGGGGGTGAGAGGGCCAACTTTGTTTTGTTTCCCGCCCGGCTGCCGTTTCTGGGGGGGGGGGGTAGAGACACACCAGTCTTTTTGTTTATGTTCTCCCAGTCGCTGTTTACTCTGTCTCTGGGAGGTGTAGAAAAATCTCCATTGTAATTTATGAGTGGCATCCCCACCTGGTCCCTGGACGGAGGGGGGAGGGAGGAACGGAGGCAGGAGTGGTTAGGCCCGCGGGGGGGGGAGAGGTGGCGGGGACATTCCCCCCCACACACCATCCCAAAGGCTTCCTAGAGAGGGGGGAGGGGGAGGGAGGAAAAGTCCTTTCCGGGGCTGGGGGGAGGGGGCTTTGCTATTGGAATGGCCAAAGAGACTAGGGACGGTTTCAGTTCTGCAACAGGAGAAGAAAAGCTTTTCAGCCAGATTCTGAGCAGGGTTACTCTCAAGCAAGTCATGGGGGGAAATAAGTCAGTTGTGCTGGAAGAAGACGAGATTGGATTTATACTCCACCCTTCACTTGGAATCTCAGAGCAGTTTACAAACTCCTGAGCTATGACTGAGTCAGGAAAGCTCATACCCTGCCACGAATTTTGTGAGTCTTTCAGGTGCTGCTGGATTCCTGCTCTTTTCTCCCCTTACGCTCCGCCATGACAACTTTGCTCATTTGAGCAGCAGGAACTCCTGGAGCCCCCCCCCCCCAATGGGCAGAATCAGCAACTCCCCATCCAGGGGTGCCTTCCTGCTCTCTCTGGAAGTTTTCTGTGCATTGGGGAAAAATGCCTATTCACAAGGAGAAATATGACAGGTTAATTATGTAAATCTTAAATTAGGTAAAGCTGGTAAATCTTTCTCTGGTTTGAATTAGTTGTATATATTTGTTCCTGTAGTAGCCTGCCCTGAGCCCTGCTGTGCAGGGGAGGGAGGGCTAGAAATCCAATTAAATAATAAAATTATTATTATTATTATTATTACCTCTCAGCTTGGCATGCGGAAGATCCCAGGTTCAATCCCTGGCATCTCTGGCTAAAAGGGTCAGGTAGCTGTCAAAGACCTCCACCCAAGACCTTGGAGAGCTGCTGCCAGTCTGGGACAATACTGACCTTGGTGGACCGATGGTCTGATTGAGTGTCATGCAGCTTAATATGCATTTGTGTGTTTTATTATACCCTGTCTTGATGTTTAAAATACTGGCGACTCTTTTGCCTCTGGGCAAAATTCACTTTCCAAGTTCCCATCTAAGAGGATAATACAGTGCAAAGTTATTTCAGTGTCCTAAAACTGGAGTAAGTCTGCATTGCATCACGCTGTAAATGTTTTGACTCCAGTGGCACCTTTAAGACCAATAGAGTTTGATTCTGGGTATAAGCTTTCATTTCCAGGCAAGCTTCTTCAGATACTGAATATCTGTAAATGTTGTGGCACTGGAGTACTTTGGCCAGTCCACCAGTGAAGACCCTCTTCCCAAGCCCTGCTCTCTGTGCCTCTCACTTGCAAAGGTGAAGCAGGTGGTGCAGGGCTTTTGCAGTACTGACACCCTGCCTTTGGAATGAACTCCTTTAGTGCTTCTCTTTACTGTTTCTTAAGAACTAAGCAAAACCAGAGCTAGTTTGGTGTAGTGGTTAAATGCAGAAACTCTAATCTGGGAGAACCGGGTTTGATTCCCCACTCCTCCACTTGCACCTGCTGGGTGACCTTGGGCAAAGCCGTAGTTCTGGCACAGCTGTTCTTGAAAAAGAGCAGTTTCTGTCAGAGCTCTGTCAGCCCCACCTGACAGCCCCACCAGCTTAGGAGTACTCTAATTAAGTTAATAACAATGTACCTACCTATATAGTTTAAGTTTTAAAAAGCTGGCTCTCAAAAGAAATTTCAATCGTTGTACTGTTGATATTTGGCTCTCTTGACTAATAAGTTTGCCTACCACTGGGCTAGGACACTAGAAGCCCTCCCACTATTGCCCCCCCCCCCAAGCACATAAGTTTGATAAACTCTACACACAATTTTAGGCTATTTGTCAACCAGCATATGCCCCTTGTAAAATGTATGGGAACCACAGGACTCACTAATTGAACTTAAACATGACATTTGTGTGATGACATGGAAAAGCAAATCATTTTTACCTTATGTTCTACATAGTATAAAAGTAGCAATGTGCTATTTCAGCACTGAATTGTTTTTCTTAATTATACAAAATCTGTTGGGCTTAAGCAACCTTATAAAGAACCTATAAAGAAAGCACAGTCCTACTATACAGTATTTGTTTTGGCCAGGGCTCATTTCGTAGCAGGAGCACCTTTGCATATTAGGCTACACACCCCTGATGTAGCCAATCCTCCAAGAGCTTACAGTAGCCCCTGTAAGAAGAGCTCTGTAAGCTCTTGGAGGATTGGCTACATTAGGGGTGTGTGGCCTAATATGCAAAGGAGCTCCTGCTGCGAAATGAGCCCTGGTTTTGGTCATCCATCTTTAATTTTGAAAGCAACCTTCAACAATTACATAATATACAGAGAATATTTTAGCTCAAGTCTTATTTGGGTCTGCTGCTCTTGTGTTTGTTTGTTTTTAAGTGCTTGACACCTGGGTCTTCTAAGTAATCCTTTTAACATTCATAAAAAAATACTGATTTCCTGCTCAATTGTTTAACTACAATGCTTCTGATTTCATTTCACAGCTCTCCAAACCCTTCTTTTTCCTTACATGGTTTTCACTCATGCATCTTTGCTTCAAAACTATTATTTTACACACAAGCACACAAGAAACTCAGAGGATTTTTTTTACTATAAATCCGTGGACTTTCCCATTCACATCATTTTCTCAGTCACTGCCTTAGGTTATAAAAAGACAGCTTCAGTAATCTATGAAAAGGGACATTTGTTGATTGCCTTAAAATAAGTTGATCTTTGCTGCTCCAGTAAAATAAAGACACCAGCAGTCAGGTCCTATGAATGTTTACTTGGAGGGAAATCTAAAGATCTGCTGCCCTAAGCATACTCAATCAGTTATTAAAACTGTAGTCAAAACAAAATGAATATGACCTGCTGTCATTACATCTGTACCTTTTAATATGTATAAACAAAGACAGATAATTGATAAGAAATTATGAATGTACAGAAGCAGTACAGACCAAAGCCATATGACTCTTCTGGTATAGATACATTTTAAAATAACATCTTGCATTTATGGACTCCAACTTTTGCACATTAAGATGGCTGCCTTTAATTTCTTTATTTTTATTTTTTTGCTCTTAGCAATTTGTTTAACTGCAGGTCTAGTTTATTACAAATGCTCAGAAAATGAACAATTGCCATTAAGATGCTAGTCTTATCACGCTGTATTGTGGAAGGCATGGTGGGGCTACAATTCTGCTTTATCCTTGCCTTTTCACTTCAGGCAGAACTTCTGACCTCAGAATGGTTACCAATGGTCAGTTGTTACATGGTGTTGGCTATAATGCCTTTTGGACTGCTTCCATCTACCCCATATGGCAGTCTGGGAGGGGGATCTACTAAGAAGCAGGGGTCAATTTCAGATACACCATACAATGTAAGGGTATTTCCTGGGAGTAAACTCCTTTGAATAAACCTGAGTAGTACTTTTGAGTAGACATTCTTAGGACTGTTTTCTGCTTGTCATTAATTAGTGCAGACTATAGTATCTCTAAATCTGACGATTAGATTCTAATTCTTGGCATGTCTAGACAATAAGGAAATACTAATGACAGTCACCACTAGGAGTTCTCAGAATTAGTCTTAGTGATAATTTTCCCTAATCACTAGTGCCAAAGGACTTTTGGTCTGTGGCTGTGCATGAGCCATCCCACTGAACCCATGACTGGCTCAACATACAGTCTGTTCTTTTTCTTCTTCTTATATTTATTTTTGAATTCTGGTAAGTTGATTTGGAAACATAAACATACACCTGCACACACATAAGTACTTGTAAGGAGAGTATGGAATATTGTTGTTGTTATTAATTTTATACCCTGCTCTTCACTACCTGAAGGAGTCTTGGAGCGGCTTATAAATGCCTTCCCTTCCTCTCCCCATAACAGACACCCTTGTGAGGTGCTGGGAAAGTTCTGAGAGAACTATGACTGGCCCAGTTCACCCAAGCAGGCTTCATGTGGAGGAGTGGGGAATTAAACCTGATTCTCCTGATTAGAGTCCACTGCTCTTAACCACTACATTACACTAGAAAATTGGATAATTCATAAAACATGCAAAATAAAAGAGATCTACAATAAAATACAGAGAAGCCAATTATGATGACATTGGGAATATGAGCAGACCATAGCTGGCCGTAGAATCAAGCATTACACCAAACTGAGTGCTAGAAGACTGCATATATTAGAAACCACTCTCTTGATCTAAACTACCAAATTACAAAGCACATGATGTGGCAGGAGAGTAGAATAACTGAGCTGCAAAGTCATGTACCATGAAGACAATGATCCAGCCAGCTTTTTCTCCTTCCTACCAGTAGCCCAAAAGGAACATATGAAGCTATCAGTACCCCAATAGAAGCATATGGACAGAAGACCACAAGAGGACACAAGAACAGCCCTGCTGAATTAGACCAGTGGTCCACATAGTCCAGCATTCTGTTTGATATAGTGGCCATCCAATCACTCTCAGGGCACAGAGGCCAAGAGCTTCTCCTGATGCCTCCTAACACGGGTATTCAGAGATTTACTGTCTACTTCAATAAGAAGGTTCCCTTTAGTCATCATGAACAGTAGCACCTATCCTCCATGAATCTGTCTAATATTTTTTAAAGCCATCCATGATAGTAACCATCACTATGTCGGCTGGCGATGAGTTCCACAATTTAATTATTCATCGAGTAAAGAAGCACTTTGATATTTCTTTCTTTCTTTTTTGAAAGTTTCTAAGCAATTGTCAAAAAAATTTCTGATCATACACCAAAGTACACATACAGTCATCTAACTAATGTATATCTGTAACCACTCAACCACAATTAAACACATATTTGCTTTAACTGTCTCTGGTTACAGAAATCATATCAGATACTAAATTGTAAGATTTTTTTCCCCTTTCCCCCAAACTGACTAGAGAAACAGCTTCTGGAGATCTTCAACTTATTAACACATTTTCAGTTGCTACAGAGGAAAGTCCTCAGCTTTGAACTAACACAGCTTGTAGTAGGAAATGACTATCCACAGGCAGAGTGGTTCTGCCTTCTCACCGCTCTCTTTTTTCCTCTCAACAGTGAAATGTCATTAATGGTGACATTAATGACAATCTGTCGCGTTGCATACCTTCAGTCCTCACCCAATCACCAAAAATTTATGGCATTTCCTGGTCAGATGCCTTCCAGGACACAAAATTATGCAAATAATCCACTACTTACTAATTTATTTGTAAGCTGCCTACTGTCTGAATAATGTTTACATGTCCACTGTTATATTTTCATTCTCATTCTCAGAAAACAATAGTCTCCTAAGACAAGCTACAGTAATAGAAATTCAATATAAATATAAAAATAAAGTAAGCAGTGCTCTCAGGAGAAAGTGGAAGTGATACAGGTAAATAATGGGTTTTAATAAAACAACACCCCTGACCTAAAACTTAGTCTAAAGGATGACAAAAAAGAGTGGGAGAGGAAAGAGAAAGGAGGGAGAACACTTTGACAATGCAGAATGAAAGGATTTTTAAAAGGGTGTTTATATCTAGTTAAGGCCAGGATGCTCTTGCCTTTAGGTGTTCTGATATAGAGATGGTGCACCTGTTGTTTCAGAGACTTCTAACCATGTTGAGCCTGTGGTCTTCTGTCACAAAATGGTTGGCGTAGGGGGTCAGAACCAATCACAAAATGGGGGAGGGGAACTGTCTCTGCCTCAGGGAAAAGATGCTGTCTGGTTTCAGTTTCCAGAAAAAGGAGGTGACTTCATAGAACAGTTTCCAAGCCCAGAAGCATAAGAAAGTCTGTGTCTATGACCATGCTGAGAGAGTCCTTTTTTTCCCTTTCTGGAATTCAGTACAGACACAGAGTATGTTAGTCTTTTAAAACTGCACTATATAGACAGAAACACTTTTTGTGACTCAGCATGTGTTAAAACTCACCCGTAAACAAATGAAGACCATCTGTTTTGGTTAAGAAAGCTTCTTAAACTATCTGAATAAATAGCATGGATAACATGCAAATAGTTCTATTGTAATATCTCATCTACTTTCATCACTAGAGTTTATGTACAGCAATTTGGGAATTCTGACAACATATGTAATCGATTCATGCAAGTGTTCAGCGCTCATATTTCAAGCTTAACCAGGTCTACTTGGGCAATAATTCTCAGATAAGTATGCTTAGGACTGCAGCATTACACTGTACACTATGCTATGGACTGATTTTATCTTTAAGCCGTTGTTAGAACACTGCGCATAATCATTCTTGTCACTTTCAAGAAAAGAACACATGCAGTGGAGTGTGACAGGCAGTTACAGCCTTAAAAGAGAATATTAGTGACCTTCACAAAAATCGTCTCAAAGCACACTTCTCTTCAGTGCTAGACCAGCATATATTACTTTTTAAAAGTCATGTAAAAATAATCACTGCACACAATACTACTCTTATTGTTATTTTTAACAAGTGGGTTTTTTCCTGCTTCTTGTATGGCTTGTGGACCATAATAAAGACTGACTGGCTGTTATTATTATAATCCTCTGTCTTTTCCCCTTTCCTTAAGAAATTAACGTAGCCCCTCAAAATGCATTCTGAGTGTTGCTCCCATATGTAGCATACAAACCTCCTATACCCCTATTGTGACACTGCACAATTCATCCTGACAAATTACTTGGTAACTTAAACACAATTTATGTCTCATAAGCTTTGCACACAGAAAGGCACATTGGCACTTATCATGAGAGCTCCTTATGCTCTGAGGGAGGGAGGGAGGGAGGGAGGGCATCTTGACATTAGGGTTGCCAGCCTCCAGGTGGGACCTGGGGATCTCCCGCTTTTATAACTGATCTCCAGCTGACAAGAGATCAGCTCCCCTGGAGAAAATGGCTGCTTTGAAGGGTGGACTCTATGGCATTGTACCATGCTGAGGCTCCTCCCCTCCCCTAACCCCACCTTCTCCTGGCTCCACCCCCAAAGTTTCCAGGTATTTTCCAACCCGGACTTGGCAACCCTACTTGACATGGGTGGTTCCCATCCATCCATCAAGGAGGCAGGACTAAAATTCTTCCAGACTTTCTGTCTCCTGGGAAGAGTCACCCCCTTTCCTTAGTTTTGTAATTATGAAACTCTATCTATACTAAAATACTAACCATACAACATTTTAGGAAACATAAAACATTTTAAGACAGGAAGTGAGAGGGCATTAACATGGAGAAAACAGCTTGTTGCCCCCCTTTAAATCAGGGTGGGACAAGATTCCCTCCATTCCTCAAAGCAGAAGGAACTCTCACAGTAAGTGCCAATGTTTCTTTCTTGCTCTGAGGGGGAGGATACCTTGACACGGGAAATCCAAAAACAGGTGTACCCCCATGTTGGGTGGGAAAATCAGTCCACCTGCAACATGCTGTAAAATCTTTCTTCTGAAGGCTGCATTAGTTGAGAGAAGGGTAGTGTCTGACAAAGGTCAGTAGAGATGACCATGTGGCCATCTTACAGATTTCCTCCATAGAAGCTTCAGCATCCAATGCTGCATCCGTTGCAGTACTACAAATGGAGTGAACTATTGGTACATGTGTGAAGTGCACTGCCTCAGAGTCCTTTTCCTTTTTGGGCAGGCTCACTGAGATGAAGAGAAAGTGGAAAGTTTATGAATTGATGTTATGTGCTTGACATGGGATAAGGGTGGGATTGTTTTGTGCAGAATGAAGGCAATGATATTTCCTGGGAGTGGTGGAATGAAATATGAACCTTGGATTGAATGTGGATCTCTTCTTAGGATCACTTGTCCTTGTGAAAAACACTCAAAGCTTTCCTGGTAGATAGATTCCAAGACCCTCTTGACCAAAGTCACAGCTGTCAGAAACAGGGCCTTCATTTTCAACCAATTTAGTGAAACTTTTCTCAGTAGTTCAAATAGAAATTGAGTGAGCACCGACAGGAATATGGGTAGTTGCCAAGAAGGAAATCTATGGACAACTGGAGGGCTGACATGGGCTACTCCTTTGAGAAACCTGACTATGGCTGTGGTCACACGAGCAGTATACTAGCTCTAAATAAGCTGCTTAAGTTTGGGACACTTTGCATTGATTGCACAGCGGCTGCTAAGCCAGGCCCATGGTTGGTCGTTCACACTAGCAATATGCTACAACCATGGACCTATGGCTGAATGGATTTTTTTTCTAAGTCCCGCTGTACATGTGCAGAAGCGGACAAGCCCAGACGCGCTCCTGTCAGGAAGTTCAGTCAGCCCCCATATAGTTCCAAGAACTCCTTCACCCTGACACATCTGCATGACCCCCCTAGATATCACCCCACTGTCTGGGGTGGTCAATTGCAGTCTACATTTAGCGAAGCAGTCCGTGACTAGGGAATCAGGTGAAAAGCATTCTGCGGCTCTCTCACTTGGGATCAGAGTTTGCCTGCAACATCTCTAAGTTCTTCCATCCCTGCTCTCTCACCCAAACAATGGGCTTTGCATGCACACATACGTTTCCATGCAGGAGTGCCACAGGCAGCTGACGGGGGCGCTGGAGCGCACCTCTGAGTGGGGTTGGAGAAAAAAACAAAGGGACGAGCCAGAAATGGAAAAGAATGATCACACTGCTCATGGGTTTTCATGGTGTGCCCAAGTGATCAGATGCCTGGAAACCCGTCATGGAACTGTCTTGCCAAGGTAGCCACCAGAATTTGCTGGTGGCTATTTAATCTGTGTGGGAGTTGTTTTAGCATGAGGAAGGTGGAGTCTGCTCTTGCAGGGACTGAACTTCCTTCAACATTGTATGGCGAAGCCAGCTTGCTATCTCTATGAGCATCCTCTGAGGCATGGTCTAATTGTGCAGCATGCTCCTCTGCCTGTCTGCCATTGGCTACTCTTCCACAGGTCTGCGCCTGCTTGACACACCAGGTACTAGTCCCTTCCTCCTGACCTCCTTGGAAGGGAATCTGTCAGAGGCTTTGTTGATGTTCTCCATGTCCTCCATTGCCTCAGTCACTCCACCCTCAGAAGAAAGGGTCAGAAGTATGCCACAAGGAGGAATTGAGGTATAGGACAAAGAAATGTGAAGAACTACATACAGAAGTGTAGAAACAAAAGCATTAGGGGCCATCTGCTGAGTTGTAGGGGCCTTGCTGAGCAGCTCCTACAAAAGCTTGCTTTCCTTAATGAGGCAGGGAAGGAACTGAGAAAAGTGGGTGACTCCAACCAGAAGACAGAAAGTCTGGAAGAATTTTAATCCTGCTTCCTTGATGGACAGATGGAAATCATCCATGTCAAGCTCTCTCAAATCTAATGTTTGTGTATAAATCCTGCTGGATAGTACTTTGAACTCTGAAGTAAACTTTCAGTATATCTGGTGACAACATTGAGGGACCAGAAGCAAAGCTTTTACTACAGTATCTATGAGGTTATGCAAGCCATCTGGATGATGCCTGAAACAGCACTTTTCTTAAGGCCTCTGGAAGATAACCCACCTCTTCAGAAAGGTGTAGAACTCTTCAGTGGACAATCAGTGAAAATTTCTTATCTTGGGGTACTGCTGTCACAGTGCACGGCTTTTAGCAATTTTTGGCTGTGAGACTGTTATTTTAAGATGTTTTATCAACATTTTTATTGTATATTTTGTTGGAAACCTCAATGCTTGGAAATATCATTGGCCGAGGACAGACTGGCAATCTGAAGCGGGGCAGGCACGCTTCCCAAACGGAGGAAAGGAGCACGTTCAGACATGCGCATCTGCCCATCGGCTCCGTTGCGTACTTACCCGTCTCCCAGCCGCTTTCCTTCCGCTTTACCCGGACACCGGTTTTTCCCGGTGTTCAGGGGCCTTCCTCCGCATGCCTCCCGCTTCCAAACAGTGTGAACTGGAAGAAGCGGGAGGCATCCGGAGGAAGTGTGAACGCACCGGCAAAAACTTTTGCACATATGCGAAAAACATCAAAGGAAAACAAAAAAAAGTGCAGCAGCACGCGCGAGCCGCGCGCGCTGGCTATGCGGCAGTCTGAACTCTCCGTGGCAGTCTGAATGCTCCGTATCGCCGCTGATCCGCATTGCTCTGGCCAGTGTGAACGGCCAGCTCCGTGGGTTTTTTCCCCCACTCCAGTTCCCTCCACTTTGCCTCCGCTTCAGATTGCCAGTCTGTCCTCAGCCATTATCAGTTATATATGCTATATACTAGAATACAACCTATTATTTGAATACAAACGTCCTTTGAGAATTAATATTTGTTGGGTAAAGGTAGGAAAATCAGAGAACTTTTTACATGTGTCAGCCTGGTGCAGATTTGTTCCATGAAAACCATGGTTTGCAAGTGGAGTGTCAGTCACATATACATACCAAATGCTAACATACAGACCACAATCCTACAACCCAATTCCAAAAACAAAACAATGTGGAAAAAAGTTCCCATGAAAACAGGATTTACTTCTAAATAATGAGTTTTGGAGAGGCAGTTTTCCTTATAAAGGGGTAAACAGTTATATCTGGAAAATTTCCTCTATTAAACAGGAACTAAATCATGCATCTTTCATGTCCTTTCTTTGGTGCCAATAATTCCTGTTTAATGGTTTATCAGTATTAGGCCATGTTATCAATATTATTCAATAAGGTTTATGACATGCCAGACACAAATAAATAGAAAACTTTACTATTCCTATTCTCTACGGCTATAAAGGCTGAGTATTAAAACCTTGCTGGTGCCACAGAAATGCTCCAGAGTGGTACATGCATTAACTGAAAGAGTGATGAGCACTGTATGTGAGCAAATGCGTGTCTATTCTCACACTAAGAATGTGCTTTTTCCCAACAGAGGGAGCAGGGATTACAGGAGTACAGGAGCAGGCAATGCCCTTTTTCAATAAATAAAAATCCTCTGAACTGGACATGGAGGAAGACAGATGGAATGATATTCTTCCAGCGCAGAGGCACATTATAAAATACCACACCAGTGCCCTCCAGACCTTTAACAAGGAACACTTCTTAATTCTGGATTGTTTTTTTCCAGAAGTTTAGTTTACTCAGCAAGAATAATACTATTAAAAGCTACTGCTTTTTCATGTTGCTACAATTTATACTCACACATTCCAGCTCTAGGTTAATGCAAGTCAGTGAAACAAACATTAAAGCTAAATAGGTAGTCCTCTCAGGCAAGATATTTTTAAATAGAAATCACACATGCTTTAAAAACAATCTAAAATGATCAATCCATTTTATGAATCTGATGAAGGCACATATGGAAGAAAAGACAAATTGATGGTTCAGAGCATATAAAAGAAAGTAAATCAATTCTTTCCTATTGATTATCAAGCAGGCACTGAAAAGCACCTTGGTGATGCCGTATACATTACTGAGCATAATCTAATATCTATTGCTGAACATGGCACCAAGGAACATTATCAAAAAATCCACACAATGAGGTTATATATAGATAAGGGGAATTTTTTCCACCAAATCCAGGGAAATTTCTAGCTTTGCAGAAAAACCTGAAAAATGAAAGGGGTGTGTGTGTGTTAAGGGGTATGACAACCTCACAAAGCTACATAAACATTAGATCACAGACTGGTAGGTCCAAGATCTCAGTCACCATTCTGGCGGTTGCTTAGCAACCCTAATAATCAGTGACACAGCAATAAAATGATGAAAGTGGTAGCGGGAGGAAGATGGACGTAGCTGAATTAAGAGAGGAGGGACATGAAGGGACAAGAGAGTGGAGAAGGTGAAAAACAGGGAAGAAGAGGGGCAAGGCATAATGGGGGGAGCAGGGACCAGTAGGGGAGAAAATGCTGCCATGAAAGTGGCAGAAGAGGAAGTGAAGCAGCAGGAAGAGGGGTAGTAGTACTGGGAGAGAATAGGGAGAGAAGCAAGCAGAAGGTGATGCAGAATAAGAAGACATGGTGGCAAGGGAAAGGAGAAAGCTGCAGGAGGATGGGACAGGAAAGAGGTAGATGAGGCAGTGTCAAAGGACAGGCATGCAGTAGGGGGTGGGGAAGAAGAAAGCTGCTAGGTGACGGGAGGAAGCAGCAGTGGTGGGAGGGTGGGGAAGGGAAGAAGTGGCAAGAAGACTGGGGAAGAAATCGGAGAAGGCTTGTGGGAGGATTCTTGCAGATCTCTGCTTATGAACTGCTACTGTGCAAATGGATGAAATACAGTAGAATGCCCATCAGTTATTGTATTTTGGTAACTTTTTGAAATGAACTTTATTAATACAGAAGTTACCAAATCACCACAGTTTCCTTTAAAGTTAACAGGAGAAAATATCTATAATATTGCAGCAGTTCTTATTTGAATTCAGATCCTTCATCACAAGCCGCAGTGAAGCTGACACATACAACAATTATGTAATTTATATCAGGCAGTCCAGACATAAAATCTGTCTATTTTAACAACAGCCAGTATCCTTCAAACTCCTTTCCTTCCCTAAATTTATTCTTTAAAGCTTTTCAGGAAATTATCAGTGATCTGTTAGTTGCTCCTTATTTTAATGGAATTTGTCACATACAGAACATTTCCATAGATTCAGCTACAACTATCACACAGTTCTCAGGACAATTAGAACAGAATATCCTTGAAATCACCTGAAAACTTACTTATACAAGAAATTTAATCTTTATAGTAAGAAGATAAACAAAAGGTCACATCATTCATGCCACAAAACAGGTGCTGCCCATGTATGTCCCAGGAATAAAACACACAAAAACCCAACAGTAAGATTTGAATACAGTGCTAGAATTTCCTCACTTTAAAACCTCTTCATAGGTCATATGAGCACAAACAAAATAGCCTTATACCAAGTCAGACTTCTAGTCCATCCAGCTCAGTACTGTATACCTATCAGGCAGTGGCTTTCCAGGGACTCAAGCAAGGAAAGGGTTTTTTCCCCAGGCACTTGCTACCTGAGATCCTGTTCTGGTGATGCCAGGGATTGAATTTGGGACTTCCTGCATGCAAACCACATGCTCTACCACTGAGTCAAGGTGCATCCTAAAGGTATAGCTTCCTTTTCCTCCAAGGAAAAGACTGGACAATTATTCAAACCAGCAGAGATCCCAAGAACCATTACAACCATTTTTTCTCTAATTCTGCTACTCTATGAACAATTTTATTTTTAAACACAGATGTTAAATATCTGGACACAATTCATCCTTATAGAAATACATAATTAAGTCCATATTTGTAATCTGAAACATATAAACTGATATATTGCCAGAAGACATCTGACTTGAATAGTGTCCAAGATTTGGATACAACAGCAAGTGTATGTTCCTTAATATGGAAGACAAACAAAAGGAAACTTTCAAACAAAATGGAAATGAAACCAACTTACCTTCTTCAGTTTCATGCCATACAATCCCTTCCAAATTCACACTGGTCCCCGGTTCACAAGGTCCAAGGCATTCAGGTTCTGTTACTATTCCGACATCACAAGTATTTACACCCACTGAACGAGTCCGTACCAAAAGTTGTTCAACTGGGGCTGCAATGTTGGATGAAGATGGGGAAAAGTAGGAGGGCAGAATCTGAGGTGTGAGACTACTGGAAATAGGAGGCGGTGGTGCAGGCACTGTAAAGAGGGGGTCGACCTAAAAGTAAAAACAAAGAAAGAACCAACTGCATTAAACGTAACAAGGAGACAGGCTTTTATACATGTGTCAATCTGTATCTATCTATAATATTATTTCTTAAAATAACCCACACATAAAAACAACAGTGTGTTGAGATCCACAAACAAGATAATGCAATTCACTTATCTTTTATGTTACCCTCCTCAAACATATGTGGTTGGTCGTAATTCTTAGCCTGCATTTCATTCTCTGCAAACAAAACCACTTCACTTCTATACCACTGGTTTAATTTAATTAGAACACAATGGATCTTTAGTTTTAAGGCCAACAACGGTAGAAACTACTAGTACAGTTTAGTAACCCATTTTTAGTTTTACATTCTCTTTGCTCATTTTCATATTTACTCCCACTCTCTCAGAAGCTCAGTATCAAAAAAGAAAAGACAAAAAAAAAAAAGAATGTCAATTCCAAGTCCAAGCACTGAACCAAAAGCCTGCTTTAACTTATTTGTATCAATCAAAGACCCATGCTATTCTTTACTCCCTCCATGTCTAAAGTCCATTCAAGTCAAAACCACATAATTCTTTGTCTGGATGCCAAAAAACTTTCTGTCAGAACCATAATAAATGTTAATGGCTATACCATCTGCCACTGTATGTTCCTAATATTAATGCTCAGCTAAGAAACAGTAAGCGTCCATGATATAAGAAAGCTGACATTTATGAAACAGCACCCAAGATTACATTGATGATATTAGTTTAATAAAAGACTTTTAACCAAAAAAAGGGCCCAGCCATGCAAGAAAGAGGATGCTTTACTTGTACACCTCGTTTTCTCAGTCAAAAACCAGCTTGCAAGAGAAACCAGAGCATAGTAACATAATCAGAGCTTTTCTCCTCTTGTTTACTCATGCATGCTCTATCCAAATCACCATGGTGTGAAGACCTGAGGAAGGGAAATAAGGAGTTGTGGCTAGACTCTGGATGAACTGAGGAACCTCCCCTCCCTCTTTATTCTAAACCAGTCATTGACCAGAGACAGAAGTATGCATGTTACAATAAAATCAATACAAAAAAACAATACAAAACAATGGTACAAAACAATCTTATGTAAATGAACACAGTATAGAGACACATGTAGTGAGAGTCCCACCTGCAATCCTTATTTAAATCTAGAATGACATACATATCTCTAAACAACAGAATTAATTTGGGGGGGGGGGGCAAGTTAAAATGTGGTTTTTGAACTTCCAGGCTTGGCAATACTGAACTCTTCTAATTCCAGTGGTGGCTACCTGATAAAAACTTGAAAAAGCATGTCTGAGTATAGAAGCTCTGTACTTCTGTTCTGTGTTTATCCTCCTGCCATCAGACTATAAGATGCTGGCAGCATTAAAAGAAAGAAAGCTTTTCAGCAAGAAGCCAAGCATGCAAGCCAGTGAAAAACCAACGGTCCTCAAAAACAGATGTTCCTTACAAACTAGTTGTCAGCTAAGCAAGGTTGAAATAAAACAATATTTATCTTTGTACTATATTCAAGACATCAGGCCAGAGTTTGCACTGCAAGAGTTTTGGGCATTGCAGAGATGTCTTATAACAGAGGCCCTGACGCTTGTTTTTTTAAACTTCCAGATCAATGACAACAAAATTGTTTTCTGTTCTTTTCCCCCAACATTTTACCCAATGTGGCCTACAACAGCACAGTCCCAATCTACTGCCTTTTGTGCAATGCCATGAAATCATCTGAAATGGTCTTATACTGCTCTAAGAGATATTAAAACTGACTAACATCCAAACAGGTATGTTGTGAGGATAAAATGGGAGAGGGAGGAACCATGTACCCCATCACAAGCATTTCGGCAGAAGAGTGGGATAAAAGTATGATAATCTTCTGAGTTGACAGAACTCTGCCCTGTCGTCGTTCCCCCCCCCCCCCCAAAAAAAAGGTAACAGATTTTAACACATAGAGATGTAATTGTTGGAACTGAAATGCCATAATCACTTCAGCAATATGATTTCCTAAGTACAAAACATTTTGTTCTTCAAAATAAAAACAATACTGTTTTAAATGCTTTTTCTATGTGAAAGTTCTGTGTTGTTTCAACTTTGTTGAAAGTTCTGCAGCGTTTGAATTCTGAAGACATTGATATGCAGAGCTCTGATGAGGCAGGGGCACGCCGGGGCGCTGCTCCGGGAGAGCGGAGGCCGGGGGGCGGGCACATAATCAAGCCCCACCCCCCCAGCTCGCTTTCCCTGGCCCGCGCTTTGGTGCGGAGCTGGAGGAAAGCCTCCCCCCTTTGCAGCTCGCTCTCCCCGGTCCGCGCTTCAGCGCAGAGATGGAGGAAAGCCTCCCCCCCGCTCACCTTTCCCCGGCCGCGGCAGGCCGCCGGCCCAGGGAGAAGCCCCCATCCCTCCCTGCTCACCATTTGTGGGTGGGAGGGAGGAAGGGAAAAGCTGGGCCCCAGTGCCCAAGCAAGAGGGGGGAAGGGAGGGAAACACTGGGCCAAATGGCTGACAGCCACTTGGCCGGAGGGGGGGGAGAGAAGCGCCTTGTCTCTCTCTCTCTCTTTCTTTCTTCTTCTCTCTCCCCCATCTACCTTCCTTCCTTCCTGTTCCTTTCCTTTCTTCCCCCTTCCCTTTCTTTCTTTCTTTCTTTCCTTCCTTCCTTCTCTCTCTCTCCCCACCTACCTACCTACCTTCCTGTTCCTTCCTTCCTTCCTTTCTTTTCTTCTCTCTCTCTCCCCACACCTACCTACCTACCTTCCTGTTCCTCATGTGCACACACAAACACATCACATCTTAGGGTATGCATATGTGCTCCAGGACTGCAGCCTTTTGATCGCATTTTAGTCAGGGGCAAAGGAATGTGTGATATATTCAGTTATTTAGTATACATACTAATTTAAAATAAAACATATGGTCTCAGTCTTTTGTTCTATTGTGACACACAAAATTGAAAGAATTCTTGAACTGGGTACAATGGGTTGTTGATTCCGATGGGTATCACTGGCACAGTATCCTTTGTACTTCCTCAGTTTAGGATATCCTACATACAAACTGAGATAATGTGGGCTAACATAGTGTATGTATGTATGCAGTTAAGTGCAAAAAGTTGGATTGAAACGTCAGATACCTTTTAGTTCTGAAAAAGTATTAATCTAAGGAAAATAAGAAAGACTCACTGCAAAAGAGGAAATGCATCTCAATATCTCAAGAGCTGATTCAAATATTCATCTGCAGCACATAGTAGTGGTAATGCTTGAGACTTCACTTGATAAATGTTTGAGTGCTTTCTGGTGTTAAAACAAAAGCTGAAACATCTTCCTGACCATAAAAAGCTAACAAGTCAGGAACAACCTAAAGTAATGGACTTACCACTACACAGTAGATTTCCATGTCAAGGATTGCTTATTTATTTATTTGTTTGTTTGCTAAAATGTGCTGGGGGGGGTCATTGGAACATGTCAGCTTTTACTTATGGTCTTGAAGGAACAGAATTCCCAAAGGGACTGGTTACTCTGGTATGTCTGAGTATCTAAATTGGCTTTCAAACCCTGCGCCAGAATCCTGGTTCAGAACAGGTTGCCAACAAGTGACTAATTCTTTTCAATTGCTATAAAAGTGTACCCAGCTTAAAATTGCATCCCAGTTTCAAACAACTTTTAAAATGTTACTGTTATCCTTCTTTATTCCATAATCACCAGATTAGCAGAATTAGGCTGCCGCTCTCAAATAGATTTGCAGGGAAAGCCCTCAAAAGGACAAAGAGGCAACCTGTTAGAAGCAAAAAAGGCAGAAGCAGGAAGACAGCCATCTCTAGTGGGGGATGGTGGAGGGAGAAGGAAGGCACACAAGTCTAACATCTGTTGGTGGCAGTTTGTCAAGCTGAGGAAAGCTAATGTCAAGAACAGACGCTCTGCAGTTCCTCACTGTTATTTTTGCAGGATTATTCCCAGGTGTTAGGGCACGCTGAGCAGTAGCCTCACTATTTATCACAGAAGAGGTTCCAAGGAGGAAAAAATAAGCAACACTAAAGACAGCCCAGTTATACAGATTGCAGCATTTGTGTACATAGTCAGGCAGCTTAGAAAAGCTCCGGAAATATTTTCTTCCCTCACCTTATTTCATGGGCTTTTGGGGCCCTGATTAGCAATGAAGGCTACAAAGTTTTAGAGTGTTGTGCTTGGCAGTTTTCCATTGCCCAAGTGTATGATTGCATCAGGCAGTGATGGCTCTTTGTACTAGAAAGCTGACAGTAAGTATCTGCCAATAAATAAACTAAGCACCCTAGCGAGCCTTTTTCATTCAGAACATGATGCACACAATAAAAAAAGGAGGAAAGAACAGGTTGGAGAAGGTATGTCACCATTATGAAAACACTGCACTGATCTTCCCTTTATGTTTTCAGATACTCCTCAGCTGTTTCTCTGACTTTGTTCTAGACACTAAGACTAAGCTGTGCATATGAAAGCCAGTCTTTCCAATGTACTCACAAATCTCCAGAATTACAGTCCTGGAGCCATAAAATTTCACCTCTCCTATAGGGGATTTCCTGAACTGCAGGGTGGAATCCACTAAATAACACAGAGTTCCTGTAGAAAAACAACAACACTCCTTTTCTTGCTAGGTAGGAGGAAGCAAAGAGATCCAAGTGCTGGTTTATTTCACATTATGGGTGTGGGAAAGAAAATATAATCAAACCTAGGACTTAAAGAAGATATCTGTGTTACACATCAAGCAAAAATCCAACTCACAATTTTGTTCTAATTAAAACACTATCATAGGCTGAGGACAGACTGGCGAGGTAGCCCTGGACAGCCGCGGGGCCGAAAGCAGCCTGGGGCGCCCTGTTCGCACTGGCTGCGTGGAGTGGAGGTGCACGGCTGCCAGCTGCCATGGCTATGCATAGCTGCGGCAGCTGGAACAGCCTGTTCACACTTCTGGTGGCACGTGCGACACGCCATTGGCGCGTCCACACCCGGAGGAAGCGGCAGCAGTGCACATCCAGCAACTGGAGACCGGTTCCCCGGGGTCTCTGCCTGAAGCACAAGGACTGCACTTCAGGCACGGGTGAGTGCGTGCTGGCGGCGGGCAACAACTGCGGCTGTCTGGACAACCTCTCTGCCTCCGCTTCTAAAGCAGAAACAAAGCGGGCCACATCTCCAGTCTGTCTTCAGCCATAGTTACAAATGCTTCTGCTTTCAACATTAGATGTTCCTCTGATTATTTATTTCACCTTTAGTCCTTTAGAAAATTTCTGATTTTAATAGGCTTTGATGAATGGGCCCTTGCCATGATACAATCTCTCTATATAATAATTCTCTGCATGGTGGTGGCATGCTCCTGAAGATTCCACACGCCACCCCAGCCTTTGGTCCCCTGGCCTGTCAATCAGAAGCTATCCCTATCCACTGGCTGTGAATACTCACATGCCATTGGCTGCGTCTGCTCCTCTTCCCCGCCCACTCCTTCAGCCTCTGTGCCCTGTCAGAATTTCTGGCAGATGGTTTTTTGCTCTTGATGAAGACACTTCTCCAGCTTCCTTCCTGTGGGGGGGATTAACTGTTACCTTAGTGGCTGTTGGTAGGTGAAACAAAATGGCAGTTACCTATGTTTACAAGATGGCTGCTGCCTGTGGTTTGTTTAAAATGTTTCCCCATAAGGTTCAACTGTTACCTCAGTAGCTGTTAGTAGGTGAAATGAAATGGCAGTTACCTATGATTATAAGAGGGGCTTCAGAGCACGGTAGAGACTGCAGGTGTGTGTGGGGGGAGGAAATAAGAAAAGTGAAGGGGAAATTACGGTAGGTTGATGCTTGGCTGGGAAGGAGATTGGCTTGCCAACTCCAGGTGGGGAAATCCTGGAGATTTGAGGGGTGGAGCCTGGAGACAGTGAGGTTTGAGGAGAGGTGGGGCCTCAGACAGGTACAATGCCATAGACTCTGCCCTCCAAGCCAGCTATTCCCTCTTGGGGAACCACTGCTGCCAATCTCCAGGAGAGGGCAGGAGATCACTCAGAATTACAACTGCTCTTCAGGTAGCAGAGAACAGTTCCCCTGGAGAAAATGGTGGACTCTGTGTCATTATACCCTGCTGAGGTTGCCACAGCAAATTAACGCTGAGTGCTCAAGGCCTTGACAATCTCCAAGAGCCTCTTTCTAGAACCTGTTGTATTTATTCCCACAACAGGCCTTATTCCTAGTATTATATAAATGAGCAATCCTATTGAAACAAAGGATGCACTAACCAGGAACCACACATTTAAACTCCATCAAACCAGTAAATATATTTCTTTTTTAAAAGAAAGTGGAAATGCCTGATCTGGCAGTCCAGGAGAACAGCAAGACCTTGGGCTGCTGATGAAAAGAACATGGCTAGATGTGTTTTTTACTGCATTCCTGGAAAGAGGAAGAGGCAAAACTGAGGCTGATCTTTTGGCTGTCTGGATCAGGCCCAGAATTGTCTGTTCAACCTTTGAACCCAGGCTGAATTTCAGAGACTTCTTTCCATTTAAAACAGTTTTTCACCAGATGTGTGTTGGGTGGTGCACACGCATGTGTGAAGAGGAGGATATTCGTACACACAAAAACCAGGGTCCAGACATTATGGATGTGAAAGAGCACAGTTCCAAGCTGAAGGATCACAGCCCTAAAAGAATCTTCCCTCTAGCACAGAGAAAGAAAGATTTGCTCTTGCACTCTTTTTTAATCTACAGAAAGGTATCATTAAGTAGATCACAGTAATTGAGAACTTTCCTCGATTGTTCATTATGTAAAATGCAAATGTGTTTCTACTTGTTTTATTGGCTTTATTGCTTTATGAATCTTGTGTTATAAGCCACCCTGAGCCCACTTGTGAGATAGGGAGGAGTATAAATTAATTAAAACAACAACAACAATAAAGGCCTAAAAACAAGCTTTGAACTGCTTTTGTAGATGATTCCAGTGCATCAGGAAGATATATTTAGAGCTATTATTATAGCATGTAACTTTAGTTTATATAGACTGCCTTTCAATTTAAAAAAATCCACAAAGGCATTGGAAAAATTATGAAATACAATAAAAAGTCAAGACGATACAATAGTAAAATACTGGAAAAATAACAAAATGCAATAAAGAAATTGTTTCTCAACAGCATCACTTCCTTTGTCACGCCATTCTTATCTAACTTAAAGGCCTTCTAGGAAAGGCAGGTCATCAAACTGTCAACTACTGCATGCTTTTCTGATTAACTGGTAAGTCATAGAATCATAGAATCACAGAGTTGGAAGGGGCCATACAGGCCATCTAGTCCAACCCCCTGCTCAATGCAGGATCAGCCTACAGCATCCCTGACAAGTGTTTGTCCATCCTCAGGTTAAAGACTGCTAGTGAGCTGAGCTCACTACCTCCCTAGGTAGCTGATTCCACTGTTGAACAACTCTTCCTGTAAAAAAGAGGTTTTCCTAATATCCAGCAGTACCTTCCCATCCTTAATTTAAACCCATAACTGTGAGTCCTATCTTCTGCTGCCAGCAGGAACAGCCCTCTGATCTCCTCTAAGTGACAGTCCTTCCAATACTTAAAGAGAGCAATTATGTCCCCCACTCCACCTCCTTTTCTCCAGACTGTATATTCCCAAGTCCCTCAGCCTTTCCTTATAGGGCTTGGTCTCCAGGCCCTTGATCATCCTCGTCACTCTCCTCTGCACCCGCTCCATTCTGTCCACATCCTTTTTGAAGTGAGGCCTCCAAAATTGCACATAATACCCCAAGTGCAGCCTGACCAACGCAGTCATAAAATTCTGCTCCCCCTACCATTTTGTGAATTCTTTGGAGGTTGTGCATTTCCAAGTAGACGCAACTCTAGAGCAAAAGTGAAATATCTTAATTTTTCTAAGTGGAATATATAAACAGGTTCTTTCCACCCACCCATCATCCATCCATCCATCCATCCATCCATCTATCCATTTTTTTACCCCGCCCTACCCCACAAGTGGGCTCAGGGTGGCTTAACAAATAAAACAAGATCCAAAGCAATAATTCATTAAAACTTCAAAATTAATCCATTACGATTAAAATTTGAGGTGACTAACAATTCAATCACTAGTGAAAGCTCAGCAGTTAATTCCAGACCTATATAAAACAGGTTCCTACCAGGAAAGGGTGGGGAACAATGCTCCCTCTAAGCTGTAAAGTCTTGTGAGCAAAAGTTCCACTTTGTGAGCTCCTGACATTAAAGCTGTGAGCGAGCGATTTGGCTGCTGCATATATTAGTTTGCTTTCGAGCCCTCCTTCCTGAGCGAAGACCAAAATGTGTGAGCCGGAGGCTAAAAAACTGTGAGCTAGCTCACACTAACTCAGCTTAGAGGGAACACTGGTGGGGAATCACCCAGATGACAGCTGATACTGTTCCCAATGCCCAGATGTTAATAGCAACATGGAGTAGTTAAAGCAGGGGAGGCCAATGTTAATTGATGTCCACCGCCTCAACCAAAGGCCTGGTGGAACAGCTCCATTTTACAGGTCCTGTGGAATTGTAACAAATTCTGCAGGGCCCAGATCTCAAATCATAACCATGTTCCACAAGGCTGGAGCCGAAAAAGCCCTGGCCCTAGTCAAGGCAAGGTGGACGTCTTTCAGGCCAGTGACTGCTAAACAGTGCTGATCTGAAGAGCAAAAGGCTCTGTGGGGAACATATGGGGAGAGACGGTCCCACAGGTATACTGGTCCCTGGCCACATAGGACCTTAAAGGTGAATACCATAACTTTAAACCTGATTCGGTATGACTGAATGTGTGCCTGCACAGACGTCCCAGTCAGCAGGCGCGCCACTGTATTTTGTACCAGCTGAAGCTTCTGGATCAGATTTAAGGGTAGGCCTGTGTAGTGTGAGTTGCAATAGTCAAGCCTGGAAGTGACCATTGCATGGATCACAGTCACTAAGTCATGGGAGCAGAGGAAGGGAACCAGTTGCCTGACCAGCTGAAGATGGTAAAAGGCTGGTCTGGCAATGTTGGTGACCTGGGTCTCCATAAAAAGGGAGGCATCCAAGGTCACTCCTAGACTCCTCACAATCGGCACTGGCATTACTGGCACCCCACCAAGGACAGGGAGCTGGCTTCCCGAACTCATTCACCCACAATTCAGTAACAGGACCTCCATCTTCACTGGATTCAGTTTCAACTGACTCTGTTTCAGCTAGTCAGCCACAGCCTCTAGTGCCTATCTAGGGTAGAGTCCAGCTAGCCAGCCATCAACAGATACAGCTGGTGTCATCAGCACATTGGTGACAACCCAGCCCAAGCCTCCAAATTAGCTGGGCAAGGGGGTGCACATAGATATTAAATAACATCGGGAAGAAGATAGCCCCTTGCATGACATCACATACCATAGGGTAATGTGGCAAAACCACCTCTCCTAGCTCCACCCTCGGTCTCCAACCACAGAAAAAGGAGGACAGCCACTGCAAGGCAGTTCCCTGTATCCCTACATTGGCAATATAGTGGGTCAGAAGATCATAATCAACCATGTCGAATGCTGCTGTGAGATCAAGCAACAACAGCAGTGCTAACCTGCCTCGAGCCAGGTGCCTCTGGAGGTTTTCTGTGAGGGCAACCAGCACAGTCTCTGTCCTATGGCCCAGGTGGAAGCTGGATTGAAATGGATCCAGGATAGACGAATCATCTAAGAATACCTGGAGCTGCGCAGCCACCACTGCGCAGGAATGTAAGATTTGACACTGGGTGGTAGTTGGCCAGGTCCAACAATGTTTTCTTCAAGACCAATCGCACCACTGCTTCCTTGAGGCACCCTGGGAATGTCCTTGATTGATATTTCTGAGGTGGCCAAATTCTGTCTTCACAGGCTTTAACAAGCCAAGATCGACAAGTATCAAGAAGGCACGTGGTGGGCCTCACAGCTGCCAGGGCTTTATCAACCTCTTCCTAGGAACTTTTGTAACTTTTAAGTGGCATACACAGCCTTGAATTAAAAAGTTACAAGGGAAGAACCCTGCAGGACACAACTTTAGACATATGGTTCTCAGTGAGAATGACTATTGGCACCTACCATGAAGGATCCTTCTCCTCTTAGGACAGGAGGACATCTTGGGTGTATCCCACCATGCAATCAGGGAGGCAAAAAATCAATTTCTTCCTCTTCTCGTGGAGTGGGAACATCCAAACCTCAGTTCAGGTGACTCCGAGGAGAAGTACAGGAGATTGGATTTATACCCTGCCTTCACTCCCCAAGGGAATTTCACAGCAGCTTACAAACTCCTGTCCCTTCCTCTTCCCAAAACAGACACTCTGTGAGGTAGGTGGGGCTGAGAGAGCTCTGACGGAAACTGCTCTTTTTCAAGAACAGCTGTGCCAGAACTATGGCTTGCCTAAGGTTATCCAGCAGGTGAAAGTGGAGGAGTGGGGAATCAACCCCAGTTCTCCCAGATTAGAGTCCGTGCACTTAACTACTACACCAAACTCTCTCTTCTTCTTCTTCTGAGAAGCAAATTCACTACAAGAACTCTCACTCAATTTCAGTCATCTACAAATCAGAAGTGTAGCTTAAAAATCAGTAACAGTGTAAAGAAATGACATGCAACCCAACAGAGATTAAAACGAACAATGGCTAAAGACAAGAGGTAATAGCATCAGAGGCAGAAGGAAATTGGAATCAATGGGAGGGGCAAGATGCCAACGGGAGGGGTGAGATGTCCTCCTGTCCTCAGAGGAGAAGGACCCTTCACGGTAAGTGCCAATGTTCATTCTCCCTCTGAGGTGGAGGACATCTTGAGTTCTCCCAGAGCAGTGATCTAGATTTTGGGTGGAGCATCTGCAGAATCATACACATTCAGTTTGTAATGACAGATTAACATAAAAATAGAAGTCCACATTGCTGCTCTGCAGACTTCTTCCACTGAAGCCTGTTTAGCGAAAGCTGCACTAATAGCTGCACTTCAAACAGAGTGCACTGTGATGCCCGCAGGTACCTCAATCTTGAAGGATTTACAGGCTTCAGTAATGCATTTTTTTATTGCATAGCTGATTGCTGACAGACATACACTTCCCCAAGTTGGGAAGAGAGATGTCGATGTACATGGACTCGGACTTATGGATGTGTTCTGTCTGCACCAAATAAGCTTTGAGAGCTCTACACACATCCAAAGTATGCCAGAATCTTTCCTTGGGATGCTTTGGGTCCTGACAGAAAGATGGGAGAAAGACTTCTTGATCTCTATGAAATCTAGAGGTAACCTTGGGTTGAAAAGTAGGGTCCGTTCTGAGAACCACTTTATCTCTGTAGAAAACACAGAGTTCTGGTTTAGAAGATAGGGAGCTGAGCTCAGAGATCCATCTTACAGATGTCACTGCAACCAGAAAGATAGTTTTCAGCCGCAACCACCTCAGCGGGATGTCCCCAATGGGCTCAAGGGGAGGTTTCATCAGCACCATCAGGATGGTGTGAAATTACCAGGTAGGGAATCGATGTACCTGTGGGGGGCAAAGGAGAGTGGCTCCCCTTAAGAACCTGTGGGTATATGGGTGGTTGGATAGATCGGTCCTCTCTACTGATGGAAGCACTGAAGCTAACACAGCAACTTGTCTCCAAATGTGGCAGGCTTTAGGCTGGATTTCAGGCCAACCTGTAGGAAGACCAAAACCACCAGAATAGAAGGCTCCAGAGAGTTAATCAATTTTATCCTACACCACCTGTGAAAGGCATTACAACATGCATAGTAGATCCTGGTGGTTGAGTCTTTTCTGGAGGCCAGTAGGATGTCTACTACCTCTAAGGAATATCCCATTCTCAAGAAAGAGCTCTGTTCAACCTCCATGCGGTCAACTGCAGCCATTCTGGATGAAGATGCCATATGGGGCCCTGGACCAGCATGTCTGGAGAAAATACAGAGAAGATGAAGGGGGAACCTCAGCATATAGTTTGTATAAGAAAAATATGTTAAAATGTGTGAAAATAATAAAATTTATTTACAAAAAAAAGAAGAAGATCATAATCAACCATGTCGAATGCTGCTGTGAAATCAAGCAACAACAGCAATGCTAACCTGCCTCGAGCCAGGTGCCTCTGGAGGTTTTCTGTGAGGGCAACCAGCACAGTCTCTGTCCTATGGCCCAGGTGGAAGCCGGATTGAAATAGATCCAGGATAGAGGAATCATCTAAGAATACCTGGAGCTGCGCAGCCACCACTGCGCAGGAATGTAAGATTTGACACTGGGTGGTCGTTGGCCAGGACCATAGTGTCCAACAATGTTTTCTTCAAGAGCAATCGCACCACTGCTTCCTTGAGGCACCCTCGATTACTCACTCTGTATACCCTGTATCTTCAAGTTGCTTCCGCTCAACCTCCAGGCTGTGAGGTTTAGGAGCGTTGGCCACAGGTGCCACATTGACCCCTGTACTAGAAGGTCCTCCTTTTGAGGCAGGTGCCACGGCTCCGCCACTGACAGCTATTTTAGGTCCTGAAACCAAGATCTTCTTGGCGAGAAAAGTTTGATCATAACTACTTCTGCTCTATCCGTTTCTGTATTTGTCCTGTGCACCAGCTGGATTGGTGGGAAGGCATAGAGGAGGCCTGGAGGCCAGTCGCAGTTTAGTGAGTCGATTCCCACCACCTGCGGACACTTTGTCCTTGACATGAACCTCGTTAGTTGACAGTTTTGATCTGTGGCAAACAGATCCATCTCCATCTCCCAAATCTGTCGCTGATCTGATGAAAGACTGTTTTGCATAATTTCCATTCTGACTGGTCTATCACTTGTCTGCTCAGCCAGTCTGCCAAGATGTTGTCTTGTCCTGCCACGTGTATCGCCTTCAGGGACTGCAGGTAGACCTCCGCCTACTCCAGCAGTCTGCTCGCTTTGTTGTTTAGAGCTCTAAACTGGGTTGGGTCCCTCTCTGCCTGTTCACATATGCTTTTGCTGTCATATTCTGTCTGCACTAGGACATGTTGACCAGACAGGAGTTCGCTGAATTCCAGCAGGCCTAGTCTGATGGCTCTGAGCTCCAGGAAGTTTATGTTCCTGGAGTTCTCCTCCCAAAACCAGAGGCCCTGTGATACTCTCCCTTGAGCATGTGCCCCCCATCCAGAAAGGCACGCATCGGTGGTCATCACTACCCTCTTTGGGTCCCGAAGGGGGGAACCCTGTTTGAAGTGGGACGGTTCTGCCCACCACTGTAACTGGCTTTTCAGTGCATCTGGAAGCCAGCCTGATTTGGCCCTCTTGTGTGCGATATTGTCCTGGTGGGGCAATAGAAAGCATTGCAATAGGAAGTTTGCCAGTGTGTGGCAAACTGTTGTAACCGCCCCCCTATCTCCGGCAGTTCCCTGGCATTAGGACTGTCATGCTGTGGTCCTCTTCTTGGATGTTTTGTGGTTCTGGTTGGGCTTGCCATGGAACGAGGACCTGTTCTCATATGGGAAGTTCTGCCACTTTCCCTTGAAGGGTTTTCCTGGTGTGTGTCTGGGAGCCTTCTTGTCACAAAAGGACTGAAAGCATTTCCGCCCCCGATTGCCCGTCTTCTTTGATGGAAGGACTTTCTTCTTGTCCTTGTCCTCTATTAAGTACCTGCCCTCGCCAAAAAGGTTGAATCCCTTAAGGGGAACTGCTGCAACCTTGGCTTGAGTGGATGGGTCCACATCCCAACACCTAAGCCATGTGTTTCTCCTAGCTGTTACGCTACAAGCCATTGCCCTAGCTGCCTGTTGCAGGGTGTTTTGGCACCCCACTATTAGCTGATGCTAGTTCAGAAACCCAAATGTAGGCTGCTCTGGCAAACATAGTGCTTGAGATCGAAGCCCTTAGGGAACAGGCTGACACTTCAAAATCCCTATGGCGTGCCTGTTCGATCCATTTGTCACAGTGATCTCTAGGCATGCCATCCACTTCCATGGGTAGGACTGAGCTTGAGATCAGACTGGTGATTGGTTCATCCACCGTCGGTAGCCTGATCTTTTTTGTGGCCTCTGGAACCATGGTGTACAACTTAGAAAACACCTGATGGTTGGCCCTTGGCTTGGCTGGGTGTTCCCACTCAACTTTGATTAGTCTGTAGAAGGCCGCTGGGAGTGGAATGCCGGACAGTTTCACTTCCAGTTTGGGTATGCTTTTGCCCAAGGCTTGAGGAAACTCTTGAGTCTGAGTCCTCCGTTTCCTTTGGCTTGTATGAAATCTCCAGTGCCCTCAGCACCTTTGGAAAAAGCCTGCTAAACAACTCTGGGGAAAACAGCCTGGTTTGGGTAGTTTGCACCACCTCCTCCTCTTCCTTGGAAAGCTCTCCATCTTCCCTCTCAGATACTGAGCTTTTGGAGTCAGACTCCCCATCTCAAGCATCTAGAAGGGGGCTGTACTCCCTCTGGATTGGCCTCTTCTCTTTGCCCTTTTTTGGCCTTTGTGGGAAACGGGAGGTGCTTGGGGTGGAATCTCCCCCAATTCTGGAGCGTTTAAGATCTCTCCCCCGCTGTGGAGATGAGGGCAATGCACTAGGTGCCTGTCTTGTCTCCTGCATCCACTCCTTGAACTCCTTCCTCATTTCTGCTTTCAGCCAGGATATGAAATGTGGCTTCTTCCCACCCACCCCCACCCAGGTCCATATCCTACTCTTCTGACAGGGAATCCTGTGTAGAAAATGAAGCAGGAGCCCTGAGTGTCTCAGCCTCACTGTCTACATTGCCCAGGGATTGGAGGCTGGCTAAACTCACTTTTGCAGCCATTCTGGGTCCCCTCTCATCCTCCACTCTGTGACTGTGGGCTGGGGAGTAAGAGAGAAGAGAGGGGGCATTGAGTGGGAGAGTCCACATACCGCCTTCCCTTTACCTCCCCTTTGGCTACTCACCCTCTCTGTTGGACTGGAGAACACGGAGAGGCATGGCTTCTGTATCGGGAATGAGGAAAAATCCCTCCCATTCATCTGGGGCATGCCAGGAAGGGAAGTTACATTCCGCCCCCCTTCATCCCTCTCCACCATGCGTGTGTGCGGGGGGTGTCCTCCGGAACCTGAGCTCCAGGTTCCAGCCCCCCCAACCCCTCATGCCCAGTGGGTGTTTTCCTATCACAATTCAGGCAAGAAACTATGGCAGCCCTGGAGACTACAGAAGCAGTGGCAGAAGGCCTGATTGCCATTATGGTGGCCTCGTGATGTCTATTGAGTGCCATGTCTATCTTCCTGTCCCAGTTGTCATGGACTGACCCCTGGCCATCTTCTGAGAGAAGGCCGAAGGACTGCAGTGCAGTAACCAGGGCGTCCACCAGCAGTACCTGTAACATCTCATTAGCGAATGAGGGTAAGTCATACAGCTTGCTAGAAAAATTGGGAAATTGCCGGTTAGAGTTAGGTTTGGCCCACTCTGCCTAAAGTTGATGCTCAAAGAACTCTGAGAAGGGAAATACCCTCTGAAAAACATTATGTTTGGGAAAGAATTATTTGTTTCCCTTGGACTTAGTTCTGGGGTTACTGCCTGGGCTGGAAGTGTCTTCCCCCGTGGGAGTGTCTTGCAGCTCTAGGGCAGAGAGGGTCCTAGAAAGCAGATATTGGTAGTCCTCAGTCTTGAAAAAATGTGCTGCCTGCTCTGGCATGCTAATGTATTCCACCTCTTCATCTGAAATTAAGTCCTCCTCCTCCTTGTCCTCTGCATCACTTTCAGAGGAATGGTCCTGTTCTGTACACCTAGCTCTGTGTTCACCTTCCCCTGGTGCTTGTTTCTGGGCAGCTTCCGTTGGCCATGCAGTCCCCCTGGAGCTGGGGCTGGAATACTGTCAAAAAGAAGAGGAGGGGGAAGGCGAGCCCGACCTGGGGGAGACAGGACACGCAGTCCCAGCATGGCACATGTTAAGGATCTCTTCCCTGACCATTTGTTTGAGCAGCTCCATGAGCTCTAGAGAAATGGCAGCAGTCCCAGGATCAGGTATGTTACTGGATTGATGTATGGTTTTCAGAGTCGTTGAAAGGGTCTGTCCCCAGTGAGACTGCCTGATTCCCACTGGGAGGTTGACATCTGGTATCACCAGAGTCGCCTGGAAGTCATCGCTCCACCTGGAGTTAGCTCCCATCAAAACTCATGCTCCAACATGGCCACTGTTTCCATCCAGGAGGCAGGAGTGGTGCGATGTTTCTTCTCTGGAGGGGAGAATGATGGTGCTTTCTCTTGTGCACCAGAAAATCATCATGAAGGACAGCATTGCCAGTAGCCAGGACAAGCTGAGAGGTCATGTCAGCTCTGGTTAAAAATTCTCCCACAGCCCCAGACTGGGCGCCAGAGTCCCCACTGTCACCAAGGAAGCTGTCTCTTCAAGGTACTGACATGTTCAATCCTCTTTGCTCCATGGCTATTTCCAAAGGCCTGTAGCCACTGTGAAGCCTGTCCTCCAAGGTGAAGAAAGGGGAGGGGGAGATACAGAGAAGAGGACTGCAATTAGCAGGACAGGGAGAATTGCTACTGGTAAAATAAAAAGGAATTATAGTAGAGAGTAAAATCGAAAAGAATTGAAAAGTAAATAATAATAATAGGAAAAGTAACTATCACAATTAGAAAAAAAAAGTAGGCGGCTAAGCCTACAACTATGCTCTCCATATCAAGTCACAAAAGGAACCGAGGTTTGGGTGTTCCCACGCCACAGGAAGAGGAAGAAACTGATCTGCCTCCCTGATTGGATGGCAGGAAACACCCATGATGTCTTCCACCTCCGAGGGAGAAGGATATCTTTCTAAGTATTCATTGGCAAATGCCAGAGGGAAAAGCACTGGCAAAATATGTAAAAGTAAACAAACAAAAAAAGCTTTTGTTCCGCACTTTAGAGACATGTTTTACATATGTTTTACATAAAAATAAAGTATGGCATTGTTGCCTTCATTAATAAACTGATTTGCATTCATCAGCTGTGGTGCTCTGGCACTGGCCTAACTATACAGATACCTGAAAATCCAGTGTTTATGGATCAGGACTGCCATGCTGTATATATGGATAAGCCACACTAATTGCACTTTCATAACAGGTAAGCGATTACAGGACTGCTGCCTGGATCTCAACAATTAGGTCACATGCACAGGCATTAGCCCAGTCCCTAAACTTGGTTAATGGACCAGGAGGATTAAATCTTCATTGTGTTATTGTCAGTGGCCACCCCACAATAAAGGAATTGCCTCGTATCTGAACATGCAGGCAATATTACTAAGTATACTCTTAATTTGGGCCAGTGGATATAGATAGGAGCCCTTGGCAAATGTTCTGTTTCAGTTTTTTTCACAAGCGTTCTATCTTCACAGAGCACTTTTGAAAGTGATTAGTCTGCCTTGGAGCCCAGGAGTGTATTCCACTGCAGAGAACTCTAGTATGTTCTGGACACTGGACCCACTTCTCACTGAGGTGGTAAGCCTGTATGTGGGCTGCAGACCACAGTTTGCCACCTTATATGAATGAATGCTTCTCTACACTCACCAAAAAGAAAATTGTCAGCAAGAAGGGTTCAAGGCTGGCATCCAATATTTTAAGCCTTCTCCACAGTGAGATCAAAGAGGACTCTGTTCTTATGAGGTGGTGACCTGTCTTGTTGGATCTCACAGCAGACCCATGTGTTCTGAGAGCACAGACCAAAACGGAATTTCTTTGCATCTGAACATCACAGAACAAAAAAATCATAATCACTGGTAAGCTTGCATTCACCAAAATATATTACACTCAATTTACAAAACAGCCTTGACAGCATTATGCTAAATGTTAGTATTAAAATATGAACAGAGAGAAAGGTATTATAAATTAAAAGAAAAATAATGTTCTTCGCAAGCAACACAATAGTTCAATGCTAAGATGGTCAGTACTAGAAAAAAAATTTAAGGTCTCCAGAGATAGTTCCATAAGCCATTCACAAATGTTTAAAAACAGAATAGGTTACTATCATTCCACACAAAATATCAACTGCATGCACTTTTAGGTCAATTAAGGTAAGCTTAGATATTCATTTTTAAAGGGCAGTCTCACCACCGCTTAATCCAGTTGGGTTTGGGGGGGGGGGGGGGTTGGTTTTTTTCGAAGCATTTGTCTATGTTTTTGAAATATTTTGTATGGATAGCATAATGGCACATCTAATTCAAGTGTTTCTAGCTGATGCATACTGTTAAATGAAATGCATTATTGTGCACTGGAACATGCTGTCAGTTGACAAAAATCTTTTCTTCTCTGTACATATTCTACAATGGCAGGAAATAAAGAAGCACACTGCAGTGTCATTAATATTCTCACTTTAAAAGGTAGAATGGGGAAAAGAGCAGAAAGATTTAACGTGCTGTAATGCCTCAAGGGAGTCCTATGAACTAAGTGGAGTCTTAGTCCAGTTATGTATCTAACAACAAATTAATTCCTGGTTTCCTTTTGATTATTTTCAGAGATCAAAAAAGTAGAGAAAATACTGCTAAAAAAAAAAGTTCAAGAATTCCTAGATCTCATCTGCAACACCATGTTATATATTTCTATTATCCACTGTTGTTGCAAGCATTACTTTTGTTCTTATAATTCAAAACTATGTCTCAACACTTCACAGAAATTCAAATGTTTTTGCACATGCACAATGTAAATAAACCCAACCTAAATGCTTGTAAAATCATGAAACGCCTCTGGCAATTCTATCAAAGTGTGTAGATGTGTACAGAGCCTTTGAAGAAATGAAACCACCGTTTATCAAGTGTGATTTATATGCAACACTGATGTAGCTGGGAGATAACATGGAGGTCTAATCATTAGTAGTCAGACAACAGCCATGTGAACACATCAATTATGGGCCAATGCCAAAAGCCCTTGAGATCCTGGAGATTAACAGCCAATCCTCTGTTTTACAAGTTCACATCAAAAAGAATATTAATAAGAGGAGGGGCAATGTTAAAGCCTGTCGGACTGATTCAGCCACTAAAACAAGGCATTCTTCATCTCTTGCTGAGCTTCGAACTGGCCCATGAAAATAGCTGGCATCAGCTACTGTGTGTGGATCTGCCAATTTTCAGAAAATGTTTTCATTAGCATATGGGAAGTTGTAAAGGGCTGCAGAAGCTCTATTTTGTGTATTACAAAAGCAAAACCTTTTGGGCGTCTCTTTTTAAAGACAACAATTATACAAAAGCAATAATATTTAAATGTTTTGAAAATAAAATCCCAGCACAGATATCTTCACTATTCTTTTCAGAAAGATAATACATTAGGTAGCCTCCAAAACATATATTTCAAAAAGCTGACATGAATATACTAAGAGCTACTAACAGGTGGAAATATTTAAGTTCTTTGGAGTCTGCCTCAATTTTTTGGAGACGATTTCAAATTATGAACAGTGCAATCCTAAACTGAGTTATACCCTTCTAAGGACAGATTCAGGACTATAAGTGCTAGTCCCGGACAAAGCTGTATAAATATTTCAAATTTTTAGCAGCTTTACATTTTAAGGCACCTGGGTAACTATACATCAGGAATTTTCTCAGCTCTGCGTAGTCCCTTACCTATTTTATACTACAAACAAAATTAGAAGTTTTTGATGTTTATGTCGCTAACAACAGTCATGTGATTATTCTTATGTCCTGGATTTCATTACTTTTATAGTGGGTAAGAAATACAGTCAATAACCCTGAAGGTTACCATATTGTTTAAGGAAGTAATGTTGATAATGTTAAATCTACAGAGAAAAGAAACCTGCACAATTCTTTCCTCCCAAACAAACAAAGCCCTCCACTAATATATGGAGAAGATTCCGACGGACTTCATCAAAGCTTCCCTTCTTCTACTGGACTGCAGAAATGGACCTGAAAGCTCCAACATGCTGTTCACACCCTTCTTTCAAATGGTTCCTCTCCAGGTTCCCCTGCGATGTTAGTAAGAAGAAGCTGAGGGACACGCCTGATTTCAGGCATGGGGCCAGCAGCCGTCTCTCTCCCTCCCTCTCCTCCTTCAAGATTTAAAGGGCCCTCTAGCTGACCAGCCAGCCATGTGTTCCTGCTGATCAACTGGAGGGCCCTTTAAATCTTGCAGGAGGGGAGGAAGACAGGTGATGACTGGTGTTTGCTGTTGGGGGCAGGGCTTTCCCTGCCAGTGAGCTGGCCACTGGCGGGCTCCTGCCCATGAAATCTGGGGATCCCCCACCCCCACCTGGGGACTGGCATCCCTAATGGAGCTCCTTCCATGCTTGCAGAATCTCATGTGCAAAGGGCTTGTATATAGGAAAGGAAATGTGCCTAAATTATTCAACCAGTAATGAAAACTATGTTTTTTCTTCAGTATCAGGTAATTCTAAATACTTATTTTGCACTTAGCCAAATTTTATAAATCTTGTATGTCTCAGATGGAATAAAAGCCATGACAGAAATTGTGAGGGGGACCATGAAGGTGGGGGGGGAGTTAAATCAATGTTTTCTATGTATTTGGAGTACCTATGCAACTTTCATCACATTAAGATCCATGACAGTACAGCAGTTAAATGATATTAACTAAATGAAGCTGAGAATTCAGTCACTTCACCTATAAAGCAGCTATTGGGCCCTTGTCACCACTTGCTTGATATTCTGTGCTGCTATAAAAAGTATGTCACTTTGCTTGTGTGCGTGCGTGTGTGTGTGTGCGCGCGCATGCGCAGAACCATGACACAGACTTAAAGCTAGGGACAGTTTATTGCATTTGCCCTCTGAAAAGCACAATTAAGTGTTTCTTATGAAGCGACAAGAAGAAAATTACACTATAAAATCAGTCTAAAGGGTTTTGAAGTTAATGTTAATTTAGGAGTCTGTATTTGTTAATTTAGGGTTGTAATCATGGAGCAGCAACCTCACTTTGGGAGGCACAAGATCCCAGTGGTTTTTTTCTTTTAAATCATACTCCATCAGTCATTATCTGGGTTACTCACAGGTCACTGAATTCTGGCTAGGTTGAACTCTAAGGCATTAAGTAGTAATTATATAAGGAAGTCCTGAGATTTTCTCTAGGGCATTTGCAGGAGCTACAGGAATTAAACAAAATAACCAATGGATTATGACAACTCTGTAATACTCCCTAATAATTTCTAACATTTTAATGCAATATTTTGTTCAATTTACCATATAAAGCCAAAGAATTTCATTTCAATATTATCAATGTTGCTTCATTTCAGGATTAAGAAGGTTTTGAGCACTGAGTGATGAACATTAGACACTAATAAAAGTGAAAATGGTAATAGGATCCCTTGTATAAATGAATAAAACAGTACAAAACTGTACAAAATAAATTCTTTTGAAAAGTGTAAGGATGTACAACATGGTGTATTATAAATGCTGAAGTTATATTTAGTAGGGATGGACATAAACTTGTCCATGAGCCAAAATTCGGCATGAACTTGGCCCGGTATGGAGCCCCCGAACATTTACCGGACTTTTGTCTGGTTTGGCTGTTCAGACCATTTAAATCTAACAGCTGAGCAACATGGATCCACAGCTGACCTGTTAGGTTTAACTGGCTGCCAGCCATTTCACCTAGTATGTCAGTGGAAGGGCCAGACTTAAACCCTTCTTGCTGACAATTTTGGGGAGGGGTACAGAGAAGCATTCATTCATATAGCTGGCAAATGGAGGTCTGCAGCCTACATACAGGCTTACCACCTGCCATTTCAGGCAGAAGTTCCATTTAATGGAAGGTAAGGAAATCACACACACTCTCACTTATTCACACACAGAGAGAGAGAGAGAGAGAGAGAGAGAGAGAGAGAGAGAGAAAGTCCAAGTGCAGAGTGGAAAGGTAATTATAAAAAATACACTGGGTAATGGGAGTGAGAGAGAATGAAACCAACTGCGGTGGCAGCTATTGCTGAAACAATATTATTTTTAATAAGCCAATCAGATCTTCAGTGGACAGTCAGAGGCGGCTGTGTCCACTTTCTTGGCCACTTTCTGTGGCCAAGAAAAGCCATCCTTCTCCTGCCTCTGCAATGAACCTGGTGCTACACAACCATTTTGTGCAGCAGCTGTCAGTCATATACATTCAAAGGCATATTTGCCAATGACAACACATCACCTCAATTTGTGTTGTTGCTCCAAGACATCAGTCTTTTCCATTTAATTATTCTGAGAAGTATTGGGCTGCAGTGTGGAATTACTGAATGTCAGAACTCAGAAGAACACATACAATACCCCTGAAGGTATAAAAATTAGCTAACCATTGGTCCCTTCCACACGCACCTATTTGCCACGCTAGAGGGACACTTCATCAACGGAACAAACTGGCGCGATCACACCAGAACAAACCGTTTTGTTCTGGGGAGGAATCGTAGTAAAAAACTACTAGTGAAACTCCAGTATCAAATGGTTTGCTGCAGCTCACAGCCGGAGTTTTCCTGTGTGGTCGCGCCAGCGCGGAAATGTGGCGTCGTGGATAGCGTGATCACATGCTATCCTGACGCGACGCTGTTTTTCCCCCCTTCTCCATGTGTGCATCATCGAAAGCCCTTGGGGGGGAGAAGCAAAGCATCGATTCCCCCTTCCCCCTTGCTGTGATTCATCTATCTCCCATTTAAGCACCTCGGAAACCCACCACAAAAAAACCCCATTCCCCTCCGGATTATCTCGCTCATGTGGAAGGGACCATTATTGGGAATTTAGTTACCATATTTTTATATGACACATGCATACACAAGTACATACATACTAACAAGTACATACCAACAAGCACACAGACAAACAGGCAGGCTGATAGATATAAATATATCACAACAAATATTTTTTGTGTTGTCTTTATACTTTCATAAAAACATGCAACCAAATAAAAAATATTCAAACATTTGTTTAGAATCTGGGTGACCTGAACTTCATTGCATTTCAATCTTTATATGGAATGTCGAACAGAGTGCTCATAGAGGTTTCCTTCTTAACCAGTTCCCATTGTTCAGAAACCAACCTTTCCACCTTAGGTGGAAGTTCACACTTGTAGTAATTTTCTTCCCTCATCAGTATACCAGGCTGGTGGGTGACACTGGAAGAAGCCAATATTCAAGGATTTTCTTGCTAACCTTTCAATTAAGCAGGTTAGACATACAAGGGGGCGGCGGTCTGTTTACATTATTTACAATTCCCTCTATCATCCTGTCTAAAAGGGTGGGGGACCAGCTCATTTAGAAATACTAGTAAGAGAAGAACAAATAATAAAAAGACTAAATGTATAGACCATGAGCAAAACTGTTAAAAACACAAAAACCAAAAGTGAGTGAGCAAAATAGATGAAAAATTCAGTTACTCTTTTGAAAAATTCTAAGCTGCAACAGTAACAGCCAGACAGCCATTTCAGCTTTGTTTTATTCACAAGATTACGCTTCAATAAAATCCTTATAGTTATTCATTGCTTGGCAAATGGCACTGCCATCAAATACTTGTAGAAGAAGAATTCTGAAGTAGGTATGCAGTGCTAATGGCCATCTAAAAGACAAATTCAGCGTGGCTATATATCCTTTTGCACATTCAAAGCTGCAGTTTCACTAGAATTAGTTGTATATCAAAATCTGCAGCCATTTCAAACCCTATCCTGATGCCTGAAGAAGTGCCATGTGAGATAATGAAGAGGTGCTAATCTGAGAAGCAAACAATAGCAATCTTATTTTAATTTCAAATATTATTACAAAATTACAGTCTACTCTGCTGAGTTTCAGAAATATGGGTAAGAAACAGAGACAATTCTCAAGAAATAAGGCCCATTCACAATATTCCATGCACAGGCCAATAAATTTTATTAATTAAATATTTATGGCATAAGAAGCAGTTATGATGTTAACAAGACTTTTGAAGAGATCATTAACCTTGGAACAACTGTCTGTGACTTCCGTGTCCCTTGAGCTCTCACACTGGAAACTGATATGGACAAAAATATTCACATTCTGAGTTTGGAGATTACAAACCACAACTAGTACAACACACCCTCGTCTTTTCAATTAAACATTCAGTTTTTGGATGAATAGCATGAAATAAATATGACAAGACATTTCTTCCCTGCTGGATGACACCTCCCTCTTTACCAAATCACTTGCCTTTACTTAAACCAGAAGTAAAGCATTGCCTTCCACAGCTGTGAAAATGGTATCAGTCATCACTCTGGTAACTCCCATAATTTCTTTCTGTAAATATTATTTGGAAGGGAAAGTTCTAGAATGAAGAGATGGGACTGTGCCAGTTGAAACTGTCAAGTTCAATAGGAGGTTAACTGTAAGCAAGGGAGAAACTATATTTTGTTCTCAGCTGAGAATTTTAAAGAAAGCCAAGGGGTCCTTATAGATTTTGTATGCTTTCTATAAACACAACAGTGAGATGAGAGCAGGGTTCTTGGTTGCTTGTGGCAGAACAATCTATAATAAAGGCAGAAGACAGTGAAGAGATATGAACGCCATTAATATTATATGTCCCTTTCTTGTATGAATAGTCACAAAAGACAACAAATTAAAATAAAGTAATAACAACAAATGTATAGGTTCGAAAAAACCAGCTGTAATTCTACACCAAAACTTCTGGACTGAAAACACTGTACCATAAAGAGAAAAGTCTGGCAAAACCAATATATAGACATTTTAACTACAAAGTGTCACTAGACATGAAACTTGACTTCAGTTATTTTCTTGAAAGTGTTCATAATAAAATGTTACAGACCCACACCGTGCAAGTCAAACCATCCAAGCTTCCATCATAACATATACTAAATCTCTAAGATTGCTGCACTGCCTCCTGGCTCTGCTCCTGTGCTTTTAACAGCAGCCCATTCAAGTTTTTATCCACCACTTAGCTTTACTGGATAGAGATTCAAGTACACTTTTGAACCAGACAGCTGTAATCACACAGGTGCATGGCCAGTGGAAACAGTGGCACTCTCACAAGCTTGTTTCACCAAATGTAGTTCATATAGTATATTGTTTATATTACTCTTCCTTTTCCAGTAGCACCTATTCCATTTTCTCATGCCGATTTTAGTATCAAGCCTCATTCTTGAAGTGACTTACATGGGACTCCTGTTTAATACAGAGGGCACTAGTCCCATGTTACTGTTTTGTACAGTTCCTAGCAAACTGTTGTCTTAAAACAATCTATCCACACTATATATGTACTCTTCTAATAGCTAGAAATCTTACCTCCAAGAGCCTCATTCTTTCTGGGACTAGTAAACTACATGACAGTCAGACCAAGCAACTGAACTATCTGTCAAGAATGCCTGAAAAAAAAAAAACGGCAGTGAAGAAACTGCAGACACAGCGGAGACAGTTGGTTATGCTCTCTCTCTCTCTCTGATTCCTTGCTTCACAGGCTGAAGAAAACAGAATGCGCTGCACAGCACATTAACAGACAGACAATCCAGATTAGGTAGCTATTGCATGAAACACACAACTGAACAATAAAACCAGGAATGATCTCCCCAACCAAACCTGACAAAAAGATCAGAGGGAAAATGATCATTTTGGAATCAAAAAGGAAAAAAACACTGCAGAATCTCCAGTTACTCCTAAACCCTGTAGAATAAAATGAGACTTAACTTCCCAGTAGACCCTCTTAACGATTGTTCCCTTTGTGTATCAAGGCACTGGAGACTGTGAAATACTTTGATTCCTGCCAGGACCATACCCTTCACAGCACCAGAACTGTATTGCTTGATCTTGTTTACCTGCAAGCCAGTAATGTGAGGAAGAAGGTTTTCCCAAATGGAAAAATTTCCAGAAATATTTCCTTTGATGTTATTTTTCCATGGAAAATGTCCATCCACACCACATATGTAAACAGTTTATCAACAGTTGCCAGAGCTGCACTGCTAATCAATCCTGTTAGATGGGCTAAATATGGAATATCAATCATGGACATGATCCAAGCTTATTTATTTATTTGGATTTATATCCCGCCCTCCCCACAAGAGGCTTAGGGCGGGTTCCAACAGTATAAAATACAATACAATTAAAACCAGATTAAAACACAATATAAAATAACATAGCTCCTAAGTGCCATACAAACTCTAGTAGAAACCTTAGTGGTTGATAGTATTAGAATTTTAACTATATATATAAAAAAGATCTTTAGTTTTTTAAGGTCTCAAGGATCCAGGCTACAGATGTAGGGCAGCCGAAGAGAGGGGACGCCCAGTGCCTCAACCAAAAGCCTGGTGGAAGAGCTCCGTCTTACAGGCCCTGTGGAATTGTAATAGATCCTGCAGGGCCCTGATCTCACATGGGAGCTCATTCCACCAGACAGGGGACAGGGCCTAAAAAGCCCTGGCCGAGGCAAGTTGGATGTTCCTGGGGTCAGGGACTACCAGAAGATGTTACTAGACCTTAGTGCTCTACGGGGCTTGTGTGGCGAGGCAAATCTAAGCATACACCATGTAACTTTCCTCCAGCCTAAGGAGCCTTTCTTCAAAATTAAGTGGTTTTTCCTCAAACAGATGAGCAAATTAAATTGTAAGGAGGCTCCTTCAATTGGAGGAAGGCTTCTCTTGAGCCAAGAGGAAAGGTCGGTTATTTTAATAAATGAATAAACTTCGCTCAGTGGAGTGGTAGGAAAGGAGTGGGATCCACACCAGAGTATTTGCCTTCTTTAGCTAGCATTAATTATATTTTGCTAACATCATTTAAATGTTTAATATTTATTGTGAAACTTTTATTGGAAACTTTTCCAGAAAAAAACACATCACTACTGGAAAGCCCAAGACTGAAACTCCACTTTAAAGGAAGAGGTAGGCTTTCCCATTCACCTCAATCAAACAGAAGAACGTACAGCTCTTCCCTTTGATTAAGGTGAATGGAAAAGGCCACCATTTTGCAGAAACAACCCTGTCACTTACTAATGTCAATCAGAAAGCCCTTGTGGGGAGGGCAGCTCTGCGTACACACTGTACATGTATGTAATTCATAGGTCAGAGTGAATAACTATATTTTAAAAGCACAATCCACAAACCATTTCTTAAAACCAATACATATTTTTCTTTTAATTACATTAGCAAAGTTGCTAAAACATTAAACTTTCAATATAACATGAATACATGCATTATGGCCAAATCCATAGTAATCTTGCTGCAACTCATCCATCACAGTGTAGCATTCCAATGATGCCTATGTTAGGCAGACAAGGAAGCAGCCAACACATACATACTGATAAGGCCACAGCTACCAATGCCAGTTCACTGCCCATATGCAGAACACAAGGATGGGCTCAGTGATGACTGGGATGATAAAGTGAGGAGCCATGAAATGAACACATGCCAAGCAGTCCCATAGTTAAAGGTTCAAGATCCTTCCCATTGCCATGTCCCCTTTTCCCAGACACATACCCAAACTGACCAGTACCCACTAGACCCTGTAGCTCATTTGGCAGAAGTGAGGCCATGGAGCACACAAGACCTCTGATGAACAAAGAAGGCTTCTGTTTAGGGAATGGGGAAGAGATCAGGACACAAACCTTTCGCCAGGCAAGAGGGGTACAGACACTGGAGCAGCAACCAAAGAAAATACACCTGAGTTATGTCGACTTCCTGCTTTATTTCAGAAAACAATATTTTAAATGTAGTATTACTTGTATTGTGTTGTTAACCTTATTTTTTAATAGTTGTTTTGTTGGTACTTCAGAATATGTAAATTTTGATTTTGGATTTTTAATGCTTTTGTTGTAAGCCCAATAATAATTGTAATTTATATATTCTTAATTTTAAAAAAGAGCAGGAAGAAAAAGATGTGTTCTCAAAGTGAACTGTAGCCATAATAAAGACAATAGACTCTAAAATAATTTTAAAAACAGAGGGAGAAGGAGCGGGACAAAATGCAAGGACTAAAAATCCTGACAAGAGGAATACTGGTCGAAGGCAAACCTCATTTTTTGGCCAGCAACAGGCTGAGCTGCCATAAAATAGGCCAGAATCTAGACTCCACACACTCCATGCAGTCCTCTGATCTCATCCAACTGGAGGGAAACTGCAAAGTCACAGTGAAGGAAATTAGAAATTTCCCAGCAGCTCTGGGAACCACTCCAAGGAAGGACTGCAGAAAAATATAGCACAGTGGAAAGGTACAGTATGTACATCATTTTCAGAGTCTCATGACTCACAAGATCCCCTTCAACTAGCCAGCAATCTAGCTGGCGTGATGCTTTTTCTGAGGCTGAGCCCACTCAGTTCTACTAAGCCCCAAACCATCCTATCTTCCTGGACTTTGTTCTGATTCCTGATGGTGAGGGAGAGGAGGAGGAGTAAGGCTGCAATCTCCTTGACATTTGGTGTTTTTTTGCATCCCTTGGGTATTGTGCCACTATCACAGAACTCTTAGCCTGCTCCCTCATGGTCTGCCTAAAGACCGAGATAAATTCAGGGGGAAGTTGAAATACCCCAAGGAGTCTTACATTACTGTCCACCTGTCCACTGAAGCCAATGCCATCTGAATGGAAGTCTTGTTCTTCTTGTAGACCTGTGTTGGAGCTGTTCCATGGAGCTGCCATTTCAATGACTACAGAGGTGGCAGCATAGCCAAGTTCCCTATCCTCCAGAGCAGCTCTGCCTGCACAGGGGCTGCCTCCATGAGGTAAATCCTGCCATTGGGACAAATCAAAATGGCTGCCATCATGAGCCAAAAGGCCTGAATCAGCTGAAGGCTTTGGTGTGCTTTTCAATAAATTGCAATTTTTTTGCACGCTTCGCCTTGCCTGACAGCAAGCGGTCAGCAACAGAAGCATGCCGCTCATGGGCCTTTCCAATCTCCCCAGCAGTCTCCCTTGCTTCTGAAGTTAAAGATGTGTCTGCTTTCCCTCCGAGAGGAATCTGTCGCCACTGTTAGTATGTGTCATTTTAAAGGTAATCTTACTTTTCTCTCTTTCTCCCTGATGAAGAGATTGTATGATAAGCCCTGACGGCCTCCTTTCACCTCACTCTCGGAAATCGGGGGAGGGAACGGGATAGAATCAAATGAAGAAGGATTGGGTGGGACTGACTAAAATGAAAAAACAGTAAGTTAAGAAATTAGAGAGAAAGATTAAAAGGACAAACTGAGAAGAGGTTAAAGATTTTTGGATTGAAGAGGCAAAGCCTATTACCCAGCTGGTCTCCCTGTTGAGGCAGGAAAGAAACTAAAGAGGGTGACTCCTACAGGATGGACACAGGAAGTTGAAAAATTGTTCCTGCCTCTCTGACTGGATGGTGGGAATCACCCTTCAAGATGTCCTCTCAGAGGGAGAACAAAGCACTTCTTCACATTACCAGCAGAACTCACTAATGGTGATAGCTGCTAGTTTATGTGGTTTTAAATATGGCATTACCAAGGGGCAACGGAGAAGAACAGGGTGGTCAAAGGCTAGAACCTCCATATGCAGAGACTGTGTACTTTGGAACAGGGTGGATAAAATCAATAATTTTTTTTTTAAAATCAGATTTTTTAATTTAAATCAGATTTTTTAAAATAAAATGCTTTTTGAGGAAAAAGTTATCTAAAGATAGTTTTCTCTTTAAGATACATTATAGTCCAAAGGTTATTCATCATGAAAAGGATTATTTTAATTATGTCGCATGAGGCTGTATATTCATGCAATATTTAATTTTTTTGGTAAATGAATTCCATTAATCCATTCACACTGTCATGCTCTTCCAGAGGTTTCTGTAATATTATTGAGCAATGTTTCTATCTAGAAAATCACAGATGCTTGGTTTTACAGTTTTCAGAGCTGTGAATCTGTGTCTGCAGAAATCACATGCCTCTTCTTCACAGCAAAAATGTTATAAAATAAACATACAGAGTTAAGAGACCTCAGTCCCATTGGTCCTCTGCAAATCTATGCATAAAGAATTAACCACTTATCTCTTAAGTGCTAAGTTACAAGAAGTTCAATGAATATAAGATTGTTTGGGCTGGAATAGGTCTGGATAAGGAAGAGATGTTAAGAGCTAAGTTGAGGAGGGAGGGGCATGCAGTACAAATGAAAGTGAAACTTTTGAGCAGAATACTTCAGAAATCTTGAGATGTTTGTGAGTGCATCCTCATGGATGTTTAAGCAAATACAAGAATATACATATGCTATATAATGTTATGGTTTTAGTTAAATAAAACAATTTAAATGGTTATTGTTACTGATTATTTTTCTCCTTCCAGTAAAGTACAGCAGAAAAGTTGTCCAAACGTGAATGATTAACCTATTAAACCAGAGACAGGTCACCTTGCAATGATTTCATAATACTCTGTTTCAGGTGGTAAATAACCAATCATTAATTTTCTGATATAACTAAAACTAACCTGAAAAGTTATTATACTAAAATGAAACCTTCATCTGGGTTGAAAATATTAAGGACAGTAAGAATGAGCCTTTATGTAGAAAACCATGATTGGTATAGCAACCCCCCCAAAAAATGCATTTTTCTAACTTTAATACCTGTGTGCACATTCTATTGTTTCAGGATCCTTGAAATTAAATTCAATGGAAAAGTTTTAGTCAGTTTAAACATTCATTTTTAAAAATTAAAGTTCATAATTTTTAGTGTTTAAAACCAAGCATGATTTAAAAACAAGCCTTTTCTGTCTGATATTGAATCAACTCAGGCTGTTTCACTGAGCCTGGGAGCACTAAACAATTGGCCAGTAGGTTGAAGTCTGGTTCATAAGAGAATTTTTATTTGAAAAGACAGATTTTGTTGAAGAAACAACTGGTCTATTTTGTTTACACTCTAAAAACAGTTGGTAACATATGATTATTATAATCTCTCAGGTGTGTGATGCAGAAAAACAGGTGTTTTAGAATTCATTTGTTTCATTGATTTTTATTCTTGCATACAGAATGCTTTAGAAATATAAACACAATGAAAGACCCATGTCCCTGTCAAGATAAAGTTAGTGGATAGCATAGTATAGCACATGCATCATGGGCATTATCCATGATGCATGTGCTATATCCAGCCACAGTGAATAGTCTCAGTCCAAGGGGAAAGACAGAGTTGTTGCTCGTCTACTTGAACAAAAGTTCCTAGTGATAGATGGTATGGCCAAAGAACTAGTCAGCTGCTGGAACATTTCAGAATATATTGTTTTTAAAAATTAACAGCTACAATAATATGTGGTCTACCTTTAAAAAAGTGGTTGACTCATTGTATGTGCATGTTTTTATGAGCTCATCCTAGACACAAATTACTTGGGATTTTGAAACAAAGGTAAATTTATGCCATTTCCCCTTTTCTTCGTTGAGAGGTAGGTCAATGAGAAAGAGGAATAATTATCTGTGGGCAAGCCAAATGGAGTTTCAGAGAGACAAGTCAGAGTGAACGTATTATTGTCTGTTCAGGTTAACAGCAGCATTCCTCTCTCTGTATTCTTTTCTCTCCACTTTTGAAATTCAAGCAAACAAAAGAGACAAGCTCCATTTGCCAACAACTGGTGCCCCAAAGTTGTCAGGCTCTTGTCAGACAGCAAAGACCTACCCACACTCTCCTTCTCCTTATCTTTTTGTTGCTTTTTCAAATATGCACTTTGCTTAGCAGAATTCACTATTAAACAATTCACTTTTTTTCTTCATTGGCTTCTCTGCTTCAGTAGGGGGTAAAAATAGCAAAACGTGGTCACAAAATCTAAAGCCAGACATTCATTTCCTGTACCTCAGTGCCTCATTCTTTCACCTCCTTGTCCATAGGATTTGGCTACCAAATAGGTCTTAATCTGTAAACAAATGATTTGCTCTACAATTAAACCATTCATCCGACCCACCCCCTTCCTCAGGCTGCTTGGCTGCAGTCCAGTGTTGAGGCTCATAAGTCCTTCAGTTATTTAGTGCTCATGATATTTAAAAGCAATATATGTTCATTGAGACTTTATAAAACTACATGGCATCACCAAAAACATTTTGTGTGTGTCTGTATCAGAAACAGCATGACTTCTACCTGAAAATTAATTCTTAAAATGTTTACAACAGGTTGCTTTAAAATAATTTGAACTTTTTTTTCTTATAAAATAATAAACCATCAAAACAGAAGTAAAGATTATAGCCTTGACTCAGCTGCCCACATATAAACTGTGCATACAGAGTTGTGGTACAAAACTAGTGACAACACTGATCAAATGTTTGGCCAGGAAGTAAAGCAGGGTGGTGGTAAATCCCATCATTGATTTTCTAACAGCTCGGCATACACTGCTTCAAATAAACAGTACTCAAAGAGCTATTTCAGTGTCCCCAAAGTTGAGAGACATTGTGGCTAGTGGTCAAAGTGTTGTATTTAGTTCTGTGAGACCTGGGTTCAAACACTAATGGGTACTATGAAGTTTTATGAGTAACCTTGGGCTAATCATTCACCCTAAGCCTAACCTACCTCAAAAGAATCTTCTGCTGATACAATAGATTCAGGAGAAGCACATAAGCTAGCCTGAGCTTTTAAGAAGAGGGACATGATAAAATATATTAGTTTGTACATGCCTGGCAGAATCTGACTTTTTCTTTCAAATGGCAAAATCTACTGCCATATCTTAAACTGCTTTTGAAATTCTCCCTAGTCCCAAAAGGCTTGTCTTCCTACCCAGACTAGGTACATCATCACTACAACCTAAATTGGGACATACATTTTTTTAAAAAAACAAGTTCATCAGGTGCCTGAAGATGATAAAATATACGATGCATGTTTTAGGCTATCACTTGTGGCTGTCCAGAATAAAAAATATCTGGGATTTGGGATCAAAACAAGGACTAGGCTAGTGTCACTTCTCATTTCACAGGAATTCTTAAGTAGCAGATCCAGTTCTATCTCCCTCCCCCATGCCTCATAAATCCTTTAAACTTCTATAAACTGAGATGAATTCTGTACCATCTGTGCTTTGTTGATGGGAGAAGCCATACCTGCTAGAATGTTCCACTCTAGGTAACTCTAAATCCTGACTGAAATCTATGTGTTTTCATGGGAAGCAACCCTACACATTTTAAACAAGTCATTTTATGAGTATGGAGGCCCACAGGTGGATGGTTTTGCATTAGCTGTTCCTCCAGGTTTCCTGACTTTTAGCTTCTATTAATTTGTTCCCAACAATCTAAAGGCACTACTGTCCCAGGCCACTATACAAGGGATTATTTTTATATCCATTATCTTCAGAATCAGGTCTCTACTATTAACTGTTTCTTCAAGTCTTTGCTATTCAGTCAACTTCTTATTGTGTCCTCCTGACGTTCATGCAGTACCCTTGTTTCTTTTTACCATCCTTTCTAATAATAATACACAGAAAGAGGGGAACCCACAAGGGTTCATGGGGTAGGGGAAAAATAGATTTTCTCCAGTTTATTTTGTTTCTGGCTTTCCTCCTTCTCTTTTCTTGGTTCCTTCTCCCTACCCCAACCTTTCATGAAAGTCACAGACATGGGTAGGGGTCCTCCTGCAAATTTTATTCTAGGTTGTCTGTGAAAGAAAGAAAGAAAAAAGGGCCTGAGCGATGGGGAGGGGGTAAGCAGTCCAAAATGAGCTGTAAGATCTCATGAGGATGTGTCACGAAATCTCAGGCATCAAGGATGGTTTGTGATGTTTATCAACTCAGCTCATTTGGGTTGCATTTCTTTTCACTGGGGAAAAGCATTTTGGAGACAATACCCTGGGGAAAACTTAGAAAAAAGAAAAATGGTCATGCATGGTGTGAATAGTTGAAAGAACCAGTGTCTCAAGTATCAGTATTGTATTTCTTGTACAACCAACACACAGCACTTTGATTAAACCAATCAGCACATCCCTAGCAGTCCAAGTTAGGCAGGATGGACTAAGCTTCTCCCAGAAAGCAACAGCTTGGCATGTTCCAGCAACTCTAAAACAAATGCCAGGAAGCCACCCTCAGTTGCTCCAGCAGATGGGAACATTCTTCCATGGAGAGATGAGTCATGAAAAAAGAGAGTCTCCCAGGGCTATACCACTGGATGTGTAGCTCTTCCTTCCAGCAGGTACCAAGCATGAGTGCACTTTGGTCCCAATCTAGTTCCTGCGTGACATCTGGACTGTAGAGCATGTAGCTCCCTCAGAAAAATGTGTTGCAGTTCCCAAAGAGAATTTCTGGACTTTAATTTCCTGAACAGACATTTGTGAGATTCATAGGCTTGGTATTCCCCCTCTGAAAGGTGACTGGATGCTGGAACAACACTTCCATACGCAGGAGTCATTTCGTAGAAAAAGAGGTACAGGAGCTCATTAGCATAACTCATTAGCATAACTTATTTGCATATGCTACAACACCTGACATCACTGGAAGTATGTCAGAAGGCAAGAAAGAAAGAAGAGAGAGAGAGAGAGAAAGAGAGAAAGAAAGAGCTGGCAGCGAGGGGGCCGCTACTAATCCGAGCCACAGAAATACCACTATTCTGGGAGGATAAGCTTCAGTGGTGGTTGAAGCCTTCAGAAGGTTGGTCGGAGGAACAAGGACCTTTCCAGGGGACGAGGTCATTTTGCTGCAGCCATGACACAATCAGGTCATGGGGGGGGGGCTTGCACCAACTCCCAGAGTTGCGCTCCCCTGAGCTCCTCCCACTACCCCTGCCCATACGTTTAGGTACAAAACAGCTCTTTCAGGGACAGGACAGCCTCTCATTCATCACAGCTGCATATGCCCATCCTTCCTTTGCTTCAGAAATATTTGAGACTTTCATATCTTTAATTTTTCTGGCAGCAGTTCAAGATGCTTCTCCAAGATTGTAGGGACCCTGGTCCTTGTTTTGTCAGCAGGGATGTTCATACATCCCCATATTTCAACTAACTGCTTGTGTGCAGTCGCCATGGTGTAGTGTTTACAGGAACACATTTTTCTTCACACATGCAGCAAGGGGCTCTGACCCCAAGTCCAAACATTCCTCACCTACTCGTGATGACAGATTCAACCCAGGAGAAGTTATTTCTTTAGAAAGACAAGAAGCAAAAGCCTACTCATTTGGCCTAGTAGGTCCTGAAATTCAATTCTGCTGACCTCATCTTAGCTCATCTGCATGGTCCAGTGATCTTATGTATCTATTCTGTGCATTAGGTGAGGTTCCACACAAGGCTCTTTGCAGATGGATCTTATCTGCGATCAATCCAAGATCAACCCAGCACTTCAGTCTCTCCCAAGGAGTATATTCAACATTGGCTCAGATTCAAAACTCTTCAGATACCAATCCAGACAGGATGGAGCCACAGATCAGGGCAACATGTCCAGAAGACTGAAAAGCCAAGTCTCAGCAAGAAGAAGAAGAAGAAAGAGAGATTGGATTTATACCCCGCCCTTCACTTGTAGTCTCAGAGCAGCTTACAAACTCCTTTCTCTTCCCCTCCCCATACAAGTATTGACCAGGGCCAATCCTGCTTCTGAGATCTGGTGAGATTAGGTTAGTCTGGGCTGTCTAGGTCAGGGCATGTCTTGATTACATCAAACAATATAGCAACCTAATTCATTTAATCAGGCAGAGAGGAACCAAGTCTCTCCTTCACCACCAACAAGCAGCCTATCTTCAAATGTGGGCAGAGACACACTGATTCTATTATAGTAAAGTATGTTCTGGGACTCAAGAATATCCAGGTCAACTGACTCAGCAGGTAAATGATCAACCACAATGAGAAGTCTTTGAAACTGAATATATTTCAACAGGTCTCAGACGATTCAGGACTAGGGATGGGTACAAATCAGGAAAATGGTGGTTCGTGGTGATTCATGCTTCATCGGACCTCATAAACCATGGTTCGTGAAACTCCACAAACTTTTCGATTTCCTGAAACAGTTTGTGGGCTCATGAGCTTGGAATGCCACAGAATGGCCCTCCATGGGCTAGAGATGCCAAACCCACAGCAAGTCTCCAGCTGACTCTACCTGCCCTCCAGGTTTGGTGAGAATTGGATTTAGGGGGGGCTGAGTTTCAGCCCCTCAAAGCAGGTGCCCCCAGGAAAGTGCACCCTGGGGAAATCACAGCTGCAAGTTCAGGACTGTGCTGATCAGACCCCCTTGCAAGCTAGAGCATCAAACTCGCAGAGGACCTCCCCAAGCTGCCCCTCTTCCTGCCCTCCACGTATGCCAGAAGTTCCAAATAATTCAACAGGTAAAGCACTTATTCAGTGAGTCCAATTTTGAAGTTGTTGCACTTATCCAAAAAAGTGTCAGTTTTTAAAGTTGTTGGACATGCCTCTGGAATACCGAGTTTCAGATGTCTTCATCAGCAAGTGAACATCATTAGAGGCCATTAGCAACAGTAGCAATTAGTGAAGGCTTCAGGCTTGTTGGAATTTCATGAAGTTGCAATAATAACCACTAATAACATGGTTAAGACAAAACTTATATCAAAATAAGATGTATGGGTATTAACTCAGGCCTTGAAGACTAGAGGATCTGATGTAAGCTCATGAGGAAACTCAGATAGTGGGCTACTCCACTGCTTGGTGCCTCATTGATAGCACAGACCATGCTTCTCCAGTCTAGTGGAGAGGTTGTTTTGGGAATTGTGGTGGATTTCAGGGGTCTCAGACACATGCACAGGGCTCACTCTTACCGCCAATGGCCTGCCTTATTGTTTGGGGAAGTTAGCTGTGCGGCAGGATAGACCAAAGGGGTACAGGAATCGCACACCACTTGTATACTAAGGTCCAGAAAACTCCAGATTTGAAGATTAAAATAAATATATTTTACTAAAGTAATTCCCTAATTACAAGCGCACTAAACGTTCAAAAAGAGCAAGCAATACAGAACTAAGAAAGCAGAAGTGATTGATAGTGAATAGAGGGATCAGTTACTGGGTAATACTACCTGTCCAAACGTGCAGAAGTTCATGAAAAGAATAGCGCCAATGGCCAGCGTTATGCGCTGGGGGGGTCAGAGAAAAAGAGAGGGGGGTGCATGGACAGCTATAGACTTTGGAAAACAATGCTGACCAACAGGAGGTCTTGAGGGGCTTGTCTCAGGTGAAGACAAAAGATGACCTGGGCCAATCCTGGGTCCCAGGGGGTGCGGCATCAGGAGAAGCCAGACCTGGATGTAACCAATGAGGTTCCAGAGGGGCAGAGTCAGGATTTAACAATAGCCTTGATGGGATTACTGGAGATGGCTGAATGAGTTTGATTATCACTAATGTTTCTTCCAAGCAGACTGAATAAGTTCCCAGGTATAAACAAAACGTGGGAAGTGAATCCCTGATTAGCGTCAGGAAGGATCGCTAAACATTTGAATGTATGATTGATTTATCTCGGTATCCTGAGAGATGGAGCAGAATGGAGAAAGGATGGACTATTGGCCAGGTGGCAACTGAATAGCTTTTAGAAATGCAGATACCTACCTGGTGGAACCCATTGTTTCATATATATACCTCTTCTGGAGTGGAGGGGGAGGTTGGATATGGCCTTGGAGGTCTGCCTTGTGTGAAACTTGAGTACAAAATCCCTTTTTGCAGATTGCTTGCAGGCTGACTGTGTTTCAGAGCCAGGAGTGTCTTCCTTAGTCTGGGTTTGTGGGTCTTGGCTCGGGTTAGAAAGTAGGGTGCCCCTGTTGTTGGGGCTACCCTAGGGTAAAGCAGCACCTCTGGGCTACACCACTCTGGCACCAGGACACTGCCTGACTGCAATTTATCAACCAGATATTGAGTATCAGTACATTCTTCGGATAGACTGGGCTCCTCAGACCAGGTAATGAAGAATATGTCTTTGTTAGGAGACACTTCATATTTAGAATTTACATTGTTATTGAAAAGACTCACATCATCTGGTGTACGAGGAAAAGCACTGAACCATTCATGGCTTCCACTCAATATGTCCTGTGTTTCTTTCAAGCAGTCCTCGACCAGGAGCTTAAAGCTAACTCCTTCGGCAGACAGGTAACAGATTTGTTTACTATACTTCCACACACAGAGGCTGTATCCAATGTTTCCCCTAAATTGTTGAGTCTTGTGAGCAAAAATTCAACTTTATGAGCTATTGGCATTAAAGCTGTAAGTGAGCAATTTGGCTACTGCATAAATCAGTTTGCTTTGGAGCCATCCTTCTGGAGCTAAGACAAAAATGTGTGAGCTGGAGGCTAAAAACCTGTGAGCTAGCTCACACTAAATTAGTTTAGAGAGAACACTGGCTGTATCTATTTCCAGTTATTGTCAAGTGGTCCAGGTCCTGAAAGGTGTTGCTCAGCTCAACCCTCCAGTGGTCTACAGATCTCTACCCTGCAGCCTACTATTATGCTGTTGGTATTCTGGAGTCTCATTTCAGTTGAAGGCTTCTTTAAGTTTCCAGTATTTAAGTCCTTTTAGCCAGTTTGGTGTAGCGGTTAAGTGCACGGACTTTTATTTGGGAGAACTGGGTTTGATTCCCCACACCTCCACTTGTACCTGCTGGATGACCTTGGGCAAGCCATAGTTCTGGCACAGCTGCTCTTGAAAAAGAGCAGTTTCTGTCAGAGCTCTCTCAGCCCCACCTACCTCACAGGATGTCTGTTGTGGGGAGGGGAAGGGACAGAAGATTGTAAGCCGCTCTGAGACTTCTTTGGGTAGTGAAGGGTGGGGTATAAATCCAATCTCTTCTTCTCTTCATCTTCTTCTTCTTCTTCTAACAGTAGTGACTTCAGCCTGCTGAGTATTAGAACAGGGGATTTTGTCTGCCTGGAAAGGACTGTTTATTAAGATGAGGTCATTCTCAGAACCAATCCGACCTGAAGCCAACACAGAAGAGCCCTGAGAATATACCTGAGAAGGAAAAAGGTCAGACTATCCTTTGCCTTGTTTCTTCCTCCTACAATAAGGAAGTCGGTATCCTGCACATTGAGCAGATGGCTTAGTCAGATTTCATTCTGGTGTGCCAAGTGGCATACATTAGTCCTTCTGTATCCCAGGGCATCACAATCTATTCTATTCACAGGGTAGCAACTCTATACAGAAACACCGTAGAGCAGTTACATAGGTTTCAGCCTGCACATTACAAAAAAAAAATCCATTGACCAAAGCAGACTTTGGTCAGAAAGTACTGTAGCAGCTGGTACATTTAGATTAGATATCAACCTTCTCACCCAACATGGCAGATACTGTTTTTGGACATCTCCTGCATCCTTTCCCCTTGGAATAAGAAAGGAACACTGGATACTTACGGGAAAAGTTCATCCTACTATGAGGGGGGGGGGGCATCTTCTCATGCTGTCTAAATGGAGGAACCCTTAAGTCACTAACAAAGCTATAATTAAGCTTTATTTGTTCAGAGCATTTTTTAATGTGTTACTTACAGCTTCCTTCACTGTTGTGTCTTCACCTATTATCTTTCATACAGTTAGGAAGTTAAGAAGGGCTTTGGGAAGTACCTTAGCTGAAGAGTAGGATGGTCCCGAACAGTAGAGACCGGAAAATGTAATTAATGCCTCTAACTATATGGTGGGAATGTGCTAAAGCCCTCTCCCTTCGTCATAATAAAAGGAACTTTCCTTTTTCATCCAAATATAATCACTTGACTGGGGTCCCCAACATGGTGCCTATGGGCATCATTGTGCCCTCCAAGTGCTCTCCAAGCCACCAGGGTTTCCTGGTGCCAACTAAACATTTTTAGAATGTGGATGGGGTCACGTGGGGATCTTCTCTAGCAGGGCTTCTGATTGGCAACTGGAGAACTGATTAACTATACAGATTAAAATAAATGGTATTTCAGCAGCAGCTGCCATCACAGTGTTGGTTCTATTTTCTCTCACTCCCTTTTCCCAATGTATTTTAAAAATCACCCCTCTTCTCCCCTGCACTTGCGCTTCCTCTGTTTGTATGGCTCTGCCTCCTGTGACAGCCATTTTGTAGTTGCATCCACTGTCCTGTGTCAGAGTTCCAAAGGTGTCACAAGCTCAAAAAGGTTGAGGACCCCTGCGCTAAAGAGTGAGAGGCAGAAAGTGCTAAGAAGAGGCAGAATACTTAAGGAGAATACATGTAAAATGCAGAGGGTCTGAAAAAAAGGACAGACAATGGCAGCGTATAAGGAATTAGAAGCCTGCGGAAAGGCACAGGAAAAGCAGAAAAAAACTTTAAATGACAAGTCAGTTCAAAGTCACTGCAGAGATATTAGGACCATTTTATTGATTTATTTATGCCTCTCTTGTGCCTTTTTTTTAAAAATCCACATTGTAGGACCACCCAGACCTAGGCTTGACGAAGACTGAAAAAAAAGGTAAGGTTTTTTAAAGGTAGAAAAAAAATACAAAAATAACTTGAAAACACCCACTACAGCTTAGGCCCTTGAATAAAATACTCATGTACTTATTTTAAAACATCTGAATCCCAACTTATCTCCTTAGACTCAAAGTGGCTTACAATACAATGTTAAGGCATCTAGACATCAGCCATGACAGAGGAGGCCTCGAGGAGTCTGGATGCTCTCTCCCTGGATACCTCCATAATCAACTAAATGCATATACAATTAAGGCCCTGGCAAAAAGAGATATAGTGGACACTTATGCTCTGATGGTGAGAGCAGAGAACTCCTTTGACTTGTGAAGGGCAAACATGAACAGTCAGTTGGATCCCCAGAGAGTCTTCAGCATCCTGAGACATGACTTTATACATGCATCTAGTAGAGGAGCCTGCAACATATCCGTAGCATTTCCTGGATAGTATAGAATCTGCTAGCATAGATTAGGCTTTTCCTGTTAAGAAGTTGAGAAGACTACTCCTTACTACCTCTGGGAAAGAATTCCTTGGCACCTTTAGGTTCACCCATGGGGGTTGCTTCCTCAGACTCTGAAAGTTGTTCTTTATGTGTGATCATATTATAAGTGATCATATTATAATTAAGTGATCATATTATAACAATATGATCACTTTAGCTAGAGGGCTAATAACATCTTCATTAAGATGGTTGTTGCTCTGGTAACTATAATTCCTCTTCCATTTCCCCTATTTCTCGGAGGATGGTTCAGAGATCTCTGATATGAGACTCTAGGATTCAAGGACCTGCCAGGAGCACTGTGGCAGAAGACAAGCACTATTTTACAGGCTGTCTTGGTTGGCCATTGGAATGGGCTGTAGGGGAAGAATTTGTGCCAATTTTTTCCCACAGGTATAACTTGGGGAGGATGGGGGGGGGGGGTGGAGTGGATTGAAGAATCTGATCTGACACTCTCGGACCCTCTAGTGATTGGAAAGGGACTGCTGCTGTGTAGAAGCATGAAATTCTTCAACCAAGGCCTAACATTGCAAGCCAGTTACTTCAGGAAAAGCCAGGAAAAAGGTAGTGAGGCCCCAAAATTAGCTTGTGCTGGACATATGCACCTACAATGCGACTGGAACAAAGGCTAGGCTGTTTCAGTGCTGTTGGGGATTAGTGGCAGCAATGTGGGTCCTCCAGTGGAACAAGGAGATTCCTCATCAATGGCACCCTCTTCCTACTCATCAATGGCACCCTCTTCCTCCTCCTCCCTGGCACCATGCTGACAGAGTGCCTGGCACAGTGGATGCCTATTTCCCCCTGCCCACATTCCCTACCAAGGCTTTGAAGGGCAATTGTGTCTTCTCCTTCATGAAGTGGGTTTGCTTCGGCTCCCTGCCTGACACAGGAAGCAGTTTCAGGTCCTGTAATCCTGCAGAAGATAGTAATTGGAGGTTTGGGATGTTCAGCTGTAGCCTGGATCAGTACAGTACAATAGAGCTTATCCCCCCCCCCCCTTTTTTTAGAGAGAGGGAAATGAAAGTAGATTGAGAAAGCAAGAAAGGACATGAGGGAGGTTTATTTTAGAGATTTTGTCAGAAAGTCTGAGCTCCTTCTCTAGGAAGGAAGTGTTGGATATTGTATCTCTGCATGCAAGAGAATCTGGGAGGGAAAGAGTTATGAAAATTCTCTGGGGAATTTCACACAACACCTTTAAAAACGTTTCTGAACCAGCTTGGAATAAACTGGTACAGTAATCGCCGTTTCACACAGCCCTACCCCTACCGTTCTGGAGCCGTCTTTGAAGTGGTTCGTCATTTCAGAATGCCGCTTTCTTTTCAAGCCTCTTTTCACCTGCACAGGCAATCTCCAGGCAATTTTTTTAAAGAGCCGCTTTAGAGCGTGATATCGCTCCCATTGGAATGCCTGAGATCGGGCTCCTTAACTGACTCTCCCGTCCCCCCCTCTGAGAATTGTGCTTTACCGCCTTTTAACGATTGCAGAGGTTTGAAACAGAAAAAAGAAACAAAACTGGTCAAGTTCCTGATGTGCAAAAGGAGGAGGTTAAAAAGTTGGGAAGGAAGCGAATTCAAGCCTTCTCAAAGGCTGTCTTGTCCCCACCCCACTCTGCCGCCTTCTCTCCTTCCCTGGAGTCTGTGTGAATATTTTTGCAACCACTTTGGGCCAGAGCCTGTGCTCTCCACCTTCCTGGCGAAGCCATTTCCCGGGGCGAGTGGTTTGTGCGTGGCATCTCAGGGACTCTGTCCCATCTCTTCTGATGTTGTCGCCATGGGCTCGCCCAGGTGACACTGATGGATGTGCCGACAGAAAGATGTTAGGGCGGATCTAGCAGCATGCGAAGCCAGAGCAGCAGAGAGAAACACTCTCCAGAAGCACACACACGCCGGCAGTTGCGCAGGGGATTGTGGGTTTTTTTGGTGGGGGGAGAGATGTTTCCGAGGGGATCTGTGTGCTCTTTATGTGATGGGATCCTGCATCAGCACGGAGAGAAATCAGCAAAACCTCCCCCATCCTCTCCCAAAATAAACCCCATCAATGAAATGGCAAGTGAGAAAGTGTGGAAGGCGAACAACTGTGGATGGAACCCTGCTGTTTATTGTTGTATTTAAAGAGCCCAGGCATTCCAATGGGAGCGATATTGCACGGGCAAAAAGAGGCGTGAAAACACTTGGAGGAGGAAGCGCTTGGGGGGCATTTCACACAGCACCCCTGTAGCGCTATAGGACCAGTACAAGGACTGAAGAACGCTTGGGAGGAGGGTTCAAGGTAAACCGGCTCAGGAACACTTCCCCAACGGGAGAGGCACGTTCTGTTTGAAATGGCCAATATGTTCCATTAGGGAACCGGTACTAATACGGTTCTGTGTGAAATGTCACACAGAAACCATTACTGTACAGTTCCTGAAACAGAACATATTGGCTGTGTGAAATTCCTCCCTCACTCAGGTACGCTTGGCAGTTGGCCCTACCCTCTCATTGGTTAGATGTGGAGCCTCTTTGGCCCTTGCTTGCCTTCTGTTTCATCTTATATAGGATCTCTCCTCTCTCTCTTGCCTGGACTTGGAGCTGTAGCAAATTAACCTTTTTGAAGTTCATCTGTTCACAATAAGTTAAAAGTACCTACATGAATATGTCAAGTAAAATTTCTTTCTCTTGTTACTACTGAAGTCAGATCATCTTTTTAATTTGTCTAAACAACATTTTCCCCTAACCAGAAAATGTGGAGGATTAGGGGTACTGTGTAAAGCTTCCATGTTTATAAAGCAAATGATTTTTTTTTTCATTTAACCCAACAGGAAGTAGGCTGATAACCACTGGTGGAGACAGAATAATGATAGTTAAGTCTTCCCTCCTTGACTAAATGTAGGGAATCATCCATACTAAGATGCCTTCCCCTTTCAGAGGCAGAAAGACCTGTTTTCAGGTCTAGTTAACTACTGAGCTCAGTCAGCAGTTCTAGGGCCAGACACAATTTTCTCTTCTAACCTGTCACCTGCCTGGTATGAGGATAACACTGAGGGAGGAAAGCGTCATGTAAACAGTTCTGACATCCTTGGAGGAAAAATGAGACAACACTGTAATAAATAATGTATTTGTACACACAGTTCCTCCTGTTACTAGGACCTTTGGGACATTTAAATCCCAGCCAAATTAATGTTTTTATTTCCCTGACAAAAGTGACATTGTTCACAAACAATGTTTTGTTTATAATTTCATTTCTTTAGCAGTTAAGGTATCTGAAATCATTCCATGGTTGTACTTTAGTATGTCCAGTTACTGCCAGCAGCTTCACTACTGTAAACTCTCTTAGCACTTCAAAATATAAATTCTAACTCAACTTTCTTAACCACTGAAAAAGAGCACTCTTGACTGGATTTCTTAGAAAAGTTAATAACAACCTCAGGGACTTTGGACGTTAGGTTTAAATCTCCATAATTGTGTTGAATTTAGCAACAGATAAAATGTTTCCTGAAAAAATATAATATGCTTGTAAGGAAACAACCACAGAATTTAATAAACAAACACTTGTAATAATTTCTAGTTAAACCAACAACATTCTTTCAACTTTTTTCCACCCCTTATTAGTGGAAAGAATGGTTTCCCGTAAGACAACATATTCACTCATCAGCTGCATGCATATAAGTGTGCTCTGACAGGAGAATATTGTGCTACAACTACCATGTCAATCTAGAGAATTTTACTATTATTTCTCCCTGCCTATAAATTATGGAATTATTGATGACACTGCAATAACTAAATGTACATGTGGAAATCTCATTTAGAAATGACAGATACTTAACAATATCAACTCCCACAATTTATTTTCAATGAATTCTGCAAGCCTATTTAAAATCTATTACAGCTGCTGACATCAATCTGCCAAGTTGCACAGTGCTAACCTGTATGAAAAATTTGCACCTATAAATTTAGGCACTGTATACTTAAACACACAGCTTCTCTCTAGATAAGCTACTTGTAATAATAATTCAGTGCTAGAAAAATGTAGCCTTTATTTAAACCCCATTTTATCCTGTAGTTCTTGCAAAGCTCAAACTTAAAAGAAAGACCAGGGTGTTAATTCTTATTCAGCAAGCATACCAAAACATTTGACCAATATAAAATCACTCCTTTAAATAGCACATACACACACACACTCTTGTAATTAAATGTGGTTTTCAGATTCACAGATCATCCATTTAAACCTGGATTATTACAACATATAGTGCATAACGTCATTACAAACCCAGTTGTTTGTGGGCTTATTTATTCAGTATTGCATGCAGACTGCACAATAATCAAGCTGTACTTAACTGCCCACTACATTTTCGTTAGTGGACTTCATTCTCTCCCTCTAGTACTAGAAAATGATCTTTTTATTGGGTCTGAATTGCTGGATTTCAGATTACTGCTAGCAGCGTATCTGAATTTGGTAAAGTTGTGGATAAAATTGTTATTAACTTTTGCTGCTAAAAGTTACACCTTCCCTCACAGTCACTAGGGTTACTATGGTCAGCTGCCAATAGTTCATAAAAACAGTATAACAATATGACAGCCATGGTCCAAAGCAACGTGCCCAGGGTGATGATGTCACTTCCAGGTGAAGTCATCGCGCCGGGCACGGGGGATGGGGTTCCCCCCACCAGCTGAATCCTGGCCAGCGGATTGGGGACCTTATCAGCGGGGGAATCCCCGCCCCCGGGGGGACTTGGCAGCCCTAAAAGTGGCCTTTATTTATTTTTGTCCCCTGCACAAAGAACTGTGAATGCAGAATAAACTGCATTTCCAACAGCGCAGAAACAAAAACATTTTTAAAAATAAGCTTCTCCATTTATAGTATCTTTTTGTTAACACCAAGATGCCAAAAATATTTTACTTGTGGGATTAAAAAATTCACAGGCACCATTTAAATTTAAAATCTGTAGTAAATATTAGAATTTAAGTAAAAAAAAAATAAAATGAATCCCTTGGATGTCTCTTGAAAACATTTGGCAATATCCTCCCTGAAAGTAAATCCAAGGGCTCAGAAAATAAATATTCAAAAGCATTAATTTGTTTCTAGATGTGTTCGTGCAAGTAAAACAGCAGTCATAATGTGGAAATTTCAGTCACATTTTGCAACTAATTGGAAGCAGATTAGAATTCTGCCTCAGGGGAACATTGTCAAACTAGAAGCTGGAGCAAATGAAGAAAGAGGTGAAAGCATCGTGAAGAGCTGACAGATTTACAGTGCTCAAGGCAATAAACGGGTACTAGATGAAAATGAATGTGCTTCACTGTACTGCATGCAGTTCTCTCAGTCATATCTCAGGAATAACAGCACAGAGCTATGAAACCATTATTTTCAGTGGAGGCGGAGAAGGGAAGTATAAAAATGTAAAGCAGCTATTTTATACCGCATATACAAAAAGGTCGCATAACTCAGATCTGTTAAAGCAATAATCATTATTATTGATTATTAATCTAAGGCCCCCTTTTCATACCTCATTCAGAATGGGTAGATTTTACTCATGCAGGTAATTCCACTACTTCCACAGCTACGATTCAGCATTAGTACAAGATACAAAACTCTAAGAAATGACATATATGTGTACTAAAATCACTCTCAAGTTAAGTACTGATTGGGTTAAAATAAACAATGTTAATAAACACAGTGTTCTCAAACAGGCTCTCTGTGACTACATCATGAACAAAGCCATTTCTGACTTCTGGCTAACAGCTTCTGCAAGCAAACACTCCCAGCTACTTTCATAAAGCAGACCTACAAGCTACGCTGGACAATGATACTTCTCTCTCTCAAACCCACTGGAAGGCAAAGCTTTTCTTGCCCACAGTCTCCTAAATTTAAACAACTTCTCACCTATAAAAATGTCATTCCTAACACGGAAACGGCCTCTGTGACCAGGGCCTACAACAAACCAAGATGCCAACTCTGTTCCCATAACCAATGTGATACCACAATAATCAGGCCTAACAACACCAGTCATACATCTCAGGTCCGTTCACCTGTTCATCTTCCAACGTTATATATGCTATCAAATGTCAGCAATGCCCTTCCGCTCACTAACTCGGACAAACAGGTCAGTTCCTATGCAAACAAACAGACATAAATCGGGCATTAAAAACCACAACACTCAAAACAAGTGGGTTTTGGGTTGCAGTTTGGGCACTCGGTCTCTAAAAGGTTCACCATCACTGTTCTAGGTCATTTCACTGATCACCTAACAGTGGCAGTCCTCCAACAGAGAAGCTTCAAAGGGACCCCCCCAAATAGGGACACAGGATTCTTATCTCACTAGAAATGCTAATTTCATACCCACGAGCATTTCTCCTCTGCTCTAATCAAGTTGATTACTATGTGCATCATACCTCTGCATCATGAGTTCCTTCTCTGCAACATTCCTCCCACCCTCTGACTGCGGTGTAAGGAGTTAGAGATCTCCATTCCAGCTCATATCTGACAAAGGAAACTGTGACTCTTGAAAGCTTATACCCCCAAAATCTTCTTGGTCTCTAAGGTGCTACTGGACTCAAATATCACTATCCTATAAAGTAAGCAGTCAACAGAAGAAGATAATTTTGTTTCATGGAAAGAGGGACTTTGAAATTTATGACACCTCCTAGCTTGTGCAAAATTTGCAGCTCATTGTATAATTATAATTGGGGGGGAGAGATATGTCTTATACTGGTATAATCAGAACAAAGTTTGAGTCCAGTGGCACCTTTAAGACCAATGAAGTTTAATTTTGGGTATACACTTTTGTGTGCATGCACACTTTATAAGATACATTGAAACAGTTTTCCTCAAGCCTTACAAGGTAGGATAACATTGTGGAGAACACCATGTTCCAAGATTGGATTACTCCAATGCACTCAACATGGAGCTACCCTTGAAAAGTATAAGAAAACTTCAATAAGCACAGAATGCTGCAGCCAGGATATTAACTGGAGTGTATCATACAGACCATATCACTCCAGCCTCAGCCCTTCTACACTGGTTCCCAATTTGTTTGCAGGCACAATTCAAGGTACTGGTATTGACCTTTAAAGGCCTATATGGTTTGGGACCAATATACTCCCTCACAAACCTCCCTGACCGCTATACTCATCTTCTAAGGCCCTGCCCTGCTTCATGTGCCCCTGCCTTCTGGGAAAAGATGGGTGGCAACCTAGGAGTGGGCCTTCTAAGTTGTGGCACCAAAGCTCTAGTACTGTTTCCCGAGAGAGACTTGCCCTTTCCCTTTTGCTGCCATTCTTCTGCTAGCAAGTAAAGACTTCTTTGCTCCATACAGCCTACCCTTAGTGATCCTTCCTTCCTACCCTATGTTTTAATTGCTATTTTTATAATTTTGAGTATGTATTTTAATTTGTTTCTAATTGTTTTAATGATGTACTTTTGTTTGGTTTTTAATGGTGTTTACAATGTATTTTTTATTACATAGTTCTAAAATCTGTTAGCTGTTGTGGTGGCACCGATGAGGGTAGAAAGGAACCATATACCTTTGGTAAATAAATAAAATATGCATGGATGCTTCCTCTGTATGTTCCCATCATGCAGATGATTGATCTTAAAGGCAGGGGGAGGAGCCAGCGCACTCATTTCCACTCTCCCTTCCCATGCAGTCAGTCAATATGTGGATGGGTCATGTACATGGCTATTGTAAAACTTGGTACAGGGCAAGAAACACTAGAAAAACACACAATACTCCAGGGTATCCCAGGCAATTACAGGTTATTCTAATCCAGTTTTTTTCAGTGGTCGATCCATCAAGACTGAGGGCACTTTGGAAAAAAGAATGAGAAGCTGAATTGACACTATATACACAATTACCAAGTACAGGTTAAACTCACAGGGATGCAGAACATTTGCAGGGGTGGGGGGCAAGTGAATACAGGCCCATAGCAGGAGGCATTAGTGTAGTGGTTAAGTGTGTGAACTCTAATCTGGGAGAACCAGGTTAGATTCCCCACTCCTCCACTTGTACCTGCTGGATGACCTTGGGCAAGCCACAGCTCTGGCACAGCTGCTCTTGAAAAAGAGCCCTTTCTGTCAGAGCTCTTTCAGCCCCACCTATCTCACAGGGTGTCTGTTGTGGGGAGGGGAAGGGAAAGGAGTTTGTAAGCCACTCTGAGACTCCCTTGGGTAGTGAAGGGCGGGGTATAAATCCAATCTCTTATTCTTTTCTTCTTGATGATAGTGCCCCCTCTCAAATGTGCCCTGCTGCCCCCTCCCAGTTCCCCCTCTCCCCTCCCCATCCCTCCTTAGCCTGCACGAGGTGCCACCATGTCTTTTTTGCAGCCAGCAGCCATTTAAACATTTAAAAGATTTGGAAACAAGCAGCTGCTTGTTTAACGTCATATTGTGTGACTCCAATATAGGATCCTTCATCACTCGCAGAGTGGCCAGCGGGTGAGGCAAATTTACACCCAGCGATGTTGAGGGCAGCTGTGAGAAAGAAGCCAATGGGACAGCCAGGCAAGTCATTCAGGCAGAACTCTCAAACTCTTTCCTTGCAATCTGCCTGCTTTGTGGGGAGGGCAGGGTATAAATTAGATACCAGGGCTCCAATATGGGAAATAAGAAAAATACTTGAGGAAGGGAAGCTCCCTACTGGTTGCATGTGATCCATCATGTGACCCAGGTCACATGATGGGTAACATGATGATGCCAGCAGTGAGTTCCTCCCCTGCTCCCATTCTGCCCTGCCTGCCTTGTCGGTTCCTCCAGCCTTGACTCCAGTGCCTTCTCAGAGCCCTCCATGCCAATAATGGCTTCTCCCACCAGTAGACAAGCGTGAATGATCGAATAAGGATTCATGCCTGGGCTGTGCTTCAGAAGAGCACAGCTTCTGCTTTGGGTTTAGCAGGATTCAGAAGGACTTTGAGGAAGATCCTGAGAAGCTGCTGCTGCTGCTTTAGATGTACAAATGGGAGTAATCAAAGGATTCTTCAAAAAAAAGAAAACCCGCTCCTCTCACTTTAACTCTTTCCATTCCTGCTGCCTTAAGTTTATTAACTGGACAAATTTAAGTGACCCATTAATTGAATTCATTAATTAAATTAGCAGGGGTGAAAAATTCGGGGCTACAGACAGTGTTCCCTCTAAGCTGAGTTAGTGTGAGCTAGCTCACAGTTTTTTAGCCTCCGGCTCACACATTTTTGCCTTTGCTCAGGAAGGATGACTCCAGACCAAACTAATTTATGCAGTAGCCAAATCGCTCGCTCACAACTTCAATGCCAGTAGCTCACAAAGTAGAATTTTTGCTCACAATACTCCACAGCTTAGAGGGATCATTGGCTACAGGCTCTCACTCAAAGGCTGATGGATCCAAATGGCTTTCCAAAAGCCCCCAGGAAGTTGTCTGATGATATAGGTACTGAAGCCCTGGAGGATCTCTGGAAAACTGCAATTACTTGATGCAGAGCTGTAGCTGAAGGGGGGGGGGAATGGTGTGAAAAGCCCTGTGGCCAAGAAGAGCCCAGTTGTGGACCAGAACTCCATCAATAATGATTTACTTATTTATATTTATTTGAAATAATTATATCCTACAGTCCCCAGAATACGCCACAAGCAGATAACAACAAAATAAAAATACAATTTTAAAAACTGAAAAAAATAGAATTGAGTAAACTAATAATGAGTTATAAATATACTGTCAGCAGTTTAAAAGACATAGAAAGCAAGCAACATAAAGTGGGGAACAGAACATGGCAAATATAATTTACTTAAAAGCCAAGTTGAATAAAATTGTTTTGACTTGGTGCCTGGTGAACCTTTATTCCATGTGTGAAGTTGTACCACTGAGAAAGCTCCATCTCTAGTTACTATTCACCTCAATTCCGGAGGCAATAGATACCAGGAGCAAAATTCAACATGAGGACTTTAACTGGTAAACAGGACTATAAAGGAGGAGGTGGTCCATAGGATACCCTAGCCCCAAGCCATTCAGGTAGCCTTCTGAAGAAACCGGCAGGGTGAGGGGAATAAAAAATAGATAAAGTGACCAAATGCATTCAACTTCAACTTTCAAGCCTCAGCGCCTGTTCTGTAAGTTTCCAAGAACACAGAAACACAGCTGAAGATTAATGACATGTCCTAAGCCTAGAAATAAGAACCTGTGAGCAAACTCATCTTTATGAAGTGGGCAAATGCTCCACTATCCCCCAAATGGCTGGATGTCACGGCAGAGTTGGTTGAAGTTAAATCCATCAAAGATGGAGGTCCCGTACCTGGGTTGGGGGGGGGGGGGGGAGATGTGGTCACTAGGCTTCCCACACTGGATGCCACTCTTTCTATGGAGGCCCAGGTTGCTGCAGTCACCAGATCTGCATTTTTCCATCTTAGGCAGATTAGGTCACTGAAGCCCTGTCTCTCCCCCCAAGACTTAGCTATGGTGACCCATGCAGGTCACTGCCAAGACTGATTACTGCAACTCATTCTATGCAGGCTTGCCCTTGAGGTTGACCCAGAAATTGCAACTGCTGAAAAATGCAGCGGCGTGCCTGCTGACGTCACTACCTGCATGGGCTCACGTTCAGCATGTGCTCTGCCAATTGCTTTGGTAATGACCTTCAAAGTGTGTTGGTAATGACCTTCAAAGCCTTATATAGCCTGGGACCAACATATCTAAGGGAGTGCCTCTTCCCATATTTGCCCCGAAGAGCGCTACACTCTAAAGATCAACGCCTCCTGGTGGTCCCTGGCAGTGTTCCCTCTAAGATGAGTTAGTGTGAGCTAGCTCACAGTTTTTTAGCCTTCTGCTCACACATTTTTGTCTTAGCTCAGGAAGGATGGCTCCAGCACAAACTAATTTGTGCAGTAGCCAAATCGCTTGCTCACAACTTTAACGCCAGTAGCTCACAAAGTAGAATTTTTGCTCACAAGACTCCACAGCTTAGGGGGACCATTGGTCTGGTGGAACATGCTCCCTATTACGATCAGGGCCCTGCAAAATCTTCTTTAATCCCACAGGGCCTGCAAGACGGAGCTGTTCTACCAGGCCATTGGCTGAGGCAGCGGGTACCCATATATGGCCTACCTGAGGTTGCTGTCATCTACCCACTGATAACTGGCCACTACATCTATATCAACAGGCCAGAATCTATTATAGCCAGCTGAATTTTCACCTTTCAGCTGCAACTACCAATTTTAATGTTTATATTGTATTTTAAATTTTTATTGTATTTATTGTGTTTATTACTATATGATATTACCCACCCTGAGCCCATTCGCAGGATATAAATACAAATAATTAATCAATAAATAATCAAAACAGATATCTCTGTTCTATACCATTGAGAGGAGTGCAAGGAGCAAATCATTTTTTTCTACTGGCCAACCAAGGTCGTATATTAAGGAGAAGAGGAACTAAAGAATACTCTGTATTCCCAACAGTAAGTTTGTGCTTCCATTGAGAGGGTCCCCTCCTACCTTGGGAACTCTAAGTGCAGACTGATATACTTTGATTCTGAAAATCTCAGTTTTCTTTTTAGGTTTCCAAGAGCCTTATTTTTGAAATCCTGGCACATTTCTAACAATAGCACAAGATCATCCTGGGCCACAAAACCCCAAGAATAGTAGAAGCAGCACTTCTACAGCTTCACCTGCAATTTTACTGTAATGAATAGGCTGCTATATAAAGATTTCTAGGAGGAGGACACAAGCATTTCCCCATACCTTCCTCCAAAGAACAGGCTATTTATTGTGTTCCCATTATACTACTTCCACACATTATGAGCTGGATTGGATGAGAGCTGATGCATTATTTCAGAATGCTGTTATGATTTGAAAGTCTTATCTACATTATTCATGATGTTAGACATTTTTACTAAAAATGTATATGCCCTCAGTTGACTAGTAAAAAACCTCATCTGTTCCTCAGTGTGTTAAAAATATAAAACTCAGCATTCATCCACATTTATATCAAATAATCGACTACCCTTGGAACATCTCCAGTTATGAATACAGCCAACTGTGGAATACCTTTTGCTCCCTACCCAGGTCATATGTTTGTGTTACTCTCCTATCCCAAATGAAAAGATGCATAAAACATACCACATAGACTAACAAACTAGAGTGTTAACAGAACCCCAGATTCAATAATGTCATCCATGTACTGTCGCAAGCCATATATGAATAAGCATTTCTCATTGAAGAATATAAACCTAAAATTTTCCTGTTCAAGAATTATCATTGCTTTCAACCTGAGCCACCCATGCAAATCAACCAAGAAAATAACAGGAAATCCAAAAATAATATGGTTTGGCCATGTATACTTTATGAAAGGATATTAAAAGTTGGGGTTGTTGTTTGTTTGTTTGTTTGTTTAAACCCCTCTAATTTATGGCTGAAGAGAAAGAAACAGAAAAAAACCTTGTAAAATCTCACTGTGGGGGGACCATGAAAGAAAATTAACACGTGTTTTTCTTCATACAGCTATACAATGTAGCTGGAACAAATTAATGACAGTAGTTTCTAAGTAGTTAAATGGTTGTGACTAAAATTTTTCTTTTGAAAACTGGAATAAAATATCCATACATGTGAAAAATTAAATAATACAGCATGAAATGCTTTTGCCAAGAGATGTTATTCAACGGAATGAAAGAAGATGATTCCACAACATTATAGCTGGTTTGAGCTTAGTTTTCTGTTAACCGAAACATGAAAAGTAAGTCCGATTCTTAAGGAAAACTACAAGGATATACCTTTAATAGTCTATTGCCACACGATAAAAACCAGATTCAATCTGACTGGTATAAAATTGACTGGCAACCAAAGACCACGTTATTATTTGAAACTATCATGGGAAGGCAGTAAAATTGCTACCAGGTTTCCTCAAGTTACCCTTCAATGAAATGAAGCCATCAGGGAAATAAGAAGAAAAGAAAAACATCAAAACTTTACAGTTTGTTTAAGTAATTTTTTTTCTTATGGCACAATGAAATCTGCTTCCTCATTAACGCAAACCAAATCCTATTATTTAAGGTGTCTAAGTCTAGAAAACAAAATAATTATATTATCATTTCTATATTTTTTTTCTATAAAATAGTCACTATATTTAACTGTAAAAACTACATTCATAGGTACACCTGAAATATGCTTAAAAATCCTTGTGGAAATTTCTGTTGTTTCTAGTTTACAATGAAGAGTCCCAGAAAATAGGAATGAACAATAGTCAAGTAAATGGTAAAGCTAAAGGTTTCCCTTGCTCGAAAGCCAGTCGAATCCAACTCTAGGGGGCAGTGGTCATCTCCGTTTCCAAGCCAAAGAGCCAGCGCTGTCCGAAGACTTTTTCCATGGTCATGTGGCCAGCATGACTAGATGCTGAGGTGCATGGAACGCTGTTACCGTCCCACCCAAGCAGTACCTATTTATCTACTTGCAATGTCTTGCTTTTGAACTGCTAGGTTGGCAGGAGCTGGGGCCAGAGACGGGAGCTCACTCTGTCATGCAGCACTAGGGTCTCGAACTGCCGAACTACAGACTTTCCAGTCTGGGCTCAGCATCTTAACCTCTGAGCCACTGCGACCCAATAGTCAAGTAGGAGTACTGAAAGTAATACTGATACTGAGATTGGATAAAATGGGAATAACTTGTAAAGAAAGTCAGCAATCACATTTTCAATATGATTGAGAAATACTGTAACATAAAAGATTGTGGATTTGGTTCAAATACAGGGACAGAATCCACTTGTCCTAGATGGAGTGGATTTTTCAGAACACCTAAGAACTTGGGGGTGCTCATGGACCCGTGCCTTCTATCAGCTGCATCTGATTCACCAACTCTCTCATCACCTAGACCAGAGGTGTCAAACGCATTTGTTACGAGGGCCAGATCTGACATAAATGTCACTTTGTTGGTCTGGGCCATGTGTGCCATAAAACATATTGCCAGGTATCAGAGATATAAACTGTATAAAGGACAGCAGCTGGTAAGCCCAGAGTTGGTGTATCCTCACTGCAAGGCCACAAGGGCTGGGAGGGGTGTGCAAAAGAAAACCCATATCAGAGGCCTGGAGAGCCAGCAGCATAGCACCGGGCAGACACTCCCAAGCTGCTTGACTGCTGCAAACATGGTTGTTCCACCATGCTAAAGCCACAACTGGAGTGGCTCTGCCCACTCCCCCTGAAGCAGTTTCCTGTTCCCTCCCTTGCACTACCTGCTTGTGGGCCACATAAGAACCCTGGACGAGCCAGTTCCAGCCCCCAGGCCATGTTTGACACCCCTGACCTAACTCAGCCAATCTGGCTGTGCTGATCCATGCTTTTGTAACCTCATGGCTGGATAACTGCAATGTGCTCTATTTTAGGGCTGTCCTTGAAGACAACTTGGAAACTACAAGTGGTCCAAAATGTGGCAGCCTGACTAGTGTCAGGGGCTAGCGACCAGGAAGATATTGCTCATTTTGAAACAGCTTCATTGGCTGCCAGTCTGTTTCCAACTTCAATTCAAGGTACTGATGATGAATTTTAAAGCCCTTCACAAACTTAGACACACATATTGAATGACTGTCTCCTTCCATATGTCCCTGTGCACCAACTATCTGTTGGCTATCCCACCACTTAGGGCACTCATCTGGCATCAACCAGAGCTCGGGCCTTTTCCATCACAGAAAGCATGAAAAGAATATAGAATTAATTATATGATTATGGTGATAAGGATGGCATCCAAGACCCTAGTACCTGTGATTGTTAGCTCCTGAATAAGGATATGAATTTTGCTTTTTAAGCAACCATAAAACTATTAGCAGTTCTAGTCATTTCTTTCTCGGCTCTCAATAGACTGTGATCTTAATTGGCCTTACTGGCAAATATTTTTTATTTTGATGTGCATAACCCTGGGGATAGGAAGACGACCATTCCATCAGCAGTGGACAAGTGTCAATTCCACCCCAGCCCTGCTGTGAAGCTGTTACATGACCCACTGGATGACCTAAATTCCAGAGTGTGATGTTCCATAGCACTTTATCTGCTTGTATTGCAGGCTGGGTTTTATTTGGTCAGTTGCAACACAAGCTAAAAGGAAACTATGGAACTGATGTTGCACTCTAGTAACTTATCACAGTGTTTGGATAACTGCATTTCCATGGAGGGACACACTTGTAGTCTTTCAGATTTCTTATGAAAAGGGAGTAGCACCTGGTCACAAAATCATTTTTCTAGTTTTATTTAAGCTTTTACAAAAACATAAAAACAAAAAATAATTTAATGTTTAATTATTACATTTTTAACCCTGGATCCAACAGGAAGCCTACCAGCAGTGTTCCCTCTAAGCCAAGTTGGTGTGAGCTAGCCCACAGCTTTTTAGCCTCTGGCTCATGCATGTTTGTATTAGCTCAGGAAGGATGGCTCCAGAGCAAGCTGATTTATGCAATAGCCCAATCCCTCGCTCACAACTTTAATGCCAGTTGCTCACAAAGTAGAATTTCTGCTCACAAGGCTCCACAGCTTAGAGGGAATTTCTGCTCACAAGGCTCCACAGCCTACCATACACAACTTACTGCTTCTCCTAAAACACTTAACCTCAGAAGTTAAATGCTTTCACCCCTGGTTCGTTCTTTCTTTCTTTTTTAATCAGCCTTTAATTTAATTCCTTTAATATTAAAGTTCACAGAGTGGACTTGTGGAAAAGCTTGTTTATATGGGACTCAATTTCATTTTATACCATGCTATTTTTAGAGAGACCCTTACTATAAATTATTTTTAGGTTAAAAATCCAATTTAAAATTTTTAATCCCCCCTCCGCCCTGAATTTATAGCACTAAAAAGTAAGCTTAGGGTTAGGGATTCCCTTGCTTTGATAATTAAATACAAATGTTGAAAGTGAGCTTTCTGTTAAATAAATTTTCTCTCCACTACCAAATCACCACTCAATAAATGGACTGGAATACAACAAACCAGCCACATAACTACATCATAGCAGCTCCAGCCAGGATACGTTTTTAAAAATCTTTCATTGTTTGTTCTTTTTAAAAATGTAATTACAGAAAGTTCCACTTTAAAAAAAACCCCATTATTTTAAAACTGTTTTTAGAGGGCTTTTTAAAGCATTTTGGTCCTATCTTTCCTGCAACAGAGTATTGGAAAGCATTTACAGCACTCCAGAATGAAGATCAACCAATAGTAATGAAGATGGATATTTACAGTAGTATCCTAAGCAGAATTTTACCCTTCTTATCCCACTGACTTCTATGTATTTAGAAGGGCGCAATCCTATTTAGGATGGCACTTTTACCAGGAAGAAAATTCTGCTAAAATGAATGAGAATTAGGATTAATCTGCCAGTAATCTTCAAGGCTGAGTGGAGACCTGAACCCATCTTCCTGTTTCTAATAAATGATAAACCAACCCTTACAATATTCACAGTGGCATCTAGTAAATCAATGTATTTTAGTGGTAACCAATTAGTACACACTCCTGTTTAGTAACTATCTGAACTACAAATAGCAACCTTTTCCTGTTGGAAGATTTCAGCTGCTGCCCTGCATTTCTTTTACTGAAGATCCACCCTAGCTTCAGCTATCTGTCTGCAAATATGAGCAATGTTTACTGATAACGCAGGCAAGCATTTTAAATTATTCATAAATTATCAGTAATCAGGCATGAGCAATGAAGTAGACACTTTTGTGTTTGACACCAAAGTATGCAGGATGTTGGAATCCAAAATAGACTCTGAAGGGTTCTAAAGGGTCTCTTAAACCAAATGAATAAGCACCGAAATGGCTGATGTAATTCATCATTAACTATACGCAAAGAAAAAACAAATCCTCACTACATACACTGAAGAAGTTATGAACTAGCTGTAACCATAAGGGAAGAGATTTTGGAGTGCAGCAGATAGCTAATTGAAACCATCAATTTAATACACAGGTGCAATCAAATAAACAAATCCTGATGAAGCAGGCTCATGCATAATAAATCTTTTGGCTTTTTTTAAAAAACACACATATACTGGTCTAGAAACAAGGTCATTTCATATATAATGCAGCCACAGTTGCAATACTGTCTACAGTTCTGGATGCGCTATCTCCAAAGAGTATCATAGCTAGCCTGTGTCATGCCTATGGCATTAGACTAGAAGTGAGGAGAACCAGATTCAAGGTTGGAGTGGATCCAGACTAAACTGGCAATTTCCACAGATCCCCCCTTCCTGCTGCAGACCACCCTCATTCCATTTCTCTAAGTCCCCCATCTCCTAGGAGCAGGGTTTTGTGCAGTTCAGTGAGCTGCAGTGGGACAGGGAGACAAGAAGAGTTCCATTTTGCCACTAGAAAATTTAGTCTGTAAGTAACCCTCAGATCCTTGCTCAGTCACAAAACTCACTGGATGACACTGCCTCAATCACACTTTTTTTCAGCCTAACCTAACTCCCAGAGTTATTGTGAGGATAAAATGGGGAGTGGAGAACTATGTACAACGCTCTGAGCTCTTTGGAGGAAAGGCTGGATAAAAATGTGATGCATAGTTGCTAGAGTTGGAAAGGTGACAGAAAAGAACAACTAAAACAATCAACGTGCTGGACATGTTCCAGATGTCTAGAAAGCTAAAATGTATTCATTTCAAAGGGAAACAGTGCAATCTAAAACAAAGTGTAGTGAAGTAAATAGGGCTTAGAATGAAGTAACTGTGATTAGGTCGCCCCTGTAAAAATTCATAATAAAGGTTGACTAAGTTAAATATAATGTGGAAAGTAGACATATTTTAATTCCTCTCAATACAAGAACTCAATGCCAAACAATGATTTTGATTGGAAGGAAATTCAAGAAAGACAAAACGAAACACTCCTTCACGAACATATAATTCACTTATGGCATTCATTGTACAAGATGTGGTGATGACAATAAGTTTAAATGCCTTGGAGGGGAAGTATTGGAGACTTATGAGTTATTACAGCTAAATGGAATTGCTGTCCAGATGCAGTATTTCTCTGAATAAAACACACTGAGAAAAGAAGAAGAGAAGAAGAGATTGGATTTATATCCCGCCCTTCACTCACTTGGAGTCTCAGAGCGGCTTACAAACTCCTTTCCCTTCCCCTCCCCACAACAGACACCCTGTGAGGTAGGTGGGGCTGAGAGAGCTCTTTCCCAAGCTGTCCTTGAGAGAACAGCTGGTACAGAGTTATGGCTTGCCCAAGGTCATCCAGCAGGTGCAAGTGGAGGAGTGGGGAATCAAACCTGGTTCTCCCAGATTAGAGTCCGCGTACTTAACCACTACACCAAACTGGTTCTCAGCCTAACCTAACTGCTTCATTCATTTCCGCTTCTCAAAGATATGTTACTAGAAACAGAATGTTGCATTAGATGGTCCTCTGGTTTGACCCAGACAGACAATCCTTTTGTATTTGCATCTGTCACAAAAACTCCCTGATTTTTAGCTAAAGGTGCTATGTAACAGGCTGGGTGGCATTATTTCCCCCCCCCCCCCCCATAGTCCTAGTGGCAGAATTAGACAGTTACATTAGCAGCCAATTAATCATGTAATATGACTTGATTTATAATACATCACACTGTGTGGAGCTACAGCTGCTATGATACTAGCTCAACTGAAGGTTTAACAGACTCTGTATCACCTGCTCATCAGTTCTTATCCAACAGCCCTTAATCATCAGTGCTGACTTAAACTTTCCCAGTAAATACTTACAAGAACTGAGATTACCGCAGAACTTTCCAAAACATTTAAAAAGAAAATGTGAACATACCCTATAGGGATTCTATGCTGTGTACCATATCTTGTTATGCAGGAAATGTTACTGAAATGTTTAGGGGGTATCAGCAGTCTTACTGTAATCTATAGGGAGAAGGCAATGCCTTGGGATTCATTCTATTGGTTCTAAATTTTAATGTTTTAATTGTCACTTATAAGCTACCTTGAGCCATGCAGAGAGATGGGATACAAATACTTTAATATATTTATTTATTAACTTCATTTATACTCCACCTTTCTCCCCAATGTGAACCCAAAGTGGCTTACATTGTTCTCTTCTCCTCCATTTTATTCCTCACAAATAATGCAAAGATTAGGTTCCCAGCCTCCAGGTGAGGCCTGGAGATCTCCTGCTTTTACAACTGATCTCCAGCTGACAGAGATCAGCTCCCCTGGAGAAAATGGCTGCTTAGAAGGGTGAACTCTACAGCATTGTACCATGCTGAAGCCCCTTCCCTCCCCAAACCTCACCCTCTTCTGGTTCCACCCCTAAAGTCTCCAGGTATTTTCCAACCCAGACCTGGCAATCCTAGCTACTATCTACAGTGTACTGACACCTTCCCTGAAGCAAGGCAGATTTTATCACAGCAAAAGTTTACAATATGCCCAAATAACATATTTTAATTTTAACTAGGGGTCAAAAAGCACAGTTCCTGTAGTGGGATCTGTGACTATAGCAGCAACCTTCCTCAGTCAACAAAAGAGTGCTTACAAAATTTCTACAAAGCAAGGCTTCTTGACCCTTATTCTCCATTTGAGGCAAACTTCACTGTTAGGAAGGGGTGTTTAAATATAACCAACCTCGGATGCATGATTTAAGAAAAATAAAATAGGATTACTGTAATAATAGCATCCCTATTATCAGGTCAATTCCACATCTGATTGTTACTGGTGGGAAGAAGGTCTGACTACAGAACTGGTTATCTCCTGTTCTGAATGGGGCTATGTTCCCTCTAAACGAGCAGGTTCATAATGGGGGCGTGCTCCTGGCCCATGGCCTTCTGTTGAATGAACAGGTGGTGGCTGCAGCTGGGGTGCCTTTCACCCGCTCTGGCTGGTGAGCCAGATGAGGCCATTCCTGGGAAGGAAAGATCTTCCCACTTTGGAGCATGCCCTTGTAGGACAACTGCTACATTCATAACTTTTTTATAATTATTCTGTACATGCTGTCAAGTTGCTTGAAGAAGGATAAAAGGATAGGGGTTTTTCCCCTCAAGTGAGATTCTAAGCTATAACATTCCAAGTGGTGGTTGTCATTCTAAAAACAGAAAACCAAAGAGGGCAATCAATCCAGATTGAGTAGAATATAAATATATATGATCTGTTTAGCATTTATAAGAGTTCTCTGCCACACACCATTGTCCTGACAAATTTCCACACTTTCATATCATGAAATCTGTTCACAAAATGCAAGTACAAAACTGATTTCTTACACTATAATTATGACAATTCAGCTGGACCTCGTTTTATAATGCAATATTATTCAAACATCATGTTGTTTCCCAATGCTAAAAAAAAGCTCAATTACAAACTAAACAGATAAAAGAGAACCACAGAATTTCCTAAGTGTGTGTGTTTAATGCTATCATTTAAATACCATTGCTCTTTTTATAACAAAAGGCCACAAGTTTGTGTATGCAAAGATACCAGGGGAATGAGTTTTATGGTTTAAGTAATTGTTGGTAAAGTAGCTTTCCAATTATCACAGACCTGCTAGGAAAAGCAGGAATGCATTATGTGTTAATGATCGCAACCAGGGGTCCAGGCTGAACTCTTTTGTCAGAACTATAGCAGATCCTCCCTGCAGCTTCACCATTAACATGTCTGTTTCCTGTCAGCCTACTCAGAGATAATGCCATTTATCTCAGGGCGGCACAAGACCAGTCATTAGCTTCAATAACAGACCTCAAACAAAGGCCGGATGATGTTTTATCCAAGGTGCGCAGTCTGTAGCCAAGAATCCTATTGCCTAGCCATTCAGAAATCAGTTTTTATCTTACACAATGTTTTCAGTGACTGTTTCAACAATTTCAGTTAGTCCCTTTAAAGAGTATTTCCTGGAAATTTTAGTGAACAGCTTTTATCATATACAATTTGATAATTGGTAATAACTTACTAAAATCATCCTTTGGGAGCTTTTTTCCTCCTCCCTGTTTTGTTTTGTTTTTTTTACTTTCATGCCTCTAGGGGAAACACTGACAAAATAATTCAAGCACTTGCTAAATAATGAGATATTTGAAAAACTGACCTTCATTCGTGGTTGCCTGCAGGACTTGATTCCCTATTCTCAATTCTTTAGCGCTAAGCTTAGCTTTTAATAAAAGTACAGTGTCAAAATATATGTATGAACACGCATTTCCCCCTCATTTTCTTGCATTCTAGCAACACACCACACTCAAAACTACAGGGGTGTGTTTTAAACAAAAAGTAAAAATGTGATCAAATCTCGTTTTACTCAGTTCCAGTTTTTATGTTGAAACTACGAACAGATGGTATATTCCATCTTAACTTGAATCTAGTTATTGAACACCTCTGTGGTTACAGGAGATTTTTGATTCACACTTTTAACATACATTTCATTTATCAGACTATGTTATTTTGCAAAAAAAAAAAAAAGTCTGTATATAGACATAATTAAAACAGGTCTGCACGAAAGCCTTTTACAGAACAAGCTTAATTTTATCACATCTTCACAATCTTTTCTTTTTTCACTAGGTATTTATGAAGTTATCTAAATCCAAAAAAATTAAGGCTGTCCTATGGGAAATGTGCGTTTCTTCAAGCATTAGCAACAACCTTTAAATCGTGTTCTTTATGAATGTTCCAGACCAACCTCTATTGTTTCAGTATTACTTCAACCTTGCAAAGGAATTCAATACAGAATGGATCTGATCTGAAAGGTCAGTGGGTTCACAAGGAAAGCTTTCCTCAGCCAAAGGGCAGCACCTCTTCACCTAGCTCCAAAAACGTTGTCACACTACTAGACTATGGTCATTGTTAAGCACCCAATAGTTATCTATGTTTTCAACAGCTAAATCCCTTATGTAGCTTTCAAAACAGTTTGCTGTCAAACAACAATGGACTTTGTTCTTTAATTACAGCCAGTGACCTTTCTGCCCTTTTCCTCCCAAAAGTGAATAAAAGACCTCCAAGTAGCCGCATATGTAGACATATTTTTAAAAAACACATCTCCATAAACTCATTAAGTCAAAACATGTCTTTAAATCATAGACCTGTAAAAAAAAAATCTCTCCAGGATACCATGATGAGTTATGTGGGTGTGTTTGAGATTTGAGAAGTACATGCATAGTAATCAATCATTGTGCACACGTGTGTACACACATGCAAATGATTTTTTTAAAATTTACTTTATTTACTTAATTTACACCCCACCTTTCACCCCAGTGAAGATCTGAAGTGACTCACATTGTTCTCTTCTCATTCACTTTATCCTCACAACAACCCTATGAGGTAGGATAGGCTGCAAGCATCTCACTGACACAAGGACACCCAGAAAGTTCTCATGGCACACTAGGTATTTGAACCTGTGTCTCCCAGATTCTAGTTCAACCCTCTAACTACACCCCACTGGCAAGTGTGCACATGAGCTATCTGGAGTCAATGCAGTTCAATAGCCAATGTTTCTTCCAAGCTATCTATGTACATAATATCCTGGATTTTGTAAATATGAACAATAGTGTGCTGGTTATGAGCTTTAAAGCCTTTCATGGCGTAGGATCCACATTCTGGCAAAACTCTCTCTTCCCGTATGTCCCTGTGTGCCAGCTGTGGTCTTCAAGCTGTCACCTGCTAGCTGTTCCCTCACTTAAGGTGGCACTCCTGACACCAAACAGAGCCTACGCTTAGCTCCAAGCCATGTACCAGGCTCCCCAAGGGGTGAGGGAAGCACAGTTTCTAGATGCATTAATAAGTTACCAGAAGGCTATCAAAGTTTTTTACCTTTAATAAAACTTTGTTGGTCTTAAAGGTGACACTGGACTCAAACTTTGTTTGGCTGCTTCAGACCAATGTGGCTACCCACTCTGGCTATGTTATTTGCCAGAGTTTTTAATGGCATGTAGGGTGCAGGCATCTTGAGGGGAGGAGTATCGTATATTTTAAATTTGAGCCTGTAAGACACGTTCAGGTATGAGGAAAGGTGGGACATAAATATTTAAATAGATAAATAACCAGGTATTATGCACACTGCACAACTGGGCACATTTACTGTAACATACTTACGTTGTCATATAATATATGAAGCTATATCAAATACTCCAGCAGACAATATAAATTCCACACAAGCTAAAGCATGGCAGAAATTGCAAAATAACAAAGACAGGAAAAATTTCAATAGGCTACCATAACAGTTGAGATGTGGGACTGTTCAAGGGGAGCAGGCTGTAGAATTCCAAATCTGACATGAGTAGTTAGCCTACTTGTCAAAACTTGATAATCAAACATTGCTCTTCGTTTTACTTATTTAAACATACCAATGAAGGCTGAACCACCAAATGACCTGAAAGCATATGGTCATTTTAGAATTCCAGAATCATTTTAAATTTAACCAAACACTCAAGACAAGAGTCAGTGACTGAATTGGACTCCCTAAGATTCAACAGATCTTCAGCACTAACAGAAGAAATCAATCCAAAATAGATACTTATACTAGATCTGAAGACTGCAATGTTTTAAGAATCTGCTCAAAGCCCACCACACAACCCAACACTGCCATGAATGAACAGACTGAAATTTAAAATATTTAATTATCTTCAGAAATTATTTGCAGGAACTTTGAGTTTAAAAGTATAATTGATATGACAATCTACCATTGGCAAAAACACACTCAAGCCATGAAATAAGCTGTTTTTCAGTTAGTCACACATCTAAGTTTAGCCAGCTCCTTGAATATAGAATGGTTAAATCTTAGTTTTCCAAATGAGGGGACACTTGATGGTCTTGAAGACTGACATCAGAAACTGCCACCTTGTTTACAGCAAGGTTTTCCATTCAAATACACAATATTTGATTGAAAGGAATTTCTCCCATACGTTTTTTTTTTTTTAAATCTAAGGGACATTTTAGACAGTCAGGCAACACACCAGCATGACAGACAATGGGCAGCACTGCAGGGCTCAAACAAGTAAAGCCATTAAAGTCAGTATAAGCCAACAGCAGTGGGTGTTACTGGTAATTCAGGCTCCACCAATTCTATAAAAGGCAAGAACTGAAATGTGAAGTGGTGCTTTAGCAAAAAAGCTACTCCAGACAGGTTTGTTCCTAGTTTACACATTACCTCATTTACATCACACTGGCTGAAATGTACTTGCTTGTGTATGAATTCATTCCTCATATAATTTCCTGTGTGACTGGAATGAAAAGGAGCACAAAAACTGGAGAAAACCACACCACTCTCTAATCTCTTGTTGCCATGACAGCAGCCTTTGAGATACTGAAATGTTCAGATTGCCAGCTAAACAAAATTGTTGAATGTGAACATTTGGCTGAAAGATTAAAAGGCTAAGGGGGTTACAAAAGGGCAGTACCTCCCACATTCCAGGCATCCACTGAATCCAATCAAATGGCCCTGACTCTTTAACCACAACCATTGTGAAGACTGGATTAGGGCAATTTATCTAGATAGTTAAAGCAGATTAGAGAACTGCAATTTGAAGACTATTGGCAACAAAAGCAAATGCCTACTGTACTGAGTTAATAAAACGACCATGGGATTTTAGAATAGCTTTCAGAGCAAGCAGAAGCATTTCACTAAACCAGGACACAGAAACACTTATACCTAGGAAGTAAATCAATCCAGGGTTTCCCCCGCCCCCGCCATCTGCATTTAGGAAACAATCAAACAGACCATTCACACCCATGTTTGCTTTGTGTTAGCAAAATCTAACACAAAGCTCCAAGCAAAACAGATATACCTACTAAATACCCATTCAAATGTGATCTTCTCCCAAAGATTGTAATTCATACTTAAACAACTATTTGTTCACAAATAACAAGTACTGGGGGGTGGGGGGCAGGCTTGCAAATCCACTGGTCACTAAAGCATTATGAACCAATCATAAGACATTCTGTAACCCAAAATGCTGTAAATAGTGGAAACCTGCTCCTGGACACCTGTAAACAACTGTGTGTGTTTAACACACCAGTTAAAAAGTTATCCACTTGTGAATGTTTAGCCTGGGAACTTGAATAAGAAATAATGGAAAAACAATTATATGTAACCGTGACAAAACAATCATCCTTATGGGCTCGTCTTGGGGTGGGGAAGGTCTTGTCTTTGTTTAAACAACCTGTAGAATTAATTTGACTCTTTAATTATAAGCCAACAATCAGTCCCTAGATGACAAAGAAACCTTCTGTCTTCTGCATACAGAACAACCGCTGCTTACACCAAACCTTGCCCCAGTGAGCAATAACAATAGCCCAGAGAAACCAATGCTCTCCCCCTCCCCTCATGATGCAAGACCATTTATCCTTAACAGAGTACATCCTTCAGACTTTACTGGAGAGGAAGAACAACACACACATTTTTCACCTACTCCATAAACAGGTAGTTCACATCCTGGAACTCATTGGGAATTTAGATAAGAGAAGATTGCTGGACACAGGACGACGTGTTCCCCCATATTTGGAGAGAAATATTTTGCACACATCTCAGTACAGCATGCCTCTCCCCTCCCCCACTACTTTCTTTCCAAACAGGTTACAAATTCATTGCATGTCTGCTGACAGATTGCTCCCCCATAGCCGTATCAGAACTATGTTAGGCTTCTTGGCTTTTGTACAAATAACAGCCACCCTCCACTTCACCCCACCCCCACCCCAAAAAAACAAAAGCTCCAGAAAGAACCAAAGGTCTGCTGAGTATCTCCCCTTGTTGTTCTAAGCCAAACCAAACAGAAACACAGTAAGGATAGTGCAATTTTCTTTGATGCCTGAGGAGAAGGGTCACCACCATCTCATTTTAGGATACAGGCAGTAAACAACACACAAAAACGACTTGCATCCAAGCAGCACACATAGCAACTAAAGCAAGTCTGCAATTTGTAAGATAAACACTCTGAAGCCAAGACTAATAAAAAAAACTACAGCTTGGGTACCATTTCCTACAAAAACACTCATACACACAGAATTTTTTTCCCCTCCAGGATACAAGTAAGTGAGTGGGAGAATTAATCAAGTAGAAGAGTTTGAAATATTTGACAGTATGCAAATACAACAAGTGCACACAGTTTTGGAAGCTGTATCACAAAATGAAGAAAGGATGGATTCTGTCCTACCTTTTCTGTTTTCAGTTTCTTTATTCGCCTGTGGCTGTCCTCCTCTTCCTCTTCTTTCTTTACCAAAATAGAGTTCCCCATTAACCCTGACTCTGGGGCACCTTTGTTCACATCCCCCACAGTTGAGGCAGTGCAGTGGAAAGGACTGTTGCTCCCAGCACCACCTCCCTTGGCCCCAAAGCCATACAAGTGCCCAGGAGAAGTTTGGCTGCTGTTGCTGGGGTGTCCCTGCTGGAGGTCAAGTTGCTTGTCTTTCCTGGATTTCCCTCCATCTTTATCCCTCTTGGAGCCTCTGCTGCCCTGGGTTTTACCTGGTTTCTCCTCTTTATTTTTCCCACAAGAGGCAATAATGTTGTTATTGTTGCTGGTGTTATTATTGCCATTTGGGCTGTTGTTCACACTTTGACCCAGTGCTGAATTCATGCCAGTTGCCTCGCCTGAGCGCCCTTGGACTTCCTGCCTCTTGCCAGCACTGCTGATTTCAGGAATTCCATACAAGGCAGCAGAAGGCAGAGATTTACTAGCATCCTTCGAAGTTTTACTCCTTTTCACTTTTGATTTGCTAGTTTCTTTGTGTGAAGAATTCCCCTGAGAAGCAGGGGGCTGAACAGACGCAAATTTTAGGCCATCAGCTAAGGCTGAGGTAGCATTAACCCCACTAGAAGCAAGACCCCCACAGTCCTTGGAACTGGTAGAATTATTCATCTCAAATTTTTGTCTGTCCTTTTCCAAATCAGCATCCAAATCAATTATTAAATTACCAACCCCAATTTCCCAGTCATCACCACTGTCATAAGTATCAACTGTGTTTGGATCCACACATTTGCCAGCAGTGGAAGTGTTCAATGACATCCTGAAGATGAGACCTCTTGAGTAAAAATCAGACGAACTTTCCTTTGGAGATGAGGGGACATTCGTTTATCTCCGTGGGGCTTTTTTAAGTGTAACTCTTCTTGCCTTCCTTCCCCAGGTATATCTGGGTATATACCCTGAAGTCCAGGTCCACCTTTTCCTGTGAGGAAGGGGAAAAGTCGAATATATCTTGGCTGGGTGTTACCAGAATGTAATAAAATTACTACTATAGAGGCAGGGAAGAAAGAGAACACTCTATATTTTAATTGTTAAGAGGTTTGTTAAACTGCAGTCTCTGATAATGAACATCTTCCCTAGAGTAGCATCCCATGCTCCAGGATCACTCTTAAAATGCCAAGTCCAAAAAACACAATCCCTTTAAACTGCAGGATTTAAATCCACAAAGCCCCCCCCCCTCCCAATATAAAACTGGGAGTGTGACTCTGGGCCACCACCTAGGCACAAAGACAGTTCCCTCCCAAATGCATTTTCACAGATTTTTGTAATTTTAAACCAGACCCATTCAAGTTATGTGACTTTTCTCTAGATCTGATTAGCTTGTTCTCTGAGGAGCAGGGGAGACACAGAGGACAGCCTTGAAATACAACAAAAAGCCCACAGAAGTGTGTTAATTTCAAAAATTTTAACTGGGGAGGAGAATACATAATTTCAATTTAAAATGCACACAAGATAACATTCCTAGATGTGCCTCCAAAGTCCTCTTAGGTCACTTATAGCTCAGTCTGTTAAATACAGTATTACTGACTGTACAGGAAACTGATTAAGACATACACTTTAAATGATCTACACCAAGGTGGCCTCTAACCACAAATGAGTGTGCTTCACACAGCTTAGCTAAAATTATTTTTAAAGGAATCAGTCCTTTTAAAAAATGATTTGGTGTCCAAATATTTACATACATATTACAGACATTGCTTACCTTTAATCCTTTATCATTTTTAATTAAGCCAGCAAATCAAAAATCTGTCCTCACTGCTATCAGCAAGAACTCAGTGCCCCATTTCATTTTACTTAAAGAGCAAGTGAACAAGAAGTAGAAACCAACTAACATTTCTGCCAGAGCAATCGGTGAATAATATATCTCCCTCCACTTTGGCACACGAACCAGAAGTCTTCCCCCCCCCCCCTTTTTTTTGATTTGGTTTTCCTCTTTTAAAGATTTTGTTCCTCACAACTTCGCAGGCTGGAAGATAGTATTTCACATTCACAACACCAGAAGCCTGAAGCACCAAAATAGCTTTTTTTCTTTCCCCTTCCCTGCTTGAGCATGCACCAAGATATGATTGTAGTAAAAATAAAAATTGCAAAATGTTTTTTCCCAACTTCACATTCCGTCTTCAGTTCCAGATTCTACAGCCATCCTGATCAGTAAGTAATGATTCCATGAAACAAACCTACAGGCGTCCGGTTGTTACAAGGCAGAATGTGCTAACATCGGGGAAAATTAGTGAAAGAGAGGGAGGGGGAGGGGGGCAAAGAAAGGACTGAAAATCTGGGCTGGATTCCTCCTGTTAGTCGGGAAGTGGCATTTTTTTTTCTCCAGTCCTGACAGATCTGACTTCTTGAACTAACTAGAGGGGGAAAGAAAGGGGGCGATGGGGGGGGGGGAGAGAAAAACAGGAGAGAGAAAAAACAAGGTTTGATAAACCAATGATCAAAATATTTGAAGGGAGTAAAGGAGCAAGAGTGTTTTCAGTAAGTATTTCCAAGCATATGATTTTCCACCATTTAAAGTTTGGGCTTTAAAAAAAAAAAAAGACATCGTATTCCAAATGCTGTCCAAGAAAGGAGGCAGCTCAAAAGTGAATAAGTCATGTGGTAAGCAATTCAGTAATTAGAGTCCAAAGAGATAAAACGGGCGACCTTGTTTTCAGGACAGGTTTTTTTCTCCCCCAAAATCGTTTCAGCACACGCTAGTTCATCTCTCATTTATTTTCCCACCACCTCTTTCCTCTTCGTGCCTTTCGGAGCTTGGCTTAGTATTTTTAATTGGCTGGCGCTTGGAAGCTAAAAGCTGTAATGAATTGTTGATAGATTGGAAAGCACAGAGTTGCTTCGCTGGAAATGTATGTTAGGGGGGAGGGAAGGAGGGGGGATGGGCGAGTTAGTAACAACCAACCATCTGAAAGGAGCGATTTTGTTACAGTTCAAGCTTTTCACATCACGTGAGGATCAAGGGCTCAATTGGTTGTCGTGAGAACAAAAAATGGGTGACAACCGTATCAAGAAAATACTGATCTGGTCTTTAAAAGAAAAAAAAATTAAGGTCTATTTTCTCTCTTCCTTCTCTCTCCACCCCTCCCTCCCCGTCTGGTATTGGCACAGCTACAAGTTATGAATCTGAAACACTACTCCCCGAGAACTAGCTCCTCGGGAGTTAGGAATGAGTGAAATGCACGATTGCAAGCATCTACTGCAGAGAGGAGCACCTTATGAACCTTTCCTCGAGTTCTGTGCAATTTGTAATTCTTAACATGGCACGGATCCTTTGCTGGCGATTTTTTTTAAAGCCTCCTCCTACCCAGCGCAGCAAAACACCGCATGGCGTTCAAATTAATCTGTTCTTTTATATGGCCATGGCAGTTTGAGCTTTTTTTCTTTTCTTTTCCACACTGGGCTGCGATCGGGGGAGGGGGGGAGTGAGACTGTGCGTGGTAATGAAAAATGCTCATTGCACCAAAAACGCATGGACGTCTCCCTGCCCCAGTTTCACCATAACACTATTTACAAGTGACAGAAGACAAAATCTTATTCTGTACTTTTTTTTTAGTAAGTGATCGTGGTCGAGGTTCTGGAGAAATGGCAAGGCAATATGCAGAACGGATTATAATTATGTCAGTTTTATTTGCCCCACTTGGTCAGTTAAAACCCCATCACGCAATATGCTTTAACGCGTCCCTCCCCTCCCTGCCCCTCCCCCCTCAAGTGCACGTTAAGGATGATTTGTGTGAGAAACTGCAACGCTTTTGCCCTCTCCTAAATATCCCTCACCTTGATCGTGGATTTATTTTATTTTAAAACCCGAATAACCAGTTTCTTTTTTCGATGCACAAATCTGTTAACACTCACTCCCCTTCGCATAGATATATATAAATATCCCCTCTAAAGTGCTAGAGATACGCAACCGTACTTACGATCTGTATTGAATCGAGTTGACCTTTTCCTTCTACAACTGCATTGAGTGTGTTTTTGTTGCAGCCGATTTTTATTTTGGGGAAAAAAAATCTAATTTCTTCAACAGATTTATGGGGGTTTTGAAGAAAAGAGCATCAGATTTCATTAACTTCCCTTTTTTAAAATAAAATGTTTTTAAAAAGTAAAAATTCCTTTAAAACACACACAGAATCTCACACACAACACACTATACAACTAGTTGTCTTTACTGCAACAGCGAGCAGCACAAATCAGGACTGGAGAGAAGGGAGAGCGTGAAGCAAGCACAGACTCTGTACCTGAAAGGGACTTTTCTTTGTTCCCAATGCCCTTTCCCATCTACCCAATCAGAGGCCAGCTTTTATGAAACTGGGCTCTCTGATTGGATAGTTGCTCTTCTTAGCTGCCGGTGGGGGGTGAGAGGGAGAAATGCACACACACATAGAAAGCCTTGTATTTTGCAATCTTCAGACTACGGTTGTATGCTCCAATAGGCAGTCTCTTGCTACAGCAAGATACAAATCACGTTTCCCATTTCAATTACCGCATTAGCCTATACATTTTATTTAAATTAAGGGAACGGGGAAGAGGGGAGGAGTACGGCTGCATCATATCTGCTCCACAGCCATCCCTCTTTCGATTTCGGTACTTTTTGCAAAACCACAACTAATGGCTTCCCTATGTGTTTTTCCAAGGAGCAATTGAAAATCTCATTTATCTTTTCTCCAAATGGCCCCTCGCTGAAAATCTGTAACAACTTGACGCTGTCTGCTGATCCTTTAAATACAGATGTGGGAGCGTTTCTATGTTCTACTGTCGGGCGGAAAAAGCAAACAAACTGGTTCCCTTCCCCCACATACTCGGCATTGCAGGGGTACTTTATATAGGGCGGCGTGATCTCGTTTCTTTCTCTGCCTTCTCCGTTCGTCCTTCCCATATTTTATATTCTGCTCCTTTTTTACAATATATCTTAAGTAGGCCGGTTCCCTTTTTCTTTTTTTATTAAGGAAAGGAGTAACCCTTTTGTCTCCAGCTTGCTGGCTTACTGCTCCAGGCACTGAACTGGAATAGCAAGAAAACCACTTAACGACCATGTGAACACATCAGTGAGAATACAATTATGTTTCCTCTCCCTCGTCCTTCCAGTTAACCTCCTTCTAGAGAAGCAGCTCGTTAAGAACTGCATTTAGCGCTGGATTTAGATTCAAGACTGTATTAAAATAGCAAGACAATTCCAGTGTCAAAAAACTCAGAAGTCTTGCTTCGTTCAACCTCGTTTTGCAGCCCTTCCCCCGCCCTTCCAACATGGAATATCCTCATTTACTTCAGACAGTCCAATCCACCAGGCTTCAAAGAGAACGTAGTAATAATAAAAAATATCCGATTACTGGGGGATGGTGGTGTGTGTATTCATTATCAAGGGCATGCTAATGAAACCTAATCACTGTTAAATCGGATATCCTATGTGTCCTTTATACCTCTGTTCAAAGATTTTGTGTTTATGTTTATAATATATGACTATTTGGGGGAATCAAGATTTTTTAAAGCGGATAATATGCAGTTCTTATTGAAAACTCAAACCATGAAATTTCCAGTATGCTGTACAAAATGATAATGGATTGCATTCAGCTGAGAAAATACATGTATTAGAGTTGTTATCAGGACATCATAAGGGTGTTTTACCCTAAAATGTGTGGATGAGTAAGCAAATATGAGCCTCATTTCAAGAATTTACGCTTAAAATAAAACATTTACCTGACGGAAGATTAATGTTTACTAAGACTACACTGCTGATCATTACATGCTCACAAATCCTACTGACTTCAACAAGGCTTACAAGTGTGCATATGAGTGCAATGTACTTTACCCAGACTTTACACACTCTCCTTTCCTTCTACAACGCTTCTGTCCACATAAAATGTAGTAAATATACATTATGCAACTCTTCCTACATTTTCCCTGATGTGAAAGGTTGATATATTTTTTGCTAATGAAAGCTAACTTAATTTTTTTTAGTGATTTACTGTAAGGCATAACCCATATCCATGAATGTTTCCCACTCAGGTCTTTGTTTGAAATTTTGTTTTTGCTTATTATATTATACCGATGCCATGTCAGTTTAATGTTGCACTCTAGAAACATTTCCACTGATCTTTATCTCAAGATGTATTTGCTCAATCAAAAACATATTTATGTGGAAGATAATGCTAATTTACAAAGCCACTCTGCATATATTTGTTTTGTTTTGAGCATGGGTTGCATTGTGCCTGTGGATCCTCAGAATCATTTGCTGCAAATAAAGGTTTGGATTTTGCATTCCACAGTTCAACTTGCATTTTTTTATTTATTTAAATCATGAGGATGCCACTGGAAATTCTTGAGGTGATAAGAGAAAAGATCAATTATATTTTATAATCCATTAAAAAATAAAGGTACTTGGAAGAGTTGCAGCATGGTGTGAAATTGCACTTTGTGCTCATGATGAATAAATTAGACAACATAATTCCCTGTGGGACCAGTGTATTTCAGGTTAGGAAAATGTACAGAATGGTCATGTGAACTGATCCTCAATTATGTTTAGTTTCAGTGGAATTCATCATTAAATAAGAGCAGACTCTTACATTCTAAGAGCAATGTGGAAAGAAAAATGGGGCTGTGTGTGATTCCCATGCTATCTTGTAATACTTATTAATGCTGAGGACTGCAGCTTTATGATTCCTGGTGGAGCTAAGTGGGGATCTCTTGCATGCATTGGTCAGTGCATGTCTTTTATGGTGGACTAGAATAACTGATGCTGCTGATTTGCCCTTCTGTTAAAACCGTCTCTCCCTCCACTTTGCAAAGACCAATTTTTTTCCCCACAGGTATTCCATTAAACCTGACCTGATAGCCCAAGCTAGCCCAATCTCATTAGATCTTGGAAGCTAAGCAGGGTTGGCCCTTGTTACATTTGGAGGGGAGACCACCAAGGAATACCGGTGTCGCTATGCAGAGGCAGGCAATGGCAAACCACCTTTGAATGTCTCTTGCCTTGAAAACTCTACAAGGTTGCCGTAAGCTGGCTGAGACATGACAACAACAAGGAAAAAACAATAAAAAAAGAGGGGGTGATCTTAGATTTGATTACAAGTACAATTGTGTCCAATAATAATTTTATTTGTGTGTGTAACATTTGTAAGAAGGTTGTCTTAAATTCAGGGTCAACTTTCTTTTTAGTAACTATATCTATGGAAATCTGCTACATGTAAATAATCTTGGCCTGAACTTCCACTCTCCATTTTAGGGAGGAGGGAAGAAGTAATTAATGAAAAAATTGCTTTCCATATTATTGAAATTGCAGAATTATCTGCTGTAATTTGGGGTTCACACCCTCTTTGGGACAAAAGTGGGACCATAGGCAGGTTTAAAATGGATTAAAATACAATAAAACTAAATATATAGCAACCAGAAAAATAAAACCAGATAGTAGTGAGTTGTGATGTTTGATCCAGTAGTCCACAGCTATTCTTTAGCATTCTTGGCTAATGGACTGATAGTCAGGGATCGTGGCTGCAGTGCCCTGGTAATGAAGATACCTGCCTGCTGCCCTGACCTGGATAGCCCAGGCTAGCCCGATCCCATCAGATCTCGGAAGCTAGCTAGGGTCAGCCCTGGCTAGTATTTGCATGGGAGACCCCAAGGAATACCAGGGTTGTGACCTGGAGGCAGACAATGGCAAACCACCTCTGAACATCTCTTGCCTTGAAAACCCTACAGGATCACCATAAGTTAGCTTTGACTTGACAGCACTTTCAGCCACCACCAGGTGCCTACTGGAGGAATCTCCATTTCTGCTAATGCAGCTCAAAGAGCCAAAGGCTTATACATTTGGCAAATTCTAAGCTTTTCAAGGTACAAAGGGGAGAGGCACATTCTCAGCAGATCCCATCTGTCCCAGGTTTCCAAACTGCTTCTCTCTTCTGGTAGCAAATTCCTGAATTTCAAATCAAGACTTGCATGCCCTTTTTCTTCTACTTGTCAAGCAAGAATACATGTAAACCATGTTGAAAGAGAACAAGATGCAAAACTGAGACAGTGCCAGTTGCGATATCGCCTGAAGTTCTAAAATTAGATCCAGACTGGTGGGCTCTTCTTGCTGCCCTCTTTACGATGCTAGACAAGACTGGCTTAATGCCAGAGGCTTGGATGAATGTGATAAAAGGGTAATCACATGTCCCCCACAAATTTTAGACCAATAAGTCTCCTTTCTATATTTGGGCAGCTATATGCTAAATATCTACTATCCAAGCTTACCTTTTGGATGACACAGCAGAGAATTTTAGTGCTGGAGCAAGTGGGTTTTTGCCAGGGAAAACTCACACTGGACCACTGCACTATTTTATTCCACTTGGTTAATAACTATACTAGGAAAGCTAATCTTAAGATATATACTGCGTTCCTAGACTTTAGTGGAGCTTTTGATTCTACAGACAGAGAACTACTTTGGGATAAATTGAACCAAATGAATATTGACAAGAGGCTACTTATGCTTATTGGGAAGTTACATATGCCCTGACCTGGTGTTGTGGGCAGCGGCTAGAAAAGTTCTCTAATGGCTGCCATCACTCTGGTATGCATCTCCTCGGGACTGCCCAGAGCACCCACTGTACCCTTTTTACACAGTACTTTCCCAGTAGATTTCCCGTTATACATGACCAAATGAGGTGTGAAGACCCAGGCAGAGTAACAAACTAGTTTTATTCAAGAGATTTAATAACAACTATAGTTCAAAAACATGTAGAAAAAATGAGCACAGTAAAGGTAGGTAAATCAGTAAAGTAATAAATCCTAATGCGTCTGACTATACAGTCCTAGCCTCCTCTAGGTACTTGTTCTCAGACTGACCCCTTTTGGATGAGGGATCCCTCTTTCTGCAGCAGCCTGACCAGCCCTGCTCCCTGAGAGAGAACACCCTCCCACTGTGGGTGAGGTCTTTTATTCCTCCTTCCCAGGCATTACCCTCTACTCCTCTGCTAATGCAAGTTTTCTCTCCAAATCCCCTGTTAGCCAATCACAGGGTTCAAAGGGGACCTGGGAAATGTAAGCCCTGATAGCTACTCCAATACAGGCTTCCTTGGATCCACTAGGCCTCCCTAGAACCTGTAGGCCACACCACCATAGGCCGCACCACCTGAATAGCCCAGGCAAGTCTGATCTTGTCAGATCTTTGAAGCTAAGCAGGGTCGACTCTGACAAGTACTTGGATGGAAGACCTCCTTGAAACATCAGAGGCGGGAGAAGGAGGCAGGCTTTATTCAGACACCTCTCTGAATATCCTCCAGATCCCCAGTAGGGGTCAGGCCGCGGTCACACGGCCCTTAAATGCGGGAGGAAGGGCTATTTCCTCCCACATTTAAAGGAGCCATCTACAACGGCCGCAGAAAGTCCCACGCTGAAGTGGGCTCAAATGCGGGTTCCTCCCACATTTTCTGACCCCGTGAAAATCAACAGTTTTCCCGGGAGTCGCAGGAGGAACCCGCAGTTGAGCCATCTGGCCAGCCCTCTCTCACAATCAATGCGAGACCAGGGCTGTCCAGATGGCCCCCCCACCATTTCCCCTCCCCCTTTTACACTTGGGTGCTTGGCCACTCAAGCGCCCAAGTGTAAAAGGGGGGGAACCCCACACTTACCAGACGGCTGGTGGGGCTTGAAGAAGGGTTCCTCGCCCGGCAGCCGCCGCCGCCAACAGCCGCCACTGCCAACAGCCGCCGCCGCCGAACTCCTGGGAACATCGTCGCTGCCGCTTCCGCCGCCCCCGCTTCCGCTGGGAACGCCACCGCTTCTTCTGCCTCGTCTGGCGACGCCACCGCCTCCTCCTTCGCTGCCTCCTCCGTCGCCTGCTGCCTCCTCCTTCTCCACGTGCCGCTGCCTGCCGCCGCAGGGGTTGGGATCCCAACCCGAGGTAAAAAAACGTGGCCTCTTTAATCTGGGAGGGCTCCCGGATTTAAAGGGGCCATGTGACCGCACCAGAGGTCATCATGATTTCCAGGTGCACACACACAAATATGAAAAATACAAAAAAAGGAAGTTACATACTTCCACAACCTATCAAGTCAAATGCTCTTTAACAGGGAAGCTGACACCAAAAATTCGTACTAATAAAGGAGTAAAATGGCTGTATTTTAGCACCTTATCACTTTCTCAATGTTTTTGCCCCGATCCTGGCTGGAGTTGATGGTCACAGTCCCAAACTTGGTTCCATCGTTATTGTTATACGCAGATGATACTGTATATCTTGCATGTCTTGCTCTTGAGTGGGCTTAAAGTGTTTGCTTAATTGATGTCTTGCATTTTTTGTAACTAACAAGCTACATTTGAACTATGACAAATCAAAAATTCTTGTCTCTTCAAGAACATGGAAACTACATAACTGGGTAATAAATGGAAAGGCAATAGGGCAGAATAAACATTTTAAATATTTAGGTATACATTTTCAATATAATTATTTATTTACTTGGACTACCCATTGCGTGTCAGTAATAAATATGGTCAAGGCCAGTGCTATGGCTATTACTCATATTTTCTATAGCAACCAATTTGTGCCTGCTGCATTAAAGGTTTTTAATGCTAAAGTGGCATTCCATTATGGATTGGTGCATTTGATTATTGGAACGTATCCAGTCCAAATTTCTTCATAAAATTGTGGGAATGCCATACTGTGTGCCATATGCAGCCCTTTGCTTGGAAACAGGACAGGCCCTAGTTGAAACCAAGGTGTGGCTTATAACCATTAAATACTGGCTGCGATTACACTATAATGCTGAACCTCTGAGCCTTACCTATCAACTGCTTTCAAAATCTAAATCTTCAATTTGGCTAGCTTATACTGAAAAAAAATTACTACTATTGGTTTATCCCTAGCCTCATTATCCACGCTTTCACAATCAGATACATTCCAAATGATTAAATGCAAGATTTTAAATATTGAATCACAAAATCTCTGTAGTATGGCTGATAAAACTTGCTCTCCTTTGAGTCTGGAGATTCCATTAGTAATAGGTCACATGGCTCCATATTTCCATTATCTGCAAATTCCACAAGAATGCAGAACTTTTTCTTTGGCTAGATATAATGTTATTGCTTTCTGCAATTTTACATGGAAGATTCCAAAAGGTAGCACATTCTGCCAGATATTGTCCCTTTAATACAGGTAGCATTGAAACAATTTCACATATTTTCTTTTATTGTCCCTTTTATGTAGATATTTGTTCTAAACACTTAAGCCCTATCTTGGTAAACAAGATGGGACTTTCCGATCGCTCAAAGGTCCTTTGTCTTTTGAATGACTTTTCTCCTGATGTAACTGAGAAGGTGGCAGCTTTTTTTGCAATGTGCTATAAAATTGCACCATGATAAGCTTGAGAAACAATCTGTTGATATATCCTTTTAGCTGTAATTCCATATTCATTCACCTTCTAATATTATTGTATTTGTTTTAACCTATTTATTCTGTATACCAATAAAGTCTGCCTGACCTGACCTAAACAAAAGTTGGGTGATGGCTACACAGTGGATTTATGGGAGATTTATGACTGCATCTCCTGTGCTATATCGTTGACTCCTTAGCTCAGATAAAAGGCTGTTAATGGTGTTTTCATGTGGTTCCTTTTAGAAGAAGCTGAGCTGTTCCTCTTTTAATTCCAGTGTAGGATTAGTGTCTCAGATTATAGACCCTCAAATACAGCAGTGGGCAGTGTGTGAACAATTTCATGAGATAATCTTTGTGCATTCATCCACAGAACTGATGGCTGGTGGTACACTGCAGGGAGCAAATTCTGAAGTGGGGAGGGGGACAAAGTGTTTTAAATGTAAGAAAAAGTGCTAGTTTTAGCAATTTGAATAGACATCGTATTGCTGTTCTACAAAATGAAGTGCTTCCTGAGAATGAACAGAGATGTTCTTGAAAATAGGTCTGTTTGTAGTAATGCAACTACAGTGGAAATATCGTCTCTTGTGTAATTTCTTAGTAAGTCCTCTCACACAAGCTGTCTCTGAATACAAGCATTATGCTAACAAAGGTAAATCAAAATTTTCAGCCTAGTGGAAGCTACTTATTAGAGAACTCACCAAACATTTCCAACAATAAATTGGATGTGTTCATTTCAAACTAGTTTGGAATGAGTTTGCAGTACTAGTATTCAGGCATACATAGTATTTTTATGTATGCCTACTCAGAAATAAGATCTGCTGTCTTCAGTGGGGCTGCACAGCCTTAACTGTGAAAACAGTGTGTGTCAAATGAAATCTGCAGCCAAATCCTCTGTAAGTCGGAAGCAAGCCCCAGTGAGTCTTATAGTCCTCATTCCTAGATAAGTGCAGATATTTGCAGACTTAATGGTATAGTTGCATACGGATGCGCATCTCAAACTGTAACCTGGGCCAGAATCAACCTCAGTTGGAACAGAGTGGGCCACATTGTCACAATATGACATCACTAGGCTCTACCTTATGTCATTATCAGGCCTTGCCTCTTACGTTTCAGGGGTTGAGATGCTGTGGATTTGGCAGCCTGTAGGGCTCAAGCAGACTAGCTTCTTGTTTCACAGTTGTGTTGAAAACTGCAGCCTCATGCAGCCTCAGTTTGCTTTAGGGTTATGCAGGGAAGGCAAGGTCAGCTTAGCCTTTCAACATCCAATTCTTTTTATTGACAAAAATATGATTCCCTACTTTGCTGTTAGCAATTTAAAGAAAAAAGTATCCTTGGTGTCTTGGCAGCTTGCCTAAGACTTGCCACCCATCTTTTGTGACACTGCTTCAATAGCACCCTGCTGCCCTGACACTGCTAAAGGTAAGCCCCGTGTTGTGCACCCCTGATTAAAAAAGCAAACCATGAGTCCTGCCCAATCCACAATATGCTGTAGTAAGAAATGCTGTGGATTGCAAAGTCTTGTCATAATTACAATTTAATTCATGTTGTGGTAGTTGTGTAGAGTCCCTCACTGTCATCACAAGAAATTGAACATGCAGAATTTCCAAAGTCTGTCTAATTAACTAAAGCAGCCATGTTTTTCAGACCTCTTTTTTTTTTCCAATGACAAAGAAATCCCTAGTCCTGGGGTGACATTTCAGATAGGACATCCTGCGCATAAATCTCTGCTAACACTTTTCTTTCCATGTTTCCTTTTGCTGTCATGCTTTGCAAAAAACTCCAGGGTCTATTGAACACCTCTTGTTCATCATACAGTGCTTCTCATTAATGTATCTAAGAACAGTGAAATCATAATTTAAAAGAAATCAACTTAAAAGTGTGTAACATAGGTCAGTGCTGTATTTTTATTTCCTTTTTATCTCTCTTTTTTACAATGTATATTTTACTTATTTGGTTAATAGCCCTGATTTTTCAGAATCAACCTCTGTTTAGACATGTTTCACTTTAGGCTGCTTCATGTCTGCAAAATTACAGTCATTTGCCCATTATTATTACAGTGAGTGGGAGACAGATTGTATTTAGCACTGGGTGGGGGAAGGGTTATTATGGCAAGTGATCTGCTACGGTCAGCACATAAATTCAGCCTGAAGAAAATTGCTTCTGAATAGTTAGCCTGTTAGCTCGCCAAGGAATGGTCACTGGGTGAGATTGCAAACATGCCTTTGCTTTATCTGTATTATAGAATCCTAATGTTACAGAAGGATAGTCTACAGAACAAATATTTTTGTAACTGAAACTGACAGGGGTGAAATAGCATCACTCCACCCCACCACATTCTGATAATTCAGAAAATATTTGGTGAAAATGGGTCAGTGTTCTGGAAAAATACATTTGACTGTAATGGCTGTGGATTTTGACCCATGCTGTTTTCTAAAAGGTGCAATTATCCATAGCATATCAACAGGCACATGTGGTTCCTGTGTATTTACTAGCAATATGTTGTTAATAAAGAAGAAACGGTTGTTTGTCTTCTCAGTCTGTTTCTTTGTTTTGTAGAGGAAGAAAAACAGGGAAGACCAACCACACATCACCAGTAGCTAGTTGGCAATTGTGCTGGCAGTCACAATGCTGAGGAATAGTTGTTGCATTGAGGGATAACAATGCTGAATCAAATGGAGTTAATTACCACTTTGGAAATAAAAATGATGGTAATTAAGATCAGTCAGTCATGAAAACATTTCCCCTACTAACTAGTTATTACTAATCATTATTTCAAATGATTGATAAGTATATTTTATTCTATTTTTCTCTTCCATGCTAAAGTGGGCAGAGGGCTTTAAAATCTTTTATCTCATATAGACATACTATTTCTGGGGGATATAGTTGGACCAAATTTAATGAATTTTTAACTTTGATTGCTTTTAGTGTTATAGGGTTGAATTCAGATCCTTCCGATTTCAATGGGATAATTACTTACATGCTTAGATCTCTGTCAGTGAAATGAGTGGAACTGTAATAGCACAATCCTCAATGGAGTTATACTCTGTCCACTGAAATCAGTTGAATTAGAAAGGTGTAAGTCTGTTTAGGACTCCACATTAAAATGTGTTGGTATAATGGTTGGAGTGTTGGATTAGTAGTTGAGAAACCCAGGTTTGAATCCCAACTCTGCCTTGGGAGCTTGCTAGATTACCTTGAGCCAGTCACACACTCTCAGCCTAACCTACTTTTATACTAATTGAGGTATAAATGAAAATAAATAATATTATTTAAGACTAACAACTACTTTTCATTAGCATTGTCAGAGCCTTTTGACTAGTTAAGGTAGATTTAAATACACTTTAAAATTAGCAAAACCTCAAAATAGGGGCCTTTCAGAACCATTGATGGAGGTTTAAGATGCCTTTTAATTCAACACAAAAAAATGCCACTCTGTGTTAAAAACATATCAAAAGTAACAAATCAGAATTCATCCCAAATGCAAACAAGAATTTATCTTACACTAATGAGAACCAGTGTGGTGTAGTGGTTAAGGTGTCACACTAGGATCTGTGAGATCAAGGTTGAAATCCCTCACTCAGCCCTGGAAGCTTGGTAGGTGACCTTGGACCAGTTCATACACTCTCTACCTAATCTACTTCACAGGGTTGTTGTGAAAATAAAATGGAGGATAAACAAATGATGTTAAGAAAAAGGTGAGTCAAAACCAGCTTCCAGAAAAATACTGGGGTAAAAGTTGTCTCAAAAAAGCAGGAAAAAATGGGCAGGGGAGCACGAAGTAAAAACTAAAGGCACAAAAATGCATGTGGAAATCAAAGGATAAACCAAAACAGTATGGGACCAGAACTGACCAAAGAAAGAAACATGGAAAAGTCTGAGAAGCACAAACCTGTGCCTGGCAGCATGCTATATGACCAGAATTTTGTGCATAGGGTAGGCCCAATTACACTGACGGTTCCTGTCTTCGGGGGCGGGGGGAGATCTTGTTCTATATAAGCCAGGGTGTTGGTTACCTGAGACATTCCAGCTATCAGATATACATTTGAATTCAGAAATGGGAAAAGGCTTTGTTTGCAACTACTGGGAGAAGCAGTGTGTGTGTGTGTGGGGGGGGCAGGTTAGTCTTGTCCAGTTCTGTTCCTAAGCTGATTGATTGGCATCGTCAGAAAAAGAGGGAAGGGTTTTGCTTGTATATCTTATAAGGCAGAAAGGGTTATTATGCCAATGGGAAAGGTCAACCAAAGAGCCATCTGTGCTCTCCTCTGACCCCTCTGGGAGCAGGCATCATAGCTAGTCTGAAAACCAGGGGCTCAGGCTTCCACCCTAATAAATAAAATGAAAAGTATAAGCACACTCAGGGGGAGGTGAGAAAAGGAATAGATCATTCTCTATGAGAAGGTGTGTCTATTAAAAAGGGAATCCATGTAGGTGAAAATATATATTATTTCACATGTTCAGGAGATTTGTTTGTTTTAAAGCAAAACAAATCCTGTTCCTTTCCTGCCTTAACTCATATGCTAAACGTCTGACTGGAAGTGAGAATTTTCATTGCCTCAAACATTTCCCTAGGTTTTTATAATTTGGCAGGAAGGACCACTTAGATGGGCTATGGAATCCCTGAAAATGGCATCACAGTTGGCTGTGAAACAAGAGTTACAGGCAGGAATTTATTTCCCACAAACCAGTCTAAATATCACTGGAGTAGAATGGGTTGGATCCAAAGGTGCTCTACCACTAGTGTAATAACATTTTTGCTTGCAGAGTGGTGGTTTCATTGCCAGGGAAAGGGACAGTTTTTGCCAATTCTCCCTCCCACTACAGAGTACTCTTCACCCCCTACTCTATTTATGAAGGATCTCTGAGCTCCCCCCCCCCCCGAAGAGCAGAATTTGCAGGGAGCTCAGTGGGCTGCAGCAAGAGGAGACACAGAAAAGTGCTTTTCTGTGAGCCACATGGTTCTCATGGTATTTAGGATCCAGTCCCGTGACTCCAAATCTGTGCCTTAACAATACGCTTGTGTAATGAATTTATATGTATTACCAAATAAAAGTTATATTACAAAATTAAAGAATCCAAAGGGGTTTTTTTACAAGCAAAGTGACTCACAGCCATGAGAAATCTGTTTACATCTATGGTGGACTGAACTTTTAAATAGGCTTAGAAATACTGTACCAACAACTAAAGGACTGTGGAGGGTTAATTCTTCAGAGAGCCTTGAGTGACAGGCTGTTTCAAACAATCTGAATGGTTAGCATCAGCTGAAAAAAGAAAGTCTTGAGAGAGCCAGATGCTGAGGAGAAGTCAGTCAGATTCCTACCCTGAGAAGATATATGTCTGAGAATAGCCTTGACAGAAAAGGGTTTAGTGCTGACACAGTCAGATTTCAACCTTCAGAATGCAGTCTGAATTCAACAGTAGCTGAGAGCAGTTTGCAGACAGACAGGAGTACTGGAGGGAGAGTTTGGCAAGGAAGTTTGGGTAGTACAGAAGACTCCCATCAGGCCAAAGGAAAGGGGATAGATCTTCTAGAAAGAGAAGAAGATTCCCTATGCAGTCAAACATGGAGTGTTATCTCTGAGAAGTATAGAATTCCCTGTTCTGGTGTGATCAGAAACAACCTGCAGAGACCTTAAAAGTCAGTGAGCAACTCAAGAAGAGTACTGGTGTTCCAAGAGAAGGGGGTTGGGTACTGGGAAGAGGGTACCAGCCATCTGGGCACCAAAAGATTCAGCAATTACTCAAATAAAGTGAACTAGAGTGTTTGGGAACACACTGGAACAAAAACCTCTCAATATAAAGATCTAAATAACAGTGAAAGAATCAAGAACCTTTCATTAGCCTGATATATAAGATCAAGCATCTGTACTTGTACTAGTTTTACCTCAGTACGTTCAGCCACTGATTTCACCTGACCTTTCCCTATGATGTTAAATAAAACATTTTGTTATTTTTGAATTTTAAAAGCATCTCAAGTGCCATTTTCAAGGGTTTAAGGGCAATCCTATCCCTGGGCTGAGCAAATTATCAACATATATCTTACTGACAGGGTGGGACAGCCAAAGTTTCTTTAGGGGAAAAGAAAACATGTTATCAGGGCTGATCAGTTAGTGAAGGGCCAGAGAAACAGAAGGAAAATCTAGCCTCTGAGGGAGGGAAGTGGAAGGTGTCTATCATAACATCTGAAGTCAATACTTTCTTCTTCATTCCCTGTTATATTAATGGTGCAGTCCTAAACATTTGTGCTTTTCTAAGCTCATTGATTTCAATGGACAGAAGAATAAGAGAAGAGATTAGATTTATACCCTGCCCTTCACTCGATGCCTCAGAGTGGCTTACAATCTCCTTTCCCTTCCCCTCCCCACAACAGACACCCTGTGAGGTAGGTAAGGCTGAGAGAGGTCTGATAGAAACTGCTCTTTCAAGGACAGCTCTGACAGAACTATGGCTTGCCCAAGGTCATCCAGCAGCTCCCAGATTCCTAGGTTCTCCCAGATTCTGCGCTCTTAACCACTACACCAGGGGTGGGCAAATGGCGGCCCGAGGGCCACATGCGGCCCGCCACAGAGTTTTTAGCGGCCCGCCAAGACATGAAGATTAACAAGAGTAAATATAGATGCTCTTTGACAGACATTAATTTGCAGGCTGTGATGAGAATGTTAACAAGCAATCTCACTCCTGATTTCAAAAAAATTGTAGAAAAGTGTGATAGGGTACATTTGTCTCATTAAACTGATTCTAAAATTAAATGTGCTTGCAGCTATAGATAATATAAAATTAGCACAATAAATAAATTGAATAAAACTATCACTATTTTATTTAATTTATATTTATTGATTTTTATGATACAATTTATACCTTTTCTGAAATGCAAAGTTAAGTAATGAATGCAATCATTTTAAAAGGTGCGGCCCTCCGCTAACCTCCACTCCCACAAAGTGGCCCCCGAGCCAAAACAATTGCCCACCCCTGCACTACACCAAACTGGCATCAAACAGAAGAATGTAAGTCTTCTTAGGATGGCACTGCAATGCACTAGAGCCAAAAGAGGCATACCTGTAGTTCACAGCATCAACAACAATTTTTCCCTATAATATTGAAAAGGTCTATTAAAATTTAGAATCATAGCATTGGACAGGACCTAGTCTAACCCCCTGTACAATGTACGAAAATCACAAATTCCCCCCCACACACCTCCAGTGACCCTTGTTCCATGCTCAGAAGATGGCAAAATAAAATAAAATAAAACAACAACACCTTCTAGGATTCCTGGCCAAACTAGCCTGGAGAAAAATTGCTTTCTGATGCTAAGGTGGTGATCAGCATTTTCCCTGAGCATGTAAGAAAGGGCCATGAGAACTAAGCACTGATGCATTCCTTCCTGCCATCCGTTCTCCAGATCTGCCTAAGTTCACAGACTCAGCAGTGCTGTATGATGGCCATCTAGCCTCTGTTTAAAAACCTCCAAAGAAGGAGAGCCCACCACCTCCCAAGGAAGCCTGTTCCACAAAGCAACCACTCTAACTATCAGGGAATTCTTCCTAAAGTTTAGTTGAAAAATCTTTTGATTTAATTTCAACCCGCTGGCTCTGGTCCAACCTTCTGGGGCAACAGAATGCACCATTCTCTATATGACAGCCCTTCAAGTACTTAAAGATGGTTATCGTATCACCTCTTAGTTGTCTCCTCTCCTGGCTAAACATACCCAGCTCCTTCAACCTTTTCTCATAGGCAGGGGCGTCGAGTTTTAAAATCTCTGGGGAAGGTGGGGGCTCTTGCTTGTGCGCGCACTTTGTGCGTGCGCACACCAGGACCATGTCCCTGCCGCTGTCGCCTCTCCCCCCCCCCCCAGCCTGGCCACTCCTGCCTCCATCCCTCCCTCCATCCAGGGGCCAGCTGGGTAAATGCCCAACGTGCTGGGGTCACCCGGAAGTGATGCCATCACGCTGGTCATGTTGCCGGGGCGATGCTCTGGCAATCGCTCTGAAACTCTATGGTGCCATAGAGTTTCAAGGCAATTGCCAGAGCATCACCCCGGCAACGGGCCCAGTGTGTTGGCATCACTTCTGGGTAACGCCAGCATGCTGGGCATTTGCTCAGCTGGCCCCTAGATGGACGGAGGGAGGGACAGAGGCAGGAGTGGCCAGGCCGGAGGGGAGAGGCAGCAGCAGGCGGGCCTAGGAAGGGCCTGGGGAGGCATGGCGGGGAGGTGCGGCGGCAGGTGCTCTGTTTTGCCAGGGGGGCTCAGTCCCCCCGGGAAATTTTGGGAGTGGCTTGAGCTTTCGAGCCCCCCCATAGTTGGCGCCTATGCTCATAGGACTTGGTCTTCAGCTGATGAACCTACTGATTGAATTTTGCAGCCTTGTTATTACAGCTGCTGTATCTAACTGCATTTCTGCAGTTGCATTACAGCAACCTTGCAGCAGTTTGCCACCTTATAAGCAGATACAGACTGCTTTCCATTTCAGCCAGTGTGCTTCAGTCCTTTGTAGTTGATAAGTATTGGAGTCGGGAGTCCATGGAATAGTGAAACAGCTAGATCTTTATTGCCAGTCCAGATGAAGCATACAACCCAGGGCTCGAAGCCCTCCTTTTATGCTGGTCAGGGACAATCCCCTGACCTCACCCAACTGGCCTGATAGGCTATTAGAAGTCTATTTACATTTCATAGGTTCCCTGGGAGAAACCTAGGTACATGATTGGTGGCCGGTTTGAATCCACCTGGCCTTTGTTCTACCTGGCTGAAGCTCAGGTAGTTTCTTGGCCATGTGCTCTGGCCATGCTCTGGCCATGTGCTCTGGCCATGTGGTCACCATTACGGGAGCACATGGCAACCGCATGATCAATACATAACAGTAGTATTTAGGAATGCTCCATCATGTCCTAAATCAGTCTGGAAACCAGCAAATCTTGTTTTGCTTTTGCTTGGATGGATCTTGTAGATAGTGTCTTTGCCTAATAAATATTTTACAGAAAAGCACAGAAATGTCTATTTGCTGTTCTCACAACACAATAACTGTGACTATGATCATTAATTTACAAAACACGTAACTATCAGCTAGACACTTAACAAAATTAAAAATGGCATTGTAGGCCTACCCGCAGATTTATAGCCTGTAAAAATGATAAGCAACCAGATGTGCAGGACAGGAAGGGAAGAAAAATATTGAAATACCAGTCAGGATTAGACATAATAAAAAGGTACAATTTCAGTACTCTTATAAATAAAGCATGGCAGAGACTACACAGATATCAAATGAAAGGGAGTTCTGGTGATAGTGAGTGGTGAAAGAAAAGGGACTGAGGCACAGATTGAAGAAGAGATCCTAGCTCTGTGAAAAGATTAGCTCTGGAAGGGCAAGCAGAGAACAGAAGGATTACCTTATCCAACTAAGGCTGCCCTAAGCATACTTACTAGGGAGTAAGCCCTGTTGATGTCAGTGCAGCCCTCCAAAATCTAGGTGCCCAAGGTGGTGAACATCAAAATGTTAAAATATATTAACATTAAAATATTTCAAACAATTAAAACAGCATTTAAAATAAGGTATGCATAAAATATTTTTCAAAAACTAATAAAATCATATAGACATACAAACACACATAACACAACCAAAGAGGGCCAATAACAGTTACTGGAGGTACACCAAATAAAACAAAAAAGTATTCACCCACTGGCAGAAGGCAATGATAGAGGGAAACAGACTTCTCTATGTCGAGTGAGTTCCAAAGTTTTGGCACCAGGACTGAGAAGACCCTTTCTCGGGTTGTCATCTATCTAGCTTCTGATTATGGGGGCACTCAAAGCAGGGCGTACAAAGGTGAGCAGAGTGTATGAGTATGTATATATGGGAGAATGCAGTCCTTAAGGTATGCTGGACTTTAATGGTCAATACCAGCACCTTGATGTGAGCTCAGAAGCAAATTAGGAGTGACAAGAGGTGGGACCCATGATACTCGCAGGGGGGAAGAGGAGCTCCATGTGTCGGAGGAGGAAGCCCCCAAAGGTGAGCCTTCTCCCCTGCCCCCACCCGCACCAACACCAAGCATTCTCCCCCCTCCCCCCCTCCAGCACCGGTGGCGAGGCCGGAGCTCGGCCCGCCAAGACTTCTCCCTCCCCCCTCTCCTCCCCATGGCGACAGCGAGGCCTGGCCGGCCCATCAAGCCTTCTCCCCCTCACCGAGCCTTTTCATGCCAATCTTCTCATGAGATTTTCTATTTGCACCTACATTAAAAAAAGCAACAAATACTGGCCCTGCCTTTAGAGGCGCAAAGTGAAAAAGGGCAGTCGCTGCTCTGAGTGCTGCCATTCATGTCACTTCCTAAGTCAAAGTAGCTTTGGAGGTCTGGTGTCAAAGCCCTGAGCCGCTGGCCATCACCCTAACTGGCTCCTCGTGTTACAACACCAGACAGCCAAGGCTTCCTCCTCCTCAGCCAGTCTTTGGGGGCATTGACAGGCCGCCCGTGTTTGCCTGTGGGTGGCTAATGTGCTTCAGCGGTACCCGCCACAATGCCAAATGCATGCATACCATCCACCAAGGAGGGGCAGGACATCTACCCGGGAGACAGCAAGGCTAGGAAATGCAGCTCGAATGCAAGTGCCTGGATTAAAGGCCAGCAGAAAGAAGAGGGAAGGTTTGAAGGACTGTGAAGTTAAGCAGCGTGAACAACTGACCAACCGCCATTAAGCCCCCTCTCTCCCCTCCTCAAAGCTGGCATGTGCAGAAAAAAGATTGGGAAAGAGGGAGCGGGAATTCCAGAACTTTACATACCCAAGAGCTAAGTGAGGCAAAACCAACGAGGCAGGCGCGAAGGAGGGGGAGAGAGACAGAGAGACAGAGGTGAGCTGCGGGCACGTGACAAAACTGCAGGCGAGTAGGAGAAGGTGCGTGGGCTAGCCCCACGTGTGCACCACTCAAGCTGCCTTTGACGATGTCTCTTGCCATCCAGTGCTCTGATTTTGGCTGTGGTTCCATAAGGCTGGGGGAAGGGAAGGGGAGTTCTATCGCCTCACTTTAAAACTGCACGGTAACTGCCGGGGCGCAAGTGGGAAGAGGGGCGGGGTGGGAAGGCAACGTCTGCACATGCCCTGTCAAATCTACATTGTGCACATGAGCGAGCAAGTTTCCACATGTCTGACACACACGCCTCTTGCCTCCGCTGCCAGCTGAGAAAATTAACAACCGTTCGTGGTGGCCATTGGGCAGATGGCACATGAAGCCACCTAGGGGGAGGGCGGGTGCTGGCAAGACTGCGCAGCTCTCCTCGCATGTCAGGGCAGTTCCTTAGTCGGGGTGGTGGGAGAGAGCCTGCCTGCCCTGTATGGAGATCGAAGCACCTTCATCTCTGTGTGTGTTGTGTTGGGTAAGGCGCTGCAGGCGGACTCTCAGGTGGAGGCTTTTGTAGGAGATTGGGTGGCCCAACCGCCGGCTGCCGCAGACTTCCAAGCGCGTTCCCTGCATGTGCAGGGAACACTCTTTAACTTTTGTTTTTTTTAATTTTTAGGAATTTTTTGCACATGGGGGAGTCCCCCCTGTGTGTAGAAAACCTCCCTGCCCCCCCAAGTGCTTCCCTGTGCGGATTTAGATATCTGCATGGAGGGGGCCGCTTGGGAATTAGATATATAGATTGTAGATGGAATAAGACTGGAATGATACCGTCTTTACAACCTGCTCTAGTCAACATTCCAGCCGCTGCATTTGGTAACATCTGTAGCTTCTAGAAAGTCTTCGAGGGTAACCCCATATAGAGTGCATTGCAGTAATTTAACCTAGATGTTACTAGAGCATAAATCAAAGTGTAACTTATTTTCAACACCAATATGCCACGCTATGCCCTAATCCTCACAGACATTATGTAAAGAAGACATCTTTCATAATGCCTCTGAGGATCGGGAAAAGGGGAATCTTAAAAGAGGACATTAAAAGAAGTTGCTATAAGGTCATTCTTCAAAATACTCTGAACTCATATATTTAAATCTCTCTAGGTTGTAGTTTGGGGCTGGTATTTAAGAAGGTTTTGTTAACGCTACCAGGTGTTTCTAGATGATATGGGTTACCTAGATCCATTGCAATAATCTTTCCAGCTTGTCTATGGGACAGAAAACATCTTGGACAACCTTGTAAATTATCTATATTAACAGACTGACAAAGGAATAGCATCCCAGCCAGTTCTCCTAGATTGATTAGGCTTTTGGCACAATCAACCATAGTATCATTCTGAAATATCTGGCCAAAATGGGACTGAAAAGCACTTTTTCAGTAATTCCATTTCTTCCTGGTTGGGAAGTCTCAAAAAGTGGTGCTAGTAGACCATTGGTCTGCCCTTTGGCCATTGATTTATGAGATGCCACCAAAACATTCATAGTGCCAAAATACAATCTAAGCAACATTCCTGAAGAGTTTAAAGAACATGCAAAGAACATTGGCAAAAACAACTATGGGTGGAAACCAAAGATTCTTTCAAGGAAGAATGAGCAAAGACTATTCCTGTAGCCAAAATAAATGAAAAGACTCAATGGATGATGGATGAAACTCTTAAAATTGCTGAAGATAGATGGAAAGCAAAACTAAAAGGTAACAGGAACATAATCAAAAGTCTAAATGCAGCATTCCAGGGACTGGCATGTAAAAACTAAGAGAACTGTTATAATAATCAGTGTAAAGAAATAGATGAGAACAACAAAAATGGAAGAACAAGAGATCTGTTCCACAAGATACAAGGAAGCAAAGGAAAATTTAAAGTACAGAGAATCATAGAATCACAGAGTTGGAAGGGACTTCTAGGGTCATCTGCACAATGCAGGAAATGCACAATGCAGGAAATTCACAAATACCTCCCACTCTACACCCACAGTGATTAGGCTTGCTGAATAATCAACATGGAAATACATCAACTGAGCAGGACAAAATAAAGAAAACTTGGGAACAATATGCTGAAGAACTATACAGAAGAGACAGATGGATGAAAGATTCCTTTGAAGAAAAACCTGGGGTGATTTTGCACTAGCGTTTGCCCTAGGTTTGCCCTGATGCTTGCTCAGGAGCTTCTGGTCGATTTCCCACGAGTTGCTGTGGGCTCATGGTTTGATCAGGAGTATCATGGCACTGCTCCGGAGCTTCTCCAGAGCAAGAAAATCCTGTTAACTTTTTTCCTCCCATAGAGAACAATGGAGGGAATGGGGGCAACCTGTTTTGGGGCCCATAGAATTGGACCCCCTGGTCCAATCTTCTTGAAACTTGGTGGGTATTTCGAGAAGAGGTCCCAGCAGCTACCCTGCAAGTTTGGAGCATCTCCCTCAAACCGCCTCCCCTCCAGTTGCTTTTAAAGTTGCCGCCAAATTTCGGCAGCAATTCGGCAGTGGGCTGAATCAGATTAGAGAATCTGATTCGGCCTGTGGCTGCCCTAGTGGCCACTCCTGAGCTGGTGGAGCTTTGCTCCACCTTGCTCTGGCCCCAATGGACCCCTGCTTACAGGGTCTCCATAAGTCAGAAGTGACTTGACAGTACTTAAGACACACAAACATGCAGCTAGAGACCAGCCATAATTAGCAGAAATTGATAGACTAGATTCGTTGTTGCCCATGTACATGCTTGGGTTGGGGGGGGGGGGGTTGACCCATTTTAATCTTTCAACCCTGTGTGATGGAGATGCTAATGGGACGGGGGGGGGAGAGTTCATACCGTGGGTAACAGTGACTCCATCGTACCACATTCAGTTCTTTTTTAAACAAATAAACAAACAAACACCCTATTGTTTGTTTCTAGCCTTTAGGTAACAGGTTCTGTCTGCTGTGGTTCACAGATGTCATGGATCTTTAAATGTCTCTTTCTAACCTGGTACTGATGGTATGGTAGCCTGCTCAGCATGCTTCCTTATCCTGTCACCAGTCAATACAAAGCCTTGTTTACAGATGCAGAAGAATCAGGTGGTAAAATGTTGAAGTGGCAGAATGGACTGTCTACTGTAGACAGCAGGTGCCAGATTACAGTTCTGAATGCTTATTTGCATAAAAAATTCTCCTTGCAAATAAAATATCAAAGCAAAGTGGAAAGCTCTGTCTCCCCTCTTAGTTTGTTCAGCTGTTTTTCTTTTTGCAGGTAGTTTTTACTTCTGTTTCTTGAATGTATAAATCAAATCTTTGATATACAGAACTATGGTGGCAAGAGCTCCGATATTTCTTTTCTATCTTCTGCCAGCGTTATTCTAGTTTTTGAGGACATGTTGCTATGATTTTTCAATGTATCTTTTATTGGCATCAGTTTTAAACTCTTAGCCAGTGACCACCCCTCCTCTTCTGCTAAACTCAAAAAAATCTGGCAAGGCTGAAGGGGGGGTGGTATGGGGCAGGGATTTGCAAAACAAAGAAAGCAAGCTGTAAAGGAACAACAGTACCCAGGGGTGTAGAGTTTTAAAATCCCCGGGGAGGGTGGGGGCTCTTGTGTGTGTGCGTGCTTTGTACGCGCACACACTGGAACCATGTCCCCACCACCGCCATCACCCCCCCGCCTGGCCACTCCTGCCTCCCTCCCTCCATCTGGGGACCAGCTGGGCCAGCTGGTGCCATAGAGTTTTGGGGTGATTGCTAGAGCGTCGCCCCGGCAATGTACCCAGCGTGATAGCCTCACTTCCGGGTGATGCCATCACACTGGGCATTTGCCCAGCTGGCCCCCAGACAGAGGGAGGGAGGGACAGAGGGAGGATGAAGTGGCCAGGTAGGGGGTGGGGAGATAGGAGGAGGAGGCGGGGGGGGGCCTAGGAAGGGCCCGGGGAGGCATGGCAAGGAGGTGTGGTGAGGGGGTGCAGCAGTGGGCTCTCCATTTTGCCGAGGGGTTGAGTCCCCCCCGGGAAATTTCAGGGGTGGCTTGAGCCCTTGAGCCCCCCCCCCCCGGTAGTTGACACCTATGACAGTACCTTACCTGATAGGGACATGCCCAGAGAGAGCCTCTGACATGTGGATAATACCTAAGAAAGAGAACCGATCAGATGGTACCAGCTGTGGGACTATTATTTTAAACCAGGGGTAGCCAAATTTGCTTAACTTAAGAGCCACATAGAATAAATGTCAGATGTTTGAGAGCCACAAGACATGAACAAATATCACACACATGTTTTTATTGAAAAAAAGCAAATTTGCCTTTTATTAACATTAAATGAGACTGCCAAAAATAAAAAAGGGGTAGAAACAGATATTGATAATGGCATTTATTTGCCCAGTCATACTTATTTGTTTGCTAATGATATTTATTTGCCCTCACACCAACCAGTTTGGCTTGAGGAAGGGATTTAAAGAGACAAATGCCTTCTCCAAGTCGGTGGGCGGAAAGGGGTTTGATAACACATTATAAGTTAAAGTTGCTTTCTTTCTCTGCTCCCCCCCACCTCAAGACTTTCCAAGGAGGAGAACCCCAAATCCTTCTAATTTGAGTACCAATCTGAGATATGGACTGTCACTCAAATGGCTGCCTATCCAGAGGACATCCCCAGAAAGAACAAAGTAGATAATAAGTTTCTTTGCTTTCCTTGCTGCTCTTTTTTTGTTCTCTTCCTGTCCAACTTTGAGGCAAAGCACCCTTAGTCACTTCAAGGGTTAATGTGATTATTAGCAGGCCTTCTCTGGCTCACAGGCGTCCATAATTGGGCCTTCCTGCTGAAACTATCCTTATTTCATTCAAGACTGAATTAAAGAATGTGGTAATGGTTAATACTGAGAACCTGTGTTCAGTTGTGTAGCTAGATGGGACGGGGAAATCAGAAGTGGATGTTATCTTCTGGAGAGTTCCATCAAGTGAGCTCCCTGATTGGGTTTGAGAGCCCACCTGGAGCCAGGGGGCGAAAGACTATAATAAAACTATAGGCCAGAGGGAAACCATGCTAACTTTGTGATTTTACCTCCCTAGTACTCTTGCTATATTATGCTATATCATGATGGACAGCTGCATAGAGAATGCTTAAGCCTCTAGCTTGGACTCATATTTTAGAAGTTGTGCCATCTAATACCAGGTTTTGAATATCTTTCCTATTATATAAACCCATTTTAAGATTCCAAGGGGCAAGATTCCATGGGGCGCCAAAATCAATTCGCTGGACGGACTGCCACTCAAAAGGGGTCCCTGGCCATTGGCTGCATTCTCTCCCTGCTTTGCCTCAGTCTCGCCCACAGAGCCACCGGCCAGCGTCCCGGCCTCAGTCTGGAGGGAGCCAGTGAAGGGGAAGGACCAACTGGGTGCTGGGTCCACTCTTCTCCTCTGCCCACTGCCAGATGGGTCTAACTGTCCACTCAGTGGCCTGCTTCTGTCAGTAAAAAGACAATGGACTAAAAGCATAACCCCCTCCCCTGCACACTGCCAGCGCACCCAGAATAAACTGTCAGAATAAACTGTCAGAAACAGGGGGCCATTTCACACAGCACCCTGTAGCGCTTCAGAACCAGTACAAGAACTGAAGAATTCTTGGGAGGAGGTTTCAAGGTAAACCGGCTCAGGAACGCTTCCCCAACGGGACAGGCATGTTTCTGTGTGAAAGGGCCAATATGTTCCATCAGGGAACCGGTACTAATAAGAGTCTGAGTAAAATGCCTGACAGAAACCATTACTGAAGAGTTCCTGAAACGGAACATATTGGCTGTGTGAAATTCCTCAGGGCCTCTCTCCTGCTTAGCTCCACCATGTCTGGCTGGCTAATGAGGTGGGCCAGCAACTATCAAACCGTTCCCTTCAACCCCCTGCAGTGCAGCTGACTTCCCCCTAGGGTTGCCAATGTCCAGGTAGGACCTGGAGATCTCCCGCTGTTACAATTGATCTCCAGATGACAGTGATCAGTTCCCCAGGAGAAACTGGCTGCTTTGGAGGGTAGATCTTATGGCATTACAGCTTGCTGAGTCCTTCTATCCCCCCCCAAAAAAAATGCTGCCCTCCACAGGATCCACCCCCCAAATCTTCAGGTATTTCTATCAAAGGGTTGCCAGGTCTGGGTTGGAAAATCCCTGGAGACTTTGGGGATGGATCCAGGAGAGGGTGGAGTTTGGGGAGGGGAGGGGCCTCAGGATGGTACAATGCCATAGAGTCCACCCTCCAAAGCAGCCATTTTTTTCCAGGGGAGCTGATCTCTGTCAGCTGGAGATCCATTATAAAAGTGGGAGATACCCAGGCCCCACCTGGAGGTTGGGAACCCTATTCCATCATCAGAGCCGACAACTTTCTCCTCAGTGCTTGTTGCTAGGCAACCAAGCTTGCTTCTCTGAAAGCCCCTTTCCACACCTATGATGACCTCTGGGAGAAAATTCATTGGGGCCAGCTGAACAGAATGCCATAGAGGCCACCCTCCAAAGCAGTCATTTTCTCCAAGGGAGGGGGATAAGATCTGTTGTCTGGAGTTCAATTGTAATACCTGGCGATCTTCAGGCTCCACCTGGAGGTAGGCTATCCTAGGCGCAGCAGTCAGTGCTTCAGAGCAGGATCTGCTAGACCCAGGTTCTTGCTGAGTGGGTGATTTCGGGCCAGTCACAGACTTTAAGCCTAACCTACCTCACAGGGTTGTTGTGCATGTCAAAAAAGGGGGAAAGAAGAATGATGTCAGCTGCTTCAGTCCCCATTGCAGAGAAAGACTACTTTTCCACCAGGGGAAGTATGGTTGCCAATCTCCTGGTGAGGGCTGGAAACCACTCAGAATTACAAGTGCTCTCCAGATGGCAGAGATCAGTTCCCCAGGAGAAACTGGTGGACTCTATGTCCTTATACCCTGCTGAGATGGACCCTTTATGACAGCCAATGTGACATAGCAGTCAGGGCTTCAGAGCATGGTGGAGGCTGTGGGGGTGGGAATGGAAACTTGAAGAGTGAGGTTGATGATTGGCTGGGAAGGAGATAGGGTTGCCAACTCCAGGTGGAAAATTCCTGGAGACTTGAGGGGTGGAGCCTGGAGACAGTGAGGTTTGAGGAGTGGGACCTCAGACAGGTACAATGCCATAGACTCCACCCTCCAAGCCAGCAAGTCCTTCATGGGGAACCATTGTTGCCAATCTCCAGGTGGGGGCTGGGGATCACTCAGAATTACAACTGCTCTCTAGGGGGGAGGAGATAGAAAGCTGAAGCCAGGGGGCAGATAACAATACTTTGACAGTTGGCTGGGAGGTAGGGTTGCCAACTCCAGGTGGGGACATTCCTGGAGATTTGAGGAGTGGACCCTGGAGAGGGTGAGGTTTCAGCAGGGGTGAGACCTCAGACAGGTTCAGTGCCATCGACTCCACCCTTCAAACCACCCGTTCCCTCATGGGGAACCATTGCTGCCAATCTCCAGGGGAGGAATGGAGATCACGCTGAATTACAACTGCTCTTCAGATGGTAGAGATCTTCCCCTGGAGAAAATGGTGGACTCTGTGTCATTATACCCAGCTGAGGTCACCACAGAAAATTGACACTGAGTGTCCAAGGCCGGGGCACTCTCCCAGAGCCTCTTTCTAGAGCCCATTGTATTTATTTTCACAACGGGCCTTATTCCTAGTATTATATAGAAAGCTTTTTTATTTCTTTGCTGGTACGCGGTGAAGACTGTGCTGTATAGTAATATCCTGTTTTAAAATTCATTCAGTAAACCTTTATACATTTTTACAAAGGTCTGCTCTATTTGAGAACCCACAGGGCTGGGTGCTGCTCACATGCAAAAGAGCCAGGGAACCCAGGCTTGGGTTCTTAACACCAACCCTTTATCACATTGCAGAAGGGTTTTGGTAGGTGCTGGGAATATTTAGATATATTGTGGGCATTTAGTGTTTGATGTTCCAATTCACTTGGATGTTACTTGACTGTGGTAGTTTTGTTACTTTGACTATTTTGTTCCCATTCAGTAAACAATATCTTATTATTTATTACATTCCAACCTCTGGTTTAATTCATAGCCTGCCTTGGAGCTGTGTTTCTTTGGATTTATACCCCACCCTTCACTACCTGAAGGAGTCTCAGAGCGGCTTACAAACTCTTTCCCTTCCCCAACAGACACCCTCTGAGGTAGGTGGGGCTGAGAGAGCTCTTTCCAGAACTGTCCTTGAGAGAACAGCTCTGACAGAACTATGCTTGCCCAAGGTCATCCAGCAGGTGCAAGTGGAGGAGTGGGGAATCAAACCTGGTTCTCCCAGATTAGAGTCCACACACTTAACCACTACACGAAACAGGATGTCATTCACTTACACCAGGTACTAAAACTTAAACTTACAGGTTCTTTGTGACAAGAGTTTCAGAAAGTGGAAGAGATTTTTCTTTGTATGTCCAAATTTACTTCGGGGGAATCCAGTATACAAGGTTTCCCTATTATGCTTGGCCTTCCTCAAACAGGAAGTAAGTCTTGTTCACAGAGATGCATGTCTAGTGTGCATATGTCTTCTTGAGTACTCACAGTAACAGACAATGATGGCATGGGAAGGAGTTATAGAACAGAGTCCTCTCAGCTTGACCAGGTAGGTAGGAGTCACATTACAAATGATCTCACGCCATGTAAGAGCAATTGCTAAGTCCACCTGCAGGATCTTCATAATTATGTCTGAGGGTTCTTCAGATTTTCAGGAATGGTTTTTGAGGACAGAAGAGTGGTTGTAATGGGACCCATGCAGAAAGGCTGAAAAGTTTTGGATATTTATCATCTGTGTATGTATCATCTGTGTATCATCTGTCTCAAAAACGTGAGTTCTTGAATGAATTGCAAGTATCCTGTTGGAATGACTGATTGTTTATTCTTCTGGTGACTTCTAAAGGTAACATTATTGTTTGTTAGCGGAAGTAATTGTTTGAAAGACAATATCTATATTAAACAGAGCTATCCTATACAGCTCTGCTCATTTTCCTACTAAAGTCTATAAAGTGGGGTGGCTTACTCCCAGGAAAGTGTTCTTAGGATTGCTGTGGGAAAAATAGAACTCCATACCCTAGCCCTTCAATTTAGCAAAATGTGTGTGTACTTAAAGCATATATACCTACAGACTCAAAGTACAGCAATATTTTTGAACTTATTTTAAACAATGTAGTCTTGCAGGAATATATTTAACTTTTAATCTTTTCTTAATGTAGGCAGCCTGTTTGAGCTGGCTTAATCTATTATCTCTGCCAGCTGTTTTTGGCTTTTCTGTATATTCTCTCTTTTTGGAAAGAATAAAATCTTTAAGGACAAGGTTAAAGGCTGTAATCTAATGCAAGCTGGAGTTTTGTTGTGCTGCAATTTTAACAGGAGAGGTTTTAAAATTAGTTAATGCATTAACAATTGGCTAGGAAAAGTTACACATAGCGTGTATGGAGAGAGAAATATTTCTATATTTAATACCTTTAAAAATGAATAGATTCCATGGTTTTATACATCTGTTTTGAAGCCACTTTCTCTACAGAGGTTTTCATAAGTGCTATACTCCATCATTTATTTTTTTTTAAATCTCCAGTTCCAATAATTTTACACCATAGACATACAAATAAGCACCCATATGGTTACAAGCAATCACACAGAGGCTGCCTCTCATTTGGCTTGTTTTGTCTGCAGCAGAGTGGCCAGTCAAAAAATCTGAAGGTTTGTAATGGTGTAGAAATAGGATACATATGGCATGGATGAAAATATACAGTGTCCATGGGAAGGACACAATTTTATTATTACTTTAATTACATGAACACAGAAATAGATAACACAAATCATAATTTTATATCTTATGTACAGCAGTCTGTATTTCCTGTTTTACATTATTAAATGATTTAATTTAGTAAATAACAATAATAAGCCAGTAAATAATATATGGTCACCATTGTTCCAGGACTGATGAATATCTACTTCTTACATTCTCCGGTGGTCCATGAGTGGGGCAGTCCTTCAGTCCCCACTCCTGGAAGCTCCTCCCATTCTCCAGAAACAGGGCTGGCAAAGTTCGATCCGGAGGGGGAGGGGCTCCACTCCGGCTCCCCAGTCTATCCAGCCCTGCTTCCAAGCAGAATGTGTCAGCGGTGTTCCTCTGAGCACGAAGATCTGGAAGACGAAGAAAGAAGAAGAAGAAGTTGGAGGGGGCGAGGGAAGGTAACACCTTCCAGAAGCCCCTTCTCCCCCTCACTCTGTCTCCTTTTAACCCACAAGAGCTCATTATGGAGAGAAAAGAGCCTCTGGAAGGGAGAGCATGGCGGCAGCAGTCTCAGGTGGTCCCGGAGCAGCTGCGCCACCGCACGATCGCCCGGACCTGACGGGGAGAGCGGCGGAGCCTCTCTCACCCCCCCTTTTTGCCCTCTTCTCCCTGCAGCACCATGGATGCGGAGTCAGGCTCGGACAAAGCCGGGGAGAGAGGCGGGGCCAGGCACAAGCTGCGGGAGGCGTGGAAATGCCATCGCACACCTTTTCAGTACTGGTGCGGGTCCTTTCTATTCCACAGGGACTGAGGTGGACATGAGGCTCCAGAGAGGTGCGGAGGATGGCAGAGTATGGTAGGACTGACCCAGGGGGGCTTAGGGGCACACCAATGACAAAGGAGTGGGGAAGGAGGCATCTACCCCCACACCCCCCATGGACTCCTTACCCCTCCACCACCATGCCTTTCCTGCCTCAAGTCAACCTGCTGGGGCAAGACAATATGGGTACAGGGGCATATGTACAAGTACCCCCCCATCCCACCCTACCCCCACCTGCCTTTGCAGAGGGTTGGAAGACTGCAAAGAAGGGCACACTGCACATGGCCCCTGTTTTCAAATGGGGCCAAGATGAAGAATCAAGGGGGGAAGAATGGGGCGGCCATTTTGGGAAAAGAGTTCCATGGGTGATAGACTACTTTTACTTTCAGGTTGAGGCAAAATGGCCGACCAAATAGAAGCCACAGAATCACCCAGTTTTCCTGACATAGAAACATCCCAAATCAGTTTGCCAGGCCTACCCATAGGGCAAACTTCAGAAGAGGAGGCTAGACATTCTCTGCTCTCCTGGCTCAAGACAGAAGTAAGGAAGGAATTTAGGGGATCTGAGCCACAGTCACCCTCTGACCAAGCATCTGATCAAGATTGTGAGGCAGAAATCCCCAATAAAAGAAGGAGATTATATATGCCTGATAAAGGGTTTGCCCCAGGAATCACTGATTTTGAAGAGGACTCAGACCTAGAGCCCCTTGCAACTGAGAAGGAGGAAGGGAAACTCTCAGAGGAAGAAGAGGAGGCAGTCCCATTGATCTAATCCAGGCTGTTCCCTCAAGACCTCTACCACAAACTCATACCAAAGGTCATTAGGACCTTAGAGCTCAATTATACACCTAAAACTCACGAGGACAAGGAGGACCCTGGTCTCCCAGTGGGCTCCACCAAGGCCATTCCTAAAACCTCAGCCAAGCTATTGGGAGTACCGATCCCACCTGCCTTCTACAACATTATGATGGCAGAATGGGAACAACCGGCTAACCCCAAGATGGGTAACCCGCTAATTAACAAACTCTATTCTCTTATTCCAGAAGCCAACAAAAAACTTAAGCTTCCGGCTGTGGATGATCCCATAAACTCTTTGGCATCCACCTCAGTCCTCCCCATGGACTCTGATGGTCTACCAAAGGAGAACTGTGACAAAAGAGTGGAGAAAGCCCTTTGCAGAGACTTCGAGGCATCGGCAGCTTCCCTGAGAGCATCAGCCACAGGCTCCCTGTTCACCAGGGCTGCATACACCTGGGCCTCGGACCTGACCACAGCAGGCAGCGAGGTCCCTAAGAGACTCAAAAACAAGCTAAAGAAAATAGCACTGGCTACAGCCTTTGCTGCGGATGCATCTCTGGATGCCATGCAGCTGGTGGCACGCTCCATGGCGTGTAGTGTAACAGCAAGAAGAAACATTTGGCTCTGTCACTGGGAGGCAGACCCAGTGGCAAGGGCCAAGGTAGCGGCAGTCCCGTTCAAAGGAGTACACCTTTTTGGGGCGGGTCTTGACCGCTATCTAGTGGAAGATAAAGATAAGAAAAAGGTACAGCCCTCCAAACGGAGGGAGGGAAAGAAAAAATGGAGATTCCAACCTTTTCGTGACTACAGGCGCGATGACAGACCTCAACAGAGACCCACCAGAGGCAGATGGCAGAACAGACCAAGAGACAATAGAATGCAACCATTCCAAGGGAAAGGGAACCAAGGAGGCAGAGGCCCCAAAAAGGGGCCAACAGCATAACTATGCCAGGGACAAGCAGGGAGTGGGAGCCAGACTCCTTCTATTCTTGGACTGATGGAAAAGAACTGTATCAGACAAATGGGTGTTGGAAACGGTCTCTTGAAGGTACGCCCTAGAGTTTCAGACAACCCCACCACAACGCTTCTTGGAAATGCCCAGGAAAAAATCCCCGGAACACCACAAGACCATGATGGCAGCCATTCAACATTTGATACACATTGGTGCAATCGAGAAGGTGCTGGAGTTGGAAAAGTCACTTGGAGTATACTCCGTATTCTTTATGGTACCCAAGAAAAACGGGGACACCAGAGCCATATTGGATCTGAAACGACTCAACAAATTCATCAAGAAAAGAAAATTCAAAATGGAGACTCTGAGATCCATTCTAACTTTAATCCAAGTGAAGGACTTCCTGGTCTCCTTAGACCTGGCGGAGACATACCTCCATGTTCCCATCAGACCCAGTCATCGTCACTTTCTCCGGTTCGTGTACAAAGGCAATCACTACCAGAACCGGGCACTCCTCTTTGGCTTAACATCATCTCCATGAGTATTTACCAAAGTACTGGTCTCACTGGTAGCAGCGCTGAGACTACAGGGGGTCACGTTATTCCCCTACCTAGACAACATCTTGATAAAGGCAAACTCAAGGTGGAACAGGACCTCAACCTGACGATCCAGCTACTCCAAGACCATGGATTCAAAATAAACAGGGAAAAGAGCATCCTGATACCAACGCAGGTCCTCGACCACTTGGGGATGAGAATCAATACCCTACAGGACAAAGTGTTTTTATCCACAGAGAGGATAAAGTAAAACTGTCCAGCCTGTTCCAGTGGATTATGGATACACCACAACAAGACGTTCTCCTGTTAGCAGCCCTACAAGGGATGCTAGTGTCTTGCCAAGAGCTACTGCACTGGGCCAGGTTCCATACACAGAGGTTCTTACTACAGTACCAGGATAAAGTAAAACTGTCCAGCCTGTTCCAGTGGATTATGGATACACCACAACAAGACGTTCTCCTGTTAGCAGCCCTACAAGGGATGCTAGTGTCTTGCCAAGAGCTACTGCACTGGGCCAGGTTCCATACACAGAGGTTCTTATTACAGTACCAGACACAGATAATGTGTACCAGACAGAAGAGATTCAGGTATTCTGTTAAATGTTCTTAGTCTTACTGCTGTTAATAAACGTTAACCATGTTTGGATTGTTTATCTGAGTCTCAAGTCTTCTGTGCCTGCCTTTGCTCAGTCATTGGTAGGGAGAGGAGGTTGGTGTATTCTTGCTATTAGCTACAGGGGGAAGGTTGGCTTTCGGAACTACTGGGGAGCCGAAGTGGAGCCCCTCCCACTCCAGATCGAACTTTGCCAGCCCTTCTTCCGGAGGATGGGAGGAGCTTCCAGGAGTGAGGACTGAAGGACTACCCCACTCTGGACCACCGAGAAGGAAGCTTCACGGTAAGTGTACCAATCTTCTGTTTCCCCATAGTCTTTTTATAATTACACTGTTTAAGAATAGTCATTAATATTGTTTGCCACAATGTTCTCATGCATTCCTCCTTAAATGACAGCTTCTCCTTCTTTTACTATATTATAAGTAAATGCTGGAGCTAAAAGGTTTCTAGCAAGCTCCTAACAATCTATCTTCACTATATTGTTGAGGTGCTCACAGAGAAGTTCCTGTGACTCAAACAGTAGTTTATCACCAGCAATTTCCATAGCGATGGTAATAACATTCCAAACATTTTTCAGTATGCTTTCACAGCTACCATATATGCTTAAAATATACATATGTTTGATTGAAATGGTAGCCCATATGTTCTTTCAATTTTAAATTATGGTGTATAATATCAGAGCACAATACCATATGAATTTTAGTTAGAATCTATTATTCATTTAAAAGATTCCTTTGGTGCTCCCTTCAGAGCCAGCTAAGGGAGCAATTCTTAGCAGGTCTACTCAGAAGTAAGTTCATTCAATAGGGTTCACTCCTAAGACTCCATATATATCAGTGATCTCATTCACATATATGTGTATGCTCACAGATACACACACATATACAAATATACAAGTGGAGACCCACAAGAAACTTGCGGAGGTGGCGATCCCATTCTCCCCCCACCCTTGCTTCCGTCTCTCTCCTCTCTGCTTCCCTCACAATCTTTCTCTCTCCTGCCACCCCTTTTCTTCCTCTTTCCTCCATGCCTGTCACTTTGTCTCTCTTTAGGGTTGCCAGTCCCCAGGTGACACCAGGGAATCCCCCAATTTCGTGGGCTCCTGCCCACTGCCAGCCAGTTGGCTGGTGGGGAAAAGCCATGCCCCCAACAGCCATGACCCAGCACAGTGTCTCCAATGTGATGATGTCACATGGCAGTGATCTTATCACAGCGGTGATGTTGCACAGCGACACTCTGGTATTTTGGGCAAAACACTGTGGTGACCAGGGCTATTTTTGGGCAGGAGTGCACAGGAATGGAGTTCCAGCTGGCTCCTGAGTTGGCCACGCCTACAACCAAAACCTCTGGCATGCGTGGCTACAGAGCACGCTGCCCTCCCCACATTACACAAAAGAGGGAAAGGTGGCATGTTAAAATGCTGTCTAGCCCCTCTGGATTTCCTTGTCAATTTCACTCCCTGCCAGTCACTGAAAGCCACTCTGCCTTCCCTTCTCTCGCTGACGTATGTATATAATACATATAGCTATCGTCAGCTATATGTATTATTTGTTTATTCCATTTATAGTCCACTTTTCTCCACAGTGGGAACCAAAGCAGCTTACAGTATTCTCCTGACCTCCTTTTTATCCGCACAACATCAGGTCACCCAGAGGTTGCTGCTGGGTCTAGGATTGCCAACCTTCAGGTGGGACCTGGAAGTATCCCAGAATAGTAACTGAACTCTAGACAACAGAGATCAGTCCCCCCTGGGAAACATGGCTGGTTTGGAAGGTGGACTTTATGGCATTATATCCAGCTGAGGCCACTGCCCTCACCAAACCCTGCCCTCCTCAAATTCTATCCCAAAATCTCTAGAAACTTCCAATCTGGAGCTGGCAACCTCAGTCAGGTCTGGACCTAATGAGTCCTCCATCAAAATGCAAAATAAGCCTGGAAAGGGCCCTGCCTCTGCCTTCTGCCTTTACTCAGAGAAACCAGCTTGGAATACTGTCATTGCCTAGCAACAGCCACTGAGGGAATCTGTTGTTTAAAGCTACAGATGCTCCTTTTATAGTTTTCATTTTTTTAAAAACTCCCCAATGCATTTTTTTAAAGATCTCACATTTTTTCTGCAAACCTGGGGCCTTTTTAGGTTTGTAGAAAGATCTGTCTTGCCCATTCACAGTTCCAGTCACCAGATTTAAGTATCCAAAGATTGGCCAAGTTTGCAATTAGAATACAAGATACAACTGCTGTTTTGTAGAAATATTTAATTAAAACTTGTGTTCATACTTGTTTTTCTAAGTACAGTCTATAGACTGCAATGTCACAGAATCTTTTATATCCTTGATAACATTATTTCTGTGAAACAAAAGGCATCCATTAAAAAAATTGCCATTGCTTGGAAAATGTAATTTCTGTTTTTTTGCAAGCAGCTTTTAAATTGAAGTCACTGAAATAAAGGAAATGACAGAACTCTCAACCTTCTGAACTGATTTATGATTTCTAATAATTACCCTGTCTTTAATTAGGCCAATCACCCTAGAAACAGCATTTTCAAGCCACACATAAAAATCGCCATATTCTTTTATAGTCTGAAACTGTGTAATATGAATCATAGATATTAAAAGGAAAAATTTCTGGAGCAAGATGTTGCCTGTATTTATCTCACCCTTTCACAGGGAGAAACATTCACTGCATGTCTTGTACTAGCCACAAGACTTTAAGAAAATATTTTACTGAGAGAATAAATCAGTGAATCATATGTTCCAAAGGCAAAAATGGAGTTTTGAGGACATCTACCATTAGATGACACACCAAACAAAATGTGACTCTTTTTATTTCTCTTTCTTTTATTGTTATTAAAGGGGAGGGGAACTGTATAATGAAAAGAAAACATGAAGAGAAAAAGGCAGCACTATTAGTTTTGAAGTGCTGAGTGATGGTGAATGAAAAAACCATTGGTCTCAGTTTTATCACAATAGCCTTTTATGAGGGGGATTAGATACGCCTAGAACTGGTGCAGCATTCACTGCAGCACTGGCTAACAGTCAGGGAGTAGGGGGTGGGGAGCCAGCTTGTAGTAAGGTTAAATCACCACAGACTTGCCCAGTTGGCTTTTCTGAATCTTTTTTTTCTCTTGTGAAGGAAACATTTGGCCTAAAAGCTTATTCTCATATATTTTCTCTCTCCTTTCCGCAGGCTATAGTGTTCAGAAAACATGTTGAGCGAGTTGAGGCATTAAAAAGATCAGTCTTTGGCTGCTGAATGAAAGCCTGTTGTGTGTGTGACTCACATACTAAATGGGAATCTGCCTTCAAAGACTATTTTACTGCCTAATTATATATACACAAAATGTAGCTGTCTGTTTCAATCAAATCATAGGAAAAGGAATAAAACTCCTCTTAAGATGCAATTTTCATGGTTTGTCATAACCTTCCAACATACACTGCTAATGCAAAAGGAAGAAGTACAGCTGCAACATCCAGATAAGACTGCCGTAATTGTTTTTCCTTTTAATTATTACATTATAAAGACATTATACCTTCTATTCAGAAACAGGAAAAATTGTGTCCTTGGGGTTTTTTTTGTTAAAAAAAACTATTTTCCCCTTCTTTACAGAGAAAGGCTGTTGATATTAATCTGCAAAGCAGTTAGCCAATAGGAAATCTGCTTTCAAACAACTTTGAACAATTTTGCAATTAATATGATGCAATGTGAAACCCTATTTTTACTGGACTAGACATTCCAGCCTCAGACTTGGAATCAAACAGTTCTGCCCATAGTCGTTAGTGCTTATTAGAGATGCTCACTAAAATATGCATGTTGAAAATTATAATTTTGACATATTAAATGTCTCAGCATGTGCATGCATTTATGCACTGGTGAATTGACAATGCCCAAAATATGCTGCTTGATTCTTCTGTGTAAACTTATTTATCTTGCAACCTTTAAGAATATGTTCATAGGTCTACGAGGCAAAGGTATTTTGGAAGTTTATCTTCTTTTTTGTTTTTCATTTAACTAGGGCTGAGTAGAGTCAGCAGATACGAGTCATGTACTGTTAATCTGTTAGCTGAACTTACTTGTTATGACAAATTACTTATTTGCTGTAATTACTTTCCTACATTGACAATGTTGATATGTTGAGTAACTTTGTTTTTTCTTCTGGTAAATGTTTTCTTCAATAAAAATTATTAAAAAAAAAAAAGAATATGTTCATAGGATTGAAAAGCATATGATGAAATATGTATTTTAAAACACTAACATTTATCATACAAGTATTTTGATAACATTAAATTACAAATTTTAAGAGATTCTTATTAGTATGCACCCATTTATGGATACGCATCAATGGAATTATGTTTTAATGGCTTAATCAATATATCTATTTAATTGCAGCAATAAATCTAATTCCAATATCCTGTATAAATCAGAGTCTTTTGGGATTCATAGGTTTGCAGCATCAGTAACAAACCAAATAAGGAACTTGAAGGCCCCATCCACACTGTCACTTTTGCTGCTCATTTCTCCCTATTGCTTTGGGTTCCTCCCCCTTTTCCACATGTGTTTTGCTCCCTCTGGGACTACTAGAGAGAACAAAACATATGGGGGTTGGGGGAACCTGAAGCAATAGGGAGAAATGAGCGACAAAAGTGACAGTGTGGACGGGGCCGAAGTTCCATAGTCAGTGTTCCCAGCTTTTCTAAGATTCAGTTGTCAGGTGTGCAAGTGCCCCTATTTTAATTGGTACTATTGGGGGGGGGGGTTAAGTCTTCCTCATACCATTTTTCTGATCTGAGATGATCATGGGGAGCTATTATTTGCACCATTGGGAAAATATATGGCTTTTTTAAAAAAACTATTTCCTTCTAGTGTGGCTCTGTGATCAGAAGAAACAGTTGCCAGGAAAACAGCTGCAAAGCAAAAACAGCACTGAAAAAACACTGGAAAGGGAGGATTTCAGCTTTCCAGCCCATGCTGCACCCTGAAATTTTTAGAGGAGAGTTTACTTGGTGGTTTCCGTGGAGTTTGCCAGTACTAAGAGTGTGCAAAAAAAGTTGGAGACATCTTACAGGATGTTTAAGGAAAGCCTTTGCCCCTGCTTAGGAGCTGTCAGTGAGAAATCGCAGTGATTTGCAGAAATAATTAGAACTATCCTTTTTGTGGAAAGATGGACTAACTGGTCTAGTTGGACTATGCCCTATCAGGCATGTACCAGATTCTTCACAGTCCTGCTCACCTTTCGCTGCTCAAGTAAATGAAACCAGACAGTGAGGTGCCAGAATATATTTTGGAATAAAAGTTTTCTAACCACTCCCAAATTTTGGAAATTATTTTAATCTAATTCAGAGCATTAATGATATACATCAATAGACATTGTTTGGGTCAAATCTTGATTATCTGAAACATGCACATAAAATCAGGGCATTGTTCTATAGGCACTACCTGTTCACCTCTCCCTTTGATGCAGCCAGATGGAAAAGCTGCGGAGGAAGGCTTTCTGTTTTAATGATGTGCTCTGCAGAAGTTTATCTGTGTATTTACTGAGATGAAAATGTGTAAATGGTGACAAATGACCTCATTAAGGACTATTCAGTTTATTTACATCCCACTTTTCAGTCTGGGTTTACCAAAGAGGTTACACTGGTAAATTTATGCTAGGTATCATTGTTTTATAAACAAGGCTTATCTTTTAAATGCATATTTTTACCCTTAAAATTACTGGGAATGGATTCTTCAGAGGATTCTCAAGCATCTCAAGGCCATCGTATGCATGCAATGGAGATCTGTAACTGGATCCTTCCAGTAGGGCTGCCAAGTCCCCCGGTAGAGCGGGGGAAACACCGATTTTTAAAGCTTTCCCCCGCTTTTCCAAAATTGGCCACCGGGGGGACAAAATGGCTGCCAGCAGGGGAACCTCGGAGCCTGCCCTGCTGGCCTCTTGAACTTCTTAAAAGGGAAATTTCCCCTTTAAGAGCTGATCGAGCAAGACAGCCCCGCCCAGAGATTAAGGAGGGACTAAGCTCTTTCTACTGAAGGGCTTCCGTGCAAGGTTGCTGCTGGAGTAAACTGCGTAAACTGCTGGGGTCTGCGAGTTCTTTTCCTTCTCTGTCTCTCCCCCTCCCCCTCTTTCTTTTTTCTGTCTGTCTGTCCACTGTGGTTTTGTCAAAGGAATAAACTGTCACTTCCAGAGAGGTAAACATCACAAGGAGAGGTTGCCTGTAGAAGGTCTGGGAGTGGGATTGTTTAAAATGTCTTGTCGTGGCTGTTTGGGTCCCCCCAATCCTCATTTCCCTTCTGCAAATAAAAGTTGGGATTCCTCATTTTTATGCCAATTTTCTGTTTCTTTCAACCATGTCCCCCCCCCCCTCCGGCAGTAAAAATCTGCATTTTTAAAAGCATTTGTACATCAAGTAACTGGTATTTTAAGTTAGGGATGGATCCAACTAGCTTTTCTGCTGGCGAAAAGGGGAGGACAAAGGTCCTCTTTAGCCACCAAAAAGCCTATGCTGGAGGGGGGGGGGAGAAGTTATGGGGCTTACATGGACAACAGCTGGGTGAAACAAGGGCCAGAAATAAAGCCTGGGAATTGGGCAAGAGTAAGTGAAAAAGCTATCTGTCTGTCTGTCTGTCTCTCTCTCTCTGTCCCCATCCAGCAGAGGTCTATCAGTGGCTATTATAGCCACAAGGTCTAAATGGAACCCTTTGTCTGGGGCAGTGATGCTCTGAATTCTTGGTGCTTGGGGGGCAACAGTGGGAGGGCTTCTGGAGTTCTGGCCCCGCTGCTGGAACTCCTGAGGGCACCTGGTATTTTTGGCCACTGTTGTGACACAGAGTGTTGTATTGGATGGGCTGTACTGGATGGGCCGATCCACTGTGGCTTCTCTCCTGTTCTTATGATATGAAAATCATATTTAGCACTTGTGTAGCACTTAGGGCTTCATATTCTGCCGAGATGAGGAAGGATTCAGTAGGGCCGTTGCTCAGTGATAGAGCATCTGCTTGACATGCAGGAGGTATCAGCCTCTTCAGCTAAAAAAGGATCAGGTAATAGGTGACATTAAAGATCTCAGCCTGAGACCCTGGAGAGCCACTACCAGTCTGAGTAGTCAATACTGACCTTGATGGACCAATGGCCTGATTCAGTATTAGGAAACTTCATGAGTTCATGTGTCAGCATGTGGAAGCAACATCACAGGATGTGACACCACAAAATGATGTCACTTCCTTTCTCCTGGCTCCACCCCCAAAGTCTCCTGGCTCCACCCCCAAAGTCCCCAGATATTTCCCAAGTTGGACTTGGCAGCCCTACCTTCCAGTGTTTGATTTAACATGAAGAAGCAACTGTGGCAAGGGCACATTTAAATAGACAGAAAGCAGTCAGGACATACAGAGCATCCCTTCCTTCCTGCTACCTGATACCATCCCTTTGAAGTACAATGCAATTCTTAGGAATGAGACTTCCTTCCTTCCAGCTGATCACATCTCTCTCTCTCTCTCTCTCTCACACACACACACGAAGAATAGACACTCCATCTTTGGCACCATGGATGCAGGACATGCATCTGCATCCATCCTAGCTAGTTAGAGTAGATCCTATCCTTATCTCTCACCTATACTATCTAGAATATAGTTCCCTGAAATAAAGGATTCTTATTAGTTTGAAACTGAGAAGTGGCTCAGTATAACTTTATATCTGTGCTAGTACACTGTGTGAAAGCCTTGTGCACTCTGTTACATAATAGAGATTCCTGGCTATACCATACCAGTGAATCTAAGAAGGGGAGGGGCAATTTGGATCATGCCTATGGAGTAGGGGGTAGACACTATCTCTCTGTACCACTTATGTGATATAAATAATCCCTCAAACTGCTTCTGGGTTCTGTGGGTTCTTTGCCTACCAGGAAAGGAGGCCCCATTGCTATATAAACGTTAAATAAAACATCTCTCATATGTGCAGATTGTATTAACATAGCCAGGAACAAGTATTCATGGTGAAATCTGATCAAGTCTTTAGCTTCTGTATCTCCTACTCTGACCTACAGAATGTGTAACTTCTAATGCTGGAACAGCATTTATTTGAACAGATTGCAAGACTGACAGGTTCAATACGTTCAGGGTGGACAAAAGGAAATATTAGTTTACACAGAGTGTAAAGTGGAATTAGAATGTGGAATTCACTGCCAGAGGATGTCATGATGGCCACAGAAATAAACAGCTTTAAAAGGGAATAGATAGATTCATAGAGGATAAGTCTCTCAGTGGCTACTAGCCATGGTGACTGAGGGAATCTCAGAGCCAGGAAGCAACATCAAGGGGAGGCCTCTATGGAACTAGTTGGCCACTGTGTGAGATAGGATACTGGACTAGATGGACCACTGGTCTGATCCAGCAGGGCTCTTCTTATAATCTTATGACAGTGCAAGACTAGGTACTGCCTGAATTATTCTACTTCAGTACAGTGTTTGTAGACTGAATTCCTACAATGTGTAGAAAGTGAGATACTGCATAATGATGGTACAGTGTTTGACAGTTTTGAAGTGGCAAATTAGTTAACTTTTTGTGATGGGTGGTACCTCTGTTATGATGTTGCATTATACAGTGAACATATTCAAGCTTCTTAGAACATTATTGTGGGAACAAAATTAAACTAAATTAGCATTGCTTCCAATGTGGTCAATTTTCTCATAAAAAACTGATCTTAGTAAATTATGCCAACATAAGAGAAAAATACCCTGTCACAATAAATGCTTGGTATAGCAACACAAACATATTTTATTACAGTGTTCTCCCTCTGTCTTTTTCCAATCCCTTTCACGTCCTTCTCTTGCAGGGTTTAATGTACGTGATTAATCTTGACTCGGCTTAATACTGCTAGGAATGTGGCAATGACCTCAGCTGAACACTGGGAAAGTGATTAATGTTACATGAACGGGGATATTTCTTACTCCGGGTCCTGAATAAACACAGACATGCAGGATTCTGTTACAGACCTTTGCTCAATTGAAAATGTTCCATAGTTTCAAAGAATAATGTTTCAGATGCAATAAACAGTGTTAGAGGAAACATGGCTCTTGTTAAAGAAAATGCTGTTTCAAGCTAAAGTCCCAGTGAACATAAAAGATATATGGTGCAATAAACAAAATGAACCACAGGCAAGACAGACTCATTCAGTGACTAACCACTGATTGAATTTTCCAACACTCCTGGATGTTCTATGAGATAAACTTTTACAAAAGGTCCATGTTAAATATAAACTTGTCATGTCTTCTTTTTTCTTTTTTTAAATACTGTAGTCCACAATCCACTATATTTTCTACCATAGGTTGTTTGTGTTTTTGAATTTTTTATGATGTGGGAAGACAGGCAAACAGTTGCTATGATTGTCAAATGGCTTAAATCAAGTAGAGAAAATGCAATAAAACACTGTTTCCATAGCAACACATTGTAACCTAGTACCTCTGGATTATGAGCCAGCTCACATCTATGATCATTATTTGTTGACAGACATAAATTCAGCCTAAAAGCATTAATTTCACAGGGAAAAGAAAAACCTGGAATGTTCAGCTACAATATAATAACATTTAAATATTCTTAAGGCAAGAACAGCATACCGACAATCGTTTACATGGCTATTTTAATATTCTAATGTTAATACAATAAAAGAAAACACTGTTCATTTTTAAGCCTTTAAAACAGGACAACAAACATACATTTCCAAGGGTCACTGACACGTATTCTTCATTGCTTTAAGGAAATACGAGAGACTGAGAGACTGAATTTTAAGTGGTGAGTGACAAGATTTTTATAAAATCCAATAATGTCTATGACCGGGAAGGGGGGGGGGACGACAAAGAGGAAATATTTCAAATGAACAACATGCAGGGGGAAAGCAAGCGGGCAAGGCTTCCTGTCTTTTCAAAAACCTGCGTTCCCATCTGTCACCCTGTTTTATATGAATATAGAGGTCAAAAAAAAAAGGAAAAAGAAACCCGTCTATTTGTTTTAATGGTTTTGGCTTTCCTAAAAATAAACACGTAGGGGTATAGTTCATGGTAATAAAGTTTGTTTTTTATGTTCACTGCCAACTTGTTAATTATTAATCAAAGCAATCAACTGTGATAAGCATTTTCTAAAAAGGATTTTTCCCCTCTTTGTTCTTCCCTTGCTGAACTACCATTGATTTGAAAGGACTGGTTGAAAATGGAAATGCATTGTATAACAGGCATTTAGGAACATCCAAAGGATAATGCCATATTTAATTGGCATATTGTAAATAACAGTTCTTAGATAGGAGAAAACTGAAAACAGAGGTTATCACTTGAACCATGCCATGAGTCATAATAACTTTTAAAGTGACAGTTGGCTATTATGATTATTTTAGAAGGACTTCATTAACATAATGTTAATCTTGTAAGGGTATCATAGAAGACAATGACTAGTGTGTATACATGCAGCATCAATAGTGTATGGAAATGTCCTTGCGTAACCAAGTTTATGGCATACACTGTCAATAATCTTTTTTAGTTCAGAAAAGGGCCAGACCCAGCAAGATTTCCTGGAAACCATTTCTATCTCTGTTGTCATTCCCATACTGCACCTAAACCCCATCCTGAATCTCAAAGCCATCTCTCATTGGTGGAAGTCATCAGTAAGTGCAGATATTGACACTTCCTCTTAAGGATTTGCATATGTTTCTTGTTTTTGAGCCACAATGAAACTTCAGCCGGTAACCCCATACCCTTGCCTAGAAGAAGATCCAACACCCCCCCATTTTTTTTGCTGTCACAGCTAACTTATGGCAAATCCATAGGGTTTTCAAGGCAAGAGATGTTGAGAGGTGGTTTGCCATTGCCTCCCTCTGTATGGCAACCCTGGTATTCCTTGGTGGGCTCCCATCCAAATAGTGACGAGGGCTGGCCCTGCTTAGCTTCTGAGATCTGATGAGATTGGCTTGGGCTATCCAGGTCATGCCTGAAATACCACTCTGCTATTTCAAAAAAGAAGAAAAAGAGCAATCTTCTATTAAGATTTTGAGGTACAGTTATCTCAGTTGATAAAAAAAGTTCAAAGGAATGCACTTAAAGGGGAAAAAAGAAACAGGAAACAAGGGCATGTATCCAACTATGAGCTTTGTGGAGCAGGAGTTTTTCAATTCCTCCTCCTTCTGAAACCCTCTGAAAATTTTTATAAAAACTATATATACACCACTTTTCTGCCAATCCAGTCCATCAGGGATACACATACAGGCAAAATTCAACATGAATATCCATGCAGCTTTCAGGTGTTAGATGTGCCCCACAACACTCTTCTTTTGTGTATAAAACAAACCATCTGTGTGCAGAAACCTACTTGTTAATACAAATCACCTTCACAAGAATAGAGTGAAGAGTGTTTAATTCATGATTAATTATGTGGTTACCATGATTTTGGAAAGACTAAACAAATCTGGCTTGCCAAAAATGGGTGGGGGGGGACATTATATGATCAAAGAATTCTCTGATGAAACTCTGTGAAGCTGTCTCTCATTTTGGGTGTTCTGCAGAAAGTCAAAATGGCTGGGCAATAAGGCTTGGGAGGCCCTTTGCATGGCTAATCTTGGAGTTCCAGCAAATGCCTGACCTCACCATCATTCCAACCAGACCTGCTTGAGTTTACCCACATTATCCTTCTTCCTCTCAATTGATGGGTTAGTTCAAACAAATTTGGCTCCTGTTGAGCCCCTAATAACAGCACACATCTCAGTGAATAGAAGAATAGATCCTACACCATCTGAAGGAAAATCAGACCCATTCCACCTTGGCATTCCTTTGATTCAAAAAGGATTAGTAGATAAGGTGACACTTCTGATGAAGATAACTGAATTGCAGAAATTCTTCTCCTTTTTTGAATTGTACAAACTGTATCCTTTGAAACTTGCAGCAGCCTTTCCCTGAGTTCACAGCAAGTGAGTGGCACAAACCTTGAGGCTAGCAATTTATTGAACCGATGTTAAACAGCTACAGATGGGCTGGGGAGAAGATTAAACTACCCATAGAGGTATAAGGCCTTTCCATTTAAGCAGCTCTTTACTGAAAGGATGGAAAAATTCTCTTTTACGGGAATGAGAAACCTGTCTTATGGTTTACCTGTACAAAACAATATCCAGAGAAAAATAACAGAAATGTCCTCCAGATGGTGAGGCTTGCAGAAAGGCTTCCATGTATCCAGCAGAATCCATGCCATTTTTAATCCCTTTCCCTTCCCTGTAAGCAGTCTTCTCTTGCTAAATTCAGAAGGCAGACTGTGACTTGGCAGGGAGAAATTACAACTGGGAAACAAGAAACATAAAAGCAATACTGAATACGCAGAATTACCTACATGATCCTCTGGCCATGATGACACTTAGGCAGGACACTTATTACAGGCTCATCTGATCACATGTGTTAGGGTTTCAGCCTACTCTTGGTTTCCAAAGGTGCAGGTACAAGAGCCTGCATTCTGCATAACTCTGCTCATAAGCTCTTCCACCTTTACATGCTTTTGATTTATTTTCTTTAAAAAACAAAAAAAAGAACAAGGGGAAAAATTTGAAAATTCAGCAACTAAATAGAATTAGAAAGAAAAAAAGTGTAAAAATGTTTTTAATAACATGTCCTGAACTTACACCTTAGTGTTAAAACATCAAACTGAGAGCCATGTTGACACAACTTTCAAGTTAACCAAAATTGTTTTTACTTTTCAGTTTACTAGGGTTTGAATGCATGATGAAGACTTTTTTTTTCTTTTATTTGGATCTAAGAATGAAAAGCAAAATTTTTTTCACCATCTACCAACAGAGAATGCTCTCTTCTTTAAAGATAACTTTGTAGGATTCATCATGCTCAATGTAGGGTACTTTTATTGATTTATTTTTTAAAAAAAAATCTTTACTGCCACTTTGAGAAGGAACATGACTTGATTGAAATTAAGATTGGTTGGATAAGGTAAGGAAGAAAGCAGGCTGTTTGTGTTCCTCTTATCATTAGTAATTCCATTCTATTCTTATCTGATGATGCAGGAGCATATTAAGTCACTGGCTAATGTGGACAGAGAGAGAGAAAATCTCCCTCAGGTGCAAACCAAGGTAAATTGCTAAAGCTAAAGGGAAGGAAGATGCCTGGAATTAGGGGGGCACAGAAAAGACAGACTTTTTTCTGTCTTCCTTACCATCCCAGCAGGAATTTTAGTTTTTAAAAATATGTCCATTTAAAAAGAAATCCTGTTAAGCAGAGCTTCTGCCTGAACTGCTGAAGAGTTACTATTACAGTTATGCATAACCTTACTTCCTGATATTTTGTGGTTGGCTCCACCTCCTGAGGCATTTTGTGGTTGCTTGGCTCTGCTTGATGTGACAGCCATTTTGTGGTAGCACCCACCACATTTTTGTCAGAATTCCAAAAAGTGCCTACAGGCCCAAAAATCCTAAAGACCCCTGGACTATGAGATTAAGCTTGTTGAGACACCTGGAGGCAGAAAGATGGGTTTAAATAGTTCTTTACTGACTGGACTCAGAGGGTTGCCACTGGACAACAGTTATAATCAGTGTGTGAGTTGTCCTGTGGGCAATAGTTCTATTCACCATGTAATTTAATATTTATGTAAAGCCCTAAGGGGAAAAAGTCATTTATCATTTTGGAATTGTGTGTCACTCAACAATATATTGATGACACTCAGCTTTATATCTTTCCATTCAAACACAGTAGAGATTTTGAGCCATTGTTTGACTGCTGTGGTGAAATGGCAAAGTGTGAACAAACTGAAACTGAATCTTGACAGAGGTAATACTCCTTGGGATGCCTCAGGTCTTGAAACTCATCGTGCTTCCCACTTTTGATGGGGTTCAGCTGATCCTTGTTGACTCAGTTATGAGCCTAGACATTATACTGAAAACAGCATTAATGTTGGAAAAGTTAATGTAGCTAACCCCCCCCCCCCCCCAAAAAAAGCCTTTGCTTTCCAACTTCATTTAGTTCAGAAGATGGCCCCTACCTGACTCAGTCAATCTGGCCACCTGGATCCATGCCTTGGTAACTCTGAGACTAGACAATTGTAATGCACTCTACCTGGGCTTGCCCTTGAAGGCTACAGTCAGTACAAAACAATGCAGCTCAGTTATTATCAGGAGGCAGGTGGATCCTGCATATTACACCAATTCTGCAGTCACTCCGTTAGCTGCCTATCACTTAATGGGTTCAGATCAAGGTACAGGCTGGCACATACAAAGTTTTTCATGGCCTTGGACACTCATATCTGCAGGATCATATTTCCTCCTATGCTCCAACATGACAGCTTTGCTTAACTGAGCAGGGCCTTCTGGAGGGCCTTTTCTCACCTGAGCGGGCCATTTGCTACCTTGAAAATGTGCAAGATCAACATCATGTGCATTCTCTGTGGTGGCTGCCTTGTAGAATGGCCTGCATGAAAAAGTCAGGAAGGCTCCCACACTTCTGTCATTCCATAAACTATGTAAAACAAAATTGATAAGGAGGACATTTTTGTAAAGGTAATACGGCTATACTATAACAGAATGTTCAGGAAGCTGCTTTTAAAAAGGGGAATGGGATTGTGGACTATACCACTGGGTATAGTATGTATACTTGTATACATGTATTTTTGCTGCACGTATTATCATGCTGTCACTGCACTTTTTCCACTGATGTAATACGGTCTACTGCGATGACCACATTATTTATTTGTTTCATATTTCTGAAATCCTAGTTCAGGGGTGGCCAACCTTGCTTAACGTAAGAGCCACATAGAATAAACGTAAGAGCCACATAGAGATGTCTGAGAGCCGCAAGACAGGAACAAATATCACACACACGTTTTTATTTTTAAAAATATGCAAATTTGCTTTTTATTAACATTAAATGGGACTGCCAAAAATAAAAACAAACAAGGAAAACCAGTTATAAGAAAGAGAGAGAGAGAAACTAGGAAAGCAAATAGGTGGGAGGGAGGAGGGAAGGAAGGAAGGAAGGAAGGAAGGAAGGAAGGAAGGAAGGAAGGGAGAGAGAAAAAGCATGCCTCCCCTTTGCTTCCCCAGCCGCCCTGCCAGGAGCCGCACAATATGTGTGAAAGAGCCGCATGTGGCTCCCGAGCCACAGGTTGGCCACCCCTGTCCTAGTTCTATTATATTTCTTATTAGATATTTCATCCTATTGACTGTATTGATTTACACTATATAATCTGCCTTGAGTCTCAGTGAGTAAGGTGGACCTTAAATAACACAAATAAATTAAATAACATACAGGTCCTCATGATGAGCCATATGTTTGCCCCAATTGGCCAAATAGCAGCCTTGGGGACCATATTAGGATGAGCTATGAATCTAATAAACACTGAAACACAATACTGCAGTGGATGTCTCCATATACAAGGCCTGGGGCATTTACTCTCATTGACTTCCTCCTTTAGAAAGTGTCTGAGCGGTACCTGCTTTCCCAGGACATAATTCCTGTGATCCAGATTTGTAGCTACATTGCTCTAGGGAGCACAGGAAGGGTCCTAGCACTGACCACTGGAGTTCAGGTTTCAGAGATCTCTTTTATTGATAAGAAAATAATGAAAAATCCCCAGCATTCTTGAACACAGAGATTGTGTGGAGGTATTGGGAAGGCAACACATCAGAGCTCAAGGAAATGTAAGAGGATTAGCAATCAAGTCTAAAGCACACAAAACCCAAATATCCCACCTGCCTTAAGGTACATAAGTATAAAATATCCTTGGTGCTCATGTCTGAGCACTAGATAGCTCCTGTAGCACTGTATTCAGGAATTAGTTGGATCACTGACTGAATCCTGGATCTTTATAGTTAGCCAGTTAGAAAACAACTGTGTTGCTCTTTGCAAATTATTTAAGGCTCTACTATACAAAAAAAAAAAAAAAACCCTTCAGATTTTAAATATAAACCGGTACATTTGCATATGTTCTGTTCCCAGTACAGGCCAGATGTGTGTGTTTCACAGCTAATCCTTTGGGAGTGCCCGACAGGTGCATTTTCCCCACCTAAATGAACATTTAGGGGAGACCTAAAGTTAAGAGGGGGGCAGGATTAGTGTAAAGGGAATGAAGGACCCTTACTCACTGTATGTTAGACAGTATGTAACAACTTAAAAAAGGAGGAAAGGATGTTTTGTCCATGTTGTCCAGATCACAGGTGTGTTACATTTCCATTTAGCTGAAACATGTGTAATTTAATAAGGAAGCACCCATGATGATCTGTTGGATACTTTAAGGGGCCAATCAAAGGATAACGAATATAAACCAACAATAATATCATACTTGGGGCTCCAATTTAGCTGCAATTTACCCCTTCAATAGAATGGTTAATCTTTTGGTTCTAAGGAATAAAAAGGCAATGTTTCTCACTTGGCTGGCCAGAATTTGTCTCAGATGAGCAGTATAATTGCAGCACTCTACATTTCCACATTCTACAACTGTACTGACTACTGTCAATTGACTACTGAAATTCATGTTCCTGTTATGCACAATGGGTGACATTGCCTAAATGCTCTTGGAGTACTTCAGCCACTGAGGGGTGTAGAATCGTGTGTCACAGCTAATGAAGCTTGCCAGTCATCTCCAAAGGCACACTTTTGCAAAGAGCTCCCATTATGTAAAATATATGCAGCTTTAAAGAATGCTGCACTGGCTGAGACTGTGGTTGGGTGGTAAAGCACATGATTTGCATGCTTAAGGAACCATGATCAGTCCCAGATCTCTCCACTTAAAGGGCTTCAGTTGATTTAGAAGTATGTAACTGTTTTGGATTGCATTGTTAATTGTCATGTTTCCATTATGATGAAAACTATGTGGAGCTTTATGAAATGGTTTTCACATTCCATTCCAAATAACTGCCCCCTTCTTATGTCCCAGCTCCCAACAGATGTTCAGGGGAATGACCTAAAATCATGTGAATAAGGTGGAAATTTGTGAACAGCATCTGCAGACTTTCTAAGCTATGCGGTAACTATGGCTTGAGATCCATTCCCTCCCCATTTCCTTAGCTGCCCAGGCTGCTTGGCTATGACTGACTTGTTGATGATGAAGCCTTTGCTGGCAGGTTGCCCAGATAGCAGCTCTCCTACAGATTCCAGTCTCTCTCCAGGAGTTGCCTGCCTTCAGCATAATGGGCAACATTGAAAGCAGCAAGGCATTCGGTCAACGAGGTCAGAGTGCCTTTCATTCCTGCAATAATCAACCAGTGTAGCTCTTCCTCAGACCTGGGGAGAGAGAAGATAGAGGTCAAAAGAGCAATTACATTTCACATTGACTCTAGGAAAGACTTGGAACACAGCACTGAAAAGAAAAACAGCACAGAGGCTCTCTTTTTTCTCACTCCTTTCCTGGCCATTATTAATTTGGGATAAAAACAACCTAGCAGCCATTTCTGTTATAGAAGCTTGGAAACAGGGTGTGTGTGTGTGTGTGGGGGACATTTTGTTCCAGTTTGTGAAATCTGTATCCTCACCCCCCCCCCTTCTTTCCTTCCCTGAAGCATTTAGCACTGTCAGCGTATTACAAAGGAATGTAAATGAGATACATGATGTTATAACCAGATAGACAGAGCAAAAGCTATTAATTATGTTAAAAAATGTTAACCCTAGCAGACTGAAGAACAAGCAGTTGTGCTAATTTTCATGCTGCAATCAGTCCCTGCATTAGCATAACAGTATTTATTTAGCATTAAGAAAACAATTTGGAGAATATAATTTACTTTGAAATGTTCACAATTTTCTGCTGGCATATTGTTGTTACACAGCTACCTTTAGTTGACCTTACAAGCTGCCAGCCTTAATTACTTTAACCATATTAACTGTACTGACCAGTCTGATGTTGTAAAGTTGAAATTGCTGTTACTACACTGTTGAGAGTAGTAGTAAAGAATGCGTCAAAGTGTATTGATTCCTTGGAAGAGTTTTTGTTCTTGTTCTGAAGAGTATGCAGAGTCATACAAAGCCTGAGCCTTGATTCCTGCCACCATTGGGCACAAGGCAGACTCATGAAATTTCAGTGCATGCCTAGTCCCCACCTGTGGATAGCTGCTAGTATACAGCCACTGCCACATGCTGCTGCCTCCATTTTTTGGCCATAACTGATGTAATGTGTGCCTCTCACGGTGCTGATCTATGCAGAATTACAACCTCCTTAACCCATTGACTTCAATGGACTTAGAAGGATGTAATTCTGTTTAGGATTCCACTGTCACAGACTTACTTTTAGCTCACCTCCTGCTAATGGTGTACACACAACAGAAAGCAATCCTCAGTGTCCTTGTACCCTGTTCTGAATTGATTGATGGCCATGGAGAAAGGTTGATTTAGGTATTTTAGTCTTGCTGTAATGCATGTTTCATTCCAAAATTAGGTGCATGCAAAATTTTAATCTTGTCAGTTTTGGCTATCAGCTGGGAGTTGGTATACACAGAAATCAAGTGGCAACCATGTACTTCTCATTCAGTGGAAAATCAAACCTCGTCCTTTAGTAGTTGTAAATTTGGGCAAAAATCCCCTCAAGAATTAGAAGTCTGCATTTCTGAAATTCTCTCTTCAACATGCTGCCATCAAAGGACAACCCTCCAACTCTTCCATTTTGTGCCACTCTGTATGGGTGGAATTGTATGATATGTGGAATTCCATAATTCTTTACAACAGTGTTTATTTATTTCAACCACTTATAACCTGCCTTTCAGCACCCACAAGGTACCACACATGACTACATAGCTAGACAATGCAAGAAGACTCAAAAATAGCATAAAACAAATTACAAAGCATAAGTAGAACTAACATATAAAAGGGGTAGCATGTAAAATTAAACTGATTAAAATCATAAAATTATAATGACACAAGTTTTATAAAATCAAGCCACTGAAACTATTAAAATAGATCTCCAGTCTCCATGAACAAGAAAGGTTGTCTGATACTGGGTCTTATAGCAGCTGTGTGTGCGTGTGTATTGGTAGCATGGGAAACAATTCTAAACAGTTGAATTCAGAAGTAAATCTAATTTTATTCACTAGGGCTTAGCCTCAGGAAAGCATTGTTAGGATTGCAGCCTTAGTGGTTTAACATGCTATATCCGACAATAATAATGGTCATCTTGAAGCCCCAGTTCTCTTTCATGTACAGGGAGAATTTGCCCCTGCCTTATTATTGGTCTCTAGAATCTCATATGCAGGGCTCATTTCGTAGCAGGAGCTCCTTTGCATATTAGGCCACACACCCCTGATGTAGCCAATCCTCCAAGAGCTTACAGTAGCCCCTGTAAGAAAAGCTCTGTAAGCTCTTGGAGGATTGGCTACATTAGGGGTGTGTGGCCTAATATGCAAAGGAGCTCCTGCTATGAAATGAACCCTGCTCATATGGTTTTATGTGTTTCTTTGTATGGCTATTTCTGTTGCAGGAGCAAAATCTTAGCTCTGTCAACAGGGAAGCTGGGATATCTAGCCAGGAAGTAGCCCTGAAATTTGCCCCCCTTTCCCAAGATCTGCCTGCCTATACTCTGCTTCTGACTCTTCATTAAAAATTATTGTGGTGGCTCACAACACTGAAGATGGAGGAGGAGAGAAGATTGGATTTATACCCCACCCTTCACTCAGAGTCTCAGAGCGGCTTAGACACTCCTTTCCCTCCCCCTCCCCACAACAAACACCCTGTGAGGTAAGTGGGGCTGAGAGAGCTCTTTCAAGAGTTGCTCTTTCAAGAACAGCTCTGACAGAACTATGGCTGTGATCACACTGGCAGTTTGGCGCAATGTGGTGCCGCCTCTAATTGAACTGGTTGAAAGTATTGCGGGGCATATCAGCCACACAGCACACCCAGCTGCAGGCTACCTATGGAGACATCCTGTGGTAAAGCATCCACATAATTGTAACGCATCAGGCATGGAGTGCATCAGCCATGGTGCACATCACCAAATTAAAAAAAAATTCATGTGTGCACACAGTTCACATGCACTCGTGCACATGTGCGCACATGCACACATAGGCAATTTTTTGGAAAAAGCGCATCTCCAGTAGCAGGACGGATCTGCAGGTTCAGACTACCAAATTCATTCTGCGCACACTCTCTCATGTCCACACATTTGGCCATGCGCAATGAATATGCAGGGAAACAAAAACACCACTTCGGAGGTGGTGGCTTTTTAACCCCGCTCCAAGTCGTCCTCTGACAGAGTGAGTATGCACGGGGAACGCCTGACTGATGTGGCTGTGTGAACAGGCCCATTTAATCCATTTGTGAAATGCGCCTGTATCAGGCCAAACTCCAGCCTGAACACAACCTATGGTTTGCCCAAGGTCATCTAGCAGCTGCAAGTGGAGGAGTGGAGAATCAAACCTGGCTCTCCCAGATTAGAGTCTGTGCACTTAACCACTACACCAAACTGAAACAAAATATCCAAAACTAAAACAGTACATGCAATATAAGCTCTTTTCTACTCATGCTTTGTTATTCATATTATGCTATTTTTGTGTCCTGCCTTCTATTTATACATTTATTATTTATTTATTCAAACATTTTAATGTTATCTCTTCAGACACCTACTCTATTCCTTATAGGTGTTCACTTCCCAGAGGCTCGCTTCCAGGGTTGTTGCTTTTTTAAATAAAAAGAGGTGCCGGAACTCTCAAGAGGGAAATGCAGTTTTCAATCTGTATACTAAAAACTCATGAACTATTAAACATTTTAAAAAGAATTTTGTCAAAGAGGTTCCAGAACTTTGTTCTAGCACATTGCCCCAGAAAAGGAAAGCCCTGTTTGCTTCCTATTACGCAGTCAGAGCTTCAATGCCTTCCCCCAAATTTGCTCCACTTTGAACAGATCCCAGGAATAGTGTTCCTACGTGCACACAGATAATTCAAGCAATCAGCTCCAAAGAATATATAGAATTAGAAAATCCTCCAAAATCAGGGAAATGGTGCAATGGCTGATAGAAATGTTGAATACCAAAATATCAGTTGTGATGGCTCTGTTCAGTGGGTATCCATTGAGCAGTGGCATCCTTGTCATTCATGTACTCACTGATAATAAGCCTCTTTCTTTGCTTGATGCCCAAACCCCTCCTGATTTCTGCTAGTTGAGAAATCTGAACCATATTGTGAGGCACCAGAATAGCTGTCTGATCAGAATGCTTTTCCACACTCCCAAATGTAAGAAACTGTTCTGCTTAGACTTAGAACGTTTATTATCATATATGTTTCCAAAATGGCATGTTGTTCATGGCATGCAGGGCTTTTTTTTTGTAGAAAAAGCCCAGCAGGAACTCATTAGCATAATTGGCCACACCCAACAGCAGAAACTCATTAGCATATTAGGCCACACCCCTGACAGCACAGCTCTCTCCCAGGATTGGCTTCCCCAGGTGCCCCACAGCTGCCTGGGGAACCCGAGGAGGGAAGGCAGTTTAAACTGCCTTCCGTCCCTGGATCAGTTTGGCTTCCCCAGGTGCCCCGCAGCTTGTGAGGCACCTGAGGAACTCGGGGCAGGGGAGACTGTAGGCATGGGCAACTTGGAAGCCAGCTGGAACTCCATTCCTGTGCGTTCTTGCCCCAAAATAGCCCTGATGGCATGTGAAGATTTGTAAAGTTTAGACTACACATCCCTAACTAGAGTAGGAAAAGCACTTTTAGTGCCCAGTAGTCATGTGAAGTGTGCTTAAATCTTAGCTAGCCCAAAAGTTTACACATTCTGCATGCAAATGGAGTACAACAGATGGAATGTAACTGAACCACCTGTCCTTCCCTGATTTTATAAAAGAAGAACTAGTTGTATGTTAACAGAGGATTACAAATCTTGCACTGATTCTGCAAAAGCAGTTGTTACACCCTTGGTCTCCCATTTCCCCTGGTTGTATTGCTCAATTTCACACTATTTGCTGCATGGCCACATTTTGATCTGCATTTTCCCCCGCCCCCAATTTCCCCTGCAGCCACTTTACTTTCACTTCTTTGTTTCCAGCTATCAAAAATTGGTTTCTTCCATGGTTTACTTGAGACATAAGGTGTGAGTATAACTTTGTTTGACCAGCAGAACTGCTAGTTATATTTACATCTTGCTATGAACAAAGAAAACCAAAATATTTCTTCAGCCATTATTTTTCTTTTCAATTCCTCTTTTAAAAATGGGAAAACTAGTAAGCAGGAATATTACCAGATGTGGAAGCCAGTTGTACATTCTGTATAAGAGGCCAGAACTTTCAGTGGTACAGTTGCAATATCCTTTGCCTCAGTAAACCTCGCCACTATGAAGACCCTCACCAATCATGACATCACTAGCACCCTTGCTAGTATTTGCCAGTTAACAAGTAGCAGCATCACATGCTCATTCTGTCCCATATGCAGGAAATAGTTTAATGTAGTGATTATGAACCAAGGAGACCTAGGTTCACATCTTACCTCTGTCCCTTGGGGAACATGGCAAGTCACTATCTCTCACTTCCCCCCTCCCAATTAGTAGTATAATAATTAGGGTCTTAAGGAGGCTGTGGTGGCACCACTCTTTAAAAAGCCATCACTGGATCCATATGATCCAGCCACTTACCATCCAGTATCAAACCTACTGTTCCTGGGTAAGGTGATTGAGAGAGCAGTAGCCAAGCAGCTCCAGAGTTTCCTGGATGACACATCAGCATTGAATCATGCAGGCCATGGGATGGAGACCATGTTGGTCACCCTAGCAGACAATCTCTGTAGGCAGCTGGATTAAGGTGGATCGGTGCTGCTGTTGTTACTTGACCTTACAGCAGCATTCGATTATGATTTCTTGACCCACCACCTTGCTGACATGGGGATCCATAGGGTAGCCTTGCAATGGCTTTCCTCATTTCTCTGTGGTCAGGGACGGAGAGTAGTGCTGGGGGGAAAGACATCCTCTAGGTACCCACTTCAAGAGGCAGTCCGTTCCCCAATGCTGTTTAACATCTATATGATCCCCTGCACCAGGGGTCCGTTGGGGCCGAAGCGAGGCGAAGCAAAGCTCCGCCAGCTCAGGAGTGGCCACTAGGGCAGCCACAGGCCGAATCAGATTCTCTAATCTGATTCAGGCCACTGCCGAATTGCTGCCGAAATTCGGCGGCAATTTTAAAAGCCACTGGAGAGGAGGGGGTTTGAGGGAGAGGCTCCAAACTTGCAGAGTAGCTGCTGGGGCCTCTTCTCGAAATACCCACCAAGTTTCAAGAAGATTGGACCAGGGGGTCCAATTCTACAGCCCCCCAAACAGGTTGCCTCCATTCCCTGCATTGTTCTCTATGGGAGGAAAAAAGTTAACATTTGTTCCCACCATAGAGAACAATGTAGCGGATGGGACAACCTGTTTGGGGGCCCATAGAATTGGACCCCCTGGTCCAATCTTTTTGAAACTTGGTGGGTATTTCGAGGAGAGGCCCCAGCAGCTACCCTGCAAGTTTGGAGCCTCTCTATCAAACCCCCTTTCCTCCAGCCCCTCATATACCCTATGAGTTTTTGCCATTGATTTCAATGGCCCATAGGGTATAATGGGGCTGAAACTGACATTCTCTTTCTGACACACTTCTGGTGATGTCAGGGGACATGGCATATGCTAATGCGGTATGCTAATGAGTTATGCTAATGAGCTCCTGCACCTCTTTTTCTACGAAAGGACCCCTGCTCTGCACAACTGGCTCAGAGTTTCAGGCTTGGATGTCACCAATATGCATATGACACCCAGCTGTATCTGTTCTTGGACAGCCACCCAGATACTGCCCCACAACATCTGGCTGAGGGGTTGGAGGCTGTGGTGTGATGGTTAAGGAAGAGCAGGCTGAGAGTAAATTCAGGGAAGACAGAGGTTCTGTGGCTGGGGAGGGGGGCTTTGGGGTTGAGAGTTCAGGCTCCCGGCTCTTGATGGGGTGTTCCTCATACCAGCATGCTCCATCAGGAGTCTGGGTGTGACTCTAGACACCTCCTTGCCTATGGACGCTTAGGTCACAAATACTGCCAGATTGGTGTTCTACCACGTACACCAAGCATGGCTGCTGGCCCCTTTCCTGTCATGACCCAACCTAGCCACAGTAATTCATGTGATGGTCACCTCCAGGCTGGAGTACTGTAACTCACTCTACACTGGCCTGCCCTTGAGACTGACCTGGAGGCTCCAGCTAGTCCACGCCATGGACAGCACATATACTGCCTGAGCTGCACTGGCTACCGAATCATGTTTAAAGTGTTAGTGTTGATTTTCAAGGCCTTGAGCAGTCAGGGACCCACATACCTTCAGGACTGTCTCCTCCAATATGTCCCCAGAAGAATGCTGAGATCAGCTGACAACAACTTGCTGGTGTTCCCCAGCCCTAGGGAGGTCCAGCTGTCCTTGACTAGGACCAGGGCCTTTTTGGTCCTGGCCCCGACCTGACTCTCCGCCGAATAATATCAGGGCCCTGAGGGATCTGATGCAATTCCACAGGGCCTGTAAGGCAAATATGTTCCACCAGGCTTTTAGCTGAGAGCAGCGAGACAGGCACCCTGCGGGATTGCTGTGTGGTCAGCAATGGAGGACTATTTATTGCCATCCTGCTTGGTTCTAATTTTATGTTTATTGTTTATTTTAAGTATATTTTAAGTATATTAAAAAAGTTTATTATTTATTTTAAGTATATATTCATAAGTTTAATAAAATAAAAATAAATAAATTATATTGTCTTATTATTTATATTATTTATTCCTCAACTTATATCCTGCCCTCCCCACTGAAGCAGGCTCAGGGCAGTTTACATAAAATTTTAAAAACATATAAAACTACACAAAATTAAAAATCACAGTTGATCATGATAATTAGACCCATCCTAAAGTGCTGAAGTGCTAGCACTAACTTAATAATAGCGCAATTGTAATAGCGGACGCAACTGGAGATGTTAGATTAATCATCGGGGAGTGAACATAGGTGTCATTCAGCTTATTCCATCCAATTTTGCTGGCAGCTCAGACTGCTGGTAATAAATTCAGTGGGGCAGGCCCAACAGTTGTTAAGTGTGGCTCCTAGTTAAAAGCCTGGTGGAAGAGCTCTGTCTTGCAGGCCCTATGGAACTATAAAAGGTTCTGCAGGGCCGTGATGGTCTTCTGGGAGCTCATACCACCAGTATGGAGCCGCTACTGAGAAGGCCCTGGCCCTGGTTGAGGCCAGCCTGGGATCTTTAGGGCCGAGGAGGGTCAAACAATTTTGAGACCCTGAATGCAGTGCCCTCTGGGGAACATGTGGGGAAAGGAATGTTGTAAAGATTCATGAGATAGTATTTGTTAAGCATTATACAAAGGCTATGTATGGTGATACCAAAAATGTTATCCTGGTAAAAAAGACTGGATGTGTTTGTGTAAGAGAGTTCAGAAAAGGAAACTGGCATTATGATTCAACTATCTGAGATTCACATGGTGCACAGAGTGTAAGATCTTCATTCTTTCTGTTGACTAGATGAGTATTTGATGAATGGGGCGAGATCTTGCCAATTTTTTGGCCGGTTCAAGAGGGAGTGGAACCTCATTTGTCTACCGAAAAGACTATGCAAGGAATCATAGGATCCACATCAAGAAAAAAAAACAACAATGTGGGACAAGACAGCAGTGAGGAGTGAAATTGCCACTCTTGCATCAATGAAAAAGCTGGTAGGATCTCATCCATACAGAAAAACAGGTTTATATCATGCCCATTTATTATGAGTAGGTATGATAAAGTAAGTGCTTTATATCAATGTGAACTGGCATGGTAAACTCATGGATGTATCTGAGAAAATGGGCTCTAATCCACAAAAGCTCATGTTGGATCTTTAAGGTCCGGCAAGACAGCTCTTTATGTTCACTTTGTGAGAACTTAGAAAGAAGTGCATACTCTGACAAACGTCTGCTTCAAAACAATATCTATTTTGCAGCCTTTTGCTTTGAATAACTGGTCTAATAAAGCCCTGATATTTGCTTTGTACTGATTTCATTTTCAAACAAAGAAGATCTCAGTGAAAAGAGAATTAGAAAGTATTGTTTTGAAGAAGGTTGTATCTAAATTAACAAGAAATGAGCACCATTTTGCTGTCTTTATTAAGGTGTCTCAGTACATCACCATACACATAAAAGCTTTTACAAACAGCAGATTATATTTGCAACACACACACACACACACACACACACAGAAGCACACCCATTGCTATTTATCTGTTCTCTCTCAAAAAAGCGTGCACCACAAGGCTTCAGTAACAGAACAACTTCTTTACTCAGCCATTTTGAACACAATGGTCTGCAAAGAATGAGTACTTTATATCGCCTTCTCTGATCTACCAACAAACTACACCTCTAATATATTGGTGGTGGAAAGTGCTGTCAAGTCAAAGCTCACTTATGGTGACCCCATAAGGTTTTCAAGGCAAGAGGCATTCAGAAATGGTCTGCCAATTGCCTGCCTCAACATCACAACCCTGGTATTCCTTGGAGGTCTCCCATCCAAATGCTTAGCTTCCAAGATCTGATGAGATCAGGCTAGCTTGTGCTATCCAGGTCAGGGCTACTCTGTATATTACATCCCCCTTTAAAAAATAATTGCCTTTGATTTGATGTCTGAAATAAATGTGTCCTTTTACTATCTTTATGTTATAAATTTTTGGCTTTATTTCACAACTTGCCTTTCTTTTGCACAAGATAACAACCATGTGTCCTGGGTGTAGTCTTTGTCACATGCTTTGTCGCAATGATTTTGGAATAACAATCTGCTCTCCTCATAGTATAAAATTTTCATGAATTGTGAGTTCCTCCTTGACATTACAGATTTTTTAAAAATTTCCAATGGCCCTTGCAGCTTTATTTTGAGCTGTCCTCACTTTATCACCCCAATTAATTTCTTCATTACCTCATTTTTTTTGTTTGTTTCCAGCTTTATTTCTTTCAGTTTCTTCTCAGTGGCTGTATAATTCCTTAGGAAACGGTTCCTCCAGCTTTTCTTCCTCTTTGGCATTCTTTCCTGGTAGAAATACTCTGGACAATATGTATTTCCCTCTGTGGTTTGTATGTGACTTTCAGGTCATATTTCTTGGCTAGGCAGGGTATAAATTGAAGAAAATAAATAAATAAATACAGAATTCTTTGCAGCCTATCTGATGCCTCAGCTAGAGGTTTTTTCATTACATGTTTCAATAGTTTGTGATCGAGGCGCCCTAAGAGGATCTTAGAAAATCAATTTCTCGCCATCATGCTGAAGATTTGGGATCTTCGGAAAAATTTCATCGCACCTCCAATTTTTTCGCTGTCTACCTTTACGAATCGATCCTGGTTCCCACCGGGTTTGGATCCTGCATTCTCAAAGCTTTGGATGAAAGTGGGAGTCAGTCAGCTTTTCCATCTTGTCACATGAGGGAAAATCAATAGCAAATCTGTCCTGGAAGAACAACTTACTACAGAGATCTCATGGATACAATACTATCAAATTAGAAGTTTAATTGACTCTCTCTCTCTAAAAGGTGCTTTCAAAAGGCCTAAAACTTCTTTTGAACTTCTGTTGGAACATTATCCGGACTCTGCAAAAGGCTCTCTATCAAAAATATACAAAGACCTTATGGGGCATAACAGTTGCTTCAAATCTCACTATCAGACAGCATGGCAATGGGATCTTTGAATTGAGTTACAAGACGCTCATTGACAAACAATCTGGAACTCTGCCCTGAAAATGTCAGAGGTTTTTAGTGTCCACTTTCAATTTTTTAAATTGTTCACAAGGTGGTACTATACACCGGACCGACTGAATCATATTAATCCCATCCATTCTGCTTTTTATTGGGAAAACTGTGGCACTAAAGGGTCTTACATCCACTGCTGGTGGGAATGCCCTCCAGTGAAGAATGTCTGATTAACTATAGTAACTGAAATCAACATGATCACGGCACAAAACTTACCTTTCTGTCCTGAATTTACATACATACATACATAGCTTTATTACGGTCAAAAAACCAGGAAAGATAAAAAGTGAAAAAAGAAAAAAAAACAGTTTTAAAAATTGATACATAAAACAGAATAGCATTAACAGTAATTATAAGATTCTAATTCATTTTTCAGCACTTAACATTTCCTTAGTCAAACAGTTTCGCTTCCTGAGGGCTAATACACAAAATTTTGCTATTGCATAAGATATGCGTTTCTGACTGTCTCCTAACAGAAAGATCCGAAGTGTTTCTGGGCTAAAATCAGAATAATGTTGTAGCGGATTAAATCTGGAGAGTAAAGGAAATAGTATTTGGAGTCTTTCTTCTTGATAAAATTCACAGTGCAGAAGGATGTGTGTCACAGACTCAATCACATTACTCGAGCAGGGGCAGCAATGCAGCTGCATAGGCAGATGGGGAAATCTGCCTTGTAACACAGCAGAAGGAAATGCATCGAATCGTGCTCTTGAAAATGCCCATCTGTATCTCTCATAAGTAATGTCCAGAAGGTAAGAGGGTACTGTGTAACTCAGCTCCTTTTTCAAGCTCCTATAACTTAACAGAAGTATTCCCTCATCATTTTGGGACTCTATATCAGTTAGCCTTTGAGTTACTAAAGCTTTTGCTTTATTCAACCCCATATCAAACAGGGCTTCTAGTTCCAGCCCGATCAGTTTAATTTTATCAATAATCTTTGAAGACCAGGTTGGATAAGGGTCAGAGGCTAACAACAGAGGAATTAAACCCTTTGGTTCAAAATGTATTTTTAACCAAAAAGATGTATTTTTAACCAATTGTGTGTTCCCAGATTTTTAGTTCCACTTTGGGAAGACCAGCTTCCTGTCTGAGAATAACATTAGGGGTACATCTAGGTGCATTGAATAGGGATCTGAGAAACTTAGATTGAACTAATTCAAGGACCTTAACATTGGAAGTCAAGCCCATTTGGGATCTGTATAAGAGTCAGGTTAAGGATTTGGCTTGGAAGAGTTTCACGGCTGCAGGTATAAGTCCTGCACCTTCTTTTCTAAAAAACCTAAGGATGGCATTAGCACTCTGCTCTGCAGCATTTGCTGAAGAAATCACATTGGCCTTGAAGTTGGCATTGTGTGTAAAGATGACTCCTAGATATTGATAGTTCTTAACTTGTTCTATTGTGTTCCCCTTGATTTCCCAGTTGATTTTCCTAAAATGTTTATTGAAGTGTATGATTTTCGATTTGGAATAATTTATTGAGAGGAGTTCACTGTCATATTGGTCACTAAATTTTTTAATAGCATGCTTTAGGCCAGTTTTTGTTTGTGATAGGAGAACAGCGTCATCAGCATACATCATAATTGGGACCTTTTTTCCTGCAAGCCTGGGAGCATGGACATGTAATGTCTGAAGGCACTGGATCAATGTATTAACATATATGTTAAATAAAAAAGGCGCTAAAAGGCAACCTTGTCTGACACCCTTCTGTACAGAGATTTTCTTGGACAGTCTGCCATCTTGTGTGTACCTTATTTGGAGCTCAGTGTTCTCATGGAGTTTAATGATCAGATATAACAATCTTTTATCAATGGATGTATCTCCTATTTTTGCCCATAGTCTACCTCGAGAAATGGTGTCAAAAGCAGCTCTAATATCTATAAAGGCTGCGTACAAGTTTTTCTTGGGAGATAATGCATGCTTGCGAATAAAATAATCCAATACCAAGCAGTGATTGATGGTTGAACGACCTTGAGAAAAACCTGCTTGTTCGATTTCTAGTAGGTTTTCTTGAGCTAACCATTTGCACAGTTTCAGGCATAAATGCTTGGTATATGGTTTACAAATGACATTCATAAGACTTATCGGTCTGTAATTATTTGGATCATTTCTGTTCCCTTTCTTGTATAGAGGGACTATAATGGCTAAACCCCAATCCTTCGGTATTTGAGCTTTTTGATCTATGAATGTAAATAGATTAGCTAATATTGGAGCCCACCAGTCTATATGCGATTTAAGTAGCTCTGCAACAATGAAATCACTTCCTGGGGCTTTACCATTTCTCAGTTGTGATAATAATGAGGTGATCTCATTGATTGTGACTGGTGGCCAGACTGGGATATTTACTAGAGAATCATATATTGGTGGTGTATATTGTTGGTCTTTATATACGGTATCAAAATGTTTTTTCCAAGCTTCTGCCAGAATATTGTTTGTCATATCCTTAGATTTACTCTCCTGGGATCCTGAAATTATCTGAATTTCTTCTTTTACAGCTTACAGACATCTCTGATGATAACTTCATCCTTACTGAGCTTACCTCTTTTCTATTGGCAGAGGCCCATTTAACGATAGCCTTGACTGGAAATCTCCATCTGCTCCTACTTTAGTGAACTGGAGAGAGAAGGTTTGGAATCAATTCATCATGTGTAAAATTACTGACTCCATACAAAGACAGCAAACTGGTTCTGTGACTACTTATTCAAAATTTGTACTTACCTGGTATCCTTGGCTACAATATATGGCAGAAAATAATTGTTACCAGCTAATCCATCCTATCACTCTTGGCTTCATTTCTAAAACTAACTCCTTCTACTCTTGTACTATACACTTATTCTTTGGTTAGTGTTTAGTTCTAGCCTCAGGCTCCCTTCGCTCTCATAAGGTAATCATTTTGAGTAATAATATGCTTAAGTGTTGTGCTAGATCTACTGTGCCTAGTTATCAGTATTATGTTACAAAGTTTGATTGGTTTGTATTTTATATGCTGTGCACTTGTAAGTGTGGACAATCTTGTTTCTAATTTTTGTATGTTTGTTGATCTTTCAATAAAAAAAAATTAAAATTTAATTTAAAAAAAAATAGTTTGTGATTTGTTTCTACTGTTATGGTTCAACCATAGATGTACTGATGGAACTGTTCCCATCATGCTACAGTTTCAAACATTTCATTTTCTATTTGTGCATAATTGCATCATGCTGTAATTAGTGACCATGATGTATATGCCACATGCTTATTTTCTTGTAGTAACACTGCTCCAATGCCAGACTGTGATGAATCCACCTGCCCTGCCACCTCTTTTTCTGCATCAAGTATTGAATGATTGGTCCAGTGGTTTTTGTTATTAGCTCTTTTATCTCCTGGAATGTTTTCTCAAAAGTCTTTCCAAGTCCATTCTGTGGCTGTGGTCACACACACTAAATAATTCGCTTTCAATCCACTTTCAGTGCACTTTCCAACTGGATTTTTACTGTGTGAACTGGCAAAATCCAGTTGGAAAGTGGACTGAAAGTGGATTGAAAGTGGGTTATTCAGTGTGTGTGACCACAGCCTGTGTCTTTTAAGACCGGCTCTCTCAGTAGTGCTGTCATTTGTGCAAGTCCTGGAGCAGATCAAGCTAAATGGTTAACCATTCCCATTATAGTTTCCAGTTCTGATCTGGCATTTGGCACATCCAGTTGTTCTATTGTACAGCCTTTTCTGGATCAGGTTTTATGAAGGCCCATAGCTGCGGTGGTGCAAAAGAGAGCAGTGTCCCACCAATCATTTGTCATGCCCCTCCAATCACCATTACAGGATGGTGTGAAATCTACCACACATCTTTCAGCTGTAAAATTTTCTTTGAAAAAAAGGAAGGAGCTGAGGTAAAAAGTGTGAATCCTGTCATAAATCTTCCAAGGGTGAATTCTCTATGCAATTGGCTAGAACAGTTTGTTCTCTTCCTAATGTTTTGAATGTTTACTGCATATATATGTCAGAGTTACTTGTTATTGTTCCTACATTGTTTTATATAAAAACATTTCCTGCATTGCCTAACATAGCATGTTTGATACTTTTTTTGCATTTTTGTAATTTCTGTATACTTAATACTATTGCATTTTTATTAGGTCTCTCATGCTGTTTGGTTACAATGTTCTATACCATGTAATCCACTTTGCGTCTCAAGTAGAAAATTGGTAAATAACTAATAAAATATAAATAATAAATAAATTCTGATGGGCTGACCACCACTGAACTTATCCCCCCCCCCCCCATTTTTTCACTATGGGCCTGGTTTTACTCTATCTGCTATTAGAATGGGACCAAAAATGCAATGCTTTCCACTCCAGTCTGCATGGTGGTTGGGTTTAATTTCAGATTTTTCTCCTTGCATCTTTCTAGTAGTGCTTTTAGATTATTATCATATTCTTCTCAGATGGTACCATGTACCAGTAGAGTACAGAAGGGGGGGGGTGACAAGAAATCAGAAAGTAATTAATCATTAGTGGTTTTTACATTTTACCTTTGTTGAAAACACAATTCTGATATTTAATACATAGAACAAGACCAGGTTATCTTCTCAACTTGATTGCAATAATTTCTCAGTATATCAATGTACTTTTTAAAATCAAACCAAGCACGCCCAGTTACGAACAATTTAGGATAATGATTTTAAAGTAACATTTATAACTCTTTTTCTTTAGGTATCCTCTATATATTGCTTACTTAGTAATATTTTAAAATTTTTGTTTGTTTGTGACATATTTAAAAAGTATAAAAATATTATACATTAATAATGTCTATATTTCTCCCTGTCTCTGTGGTTATTTCAGGAGATGCCAACTTTTTGTATCAGTTAATACAGACTTATCATCAGTTATTAACCTTGACCATAATATGAGTAATATTCTTTGCATTTCTGCTGGAATTCTTCAATTGGTCTTTTATTTACTGGGTTCATGTTAATTTGGCCATTAACACCTTTGATGGATATCCCTTGTATCCTGTCAAGGTTCGTAAGCCAACATTTTGCAGATTTACATCTGATAGCAGCTTGTGATATGTTAACATCAGCTCCTACATCTAGTTTGAACTGAATCATTTATTTTTGCCTACTTTCATATCCATCATTTTTCATTTCTTTCTCTTCTGTATTTGTGAATACTACCAAAAATAATGTACGTGTGCTGCTATATGTTTCCAGAGGCCCCTTTCTTTTTGTATCTCATTCAGTTTTCTCAGGCTTTTATTCTCTGCAATGCATAGATGGGCCAAATAATTCTTTTTTTACTTTTTGTATGCCTCATGCTGGACATTCCTCTTCTTTGCTGTGTTTCTTTCCATACTGTTTCCATGCTGTTTGTCTTTCCTTGTCCAGAAATGTGTTCTGGTGAAAACTGGTGATTTTTTTCCCATTGTATTTGTGATATAGCTCTTCTCTCTTAATGTCATACAGTTCTTATTATTTATTTTGTAATATTTTATTTTGTGTTCTAGACATTTCATATGCACATGCTATTTTTAGTGCTTTCTCTAATGCAAGGTATCCCTCCTGGAGTAATTTATTTGAATTTCTTTTTAATTTGATCCCAATAAGATCCTGTCTTTTATCGTATCATCACTGTCATGTAGGCTCATCGTGTCACCCTTCATCCTTAATGCTTTCTCTTTGAATTATGTTCTGTCACTATTATATCACCTTCTGGCTAACTATATGATTTTTGCATGTTGCTATCAAATTAAATATATGTTGTTTAAACCAGTTAAATTGAATTAACTTTTGAGATTCCCACATTTGTTGGTGATGAAACGTTATAAGAAGTATAACTCAACAAGGAAAAATATACACAGTTGACTTACATTGTTGAACAGTTGGTGTCATATATTTAAATGATTAATTTTTATGTTTGTATTAAGTTGACAAATTGAAATGTTACAAAAATGAAATGGTCTTATTGGAAGTTTAACAACATTGTAATGATCAGAAATGTTCCTGATTTCTTTAATGCTTTTATACTTATTTAAATTTAAATAAAAATATTGAATAACAACAACAAAAAATCACTGTCATGTAGGGTTGCCAGCCCCCAGGTCTGGGTGGGGGTTCCCCTGCTCCTAGGGGCTCCAATCTGCCCCTGGCCAGTTGGCTGGTGGGGGAAGCTCCACCCCATGGTGCCCCCAAGTTCCACCCCAAGCCGCGGCCACCCTTAGCCACCCCTCTCCCCGCATGCTAAAAGTTTTAAAGGGCTTCAGCTGATCAGCGGGGAGCACGTGGCCTGCCGACCAGCTGGAAAGCCCTTTAAATCTTTTAGCACGGAGGAAGAGGGGCTGCCGCTGGTCACAGACATAATTTGCACTGAAATTAATGGAACTTACTTTCAAGCATATTCTTTAGGAAGAGGGTATAAAGCTGTTACCATATAACCTTACTTTCAAGCATATTCTTTAGGAAGAGGGTATAAAGCTGTTACCATATAACCTTCAACTAGTTGTAATACAAATACTAACTGACACAGGTTTATTCTTCTGGAATTTGAAATAGTATTTGTGATTCCTAAACTCTCCCCCAATCAGCTTTTTAGTCTCTTGTAAATTGCCAGTGAGATCTGTTATAAAATAATCTGTCATCAGCATTGACACTTGTCACCCAGAGAGATATACACACTCTGACCACTTTAAAAAATGGAGTATTTTAGTGCACAATTTAGAAAGGATTAAAATACAGTCTTATATACATTGGGGTCTAGCATACAGTATCAATTAAGCTGCCATCATCAACAAATCAGCTCATTAGCTATGGACAAAACTGACATATTAACAATACTAAGGATTTCATTAGTTTAAGGATCATTTTAATTAGTGCTTAAGAACATGTGTTATGAACTAAAAGTTTCAAATAGTGTGTTATTCCTGGGGCATCTATAGATTAGCCACCATATTTCAGCCTTCGCCCTCTCTGTAAATTGGACCTTTTACAGTTCCACAGGGCCTGTAAAATGGAACTCTTCCTCCAGGCCTTTGGAGCCACCACCAGCATTACCATCACAACCACCACTATTAATAACAACTGACAACTTATGGTGTAAGCCCTGATCCGCTGGCCCTGTGACTACTTCCCAACCTAGTTTCCCCGCAACTGAAGTAGAACAATAGAATTAAAGTAAAAACTGTGGAATTGCTAACACTTTAATATAATCTTGATTTTAATATTGTTTTATATTATTATATTGTCTACTGGAAATTGTCTTAAGCAATGAAGTGTGTTTTTGTATTATTAAAACTTTTAACCTGTTTGTAAGTTGCCCTGAGCCAGCCTAGGCCAGGAGGGCGAGATAAAAATCAATAAAATAAATCAATAAAATAATACTAGCATTATTGAGAGGCTATTAGAATCATTGAGGGGCTAGTAGACAACTTTTTTTTTGTATGAATGCCAAAAACCTTGCACTACCTACTTGTGAAGATGTTCTGCCAACAAGCAAAAGAGGTTGAGGAGAAAGAGGAGATGGTTGCACACTGGGGAGTCAGTGGATTCCAGTGGCTGTGCCAATGACTCATGAAGTCACCTCAGTCTCTTGAGTGGTGGGGACAGGCTCTTTAGGCCTAGCAAAATAGTCAGTGTGCCTCTGTTCAGCCCACTTTCCAATCCCCGTTTTAGGATTTTCTGAAATAACATATATAAGGTGCTTTAAGCACTTGTTTTAATATTGCATGCCCTCAGTTCAGTTTCCCACCATTTCAAGATAGGGTTTTTTTCTCAGGTGCCGAGTTGACAGTTTCACTTTTAATTAATACAGTGGTGGTACAAGGATTCTTAGGGTAGATTTCAATGTTATAAAACACTATTAAATAAATAAAGATTTATGAGCTCATAGTATGCAGATGCCCTTGTGCTAGTCAGAATAATGTTGACCTTTCACTTGTGTGTGTGTAAAGCGCCATCAAGTCTCAGCCAACTTATGGTGACCCTGTAGGGTTTTCAAGGCAAGAGACTATAGCACATAAGGGAGGGATGTGGCTCAGACCTAGAGCATCTGCTTGTCATGCAGAAAGTCCCATGTTCAATCCTTGGCATTTCCAGTTAAAAAGACCAGGCAATAGGTGATGTGGAAGACCACTGGAGAGCCACTGCCAGTCTGAATAGATAATACTGACCTTGATGGACCAAGGATCTGATTAAGTATGAGGCAGATTTGAGTATGTGTGACCCACAGAGGTGAATTGCCATTGCCTGCCTCTTCCCAGTGACCCTGGAATTCCTTGGTGGTCTCCCATCCAAATACTAACCCAGGCCAACCCAGTTTTTAGACATTTTTTTGCTATTGGGGTATCTTTTGCTACACTTGTGCCTAATTTCAGTTTTGTGGGGCATGTGGCTGTATCCTAACTATTCTGATAAGTCAGAAAGTAAGGCCAACATGAGAAACAAGCCTAAATGAGGGCCCCTTTCACATTACTGTTCTAAACTGGATGCTATTCATTCTTGGCCCAATTCTGAGTAAAGTGATATAGGGACAGGGGTTTCATACAAATTTCTTTCCATTAATGAGCCACCTCTAAAGCTCTATGGTCCTTTCAAACAGTGCCACTTCCCCCTCACCCTTTTTCTCAGTGCAATCTTCTTCATGTTTTTTAACATTTCAAGTTGAGCGCTATAGTGCTAAGCCATTTCAGTGTTATAGCAGCATTGCTTTGGCAGGGAGAGTGGGGTATAAATCAAACAAATAAAATAAATAAAATAAATACCTTGACTCCATTGAGATACATTGAGATTGTGGCTACTGTTACATGTATACAGAAGGAGAGAAGTAGCTCACAGATATGTACACAAAACACTCATCAACCTTCAACCCACAAAAAGAAGTTTGTCTCCCTGAGATATAGACCTGAGATGCACTTGGCGACAAGTCATTTACCAGCCAATTGTGTCTGGGCATTTGTTAAAGTGAAAAGTACCAGAGTTGGGAGGCTGGTAACGGTGAAAACAGCATGGTGGTTTATTGCGGGTTCCGATGGTACATAGAAACCCTGGGCTTCGCACCCGCTTTTATGCCGGTCGGAGATAATCCCCCAACCTTGCCCAATTGTCCGGATAGGACCTTAAGTTCATGGTTGCAGTTCATAGGTTCCCAGGAGGAAATCTAGGCACAGAATTGGTGGTCATTCAAGATCTGACCATCTATTGTCCTACCTGGCTAAAGCTCAGGTAGGTTCGGACCACGTGCGAAATGCCACGTGATTGTCGCCATTGCGGGAGCACATGGCGACCACAGTGTCAATACACAACATCCCTCCCCCCATAGTCCAGACAGCCCTGGCACACATAGTCTTTTAGGTAGTCTGACCAGTGATGCTCGCGTGGTTGTTGACGGCATGGTCATGGTGGAACTGGTCCAGCATGGAGCCAAGGTGCCAGCCCATCAGCAGTTCTGCTGGCTGGCATCCCATGCCAATATGTGGAGTGTTCCTTTAGCTAAACAGGAACTTTGTCCACTGAAACTCCCAGTCCCCTTGCTCCATGCGTTTGAGAGCGTCTTTCATGGCTCTCACCATTAGCTCCACCTGGCCGTTGGTCATGGGATGGAAGGGCACTGACCAGATGTGCTGAATGCAGAGGGAGTCCATGAAGTGCTGGAACCCCATGGAAGTGAATGCCATCCTGTTGTCCATCACGAGAGTGTCGGGCAGTCCGTGGGTGGCAAAGATACGCTGTAGCGCTCGGGTGGCTGCATCGGTCAAGATAGCCCACACCAGGACTACCTCCAGCCACTTGCTGCAGCTGTCGACAATGAGAATGAACAAGTGGCTCTGGACCGGCCCTGCAAAGTCCAGGTGGAGTCACAACCAGGGCTTGTTGGTCAACTCTCAGGGCTGAATGGGGGCATGAGGAGGGTCAGGCAACTCTTGACATGTGCCACATCGATGGACCAGGTCCTCGATCTCTTTGTCCATGCCTGGCCACCACACATAGCTGTGTGCCAGGGCCTTCATCCGGATGATTCTGGGTTGGGACTCATGTAGAGCCACCAGTACTTTAGCACAGAGCAGCCCCGGGATAACTACCCTTGACCCCTATAGTATGCATTCCTTGTGGGTAGACAGCTCGTTCCACCTTGTGGTGTAGGTGGCAAAATTGGGGCCTGGGTGATCGGGCCAACCCTGTCCCAACCAGTCTGAGACCCAGGAGAGGACTTGATCCCGGGCCGTGTGACAGGCCACATCCCGTACCTGGACGGGCCAATCCGGGAGATCCTTGATGAGAGCCACGTGGAATGCCGGTGCCAGGTCTGGATCACAGGTCAGCAGCGGGAGGTGGCTGAGGGCATCAGCGTGGCCCATCACTTTCCCAGGGCAGTGCACTAACAAGTACTGGTACCCTGAAAGAAAAATAGACCACCTCAGCACCCACGGGGACAACATTTGTGGGGTTTGGCGGTGCGAAGCAAGGACACCCAGGAGTGGCTTTTGGTCCGTGGCCACAGTGAATGATCTACTGTACAGGTAGTCATGGAATTTTTTTACTCCCATGACTATGGCCAGCACCTCCTTGTCGATTTGGGTGTAGTTCCTCTCCGCCACTGACAGGGTCCTGGAATAATATGCCACCAGCCCCTCCCGGCCGTCGGGAAGCCGATGGCCGGGGACTGCTCCCACGCTGTAGGGAGACGTGTCGCACACCAGGACCACCGGTAGCGCCTCGTTGAAGTGGGCCAGGACCGCGTTGGACACCAGCAAGTCTTTGATGGTCTGGAATAATACACCACTGGCACCTCCCGGCTGTCGGGAAGCCAATGGCTGAGGACTGTTCCCACGCCGTAGGAAGATGCGTCACATGCCAGGACCACTGGTAGCACCTCGTTAAAGTGGGCCAGGACTGCGTTGGACAGCAGCAAGTCTTTGACAGCCTGGAACGCCACCGAGTGTCTCGGGCCCCACTCCCATTTTGCCCCCTTGTCCAGGAGCCAATGCAGCAGCTCCACTACCGCCACCTTGTGGGGGAGGAAGGTGTTATAAAAATTGAGGAGGCCCAAGAATGCCTGCAGCTCAGCTTTTGAGGTGGGCGGAGGTGCCTCCATGATGGCTGACACTTTTTCCTTGGTGGGGTGGATGCCCTGAGCATCGACGGTGAACCCCAGAAAAGTCACTGATGGCATGCCCAAGATGCACTTATCATTGTGCACCTTTAGGCCCGCGTCCTGGAAATGCTGCAACACGGCTCGTAGTCGGGTCTTGAAGGTGGTGACATCCGGAGTCACAATCAGGACCTCGTCGAAAAATGGCTCTACCCCTGGAAGGCCTTTCAGAACAAAGTCCTGAAACAACCCGGGGGCAACGCTCACCCTGAACTGGAGCCGCTTTACTTTAAATGCCCCCTTGTGGGTGATGATTGTTTGTGCCTCCACCGTGGCATCGTCCATGGGGAGTTGCTGGTAGGCCTGTGCCAGATCCAGCTTACCAAAAATCTTGGCTCCTGCGAGGGAGGCCAAGACGTGGCTGACCACGGGCACCGGATATGGGTGGTCTGGGAGGGCCAAATTCAAGGTGCACTTATAGTCCGCACAGATGCGGATTTCCCCATTCGCCTTCATGGGAGTAATGATCGGGGTTTCCCACCTCACATGGGAGACTGGCTCCAGCACCCCTTGTGCCACAAGCTTATCCAACTCCGCTTCTACCTTGGGCTGTATTGCAAGTGGGGGCCATTGTGCAGTATGCAGATGGGGCAGACATTAGGGTCTAAGTCTAGGGAGATGGGTGACCCCCAGTACGAGCCCAAGGTGCCATCAAAAATGGTGAGGAACTCGGCACAGACCGATTCGAAGTCTGCCAATCCAATTTGATTCACCCCCTCCCTTATCTCTAGTCCTAGGGACTTGAACCATGAGAGTCCCAGTAGGCTGACCAGGTCTCTTTCCACCACCAAAAGGTCCAGGAGTCCGTCAAAATTCTGGTACTGCACCCTGAACTTCCCCAACCCCTTTATTGCAACCGGATTCTTTTGAAAATCCCAAAGAATTAGTCCTGTGGGTTTACGCAGCATGGGCCCTCCCTTGGGACAGAGCCGCTTGAAGGTGGCAGCTGAGATTATTGAATAGGAAGACCCCGTGTCTAGCTCAAGGGAACAGAGGGCCCCTTCAATCTGGATGTGGACCATAATCTTCCCGGGGAGGGGCTGGGGCAAGCTCAGTACCTGTTGGTGTCCGTTTGTGATGCTGTCCACAGCCTTGAAGTGGGTGTTTAGTGAGTGATGGTTGTCCCGAGAGCGGCAGGCCTTCGTGATGTGCCCCTTGTGTCCACAGGCTTGGCAGGTTGCATCTCGGAACCTACAGGAGCGTGTCTCGTGGGGGTCTCCGCATCTTGCGTATGGTGGGGGTGGCCTGTGCTGGGAAACGGGTGAGGAAGCCACGGCCAGAGCTGCACAGCAGGAACGGGAATTGGAAGGATGGGACGCACCTTTGTGGGAGCGAGGCTGCAGCTGGTGGACGTCCTCTTCCTCCAAACTGTCTGATTCAGAGACTGCGGTGCTGTGCAAGTGGGTGGCTGTTTTGTCCTTGTGGCTGTTTTGGCTGTTTTGTCCTTGTGGGTCATTTCAAATGCGACCACGGACTGCATCACCTTCTTGAGGGTAGGTTCTGTGAGCGTGATTAGCCGCCACCAAAGCTTGGCTTCTTACACCCCTGCCATAAAACTGCCCAGTAAATGGTCCTCCACATGCTGATACTCACATCCAACTGCCATCCGGCAGAGGTTGGCAAGGAATGCGGGGGCACTCTCAACTGGCTGTTGGGTCCTCTTGAGGAACTGGACACAGAGCGCCAGCATGGATGGCTTTGGCATGAAGTAGTCCCCGAGCTGCTTGATCAGGTCATCGTAGGTGACTTCCAGCAGGTCTCGGGGCAAGATGAGGCTCTGGGCTAGGCGCATAGTTTTGACGTCACAGTGGCCCAGGAGCCAGGCCCACTTCATGTTGGCCTTGGTGACCCCATGCATGGTCAGGAGAAACCTGAGTTGTCTGGACCAGGGGTCCCAGGTTCTGGGTTTGGAAGGGTCAAAGGGAGGGATTTGTCCCGCGGCGGCAGCCATAATTACCAGACCAGGAGCAGCGTGGCAAGCGATGTCCTCGAGGGCAAGTGGCGGTCCTTCGGGGCGCTGGGGCTCGACAAAGCCCATTGCTGGCGGATCAGTGCTCGGTGCTCCACTTCTCAGTTCGGCTGATGAGTCGCTCATTGGGATTCCATCCTCATCGTCATTGAAAAGTACTGGAATCAGGAGGCCGGTAACAGTGAAAACAGCATGGTGGTTTATTGCGGGTTCTGATGGTACACAGAAACCCTGGGCTTCGCGCCCACTTTTATGCCAGTCGGAGATAATCCCCCGACCTTGCCCAATTGTCTGGAGAGGACCTTAAGTTCATGGTTGCAGTGCATAGGTTCCCAGGAGGAATCCTAGGCACAGGATTGGTGGCCGTTCAGGATCTGACCATCTATTGTCCTACCTGAGCTTCAGCCTCTCCAGACAATTTGGACCACGTACCTCTCCAGACAATTTGGACCACGTACCTCTCCAGACAATTCGGACCACGTGCAAAATGCCACATGGCAGTCGCCATTGCAGGAGCACATGGTGACTGCAGCGTCAATACACAACATAAAGACACCTTAGGTTAGCAATATCTGTAACACCAGTCACTAATGCCCTGAGCACCCACTGCACAATGAGCTATTTCTCTCTTGTTTCCATGTAACAACAGCCATGATCTCAATGTATCTCAGTGTAGTCAAGGCATCTCAGTGGTGCTACTGTAACACTGAAATGCTATATTGGTTGAGCACTATAGCATGCAATTTAGAACATTCAAAGAATTTTGAGGAAGATCACACTGTGAAAAAGGGCAGAAGGAAGCGGCATGGTAGGAAGTGCTATGGACACTTAAAACAGCACACCACAGCAATTCGGAAGCACAATGAAGAGCTGAAAACAGAAGAAAGCTGTTTCTCTCAAGAACAGCTCAACCATGCTTTGCTAACCAGATGCAAGCCATTTTGTATGAACAGGTATATAAAAAAGTTACTAAAATGGTTCTGTCTGAAATGACACACAGAAAAATCAATTCGCAACCAGCTACTAAAACAAATACAAAGGCTGTTTGAAAGGGGCCATTGTCTTCTGTTTTGTTACCAGTTTGCTCTACACCAGCAGTTCTCTGTATGAGAATGCCCTCAGAGTTACAATGGATTTGCTCCAGCACCATATACATTACCTTAAAAGGGCCGTGGCTTCCCTCTCATGTTATAGCCAGTTCTGAACTCTGTTCAAACAGCCCAGCCAGTCAGAGCAGAGGCCATTAGAGAGAGCAAAAGGCCAGTACATTGTTGTTGGCTTGATCTCTTGCCAAGCTGTGCCATTGTTTGACATCAGGAAACACTCAGTGCAGAAAAGGTTGTTTTGTTAATGAGAAGGAAAGAAACATGACTGCTGCTTAGCCTCAATAGCTGTACGTCATATATGTAGGAATTTCTATCCAAGTTGCTAAACATTCTTTGAGCAGTTAGCCCAGGCCGTGCAGCATACTTTCTGTCTGCATATATGCTTACATTTGACTGTACAGCAGTGGGACTAAATGTCATCATTTAATAATTAATACTGTTCTAATTCCCACTGCCATAGTTTCTTCAGAGGGCAAACTCTGAGGTACAATCCATTACTGTACTAGATCTTTAGGCTGCTATAGCTGCCAATGAAAAACTGGTGTAATTCTGCAAAGAGGACATGGTGTGCCAGATTCCCTCCCCCTCTTGTGAGCATTCCAAAAATGAATCCAGTAACAATGGTGTCCTTCCCCTAGTATTCCTCTGCAGCCCTGCATGTTATTCAATTCCACTGGGCAGCTATCATTTCTCAATCTATGTGTGTGAGTGTATTGTAAAGGACTTTATCTTATTGGTAAGATAATAACATTATGTGCTTCAGGACTATATCATTTTAATATTAGGATACTTAAAACACACATTTATAAAACAATAAGTAAAAATCAGTGGGTATCTGTGGGATATTTGGATGTCTGTAGCCATTGGGGGGGGGTTTGAGGGTGATGCCCCCTCACAAATGTGCCGTGCCACCTCCCACTCTATCTCCCCTATCCCCTTCCCTCCCTGGCCTACACGAGCTGCCATGTCTCTTGCAGCAAGCCCACAGCCAGAGCACAGGGCTGCCAGGCCAAGTGAGGGGAGGGGAGGGGAAGGAAGGCTGGAAGGCACACCCATGGCGCCCACTCTTTCAACCCCACTGAGGCTGTCCTTCCCTGCTGTACCACAGCTTGGCACATGCCTGGCTGGTGCTCCCCACCTCTGCTGGTCAGATGAGGCATTCCCATTACACCCCTCCTCCTCTGCCATTCTCAGGCCTGGTCCCGTGGGACTCAGCTACCCAAGGAAGCTGGGGACGGTCCTCACAACCCCTCCCTCCACCGATGGAGAATGTGGCAAGAGGAAGCCTTGGCTTGGGAGAGAGGCAGCCGCCCCCACAGAAAGGGATGGTGCCAGGAGACGCCCCTGAACTGCACGTGCACAGAAATGGAGTACAGGGCCACTACCACCTGCCCCCCCCCCAACAATGCACTGTCTTGTGCTGCTGCCTTGTTCAGACAGCTCCCGAGTGCAATTCTTGCATGGTTTCCCCTTCCACCTCTCTTCCCACATCCCTTTTTGCTGCTGCAGCTTTCTCTTGCACCTCCTCCTTCTCCAGTAAGGCAAACTTGCTGCACAATAATCCCACCCTTTACTAGTGGCATTCCAGCAGCTGACCTGGTGTTACAGGTGCAATTTCTCCCCTCCCTTTCCACTTGGGCCACAGGAGCCAGCTTTGGTTGGGGTGTGTTTGTACATATGTGGTTGTGAATGTCCATTAATTAAATTAGCGTTCCCTGGCACCCCCCCCCCCCAAAAATTTCTGGCTATGCCCCTGGATATTTGTGATATGTAGGAGAGGTACAATAGAAAGAAGAGAGTGAGGAGGTAAAGTCCACTTGCATAGTCAGTCCATTGAATATGGGCAAGGGAACCATGTAGGGGGGGCAAGTGCTCTTGAAACTGGGCTATGTCTTTTCCATAGCGGCCTGATGGCTCTGTGGATTGGGTAAGGGGGGCTAAGATACTACCCCCGCAAGAAACTGAATTAGTGCCTGCATGTTGTCTTCTGAAGCATACAGAACCCTTGCTTTAGAACCTTGGTTTAGGTAAAAATGGGGGAGGGGTTGCCCAGGGCAGGGGATCCTGCCTAAGCTGACTTTCCAATTTGCATCTGATGCAGACTGAAAGTGTAGCAAATACAAAGATTTCATATGTATGTGCTGGTGACTCTAGAGCTGCTCATTTGTTGGAAATGTTTGCTGTAGTCTTTCCCTTATTACCAGAATACATTTACCTGAAGGCATCCGTTTACCTGAATGGGATCTCTAACTGGCATAAGTCAAATCCATAAATCTGTTGTTCACTAAGGCTATTATGCACCTTTACAATGTACTTTCACCATTTTGAATGACCTCAGACTAGGGCACTATGGATATTAAACAGTGCAATGTTCATATGCTTTCTCTCAGGCACTTTTTCTCAGGCTTTACAGCTAGGGTTGCCAGTCCCCAGGTCCCGGCAGGATTCCCCCTGTTTTTGGTGCTTCTGGCTGCCGTTGGCCAGGCTACTTAAATAGGGAAACTGGCTGGCTGGATCCAAGAGATAGTCTATACCTCCTTGAGAGAGTGGGTGGTCACCCCAGGCTTGAAACAAGCTATGGTGCATCCACCACTAAAGAAGTCTACCCTGGATCCAGGAGTTTTCAATAATTATTGACCAGCCTCAGATATTCCATTCTTGAGCAAAGTAATTGAATGGGTGGCAGCTCAGCAACGTCAAGCATTGCTAGATTAAGTGGTTTCTTTGCATCCTTTTTAATCTGATTACAAGCCTGTTTATGGGACCAAAACAGCATTATTTGCCCTGGTGGATGACTTGTGCCAAGACATGGACAAAGAGAATACAATTCTTGATTTTCGTGGACCGCTCAGTGGCTTTTAATATTATGAATCATGGAATCTTTCTGGACTCCCTCACTGGGCTGTAACTGGGAGGCACCATTTTGTGATGGTTCCAATCCTACCTGGAGTTAGGTTTCAGAAGGTGGTGCTGGGGGACTACTGCTCAGCCTCTTGGCCTTTGACCTGTGAGCTCCCACAAAGCTCCATCTTGTCCCTTATATGTTTTTCAACATTTACATGAAACAGCAGGTGAGCCCATCCAGAGATTTGTCGCCAACATGCAGATGATACTCAGCTCTGTATTGCACTTCTGGCCAATTTTTGGGAAGCTGTAGAAACCCTCAGCCTGTGCCTAGAAGCAGTTTTGTACTGGATGTGGGCTAATAAACTGAAGCTTAATTCTGACAAACAAATAAGAGGTGAGTGGAAAATCTGACCCAGGACTTAATGTCTCACCCATTCAATATGGGGTTGCTCTCCCCTTGAAGGAACAGGTCTGGAGTTTGGGGGTGCTCTTGAAACCAGGCCTACTACTTGATAGGCAAGTGGCAGCTATGGCCAGGGTATTTTGTACCAGCTTCAGATGGTTAGCCAGGTGTGGCTTTTCCTGTGCAGAAAAGGTCTGGCTGCCATAGTGCGTACCCTGGTTACATCTAGATTAGATTACTGCAATGTACTGTATATGGGCTGCCCTTGAAAAGTGTTCTGAAACATCAATTGATGCAGAATGCTGTAGCTAGCACATTGACTGGTGGGGGTCATAGGGGCATATCACTTCAGTCTTGGCCCATCTACACTGGCTCTCCATCTGTTTCTGAGCACAGTTCAAGGTGCTGGTGTTAACCTTTAAAGACCTGTATGTTTAGTACCAGCAAGCCTGAATTGCCACCTATTCCCTTATAAACCTACCTGATTGTTATCATCATCTTCTGGGGCCCTGTTTCAGGTGACCCTGCCTTCTGAAACTAAGCAGGTGGCCATCTGGGAGAGGGCCTTCCAGGTTGTAGTACTGAAACTCTGGAACTCTTTCCCCAGAGAAACTCGCCTATCTCCCTTCTGTTGCCATCTTCCACCTAGTAGGTAGTTTCATCTGGTGTTCCTTCTGCAACCCCTCTTTCCTGACCTGTTTTTAATTGTTGTTTTTATGTATGTGTACTTTATTGTATTATATGTGTAGTTTAACCTTGCTTTAACTGCATTTTAATTGTTTGAATGACATTTTTGTTTGATTTTAACGAATTTAAGGTGTGTTTTTATTATGTATTTTTTAATCTCTTAACTGTCTTGGTGGCCCTGAAGAGGGTAGAAAGGCAGGGTATAATTTTTTTAACCAAATAAATAAAAGCAGTCTCCCATAAGATACTCTTTTAGTCCTTATAGTATAAATGTTGTTTAGGATGTTCTTGGCAGTGTGTATTTGGGAGAACTTCTCAAGCCAGGTAAATTGGTTACCCTAATCTTATAAAATTTTTAACAACAACAGCCCTAGAGGGGTACACTAGTTAAATATAGCACTGTAAACAGAAAATAGTGGCTATAGGTGTTACGTAAGTAACAAGGTCACTGGCTGTTCAGCTGTAGGAGCAAACTCGATTAAGATGAGGATAATCTTTTAGAAGATAGCCATTTATCTCGATCTGAAGGTTATTATCTTGACTCTACAGCTATCACAGACAGCAAGGTTAACAAATACTCAGTGATGAATTTTTGAAAGCTTGAGTCTCCTCTTATTCCCTTAAACCTTTCACATGTGACAAAAACAACTGTCAAATTTGTACACAGGATTACTTAATGGGCTTTCTTTGAGAAAATGTGCATGAGTCACACTTTATTTGTACTAAATTACACTTTGTAGCGGAGTCATCTTTAAATGCATTCCTCCCATAAGAGAATAACTTTGAAAATGTTCCTGTTGAAATAAGGAGTTATGAAATTCAAAATATTCTGTGAGAAAATGTAAACCTTCTGGTGTCGATGTTTGTGAATTGTTATTGCACATTGCTGATCAAGATTATAAAACGCAGACTGTATTTAAGCCAGCTTTCATACAAAATATCCTTCTACAATTCATACGTAAAGGAGTTCTGATCTGATAATTTTCACATCCTGGATACGCATTTTAGAGGGCTATTTTGTTTTTAAAATACCTTTAGCTTTATAAGAGGCAGGGCAAAATTTACCATTTTGTTGAGTAATGCACAGATAAGCTGAAGCTCCTGTTGTGTCACACTTAGAATATAAAAGATAGTATATGGTGCATGCTGATCCTTCACCCTGTTTTAGGCAAGCTTAAAAAAAATTACGTATACTTCTGGGCACAGTGATCCCCATCCACATATCCCTGCCCGCAGCAGCAGGCTGTACATGGTTTGGTGCCTAAAGGTGTTTGCTTCACAAACAGATGGTTGTTATGAACAGCTTTGGGAGTTTAGATCATTTCTTGTGCAGCTGTTAGGAAAGGATGCTTGGATTTCCCCTACAGGTGATTGGTACTGCAAAACTGGCTATGCCAACCATCTCTTTGCTAGACCCAAGCAGGGTCCCAATGGTTCTTGGATCACTGTCACATGTGCAGCCCAGATGCTGAAAATGTTATTTTTTCCTATACAACCTGTAACATATGCGAAAGGATAAACTAGATGAATGAACTTCCTATGGAAGCATTTTGGATGTGCACTGGTCCCTTTGAACTGCAGTGAGTGTTACAACCTTCATAACAAGAGAGGGAGGCAGTGGATATTACGAACCCATCCAGAATTAGAAGAAGAATTCTATAATGTTCAGCAAAAAGGAAGAGAGGGATATATTGTGAGAAGGGATAAAGCATGAAAGATGTTGACTTCACTTATGTGTATCAACTAGAATGATTCTAGAGGAGAAAATTGGCCAATCAAAGTGTGCTTCAGTAAAGGGCCTTTGGTAAGAACACCTACTATTTAATATGTAGAAATTTCTCCCTATTGGAAACTCATAGAAGAAGAGGAAAACCATATATGCCACTGTGAATTACAGATGACTTGAACACCAGTGACACCATGTGAATAAATGTATTTATTTGTTTGTTTTCATTTAGACCCACCTTTCTCCAAAATGGGGATGCAAAGTGGCTTACATCATTCTCCTCACCTCCATTGCAACCTTATGAGGTAAGTTAGTCTGAGAGAGTGTGAGTGGCCCAACACCACAGATCCTAGTCTGACACCTTTAACTACTACACCACATTGAGTTTTGCACTGTATATTTTGCTAGATGCATCTAACTGTGCTGCCACCAACCCATTTCTGTCTATGCCACTCATCTGGGGAAATAAAGTGAAAATAATTTTGGTTTTACTTTACTAGCTTGCACACACCCATCTTATACATTTGGCCCAGCTTATCTGGCTGCTGAAGTAGAATGAAGTCCTTGTAATAGTGCTTGCCATATTCAGTGGGTACTTGCTGGCTCAGCAGTTGTAGGATCAGGCCTTTAAAACTGTGACAGATTGAAAAGAAGGCAATCTGAAGCTATATAAAATGTTCTGTGTCACTTACTCAATATCCGAATAGTAAGCTCTCAAGTCACAACTATGCTGTTGTCACTGGCCTTGTCTAAGAATTAAGTAACATAGAGTCTTCCCAGGCGATTGTATGTTTGGCAACTTCATTTACATTTCACTCATTTTTACACTGACAGTTATGATATTTCATAGACTTCCTATGGGAAAGGGTTATGGACAGAAAGGGGAATGTCAGTGAAATTCAAAAATTGATGTTTACCAAGGAATTATGAAGAAAAAATATTTACAGAAACACCATGTAGATAAAAATGCTTAATAAGTGGATAATGAAAAAGCAAATAAATATATAAATGCAGATTATTCCATGATAACTTCCAAACATGTTAATCTATGGTCATCTGAATTTCCTTCACTTTGGGGCATGATGGAATCCAAAATCGAATGAGATTCTGATTGCTCTGACTGAGCAAGATAAAAACAAATGCCACAAAAGTAATTCGTCTTTAAGGTGCCACAAGTCTCCTCCATGTTTTATGTGAGGTTAGATATTTTTAGATCCAATGCTGGCCTTAGACATTTTTTCTCCAAAGCAACTGCTTTACGTCACTTTATGGTAAGGTTGGCTTTGCTATGTGCTAAAAGCAGTCTGCTTTGACATGGAATGGCTAAGAAAGGTGCCAAGAAAAGTTCTTAGATTGGGGGGGGGGGGGAGAGGGCTGTGCGTCTTGCTACAATATTTTGATTTGCCTGTGTTGCTTATATTGTCTCCATGTTCAGAAACAGAATACTTCTGAAGGGCAAATCCTAGGGGCATATGGCAAGGGAAGGCTGCTGTCTTCATGATCATACATTTCCCAGAAGTATCTAGTTGGCTTATCTTGAAAACAGAATATTGCACTGGGTTAAACTTTAGTCTGATCTGGCACGGCAGTCTTTAGGTATGTATATAAATCCAGTCTTCAGTCATTAATTAATAATTATCATATGGCAGTAGGTATAGTATAGCCTGGAGATCTGAAGATTGTCTGGCAGCCTGAAACTTTAGCTCTTTTTGTGGTGAACTAGGTTTGTTTTTTGAGCTGCTAGAACAATGACTGACCCAAGGTCACCCATCTAGCTTCATGTGGAAGACCAGGGAATTGAACCCAGTTCTTCAGATTACAGGCTGCTGCTCTTAACCACTACACCAAAATGGCTCTCTAATCTTCAGAAAAAGGTTACCAAATAAAGATGTTTTTCTCTGAGGCAAAGGTATTTAAATTATGGCCGAGGTGTGGGGTCACAGTCAGCCACCAGCACCTTTTTATCTAGCTCCCAAATTCCCCAAATTAAAAGCCCATCAGCCCTGTTGCCCTTTCTTCCTTGGGTGCTTTGGCAGCAAGAAGCCTGCATCCATGGAACTGCCATTTCCAACTTACCTATCCATGCTGTCCATTTGCCCCACTGCTGTACCGCTACCAGGCTCTTACACTGAGGAGTGCAAACCTGCCCACCACCCTCCAAGGTAAAAGCCTGGTCACATTGGGTCAGCAGTGGAGAAGAGAATGGGCCATCAAAGGATTCAGTGTGGACATCAAATGAAAAGGTTTGGATGTCACTACTTTGAGGTTTTTCAAAGTTTCTTCTATAATATCAGGTTCAGTGTCAGTTTGGCTATCAGATTATACAGATTTTTACTAATATTAGTGAGGCTCAACTTTTGTGTTGATGGTTAGAATCCCAGCAGGAACACCACTATTTTGATGCAGATTTTCCTCTAACTGGTGGTGAAAATAGAATGCAAGTTTTATGTCTCCTGGAGAGGCAGCATAAAATCTCCTAAATAAATAAACAAAAGCTTCATATCATTCCCTGACTACCATTTTTGTGTTCATGTTATTCTACTTATTACCAGCATAATCTTTTAAATAAATTATATAGTGCCTCATAAAAGCAAAGCACAAAATGTGGTTAAAAAGAGACTTCCCCTATCCACTGCTTTACAATTGAAAAAGAATAAAAAAGAAATATTGAAGTAAGGGAAGGTCTTGGCTTAGACTGGACTCTGACCAATAGTACTGGAGTGTGGCCTTGTGTTTCTTTCAGGATAAATGAATCATTTTAGAAAGCTTTCAAGGTTTGAAATGCTGAAAAAAATCTTCCATTTCTCTGTATTATTTTTCATCACCTTGAACAGTAGTGAAAAGTGTTTGATGAAAGTAGAAATGTTTTTCTTTTGTCCTATCTTTAGTAATCTCTTTTCCTTTGGGAAAATTGCTAAATTAAGGGTGCATTTATATTAGCCCTTCACTGTGGTTTTAACATAGGAACTGCCATGGGATGTGCCCTTGCCATAATAGGGTTCACGCATCCCCAGCTGTAGGTTGGTGTGATGATGACTGATTTATTAATGCTGGAAGATTCCACAATGGTTTCATCCCTGGAGAACTTATATTATATTTTCCAAGAGTTCTAGGCTAGAAAGAAACTATTTCCATTCTCTACTGACAAATAGATCATCCTCTCTCATGAGAAGCAACCCTTTTGTTTATGTCAACGAATCTACATACACCATCTACTGAAAATCTACTGTGTCCAGAGGGATAGCAATGTTATTGCTTCAGGAAGAACAACAGAGAGTCTTGTGATTCTTCAAAGATTAAGAAACTAATTGGAGAACAAGATTTCATGTGCGAGAGATAGAGCCCACTTTATCAGATGCAAGAAATAGGCTCCAGTCCACAATAAACTGGTTAGTCCATAAAGAATTATAAGTCTTTCTTGTTTTTACTCAGTCGACTCTGCCCTGGAAATCTAATGTAGTTCCGCAGGGCCTGCAAAGCGGAGCTCTTCCACCAGGCCTTCAATTAGGAGCCGACACTGGGGGAAGGGGCCACTGGAAAGTGCCGAGTTATTCTCCGGCCTGGGTATTCAACTGGTGTGACCTCCTGGTCTGGGTCTGACTAAACTGCTGTGCTGTGTGTTGGAAGCAATGTTGGCTGCCAATTGTTGTGGTTTCCTGCTGATTATATGTATAATTTTAAGCTGTACTCTTATGTTAAATTATGTTGCTACTGTTTTAAACTTCTGTGCACCGCTTTGAGCCAGCTAACGCTGGCTAGGTGGGATATAAATCCAAATAATAAATAAATAAATAAATGTGGAAAGTAAAAGCTACTCATCAGGGGTTAGATTCAAAGTACTTTCTCAACATCCTCCATCACAGTGCAGCATACTGACAGTGCAATCATAAACTGAGTTGCATCCTTCTAAAGCCATTGCCTTCAGTGGATTTAAGAAGGATGTAACTCTTGTTGTATTGTGAGCTCTGCAAAATTCTGCTGTGGGGGTCAGGGAACCTATACTAACAGCATTGGGGGCAAAGTGGGAGTGGGGAGTAGAATCAGCAAAAATCAACCTCCTCTTCCTCCAACAGATGTGACATTCCACTAGCATAAGAAATGTTCTGTGAGTGTAAGCACACAAAGGATCCATCCCTCCACTGATATGCTGTTTGGGGATTCATGGTAACTGATGGAAATAACATAGGAGTCTGTATTTATCTGTGCATTTTTATAAATAATAGATAAAACCCAAAATTTGGTGGCAAAATAGAAATACTGATGGAGTTAAAAATAAAAGAAATCACAAATAAAAAAGTTATTTATTTATTTATTTGATTTATAGCCCGCCCTCCCCACCTCTCGGCGGGTTAAAGAAAACATGAATAGTTAAAACTAGAGGTGTAATTTCAGAACAAGGACACCATGATAAAATTTGCAAATATGGCCATTTAATGGGACAAAGGAGGATCAAATGGAAATGCATATGTGGACAAATATTAATGGAGCATGGTAGTATAGAACCTAAATATCTGATATAAATTAAATAGGAATAAATCTGCTATGATATGTATTCTCCAGAAAAATCTAAATGCACTGAAAGAGGGAGATGCTGAGTGACCATGGAGAATAAAAGATGTCAATTGTTTCCCATACAATCTCCCCCCCCATTGTTCTTTTCGTGAATATAGCTATCTATTAGATTCTTGTACTAGGATGTCTTTCTGTTTATAGCCTTGATTTCATTAGTGCCATGTATATATTGAATTTGTTCCTTGAAGCAGGGCAACAGGCATTCTCACAACAGCTACAGCCAGCACTAATTGATTACATTTGATTCATTTGCCATTAGACAGAAGACACCTACAGACAAAGTCACATAGTCACACCATGTCATACAGGCAGATTCCTTAAATACACTGACTGGTATGATCATGAGTTGTGTTTTGAAATTTCTGATTGAAATTGTATTAGTGCAGCAATTTCAGCATTGCTTTGGAAATACAAATTGCCCATTAAGAAAGCCAGCTAAATAATCTCTTGAAATATTCTTCCTTTCTAAGAAAACAGAACCAGACAGATCAATTTAACATTTTCTTTGAGAGTGAGTCAGTGACACTGTAACTGTTGACCAGAAATGTTTTATTTGCCATTTGATTTGAAAGAACACTTGTTGGTAAGAATAGGGGGACTGATAGAAGTTGTTTACAATATAAAATTACTTATCTGGAATGAAAGATACAGCTATACTGGCTGGACTGGCTAAAAAGTTTGGGCCTTTGCATGATTGAACCCTTTTTGAAACACCAATTTATGGGTACTTATACAATTGTAAAGAACAGCACGTTGTATTTATTTATTTTATAGATATCCCACCTTGATTTCATTCCATGTAGTCAAGGGATTCTGGTCATGGATAAAGGGTTCCCAGGAGAATCCCCAACCAGGAACCGAACCAATCTAGATGTGTGTTGCTTCAGCAAACTGTATGGTGTGCCCTGTGGCTGTGGTACCATGGCTGCAAAACCAAATGAAAGGAATCTTTTCCCAGCATTTCCTCAATGCATGCACCTCTGCTGCTTGGGAAAATTGGGAATCAGAGGCTGGATGACCAATAGATAAGAAAGTGCCAGGCAACAGAAGAATCTAAAGAATTAAGGTGGGTTACAGCCACGTGTGGGGCATATGTGAATGAGCAGTAACAGTCCAATTATGATGGTGGTGATGGGAAAGGAGATGGGCTAGGCCCAGAGTTGACAGGCACTGATAGTGCAGGGTTGGATGTGAAGGACTGACAAGCCCACTGAGGCTCAACAAGTCACAGGATTTGGCAGACCAGAAGTCATAGTCAGAATATTGGACTCCAACATAGGAAGCACCCTTTTAATATTTTAGTAGAAGTACCAAATACACAACCTTTCAGAAAAAGTTCACTATATGATTGAGAAAGAGCATCTATAATATGTTTGGAAATTTCCATTGTCTTATGAGCCTGTTATAGTTCATTGCTATGAGTCAGCAATGCTGGTAATTGATTGGGTATCAAAAATAGTCTTTGACATTCCAGCTGGAAGAAAATTTATGCATCTATACTCAAGGTAAAAGTGATTATAATTTGGCTGGACATTTATCCTTTAAATGTTTTCAAATAGAGTTTTCTTATTCTTATTCACGAGACAGAAAATATCAGTCTAATTTGCAAGAGAATGTTGACTCAGTTCTGTGGTCTCTCAAACTGGTTGATAATATTCTGGCACTTTAAAAACTCAATGGAAAATTTGCCAAGGCTATTATTTTACAAAACTCCTATTAATTTCAGTGTGATCTTGTGCAGGAGAATTCCTAGAAATCTTTGCAATATAGAATGACATTTGAAGTCATTTAGGCCATATGAATATTTTTGCAATATGCAGAAGTGAGATGTGGATTACACCCCTACTTTCTTTTGTTTTTCAGAACCCTCTCCTTAGTCCTTTATTTTTTTTTTGCATTTTTATTCCTTGCTTTTCTACCCAATGGGAACCCAGAGCAGCTTACATTATTTTCCTCTCCTCCATTTTAAACTCATAGCAACACTATGAGTTAGGTTACAGTGGGAATATATAACTAGGGATGGGGGCACAAACTTTAGTTTGTGATAACTTTGGCTGGTTCATGGTTTCACAAAGTCAAGTTTGTGGCAGCCACCATGAACTTTCACAAACTTTTAGCACTATTTGTAGCAGTTTGTGACAGTTTGGCATCAGTCTGTCTTCATTTACAATCAATTAAACTGTTCACAAAACTCCAAGACAATGGGGGGTGGGCGGAATGTTTCCTCCTTGTTAACACTAATAGGAGCCCTCCAAGGCTTAACAGGCACTGCCAGCTGCCAGTCACAGAGTTCCCATTCTGCTCTCTGGGCCCCGAATGCTATATATTCAGTCAGCTCCCCTCTCCTCCTTTCCTGTGTTGGCTGGTGAGACACAGGCATGGAATTCGTTAAAAGCAGAGCAGATTGCTTTCTGCTCATGATCTGCTCTCTGCTGCTGGGGTTAAGGTGTAGGTGGACTCAGGGCTCTGAGCCACCAAGTCTCTGCTCACATTGAGCACTGGAGCTTAACTAGTGGGTGCCTCAGTGGAGGACCCAAATTTCATACCCCCACCCCTCCTGATTGTGATCTGCTCTCTGCTGCTGGGGTTAAGGTGCAGGTAGACTCAGGGTTCTGAGACACCAAGTTTCTCTGCTCACACCAAGCACTGGGGATTAGCCGGTGGGTTCCTTGGACTAGGACCCACATTTATATACCCTCCCAGGGCTTGGGTGACAAGGGTGGTCTCAGGACTCTGAGCCACCCAGTTTCTCTACTCCAGCTGAGGCCAGGGGCTTAGCTGGTGGTGCCTCAGATGAGGGCCCCTCCTGATTGTGAAGACCATGAGTGTGAAAGTGGCTGGAAGGGGTGCTCATCATGGGGGGAAGAAGCCCTCCCCCATGTACCAGAGACCTCTATCCCAGAGCACCAAACCCAGCCTGCCACTCCTGCCAGATGCCGACTCCAGCAGGGTATCACCAGGTGTCCCATACCCAGTTGCAAACTAGAATAATACACCTGTGTGTTTAAACCTTAGCTTGTGGGTTTTTTGGCTGAGTATCCACATTTATTATTCCGTCCCAGCTGCTGTGGGGGTACTTTGGGGGACCCCTGTCACAAGTCTGGGGATGTCTGCCTTTCTGTCTGTTCTCTATATACTGGCTGTGTGTTTCAGCCCTAGGGGAAGGGCTGTGAGTGTTATGGGCACACTTCTTTCCTTGAGGTGTCTGGCTGGGATGCCTGCCAAGCTGCCATGGGGTTATTCAGGGGAGCCACAACTGAAACTCTAGGGATGCCTGGTCTGCCTTTTGGTTTGTCCTTCATAACCTGTATTTTCAGACTTGAGGGGTGGCCCTGCCAGCTTCACAGGATTCATTTGATACACCCCTGAACCTCCTGAACCTGCGCCTATCATTTCCCCAGAAAGCACTTTCCTGGTGGCACCTGGGGGAGGGGCATAACTCAGACCCCATAAATCCAGTCCTTACCAAACTTGTCAGGCAGCTAGAGAAGAGTAATCTGGATACCCCTATGAGTTTGGTGTCTTTAGCAGGGGGCCATTCTACCACATCACAAACTTCACAAACCAGTTCAGTTTGTGCGAAGCCTTTTTAGTTTGGGATGGTTCATGGTTTGGTTCATGAGTCTGCTACAACCATGGACCAAACTGCATTTTCCCAGTTCATGCCCATTCCTATATTTGACTGGCCCTTGGCCACCTAGTAAACTTCTAGAGCAAAGTAAGGATTCAAAGCTGGGTCTCCCAGATCCTACTCTGACATTATACTACACTCTAAACACTGCAACCAGGTGAAAACTTGGCTATTTCTTCAGGATCTGGTTGATTGTTTGAGGAACTGTGTTTCATTGGATTTTAAACTGAAGTTTTGCAATGCACCCTTTCTGAGACAGCCGAATTACAAAATTGCTGTAAAAATGCAGCCTGGATCTTTTCAGTATCTCTTGAAATTATATTGATGTTTTTGATGTTGTAATTGTGTTTTAGCCACATTTTCCTGTTGTATTAATTATTTAATTATATTAATTGTTACTGATTATATTTATAATTCATGTTCTTGTTTTTGTCTGCGATCACCTCTATTTTATAGAGAACAGTTAAGAAAATTTATAAAATAAATAAAACAAAGAATTGTGACCCGAACCCATGTTTAGGTTGCCATATAAACACCAATGGAATATAAATTATACATTATTCAGATCTATTTTTAAATGAACTAAGTTTCTCTGAAGAAGTTATGCCATCCCCATCCACTTCCCTCCCTAAGAGATGAGATTTCCCCTCTTTTTTTCTTTCTGTTTCTGACTGAGCTGCCCTAGGTATCTGTTTTCTTCTTTCCGTAAGAACTCTGGCTGTCCCACCCTGTGATAGTACGATATTTTGGCTGTTGGCTCAGCCCAAGAACCTAAAGGAAGGATCAAGAGTAACTTTAACTTAAAGGGCACTCAAGGCATTTTGAAATTCCAAAACAAAATATTTTATTCAGCCTAGAGGGGAAAAGTCAGGTGAAACCATGGGTAAAATTTCAGAGGTAACTCAATATAGAAGTAAAACAGTATATGCACAGACTTTAGTTCACATGTTTCAGGCTATTAAGAGTTTCATAAGCTTTACCCTTTACCCCTAGGATCTTTAAGATGAGAGGCTTTTGTTCCAGTGTTTTCCAAACACTCCAGTATACTTTCTTTGAGTATTCACTGACACTTTTGGTTTTCTGAAGGCTGGTACACTCTATCCAGTACCCAAACCCCTTCTCTTAACACACCAATACTCTTCTTGAGTTTTATTTGACTCTTTAAGATTTCACAAGGCAGTCTCTAACCACACTATTCTAGGGATCTCTCCACTCCTCAGAGCTATCTCCCTGTTTTAACTGGTTAGGGAAATGTCTTCTGTCACTTGAAGATCTATCCCCTTTTCTTGGCCAAAATGGGAGTCTTTGCCTATTTTCCTACACTTCCTTGCCAACTTTGCCCTAGTTCTCTGTGTTAAATTGCTCTCAGTCAGGGTTGAATTCAGAATGAATTCTCCTGCGCATCCAGTTCAGAAGCCTTTCTCTGCTCAACTGATGCTAACCTATCAGATCTCTTTGAGTAGCCTGTCACTCAAGGTTCTCTGGCTCTATGAAGAATTAACCTTTAACAGTCCTTTATCTGTTTGTACAGCACTTCTAAGCTTTTTAAAAGTGCAATCCGTCACAGAAGTGCATACAAAATCCAAACACAGGCAAAAGAAGTGCATTTTAAAATGAGAATTACTGTTTCTTTTCCAAAACAAAATTATGTTCCGGTTTCTCACTAAAACCTTTTTCAAAGAAGAAGAGAAGAGATTGGATTTATACCCTGCCCTTCACTACCCAAAGGAGTCTCAGAGTAGCTTATAATCCCCTTCCCTTCCCCTCCCCACAACAGACACCCTGTGTGAGGTAGGTGGGGCTGAGAGAGCTCTCTCGAGAACTACCCTTGAGAGACCAGCTCTGAGAAAACTTATGACTGACCCAAGGTCACACCAGCAGCCGTATGTGGAGGAGTGGGGAATCAAACTCAGTTCTCCCAGATTAGAGTTCATGCTCCTAACCACTACACCAACTGGACTTTGTTAGTCCTGCAAATAGCTGGTTCCTAAATTAGGGGAAACAAGGAAATCAAAGAATTGCGAAGAAAGAAAAGGGAACATTGCTCTAAATGCAGGGCCCTGTGGCTCTGAAGAATTGCAAAATGAACACATGCGTGCCATAGAATTTACCATCTTGTCTTGTCAAATGAAAAAGGCAATTTATTTCAGCTTCTTCTGGAGCAGTAATCTCTTCTTTGGTACTTGATAACTGTGAAAAAATGGGAACTGCTGAGGGAGTAATCCTGAACGATGTACATACATACATACATACATACAACCTTTATTGGCATAGCGTAAGTAGATCGAGCAAAGAGAACATTGAGCAGTAGGTACAAAACAAAACAAAGCAAACAACATCCATCAATATTCTCAATGTTCCAGAGTATAAAACAGGAACGATGTAAATGTTCTCCTTGATTTCGAAATGCAACCTGTCATGCTTTGATATATGCATTTTGCACGCTTTTAATTTGGCCCATCATAAACTCTCAGGCAGTTAAACAGGTCCCTGTGAGCTGTATAGATACACAGAATAGAAATAGAGGGTCCATGAACAGAGCAGGGTGGAAGGAGGGAGAAGTAAAAGTTCATATTTGGGTCAGTGAACAATTGCTGGTGTCTGGAAAACAATGTCAATGAACAGCAGCACTCAATGTCCCTTTAAAAAGAGAGAGAGCTGAGCGGGGAGGAGGAGGAAAGCCAGAAGGCCTGATTTAACACTCACTGAAGGAAGTGTGAGTTTTGTCAAAGGCCCAGTAGGAGAGATGGTTTAGCAAAGAACAAATGACCTGCCTCACTCTCTCATATCAGAAAATACATCTTATCACTTCTGTCATAGAACAACTAATGATATAGAGAAGACAGAAGACTAAGCAGCATCTGAGATACAAAATGTATGTTTTAGATGATATATTTGCAATCAGCTTTGAGGAACATTGCCACTTTTTTCCTTGTAGCCACATGTAAAACTGGTCATGTAGAATCCAGAAAGAAAGGTTTTACAATAGATTGTCCAAGGTCACTCCTATCCAGTTACCCTGCAGTTTTGACTCCACTGTACTTCTGGAGGACTACAGCTTCAGCTGACTAAGGGTCTGACTACATGCTATACTATGTTGTAAGGGCCACAAGTATAGATGGCTTCAAAAGAGGGTTAGACAGATTCATGGAGGATAGGTCTATCAGTGGCTACTAACCATGGTGACTAAAGGGCGTCTCCATGATTAAGTGGTTGGCCACTCTGTGAGACAGGATGCTGGACTAGATGGACCACTGGTCTGATCCAGCAGGGCTTTTCTTATGTTCTTATTGTATGTTTACACAAGTTGTCAACAGGGACTAGCAGCTATATTGCAGCTGCAAGTCCCCAGTGGCAACTACCATGTAAAAACCCAGCAGGGGTCCAAACCATGGTGCAGGGAGAAGAAGGACTCCTGCTACCCCACAAGTGTTTGGAGAGCTGCAGAGGACTTTATTTGCCCTGTTGTGAGGCTGCACATAAACTGAATACTTGCATGGGCAGACTCTCAACAAGTAACCCCCCCCCCCAAGCCTTTGGCTCCCATATATGGAGCAGGGTAAAGGCATGAGCCCTTCATTCCTCTACACCATGGTCCTGGTCTGAATTGGATTCCTACTGCATTACACAGCAGTTGCCACCAGGGACTTGTAGGTATAGTACGGCTGCAAGTCCACATGGTCAATTCATGTAAAGCGTAACATGTCGTTTGGTCCAGGACTGCAAGCCTAAGCATACTTCTTGAAAGTAATTGCCATGGAAATCAAGGGGATTCATTTCTGAGGAAATATAGTTGTGACTGGATTGAAAGTGATAATGATAGGGGCAACTATTACATTCCCTATGCAAATTTACACCCTGAGGTTTAGTCCAAAACAAGGCCAGTCAAAGAATTAATAAAGGCAATAAAATAGCAATAACACATTAAACAACACTGAACATTCACAGCAGGAAGGCCAGCAACAAAATAAAATCAGAAACAAAAATTACAGCAGCAGCTACAATACCCCCAAGGACTCTTCAAAAGCTCTAATCTCAAGCATCTTCCTGAAGACACTTGGTAGTTATTCTTCCTTAATTACTGAGTCATAGTGGCAAGCTGCCACCACAAAGATCTGTTTCTCAAGAATTAAGGAATCTAGACATATTCTGGACCAACTGATGCAGGATGGAGAGAGAGAGAGAGAGAGAGAGAGAAACTGGGTTCTGCTGCTAATTTCCTGTTCAACAATTCAACAATACATTTTTGTCTGCTGTCCTCCTGACTTCTGGGCAGAGTCCAGGAACACTGATCTGTGTTGTTATGCAAAATGGTATGTATAGATGGGTGTCACATCTCTGCCTTCCTCAGCCAACTCATTCTCCTCATTTACTCCTGTGCTTCTCCATATTGTCTGGTGCTAATGTTGTTGCTCTGATTACATTTTCTCCAGTTTTGTTTTCCTGATGAAGTCCAAAATTACATAACTGATGAACAATGTGTTCTTGGCTCCTAATGCTTGGCAAAATGTAGCCCACTCTGCTACTCAGTACCTGTGTTGTGTTTTCTTTATATCTGCTTTCACCTCAGTACCATAGCACAGAAAGTGTTATTACAGCATGGCTGGTTTGAAGTTTGATCACACCAAAAGAAAAACAGTCATTAATGAAATGAAAGTCACTGATTGATGTTAACTCAGCATCTTTATTCTTGTGAGAACTTGGTACATTGGCCAGGAAAGAAATGTTCTTGTTCAAGTCAGTTATATCCTACAGTGTTCTTGTTATGGGCATATCAAAAATACATCCTAATGCTATTATCCCAGCCTGCAACCCAGTTAACCCAATTATGATGAAAGCAGCTTAAATCCAAGAACCTTTCTTAACTCAGTAGTGTACTGGGTAACACGTTAGGCAATTCAGACCGTCTGGACTAAGGGTGGTTCAGTAGGCTCAAAAAAGGCAGATGTTCAGTTCTCCTGGGAGGGATAAATATTTGTATGTGGAGAGATGCATATTTGAAAATCCCATCATCAACATTTTTATGCTATTTATTTATTAGGCTATCTCTATGCTGCCACCCATTCAAGATAGCTGTCAATTAAAATCACCACAATATTAAAACAAGCTATTAAAAATGAGCCATTGGATTTAAGCAGCATAAAAACTCTCCGTAAAAGAGAGAGCATAAACCATAAAACAGAAGCAGAGCAAGGGGGACAAGATTGCTCTCTCTAAGTGTTTGAAAGGCTTTCACTTAGAGGAGGTCAGGGAGCTGTTTCTGTTGGCAGCAGAAAATAGGACTCACAATAATAGGTTTAAATTATGGGTGGAAAGGTCCCGGCTGGATCTTAAGAAAAACATTTTTATAGTAAGAATAGTTCAGCTGTGGAATCAGCTGCCTAGGCAGTGGTGAGCTCCCCCTCACTGGCAGTCTTCAGTCAGGGGCTGGATGAACACTAGTCAGGGATGCTCTAGGCTGATCCTGCATTGAACAGTTGGTTGGACTAAATGGCCCTTATGGTCCCTTCCAACTCCATGATTCTATTATTAAAGAACTGAGAAAATAACCCACCCACCCCTAATTAAATGCCTGGGTTTAAAAAAAAGAATGTGTTTTGACCTGGCAACTAAAAGAATGGAAAGTAGGTGCCAGGCAAACCTCAAGAGGGAGGGGTCCCAAAGGTAAGTTGACACCACAGAAAATGTCCTCTCTTATCACTACCCACCTCACCTCTAAAGGAGGACACAAAGAGAACAGGGCTGGAGAGGCAGATCTTAGCTGGTGGGATGAATAATATGGAAGGAGAAAGCCAGTATATTGGGGAGTGTCCTGATATTAGTGTTCTATATCCATTGTTCATGGCAGAGTCTTAAAACATTCAGTTCATCACTCGCATTCTAAAACTTGGCTGAACCATGTATATTTCTGAATGTGCTCTCAAATATATTTCTACAGGATAATGAAGACAGTCCAGTGAATATATTTACTTTCAAAATGAGTGCAAATACGTTTTAAGTTGTCTTCTTTCACCATATATTAAGTGCACAAACCTTGTCCAGATTCCATACAATAAATAATTTGTGGTATCAGTCCATAGAAATGTTGGGTGTCACTGGCATTGAAATTAGTAGCTTTGATAGCTGGGTAAGAAACCATGAGCTGTTTCCCTCTAAGGTCAAATGTGTGAATAGCCACCAGTTAAGGAATGTTGTGTGGCAGCTTTGAGGAAATTCTATAGGAAAAGGTTTGGTAATCTCATTTTCACAATGAATTGGGCAGAGTTCTGCATGATAAAACACAATCTTATAACTGTTTCTTATAATAAAATGAAACAAAATTACCTCCCATCACTTGAGTGAGTGAGTTGTTGATTACACCTATCCTGACTGTAAAAGTATATATTCCATAGCAGCAAAGAGCTCAAAGCTGACACTTTATTGGCCTCCTTTAGGTCCATTTCCCTCTCTCTCGGGCCCCAGTTTAGTAGATGTTAGTCATAAGTGAGACCCACTGAGCAATGAGAACTAACTTGTTTACAACAAACTTGTTTTAATAGCTGCAACTAAAAGCTGTTGTGAAATTTCAGCTAGACCTACTGGATAGTTTAGCCATGAGAACCTTTCACTCACTTGAATGACATTTGTGCTATATGCAACTTGTGGTTCCATCTTCTGCATTGTAACCATCCTGGAGGTGTCCTCATTATTGTCAGAACCAGGGGTCATTTTGTAGAAAAAGAGGTGCAGGAGCTCATTAGCATAACTCATTAGCACAATTTATTTGCATATGACACACACCCTGACATCACCAGTGTGTCAGAAGGCAACACCCACTGCTCAGGCTCCACCCCAAAAATCTCCAGGTATTTCCCAACTCAGAGCTGGTGAGCCAGTTTTACACTTTGGCTGAAGACACTCTAGGTTTCCTTTGCTCTTGCAGGAAAGCTACCCTACAACAAGCATAAAAATACAGATCAAATTAGTATGCTTTTGCTTTTTTCCACAGCGCATCACCATATGTGCCTGCTCCTGGGCTTGTTACTCCCAGAATGGTGTTCCTGCTCAAAATGATCCCTGGTCAGAACTGTAACCACTTTATATTATACTAGGGGCAAGGCCCGCTGCAGGCAACAGGAGCTAGCAAGAGGAAGAAAAAGAAGGAAAGAAGCAATTCTCTTCATCTCAACTTCTTTCCGTCTTCCTCTCAGCCACCCCCTCACTGTACCCTTGCTGTCTCCCCCCACACACAGAGCGTCTTTGTAGAGGCCGTTGCATTTATTAACAGAGTGGGTGTCAGAGTGCATCTGTGTTCCTGACTTACTCCCAAGTAAACAGGCTGTGCACACACACACACACATTATTAGGGCTAAAGCTGGGGCCAGCTCACCTATTTCCATTTTTTAGGCACCGCAAAAGGGCTTGCAAAGGGGCTCTACCCCGTCGTCGATTTTGAAAGCAAATAAATGCTTCCTCCTGTGCTGAGCCCCACCATCTGCAGCTCTTCTCTCATCTCCCAAAGCTACAGAAATCCCCAGAGGTTGGTGCAGAGCAGTGGAGCCAGAGACTTGCTGCAAGGCAGCACTTAACTGATTTCCAGAACAAAGTTTGAGTCTAGCTGCACCTTTAAGACCCACAAAGTTTAACTGTAGGTAGCCTTTCATGGATATGCACAGTGAACTGACCACAAGCTTCTGTGCTTGATGTGTTCCTTTCATTTCCCCGCAAGCCCTTTCAATTGCCAAGCTGCTTCCCGTTTAACACCAACTGATTAATTATCCTTGCCCACTGCCAACTTGGGAGTTGTAGTTCTAATTCCCTTTGCTATGGTTGCAGTAAGCCAGCAGAGAACTACAACTCCCAAAGTGCAACGCTCTGTGGGCAGGAGTGAGGCAACGCAGGGAGGGAATGCAGCCAGTGGGCAAGGACGCCGTTTTGAGCGGCAGTTCTTGCAGCGAACTGATTTTGGCACCCCATGGAATCTTGCCGCTTTGAAAACAGCTTTATATATAAGAGAGACTACCCCTTAAATCAAGCTAGAATCTGCAACTTCATCCATTCTGCTTCATCATCCTGATGAATGAAGAAATATGCTGTCAAATTGTTCCTAGTAGAACAGCAAAGTGTGCAACCAAAAACACTGGAACTTGATGCTTGGACTTAATTCTACATGCATAAATTTTTAGACTGCCGGTTAGTTGCAAACAAGAAATTGACTTCAAATATCTTTGAAGTAGCTTCCATGTGTTGTGATAACAACAAAATTAATTGGAATTAATATATCTAATTTTCAATGTGGCCAAATCTGTAGATATTTAAATGCAGAGACTGGAGCCATGAATATTCAAGACAGATCTTTCTCCAGCCTTGAAAAATGCCCTAGGTTTTCAGAAAACTATGAAATTGGGAGGGGGGGGGGAGAGAATTACCAAAACAATACAAGCAGCAGATGTAGCTTTAAGAACAAATGCTCTCAGAGCCTATTGCTAGCAATCACAACAGTATTGCCAGCCTTCAAGGCTTAGTTTCTGTCAGTAAAAGCAGAGAAAAGGGGAGGGTCCTTTGTGGGGTATTTTGGCCTTTGAGGGAGGACTCATCAGGCCAGACCTACCAGCAACCACTAGGCAACTTGCTACCACCCAACTTGCATGACTCGCCTAGGCCTGGCTGCTTGCTACTGTTCAACAGCAGCCTCCCCGTGAAAACTAGTGCAGTGTAGTCGTTAGAATTTCACACAGGATCTGAGAGGCCCAGGTTCAAATTCCTGCTCTGCTGTGGAAGCTCACTAGGTGACTTTAAGCTGGTTACACAGCTTAAAATACCTCACAGGATTGTATGAATGAAAGGGAGGAGAGGAGAATAATGTAAGCCACTTTGGGTCTCCATTGTGGAGAAAGGCAGGCTATAAATGAAGTAAATAAATTATAAATATAACAAAAGATGGGGAAGTTGTTTGTTGATGGGTGGGAAGTAGAAGAGACAGGGAAAGATGAGGATATAGTGGCTGCCAGGAGGCAGCAAAGAAGGAAATGTGGGGAGGGGATAAAGGAGAAAGTAAGGTACCCACTGCAGATTCCTCCTTACAGGTTCTTCAGTGTATAACTGGGCCTGGCTCAGCTGGCATTACAACATGGGGCCAGAATTTTCGGGGGGGGGGGGGAGAGGTTGCCAAACAGAGGGAAGGGGGATAAATTGAAGATGGAGGCAGATAAAGATAGGTTGACTGGTAGGTGAGAAGGAGAAAAGGAAGCAGGAAAGGGAAATGGGGACATTCATGGAAGGGAAAGAGGAAATAGTAAGGGAAGGGGGGAAAATATGCCCTCTACAAGTCCTTGTGGATCTCCCACTTGTATTCTCTGATGCTGAGGTTATGTCTTCAAACCTGACAAGTTCCTGAACACTTATATGTGTTATGGGCAGGGCTATTTTTGGGCAGGAATGCACAGGAATGGAGTTCCAGCTGGCTTCTGAGTTGGCCACACCTACATCACTTCCCTTGGGTTCCCCAGGCACCTTGCAAGCTGCGGGGTGGCTGGGGAAGCCTGATCCAGAAACTGCCTTCCTTCTTTCAGGTTCCCCATGCACCCCCCAAGCTGCAGGGCACCTGCGGAAGCCGATCCTGGGAAAGAACTGCACTGTCAGGGGGTGTGACCTAATATGCTAATGAGTTTCTGCCACTGAGTGTGGCCTATTATGCTAATGAGTTCCTGCTGGGCTTTTTCTACAACAAAAGCCCTGGTTATGGGAGTTTGGTTTATTTAAAGAGTGCCCAAATAGGTTTCCAGTTGCAGTCTTTATGAAGTCTGCTAAGCAACAGTGGAGCACTGTTGATCTACAAATAATAAGCTATCCTGCAAACATACTTGTGCATGTTCTGCTGCTTAATGAACTGGGAAGTAAAGTCTCATTTAGCCCTCTTTAATATACTTCACAGTAATATACTTGTGAGACTTGTCAAAATAGCAATCATTATGCACCCCCCTGCTAATTACAACTGTACTGATGAAAAATGCAAACACTTTTGATAATAGCTTTTTAAAACTCTAAAGTTTAATGAAAAAAAAGATTTTCTTGACCAAACTATTTAGGACAATATTACCCACTGAGCCCTAAAATGAAGACAGTACACAAAATCTTAGATTAAAAGGTTGATCTGCACACTAATTAAATTGCATCACCCATCCTATCTGCTAGGCCAGGAGTGTCAAACATATGGCCTGTGGCTGCACTCCGGCCCAAGAGCAACTGACTGTGCTGCTTCCTGTTTCTTACATCACAGCTCCTTTTGGTCAGTCTCTCCTATTTCCTACTTGGCAGAGGAGAGAAAGAAAGCCTTCCCTCAGTTGGCTGAGGGCTCCTCCCTCCTCCTTCTCTGGGGAGGAGAGGGAGTGAAATAGCCAGAGACGGGGGGGGGGGGGGGGGATGGGTGGGACTTCTAAGAAGACCAGCAATATTTTATTTCAGGTATAAGCTTTTGTGTGCGAGCACACTGTTTCTTCAAGAGAGAGAGAAGAGAGAGAGAGTCCAATGTTTAAGACAAAAACACTTTATTTCAGGTATGAGAGAGTCCCCTGTGTTTAAGACCAAAAATGTTTTATTCCAGGTATGAGGAGGGGAGGGGGGGGAGAGAGAGATGAGATGAATTTCTCCAAAATATAACCATAATCCTATTAGAAGTAATAGCAATGCTTCATTCAGCGATGTATTAAGCAACTGAGAAGCTTCTAAACAGTTATAGAAATGTAAATAATACAGTAGAAATGTGCAGTCCTAAATGTAGCATCTGAGAAGAACTCAGATTTCCAGATAAAATGCTATTCAGTATTTTTTGTTTTTCTAGTGACAAGGTAATATGCCAGTTCAGCATTTTTTACCTCTCTCATATTTCTAAAATAAAGTTTGAACGTGTGTGTGTGTTTGTGTGTGTGTAAAATTCTGGTTTTTGAAGAGAGCAGAGAAAATTTTTCACTAAGGGCGTTTTCTCACTAGCTTTCCCCTGCGGTTTACACCGAAGCTAGCACCGGAGCTTCTGGTCAGTTTCCCACCATTTGCTCCGTGCTCACAATTTCCTCCAGAGTATCACTGCACTGCTCCAGAGCTTCCCTGTTCCTGTTCCAGCAGGATTTTCTTGCTCCAGGGAAGCTCTGGAGCAGTGCAGTGATACTCTGGAGGAAATTGTGAGCACGGAGCAAATGGTGGGAAACTGACCAGAAGCTCCAGTGCTAGCTTCGGTGTAAACCGCGGGGGAAAGCTAGTGAGAAAAGGCCCTAAGAGTATATTGGCCTGAGGATAATAATATTTATCCAGTTGGCTGGCCTTAGTTACCATCTGGAAGTTTTTGTAAGACTGAAGATAGTGATAGGAGAGTCCAGTTAAACATCATTCATAAAGCTGAATGCAGTGGAGTTTATTTTGTGGCGATGTGTGGAAGTATTCTAGATGTAGCAGGTTTTAGGACTGGGCAGAATTCCCTGGCTGAGACTTTGGGAGTATAAATTCACCACCCGCTTCCTCTTTTGCCTTCACCTTGTCTTGCATTTATTTTCACTTCTCATAGTGAGGGTCTTTCTGCTGCTGTGAGGAAGCAGTTTCAAACCAATCACACTCTTAATGAAGACAAATGGAGGCAAGCTGCGAGCTCACGCATCATTATACCTGGAGCTGTGGCTACTGCTGAACTTTTGGGGAGGCTCTCCCTCCCCAGGCCACTCCCATCACCACCTCTGAATTTCCTCCACCCTCTCATTTCCTCCCCTTGCTAAAAAAAGTATGGTGAAGAACAAAAAGCCTCAAGAGAGAAAGAGGAAGAGAGAAAGAGGATGGGAGGAACGAGGAAGGTGATAAAGGGAAGGGAAGAAAATGAAGGTGCAGAAAAGTAAAGGAGGACAAATTGAAAGGGGGAACCTGAAAACTGATCAAGGAAAGGTAAAGGGGAGAAGACAGTGTTGGCTGTAGGAAGCACACTGATGGGCACAACAATGCCTGTGAGTGCCACACTGGGAATCTCATCCAGATAGACCTCCTTCACCTTGTAAAATGCTGCATACTTTCTTTGGGAACTTTATCTCAGATTTTTGAAATGATTTTGTAATCTTTTAGAGTCTTCAGAAATATTAGCATTTATGTAGTATAATGCCATGGAATAACAAGAAGCACAAATTTAAAATATTAAAATATAGAAGTCTGAATTTGGGGGCTGTGAAGCTAATGTATCTGTGGCATAGCATGTTATAACTTACCTAGGAGAAAGTGATTCTTTTTATAATACTATGCATCATTTACTGATTTAACCTGTGCCTATATTCTTCTTGTTTTGTAAGGTTCAGAACTGGGTTGGGAAAGTTGTGGAGCATGACTAATCAAGGAAGGGATTTACTGACTCATGAAACTCTGAGGTCTAAATAAACTCTGACTCATGAAAACAACCCCAGAGGTGTTCTGTAGCTCCCCTCCATTCTTTCCAAAATCAGTGGCATGGAACATTTCCCCATTTCCCCTTATATTGCTACAAGGAAAGGGGCTTAAATTTTAATTTTAAAAAACCTTGGGAATTCAGAGATGGAAGATGTTACATCTCTAAGGGGTGTTGCTCCCACATGCCCCTTCTTTTTGTAGCTATGGGCCCACTTAAGTAGTGATCCAAGTACTTCTCTAGCGTAATTTAAGACAAGCCTATACATAGCCTCTTTTTGTATTCATATTTTGACTTTTACTTTCTTTTCTTGAAGCCGGAATTCAAACAGTGTCCTGCAAACATAGAGAGAGAAATCCTAAAGTTCCCCATGAACTCTCTACACTAGGACCTCGCGTGCTTTTTCTTGCCCTTCCTTTTCCAACTTTCATTCTCAAGCCACAAATTGATAACACTTTTTTTTCCCGCTATGAATTTTTTAAAGTCACCAGACAGCTCCAGCAATTGAGAGCCGCCAGTTTTGGGATGAAAAAATCAAGTGCAGTTCACACAGATCCATGAGCTGATAAGACTTAATCGACAGCTCACATGCTTTGGTTTCCAGGCAAAGTTAGAAGGAAGAGAAGCCCTGTGGGGTTCATTTGGGCAGAGATAAAGCATGCTTTTATTCAGCACTCATGGAGAGAGCATAATTAACCTTTCAGAAGTTTAAGAATGATCAAATTGTTATTCATTTTTGCAAATGAGAAAAGAGAGCTTCTTTTTCTGCCAGGAAAATGCCAGCGCTGATTTCAAGGTCACTTGATCGGTACTGGAAAAAATAGAAATGATGAAAAAAATGAGCAGATTGAGTAATGTTGCCATCAAAATATACATCACAATATAAAATATACCCATGTGTTTTTCTATTGCAACATTAAATGTTTAACTAAAATTTATCACTAAACTAAGACAACATGACAAATTTCTGAAGATGTTACTGTTTCATACCTCCAACATGGTAGCCGCCCTTCAACATTTGTTTAGGTGGAGGCACAATCAGGATATATAGGATTTTTTTTTTTAAATACTCAGGTGGATGGCTCATTATTTATTTATTCATGAGACTATATTCTTTGAAGCAGAAAGTTTCCATAATAGATGAAAACATGTGTTTTCTGTCACAGCTATGAATGTGGAAACAAAAAGCATTTTATAAAGCAAACTATTTGAAACATTTTTCCATAAAAATGAATGCTTTCCTCAGAGCTGACATCATTAAAAATCCTGATAAAAGATTTTATTTTTGTCTTACAAAACTTTCATACATACAAGATTTTTTTTTAAAGGTTTGCCTGTTTTCCTTCTCTGAATGAAAAGTCAAATACTGAGGTAGTGGTCTAACAGCAATACACAGATCAAATGGGGAGGGGAGATATTATGTTGTAAGACTGATTCCCAGATCTACTAGACGAAAATTATGTGATAAACTGTGGGCAGCCGCACTTGTGGTAGAAAGGCTAGATGCCTTGTACAAGTTAATGTAGCATTAAGTATGTCTAGAGGGCAAGTAAAAGGAGACTTCTGGATCACTAAATTGATCTGGGATCTGGATCCAGCTAATGGGTTCCATGAAAAACACAAATTGTTAACGGGCTTGGTGGGGGGATTACTCATGACAGTTTAATGGATATGCTGTATTAAAGAACTCATCCCCATTTGAAAGTCAGGTGGTATCAAGTCACCCAGAAGGTGCTGCTAGGCCTAGGTTTGCCAGCCTCTAGGTAGGACCTGGAGATCCCCCAGAATTACAATTGAACTCCAGACAACAGAGATCTGTCCCCCTGGAGAAAATGGGTAGACTTTGTGGCATTATATCCAGCTGAGGCCTCTCCCCTCCCCAAACACTGCGCTCCTCAGACTTCGCCACAGAATCTCTAGGAATTTCCCATCCTGGAGCAGGCAATCCTAGTCCCAGACCTGGCTCCAAACCCCTCGCTATTTAACCATTCATACTGCAGGCAGAATCCTCCCCAATCTGAGGTCCAGTCCTGCTTTTACTTCCTACCCATCTCTCACTATCAATGCAGCAGGGCCTGAAGTAGATCCCTGCAGCGGCCATTTCAAAATGTATCGGGGGGGGGGGATTCAACCCTACCCAAGTGTTTTGGGTTTTTTAAAAAACTTTTTGGATTTTTTCTGCAGGACCACAGAGTCTCCCTGTTGAGGGAGAGTGTGCCCCATATCTGTGGAAATAAGTATCCACTGAGTAGATAACTTAATGAAAATGTTGAGACAGTGTGTGACTGCAATGAAAAAGGCTAACACTATGCTGGGGGTTATTAGGAAGGGAATTGAAAACAAATCAGCCAGTATCATAATGCCCCTGTATAAATCGATGGTGCGACCTCATTTGGAGTACTGTGTACAGTTCTGGTCGCCACACCTGAAAAAAGATATTATCATGTTGGAAAAAGTGCAGAAAAGGGCAACTAGAATGATAAAAGGGTTGGAACACTTTCCCTATGAAGAAAGGTTGAAGCGCTTGGGGCTCTTTAGATTGGCGAAACGACGGCTGAGGGGTGACATGATCGAGGTTTATAAGATTATGCATGGGATAGAGCAGGTAGAGAAAGAAGGACTTTTCTCCCTTTCTCACAATACAAGAACTCGTGGGCACTCGATGAAATTGCTGAGCAGTCAAGTTAGAACAGATAAAAGGAAGTCCTTCTTCACCCAAAGAGTGATTAACACGTGGAATTCACTGCTACAGGAGGTGGTGGCGGCTACAAGCATGGACGGCTTCAAGAGGGAATTATATAAACATATGGAGCAGAAGTCCATCAGTGGCTATTAGCCACAAAGTATAGATACGAACTCTCAGTCTGGGGCAAGTGATGCTCTGTATTCTTGGTGTTTGGGGGGGGCAACAGTGGGAGGGCTTCCTGTCCCCAATGCTGGACCTTCTGAAGGCAGCTGGTATTTCTGGCCACTGTGTGACAGAGTGTTGGACTGGATGGGCCACTGGCCTGATCCAACATTGGCTTCTCTTATGTTCTTATGTTCACATGCAGAGAGGACTGTTGAGAATTAGATATGTAGACTTAAGGCACTGATCTGCTGACCTCCTACAATCAATCAAGACACTGTCCCAAGAAAGCTTTCTGGAAGGTGAGCAAAACTGCCTTCTCTCAAACTTTAGAACTATGATCAGTAAGTTAATTAGTGGGGCTGTTTGATGCCTGTAGAATGGCCTTGAGGTCCTACTGGCCAGTGTGCGAAGGTCTTGACTTGCCAGTTGCTGATAACAGGTATTCACTGAGCTGAGAACAGGAAAAAAAAACTTGCAGATGGACTTTTACTCGAAGAAAGTTCATTCCCTTGACTAGGGGGATATGATGTTGGGTATATGATTATTACATGTAGTTTATGGAACAATGGAGGAACAGTGAGATTTGTCCCTTCAGTCCTTGGGAAGAGATTTCTGTGGTACTGGGTTCTGCTTCTCCATCTTGCAGAGAATACCTGCTTTCGGGCTAGTGAGGGTTCTCCTGGAGGAAAAGTTGATGACATGATTCCCCAGGCTACTAAATCCTGTATATGCAGAACAGATAACATGAAAGTTTCTGTTCACCAAATGTGAGAGCAAAATAAAATGTGAGAGGAACACAAAAGGTCCCTGACAAGTTGAGAAGAAAATGTCCCCTTAACCTCTGTGGTCACTGATTCTATGTCCATAGTAGATGCTAGAACCCTGGCCGAGGACAGACTGGCAATCTAAAGCGGGGGCAAAGTGGAGGGAACTGGTGCGGGGAAAAAACACCACAGAGCTGGCCGTTCATACTGACCAGAGCAATGCGCAGTGGTGCCGATACGGAGCGTTCAGACTGCTGCGGAGCCGGCACGCGCGGCTTGCGCGGGCCGTTGCGCTTTTTTGTTTTTCTTTGATGTGTTTCACATGTGCGCACATGTGCACATGCGCACATGCACATAACTTTGTGCGGTGCGTTCACACTGCCGCCTCCGGATGCCTCTCGCTTCTTCCGGTTCACACTGTTTGGAAGCGGGAGGCATGCGGAGGACGGCCCCTGAACACCGGTTTTACCCGGTGTCCTGGTAAAGCGGATGGAAAGCGACTGGGAGACGGGTAAGTACGAAACGGAGCCGACGGACAGATGCGCATGTCTGAACGTGCTCCTTTCTTCCATTTCCGAAGCGTGCCTGCCCCGCTTTACATTGCCAGTCTGTCCTCGGCCCCTGTTTGGATGACATGCCACATAGAATCCTCACACTGTCACGGACTCTTGCTAGGTAACCTTGATTCTGTCACACAGCCTAACCAATCTCAAAAAGTTGTTTTGATAATAAAATGGAAGAGAAAAGTGGTTACTGGTGGGCCTGGCCCTATGAGCCCTCCTTCAAAGGCCAAAACAGCCCTGGTAAGTCTTTGCATCCCCCCCTGCCTTTTACTGACAGAAAACTTGAAGGTTGGCAATACTATTGTGGATGCCTAGCAGTGGCCACTGATGGCATTCTTTTTTAAAGCCACTGCTTCTATCGTTTTGGGGTGTTTTCACACACACACACACACACACACACACACACCACCAGCAACTTTTTCTACAAACCTGAAGCTTTTTCAGCTTTGTAGAAAGATCCATCTTCTCTGTTCATGGTTCCAGTCTCCAGATTTAAGTATCCAGAGATTTGGCCACATTGAGAATTAGATATACTGATGATGATGACAGAATAGAACAAACACTTTGAATGCTCAGTCATAGTCACTAACTTTGCACTTGTCACTATGAGACTTAACTAATCTGGAATGCAGTTTCTTTATTAAAACATTAATGCCAATGTAAGTACAGAGAAACTGAGTTTTCGCTTTTCCAGCTTAAAATATATTAGGGCATATTAGGATCTTTATTATGCCAGGCCTGGATGACATTTTTGGTTTGTTTTCAGATGTGTTGAACAGTAAATGAAAACAAATATTCTATTCTAGTATGCTCTGAATGTCAGCGGAACAGTGGAACAGAACAATTACGAAAAACAAGATGATTTACCAGGTGTACATTTTATGGTAAGTCATGCTTAAACAGTTCACTTGTATCACCAAAACCTGCACAAACATCACTGCCAATGTTACGCTGGACTACATGCCTGTTATATTGGTTTCAAAAAGAACAGTATGATAAAATGGTGTTCATAACTTCAAGCTTGGCAGCAGGACTTCAGGTTTTCCTATCTTAAAAAAAATCTTATTTAGTTTTCACAGTATGGAAATTATAGACATGCTGACATTTAAACCTTTGCTTTTCATTGCATTTTACACTTACACTATTTTAAAAGACAGCTATTAACATTTACAAAAATCTTTCCAAAACCAAATGTTCTAACATACAGAATTCCAATTATACTGCATAAGGGTGTTATCAACCATTCTTCTACAAGACTACTTTGAAATGTTTGGTATTAAACGAAGAGCTAAAATGTCAGTTGCACATAGACAATAAATTAAGGTTTATAAAACCATGTAAGATTTATTTAATATTACAATTTTGACCTTTAGACTGCCTTAACCAGAGCTTGTGTAACTTTTTCCTCTCAGTTGCTCTCTTTCTTTATGTGGCTAATCTTGCTGGAATGTTAAAACAAAGGTTGCAGAACATACTTTGTAAAGCGATGTTTGTGATATTAGCACATTTCTGCTACTGCTTCATGTAAATGCAGTAAAGTATTTTTCTTTCTCAGCAGATATTTGACACAAAGCTGTTCCCTAATTGGAACTCTTCAAAATTCCTAGTAATGTCTCTCATGCCTTTTAATCCAAATGAGAAATGGTAATTTCATTTATGTTCTGCATCCAATCCTTGCAGCTATCATTTGAAGCATTGTTTCATTGTCATTCAAAAGGAGAATTCTATAGCACAGGGATAAAAAGAAATATAAGTCAGATATAAGTCCCTTAGAAACTTTATACAACTTGGGCCCCGTCCACACTGTCACTTTTGTTGCTCATTTCTCCCTATTGCTTTGGGTTCTTTCCCCTTTCCCACATGTGTTTTGCTCCCTCTGGAACTACTAGAGAGAACAAAACATATGGGGGGTGGGGGAACCTGAAGCAAAAGGGAGAAATGAGTGACAAAAGTGACAGTGTGGACGGGGCCTTTATATAACAGGCCCTTCTTTTGCCCTCTTCTTCCTAAATCATAAGGATTCTGTGGGACCTCAATGGTGCCAAAGATGGAGACTTGCCTTGTCCTTAGAATGTTACATTTTACTGGCTTTGTTTTCTTTATCAGTATTATATCTGTGGAGGCCCAAGATCTCTACATTTTTTGGGGGGACAAAACAGATTATATTCTGTGTTTGTATATTCCTAGCATTTCTCCTTGGTTCAGATTGAAATGGGGAGAGAGTTTAATTTTTTAGCTTGCCATGTTTTGCTTATTGAAACTGTCCTCCTATTTCTAATCTTCCTCCTTGTTCTTATTAGCATGGGGAGGAAGGTGGGGGGAAAAAACAGGCAAAAGATAGATGACCGATTTTTTTCCTTTCCAAAGCTAGCAGGAGCATGGCCTAGGGAAAACAGGTTTATGGTCGCAGACTAAATCCCCTCTCTCCTCCCTGTGTGTTCCTGATCTGAAATTTACTATTAAAAGCCAATAGGTGATCTGTGATCCTGATCTCATGTGGTATGATTCTTATCAGTAATTCTTACCACCCTTTCTCATATTTTACTCTAACAGGTACCAAACTTATGGAAATAACCAAAAGTCTGGTCATATCTTACTTTGTTTCATGTTCTTCTTATGAAGCCAGAATACAACTGTTGTGTTTGTTTAGAATATGAAGCAGTAATAGCTTTAAAAGGGCTCTGGTATCCTAAAGCTCCAATTCCTATTGGCTGATTAATAAAGACTCCCATTGGCCCTGAAGCCAATCTAGATACCCAATCACTGAGCACTGCTTGGGTCCAATAGTATTGCTTGTATATAGTTACATTGTTGAAAGTTATGTGTTGGAACAGTATAAATGAAAATGCTGCTCTCATAGAGCTGTCTTTTGAGCTGAACAATGTCACTGAATAAAAGCTTGTTTGTTTGAATTAATCGCCTCCTACTCAATACTTAAAAACAACCAACTGTGTATATAAATGCTATTAAATTATAACAATGTTCAAATAATAAATAAAAAAATAAAGATTGTGATCATTTCAGAAGTTTTCTTCCAAAATATCAAAATCATGACATTAGTTTCAGAATATGTAAAATTGTAAGACAGCTTTTCGTTTCAATCCAAATCTTTGTTAGGCTACAGTAATTTTATCTAGAGTTTCAGAAGATGGGCTACCAGTAACACATTTAACACAGAGACTCTATGTTGCTAAACCGGAGACTGTTAATGAAATGGGAATTTATAAAATATGAATCTATGCAGAAATGAAATATGTATTTGTTGAAAGTTTCTTTATTATTTGAACGTTGTTATAATTTGTTAGCATTTACATGCACAGTTGGTTGTACTCTAGCTTCTGTAGATTTGACTGTACGATCTGTTATTTCTGTCATGTTGTTCCTATAGCATATCCACATTGCAATATATTTATTGTATACATTACAATGGAATGGTCTGCTTCCCCCTCCCCCTGATACTTGTGTGAGTTAATAAAGCCTCATGGGTGGAGTACTCCTTTAGTTAGTTCTGTTTGTTAGCTGAGAGTATAAATAGCATGAGCTCTCTTGTCCTGATGCCAGTTGTTCCCATTCCTGCATCTATTTGTTAAGAAAGAGTTGTTGTTTTGAGCACGGGCATCTCTGCTGTATGAACTTAAGAACAGGAACCTGAGTCAATACTCTAATCCTGCCCTACATATAAAAGGGAACATTATACACCTATTCCTAGTTTTTAATCTTGGGAGTGCAGTGTAGATTTACAGCAGTTTAAGCCTGAAGTGGTTTTCTTGGTTCACAGAGCTGAGCGATTGGAGTTTAACCAGAGCAGGTTTGATAGGCCAGTGGATGGTTCCCTGAGCTTAACAGAGACTTGATGGAACTTAGGCTCAATTTACATCTCCCCTCTGAAGTAGTTTGACTGCTGTCTTTTCCTACGCTTATTTCACGTATGGTTTCACGTATGGTTTTACATATGGTTTCACGTATGGTTGAAATGCTGGTTTCAAATTTCACTCCCTGGGTCTGAAGAGTACTAAGCAACAGGATTTGTTTGTTTATTTATTTATTTATTTGATTTCTAGGCCGCTCTCCCCACAGTATAATGCCAGCTTGACCACAGGAGGGCAATTAACGAATGTAAACAGTAATTTTTAAACTAGAACAAATATATGAATAATCAAGACTCAGAAAGATTTCTAGACCTGAAAGAATATCTAGAACAACATTGGGATATGAAAAATAATATTTTTACATTGACTAATTATTGATTTTTGATGCTTAAAAGAAGAAACAATTATTTTTAAGAGAAATATACTGAACGATTGAAATGACAAGAATAGAAACTAGAGTACATATTACAGATATCTAGATATTACTTTTAAATGTTTAAAAATTACCTTTCTTTTTTTTAATTGTTGTAACCAAATTTGTTACTTGTAAGAGCTAATAATTTTAAATCTTTTAAACTGCTATTATATATATAATGGTATAGGTGAGGCGGGAAGTCTCAAAGTTTTTGAATTGTAATCGAAATACATAGCTACATAGAAAAACGGATAGTGATGATAATATTTCAAAAGTAACCATGTAAAGTTTTGTAACAGGAAAAATAATAACATTTGTTTTTGTTTTTTTTAAAAAATAAACTAGAACAAATATGGTTTGAAACTAGAAACAGGTATAGACTTTGTTTTTTGAAACTAGAATGATTCCAGCGGGAAAGTCAGATGTAGATTTGACCTTAAAAGGCCTGAGCCTCTTGACTTATAAGTAGGCCTCACTGAGTTAAACTGAACCCAAATTAGATTCAGGTGAGTAGCTGTGTTGGTCTGAAGCAGTAAAACAAAGTTTGAATCCATGGCCCCTTTAAGACCTTTTATTCAAGGTATTAATGAAAGCTGATACCTTGAGTAAAACTTTGTTGGTCTAAAAGGTGACACTGGACTCAAACTTTGTTCTACAACCCAAATTAGTCTGCACAGTTTCTTGAGAATTTATTCATGGCTATTGAGAAACAAGAATCATCTTGAAATTTAAACAAGGCAATTTATTACAGATTACAAAGTTTAATGTACAAACACAGGTCTCGTGAGCCACCACCCAAGAGAACCTGAATGGCTAAGTTCCAAAGCTATTTATACTTATCCATATCTGGGTATTCACCATCCAATCAAATCACTTTAACCAGAACGTTTCCAGATAAGGTACATGGCTGAGTACTGCTGGCATATACTGGTTGGTTGATATTTGGTGCAGAGCTGAGCAAGCGCAGTAAGGCATGATTACATAATTCCTGAGTATGTGACTCTCACTTAGAGCTAATGGCAGCCCCTGCAACCCGAGTCAGATTGAGGTGATGAGAGAGGAGGTCCTACGACTGATAGACAACTTAAAAACAAATAAATCACCGGGTAAGATGGCATACATCCGAGAGTTCTGAAAGAACTCAAATGTGAACTTGTGGATCTCCGGACAAAAATATGTAATCTTTCCTTAAAATCTGCATCCATTCCTGAGGACTAGAAGGTAGCAAATGTCACTCCCATCTTTAAAAAGGGTTCCAGAGGAGATCTGGGAAATTACAGGCCAGTCAGTCTGACGTCAATACCGGATAAGTTGGTGGAAACTGTTATTAAGGAAAACATTAGTAGGCAGATGAACAAAATCTCTTGAGGAAGATTCAGCATGGGTTCTGTAAGGGAAAATCTTGTCTCACTAACCTGTTCTTTGAGGGAGTAAACAAACATGTGGACAAGGGGGACCCAATAGATGTTGTTTACCTTAACTTCCAGAAAGCTTTTGATAAAGTTCCTCATCAAAGGCTCCTAAGTAAGATCAAGAGAGCCAGTTTGGTGTAGTGGTTAAGTGCGTGGACTCTAATCTGGGAGAACCGGGTTTGTTTTCCCACTCTTCCACTTGGACCTGTACCAGCTGTTCTCTCAAGGACAGCTTGGGAAAAAGCTCTCTCAGCCCCACCTACCTCACAGGGTGACTGTTGTGGGGAGGGAAAGGGAAAGGAGTTTGTAAGCCGCTCTGAGACTCCAAGTGAGTGAAGGGCGGGGTATAAATCTAATCTCTTCTTCTTCTTCTTCTTCAATAGTCATGGGATAAAAGGACAAGTCCTTTTGTGGATCAAAAACTGGCTAATTAAGAGAAACAGAGAGTGGGTATAAATGGGCAATTTTCTCAGTGGAGGGAGGTAAGCAGTGGGATACCACAGGGATCAGTACTCGGTCCAATGCTTTTTAACTTGTTTATTAATGATTTGGAGTTGGGAGTAAGCAGTGAAGTGGCTAAATTTGCAGATGACATGAAGTTGTTCAGGGTGGTGAGAACCAGGGAGGATTGTGAGGCACTCCAAAGGGATCTGTCAAGGATGGGCGAGTGGGCATCAACATGGCAAACGGGGTTCAATGTGGTCAAGTGCAAAGTGATGCACATTGGAGCCAAAAATCCTAACTATAAATACACGTTGATGGGTTCCGAACTGGCAGAAACTGACCAAGAGAGAGATCTTGGAGTCATAGTAGATAACTCAATGAAAATGTCGAGACAGTGTGTGACTGCAATGAAAAAGGCCAACACTATGCTGAGGGTTATTAGGAAGCAAATTAAAAACAAATCAGCCAGTATCATAAATCGATGGTGCAACCTCATATGGAGTAAATTAGGTCAATGGTATGACCTCACTTGAGACCTGTGGCTTTAAAATGGTGCTGTGTCTCTGGGGTAGACTCAGGGACATAGGACTGTCCAGTTTGGCCCAGAGTCCTTGCAGGAAGAAGTCCCAGAAATACATTCTGAATGGGCTTTCCTCCAGGATCTGGTTGCCACACCTCAAAAAAGATATTATAGCATTGGGAAAAGTGCAGAAAAGGGCAACTAGAAGGGCTGGAATACTTTCCCTATGAAGAAAGGTTAAAGGCCTTGGGGCTCTTTAGCTTGGCAAAATGACGGCTGAGGGGTGACATGATCAAGGTTTATAAGATTATGCATGGGATAGAGGAGGTAGAGAAAGAAGGACTGTTCTCCCTTTTTCACAATACAATACAAGAATTCATGGGCACTCAATGAAATTGCTGAGCAGTCAGGTTAGAACAGATAAAAGAAAGTCCTTCTTCACCCAAAGAGTGATTAATACATGGAATTCACTGCCACAGGAGGTGGTCGCGGCTCCAAGCATGGACGGCTTCAAGAGGGAATTAGATAAACATATGGAGTCCATCAGTGGCTATTAGCCACAAAGTATAGATAGGAACTCTCAGTCTGGGGCAAGTGATGCTCTGTATTCTTGGTGCTGGGGGGCAACAGTGGGAGCTTCTAGTGTCCTGGCCCCACTGCTGGATCTTCTGAGGGCACCTGGTGTTTTTGGCCACTGTGTGACAGAGTGTTGGACTGGATGGGCCACTGGCCTGATCAACATTGGCTTCTCTTATGTTCTTACCCAGCATTTTGGTGGGAAGCAAAGTTTCTCTAATAATAGGATGACTTTATCATACAAATGTGGCCAATCTAGCAGCTAATCTGAGACTATAACTTCTCAAGTACTTCCACTCATGAAAAGAGGAATTCCACAATTTCTGTCAGTTCTGTCAAAGCTGTTGATCCCATGCTGCATTCCATTCTATATCATCCCTGCATGTGGCTGCAGCACAGAAGGGGAGGCAAGAAAGTTCTGTTCCATAAGTGATGTTCTTTTCATAGATCTCTGGAGTCCACCTGAAATCACTGGGGGAGATGTTAACAAAAACATCCTGATAAAAGTCTAGACAGTGTGTTTGAAGCAGTATCAATTCCTTGGAATCATCTATTAAAATTAATGGGGATTTGAAATGACAGGGATAAGAAGCATAATGCTTCTAGGGGAAATCAGCCAAAAACTTTCTCCTGCCAAATGATGCCTCCTTGTTCCAAAGCAGGTTATATTGATAAAATAATACAGTCAAGCTTATATATGTGCCAAGGGGGTTGATAGAACAAATGTAGAAAACTACACTAAAAGTCTGCTCGGTAGCCAGAATCAGAAACACAATGTACCATGAAAACTGATGGGAAAGGACACTCAAATGCCAGTGCAAACTACCACCTGGGAGCTTTCTCTAGATACTTTCTTTTAGATATTTCAGTTATGAAGAGAAGGTTAAAATGTAGACACTTGATGGACAAAGATCAGAAATGGAATTTAACCTTCTGTTGCACACAAGCATGAAGTTTAAAGATATTAAGAGGTCATTCTTATTTTCCAAAAGGGAAGACAATCTTTAGAGGTAAAATACTAAATGAGTCAGTGTTTCTTGCTGTAAACTTTGAAGCTAAATAGGAAACACTATTCACAACTTTAAAAAACTGGGAAGAAGGTCGCCTGCTGTTGAATGCCATGCATATTCAATGAATACCATTATGATTGGCAGGCAGAAAAGGGAATGGGAGGTTTTTTTTTAATTATGTGAAGTATAAAACATGACATTAAAGGATTACCAACACATACAGTATAATTCTGTGCACACTTACTGAGCATAGTAATACTTACTTTTGAATAAACCTGCGTAGGATTTCACTGTTAGGTAATCAATCTAAAGATGCTCCTCAATAATCTATAGAATAAGGCCCACATTTCTATTTAAGTTCTTATTTGTTGGTCTGTTTCCAGACCAATGTCTTGACCTATGTATACCCAGTTAGGTATCTGTATAATAGAAACTGAGAATGATGTTTGAAAATCTCTCATAATGATAACATTCTTGCAAAGAGTTTTTACAAGTAAAAATATTCCATCAAAAATATTGCCCCTTCTATTAAAGCCTGGTTGCATCCTGCAATCTCAATTGCTTGTTTTAGTGGTCGATGCAATTGGCTGTACTGGGATAACCTTTCAGCCTTCCTTAAGATTTTTACAACAATAAATAGCAGCTATAGTACTGTTTCTTTATTACAATTCTGAGATTTATTTTATATCTCAATCCCATCTGCCTTCTTACCTGCATTATATGGATGAGCTGGGAATCTCAGTTTTACTGGCCTGCATGAGTGCACATATGTTACAAGAATATTGGACAGTGTTACAATGACAGCTAAGTGGATTATTAAATGCTTGTTCTCATACCTCCTCTCTTTCTATTCAAAACAACAAAAACTTTTATGTTCATGCATTTCAGGAGTTTAGGGGTGCAGCATTGTAGGTTAGAGCTCCATCAGTAGTTGGCTTGCAGCAAGAGGCTGCACCCCATGAGTTGACCAGGCAAAAAGCCTGCTGTTATACTCAATACTGATTGATAAAGAAGAGGGAGTGATTTATTTTTACAATCTGGCAGCTGATTGCAGATCCGTGATTGGTGAGCCTTGGAAGCAGAAATGAATGGTGGAGGGAGGAACTAAACTGATTTCAGGGACACTAATGTGTGGAGGGAAGCAGGTGCAAGGGACCGTCACAACCACTCCATAACAGGACCTGGACAGACAGCTCTTCTGAGGAGAGTGAGAAGATCTGGGCACCATCTCCTATGATGACCTGAGGATTTAGGAGACTCCTAATGCTGCAAAATCAGCCATTTCATTTATTGAAACTGGCTTGGGAAAGATATGAACCCTTCTTCCTTCTGCATTATGGCTCCCAGCATGATTGGGCTTCCATGGCCCCTGTGGCTTTAAAATGGTGCTGTGTCTCTGAGGTAGACTCAGGGACATACGATTGTCCAGTTTGGCCCAGAATCCTTGCAGGAAGAAGTCCCAGAAACACATTCTGAACGGGCTTTCCTCCAGGATTATATAATCCACAGTCCTGCCTTGCAGTTTTTCTGGTTGAAGATACCTTTGCTTTGATCATCTTGCAATTACCTAGTTTTCTGAGTTCACACCCTGATGTGTATAAGATCTCCTGGCCCTTTTTTTAAAAATGGAAAGGGGGATTCATGAAGAGATGATATAGATAGTCCAACCTATTAAAGAACAATTACAAGAAATTCAATCAACTCTCAAACAAACCTCACAAATGGCAGAAACTGCCATGAAGATGGGGTACACACTGAAAGAAGATATGAAAGAAATGCAAGCCTTTGAATCACAAACCAAAGAAAAATTCCTAGCCATGGAAACTCAGATAAAATCGCTGATCCTATAATTTCGGGGATCCCTGAGGGGGCAGAAGAAATGGGAGACATCATGAACCTCACTGCCACCTAGCTGAACTCCATTTTACACTTAAAAATGGACATAACATGCACCATTCTAAAAGCCTTTCAGCTTGGCCCCTTAATGAAGTCTCGTCGGGAGGGACCCCAAAATATACTTGTACAATTCCTGAACTGGACTAGTAAGAAAAAAATACAAGAGATGGCTAGACTTTAATGAAATTAAAGTCCTTGTATTCCCTGATGTCCTGCAAGAAGCACTACGCATCAGGCATACTCTCAAACCAGTGACGTTCAGACTTAGAGAAGCTAACATTAGATATAGATGGCTCTCAACTGGAAAGCTACAGGTCTCTCACAAAGGATCATCTTACCTGGCAGTAAATGAAGAAACAGGCCTGGAAATGTGGCGAGCTCTGCATATCTCTGATGATTAAGATCAGTGATGATCACAAAAGAGAAAACTAAAAGTCCCAGAATCTCCGGAAATCATCAACGAAGTGGCGGTGCACAACAATACAGAATCAGATTCAGAAGATATTGTTGACCTTGAAGCCACCCCATAATAAGGAATTTAGATCAAAGTCAACTGCTTAAAAAAACTAGGATAAACACTTCCTTATATGACGTATTTTTTCTTGTTTGTTTTTCTGTGCCATATGTAACTTCATCTGGGGAGAGGTAGGGGGGAGGTTGCTCTTTTGCTCCGGTTATAGTTAGGTTAGTTTCTGGACACTGCTCAGCTAGTTTGCAGACTTTGCAAACGGGGCACACGGATTTGTTTCTCCAGAAACAATTGTTTTTAAACAATCTAAGTTTTAAAATAGTGTATAAAAGCAATATACATAACTCCTATTTTCTCTAGAGATTGAATTATATTATTGACGTGGTGTTGTTTCTGCTATTTACTGTTGTTATTTTGGTTTTTTGGGTTTTTTGGCAAGTCAATATAAAATAATTTGGTTTTGCTAAGTTAATCTATACAGATAATATATTGCAATAATTTTAATTAATTGAAAACAACTGATTATATAAAAGAAGTCTCTATCTAATAATCGGGGGGGGGGGGAATTGATTTAGGGAAGTTTAAAGGGAGCAATTATTTTCCTGTAACTTTTTATCAAAGTTGAGTCTAGTAGCAGTTTTAAGCAAAGTTCTTAACATTTTATTACCTCTTAGGAATAACTGGTGGGAAAGGTATTTTGAAAAACACCTTTCAATTCATCATCAAGTATAATATCATTAAATATTTATAGTTTGATTTAAACTACTGATCCTTAAAATTATTAAACCTCTATGGGTGGCTGATTGGGAAAATAAAGAATCTTAAATATCATATATAAACTCTGGTTACCTATAACAGTTACTCTTGGTTGAATCACATAATTAATAGTAATGGTACTCAATTTAAAATTTAGTTATGTGAATATAAGAGGCCTGAACAATCCCATTAAAAGAAAATGAGTTCTACAACACATCAAGAAGATACATCCTGATATCCTTTTTATGCAAGAAACTCATTCACATAATGTTACAGAAACAATCATAAAAACTCTACTCTATTCCCTACAATTTCAGGCTGCAGGCTCTTCCAAGAGCAGGTGAGTAGATATTCTTATAGAAAGAAATATCCACTTTGTTTTACAAGCAATGGAAATACACTATATTTATATCAAAGGACTACTCGATGGGAAAAAACTAACATTAGCATGTATATATGCGTCTTACCAGAACCAAGTAAAATTTCTGGATGATGCTTTTTCTTCGCTTAAAAAATTTCAAGATGGAGGTCTCATCATAGGAAAAGATCTAAATTTTATTTCAGACAGCACACTGGATAGATCTCAGTTCCACTCCCAAAATTAAAAAAAAACCCTAATGCTACAAAATTGTCCAAACTTTTTGTCAAATATCAACTCTGTGATATATGGCGGATGTTACATCCTAAGGACAAAGATTACACCTATTTTTCTGCAAGTCATAATGTCTTCATGAGAACTGATTATTTGCTAATATCACAATCCTTACTCCCATATATTGCTTGTTCAACCATAAATCCAAGACATTTAACAGATCATGTGTGGTTCGAAGGCAGACTGAGAGCAGACAAAGAAGTATATAAAAACAACATATGGTCAATGGATCATAGTATTTTATTAAAAGAATCAACAAGAAAAGCATTGGAAATAGATATTCAGAATTTCTTCAAGGTAAACACAATGCCAGATATTTCAATTCCATTACTCTGGGACTCAGTGAAAGCAGTTCTTCATGGATCCATGATCGCAATTTCATCAAATCTGAGGAAGGAAAGAAATAATATCAAAGTAGAAATGATGAAACAGATACCAAAACTAGAAAGAGAAACAAGTGCACAGGAGGAAATAAAATGTATCAGAAGCTTTTAGCGGAAAGGAAAAATCTTGATCAAATCACATCAATCAAATACAAAAAAGTTGTTGCTTTTAAAATAACAACATTGGGTAAAATCCCCTAAGAATATACTCCTGCTGACATGGAGAATCAACAATAAACGTCAATCTTCTTTTATAGGCTCAGTAAAATGACCTAATGGTGACTGATGATTCGCACTGAAACAAATTGCCGTACGTTTGCTGGCTATTATAATAAGCTTTATTGCTCGAATAATCCTAATATGCAAGATATTAATTCATACCTGAACTCAGCCTCTTCTGCCAACCATCTACCTGAGGAGCACATAGCTATTATGGACAGACCAATCACAATGCAAGAGATCTTGGATAAGTCCAGGAAAATAATAAAACTCCAGGAATCAATGGCATATTATCAGAATTTTATAAATGCTTCAGGTCGGTATTAGCTGAGCATCTTCTACTAACTTGCAATAATACTTTACAAACAACAGAAAAACCAGCATCCTGGAGGGACTCCATCATCACAGTAATCCCAAAAAGCAAAAAAGACTGACTAACCCACCTCTTATTGCCCAATAGCATTACTTAATCACAATATGAAAATATTTACTTCCATATTAGCCAATAGACTGAAAACCTTTATAACAGAATATATTAAAGAAAACAAAACAGGGTTTATCCCCAAAAAATATCTTGCGGACAATGTAAGAATGTTCCTCATCAAAGACTCCTAAGTAAACTCAATAGCAATGGGATAAAAGGACAAGTCCTTTTGTGGATCAAAAACTGGCTAATTAAAAGGAAACAGAGAGTGGGTATAAATGGGCAATTTTCTCAGTGGAGGGAAGTAAGCAGTGGGGTACCACAGGGATAAGTACTCAGTCCAATGCTTTTTAACTTGTTTATTAATGATTTGGAGTTGGGAGTAAGCAGTGAAGTGGCTAAATTTGCAGATGACATGAAGTTGTTCAGGGTGGTGAGAACCAGGGAGGATTGTGAGGCACTCCAAAGGGATCTGTCGAGTATGGGCGAGTGGGCATCAGTGTGGCAAATGGGGTTTAATGTGGCCAAGTGCAAAGTAATGCACATTGGAGCCAAAAATCCTAACTATAAATACACATTGATGGGGTCTGAACTAGCAGAGACTGACCAAGAGAGGAATCTTGGATAGTAGATAGCTCAATGAAAATGTCAAGACAGTGTGTGACTGCAATGAAAAAGGCCAATGCTGTGCTGGGGGTTATTAGGAAGCAAATTGAAAACAAATCAGCCAGTATCATAATGCCTCTGTATAAATCGATGGTGTGACCTCATTTGGAGTACTGTGTACAGTTCTGGTCGCCGCACCTAAAAAAAAATATTATAGCATTGGGAAAAGTGCAGAAAAGGGCAACTAGAATGATAAAAGAGTTGGAACACTTTCCCTATGAAGAAAGCTTGAAGCGCTTGGGGCTCTTTAGCTTGGCGAAATGACGGCTGAGGGGTGACATGATCGAAGTTTATAAGATTATGCATGGGATAGAGAAAGAAGGACTTTTCTTCCTTTCTTACAATATAAGAACTTGTGGGCACTCGATGAAATTGCTGAGCAGTCGGGTTAGAACAGATAAAAGGAAGTATTTCTTCACCCAAAGAGTGATTAACACATGGAATTCACTGCCACAGGAGGTGGTGGAGGCTCCAAGCATGGACGGCATCAAGAGGGAATTATATAAACATATGGAGCAAAGGTCCATCAGTGGCTATTAGTCACAAAGTATAGATAGGAACTCTCAGTCTGGGGCAAGTGATGCTCTGTATTCCTGGTGCTTGACGGGGGGCAACAGTGAGAGGGCTTCTAGTGTCCTGGCCCCACTGCTGGACCTTCTGAGAGCACCTGGTGTTTTTGGCCACTGTGTGACAGAGTGTTGGACTGGATGGGCCACTGGCCTGATCCAACATTGGCTTCTCTTATGTTCTTATGATAATCAATATTATACAACACAACCAACGCCATAAAATCAAATCAGTAATATTAGCTCTGGACTTCACCAAGGCCATTGATTTGGTAGAAATACTATATATGCTTCCTTTATTCAAGAAAATGGGTTTTGGACAAAACTTTCTAATCGCTCTTCAGTCACTGTATTCCAATCCTACCTCAAGAGTATGGATCAACAGCCAATTATCACACCCCTTTTTCCCTCAAGAGGGACACGACAAGGTTGCCCACTTTCTCCATTGCTTTCGCAGTTACCATTGAACTTCTGGCAGAAGAATTATGACAAAGCAAGAAATGTAATGGTATCTTTATGGGCAACACTGAGCATAAAGTTAACATATGCTGACGACTTGACACTATATGTCCAACCCAAGTCAATCTGTTCCACACACTCTACATATACTGTCTGACTTTGAGAAGATATCAGGCTTACAAATCTGTCAAATCAGAGATATACCCAATATGGCTCCAACCAACTTTCAAACACAATTGAAAAGAGCCTTTCCTTTTGAATGGGTTACAGAATCATGGAGGCATTTAGGAGTCCAAATCCCAATTGATTTGGAAGGTCTTCTATGGTACAATTACACCAAACTATATGAGGAAACAGGATTATGACTAAAAGAATGGGAAGCTCTTCATTTCTCTCATCCAGACTGCATACACCTGATTAAAAGTTTCATCTTACCTAGATTTTTATTTTTGTTCTAAACACTGCCGATTCACATTCCTAACAAACACCTGCTTCTCTGGCAAAGAAAATTTACTTCCTTCCTGTGGGAAGGGAAAAAATCTAGGATTAATCAGAAAATAATAACAAAACCCTCCTCAATGGGAGGTTTAAATTTTCCATCAATTCGTAACTACTTCCACGCCTCAGTATTATCAACGGTGATCTAATTACAACAATGAGACTTTCAACCAATTTGGATTCAGATGGAGCAAGAATACGCAAAACCCTACACATTTCAGGAGATAATATAGATGTTACCCTCACGTCATCCAAAAACAATTCGCAACAATCTCTTCCTATCAACAGCTATAAGAATATGGAATGGCAAAAAGAAAAAGCTAATCAGAGACATCTCCCCGTTATCTACTTAAATAAATCAAACCTGGTTTCCACCTGCACAAAAGAAAAAAGAGCTTGAAGCCTGGAGAATCCCAGGCTTCAGTCACCTATCCAATTTCATCTCTCAAGGGAAGATCCATGATAAAGCTTTTGTTGAATCATACTAAGGTATACAACTTCCATGGCATCAATACCTACAATTTAAAAATTTCATGGAATCTTAATATCGAAGGGAGTCTTCACTAAACCAAAATCAGCCTTCGAACAAATTTTGTTAATGCATACTGATGGCATCAAAGGAGTGATGGCCAAGCTATACAAAACTCTATTATGTACTGAAGACAAATCACCTCTAAAACATCAACTTTATTGGCATGCTGATCTACACATGGAATTAACAGACATGCAAAGGCAAAAAATCTGGAACTCGTTTGCAAATTCCTGGTATTACACTCTGGATTGTTTAAACAAAATGAAACTTTCTAACAGCCCCTTGTGCTGGAAAAGCTGCGGTCATACAGGATCATACTTCCACTGTTGGTGGGGATGCCCTGAAGTAGATCCTTTCTGGAGAGAAGTCATCAAACAAATTAATGAGATTACCTTGCTTAATTTACCCATCAATCCTGAAATAGCTCTCCTCAATCTTACAGATCCGATGGTGGGAACAGTAGCTCTCAAAGAACTGATTTCAATTTTATTAGCTACAGCAAGAATAACAATATCTTCAGTCTGGAAATTAGCCACTCCCCCAACTATATAAACCTGGCACAACAAAATATGGAATCAATTTATTTTAGCTAGAATCACAAATGTCATTCAACTATCAAACAAAGATTCCCCCACTGCATCATCCTGCTTTGAATCTATACGGTTCTAACTACTTAAATACATGACAGAAAAAGATATACTCCCAACAAACATGTCCTATCTTTCATGGTTACACTTCTGATCCAACTTCTAACATATAGGAAGGGATAGATCTCTCATAGAAGATAAAATCTGACAGATTAAATCTGATCACATGATTGAAGGGCTTAAAACATAATTTGAAGATGTAGATATTAATAGGGAAATGAAAATCAAACAAGATCTTGATTATGCTCTAGGCTCAATTTGTGGTTGATAGTGTTGGTATTATTATTTGTAGCTGTTCAAGCTTTTCAATAAATTTTTTTGGGAAAAAAGTAAGCAGAAGATTCCTGGGAGACTGAAATGTTCTTCATTTTCTTTCTGAATGTCACCATGTTTTATGTTATTTGTATCCATTATTATTATTTTGCACAGATACAGACTTCTTTTTTCTTATGTAGACTTTAGAAGCATGTTGGCAGGAGATGGCATGTATCACCTTGGTCAGTAAATTGATGAATGGAACCTGATGGAACGGCTAATGATATTAGGTCCTGTTACAGTGTTATTTGGGTACTAGCCTGATAACTATATTTCACTACGGTATTTAAGTTCTGTAAATTCAGTTATAATACTGATGGTGTGAAGTTTGAAATGTAACATTTGTTGTAGGAATTCTAATGGAGAAGATTGTAGTGTAAAAAATGAAGTGAGATATACATACTGTTTTTTCTCTCTCTACTGAAGGACCTCTCTGTAGATCACATTGTGGTTCTGCCCTCAGGTGCTAGGATCACCAGGCTGCTTGGTGAGCTCACTCTGGAGCAGGCCACATAAAACTGCCCATTTAAGAAGCAGTGTCTGTTAAGTCAGCTCCTGCCACCTTCCACGAACGTGATGGCCTTTCTACTCGTGTTCCTGGATTGTTTTGCACCTCAGGGTGATCTTGCTGGTACTTGGCCTGCACAGCTCAGTGCCCCATAGGAGTACTATAAGCAAATGTTTTTGCTGCATTCCTAAGTTGCCTCCTCCTTGTAGCGTTAAAGTACCCTGGCCCTGCTTCGACACCTGACAGACACCCACCTGTCTGGTGTTGGGGAAGGGGATTATATTTAAAGGCATCCAGGAGGCTGGATCAGCAGCAGGGCTAAGGCAATCCTGTTGAGCAAACTTCCCCAGCGGCTGTGAGCATCCCACCTCCTATCCTGCATCTGACAGGCAGCTGCCTGTCCAGTGTAGGAGGGGGAGGACTATTAGAAGCCACTGTGGAGGCTGGGCCGGCAGGATCACTAAAGCATTATTGCTGGGGCAGGCTCCCTCATGGCTTTAAGCATCCTGTAACCGCTGCTGTACCTGACAGTCAGCTGCCTGTCAGGTGTAGGAGGTGGTGGGAGTGTGTTGGAAGCCATCAGAGAGGCTGGGCCAGCAGCATCACTGTACCTCATAAGTGGTTGTTGGCCATTTCTGATTTCCTCAACTGTCATTAGCTCTTCAGTCTCCTGTAACTGTTTTTTTTAAACCTCAGATTGCTGAGCTCTGCAGCTGAGTGGGGGGGGGGGGGGTGCAAGGAGGCAGCTACATAGGAATCAATGGGGAAGCACATTTTCCCCCTTTTGACACACTTAGGGGTCGAATTTCTAAAAATCCCTTCTTAGTGAACCCCTATGCCATGGTAGGAGCGCTCTCCCCAAATTTGGTGCATCTAGGTCCAGCGGTTTGGCCTGGGTGTTGATTTTATGGTGCGTGGACTTTCTTTTATATATATAGGAAGATGAGGGGTGAGTTGGTATCTGGTTCAGGGCCGTCAAGAGCTATCACATGCCCCAGCAAAAATTCCCTGTTGTCCCTCATACCATTCAAAATGGACACAGATTACATGATTTGCCCAGCTCCATGGGTTTCCAAGATGATCAGGATCCAGTAATTTTGTCCATCTTGGCAGTCCTGGCTGCATGTTGCAAGGACCAAGTCTCTGGGTTTATTTCTCTATTAAGTGTTCCATTGTTGCTAATGAGTTACTATATTAGATTAGGGGACTGTTTTAGGTAAGAACAGATCTGTTATACAACATCCGTGAGAGAGAAGTCAGGATGAGCTGTAGATTGTTGTTGATACATTGGAAGTGTTGTAGCTGAAAAATTCAAGTGAGAATTAGCAGTGTTTGTGCATCTTATAATTTGGGTCCAAGTCTTCAAAAGCTCATGTCACAATAAATCTGTAAGTCTTTAAGGTTCCATATAAATTTCTGCTGTTTTTTGTTGCAAAAGATTATCAAGGCTGGAATCTTTTAATTAAGTGAATTTTGACTTTCTGAGCAAAAGACATACACTTCTGACTTAAATGATCCATTTCAGCTGTTTAAAATAGTACATGTGGCATGGCTGATCATCTGCCTGAAGAAAACAGACTAGAGATCTAATTTGTGTTAACTGGCATCTGGAAACCAGTGTCTAGATATCGTCTGTTTGAAGCTGTTTTAGAAGTTATATAGACTATGACTAATGTGTGCCTGAGAGAAACAACATATGGTCTACTGAAGCCTAGATCTCTACCTATTACAAGATCCTCTTATTTCCTCCAGCCTCTCCAATTCTGGATGAGACTGATTAAGACTGATAAGAGGTATTGGAGGATCTTAATGCCATTTTGACATTTTTAAAAATGCATAATTACTCTGGGGAGGGGCAGAGGGGAGAGTTATACAAATGTTTATGCATCTGCGCAGCTATTGACAGGTGTGACATATTGATCTATTTAATAGAAAACAGTCTACTCTACTACTCTACCCTGACTTTTGGAGATATTTCCATTACATATGGGATGTTTTCAAGTTCAGTAAGGCAATATTACTTCCAGATAATCAGGACATTATTGTTTTTAAATGCACTTGGTATAGACCCCTGCAGTTGCCATATGTCTGGATCATTTCCTTAGATAATCCCTGGGGCTGGAGGCCATTGAAACTAATAAACAGCTATGCCTCTGTCTTTTCCAGCCAAAGAATTTTTGCATCACTGTTGATTACTGATCATAAAATGAATGAATTGGATCATAATTCCAGAATGTAAATTATTTTCACCATTTAATAATCAGGACATTAATGAACAACAAGAAGAAGAATGCTTGTAATGATTATGAGCTCTCTTTTCAACAGCCACTGTCTAAGCGAGTGCTATTTAATATATATTTTCAGCAATTTGGCAATGAAAACAAAGGTTCATTTTGTTTTATGGCTCTATGGGGAAATTAATGAAGTGATCTAAAAAGTGATCCAATAACAAGGAACAGTAAATGTCAGAAAAAGGAAGAGAGCAGAACAGAAGGCTGCAGGGAAACCTGGTCCCCCCCTTTTTTTGCCCTCAAGTCACAGTTGACTCATGGTGACCCTGAAGGGTTTTTAATGCAAGAGACATTCAGAGGTGGTTTGCCATTGCTGCCTCAGTGTAGTAGCCCTGGACTTCCTTGGTGGTCTAACCAGGGCTGACACTGCTTAGATTCTGAGAATTGACAAGATCAGGCATTATATAGTTGACAGAGAGGACTGAGTCAACCAGTGTCATGACTGAACAGCAAGCTTTGCTCTCATCCCAACGCTGTCCCAATGCACAGCACTTAATTTTTCTGCCAAGACACTGAACTGCAGACAGGAAGATCAGTAGTTTGGTAGTTCAAGTCCCAAGTGCCGTGTGATGGAGTGAGATACCGTCTCTGGTCCTAGCTCCTGCCAGCCTAGCAGTTCGAAAGCAAGAAACTGCAAGTAGATAAATAGGTGCTGCTTCAGTGGAAGGTAACAGCGTTCCATGCACCTTGGTGTCTAGTCATGCCAGCCGCATGACCACGGAAAAGTCTCTAGACAGCGCTGGCTCTTTGGCTTGGAAACAGAGATGAGCACTGCCCCCTAGAGTTGGATTCGACTGGCTTTTGAGCCAGGGAAACCTTACCTTTATCTTTCACTTATGTGGCTTATACTTGGTAAAGCATATGTCATAGAAGCTAACCCTGCTTCCTGCCCTTGTGAACCCAGTATCTGGGGTGAGGATCAGATTTAGTCAGCCCTCTGCTGTGTCCTGGATCAAAGGTATATTTTGTTCCATAGAATGAGGTGTAACCCAACCTCATTTGTCTTAACTGTGGACAATTGGGAGTAATTTGGGGGTGCTTTTTGGGAAGAAGCATTGTTAAATGGTAGTACTGCCATAACTCTTTGCTTGCAAGGAATGCAAAACTTTGTCATACAAGTTATGATGCCCTCATTGCTTTTGCTGTAGCACAGAAACAACAAGGCAATGTTGCTTGTCAAATACATCTTCCTCTACTTCAGTGATAATTATGTGATGATCATGGAGCAGGTGATTGGATGATCTGTCTGCCAAAAGAAATGTATAAAACTGCAGCCCTATCCAAATTCTATCAGAATTGTATATGTCTGTGGCTTGTGCATTGCATAAAAGGTTTTTTATCTGCAGAGTGTGTGCATGTATACACAAACTCATACACTGTTCTTACACTGTAAGATTACCTCTTCATGACTTCTGTATATCTTTTTTTTTGACATTTATTTATTGAGTTTTCCAATTTTTTTCCAATCACCAAACATCTTAACATAGGTATATATTACAAAGAGTAACAACCTTGTATTTTTATCAATTCAAAACCCGATTCAACCTTACAATACTTATCTGTTATCATACCAATCATAAAACATTTTCCATATACTGTTAAACGCTCGTTCTTATTGGTTGTTTAACCTCCTTGTTAAATTGTCCATTTCAGCTACTTCATACATACTTTTTTATGTATTCCTCCATGACTTCTGTATATCTTATGCTGCTTCTGCCAACCGTGTGGATGGGAAGTGGACTAGCAAAGGCTAACGCTCTCTGTGTGCATGAACCATAGAGATCCCTTAGATCCCAAAATTAAGAACTCAAAGAGGGGTCCATCTTAGTTTTGATTATGCCAATAAAAGCAAGCTAGATGAGAAGCCTAGTATTAGATTAACCAGAAGGCCTTCCCACCCTCCCTCTGTTTCTTAAAAAATAACAATGTAAATATGGTGGGAAAGTTAATTGCCAACAGTCAGAAGGAAAACCACCATGCAAGATCCTGCTTATCAGTCTTTAGAGTATGGTAATTTATCTAAAACACATCACTGTGAACATATGGAAGCCAGTGCTGCTTCATTTGCGTGTTTTTCAAGAGAACTGTAATTGTGTGGTTACATGCTGGAAAAGGGCTATTGAAAATTGGACACAGTACCCCAAACAGATTTTTCCTTTTCTTTCCCCTCCCCCCTTTTGCATAACCGTACACTTTGAGGACTGCAAACTGTATAAACAAGATAGACTGAAGTGGAAATCACTTAACATCAGCCTTGTGTGTCCTGCTTTGAAAACACCACTTTCAACATGTCTGTGTTTACAGAATCACCAGTAGACTGGGCCCTTTAATGAGCTGTAACTAAGAGCAGATTCACAGGAACATCAAGTACTTTTTCAGAATTCAGTCCAGTAACTGAAAGCATTTGATCTTTTATTGGTATGGCAAGGCTGTTGTAAAAAGAAAGCAATGAAGTGAGTATGCAGAGCTGAATGAGTGCAGATGGCTTCCCCTGAAGCTATGCCCATATTGTTAAAGTTAGGGTCTGCCTAATAATCAGCTTCAGGGCAAGCAAATGTGTGTGTGTGTGTGTTTATATGCACATTATCTATGCATTATGTGTATATAGTGTAGTGTCATTTATGCACATGCATGCACTTATGTATATATCATACATTTTATTGCAATATGTATCTGCCTTTTCATCCATCCACCTGGTGAAAGTGTGTGTTCTATTATGGTTTTGATGTAAATGAAACAACGCTGTGTCATATTTTGTATTGTAAGCTGCCTCGAATACAGAGATGTGGAGTATAACTATTTTCAATAAAATAAATTTAGAGTCCAGTGGCACCTTTAAGACCAACAAAGGTTTTTTTAAGGTATTAAGGTATTCATACCTTGAATAAACCTTTGTTGGTCTTAAAAGGTGCCACTGGACTCTAAATTTGTTCTACTGCTTCAGACCAACACAGCTGACCAACTGGATCTATTTTCAATAGTAATAGTAACAACAACTATAATATAATACATGTTTGCTGCCATTACAACTTACTCTGGGATTTTTTCCCTTAACAACATACACTCACATACAACAGAAAACATACAAGCGGTTAATGGAACCCTTGTGTCACATTCTTTAAAGTCTTGCAAGGGGATTCTTCAAAATTACATTTATTTACACCGCTAGTATGCAAATCAGATACACAGATGTCTCCTATCTGGACTGGAAGAACATATTTTCTCCTCCAAATGTGATTCCATGCATGGATAGGACTGCAATAAGACACTTCAGGCAATGCAAAATGCAGCAGAGGAGCTGTGTTTAGTCCTGGCAAGGCAAATCCACTTATGAGTCCCTGGAGACAGCCCTGCTGGGCTAGAATAACAGCTCCATTATTCAAAGCTTCATGTCTATCACCCTCCACTTATTAGCATAGTTCTGAGGTTAAACAATGGCATGAGTTCTTTCTGTGTATCCTCCTACTTAGTCATCATCAAATTACTTTACAATGTTTATTTAGATTCCTATCATGTAGCTCAAATGTACAAAGTTTGAAATGCATCAGATTCTCAATAACATTAGTATTTAAGTTTAAAATGTCAAAGAAATAGAAAAAAAACCCAGGTGTTCTCTTGAAAGATACAAGAAGCAAGACACTTCCCTGGGAGTACTCCTCACCATTTCCTAGCTTCAATATTACAGCCGTTTATTGTGCTCCACAAATTTGTTAAGCATGTGGTTTTGCATTATCATTAATTTGCTTAAAGTAGAGGAATTTAGCTATTTTGTTAATGTGTCAGGGTGCTAATGATTAATTGAGATAAAATAAGTACAGGGGGAGAAAGGACTTAAATTAGATTAAACACAAGCAGTGTAGTTTAAACGATTTGTCAAACCTTTAGTATTTATTTAAGAAAGTAGCTGATCAAAGACTTAATTTGACTGATGTCCTGGAGTCAATCCTTCATGGACTAGAGCACATGACAACAAATATATGCTTATAGGAACAAAATTATAAACAACAGATTCAAAAAGCTATAAAATGCAACCTGAACTTAGAGTGACAGCATACTTTGACGGTGTACCTGAAAGGTTTCTGCTGTATTGTGGGTCGAAAATATGAGGCTGAAGTTCTCTGGCCTGATCAGGATGTCCCAGGCCAGCCCAATCTCATCAAATCTTGAAAGCTAAGCAGAGTCAACTGTGGTTGGTACTTGGATGGGAGACCTCCAAGAAAGTCCAGGATTGCTATTGAGAGGCAGGCAATGGCAAACCATCTCTGTTTATCTCTTGCCTTGAAAACCCTATGGGATCACCGTAAGTCAGCTGCAGTTAAGAGTGACAGTTAAGAACTGACAGTTGACTAGGAAGGATCAAGAAGGATCCTAAGTTAGGAAAGTGGGAAACTTAGCCCATTCCTAACAAGTCTGAGGAAAATAGCTCCTAAAAGTTGGGGGAGGGCAGTGACCCAATAGACTGTGGATAAGGAAGGACACTGGAACTTATGTGAATGTTCCTGCCTTCACCTACTTTAGTGTCAGTTAGACCAAGAAGCTTATGCTAGTTTATGTAAGAAAAACTACCATGAAATCTCTCTCCTCAAGTTTTAAAGACCTGTCTGAATAACAGAACAGTTATCTGTAACAAATTGTATAAAAATTTATTTGTATGCAAAGTGATCTCACTCCTGTTGCCTGCTGACCTCATAAATCCTAAATTTGATTCTTACCTAACCAGGGCTCTTTTTCAGCAGGAACACACCAGAACGCCATTCCAGCTGGCGTCCGAGCCTGCCCCGCCCCCACCCTGCTGGGCCTTAAAGGGAAAGTTCCTACAGAGAGCCAGCAGGAAAAAACCCCACCCGGCGCTTTCCCTTTAAGTGCAGCAAGCCAGCAGGAGAAAGCCCCACCCAGAGATTTGCACTGAAAGACCTGGTTCTGCATTTGGCTTGCTGACGTCACGTCGCTCTCCCTGCTCCGGTAAGTGCCTCCCCCATCTCTTTCTTCTCTCTCTCTTTCTCTCCCCCCCACCTTCCTTCCTTCCTTCCTTCCGTCCTTCCTTCCTTTCTTTCTCTCTCTCTCTCTGTCCCCACCCTCCTTCCTTCCTTCCTTCCTTCCTTCCTTCGTTCCTTTTTTTTCTTTCTTTCTCTTTCTCTCTCTCCTTCCCCCTTCCTTTCTCTCTCTCTCTCCCCTCCACCTTCCTTCCTTCCTTTCTCTCTCTCCCCTATCTATCTTTCTTTCTGTCATTCTCTATCTCTCTATCCCCATCTTTCTTTCTTTCTTTCTCCCTCCCTCCCCCTTCCTTTCTCTCTCTCTCTCCTCCCCTTCCTTCCTCTCTCATCTATCTATCTATCTATCTATCTATCTATCTATCTATCTATCTATCTATCATCTATCTATCTATCTATCTATCTATCTATCTTTCCTTCCTTCTTTCCTTCTTTCTCTCTCTCTACCCCCACCTGCCTTTCTTTCTCTCTCTTCCCTCCCTTCCTTCCTTCCTTCCTTCCTTCCTTCCTTTCTGTTTCATTTTGTTCTTTGTGTTTTTATAAAAAAAATTATTGAAAGGGGGGGGAATGTAAAAAAGCAGAGAGCCTAGGAAATGCTGCTTTTGACAATATCTTTAATTTTTGAGCATTTCTTTCATTTTCTCATGGCATCTTCTGCTTAAGAAAAGTAAATTTGAAGCCTGAGTTCATTGTTGTGTCTTTTTGGGAATGGCTTGCAAATCTATGTGTGTCTAAAGTCTGTATTAAAGTGGTTTGGTGCTTACTGCCATGCAAAGAGAAAACATCTGAAAAAGTAGCTTCATTGTTGTGTGTGTTGGCAGAACACTTGACTGTTGCATGGGGCACTTTGGGGGACATCTGCAGAGAAACAGAGATGTAACTAAAAATGAGCATGGTCAGCAACACTTTGGAGATTGCCTGTTTTGTGAAATTTAAAAAGTGGGCAGAGTTTCTGAAGAAGATGATTGCCCCTTTTCTCCTGCCACTGGGCTGACATTTGCCATTAATGGGCCAGCAAAGGTGATGTTCTTAACCCTCCTAATAAGAGAGATTTCTGCTTCTGAGGAGTTGACTTCCAACGATTGGTGATCTTGTGATGGTAGTGATACTTTGATGTGGTAAAGACCACCTGTTCACAGGATCATTTTACCTGTGGGACATACTCTGCATGGTAACCACTCCACTGGTACATAATTGCTTGTAAAAACTATTATAGTGTAATAATTCAGGTGGGTAGCCGTATTGGTCCGAAACAGCGGAACAAAGTTGGAGTCCAAAGTTTCATCCAAGGTATAAGCTTTTGTGTGCATGCTCACTTCTTCCATCTGAAGAAGTGTGGGTGGCACATGAAATCTTATACCTTGAATAAAATTTTGTACCTTGAATAAAATAGTCCACAAACTACTCCCGTCCAGTGCATCCAGAAACCTAGAAGAAGAAGAGATTGGATTTATACCCCGCCCTTCACTACCCAAGGGAATCTCAGAGCGTCTTACAAACTCCTTTCCCTTCCCCTCCCCACAACAGACACCCTGTCAGGTAGGTGGGACTAAGAGAGCTCTGAGACAACAGATGGTACAGAGCTATGGTTTGCCCAAGGTTATCCAGCAGCTGCAGGGGGGGGGAGTGGGGAATCAAACCTGGTTCTCCCAGATTAGAGTCCGCGCACTTAACCACTACACCAAACTGGCTCCTAGTGTTGTTCTGCCAGTGAACTAGGGTTGCCAACTCCAGGTTGAGGAAATCCCTGAAGATTTGGGAGTGGAGGGTGGGGTTTAGGGGAAGGAGGGACCTAAGCAAGGCATAATGCCATGGACTCCACTTTCCAAAGCAGCCATTAACCTGATCTCTGTTGTTTGGAGCTCAGTTGTAATTCCAGGAGATCTCCAGACCCCACCTATAGGTTGGCAACCCTAAAAAATCATATTCAGCGTACTAGTTCTGCAGGAAGGCAAGCTGATTTCCGTGGGAACCTAACCTTTAGGAATTGATTCCAATCCAGTGTGGGAATAATTGTTGGACATAAGATATTGGTTCAGGCAAGATTTTGTATAGATGGGACAGAAAAAAATGTTTTTATTGGTTTTGTCAAAACTGTTTTGACAACAAGGTAAACAGAATAAGAAGCAAAAGATGGATGTGGCTGGATGACCACACTTCTGGTAACATCGGGTGTGGCCTAATATGTTAATGAGCGGTGCTGTCAGGGGTGTGGCCTAATATGCTAATGAGTTCCTGCTGGGCTTTTTGTACAAAAAGAGCCCTGTACCTAACTATTCCCCCCACCCTGCGACGTTAAGTAGAAGTTTGTTATTTTAGATTTACCATCAGCCTCTCATATGCCATTATCAAACTAGGACAAAAAAATAGGATTTTAGTCTCTCCCTTCAGTTCCCTAAACTGGGTCAGCATCTAACAATATACATTCAAACAACTAGACGGGACAGCCAGAGAAGAAAAAGGAGAACCCTGTGAGGTTAGGGGGGGAGGGGGGAGGAGAAAAAGGCCAGATTATTTATGTGTCAACAATAAATATATGTAATAATATTTTTTTAAAAAAAATGGAAATAAATTTATGCTGGAATTACCTTAAATGCTATGTATTTGCTACAACTAGTACAATGAGCCTGCAGTAGCTGTGCAAATTCTCCAAATTAATCTCAGCATAGTTACATACAGAACAGCTCCTACAGGGAAAAAAACCTTTAGGTAAATGACTCCCCGTCATTCAGCTGGTGTCCTTCAGTTCAGGAAGCCTGCTTCTAACCAATACATCTCTTGAGATTTTTAGCCCTCCTGGCTGTGAACAAAGGAGGATTTTGGCATCTAGGGATGTTTGATAGAAGGTGCCAGTATAATAGTCTGCACTGGTTTGAATGTACTGTTATAGGTTAAAGGTATAATCATCCTCTCTACCCTTTGATTACAAGTCTTTGGGGTAAGTAAAGATGCTCTAGATCAGGGGTGGGCAATTGTTTTGGCTCGGGGGGCGCTTTGTGGGAGCGGAGGTTAGCGGAGGGCCGCACCTTTTAAAATGATTCATTAGTTAACTTTGCATTTCAGAAAAGGTATAAATTGTATCATAAAAATCAATAAATATAAATTAAATAAAATAGTGGTGGTTTTATTCAATTTATTTATTGTGCTAATTTCATATCATCTATAGCTGCAAGCACATTTAATTTTAGAATCAGTTTAATGAGACAAATGTACCCTATCACACTTTTCTACAATTTTTTTTCAAATCAGGAGTGAGATTGCTTGTTGAGATTCTCATCACAGCCTGCAAGTTAATGTCTGTCAAATGTCTGTTAATGTCTATATTTACTCTTGTTGATCTTCATGCAAGAAAAACTTTGCTCACGAATATATGTAGACCCAAATACAGAGAACATTTTCCCAGCAGATTTCTTCATACATGGAAACTTTTCAGCAGACAAAGATTTGTAAAAGTCAACTAATGTCACAGCGTTAAACATTTCTTTCACTGTGTGATCTGACTGCATGTAAATAAGTTCAAGCTGCAGCTCCTCAAGTGCTGACAGTGGCCAACTGTCTTGGCAGGCCGCAAAAAACTCTGTGGTGGGCCGCATGTGGTCCCCGGGCCACCATTTGCCCACCCCTGCTCTAGATGTGTTATAGGCTCTATGAAAAGCTCTTTTCAAAATGCATGTGGGTGATTGTATCATCCCTGGGTCCACTATATAGGATTGTAATGTCAGCAGTTTGTGACTTGACTATTACACTTGATGGAAGTGACACACATCCTGACAAATGGGACATTTGATACCAGATCTGTTGCCTATTTAAATATTCTTTGGGAAAATACTTTTAGGCTAAATTAATTCTGCATTATACAAACTTTAAACTCTAATAATTATGATTATTTTGATTTTTATCTTGATTAATTTGGAGAATTTGCACAGCTACTACAGGCTCATTGTACTAGCTGTAGCAAGTACATAGCATTTAAGGTAATCCCAGCATAAATTTATTTCTATTTTTTTTTAAAAAAATTATTATTACATATATTTATTGTTGACACATAAATAATCTGGCCCCTTCCCCCCTAACAATTTCAGAAAGCAACACCTGGTCTCATTTATATATATGTATATACAAAATTCTGAATACATGTATTTTTGGATGTATGTCATTGTATAATAAGGAATATTGACCACTGAGGCCCATAGGGACTGAAACACGTGTGGTCCTTAGGTCAAAAGTTTTATCTATCAGTTTGATATGTACTGCAATCAGTTCCTAATGAACCAAGTTTTAATTGTCTAATATTTGGACTGTCTCTTTTAATTTTATTATGTTTTATTTATGTGTACACTCTAATAAATGTTTATATTTTGTATAATAATTCTTTTGTTAGCTTGACCCTCTCGGTTCGCAGTTCTTCCAGCTATGCCAGATTAGACAACTGGCTCACTATCTGTCTCACCCCAACCTAAACATAGTAAACCATGCAACAGTCACCTTCAGGATAGACTACTGTAGCTTGCTCAACATGGCCCTACCCTTGTGCCTGACCCAGAAGCTCTAACTGATCCAGAATGCGGCCATGCAGGTCCTTACGGGGACACCTAGGAAGGCATATGACCAACTTGTGCTGCGCAAGCTGCACTGGCTCCCAGTGGAGCACCAGATCAGGTTCAAGGTCTTGGTTTTGACCTTCAAGACCCTTAGCAGTCAGGGACCCACATACCTTTAAGACTGCCTCTCTCAGTATGCCCCTGGAAGAGCATCATGCTCCAGGAATAAGAACTTTCTGGTGGTCTGCTGCCCAAGAAAGTTCCAGCTGTCATCAACTAGGGCCAGGGCTTTTTTGGCCCTGGCTCCCGCCTTGGGGAACTCTTTGCCAGAGAATATCAATACCCTGTGGGATTTACTACCTTTCTGCAGGGCATGCAAGGCAGAGATGTTCTGCCAGGCATTTGGTTGAGGACAGCGATGAGACAGTATAAAAGCTGGCACTTTCACACCCCTCACCTTCCGCAACCCCCTCCCCCACAGGCAGCCTGTGGAAATTAAAACCCACTATCTTGGGAAGTGTTTTATTTGCTGATGTGTTATAGATATTTTAACACTGGTTTTAACTTGAATTATTTATTGTACTTGTTCTGTTGTAAGCCACCCTAAGCCCTGGTTGCAAGGAAGGGTGGCCTAATAAATCTAATTTAATAAATAAATAATATGCGTACACATAATACACATGCACTTTTGTGTTCCCATATGGTATTTGTAAATTTAGATTTAAAAAAAAAAAGAAATAAATGAACACCTTAAAAAGAGCATAATTAAAAACAGTAGAGATTGTCAGGACAAAAAGGACCTGATTCTCTGCTGATTTACGAAACTGCATTAAAAAAAAAATTATGGTACTGCATTGCTGCCTTTTTTCTGCCATGTCTTCCTAAATCCAGCTATAAAACACAGAGTTTAAAACACCATGCAAAAATATGATTACATTATATTAATTCCTGTATTGAGCTGGACACCAATATTTGATGGATTTCTGTCTCTTGCCTGCAAAAACTGGCATATCGGGAAACCATAGCTCCTTAATAAAAGGATTGTCAGCTGTCATGTTCTGCTGATCAATGTTGCTATAATTGGGGTGGGTAGTTTTGAAAATGTGTATGCACAGTAAATTGCAAGCTTATTTTGAGTCCTGAAGATGTACTGCATTGGAACTTGGAAGGAATTATTTCTTTTTTATGTGTTGCCTTGAGATCTGAAGTCTTGCGAGAAAGGAAACTATATTACATTTAAAGTGTCTCCAGGCTTAAATAAATCTATGCAAAGTGTTTCATTTTGTAGGCATGGCATCTTTACCCATTTATTTGGAAGCTGTGTATGCAATAAAGAGGAGTGGGTTTAGCACCAATATAATGCTTTTTTGCGTGATGAATCGCAACAGCCTGAGAATATTATATTGTGCTCCGTTTATCATGCAACCATAGCAGAAGGGATATGTTATACTTTTATAACCTTCTGCTTATAGTAGAGAGGTAGGCACCCAGTGTGAGCTAGAAAATATAATGGAGAAGTCTGTGGAAGCAGGTTCACTTTGTGCATAATTCTAGTACCGCAGCTGAAGAAAATCAATGAGGACAAAGCATTGATCTCCTTGCAGAGTGCAAATGCAGTTAGCTCTGGAATGCTCTGCTGGGATTTTTGTTATTAAAGTCATTTGATTGCACACATGTTTGCTAACCAAATTCTTATCATGCAGCACTTCACTGGGATAGACTTAGCATTAGTTGTGTGTATATTAGGTACATATATCTATATATTCAAAAGAGACAGTAAGAAAATTCTTGTTTCAGAAGAAGGAAGGGTTGCATGTGCACACTTTGACTCTTTGCATGTTTGCTCAAGGCTAAACCAAATTGCCTTTTCTTCAATGACATTTCGCAATGTCACCAAATATATGAACATCTTGCAGAAAGTGGTGTGAATATGAATCACTCCAGAAAAATATTACCTTCAGTTATGATTAATTTCATGTTACTGTATGAGGTGGTAATTTATTTTCCTTTTTGTATATTATTATTATTATTATTAAAGAAGCAAATGTAACAAGTAGAATTTGAAGAGCAGACTGTATAGACAGATACACTTCTTTATTTATATATGGTCTATATTTCATGCTTGTCAGTGAAAATATTTTTATAACATACAGCCTCCACAACTGTGGGAAATAAATCAAGTATTTTAAAAGTGATTGTAGATTATTAATTTAGGGCTGTCATAATATAGTGTTTTCTTTAATGGAAATTTATATCATTTTCCCTCCTGCTGAAACTCAAAGGTAGACATTGATGTGGAGAGGGAAAAAGACTGATGGATCTGGAGCTGCACGCTGATTTATATTTGAGAATAAACATATTTGAGAATAAACATATATTTAAAAATAAACATAGCTGATTTATATTTGAGAATAAACATATCAGAATTTGACATAATTTAGGATGTTTCATATTGAAACAAATTAAATGTGGATCCACTGAAGATTACCTTTATAGTACAGTATAATCTAATAAAATCTAAATGAGTAACCTCCCTACAATAATTAGACATCAACTATTGTGAGGCAAAGCACCCTAATTTCCCTCAAGGGTTAACATAATTATTAGCAGGCTGCTCCATTTCACAGATGTCCATGGTTTGGGTCTTCCTGCAGATACCATCCTTATCTCTTTCAAGACCAGATTCAAGAATGTGGTAATTGGCTAATCGTGAGAACCTGTGCACAGTTGTGTAACCAGAAGGGAGAGGGGAATTAGGAGTGAATGTTAACATCTTCTGGAAGTTCCATCAAGGGAGATTCTTGACTGGATCCAAGAAACCACCAGAGGGCAAAATATTATAATAAGGCTATGGGCCAGAGGGAAGCCATGCTAACTTTATGGTTATGCAATGCTAGTGTGCTTTGGTATGTTATACTACATGGTGATTGACTGCAACATATTGAATGATTTAGGCTACAGCTTGGACTCTTATGTTGCAAGGTGTACCATCTAATACCAGGTACTAAATGTATTAGATAGAAAAGTTAGTTTTTGTATTTCTCTGTTACTAAACTAAAGAGACAGTACTACATAGTGATATCCTTATAAAAAACTTTTCATTAAACATTTATATATATATTACAAAGGTTTGCTTTATTTGTGTACATTTAACGTCAAGGACCCACAGGGCTGGATGCTGCTCAGGTAAAAAGACGTTGTGACCCAGGGGGACCCAGGCTTGGGTCTCTGAAACCTATATGTTTAAAAGCCTTAACTATGCCTTTAAGAACTCACACTACAAAATGTATAGGCCTCTGTGAAACCTTTAGGAGAAATTTTGTCTTGTTGTAGGTCTTATTGATCGCCAAAAAATATGACTGCCGTATTTTAATTTTAGCATGGTCTTGTAGCAGGCTCATTCATCCAGATGTAATTTTCTTGCTTTAATGAAAGTTTTATCCCGACTCAGTTTTTTAGTTTTCAAGCTGTGTTAACAGATATTCTTGCACAGGTATGTTCCACTTATCTGAATAGACAAGCAATGCTCAAACCATTTTAGTTTCAAACATTTCAGCCTTTTTGCACCAAACCATAAAGATGAAAAATTGGAAGGATTCAAATGAAATACCACCTACTCCCTTATGAACCCACTGACCAATACTGTCATCCTTGTTTTGGGTGTCCCTGCCATTTGAGATTAAGCAACTGGCAACCTGAGAGAGGGCCTTCTCTTTCCTCAGGAAAACTCATACATCCTGTTTTGTTGCCATCTACCACCAACAGGTGAGGCCTCTTTGGTTTGGTGTTCTCTTGATAATCCCTCCTTACATAAGAACACAACAGAAGCCATGTTGGATCAGGCCAATGGCCCATCCAGTCCAACACTCTGTGTCACACAGTGGCCAAAAACCAGGTGCCATCAGGAAGTCCACCAGCATGGCCAGAACTCCAGAAGCCCTCCCCCCAAGCATCAAGAATACAGAGCATCACTACTTCAGACATAGTATTCCACCTATACCTTGTGGTAATAGCCACTGATGGACCTCCATTTCAAAAGTTTATCTAATCACCTCTTGAAGCTATCTATGCTTGTAGCTGCCACTTCCTGTGGCAGAGAATTCCACACTGAATCATTGAGAGTGTCTAGAAACCCAGTCTGTTTCTCCTGACTTGAACACATATTGACTCAATCAATGTTGTTGTTCAGTCACACAGTTGAGTCCGACTCTTTGCGACCCCATGGACCACATCACGCCAGGCCCTCCTGTCTTCTGTTGTGTTCTGGAGTTTGCTTAATTTCATGTTCGTTGCATCGATGACACTGTCTAACCATCTCATCCTTTGCTGTCCCCTTCTTCTTTGACCTTCAATCTTTCCCAGCATCAGGGTCTTCTCCAGTGAGTGCTCCCTTCTCATTTGGTGGCCAGAATATTTGAGCTTCAGCTTCAGCATTTGGCCTTCCAGGGAACAGTCAGGGATTATTTATTTTAGGATTGACTGATTTGATCTCCTTGCAGTCCAAGGGACTCTCAAAAGTCTTCTCCAGCACCATAATTCAAAAGAATCTATTCTTCGGTGCTTGACCTTTCTTATAGTCCAACTCTCGCAGTCATACATCACTACTGGGAAAACCATGGCTTTGACCATACGGACTTTTGTTGGCAGGGTGATGTCTGTTTGTTATACTGTCTAGGTTTGCCATCACTTTTCTTCCAAGGAGCAGGCGTCTTTTAATTTCCTGGCTGCAGTCACCATCTGCAGTGATCTTGGATCCCAGGCAGGTGAAGTCTGTCACGGCTTCCATGACTTCCCCTTCTATTTGCCAAGGAGTGATGGGGCCAAATGCCATGATCTTAGTTTTTTTGATGTTGAGTTTCAATCAATGTGCAAATAGTTAAAATCACCTATCATGACACAGTTATTTCATCTACCTGCTTTCCTTAATTATTTTGCTATTTTTAAATCATCCTCTAACTTTTGATCTGCTAGGCGATAAGAAAATCCCAGAGTTAAACTTCCTTTTGGGCACACTATTTCCACCCATAGCATTTCTGTAAGCCTCTACCTAGGAAAATTACAGTGGCCGAAGACAGACTGCCAATCTGAAGCGGAGGCAAAGCGGAGGGAACTGGAGCGGGGGAAAAACTCACGGAGCTGGCCGGTCACACTGGCCAGAGCAATGCGGATCAGCGGCGATACGGAGCGTTCAGACTGCCCACGGAGGGTTCACACTGGCGCGTAGCCAGCCCGCGCGGCTCGCGCGGGCCGCTGCACTTTTTTTTTGTTTTCCTTTGATGTTTTTCGCATATGTGCATATGCGCAAATGCGCATATGCGCAAATGCGCATATTAGATATGCGCATATTGCAAATGCGCATATGCGCAAATGCGCATATGCGCATATGCGCAAAACTTTTTGCCGGTGCGTTCACACTTCCTCCGGATGCCTCCCGCTTCTTCCAGTTCACACTGTTTGGAAGCGGGAGGCATGCGGAGGAAGGCCCCTGAACACCGGGAAAAACTGGTGTCCGGGTAAAGCGGAAGGAAAGCGGCTGGGAGACGGGTAAGTACGCAACGGAGCCGATGGGCAGATGCGCATGTCTGAACGGGCTCCTTTCCTCCGTTTGCGAAGCGTGCCTGCCCCGCTTCAGATTGGCAGTCTGTCCTCGGCCAGTCTTTCTCCACATTGGGGACCAAAGCAGCTTACATTATTCTCTCCTTTTTCTCTGCACAACCATGTGAGGTTGGTTAGACTGAAAGTATGTGACTGGTCCCAAAATTACCCAGTCAGCTTCTACCACAAGATGGGGATCTGAACCTGGGTCTTGCAGACCCTACTTTCAAGCTCTAACTGCTGCACCACACTGGCTTTCATAGGGTGGCTGCTGCTGAACAGCAGCAAGCAGCCAGGCCTAGGGGGGACTGAGGACAACAATGCCCCTGGAACTTGCTGACCGAGACCCAGCCAGATGCTGGTTGATTGGATGCTGCCTGCTCACTGCTGTGATTCTGAATGCCACCGTCGCTATCTGTTTATTTGTCTGCTTTTATTATAAATTATGAAATGCTGTTTTAAACTCGTAACTTATTGTTATGATACTTTAAACTTGTAACATTGCTTATGATTTTAAACTGTTGGAAGCTGCCTTGAGCTGGCTTGTCTGGCAAGGCGGGGTATAAATGAAAAGAATAAATAAATAAATAGTTGAGTCCTGCAAGTCAGATGGTATCAAGTCGTTCAAAGGGTGCTGCCAGGCCTAGGGTTACCACCCTCCAGGTGGAACCTGGAGATCCCCAGAATTACAACCGAACTCTAAACAGCAGAGCTTTGTCTTCCTGGAGAAAATGGCTGCTTTGAAGAGTGGACTCTGTGGCATTATATCCAGCTGAGGCCTCTCCCTTCCCCAAACCCAGCCCTCCTTACACTCTACCACAAAATCTCTAGGAATTTCCCAGCCTGGCACTGGCAACCCTTGTCAAGTCTGGCCTTAAAGATCCCTCCCTGAAAGGTCAAAATAGGCCTGGGAAGGGCCCTGCCCCCTTACCTTCCTTTTTCTGACAGAACCAGTTAGAAGCCCTCCCCCCAAGAAAGTTTTAAGAGGTCAGTGGAGCCGGCAACAAAAGAGGTAGGCGAGAGAAGCTCAGATCTCCTTTTAAAATGTCCCCCTGCTGTTTAGGCATTCATACTGCAGGAGGAATCCTTTCCAATCTCAGCTCCAGTTCTGCTTTTGCTCCCCCCACCCCCAGCTATTAGCCAGTCTATCTCTCACTGTCAATGCAGCAGGGCCTGAGAGTAGATCACTGTGGCAAACATTTTAAAAGGTATTTTTTTGAGGGGAGGGGGATTCAGCTTTCCTCAGCTTTTTTTTTTTTAAACTTATTGGATTTTTCTGCAGTCACAGAGTCCCCTGAGTCTGTAGGAAAGCATGTTGGGGGAGAATGTGTCCTCTGTGGAAATAAGTATCTGCAGGCTGACTGTTGAAAATTAGAGATATAGATATTAGAGATATAGATATTCAAATTGGAGATATAGATATTAGAGATATTCTATAGAGATATAGAATTAGAGATATAGATTTTCAAATGTATGGTGATAGCAGCTAAAACTATTTATGCAGCAAAATGGAAATTAGCTGTCTGTCCATGTTTAGAAGAATGGGAAAATAAACTTTCTGAATATGCAGTAATGGCAAAATTAACAACCTTCCTGAGAAACAGGTCTATTACGAAATTTGAGGAGAGTTGGAATGTGTATTAGGTGTACTATGCTAGCAGGAGACAAAGTTATAATGAGAAGCAGTGTAAAACATTAAATACAAACATATGATAATGAAATAGAAGTAGAATTAACATGTGTTCTAAATGTAAAATCTTGAACACAAATGGGTTCTTGATATTATTATTATTATTATTATTATTATTATTATTTAATTTATACCCTTGTAGGGTTCTCTTTGAGCCTCAAATATATATATACTGGATATATGTATGCCTCCGACTTGCACATGCTAACATGCTTTGAGTAAGTCTCCACAGACTGTGAATAGGAGCCTGGTGTTCGAATGGAGCCTGGTGTTTGGACAGTCTATTCGGAGTCAAAGGCCAGATTTCATGGACCTTTTGGAGTACAGGCCTATGTGGTGTATTTCAACACATTATTTTCATTCAATTATTGAGAATGCTGGATTTAATAACAAAATGAGAGCACTGTGACCTTTTGGCTGGGAAGTTTCCCAAAGGGCCAGCTATTGTGAACAACAACAGATTTTTGGCAATACAGTTTGGATGCTTGAATGCAGAGAAGGGGGAGCAATGGTACCCGTCGTTCGCTGTTGGGCTCAAATGGTAAAGACAGACACAGGCTAAAATCATTTAAAAGATTAAAGATAAATGGGGACCCCCTTGTTCGCTCCTGTCTTCTTTTGCTCCTGTCTAACAGTCACCAGTTTAGTGGGAAAGCACCTGGTATGTATAATGGGGAGTACCTTAATGGAAAGCACCTGAGAACAAATAGATTACATATACTGACAGATCCACACCCCAAGCAGATAGGGAGAAAGCCCCATTCTAAAGGTCTTCAGTCTAAACCTCCACTTAAGAACATATTATAGGATATATTTATAGATATTCATACACAAGTAAAGAAGGAAAATGTGTATTATACATACATATATAGGAAGAATCATGAAGCTGACATTAATAGGTCATGTAGTTCATTAGTATTGGCTCCTGGTTCACTGAAGGTACATTGCTTTGAATCACCTAACTATACACAGGTAGGCTAATCACTTAACTATATGGTGACAGCCCTACCTCAATATATACATATATGTACAGTAAGCATATAATGCATATATGTATGGTAAGTACATGGGGACAATTCTACCTCAGTATATTAGAGTATTATACAATACCTGTATAATATATCGTACCATAATATATCTGTACCTATATATCTGTACATCTATTATAAATATACCTCGGTATTAAGATGGTTAAAGAAAGACCTTGGGAGCCCCCAAAATACCTACCCTTGTGGAGTTTAGAGTAAAGGGTCACCCTAACATTTGGCAGGATAGGTAAGCAGGAATCTTGGGAGCCTGGGAGTCCTGGGCACTCACCCTTCAGAGTAAAGTGTCACCCTGACATTTGGCGTGGACCAACTTATGCAAGAAGGGTGATGCAAAGTTCCCACAAAAAGTCCCGAAAAACAAGATAATAAAAATGATGACTAAGGGGTCCGAAGGCGGGGTGATTCTGATTGGACAATAGAGGTGGACAGATGCACCAGAAAAAGGTATAAGAATGGAAGGATGGCTGAATGGAAGGCAGGTCAAGAGAGAATTGCACCTGTGCTTTCTCTCCTGCCCTCACTTCTATTTCCACAGGAACAACCTGGAAAAGGTCCTCTCCATCCAAACTCCATATTGGATTGGTAAGATAACATGCTCTGCTATGCTGCCATGCCATGCCATTATGTTTGCCTGTTATTTTGGCTTATTGCTTATGCTAAAAACGAGTAAGTTAGAATAATAGAATGTGAATTAGAGGATGCATACAATGGTCTTTTCTGTGTATTAAAGACATTCTCTTGTGACCATATCTTCACTTATCAGTTTACTAACAATTATGTACAAATAAAAACGTTATAAATTTATAAACCTAGAGTGTGTCTCCTTCCTAGGAAAGCACTGTTTTGTCTGGAGCAAGATAAACAATCTTCACTCTCGCATACTATAGTTGACCTAGGAATAAAGGTTAACACCCTGCCCTATCCCATAAGTGGGACCTTCCTTTGCATCTTGATATTTTTTTTTATCTGTTGAAAGTTCTAACGAATATGTTGAGCCAATATCCAATACTGAATATGTAGTAATGATGAAATAATGATGTAGTCAAAATAGATTAACTATGAAGTTTGAAACTTAAACTTAAAAATGTTGAACACAGCTATATTTAAATAGAAGAATGATTGTATATTATAGTGGCATGTTATAGCCTCAAAATTACAGTGAAGAGGATGTAAGGGAAAATATTTTCTCTTACACATTTTGTATTATGTTACTGTCCTCAACAAATGCAGTTATGTTGTAAACCCTTTCCCTTTTCTTTTCTGGACCCCCACTGTCTTCTCAAATTCTAAAAATAAAAATAAATAAGTGTTTTACTGTTAAAAAAAAAGCTGATCAGAGTACAACAGATGCATTGGAGTGTAGCAGTACAGTCCTAAAAACAGTTTAATGGGAGTAAGCCACACTGAGTAGACTTCAGTAGGATTCTGAGTTGGCCTGCTTAGGATAGCACTATCCATCTCCTAGTAAACTCTAGGAATTCTTCCTGCCTCTCCTGTTCTCTTCCAGCTTGTCCTGAAGGAATAAAAGGGCCTATGAACATACTTCTCATGAGCTGGTTCATTGATATATGTCCTCAATGTAAACTTGTCCATTCTCCTAGTGGCACTGCAGGCTCCTGCAGGAGATTGTAGGAGGGAAGTGGCATGGTATAGCCCATTTTTATCCATTCTACTAGAAATTATGGCTGAAGGCCAGAAAGTAATGAATGTTTCCATGGCTGATTTTTGTCAAGTAGTATGAAGTCTCACTGCATCAGTGGGCAGCAGCAGTTCTTAGCATTTGAGCTCAATTTTTTATAGTTTTTCAACAAAATTCTGTTTGTATTAGTATTTATGGATGGCTGTGATCTGACTTTCAAATGGTTGCTGTGCCTCTTGCATGATCAGATTCTACTCTACAGTAATTAATTTTTAAAAAAGAAACTGTACTCTCATTACACTACAGCTTAAATTTTAAGCCATATCATTATTTCTGCTACATTCACCTGTCCATGTCCACAGCCTACTCTAAGCAGAATACCACTTTCTTCAAAATGAAATGGTACCGTGTGCTTTTCAGATAATAAACTAAGTCCACCCCCTGCCTGCATCTCAGCACTTCTCAACATCCCTACTGGAGTCAGTTTAATTATTTATTGTGAACTATCTGAATGCAGCTCTGTTCTTCCTTCATGAATTGCTTGAGAAATGATCCCAGTTTTAAGAAAATAAACCTGATGCATCTGTGCTGAATAGTTTAATGTGGACAAATTTCAGCTCATGGCTTATTCACAAAAGGCTTAACACTGTTTGCTATTCACTATTCATGGTATGTGTGTGCTTGCTCATCTGTGTGAGATGTTATTATTGCTTCTGCTTCAGGGTAGGATGAAGGAATGTTTTTCCAAGGCAAATGTTAGCTAGATAGGTATGCACCTGCATGTCCTAATATCCCTCAAATCTGGATTTTCCGATAATTTGTACCCTGCTATTTCATGCACACTTGGGGTAGGCAATGGAAGTATTAAAGAGCAGAAATAAAAATATCCCATTAAAGTTAAAATCTTTCTAACAGTGTGGCCCTGTGGTACTGCTACTCTCTGGTTACTGCCACCAAGCTAGCTGTGGTCGCAAAAAACAGAGTTGCCATTACAAAATATATGCTAATATAGCAGTACCCACAATATCACTAGCAACTCTACCACCACCCACTGATTAAGTCAATGCACCACATTAGCCATGCATGGAAAGAGCCAACCAATATGTGGCAATGATTGAACACCACAGTAGTGTCGTTCTATTCAGTACACATCCCTTTATGCACTAGTGGGCTGCCAGAAAAACAACCTTACAGCTGAATGTGCACTGAATTAATTGAGCATAGTGAAAAACATAATGAGTAAGGTCAGGGCTATTTTTGGGCAGGAACACACAGGAATGGAGTTCCGGCTGGCTCCTGAGTTGGCCGCGCCTACAACCAAAACCTCTGGTGTGCATGACTACAGAGCATGCTGCCCTCCCCACATTACACACAAAAGGGAAAGGCGGCATGTTAAAATGCCATCTTTCCCTCTGGGGAGCCCCTCTGAATTTCCTTGTCAATTTCACTCCCCACCAGTCAGTTGAGAGTGAAATTGACAAGGAAAAGCCTGGCTCTGCCTCCTCTTCTCTAGCTGACATGTGGCAGCTGGAAAAGAGCAGGCAGGGAACCCAGGCATGTTGAAAATGCCTTTCTTTCCCTCCCCAATCTGATCCCAGACTAGAAAGGCAGTGCTGAAGTGGGGTGGAGAAGCTCGAGGGGGGGGGGGGGGGAAGAGGCAAGCTTCCATGCGTGCTCTGTGCTTTCCTAGCCCCCATCTAATATGCTAAGGAGCTTCACTGTCAGGGATGTGGCCTAATATGCTAATGAGTTTCTGCTGGGCTGAAAGCCCTGAGTAAGGTAATGCAAAAATATCAATTTAATACAGCAACAAGTAAATGCAGGTCCAAAAATGGGTCTGTAGAAAACAGAGTTAGGATACAGGATGATCCTGGCAGGCTGGAAAACTGAGCTAAAACAAATAAAATGGATTTCAGTGGGGATAAATGTAAAGTTCTGCATTTAGGACAGAGAAAGCAGAAAGGCTCAGTGCCTATTTTGCCTCAGTTCCCCCCCCCCCCCCCGAAGAAGAGAACAGGCTCTTCTAGAGATGGTAGTAGGCAAATCACAGCATCTGGGCTGCCGGTTGACATGGACAGAGAGGTAGTTGAGAAGCACCTGGCTGCACTGAATGATCCCCAGGGCCAGATGGTATGTACCCAAGAGTGCTCAAAGAACTTTCTAGAGAGCTAGCAGAGCCTTTGTCCATCATCTTCCAGACCTCTTGGAGGATGGGAGACATGCCACAGGACTGGAGGAGGGCAAATGTTATCCCAATTTTCAAAAAAGGGAGGAAGGATGACCCAGGAAAATGCAGGCCAGTTAGTCTGACCTCTGTCCCAGGGAAGATACTGGAGCAGATTTTAAAGGGATCAATCTGTGAGCATCTAAAGGACAACTTAGTGATCTGGGTAAGTCAGCACAGATTTGTCCCCAACAGGTCCTGCCAGACCAACTTCATTTCCTTCTTTGATCGAGTGACAAGCTTACTGGATTGAGGGAATGCTGTTGATGTTGTTTACCTGCATTTCAGTAAAGTTTTGACAGGATTCCCCATGATCTTCTGATGGATAAACTAAAGGACTGTGGACTGGACCATAAGATAGGTGGATAGGGAATTGGTTGGAGAACCACACTCAGACAGTAGTTGTCAATGGCATTTCATTGGAATGGAGGGAAGTGTCCCATGGGGTGCCAGAAGGCTCAGTTTTGGGCCCGATACTTTTGAAAGGAGCAAAACCTTCACTCTGAGTTTTAAAAGTTTTTCCTCTTTGGGTAGAGAAGAGTCAGGAATGGAGGAGGAAGTCAGTTCAATTGCTTTCCAGACTTACCTCAGCCTACCTTCAAACAAATGCTAATAGGTCTAGACCAGGGGTGTCAAACATGCGGCCCGTGGGCCAATCGGGCCCTTGGAAGGCTTGTATCAGACCCACAGTGGAACTGGCTAACTCCTGCTTCTTCTACTAGTTCTGCTGCTGCTGCATTGTAGCTTCCTTGCCAGACTCTCTTAATCGCTCAGGAGCGATAGATAGGCAAGCTTCTGTTCCCTGCTCTGGCTGAGGCTCCTCCCCCTTCGTCTGCCAGGCAGAGGAAGGGAATGAGCCAGAGCTTGGTTTCTGGCCAGGGTGCCTCAATCACACAGGAAGGAAGAGCAAGCCTTTCTTCCCCTCCATTGGCTGAGGCTTCTCCCCAAAGGGAGGGAGGGAAGGAAGGAGGGAGAGCTTGCTTTGCTTGGCTGCCTCAGAAGAGAAGAGAAATACAAACAACGTTTAAGACCAATGAAGTTTTATCCAAGGTATGAGCTTTTGTGTGCCTTGCTGCAGTATGTGTGTTTTATTGGGCTTGTTACGCTGTGGCTCTCCTGGGTGCAACTGGGTTCCCTTCCCCTTTTCACTATATTCATGTCCTCATGATCCAATCTTTCTCAGTAGGAAAGCCATATGAACTATTTAGTTGAGGAATAACAACAAGCCAGTGAGGTGGATCAGGCTGAGAGTGTGTGTGTCCAGACCAAGTTCACCCAGCACATTTCCTTTGGGGATTTTGAACTTAGACTTCCCAGATAGTAGGCTGATACTGACCACTGATGAAGACTAGTTTTGTAGAGAAACACATAGCCCTCAGTCTGTGTCATGGTGCCTTCTCATGTTCTTGACCTGCACACAAAGCAATTTATGTACAAAAGCTCACAATGCCCAGCCATTACATGTTTTCCCCTGAGTCCTAGGCTCAAAACTCTGAGCATGAGATTCCTGTAGTGTATGTCAATAAATCAGCTTACACATACTCAAGATTGCAACAGCACAGATATTTTGATGCAGTAATTCAGAGCAAGAGGTGTCAGTTATCAAACTGTTAAATAAACAAAATATTGCAAGAGTGCTAATGTTTTAAGCATATTTTTATTTTAATTGTGTTTGTGTCCTTTATAAAGTTTATGTCTTCGCTACCTGCGATTACATTTTATGACACACATGGCCCGGCCCAATAAGGTCTAATTTATGTCCAATCCAGTCCTCATGGCAAATGAGTTTGGCACCCCTAGTCTAGACAATGGGTTGGTCAAGCCTCCCCCTGCCTTCAAGCAGGAAACAGAGATCTGGAGGAATTCAGTACTAGAGAGTCTAGAATCTTCAGGAAAAACTTTTTTGACCAGCCTGACCTTGTCAGTTGGTAGGGAAAAGAGAGGTGATAAAATTCAGGGGAGTGAGGAAGAAGTGCTCTTTCTTTGGGTGCTGAGTCCATGAGAGGAGGCAGAACGCTCCACCATGTGCTCACCTAAAGAGCTGGAGTCTGTAACTTCCTAAGCTAAAGGACCCTGTCTTATATTTTACCATCTGATAGTGCATGTATAGAGAGAGGGACAGAGGATTTGCGTTTTACCCATTTCTTTAGGAATCCCTTGCTCAGTCTGGTGCTGTGCTAAAAGTATGCTTGTGAACGTTTTCTTTTAAATAAATACTATATAACTTTCAATGCCGGTAGTGATTCTCTGTACCACATAGACCTCTAGCATCTTAGACATGCTGTTTTAAAAGGAGTGCCAGGGGAAAGGCAGGCAGTTGGCAAATAGCTATTCCTACTGGGGTGCACAAGGCAGTAACTTGTCCCCATGGTGACCAAGGCCTCAGAACTTTGAAGGGAAGCTGGGAGTCCTGACTCTTCCAGCAGAAAGTTCCTTACAAAGGTCAGTTGGTGGTGGCAGGTTACCAGAGAGAAAGAAAATCCTCTCAGGTGTTGAGAAAAACCTTGGAGGGCAGGGTGAAATAGGGCATGCAGGCCAGAACAGGCCCATTCTGCCACTGGCCTTTCCCAAAACTCCCTCAGTTTCATAGCTTAATCTAGTCTTCAGCTAGTTGTGCAATCATCTGGAGGGAGTGCTTCAGTTCTTAACAGGAATACAGCTTTCGACCTTGGATGTATAGTCTGGATGTTCAAGGTGTTATGAAAATATAAGTATTGTGATGCTTCTAATTGTAAGCTGCTTTGAGGAGGACTCTGAAGCAGCAGCATAGAAATATCCTAAATAAATAAGTGTGGCTAAACTTGACTGCAGCATTTCCCCTTTGCAAGAGAGATTTGATCTGAGCTCCCTTTCCCATGCCTGCTGAAAAATGCATTACATCATTGTCTATTTTCACCTTGTTACATTAATCAAAACCTGTCCCATTTATAAAAGTGTGTCCTGCAGCTCAGGCATTTGAAATGCAGAGTGCCAGCAAGCAGCTGCTAGGTACCATGAAGGAAAGAGGTAGGGTAGACTGGAGTAATGTACAAATTGAATTTCAAGTGACTGAGCAGCCTCTTTATCTCTTGGTGACACATCCAGGGATTGTGACAGTGTTCTTTAAGGCAATGAAACCCAGAGCCACGGTTCAGTCGCTGAGCAGTTGCTAAAGCCTTCCTAGCAGTCTTTCCAGAACCACTGATGAGGATGACCTGCGGGGGAGGGGGGATGACACACACAAAAGGATACACAAAGCCTTGATTTCTGCACAGTTAAACTTGACAAAAGGAACCCCCCTGCGGAAGTGAACCACAACAGAGAGATTGTGTCTGAAGAAACATGCACACAAACGTGTTGAAAGATGAGCAGCCCAATGCATGCTTGCTCTGAAGAAAGTCCCACAGAATTCAAGGAAGTGTGCATAAGATTGCAACCCAAAGAGGTTTTTTAAAATAAATAAATAAAAAAATAAAACATACAAGCACAAATACATTGGATAATTTCACTGAGCATGAGTTATTCTGTTGCGCTTCATTTTTTCACCGTTTCCAAATCCAATAATCCAATTAAAGAAAATATATCCCTTGCCCCAATTCAGCAGTGTAGGAATAAAAATGATAGAATCGAATTACACATGGTAAACATATTCAGGCTATTTGTAGTGCAGTACAGGAGAGCTCATTCTAAATTAAAGATGCCTGTGCAAGATTTAGTCTAGTCTTTGGTCCAAGGTTGGGGGTGAACCCTGGACCTGCTGAGCCAGCTGTGGAGCCCCTGGAGCCTTTGGGAAGCAACAAAAGCACTCCCACAGCCTCTGCCAGCTCCTGGAACGGCCTTCAACACCTAGGACTCACCAGCCAGCAGCAAAGGGCCCAATCTCAGAGATCCCAGCCAGCACAGAGTTAGAGACATCAGTGAAGAGGCCAGTGCCATGCCAGCCTGGAAGTCCCCCTGAACCCAGGCTTCCAAAGAGAGGCTTACAGGGAAAGGCACCTGCCCCTTTTAGCTGGCAACCCCTCCCCACCCATGCAAGAGACAGCAGGTTACCCAGGGTGGATTGGGTAGACAAGGGCAACTTGGGGGAGGGGTGGTTGGTTGTGGGGGGCCAATGGTCCAATGGGCAAACAGCCCCACAGAAGGGCATTGGATGCATCCAACGGCCATTGAAGACAAGGGGAGGTGGCTGCTGGGGATAGGCAAGGGAAGAGGGGGAGGCACAGATGGGGGAATAAAAGGAGGTTCTCAGAGTCAGGCCAGGGGAGGAAAACACTGGCTGTTGATTCCAGGTGGAGAGGGAGTTGAATCAACCCAGGAGGAGAAGGAACAAAGTGATGCAACCCCCTTCCCTCCCATTCTGAGGCCTGAGGAACTTCCCTCCAAAGGGGGAGCAAGATGGCAGGGCGGAGGCCCCTCCAGAGTGAGCAGGCAGGGCCCCACATCTTGAAAATAATAAAGTGGAATGTTGTGATTATCACTCAGAGTAGGTAAATTTGTGGAGTTCAACCCTGATTGGACCAACTTATTGCATAATTTTCAATATGGCAGATAATCTCTTTCAAGATATTAGTGGCATCTCATGCAAAAGTAGTGAAGTCAGATGTATCCATACTGGTGGAACGAGCTCCCGGAGAACATCAGGGCCCTGCAGGATTTGCTTCAGTTCCGCAGGGCCTGCAAGACGGAGCTCTTTCACCAGGCTTTTAAGTAGGGGCCGCCTAATGTATACATCTTGGCCCTGGCCCAATTTTATTCTATTTGCCAGCCTGTGGGAATGTATAGAAGGAGTACATCTGAGTGCTGTGTAGATACACCTGTGAAGAAAATTGTAACTGTATGCCGCTGATCTTGTGATGTAAGTTTAATGAGTTTTAATTTGATATTGTATGTATTATTTATGTGTTGTTAGCTGCCCTGAGCTCGCCATTGGCGGGGAGGGTGGAATATAAGTTGCAAGAAATAAATAAATAAATAAATCTAAGTATGATTGCAGGACATGTGAGGCAGCTCTGTAGAAGACAGAGAGATTTAGGTCTGGTGAGAGAGAGGATGGGTGATTTCCTGATAACTCTATGTATTCTGCCTTGAGTAGTATGACAGAAGAAAAGTGGAATATAATTAAATAGTTGTGTCTTTTATGTTAGAAGTGAAAAAAATCTCAGATTCTGATTACTTGCAATTGTTATGTTCCTGTAAAAAGATCTTTAACAGAAAATGTGTGCTCTTGATATATAAGATTGCCAGTACTGTTTATCAATTTAGACATTTTATTGAGTTGGCTAAAATCAGAGATAAAGATATGGATGCTGTCCCTGCCCTGCTGACAATAGCAGAATGTAAGATTTAGTTCTGTGGCTCAGCAGTTAGCAAAGTAAAAAACAACAAGGAAAGAAAAAAATGGTCTACATAAGGGAATACAAGCTTTTAAAAAGAGTTATATATGCATATACATGGATGGAAGAATTTGATGGTATCTTACTGGCAAGGTTTGTATAATCAAGGGTATACAATTAAGGGTGTGCATTCAATCTACCCAAGCTAAAAATATAACCAAAAACCACCTTATTGGTATTATCTGGGTATATTTTGGTTCCCCAAATTTATCCAGATTTTCTCAGGAAAATAAACACACAAACACACACACCCCGAGAAAATCCTGGATATATTCAGGAATTACCGGTAGATCTGAAAATAGCAGAGAGACAGGAGAAGATTGCTCCTGCCCCTCAGCAGTTGGATGGGCTTCAACTGCAGTCCCATTAAAATTGAAAGGGACTAAAGAAGACAGCCCAAGGATCAGCTGTGCTAGGGCAGCAGATGGTTCCCACCAGCTTGGCTTGAGTCTGGCTTCTCGTGCAGCCTGGTTCTTATGCAGGAGAAGCCAGCCCCAGAAGCTGCTGTGCTGCAGGGAGCAATCTATACTGCAGGAGAAGCCAAGCGTGCCCCTGGGTCGGGCTGCCTTTTTTTTAACTGGTATTTTTCTTCTTGTGTCTATTGGACCTGAAAAATTTAAGGATTTCTGAAAAATCCCAGATTCAAATACTATACTGGTACTGGGACCCAGGATTTTTCAGAAATACTAAAAAAAAATTGGGTCCAATAGACCCGAAGCAAAAAATACCAGATAAAAGACATTGCACACCCCTATATATAATATGTATGGTCGTTATAATATTTAACTGTCAAAAATGGGAAATAATAAACTGGATTCAGATTTTTTTAGTTCATCATGCATTAATGGCATAGAGAATTGAATCATGTTGATTACTCAGCAGGAGGGATTGACACATGAAGGGTTCTGAATCAACTATGACCTCTTTGTGAAGTTGTTTTTAAAGAGTTTGGGATATTTAAGAGAATCTGAATCCTTCTTGCTGATTCAAACTTAGCAGTTCAAACCACTTCTCATATGATGGCTGCTGAAACCCCAGATGCTGTTAAACACAAGGATAGCTGGAACCTCTAAATGTTGCAGTGCACAAAGTTCCAATCAATATCTATATATCTAATAGCGAAGGGGGCCCCCCCTGTGCAGATATCTAAATCCGAGCTAGGGGGCTCTTGGGGGGGGAGAGGTTTTCCTACACACAGGGGGCACTCCCACCATGTGCAGAAAAATCCAAAAAGTTAAAAAAACCCTTCAGGGACCATAGAATCCCCCCAAATACCTTTTGAAATGGCCTCAGCTCCAGGCGTCAACTGTGAGATTAGAATGTTCGGGGGAAGGGGGGAGGTTCCAACTGTTTCTGTCAGTCAAAGGCAGGGATTTTACTGGCAGCAGTCTAGGGTTGCCAAATATCCCCCCAGCCACCAGCAGCGGATCCAGATCCAGGCTGGGAAACTCCTGGAGATTTGGGGGTGGAGCCTGGGGAGGACAGGGACCTCAGTGAGGTACAATGTCATAAACTCCCCCCTCCAAAGCATCCATTTTCTCCATAGAAAGTTATCTCTGTAGTCTGGAGATGAGCAGTAACTCCAGGGGATCCCCAGGTCCTATCTGGAGGCTGGCATCCCTAGGCAGCACCCTCTGTGTGACTTGATACCACCTGATTTGCATGACTTAATTAGGCCCAGCTGTTTTGCTACAGTTCATCAGCAGCCACCGTATGAAAGCCATTGTGGTGCAACAGTTCGAGCTTCAGACTGGGATCTGCGAGACCCAGGTTCAGATCCCCATCTTGCATTGGAAGCTGACTGGGAGATTTTGGACCAGTCACATACTTTCAGCCTAACCAACCTCACAGGGTTGTTGTGCAGATAACAAAGAGGAAATAATAATGTAAGCTGCTTTAGTCCCCATTGTGGAGAAAGACTGTAATTTTCCTAGGTAGAGGCTGCAGGGGAGGGGGGTGGAGATAGAAAGCTGAAGACAGATAAAGGTAGGTTGGCTGTTGGGTGGGAAGGAAATAGGGTTGCCAACTCCAGGTTGGGAAATTCCCAGACATTTGAGAGGTGGAGCCTGGGGAGGGTGGGATTTGAGGTGGGAGGCAGAAAGAGAGAGAAAGAGTGATGAGGTGGGGAGGCAGAAAAACAAAGGGAATGATGACAGGTCAGAAAGAGAGAGGAAGTAACATACATGGAGGAGAGCGAGAGAGTAAGAAAGGGGGGCAGAAGGGAGAAAGAATGTGAGAGAGGTAGGGGGAGAAGGGAGGAAGCAAAGGTGCGAGGAATGGGATAACTATCCTGCAAGTTTCTTGCAGGTCTCCACTTGTTCCCTCTATTTTTTCCCCCTACTGAGAGGAGCAGTTCACATCTTGAGCAGAATATAACTGCTGTAATCTTAAAATGGGCAATAGGCAGTGAAAGACCCTGCGTGGCTCCATATTGCTGTTGAACGGGGTTTCCTGTGTTAATGAGTGGCCGTTCACATGCACAGCTTAGAGGGAACACTGATTTCAACCCCTCCTTCTACCTGAACCTAATTTTGTCCACTCACATGAAGCCTCCAAACCTACCCTATGAAGTTTAGTCCACAAAAGCTTCTTCCAGTCCATGCATCAGACTTCACCAAGATGTACTTTAAAGACCTTCTCATCCAAACTCCTATTCCAGCCTCTTTGTAACAATGATTTGGAAATTATTTAGAGGTCCTTTACAAAATGACATAAATTTAAATATGAAAGTATATCTAATTACATTAGAATGAATCTACTAACAACTAAGCATAGCAAGCCCGCAATCATGGGCTGGGGCCACTTAACTATACAGTTCAGTCTCTGTGGTCTGTCGTGAGACCTAGTTCCGTACAGAACCAGTTCACTACTCAAGTTAAGCATGTGGCTGCTTGCTACAATTTAAAGAAGTGGCAGCAGAGGAAGAAGTGATCTTCCAGAACTGCTACACTACTGCGGAGTCCAAAGCAAATGCCAGTGGCATTGATAGAAGTTTTGAGGTTTGTTTTCCTCCTGAATCCTGGTTGGCCATGGTACAGGAGAAGACAGTGGGCCTAGCCTTGCCTGTCACCTCCTTAGCATGCAACAACACCACCTGCAAAGGATATGAGATCTGGCAATGCTGGTGGCACTACTAGGGCTCACCTTCTCAGCCAGTGGCAATATACAAGGCAGCAGTGGGCATAGTGTAGCATTGGAAGCAAAATATTTAGGGAGTTGCTTCCCAAAGCACCCACATACAGTTAAGGCTTTTGGTTGCTTTTCAAAAAATTGCAGCTCCACAGTCCACTGGAATTACTTTATTGTTGCCTTGAAAGCAAAGCCACAAACTTGAATCGCAGCAGGAACATAACTTTAATTCATCTTGGATGACCTTTCAATTGAAAAACAAAACACTGTCCCTGGGGTAGTTGTACCCTCCTGCTTTTAAAGTTCTAAGGCACACGCTGGTGCTTGGTGTGTTTTTCACGCAACACTTTTGGTGTCATCTCTTTAGATATTGTTGTTGTTTGTCTTTGGAGCTTATTAATTGGCTTCGAGTTCCAGCTTGCAAGAAACTCAAGTGTAAAAATTTCAGTCATAACAGAACATTGCCAGTATGATTTGGTAGGCAAATATTCATTAAAGTCTCAACACTCTTTCTGATTACTGAGAACTCGTTTTGTTTGGTTTAAATAACCAACTTAATCTCCACTGAAACAATATTACATTTGCAGTCATCTCTGCCAGGGTAGAAGCTTGCTATGCATGTGTGGAAGTTTGCACCCTGGGGATAATATGTTAATTGCAAAGCAAGGAAATCACGTTCTGCATCCGATTGGTGAAAAGTCTTTATTAACTGCTTGGAAATAGTTAATTCTTCATTAGTCAGAACACTGAACCAGAGGCTGCTGCCTACGAACCATTGATTGGAGTTTATGGAAGCAATAACTTCCCCGAAAAACATTTGTTACCACATTTAATGACCATATTTTAGACTATTAACCTTTCATGGGAGGTCAACCAACAAAATGGATGTTAACTGCTTGTAACAACTGATACCTTTGTCATGAATATTCAGATGCCTTTAACATTAAATATGCTTTCCCACCCTTACATTTTTATAGCAATAAACAATATTGCAGTAATTCTTGCTTTCTTTTAGAAACCAAGTCCATGCTCGGAAGGTACTAAGGCATACACAGAGCTCTGCATGAGCTAATCTTACCCCAGTGGTGGTCATGTAACAAACACTCCATTCCAGAGTCCTGCAAAGAACCAAGCAGACCCTTCTCTTACTGAGCCCCATCTATGCTGTAGAGCCACTCTGGATTTATTTACCACATTTGTATCTTTGTGAAGTGCATATGTAAAAGTTTATTCCATTTTATTATCACAACAAACCTTTGCCATAGGTTAGATGGAGAAAGGGTAACTTGCTCAAAACTATACACAGTGAGCATTGGGGACTGAATAATTAATTGCACCCTAGTTTCCCCAGGTGAGTGACATTTTGGCTAGACATCCTACCTGTACTACACTAGCTATTTTTGTGCATCATCACCTCTCCTCTCCCATTATCTTTCATTATCACAATGCCCTCAGTGGCCCTGGAGACCACTTGGTTGGAACAAAAAGCTTTGTTGACTTGCCATACTTTTTTTGGGTATATTTTATATGTGCACATGTGCACGCGTGTGAGTGTGTGTGCACCTGGAAGTTATGGTGACCTCTGGTGACTGATCCCTACTGGGGGCCTGGAGGATATTCAGAGGTGGCTGAGTAAAGCCTGCCTCTGTCTCCCACCTTTGGTATTTCAAGGAGGTCTCCCATCCAAGTACCTGCTCGAGTCAACCCTGTTTCACTTCCGAGATCTGACGAGATTGGGCTTGCCTGGGCTGTCCAGGTAAGGGCTTGACTTGCCATACTTGATTTGTAACTGTCATTACATTCAAAAGATAGATATATCTAGAACTCATTACTGTAATCTATAACAAGTCAAGCAATTGATCCTTCTAGATTAGTAAAGTTTATTCTAGGACTCTTCCACATGCTCTTCCATTAATCAGTGACTGTATTAGGATTCAGCTAAAGGACAAAACAGCCCATATGGGTAGACAGTGAAAGAAATCTTACCATCATTTCAGGTGAACATATCACATTGATTTTAAAATGACTCTTCCAGTATTTCCTTCAGTATTTCCTGCCAGTATTTCCTTGCTTGTACCTGCAATAATGTTATAATTTGGGCCCTGTACTACTTATTTCACTTTAGGTGGCTGTAACGAGTCCTTGACAAATAAGTGAAAGAACAATCGTATTAGGAACCTTGCTCAAGGATTTCCGAATAGTATATTACTCAGTTTTAGCACCAAACTCCAAGGTACTTTGATCAACTAAAAGCAATCTTAAAAGAAGGGATCTTAAATCTAGTAATTGTTTGAAGATTGCAAAACAGTTTGAGCTCACGTATCTTTGACTTCTATAGCAGACAATGGGACTCAAGTTATATTTCATGGACTCAACACCTGAAAGTGGCAATAGGTAAATCTAGAGCTTGCACATGTGTAGTAGAGTGTTAAGCTCTTTTTGCCTAAAAATATTTTTCCCATGTTCCAGAAAAGATTCCCCGAGAGGTATGGGAACTCCTTTATGGAATCCTTTCGGAAGGTGTTACAATCAAGCTGCACAGCCTTCTGGATCCCAAGTTTCTTTTCTGTTCCATAGTGTAACACAGCATTGCCAAAGCACACACAGTGCTTGTGATTTCAATCCACTCAGTTGCTTTTGTTTATGATTCTAGTTGAGCAGAAGCACTTTATAGCTAACTACAGGAGTCTTGTCAAAACTACCATGTACAGTTAAATTCAGGGAAAGAATTAATTCCTGGAATGGGTTACTTATTTAGATATAATGTTTCTTTAGTGATATTATGCTAATCAGCTCTTCGCACCTGCATGTAATATTTGAGGAAATCTGTTTCAATGTATGTGAAGAAATGTGCACATGCTGGACTCTAGCTTCATTCTCACATCTCTTCATTAACTATTGCATTTACGTGCTGATTTGCTGCCATCCATTGATCTTACTGGCCACCTGATCCAATTTCAGCTCTGCATGGGCTTATTGGCTCTGAGTGGCCCCTTCTCTTTTTCCCTATAAGTAACCCTTGCGGAGATTTTATTCCAATTTATCTGAAGACGTGTGCTTTGTACATGAAAGCTTACACTTTGAGTAAAACTTTGGTGGTTTTAAAGGTGTCACTGGACTCAAACTTTGTTCTGCTGCTTCAGACCAACCTGGCTACCCACCCAAATGCTTTTGAATAGTATGTGAAATAATTTATGACCTCTAGGAGACATATGTGTTGTTACTTGATATGGTCATGCTAGTTTCCTATATATTTATTTAAAAGTTTAATATAAATTTTTGATATAACAATAATGAAAATGATTGACTTTAATTATTTTTCCATATCACAATACATTTGACACTGTCCTAGCTGCTTTAAAATGAGCTCTTTTTCATGGCTATGATAATAAACCAGTACTACACACATGATTGTTGGATCAGTAAGTATAATGACACAAATGTATCAGCTGAAGAGCTTCATTATGGTGTCTCTGTATATCAACAAAGAGACATTTTATAAAGCAGACAGGTGGATTTTCTTCATCTTAAATAATGTCCTTCTCAAGTGGCCACTTTTGTATGATGGGAGTTTGTTTTTTCTAAACATTCTTGGTAGCTTTCCTCTTGTAAATAGGCATTGTTATCTGAATTTTTGACTCTGCCAGGATCTGTAGAGTTAACAGTAATAACAACAATAACGATAAAGACTGGATTCCTTATTGCTTTGGGGATGCTTATTAAGTGAAAGGTAACAGCATCACGGCATTGATGCAAGTCTTTTCTATTTTTATAATAGCTGCATGTGGGTCTTTCCCACTAACTGATAACACAGAGGAATGGCAAATTACAATGTTAGCAATGTTTAGCTCTGGTGGATCAGCCAGATTAGATGTTAGCATTTCTGCCTCTCAAAAGATTTCAATCTAGATTCACCTGAAAGCTGTCCTTACATCAGGGGTGGACAATTGTTTCGGCTCAGGGGTCACTTTGTGGGAGCGGAGGTTAGCGGAGGGCCGCACCTTTTAAAATGATTGCATTCATTTGTTTGTTGATTGTTTGTTTGTTGATTGATTGTTAACTTTGCATTTCAGAAAAGGTATAACTTGTATAATAAAAATCAATAAATATAAATTAAATTAAATAGTGGTAGTTTTATTCAATTTATTTATTGTGCTAATTTCATATCATCTATAGCTGCAAGCACATTTAATTTTAGAATCAGTTTAATGAGACAAATGTACCCTATCACACTTTTTTACAATTTTTTTGAAATCAGGATTGAGATTGCTTGTTGAGATTCTCATCACAGCATCTATATTTACTCTTGTTGATCTTCATGCAAGAAAGACTTTGCTCACAAATATATGTAGACCCAAATATAGAGAACATTACATGATCCAAAGAAAAGATTCAGAAACACCCAAGGCTCTTTTTTTTCACTTTCAACTCTCTTCAATTTAAATTTACCTCTTTATCAGATGCATCAAGGCAGAGATTGTTGCTGCTTCAGGATAAATTATCATGGAAAACATGACAACAAAACTGTTAACACATTATGAAAAATAACAGAGAGGCCAGTTTACTTTGTACTAGAGACAGAAGCAGATTTTGATGCTTACACACATGTTGTGGCTCCCTGACTGCACAAGCCACAAGGAACTTTAGAACCAAATCTTGCCCAGAGCAAACTGGCTTCATCATTTCCCCTTTTTTTGTTTTGAAAGGTTTTGTATTTTCTCATGAAACATCAATCCTTATACTGAGTTTTTAGGGAATAAGAGTTAAAATATTTGTTGAAAATTCCATGGATTGAATCCAGCAGTAATTTGTTGCTAACAGAAGTCACTTCCTTCAGTAGAAGGGTACTTTTTCTCTATCTCTATTCTACCACTGAATACCTCAGAATGCTTCTCCAGGACAAAATAGCTCTTCTGGAACAGCACGAGAGGCAAATTGGTGGTCTGTAGTGGGAAGAGGGGAAAGGTGATAATCACTCCTCCCTTTGTTGGTAGAAAATTTCAACAGGATCCAACTAAGGCCGAGGACCAGGGCCAGTGCTATCATAAGATGAGGTTAGACGACCGCCGAGGGGCGCAGAACCCTGACAGGTGTAGAGGCCAGCAAGCGGGGTGAGGATGATGGGGAGAACAGCCCTGATTACAAGCAGGAATCCTCATCTTTGTGTTTTTCATTCTTCCTAAAATGCATTTATATTTGAAAATTGGTGAGCACATGGAATGGGGGGGGCACCAGAAGGTAGCTTCGCCTAGTGTGCAAAAAAGCCTGGCACCAGCCCTGCCGAGGACAGACTGGCACAGCGCTGCACCATGGAAGCAGGGCAGAGCAACCCAGGGCCGAAGTGTCCTGGAGCTTGCCATTCACACTGCGCACAGTGCAGCACAAGCATTCCAGGGAGGAGGTGGCCTGCAGCGTGCACACTGCGGGCAGCTCATGGTGGCGGTGGTGGCACAGCATGTGGCTCTGCGCTTCCACACACATTCACACCAGCCGGAAGCGGGAGGAACACATGCCCAGATGGCTGGCTACCAGTTCCTCCTTGTGCACGGCTGCTACGGGAGGAAAGCACCGCAGGACCGGATAAGGACAGCACAGCTCCACCAGCCAGCTGAGGCTGTGTGCACGGGCCTGCCTCATCCACTTGCACAGCGGACCTGAAGCGGGCCAGAACACCAGTCTGTCCTCAGCCTACGTGTCTGAAATAGGGATGGGCATGAACTGGGGAAATGGTAGGGTTCATACTTCGTTTGATTAAATGAACCACGGACTTATATAAACTTTTCTGTTTCCTAAACCACTTCATGGTTTGTTGGGTGTGTGAGTTGGTAGAATGGGCCCACCCAGAAGTGAGTCCCAAAGGCATTTAAATACCATTGGAGACCACCACCAGCCTTCAGCCCCACCTGAGTGAGCTCTGAAGGCATTTAAATGCCTTCACAGCCCACCTCCAGGGCAGCCCAGCCTGAGTGAACTCTGATAGTCCTTATATGGGCAGGCCCCACCTGAACACTTATAAGGCCTATAAAGGCCTTATATAGGCCACCTGACTTGACTGAGTTCCCAGAGTGGGCTCCAAAGGCCTAGCTCACTCAAGCTGGCTAGACCCAGAGGTAGGGCTGCAGGCCAGTGGGGGCATCCAATGGCAATTAAATGCCTTTGGAGCTCACTTCCAGGTGGCCTGCCAGATCCAGAAGTAAGCTCTGAAGGCATTTAAATGCCTTCGGAGCTCAATAACGTGTCTCCCATGAACCTCATGAACATCCATGAAAAACATGGAGGTTCATGGGCGAATCAAGGGAGACACATACTCCCGAACCCTTGACTCACAAACCACAAACTGGCCTGGTTTGTGCTCAAACTGGGTTTTGTTTGTTGGTTTGTGCCCATCCCTAGCCTGGAATCCTGCCAAATCCCAGTGGAGGTCTAGTGTTCAAACTGACAGCCTGAAATGGCCTACTCCTGGAAACTTCAGCTGATGCAAAATTCAGTAGCCTATCCATTATCAAAGGCTGTCAGTTTGGACTATATTACACCAGATTTCAAGTTCTTTTCACTGGCTAGCTATTTGTTTCCAGGTCCAATTTAACATGCTGGTGCTTGCTTCATCATAGCTCTTCATCACCAACATAACTGAACGATTGCTTCTCCCTACATGCTTCCATGCAGCAGCTTTGCTCATCTCAGTTTTGCATATTGACCCCCCCCCCCACACACACACATCTAGGGTGCAAGCTGTAACCGCCCAGGCTCAGGCTTTTCCAGTGGTTACCCCATGCCTATGGAACAGTCTCATAAAAGAGGTCAGGGGATTTCTACCCTCCTGGCTTTCTGGAGAGACTTGGAGCAGTCTGAGTCTAGGCAGTGGAAATAGGTGCATTGGGTATTTTTAAAGTGATGGGTTTCATGTTGTTTTAAATGTATTTTATATTTTAATGTTCTTAATTAAGTGATTTTATACATTGTTTTATATTATGGTTATCAGCCTTGGGTCAGGAGAATGGTGATCTTATCAATATTTTAAATAAATAAATAAATAATGTTTGGTGGTTTGGTGGTCATGACTCTACAAATTAATTTCCATTTTCAGAATAGAAGCTACATCATGCACTCTAGTGCTGCAAACAAGTTACCTCCTCCCTCCTAAACCAAACAATGAGTGCTTGGAATGCAAACTGTAGCCATGCTTTCTGGCTACATCTGACCTCTACAGACTCATCAGAACCATCTACATGCATGTAGAAAAGAACATGGGGTGGCAAAGCCAGTAGGCATGATTTATTCCACAAATTCATTGCACGTGCTGCATTGTGCAGATAAGGCTTATGTTCCTGTCCTTGCCCGGGTGCCCACCCTCTGCTGTGCTGCTCATTGCCTCTTGCCTCTCCAAGCTGTGAATATCTCCTCAGGCCTCAGATAGGCTGGGTATCACTGGGGAGGGGGTTTACAGTACCCTCTGCCTCCTCTAGTCAGGGAACAGAGAAGCACTTTCTCTCTCTCTGTTCCTGGCCCTGCCACCAGCTGCCAGCTCCTCCTTGGCCATCCTGGGAGATCCTGTTTTTTCCTTCCTTCCCTCTGCCCTTGCCACTAGTTGTGCCTCACCCTCTAGCCTGCAGGTGGTCTCCATCTGTGGGATGATCAAGGACATCTGCGCTCTGCCTTTCCTAAGCATCTGCTTTGTCTCCCTGGCCTTGCCTGGGGTTGCATTTCCCCCATCAGGGCCCGTCACGCAGCTGGTTCTACCTCTGACTATAATTTTGTTGGTGGGCCCTGCTGGGGGGCTGCTCCTAGTGCACCTGACCTTGATGAGGGAGTGAGCTTGGCACTCCAATGCTGGCCACTTCTGGGTGCTCAATGCCAGCACATCTTTGTTGGTTCCCCTGGCCTCACCTTCATCTCTGTCAGCGTCCACACTGTATTTCACCTCCCGTCTGCCGCCTCTGCTGTTCTGCCACTCTCGGGTAGGCACTGAGGCTCGTCTGTTGTCACTGCAAGGGGGTTGGTTGCGGGCCTCTCCCTCCCTACCCTGGGGTCTGTCCTGTCTATCTTGACTGGGAGGGCTCCGGAGGATGTTCTCGGTGGCTATGGGGCCAGCAGGGCCAGATGGTTCCTAATGCATAGAACCTAATGTACTCACTCTATGATTTGTCTTTTAAGTATCCCAAGACTTTTTGTTGTTCTTAATGTAGTGGCAACTCTAAGCAATTGGTAAAATGCAGAACATGTATCTGCAAGACTGATTAGTTGTGTGCTGGAGTTATGAAACTGGTTGTGATGATTAGTGTTCAGTTTGTCATGAATGTCCATGTGCTGCTCCCTAGAAAAGCTTTCATGGTTTCTGTTCATCCCATATGGCACTCTGATGCGCTTACACTCTGTCTTAAGTACTTGGGTATAGGAAAACAAGAACAAAGCTGAAACAAAGTGAGTCATATGTGTTTGTCTTTACTTTCACTGCATGAGATAATGTGGAGGTGTTAATTACAAGACTTCACTGAGTCTTGACTAATAACAGTGTGCAAACAAATGGATGGCAGCCTCAGCTTCAGAAAAGCTTCTACTAATAAGGTAAAACTAGCAATTAGAGCTGACAATGAAGCAAGACTTTGTCTTGAATATTCATGTGTGAAGCTCTCCTTTGATTTGCCTCCGCCTGTCCAGATGGAAACTAAGAATAGGAACCCACAGTCATTTCCTTAAAATGATTTAAATATTGTTTGGTGTGCTGGCACATTGGATTAATTCCTCCTTTGTACGCATGCACTGACCCTTGGCATCAAATAGATGTGTAATGTTCCCAAAGATTTCCCAATCTGTGACCTTCCCATCAGGGAAACAAATTGAATTCCTAGAAGCAGCGAAACAACAGTGACCGCATAAAATCACTAGCTGTGTGTTAGAAATGCTATTTATTGCATTTAGATTCTAGACTGTAGCTGCTTGGGCTAGAGGGAGAATGAATGTGATTACCTCACTAAACACAGCCTGTTCACTTCAACCTCCTCTCTAGACTGAGCCCATTTCCCTGCCCTTCTTCTCAAATTGGTTTTGACATGCATCTTGAAGCTCACAAGTTGCCTTCCCATACTGGATGAATGCACATCAGAAAGTATCTACTCATCCTGTTCTTTCTCATGTCTCTGAATTACAAACAAAGCTTTACAATGCCAATTGGGTGCCTGCTAACTGGTCATTCTTTCATTTCTGAGTCTGTTCTTTTCTTTGTTATTTTAATTTTATGTTAAATGTAATGATAAGATAATTATGTAATAATCTATATATCTAATAGCGAAGGCGCCCCCCCATGCAGATACCTAAATCCGTGCAGGGGACACCAGGGGGGCAGGGAGGTTTTTCTACAGACGGGAGGAATTCCCCCCATTTGCAGAAAAATCTTAAAAGTTATAAAAATTTTTGGGAGGATATTTAAATCCCCTGAAAAGTAAAAGAGCATCCCCCGTGCATGCACAGGGGACGCTCTCGGAACTATGGTGGCCCAGGGAGAGCCGCTGAAGCCTGGGGAGGGAAGGGGCGAGCGGTGGGCCCAGCAAGCAGTGCCAAGGCCCGCCGCGGCCCGTGGAGGGAAGGGGGAAGTGGCAGCCCCTGGCGGGCCTGGCGAGCACTGCTGCGGCCCATGTGGAGGGGAAGGGGAGAAGCAGTGGCCTCCGACGGGCGTGGTGAGTGCCGCCATGGCCCATGTGGAGGGGAAGGGGAAAAGCAGCGGCCCCCAGTGAGTGCCTCCATGGCCCGTGGGGGGGAAGGGGAGAAGCAGCGGCCCCCAACAAGCGCTGCCATGTCCCATGGGGGAGGGGGAGAAGTGGCGGGCCCGGCAAGTGCCACCAAGGCCCGCCACAGTCCAGGGGAGGGGAGAAGCGGCGGCCCCCGGCAAGCGCTGCCATGGCCCATGAGGGGAGGGGAGAAGCGACAGCCCCTGGCAAGCGCTGCTGAGGCCCACCATGGCCCGTGGGGGGAGGGGAAGAGAAGGAGCAGGGGCAGACGGGAGCCGGGGGAACAGGCCTGGTGGGGAGCCTCAGCTCCTTCTCTCCCCCCGCGAATATCATGGCCCCCTTGTCTTGTATACTGATTCCAAAGGTGCCCCCATGTGTGGATACCTAAATCTGCATGGGGGCACCTGGGGGACAGGGAGATTTCCCTACACACGGGACGCACACTCCCCATTTGCAGAAAAATCCAAAAAGTTTTTAAAAATTTTGGGGGGATATTTAAATCACCAGAAAAGTAAAAGCGTTCCTGTGCATGCGCAGGGAAAACTCGGGGAACTGGGGCAGCCTGGCGGTTGGGAGGCATCTAAGCCTCGCTACCGGAGCTGGGAGTGGGGGGGCTGGAGAAGCGCTGGGCCCAAGTGGCTGAAAGCAGGGCAGGGCGGGGGGCAGGAGGGATGGAGCGCTGGGCCCGAGTGGCTGAAAGCCACTCGGGCCCAAGTGAGAGCGTGGCAGGGGGTGGGAGGGACAGAGTGCCAGGCCCCAGTGGCTGACAGCCACTCGAGCCCAAGCGAGGGCAGGGCGGGGGTAAGAGGGACAGAGTGCCAGGCCTGAGTGGCTGAAAGCCACTCGGGCCTGAGCAAGAGTGGGGCAGGGGGGACGGAGCGCCGGGCCCAAGTGGCTGACAGCCACTCAGGCCCAAGCGAGAGTGGGCGGGGGGACGGGAGGGATGGAGCACCGGCCTGAGTGGCTGACAGCCACTCGGACCCTGCCAAGATCGGGGGGTGGCCAGGAGAAGCGGCGGCAGCTCGAGTGGCTGTCAGCTTCTCCCCCTGCGAGTATTGCGGGTCCCCCCTTCTTGTAATAATTATAATAATGTAATAATAATAGTAACAATAATAATAGAGTTTCTTAAAGTTCATCTCAAATATTCAACAAGTGGGAAATTATTTCTAAATTTTGCTGGGATTTTGAACAATTAGTGAGGTTCCCCGCTCCTGCCAACCTAGCAGTTCGAAAGCAAAAAATTGCAAGTAGATAAATAGGTACCGCTTCAGTGGGAAGGTAACAGCATTCCATGTGCCTTGGTGTCTAATAATGCCGGCTACACAGAAACATCTTTGGACAGGACTGGCTCTTCAGTTTGGAAACAGAGATGAGCACCGCCCCCTATAATCGAATTCAACTGGCTTTCGAGCAAGGGAAACCTTTACCTTTTTACCTATCATACACATTTGTCACGATCCTACTTTATTTGAGCACAGGTACATAGGAAATTATTCCTACTTAAGTAGGCATACAGCACAATCTCTGCTTTGAAATCCTTTCTCACTGATTTCAGCAATGCTTACAATGAACCCACATCTCTGTGTAGCATGGGCAGATGTGGTGGCAACGTGCAGATATTATTTATTATTTAAAACATTTTTATGCTGCCTTTCCACCTAACTCAGAATCCCCAAGGTGGCAAAGAGTCAAACACTTTAGAACAACTTAAAAAATATGTGCAGACGTGTGTGTGTGCATTCATGTGCGTGCAGGCATGTGCAAATACATGGTTTGTAATTTGTATAATATGTCTCTGTGTTTGTGAGTATAATTTTTCTGTATGCGTTTGTATAATACGTGTGTGTGTGTGTACGTAAAAATTAAAAAGAATTAAACAAAACACAGAAATGGGAAGGAAGGTTGGTGACAGAGTACCAAACAAAACTGAGGCCTCTTTACCTGCTAGTAGAAGATGATAAAGGGGGACAAATACTGCATGTCAAAGCCAAGGGCAACAGTGGGAGGGTTTCTGGTGTCCTGCCCCCACTGCTGGACCTTCTGAGGGCACCTGGTGTTTTTGGCCACTGTGTGACAGAGTGTTGGACTGGATGGGCCACTGGCCTGATCCAACATTGGCTTCTCTTACGTTCTTTTGTTCAGTTTGGTATAGCAGTTAGAATGTTTGAGGGCATTAGAGGAAGACTTGGGTTCTAATCCCCATGTCACTGAATGACCTTGGTCCAGTCTTTTTCTATCCCCTCCCCACAGGATAGTCTTTTTCTATCCCCTCCCCACAGGATAAAATAGAGAACCGTGTAGGCCACTCTGACCTCATGGAGCAATAGTCAGATGAAAACATAGTAAGTATAAAATAAAGAAACAGAGGTATGTTGGATGTGAACTGAATTTGAACAAATCTGCAAGTAAAAATGGAGCTCAGAAAATTCAATGGCACTTCGCTCGTGTCTTCCTTTGGAAACCTTATATGGGCGAGGTCCAATATATGCAAAAAATTGTTTCCTCTCTAGTGCCATATAATGATCCCCATGATCAACCCTCCATGATGCTATCTCTGCTGTGTTAGTACTTCTGGTGCATAAAGGAAGGCATCTTCATAACCTTCTACCCATTTGTGGAATTTTCTTTCATATGCTCCAAGTGTTTTTAGTATTTTGCTAATATATTAAAATGATAGTTGCTATTTAGATATGGGCATTTTCAGCTTATGAGGACTAGAAATTTAGTACTGAAAAAAGACAACACCACCAAAGGCTCCTGAACTTCAAGTCCATGACAGATACCATTTTTCCCCACTGTATATAAACCCAAGACCCAAGGTCAATCAGCTTAATAGCTATTGGTTGTCACAGACCACATTAGTTCTGCAGTACTCAGCAGCTAAAACCCAAAACTCCCCACAGTGACCAAAATTAGCATTAACATTATTTAAGTGAATGCAGAATTTTAGAAACTGCACTTCTCTTAATTATATCTTACAGCAGGTAAGAGCTGTCAAGGTAACACATTACTACACTATTTGCAAAAAAACTACAGTTCTAATTAGATGAGCAAATAAATGTTCAGTTCAATTTATTAATATAGCTATAGGCCTTGTTGCAATTTATCTCTCATTTCTGAGACCAATCCATCTTGGGCTGGAAATCATTGTGGTGAAGTAACTGGCTTTAATAATGGATACCAGCAGTGAATTATTCATGCAGAGGGGAGCAAGCCTTGATGCTTTCCTTTAATTAACTGTGAGATGCTGACGAGTCCTAGAGTGTGACTCTGCTTTCTAGGGTTAGTGTCCCTGGAAATAGGAATTGCTTATAGCCACAAAGACTATTTTGTTTGTCAACAGCATCATTCCACAATACTATCTTCAGGCAGAAGCTGCTTCCTTGTACCTCCAATTTGTTTGCTCTTTATAGCAGTGTCACTGAGAAAATGTGTTTTTTTAAGCATAATCAAATTCTCCATTTTAATAGCCTTGCTGATGTTATATATAGGTAGAAGAAATATTATTAAGCAGTCTACACACACCTCTGTTCTGAGATTTTTTGTGCACTCAGCATGTTATACAGATCCCGGTACATGAGAATAGGCATGCAGGAAGGGAACTGCTGTGCTGTGGTATTGTCTCTGAACATGACTAGGTATTCTGGTTTATTTTATTACATTTTATTTTATTGTTGCCACGGTAATAATCGAACATCACTTGTGCATGTGTGCCAGTCTCAGGCTGATGAAGTGATCCCTTCCAACTACATTTATTTGACAATGGTTAGATTGTCATACTAGGATCTGGGAGACCCCAGTTCAAATCCCCTCTTTACCATGGAAGTTTGCTGGGTGACCTTGGGCTAGCCAGCCCCCCCAGTGGATATTGACTGTATCCAGTAACACTGTTCTTCTTGACAATATTAGTAAAGGTTCTATCAAAAAGATATTGAAAAGTATCCATCAGTTTAGGGAACAGGAGCTTGTTCATGTCCAGAAAGATGTTTAGTACCAACATATTATTTCCAGCTTAGTTTAGCTTTTGCTCCAGTGCCTATACTCTTACACTGTACAGTTGCTACAAGTGTCTAGCAACTCATACCTGTTCTTGGAACATACTCTCCACTTATGTAACATAGGCATTGTTTGCATTATAGACCTTGTTTATGTTACACTGGGACAAAGGGATATATATTAATACCCTTGTATATTCACAATAGTGGTTGCTACATCCAGATGTGATTAAAGTTTCATCACATCGCCTTCAGTGAAAGCACAGTTCTATCTATAATTTGTGTACCACATGATTTTCCCGGCATGAACTGTTTGTATGAACTTCATGTAGTTTTCTTCAATAGTTCCAGGGCTTTACCTAAATCAAATCATCTGTGAAAACATATTTACAAGCAACTTCATAAGCTCCATCCTAAAAAAAAAAAAAAAAAACCAATTAGCAGGATGTATATTCTAAACTGTTATTTTTCTGTTGCTGGCAGTTACCAAAATATTTTAAAGCCTTCATTTGATGGAACTTCAAACAGAAATTTAAACTGATTCCGAATGCAAGCTTTTCATTTCTTTGGGTAGGAACAAACATCTCCCAGTTTCTTGTGGTTTAACATTGAGCTTAAGTATTTCCCATAAAGAATCCCTCTTCAACACTAACAAAAAAAAAATTAACCTGAAATATCTAGATGGCTTTGCTCTATTTTTTCTGCAAGGATGTTGCTGGAAATGTGTGCCCGTGTGTTTATGACAGACACAGAGACAAATGCATTTCTCTTATTCTTTCACCCAGAATGTAACTGACAGTTTTGCCGCAAATACATCACGAACATACTTAGATAATTTATCATCTCTTATCTGGTGTATCTAACCAAATCTATTACTTGTTACAAAAAGTTTTTTAAAATGTAGCACGCATGAACATTTATGGCGCCATATATTTGCATTGTGATGACAACAGCTTTTCTCTCTGAGCTTTATTGTTTTAGCAGTGATAAAAAGTGTGGGAGGAGCTCTAAGCTGACCACTTCTCTGCTGAAAATTGAATCACTCTTTCTATAAATCATAAAACCATGTTAAAAGGGTTGTGAAGTAAACAATGATGTATGTGAATTAGTAGCCCAACATTAGTCAATACAAATCAAAATGGCTTTGTGAAGGTATTGACATTTTTAGCTCTTACCGAAGTTGAATACATTTATGCATTTACCCCTGGGGGAGTCTTGATCTGAATGAATCTATTTGCTTTGAAACCAGATCATGGCAATAAACAAGCTTACAAATTTTGAGCTGCATGTGGCATTTATACAACAAGTAGTAGCCTTCAGTCCCTGATGAAAGAGTTCAAATGCACCTCTGACCTAAGAGTATGGAGTACAGAAGCACTTGTTATTATTCACTTTCAGTGGAGGTTAACACAGATCACCACAGAGCAGCAATTTAGCTGGCATGGGGTGTTTGATCACCCCTTAGTTTGGATTGGAATTGTGAATAGTGCTCTTTGTTTCAGAGATGGGAAGAAATGCTATGTACATGTGCATTCACGCACTGCTACCCCATCTCTGATTCCCCAGTTTTCTGGGTTTTAAAAAAAAAGTGAAATAGAAGTCTATAGGGGAGTTTAAATTCTGGTTTGTATTTGTGTGTTTGTGTATGAGGAAAGGAGGGAGGGAGGGAGAGGGTCTTGCTCATTTGCTTCACTGACTCCATGTTTGTTGGGTCCACATCACAAATATTTGCCTAGTCTCCATTTAAAAATCAATATATGAAAAAGGAGCTTTCCTTGGTTGTGGAGGAAGCTGCATGGCTTGTCTCTCAGTTATTTCAGCCTTCCCATTTCACTCCCTGCCTGCCTGTCAAAGCTAGCCATATTCATGGGTATTAAGGTACATGTTCTGACACTGTTCTGTATTAAGGTACATGTATTAAGGTACATGTACATGTATTATGTATTCTGTATTAAGGTACATGTACATGTATTATATTCTGTATTAAGGTACATGTTCTGACACTGGTTGGGCCACTGGTCATATAGTTTGATCCAGTCATAAGAACATAAGAGAAGCCAATGTTGGATCAGACCAGTGGCCCATCCAGTCCAACACTCTGTCACACAGTGGCCAAAAACACCAGGTACCCTCAGAAGGTCCAGCAGTGGGGCCAGGACACTAGAAGCCCTCCCACTGTTGCCCTCCCCCGCACCAAGAATACAGAGCATCACTTGCCCCAGACTGAAAGTTCCTATCTATACCTTGTGGCTAATAGCCACTGATGGACCTCTGCGCCATATGTTTATCTAATTCTCTCTTGAAGCCATCCATGCTTGTAGCTGCCACCACCTCCTGTGGCAGTGAATTCCACATGTTAATCACTCTTTGGGTGAAGAAGTACTTCCTTTAATCCATTCTAACCCGACAGTCATGTGCCAAAATGATGAATGCCACTAACATCATGCCACCAAATGTGTGGATGCTGAAACAATGCATACATACAAACACTAGATTTTAATGGTCCATTACCTGCCTATGACGATGACCCTGTGGAATACCTGATCCAAGCAAGCCAATAATTTTCAATGTACTGTGCTAAATATTACCACCACACTGATGCAAAATACTCAACGTGTGGTTCTTTTTGAATGATAAAATAGGTCATAGCTGATCAAATAAGACTATTTACCACAAACGAACTTAACACCTTGAATAGTTCTTCATGGCCCTTACACCGGTAGTAGGTGTTGAGTAGTCACCTGATCAGAAATCAAGTACTGTACCTGCATGTGTGAGCCAGCCCTTCAAGGAAAGCATAAAACTGGAGGACAGCAATAGATTCTTTGAGACATGGGCACCTATAAAAATAGAACTGCACATAGTGTTGGTGCTGTCCCCTTGGCCTACTTTTCAGCTAATGGAACAGGATCCGGAGAGACCAATGGTTTTTTTCACAGCAGTGAAGGAGACAGAAGTATAACAGTGGAGGGGAAGGGAAGGAAGGGGGAAATTAATACCGATCAGGCAGTGTGTTAATGAAACATTTACAAAAGCAGTTTATGTGGTAATAATAAAAAGGCATCTTACATCCCACTCTTTCATTACTTAGCACAAGCCTTAAGAGGATTAACTTTGGGAAAAAATGAAGGGGAGGTAGACGGAAAAGAATGTGCTTATCAGCTGAGTCTCAGGACTGGTAATGCTGAGTTCATAATAGATTGCCCCTGGATTTGGAATTACTGCCTTGCAAGTTCTTTCAGACACAGTGATAGAATAGAGAGGAAACCTTTTCTCCTTTCCTCCTCCCTTCGAGAAGTGCTATTGACTTTGTGATGAAATGACCCAGGCTGCCCAGTTAAGGCAGGCGGCTAATCCTGTCTGCTGCCTCCCAAGCCGGCCGCTTCAAATGCTAAGCATTGTGTTTATTTTTTATGTGGGGGGAGGGGGCAGCTTGATGAGGGACTCCCCGGAGACAGGAGCTAATTTCTGTGATTAAAAGCTGCTGAAAATAGGGGTGGGAGGATGGCTGGCATAATGGTACCTCTCTGCATGTCAAAATTCTGGTTCCACTGGGCACTACGATCAATGGTAGCAACAGATATGCTACAAACACATTCAGCATTTAATTTAGATGTTCTTGTTTGGTAGAAAAGAGGAGTATGATTCAGTCTGAACATAAACAGAGCATCTGCAAATGTCACTCTATCCATATAGAGGGCTTCTTAGAGCTTCCCATCCACAGGGACTTCCTGAGAAGGGAAATGGTCTTAACCATTAATACATAACAGGCTCCCTGGTGCATGCTCAGCAGCCATTCCTTATTTCACAGAGGAGAACGGACAGCCCCTTCTACATGGGGGGGGGGGGGGGCTGGATCTTAGTCATAATTATGGGTTGGCTCTTCTCATATGGACCCTCTGGATAATCCATCCACTATTTTTACACAGACATATAATAACGGCATCATAAAAGTACTGAGAACCATTAAAAAAGGACAATTAATGAGCCATTTAAAAACATACTGTTTTTAACCAAGGTTTTACAAGATACTTTACATTGCCCCCCAAGGCGAAATAAAGAGACAGACAACAGTTTGGAATTAAACAAGGGCCACTTTATTAACTATTTACAGAACATTGCAGCAACGGGCAAACTAAGCAAGCACAGGAACAGGCAAGGCAGACGTCATTCCTAGACACCACCTCCTTGCACTTGGTATGGGCAGGACACCTAGCTCCGGTCTGAAGCCAGCCATTTCTGGCTCGTAACCGGCAGCCCAGCATACTGGTAGCCCCCCAGGAGCGCCTACCCCCGAGACCGCATGGACCTTCAGGGAGGAGCCTAGCCTGACAGGTTCCCAGAGGAGACCCCATTCACCACCCCAGACCACAAAGCCCTAGGGCAGATCCTGATGACCTCCTGTTCCCAATCAGGATATGCCGTGAGGCACTCATCAGTTCCATTTTCTTGCTTGCACCAACCTGCCAAGTGACCATTCTATTTAACTCTCGTCCACCACATATGCCCTTAATCCCCGACCACAGTGTAAGGTAGGCAAAAAACACCCCTACCAACACCTCCAATCAAGGTAAAGGCGCAAAAATTCCTACCTGGCCTCAAATGGCAACCAGCAGAAGCCTACACTGCAACAAGGGCAGGCGGGTGGGTGAGCACGCGGAGCCACTGCAATGGCGGGAGCGGGGCACCTGCCCTTAAAAGGCAGGCCCCCCACCTGTTGCAGCCTCCCCTTTCGCATGGAGGCAAAGCGGCCCCCGGGCGCCACGGCATTGCCGGGCGCCAGGGAGCCAAGTTTTAAATACCTTTATAGATGAAGTATATTCACACACACCCTATTCTTCACTGAGAGCTTTGGTGCTTTTCAAAAGCAGGCCTAGAGCACATTTCTTGCAAATAAAATATCCTTTTATTATTTTTAAAAGATTTTCAGTTCTTTGATTGTGGGCGGGGAGGAAAAAGGAAGAGGAACAAAAGATTCTTGCCTCAAGGAGAAAACAGAAAGAAGAGCCCTGAAGTGTATATATCCGTTCGTTTATTTTCTGGTTTATTTTGCTATTGGAGATCTTTATATATGGCCTCTTCAGGCTATGTATTGAACAAATAGTGCTTTTAAGCAGCTGCATGGAAAAAATGCAAGATATTTTCCAGAATTCTTGTTGTGCATATCCTAAGCAAAAAGTAACCTCTTCACATCCAAACAATTGTGGTGTTTTGTAGGTTTAAAAAAAGGGTGCATATTTGGTACAAAAGGTTCTTCTGTGGCATTTAGTAACATTAGCAATGGGTACAGCCCAGTGTTTATTTACATCAGTGGTAAAGAATTCATTGCTATTTCTTTTCTTAGTTCACAGTTAACATGTTGCTAAGGGAAGTGTGATGAAAATCTGAGTCTTGGGATAAATTACATTAGGGACTGCAATCCTATGGAGAGGTACTTCCATTGACATTGGACAGTCTGAAGAAACTCCTCATAGGATCACACTATGAAAGGCCCAGAGTCATCTTTTACTAGGAAACCCTATAAGGAAGAAAGGTATGTGAAGCATAAATATTTGAGGAAACAAGACTGGTATTTGGAAGGCATGGGGGCAGCTTTTGTCAAAGAGGCCCATCTGCAGCATTCCAGCTGTACTGTAAACTGGCATAAACAGAAGTTCTGGGGTACGGCACAATTCAAAATGAACATGCTCATAATACAAATGCCCTCTCCTCATTTTTATTTCAAACAGAGCCTTCCATCTGCTATTAAGAATGAGATGGATCTTGAGTCCGTGTGGCACTTTTGTGCTCTGTGCATCTGGCATTCACTAGACTGAGGTTTGTAGCTGTTCTTGGCACAGACTCAAGATTACATTAACCCCTTGCTTGGCATTGGTGAAACTGTCCTGATAGTGAAAACTGAAAAATGTAATTGCAAATTCGGCTGAGGATGTGGTCATTGATCCCCCCTCCTTTTTTCTCCCACTCTGTGGTGGTAAATGTGGAGAATGGGGCAAGGGGGTGTTGCAAAACATAAGATATATATTAAGAAAGGAAACATGACAATTGCCAAGGCCACCTTGCCCAGTTCTTACATATGAATACATGGGGATGGAAAGCAATTTTTTGTTTACAAAAATAAAACCCATCTTTGTTCAAACATTCACAGGTACCACTTGTAGCTGGTGACCCACAGTGCAATCCTAAACAGAGATACTTATTTACTGACTCATTTCTCTTCAGTGGGGACCCAGAGCATCTTATATCCTTATCCTTGCCTCCATTTTATTTTCACAACAACTATGTGAGGTAGATTAGGTGAGAGTGTGTGATTGGCCCAAGGTCACTCAGTGAGTTTCCTTGACAGAGTCAGGATACAAACCTGGGTCTCCCATATCCTAGTCCAATACTCTCACCACTGCACTGCACTGGCTTCTAAATCAATGGACTTAAAAGAGTGCAACTCAATGTTTAGGACTGAAGTGCCAGTGATGATTTGGACTATGGAGGAGTTTGTGCATCACGAGTGGTGATCTCTACGCCTTTTTAGGAAAGAATGTTATGGGGACTTCTCATGCTATTAAAAAAGCACACGCAGCTCTGTGTGACATTTTATCTCTTAGCAGTTTGAGAGATGAATGCTCTTTCCTGCATCTCATGCATTAGCATTTCAAGCTACACAAGAATGAAAAATCATGTAGTCAACTCATTCATTATTGCATAAATGTTGGACAGAGAAAATGAAAAGTTGCATGGAGCCCTTCCTTCCTGCTAAAGTAGCACTGTCTTGTTAACTGTAGAGAGAAAGAGATTGGCACATTTTCCTGTCGACACTCAATGAAACAGCTCAATACTGTAAGATATTTCAAAGCAGAAAAATGAGAGGCTACAGTTGTTGAAATGTATGTAATTACTTGGGGGTGAGTAGGCTGAATCATATTTTTTTTTAAGTTAGACAGATTTTCCCCACCCCATATCAGTGAAAATCACTCAGCCTGTCAGCAATCTACTACTCATTGAATAGGCAAGAAGCCAAATAATATTGATAGATGCTTTCAATGGCAGCTAGCTGAATGCTGAAATGGAATACGGCTACAGAAGGGGAGAGTTTTACTGCAAAGACTGCTTCATTCATAGTTGGTGTAACGTGCCTCCGCACAGATACCACTTTCTCATGAGAAACGTTGGTGTGTTAGAGCAGGAGAGAACTTCAATTGTGTTTCTCTGGCAAAGAAGCAGTGAGGTCACGTCAGTGGAATAAGTGACAGTTGTGCTTGGCAGAGTCAACTGTTGTACAGATGAGACTCCCACTGATTAATTTGCTACTGGGCCGAGCCATCTAGGCTGCAATGCACTTGCTGAGAGATGCAGAGTCAGGATGATGAAGTGGCTCTGTCCTTCTCAGTGCCAAAGAATTCCTGTGGGGCAGGTTGCCCTCTTCATATATCTCTTGGCCCATAAAGACATCTGTTTTTATAGCTTTGGGATGGCCTGTAGTTCCATACTCAATAAGATCGGTTTAAAAAAGATGCTGCTGCTGCTGCAGCACCAAAGAAAAGATATATAATTTTACTTTGGACCAGCAGCCTCTGATTTCCACAACTGCACTATATGTCAGAGAGATGTCCGGGGGTGGGGGGTGGGGGCGCAGTCTAACAGTGGATTCAGTGAACAATGCTATTCCTCTGATGACTCCAATTACCACGAGATAGCTGTGTCACTTGAAAACATGTATCAGAGTAGTAATATTATGTGGCAGATGGTGCGCATGAAGCTGAAAACTCACTTCAAGCTACTTTTGTCATTCTTTTCAAGACTTAATAGTTGTGAACATGCTTTTCTGCATCTGACAGGTTGGGCTGCAAAACTCCCCCCACCCCGGATTGTCATCAATGTGTAGTTGCCCCCATAGACGGAAGAAAGAGTCAGACAACAAACATGGGATTAACGGCCACTTTATTTATTAACAAAAACATGGCAAGGGCTTAACCTAACAAGTGGCATGGCCAAGGCCTGGGGTTACCATTAACCCCACCCTTGCCATAGTATGGGCAATGCACCTGGCCCCCGGGTCATAGCCCGCTATAAGCGGCTCGAACCCCAGGCAGCCCAGCCTTGGAACATGCCTTGATGATCTCTCAAACACAGTCACAAGGTCAGTGCTGAGTATCCCTCAACAGCACTCCAAAAGGCAGCCTGTTCCCCTCATCCCAGGCCGCAAGGCTGCAGTTATGATCCAAACAGGCCCCTTTCCCACCAGGGTTGCTGATAGGTGCTTACCAAGCCGCAACAACTATTTACTAAACTTCCGCCACAGCAAGGGTCAAGCCTCTGCTTAGGCCCCTGCACCCACTAAATCCCTAAAACTGTTAACAGCCCTTGCTGTAAATCGTTAAGGAAGATATCCACAGGGGTCATTTCCAGCAGGAGCTCGGGGGAGCGCAGCTCTGGGAGTTGGTGCCAGCCCCCCCCCCACTGTGGGGGAATGCCTGCTTGTGTCATGGCTGCAGCAAAGTGACCCCATCCCCTGGAAAGGTCCTTGTTCCTCCGACCAGCCTTCTGAAGGCTTCAGCCACCACTGAAGCTATCCTCCCAGAATAGTGGTATTTCTGAGGCTTGGGTTAGTAGCTGTCCCCTCTCTGCCAGCTCTTTTTTTCTCTCTCTCTTTCCTTTCTTTCTTGCCTTCTGACATACTTCTGTCAGGGGGTGTGGCATATGCAAATAAGTTATGCTAATGAGTTATGCTAATGAGCTCCGGCACCTCTTTTTCTACGAAATGACCCCTGGATATCCATACCCTGCTCTGACAAATGAATGCCGTCACCCCTATATAATTCGTCGTGCATAGCCCTAATAGCCGGATGGGGTATGAAGTGGTCACCACCCATTACTAAAATGCTCCTGAATTCCCTGTTTACCTTACATCTAGCCTGCTCAATCCGCTTAGGGTCCAAGGCCCATCGCCAGTCCCTTCGTGGAACCATGGCCGACTAAACCACTGTAGTCTTAGGCCATCACCTTTTAATAAAGTTAAAAACCTCCCCGGCTTGTAGAACTAACGTCTTCCCTTTTAAAATTCCTAAATCATTACCCCCTAGGTGAATTAGCAATATGTCAGGAGGAGCACTGGCATTCAAACCAAATAATGGATGGAGTAGGCTCGCCCAGCACAAGCCGCGGCATCCCCTCCATTCAACAGTGGCCCATCAACTTAGGCCCAAATGCGAGCCGATGGCCGATCTGTTAGCCTGGTGAGCAGTCCAAAAAATGAAGCTGTGCCTGCAGATGAGAGTGGTTCTTCGCCTGCTGCAAGACACAGCACCTGAAAGGAAAGGACAGTCAAACACCGGGCCGAAAGAACAGATCACCACATGGCCATTGAATGCACATAACCTTTATAAGTGTTGGATCTCCAATGCCCTACGCGCTGAACATCTTCAGCTGAATAGCCCATAGCTGCCGCTGTGGAAGCCGCTCCAATGTGAAAGGAATGGGTCCCAAACTTTACACTTGATAGGCCCAGCTTCCCCAAAGCCAGGGAAGTAACTGCCCAAAGCTGATGTTTAGTCAGAGGGCTCCCATCCTCATGCCTAAAGAGGAAACCGGCTTCCAGACCCATCAGGGCCAAGTACTGCGACAGGGCCAGAACTGGGCAGAGCTCCGAATCCTGACAGGTCCCCAATTTTACCTTGGCTCCTTTTTGCATCTGATCCGTCTTAGAGCTCCTAATCATGACCAGCATGCCATTGCCATGAATATCAACATCCCACCCCTGCAAAGCCTTGCTCGGCTGGTCTGTCTTAGACTGAGCGACCAACTCACTCACCCAAAGAGCCCCAAAGAATGCAAGCAAAGAGGCTGCATGAAATAGGCATGCCTCATAACTGGAAGTGCAAACCACACCCCAGATCGCTCGCAACCCCTTAAGTATCATGAGCGAGATAGGCTGTCGCTCATCTTTAGCAGCACCCCTCTCGCGAGTCTAACCCTTAAGCATCTTTCTAATCCTGAAGTCACAAGTGACTTCAGCGAAGCCCAAGGCTTTGCTCGCGAAGGCTAGCGCAGCAAGCTTGCCCCAGATTGAACGGACAGCTAAGCCAGCTTCTTTGCTCAATACACAGTACTACATCAGCTGATCTAAAGGTATAGGCCAGACCTTGGGATAATGTTCAGCTGCCCTGAAGACCTCGAATTGGCAAACTGCTTGCTCATACCCTTTTCTGGTGCTAGGCGCAATGGCGAGGCTTATAGCCCTGCAAGCCTCAGCCCTCCAACCTGCCATAGTTCCTGAGGCATTCGAGCTGGATGAAGATCGGCTTCTGGTGCAAGCTGATGAAACCTCGCCATCTGTTGACGAGAGAGAGCATCAGCCACACCATTGTCCACACCCGGCACATGCCTGGCAAAACTTAGCAAGTTAAGTCTATGGCACTGCAAGGTGAAAGCCCGGACAAGCCCCATGACCCGTGGAGACCTAGATGTGAGGGAACTGATCACATGAACAACCGCCAAATTGTCACACCAAAAGTGGACAGTGTGATCTTTCAATTCTTCACCCCACAACCAAACCGCCACTAGTATGGGAAAGAACTCTAAAAAAGGTGAGATCTCTAATATATCCTGCTGAAACCCATTCCCCAGGCCACTCCTCAGCGCACTAGTGTCCACGAAAGTACACACCAAATCCCAGAGATCCGACAGCATCAGATGACACTTGGAGCTCAGCCTCCAGCTTCAATTCCTCCCTCAAAAAGGAGACACCATTAAAAGAACTTAAAAACTCCTGCCAGATCCCAAGGCCGGCCCGCACTTCCACATTAATGCACATTCTATGATGCAGGTGCTGTAGCCGCCTCATCACATCGCAGAGCCGTCTAACAAAAGCCCTCCCAGGAGCCAGTACTTTGCACAAAAAATTGAGGTGCCCAGCAATCTGCTGAAGTTCACGCAAAGTGGCCTTCTTCTTTTTTAAAAATATAGAAAGCCGGACCTGCAAGTCCTGAATCTTGCTCAACAGCAACCGTGATGTCTGGGCAACTGTGTCCAATTCTGCCCCTAAAAATGCTAACTTCTGAACAGGTCCCTCCATCTTTTCGTGGGCCAACGGAACTCCCAGCTCCTCTGCTAGTTGTGTAAAACCCTGCAACAGCTGGGTGCATCTACCCATCCCACAAGGACCCACGAAAAGAAAGTCATCTAAATAATGAACCAGTTCCGGTAATCTTATTTTAAAATACGTTGCCCATTCCAGAAATGTGCTGAAGCGCTCAAATGCAGCGTATGACACAGAACATCCCATGGGCAAGGCCCTATCCATAAAAAACTGCCCTTTAAAGGAAAATCCCAACAGCTCAAAATCATCTTGGTGCACGGGGAGGAGATGAAATGCGGATTTGATGTCACACTTCGCCAACTCCGCCTTACGACCACAGCGGCGCACCACATGCACATTTTGGTCAAATGAGGTATACCTCACCATGCACAGATGATCCGGAATAGCATCATTTACTGATCAACCTCGGGGATAAGAAAGATGATGAATTAAACAGAACTCACCAGATGCTTAGGTACTATACCCAGAGGTGAAACCCGCAAATTAGGAAGTGGTGGTGCCAGAAATGGACCTAAAACCCTACCTTCTTGAACCTCTTTGGCAATCTTCACAGCAACCACAGCCTCCATGCCATTAACTGATTTTAAATTGCGGGCTAATAAAGGAGCCCTCAACCCCGAAAAGGGAATTCTAAAACCCCCTTGAAAACCCTTCAGCAAATACACGGCATCCTCTTTATTAGGATACCGCTTCAACCAACTCTGCAATGGACCAAGCTTAATTGGTGTGGGCCCCCTTTCCAGTAGCTGCTGAAGGACCGCCACCTCCCCTGGGCTGTTGGCTATACCTGGGCCTGCCTTTGGGGCATTCAGTGAACGCATGAGGTCCACTGCACATTGGGCACTTGTGCCTGTAAGTGCACGTCTTCCTATTGCAGACCCCCTGTGAACCAAACTCCCAACAAAGCAAGCGGTGTTGAACTGCCTGCCCCGTGGGCCCACGGGAAGCAGTATTAGCACCAGCCAGAAGGTTCTGCACCATGTGCCCACTGTGTGAGCATTCCCCAACATTAGGCCGTGCCTGCGACATCAGCTGTAACCAAAGATGCAAATGTATCTGGTCCCACGGAAGGTTGGGGTTCATAGTAGCCCTCATCCTAAATTCCTCATCGTATTTGAGCCAGGCTGAACCCACAAGACCAGTGTACGCTTTATAAATGATGTCCAGATACTGGTATAGTGCTGCGGCCTTCAAGCTCTGGGCCCGAGAAATCATCCCTGCATAGACAATGTACCCTGCCAGCCAATTTGCCCATGTCCTATCAACCCTCCTTTTCTTTAAAATTTTCTTGTCCTTATCATCCATCTCCTCTTTATCCTTCTTCTCCAATTCCCGGTAAAGAAGGCTGAAGAGGTCAATGTACTCACCCTAGCAAATCTTTTCCCTAGTGATTGGCAAAAGGTGGTCACCAAGGGGCAAAGCTGCATCGCCAGAGGGTGCATCGCCTTTGCAGAAGCCACCCTATAGGGGTTGTCATAAGTGGGAGAAAAATCCCATGCCCCCCACAGACTAGGAGGTGACATCATGCCCAGAAGTGGCACAGGGCCCCAAGGCAACTGCCAGCCCATAGGCAGGGGACCCCAGACCCACAGCTGAGTAGTCCCAGGTGAATCCTTCATTGTATGAGGAGGGCCCCAAGCCCATGACTGCCCATACCCCGAGGGATCCTGCATGAAACCAGGGTTATGCACCCAAGGTCCCCAGGGCCAAACTGTGGCTGGTTGTACATCCGCCTCATCCTGACCACTGGTCCCAGGCACTTCCACCTCAGCCACTGCCATCGCTGCAGATGTCTCAGAATCCGGCGTCACTATCACCGCCCCAGATGCAACTGTCAGAACTCCTTCACGCTCGACGTAACCAGTGGACTCTACAGCACGAGATTCAAGAAGGTAAATTTTCTTAAGCCCCTCCTCACAAAACTTCTGCTCCGCTCTACCCCCAGTATTTCCCAAAGCTCGAATGCCTGCTTGAAAAGGGGGGGGAGATCCAGTGTCCCTGGCCTGCTGTAAGGCTGCAAGCTTATCTAATATAATCTGCTGCTCCCACACCTCCTCCTCGTCCTCAGAGGATGACGGAGCAACAGGAGGGGGTGCCGCAGTATGCCTAGGTACCTTTGGTGCAGGCCTTTTTCCTTTAGACTGGCCTTGACCCTTTCTAGAAGCCATATCCAAAACACAATGAGCCAGGAGGCCTCCCTCAATTAATAGAATTGTCCTAAAATGGCCGCCAAATAAAATGGCCACCACCTAAAAGGACCTTCCAAAGATGGCCGATCCTAAGGATACCCCAGAGGAACAATTTAAAAGCAAAATGGCCACTCAGCCCACAGGAGTAGACCTTCCCAAAATGGCCTCTGTCCCCGATGATTTCAGCAAAGTCCTCCCCCACCTAATGTCTAACCGCCTAACAACAGCAAAAAAACTGCCCAGCAACAGCTAAACTGCCAGGAACTGGCTGTAAATCTATAGAGCCCAAAAGGTGAAAAAAAGGGGGGAGAAGTGGGCAAATGACCAACTGGGCCCCAAGCAGCCTCACCAACTGCACCTTAACCCCCAGCCCTGGGCCTAAGAAAACTCCCACTAAATGTATGTGCATGTAATTCTTGCTTTAACAAGGCTAACAGCAGCCTAGGAGCCAGCCAAAGCACAGCCAACTCTAATTTACACCTAGGGTTGCCAAGTCTGTATTACTCACTGGCGGGGGGGGAGTCCTCCGTCTGCCGGGAGCTTCCCCGGCATACGCGCAAAGCGCGTGCGCCCGGTGACGTCACCGGAAGTGACATCAGCATGTTGAGGGCGTTGCTAGGGCGACGCTCTGGCAATCGCCCCAAAATTCTATGGTATCATAGAGTTTTGGGGCGATTGCCAGAGCGTCACCCTGGCAACGCCCCCAACGTGATGACATCACTTCCGGGTGACATCATTACGTTGGAGAAGTCATCCTGGCTGGATGACTTTGGGGGTGGGATTCCCCCCGCTGGCTGAATGCTGGCCGGCAGATCGGGAACCCCTGTAGCGGGGGATCCCCCGCCCCCAGGGCTGACTTGGCAGCCCTATTTACACCACAGTCGCTGCCCAGCCGCCACTGTGTCTTCCGTCCTGCAGGTGCTCCAGACCCAAGTGCTGCTTCCACCGGCAAGGGGATGCCCCCAAATGGCCCCCAAAATACCCCCCAAAAAACCCTTGCCAGTCCCAGGCCCAGCTAAGCCACAGCCTCCAAGAAAGGAGGGGAGGGAGGCTGATTGCCAGTCCCAGTCCCAGCTGAGCCACAGCCTCCAAGAAAGGAGGGAAGGGAGGCTGATTTTGGGGTGGGGGGTGAATACCCTTTGAGTTTCTACCAGCTCTAGGCCAAAAGCCAGGGAGCAAGTGAAAAAAGGCCTCGTGCTCCTTCTCTGTCGAGCACAAGGCACGAATGAGGCTGCTGGGGCTGTCCTTCAGCATGCTAGCCCCGCCTTCCAGCAAAACCAGGCTGCAAATGCAGCCAGTCTGATCAGTCCTCCTTACAAGGAGGCAACTTCGTCCCCCCCCAGCCGGCCTTCGGCGGCTGCAGGGATCCATCCTTCTTACACCACCACACACAGTACATTAATTATTTACATTAATTTTGAGGTCAGTTAGGGTGAGAGCATGTAACTGGCCCAGGGTCATTAAGCACGTTTCCATGGCAGAGTGGAGACTCAAACCCCAATCTCCCAGATCCTAGTCTGCCACTCTAACTATTACACCACACTGGCTCTCATTTGGCATGACATGTCCAGGTGCATAATGGCGTATAATTAAGACCCCTCTTACTAAACACACACTAACAAGGACCAGCTCTCTGGGTGCTGTGTGATGCTGTCTGTAACCACACTGGTCTAAAGCAAAATCTAAAACCAAAAGCCCCATCATACATTCAGTCAAAACCAACCAAAAGAACACAAAAGAATATGAAAGCTGTCAAGTTCTCCAGAATTCTCCCTCAGGCTAGATCAAGGATCCCCCAACCTTTTAAAGCCTTACTCCTAATTCTAATAATGGCTGAGGTTACACACACTAAATAATCCACTTTCAATCCACTTTCCAACTGGATTTTTATTGTGTGAACTGGCAAAATCCAGTTGGAAAGTGGATTGAAAGTGGATTAAAAGTGGATTATTTAGTGTGTGTGACCATAATCAACGAGTGCTTTTCAGTACTTTCAATAACAAACAGGTATATGTGGCTTACTGATGAACATGATGACAAACAGGAAGATAAATCTGTTTAATAAGTTATTTGGTCTGTAATAAATAGTGAAGAAGATGTAAGCAAGAAAGGAAGAGGCATGAGACAGAACACAGAAGATTTACTGCATAAGTTAAAGAATGGAACTGGTTCTATGGATGTGTTTTAGAATAGGAGACTGATTTCTTTTGGTGAACGAACAACTCTTGAGAACCTCAGTGGGTTTCCTGACAAAATTCTCCAGGGTTTTGAAAAAGGCTTGACCTTTGTCACGTACTGTAATAATGTTCTTTTACTTTCAGGCTGACCTCCAAGTTCAATAGTAACGAGCAGCAGAAGACCAGCTGAGTCCTATGAACAGAAAAGAACAAAGCCAGAAGCTAATTCAAGGTGATTACCAGGATGAATGGGGAACATTTCCATGTAGTTCACCATACAAATCATTGTAGCAAAGGACTGCAGTTGCTAAAGGCATCCTTTAAACAACAGCACTTCTGGGGTCTCAGGTTTCCCCTTTTTGTTCTTATATTCCATTCTTCCTTTAGAAAGCTGAGAGTAGCTTTCATGGGCTTTTCAGTGCTATCCCGATATGAACCAGGTCCTCACCTCTTTAGCATCATTGTGAGAGAGTTAGTGCCTCCAGACCAATAATGAACCACATTCAAGAAATGTTCTAAAATGTTCATTTTGTTGAGGAAGTGGTGTAGTGTTGTGGCAAAAGGATGGGAACAACAGAATTCCCTGGTGCATATCTTGCCTCAGACATAAACCCTGGTCAGTTACTCAGTATAGTTGTATGTATGGGTGCATTCAGACGGGCGTGCTGGAGGCAGCTGGAGCCGGCTCGAAATGCCCCACTCTGGTTGGCGCGATCACACTCACCCCCCAGTTCAAAGTGCACCCAAGTGGCTCTCCGGCGTCTACACAGGAGCGTGCGTTGGGCTTTTTAAAATTTTTCATTGCTTGCGCATGCACATAAGCAATCACCTGCAAATACAATCTAGCGCATGCGCAAAAGCAGGAGAGCAAAGCCTCTCAGTCACCCAAGCTCCATGACTTCCTTGCACTGAGAGAACACTTCCCTTTAAACTTTTACCCCAAAACTGGTCTCTGTGGCATCCGGAACAGAGAATTAATGTCCATTTTTTTTAAAAAAAATTTTTTTGGAAAGGTGTAGAAGCGCTCATGCGCATATTGCCGATGGTAAAAAAAATGGTGGTCAAAAAGCGGAAGCCAGAGGCTTCCGCAGGGGGGGGGGGGACTTAAAGACTCAGAAGTAGCTCGGCGACAGCTCCGCGATCACATGGGGAAAAGGAAGCTTGAGCTGGAAGAGGACAGGAAAAACCACCTTGGGACCTGGTCTCAAAAATGCGACACTTTGAGATGGCATTTGGTCCGGTAGGTGACGGCTGGGGATGGGAGGCAGCTGTGGCTGTCTGAACATGCTGATTTGAGCCGGGTCGAAGCATTTCGAACCGGCTCAAATCTGCGCATCTGAACGCACCCTATGTGTGCAGGATGGATACTGCCCACCAGCCTTGCTCATGGCCTTGTACACAAGCTTGTACAAAGTCCTTCTCTTAGGCCATGTGCATGCAATCAGAGTGGTAATGCTGCAAATTTCTCAGCAAACCTGCTTGGCAATTGAATTTACCTTGTTCAGCTCTCATAGTCACATTGTTAGCTGATCAGGGATTTGTTTAGATTGCATCAAGCAACTCTAAATTTTTATTGCAAGTTTGCAGCTGCCTATTGGCCAGAAGCAGATGCACAGCTGATCAGGGAGCAGCTGGGAGTCTAGTTCTGATCCCCCCAACAGCAGTGTAACTTATTCTGCTTGCCTGGGAGGAAACAGAGTTTTTGGGATGGAAATCCGACTTGTGGACATTCAGCTGGGAGAATGCTCCAGATCCCTCCACCCCCGCCCGATAAAACATTGCTGGTGTTAGCAGTTAGACCCCCTCCTCCTGCAGAGGGGCAGTTTAGCAGTTAGAGAGAAAGCGACATAAACATCCTTCATACAATATCAGCTCAAAAATTATGAATGTAAGACACTGCCTGGCCCCAAAATGACACAAAATGGATGCCAGCCAGAGACAAGCCTAGGAAAATATTTTTGAAGGTGAGTCAGAGCAGCTGATTGACTAATGGCCCCCTCCTTGCCCCAGAGAGATGCATAATTTAGGACAATAGGTCTCCCAAGAAACTACTAACTAGTCTCATCAATGAGCAGCCTCACTTCCCCCTTACCCATTTACCTTTAATTTAGCAACACTTAACACTGTTTACCAAAAATGGTAGCTTTTCCCATCCGGTACTTATAGGGTCATCAAGCACCATTAGCCCCTATAGTCCACCTCAGATAAACCCATCAAACTTTCCCCAAAATACTGGGCACCTCCAAAAAACCCATCAAGTTATTGTTCGGGGGGGGGGGGGGGAACACATCAGATTGCCCCAGGGAGCATTTTCCCCTATAATTGTAGATTGTAATTGTATAGCCTTCCCTGAAATTGCTTTCTCCTTTTCCTCCCCAATTTCCTCCAGTTAGCTTATTTGTTGTAAGTATGTTTTTTGTGTATGTTTTGCTCTTTTATTTCTCTTTTAATTAAAAAAAATTAAAAAAACTTTTAATTAAAAAAAACTTCAAAAGCGGAGGCAGAGCGGCCATTCAGATAGCCGGATCTGCCCTGAGGAGGCGGCCCGGATGCATTGCGTCTGGCACCGCGCTCCTCCCGCAGCAGGCGAGCACCACTTCAAAGTGGTGCTCGGCTGCTGCGGCGCGTGTTCCACCCGCCAGAGCGGGTGTGAACGCGCGCCGGGAGGGGGAGCCGTGCGGCATCCGCACACCGCCATAGGAAGCCACCCGCAGTCTGAACGCTGCGGGTGGCTTCCGGTGGCATGCGAACGCCACGCCGCGGGGGAAATTCCCCCTGCCTTAGTCTGCCGCGCCGCAGAGGCACGGCAGACTTTCAGTCTGTCCTCAGCCCCTGACTAGTTTACTTCAAGAGTTCTCTAAGGGAAAGATCCCCATATAAATAGGTAGAGAATTTGTTACCTGCCTCTTGCTCTGTCTCCTTAAAGCTAATTCCCCCAATTAGGAGACTGTCTATTTGGGTAACTCTGGGTACAGAGCAAAATTTCCCGACAAGGAGATCAAACTCCAGCTCAAACCTGATCCCTCTTCATAACACTGGATTACTATGATAATGTATCTGAGGTTTTTCAGTGCTTGATCTGTGCTATATAGTTGCAAAGTATCATTATTAAAAGATCTTTCCTATTTGTAAAATCTATTTAAAAGCCAGACTTGCTTGAAAGCTTAGTGGATGGTCTTGGGCAAACTATTGCCTATTGTATAATACACCTTGCAGAGTTGTTGGAAGGCTAAAACAGTTCTCTGAGCTTCTTGGAGCAAGGTCAGAATACAAATGTCACAAGACAATAAATAATGCTGACATTATATTGATGAGAGATGCAGCATTGATAGGGCAGTGGGACTGTTTTTTGAAGTAACCACACTGCATTTCATCAGAGCACAGCTTTTGACTGCAAGGGCTGTAGTGGGCAAACCTTATTTTATGGATTTGTAGCAAATGCGAATGGATGATGCTGACATACATGATATTCTTAAGCAAACTTCACCAATCTCTTTGATAGCTTTCTCCTTTTTAGAAATGATGATGTGATGGATGAGTGGCAGATATAAATGGCTTTAATATGTATATAAAAGGCTACTAGCCAATCTGAGTTCCCCTGCAAAAATTTCACTTAAATCTACCAAATTTGGCCTTGAAGATGGATTGGTAGGATTGGATTCTCAAGATTTATTGCAGTTGTTGGTAGCTCTAGTCCTAAAGAAGAAGGAAGGCAAGCAAGAGTTAATTTCTCTGGGCTCCAGAAGTTATGTGCCACGGAGTGCTTCATTCTTTCAGGCATATGCACTTGTAAAGTCATCTGTGTGATTAGGAGATTAACCTATCTAACATAACACCAGTTAAGTATATGCCTATCCAAAAAAAGCCACAAGATACATTACACCCATGCCAAGTTAATCTTTCTTAGTGGGAGAAAGGGAATCTTGGACCACTGCTAATGCCAGAGCAGAAGGAATGATGCATTTGATATGTGGAACATCAGGTGCATAGAAAGGGCACATCTTTATAAGACTGCCCCAAGGGTGAAAATTGGTCAACTGGTGTCATCGTTAATCTTGTAGCACTGTCTAAAATGGCACAGTCATTTAGTCCAGGAAAACCCTGCCTAACAGCCAGAGTACATATTTGATTTTGATCCAGTGACAAATGTATTTTGAAGGCTTCCTGGCTGGCCAATGACATATTAGATCATGTCTGTAAAATGAGATTTAATATTAGAATAGTCAAGGAAGATTGCAGTTTTTCTTCCTCACCGCCACGAACTCATGCACACACTTTCTTTTTAGGAGTTGAAACAGAATATATGGGCTTCTAAAAAAAAAAAAATCACTGGAGCAAGTGAAGGCAGCCGAAGGGGGAAAGAATAAAATATGTATTATTCTGTTAATATTTTATTGAAAGGCTTCTTTAAAAAAATTCACAAACAATGGATATAACTATTACAAACAACACTGTAAAGTGCCTGGTACTTGGAGAAAGTAGAGATAAAATAAGTTTATAGCACTGTGTTACCAAGTTAGGCTTTAAGAAGAGTTAGGGCACTATGTGTATTAGAACCCCGTATACAGTGGTTACTAAGGGGAAAAAATCCCACCTATCCAAATTGTAGCTGTATGCAATTCACCCCCAGTCTAAGGAAGCCTGAGTAAGTAGAACTTCCAAATTTAAATGCTTTGGATATACGCTGCTCTGTTTCTATATATAAGATTGGTAAAGCAATCCTGTAATACATAATCATGAATGAAATCTGGTATTGTTAGTGTACTATGATGAAAAGATGGCCACAAATGAAGAAGCGTGAAAAGGAAACCAAAAGCTACATGATACCAAGTTCTTCAAGAATCTGAATCTGAAATTGTCTAATTAATACATATTATTTATCATAATTTAGCTGGGTTACCAAGTTGGCGTGAAGGTTCTTGTTGTAGCACTGTTTTCTAAAAGGATATAAGTAAGATCACTCCAGGAATGTATACGTCTCTCAGTTTGACTTCTGTCTTCAGTAAATTGGTCAGAAGCATGATTAAACATTATAAAGACCCAATGAATGAAAGTAAACAGTAGTGGCCTAGACAATGTTGCAGCTTATAATACAGCTGGTATAGCAGTTCATAAGGATGCTGTAATGCCGTAATGGCCTGCATGTGTTTCAGATTATGTGGCCGATCATTAGATTTTATCTGGGAAATCAACCATGTGATCTAAATGAATAAACACAAAATCTAACCCTTTAAGACATTGTGCCATTGCATAGATGACTGGTGGTACAGTGCCAAGCTACACTCACACTCTTCTCCCCTCTGTTTGATGTATATGGCAAGTGTCCAAACAAGCCTCAAAACCCCAAAGCTTTTTCCTTTCCAATTTTTGAAAAGTCAGTGTGTTTCTCTTACCTATTTGTAGAACACAGCCTGCATAACTTTATTTTATTTATTTTATTGCTTTTGGCCTTTTGGCTAAGATCAAGTGTGTGATATGTTTTTATCCCACTCTTTATCCAAGGATCTTAGAGCATCATTCAGTGGTCTCCTTGCTTCCATTTTATCTTCACAACAACCCTTGGGGTAGATTAAACTGAGAGTGTGTGACTGATCCAAAATCACTAAAGAAGCTTCATGACACAGTAGGGATTTGAGCCTGGGTTTCCAAGAGCATAGTCCAAAACTTTAATTATGATATCAAGGTGGCGTTAGTTTGAATATTACTTTTGTTACAGGTAGTAGTTTTAGTACATTTTCCAGGACCTGACTAAGTTAGTGGGGGCTCTCTTAGGATTCCTTCCCTTGTGACCACAATGATAAAGATATTTCAGTTTACTGAATTCCTAGGCCATTAGGTGTGTGATACACTCCTTAGTGATGCGTTGTGTGTGAGAGACAGCATAGGTATGTGATTAGGGCTGCCATGTGGGAGACTGGGGTTGAGGGGTTGTGGAAGAGCAGCTGTTGGAAATGGCATGATGTCACTTCCAGGGAAAACCTAGAAGTCACATCACACCTCTCTAGGAATCTCTGGAAACTCTATAGTTAAGCCTGGTTGTCCTTTAATTTTTCTCCTGCCTTCTCTCTGAGTGGTGGTGGGAAACCCAGGGGCTACAGCTTTATGGTCCATTTGTGTACCCAAGCCTGTGTACAGGATGCCCATCTTTGTGACATACAGGAGAAAAGAGAACTAGTTCCAACTATAGAAACACTCCCTTCCTGCATAAAATAATGCACCCACTGTACTTATTTTACACAAGTACGGGATCCTTATAATCAAGAATTTACTTTTTTGTGGGTAACAGAGCATAAGTGCACAAGAGTTGTGGAAAGGATAAAATGCAGTTGAGGAACCCTCTGGGTGATCAAACAGTTAAGACGCTGTTGGCAGCAAACACTGAAGCCAACTCAGTTTTCTTTAATGAAACTACCTGCTTCAGCTACTATTGCTATACAAGAATATTTTCAGCAACTGGATCAGCATTAACTGCAAATTGTGGTCAACCTTCTATGACATGACTGGCAACCTTATTTCTGAGACAGAAAGGACTTTAATGTTAAAGACACAGACACTTCACATAAGGTACCTGTTTTAAGAAGTTTGCACACTGCCTTATTCATGACCATCTTAGAGTGACACCATCTCAGTCTCAGATGGTTAGGGCTTGAAAGACCATACTTTTGGAAAATAACATTATTTATGTTGTACATGAATAGGTACATTTTGTGTTGGAGGTTTGAATGCCTCTTTTTGGTTGTGCACTAAACTGGAACGCAGAGTGTATGATACCCAAGCTGCCACTACGCAGGGTGGTTGGAATTGGAGTTTAAACATGTGGGACAGTCTTGTGAGCATCACAAATGGTACATTTATTCATTTCCCCAGCTTAAAGATGAATGCATGAGGGCTGTATGCAGGCCAGCCATGAATATATATTTGAGAAACCCACAAAAAGGGAGTGATAGAACTGGAAGCAGACTGTTAGGAACTTGTGTAACTGCAGTTTTATAACAGCCAACATTATGGGTGACGTTTTGAAAAGTGGATGACCTGAGATGCAAGAACTGAAGTTGAGAAGAATATTCAGTGATGGTGATCATTTTTTTCAAAAAGTGGGAGACAGTTGCGCTCTCTCTCTCTCTCTCTCTCTCCCCCCCTCCCTCCTTTCTTTCTTTCTGTTACAGCACTGACTACATTAAAACAATTACACAAAATTAGTGGCTGAGTGTTGCAATAACTTGTAATTCAGCAGTCTCCCATTCCAGTCTATTTCTGAAATTCCTTTGCAATAAAAAAAACTACTTTGAGGTCCTCACTGAGTGCCCTGGGAAGTTGAAATGTTCTCCTACAGGTTTCTCAATTTTGTGATTCTTGATGTCAGATTTGTGTCCATTTATCTTTTGGCGTAGGATTTGCCCTGTTTGCCCTAGAGAACTGAAGGGCATTGTTGACATTTAAAGCCAACTTCTTTCACAAGTCCTGGGGGCAAACCTTTTCTTGCACACAGACAGCCCCCCATTCTTAACTCCTCACCCACAATAATACAACATCTAATTTGAACATGGACATTGGTACCAGAGCTTGCAATAAACTCAGATGCCAACTTTGCTGTCACATACACCTAGACAACACAATCACTGGACCTAACATCAACCATGCCATGTCAGGCACATTCACTTGCTCATCTTTTAAGATTGTAGTTGTTCATTTGCACAGTCGAGTCCGACTCTTCGTGACCCCATGGACCACATCATGCCAGGCCCTCCTGTTGTGCTCTGGAGTTTGCTTAATTTCATGTTCGTTGCATTGATAACACTGTCTAACCATCTCATCCTTTGCCATCCCCTTCTTCAACCTTCAATCTTTCCCAGCATCAGGGTCTTCTCCAGTGAGTGTTCCCTTCTCATTTGATGGCCAAAGTATTTGAGCTTCAGCTTCAGTATCTGGCCTTCCAGGGAACAGTCAAGGTTGATTTCTTTTAGGATTGACTGATTTGATCTCCTTGCAGTCCAAGGGACTCTCCAGAGTATATGCCATTAAATTGTATATGCCATTAAATGCCAGCAATGCCCTTTAGTTCTCTACATAGGTCAATAGGTCAAACTTTATGCCAAAGGATAAAGAGACACAAATCTGACATCAAGAATCACAAAACTGAAAAACCTGTAGGAGAACACTTCAGCCTTCCAGGACATTCAATGGGAGAGCCTCAAAGTAGCTGTTCTATTGAAAAGGGCTTAACAGAGATATCAGGTTCTTATCTCAGTACACACTCTAGGTCACTCAATTCTCACTTGTACGCAGAATTAAACTTTGTTTTTAATTTTATTTATTTATTTGTTTATTTGGATTTATATCCCGCCTAGCCACTGGACTCAAACTTAAAGCTGCCACTGGACTCAAACTTAGTTCTCAGATGTGTTTGCTAACTCTTATTATCTAGATTCAGGTGGGGCAATTGTGTTGGTCTGAAACAGCAGAACAAAGTCCAATGGCACCTTTAAGACCAACAAACTTTTATTCATGAGATAAGGTTTCATGTGCAAGCACCCTTCCTCACTGTTGATCTTAAAAGTGCCACTGGACTCAAACTTGGTTCTGTTGCTTCAAATCAACAGGGCTACCCACCTGAATCTGTGACTATGGCTTTCCACTATATTCTGCCTCTGGAATGGTTAACAAAGCAGTGAAGCAGGATTACATGATAAATCACAGTAATTTTTATAATGTAAATTAAACCACTGGTAGAACTGGAAGCCTTCAGAAAAGCACATTGTGTTCAATAATTATTTTGAAGCTTTGTTAGCAGGAGAAAGCAAACACTTCTACTGTTCTTTGGCATTTAGTGGCTCATCCCATTGCAACAAAGGGTGTGAATGAAATCCTGATGAGGTGGGAGAATCTTTTTTTGCGTTACAGCACTGACTACATTTGATAAACTGCTACAGGGAATTAGCAGCTGAAAGAAGAAATGCAGAAAGCAGGGCTTTATTGGAACTACATGTGCTATACTCCAAAGCCAGCTGCTACTGGAATCTTAAGACTCAAACTAGATTTCTTTTTTCTGATGTGATTAAATGGACAGAACTGTGCCACTTTCTACAGATCTCTCCAGAAATCCCTGGCCAAAGAGCAAGTTTTAAAATGAGAGCTGTTAGAATAATGGCCAAGAGTGTGAGGCTCGATCCAGGGAATCACTGATGCAAGCCTGGTGGTGGTGGAAAGTGCTGTCAAGTTGTCACTGACTTATGGCAACCCCAGAGTGGTTTTCAAGGCAAGAGACTAACAGATGTGGTTTGCCATTGCCTGGCTCTGCATAGTGACCCTGGACTTCCTTGGCAGTCTTCCATACAAATACTAGCCAAGGCTGACTCTGTTTAGCTTCTGAGATCTGCCAGGGGTCATTCACATCAGGGTGATGCAAATCTAACCATAGTTAAATATTTGCTAAGTGCCCATAGACAAGCCCCCACTGTTCTGTGTTTGTTGTTTGGCAACAACAATATTAGTCTACCTTGCAAGGCTGTAGTAAGAATTATGTGATAACATATGTGAAGCATTTTGAACTCATAAGCTGTGCTATAAAAAGGTTAATACTATCAATCACCTCACTAGAACTTTCTACTTATACACAGAATATTCCAGTAATTCATCTTCACCACATTACTTTAGTGGCACAGATATTAATGTTTCCATTTTATAAAGCAAAAGAGAACAACATCAGTAAGACTGGCAAAGAGATGGTACCGAAGGAGAAATTATGAATCTGCATGACCACATCAGACATCTTTGGAGGCCTTGCTTTGTAGGGTTGCCAGGTCTGGGCTGGAAAATACCTTGAGACTTTGGGGGTGGAGCCAGAAGAGGAAGGGGTTTGGGGAGGGGGAGGGCCTCAGTATAGTACAATGCTGTAGAGTCCATCCTTCAAAGAAGCCATTTTCTCCAGGGGAGCTGATCTCTATCAGCTGGAAATCAGTTGTAAACATGAGAGATCCCCAGGCCTCACTTGAAGGCTGGCAACCCTGTTGCTTTGGGTCCCCCAACCTCCTGAGATTAGAGGGGTGCCAACCTAGGAGAGGGCCTTCTTGACCATGGCACCAAAGCTCTGGAATTCTCTCTCCAGGAAGGTTCTCCTATCCCCTTCTGTCACCATATTCTGCCAGCAGGTGAAGTCTTTTTTTATTTGTTTGGCATTCCTTCAGTGATACTTCCTTTCTCACCAATGTTTTAATTGCTGTTTTTATGTTTTGAATGTATTTTAACTCTGTTTTTTCAAATTGTTTTAATATGTGCTTGGGTGAGTGTGTAGATTTTAATGGTTTTAAAATGTGGTTTTGTTATGTGTATTTTAAATTGCTAGCTGCCTTGGTGGCTCTTGCAAGGGCAGAAAGATGACACACAATTTTTTACAAATAAATAAATAATGCAAAAACAATTGAACCTTGGATTCTGTCCAGGATTCTGTCCATTACGGTGCACTGCACAATTGGTAGAGAGGTAATCAAGACTGCATATGGGATTTTTTTCATTACAACCAAAGGAGATACAGCCAATTTTTAAAGAATATTATCACTTTTTTTACTGAACAATCACCCTGACATGTTCTGAGAGAGGGATAGAAAGGGGCACTGGGCACAAGCCCTCCCACGAAGAACAGAATAAAGTCCTTGATGAGTACAACAGCATTTGGGTTCTCTAGGATGGAGTTCAGCTGCTGCAACCAGGCTCCAATTCACAGCAGTCTCCTTTGAACTGGGCAGAGAAGATTCAGTTGCAAAATCCAGTCCTTGCCATATAACACCCCTTGCTGGATCACAGCTAATGGCTGGCTGGCTGACTTTATAGAAGAAAAGCTTAATATTAGTCATGGGAACATGGAAATAGAATCTCTTTTCAAAGAACTTTTAAATCACATTAGTTCAATTTGACCCTAATTTCAAATAGATTTATGCTGCACAGCTTGTTTGTCCAGATTTAGAGTTCTCTTCTGAAATGGAAAAAAAATTGAATCAATTTCCTGTTGTGCAAATGAATAGGTATGGGGCTCAGAATCTCACAACGGTAGAGATAACTTCATTTTGCATTAGCATTAATAAATTCTTATTGGCAAGGATTTTTTTCGGTCTGTGATGCAATTGTTTAACAGTCACCATGCTTTAGTCTCTCTGTGTGTAAAACTATTCATTCCATCTGAAAAAGCAACATAACCCATCAGAGAACAAATGTGTAGGATTAGCACATTATGAAGAATAAAGAGCAGCTTTCAGCTCTCTGCTGTAGATGGTGTTTATCACATTTTTCACCACCCAGCTCAGATAACATAGGAAAGATAAAGGAGGCTGAATACTTCCACCGTAATAGAGTATTTTACAACTGGAAGAAGCATAAAAAATGACACATGTCTTGCCATATAGATATACGTATATATTCAAAACCCTACTTGGACCTAAGTGAGTTTGGGTTTTTTCTATCTGTTATGTTAATGTATTCATAGAAAAAGCTGGTGCAAGGGGTGACTCTCCAATTAAGACAAATGAGCCACGTTGAATATCTCCCCCAGGGCACAGCAGGGGTACTGGCAAAATCGACTTGATTCTTTTCTGTCAGGGCTGAACTGGAAACAAAAGCATGGAAATGCAACACATCCACTTACAGCATAATAACGGCTATTGTTTAAAGCGTGAAGAGTTTTGGCACCCTTCTGGGGCCTTATGCAAATCCATCTTTCCCTTCACTGCTACCAAACCATTGTAAAGATGTACTTGGTTGGCTGCGAGCTGAGAAGAAGCACAGCCTGCAAGTCAATTAGATATGTATTAAGCAAATAAATCAGGACGGACTGATATTGGCTAAACTAAAATGCCTTCTTATAGGCTGACAGTAATTCTAATTTGATTGACAAATCTGTATGGCCTGTGATTAAGTTAAATGAAAGGTGAGAATAATCCTATTATTTTTAGAGTTATATGCAGGCAAATAAACTCCTTCCCTCCAAATAATTAAGAATAACCAGTTAAGATAAACAATGTTGTGCTCCTCTTAAGTAAGAATGTCTTATGTATGATCCAAAGAACTAAATAGAATTTTACCTTTAAAAGGATTATTCATAGAGGGAATTTAGATCACATTTCCATCTGGGAATAAAGAGAGAGGGGGAGGTGTGGCGTCACATATCAAAAAGGGCAGAGAAAGCAAGACAGAAAACATTAGGGCAATGAACTCCCCAACAGAAGTGATATGGGTGGAATCAGTGATATACAATGGAATCAGCTGCCTGGGGAGGTGGTGGGCTTCCCCCCACTGGCAGTCTTTTAGCAGTGGCTGGACAAACACTTCTCAGGAATGCTCTAGACCAGGGGTGGGCAAACTTGCTCAGCGTAAGAGCCGCCTAGAACAGGGGTGGCCAAACTTGCTTAACGTAAGAGCAGCATAGAATAAACATCAGATGTTTGAGAGCCACAAGACATGAACAAATATTACCTGCTTTTATTGGAAAATAAGCAATTTTGCTTTTTATTAACATTAAATGAGACTGCCAAAAATAACAACAAAAGGGGTAAAAGCAGATATTGATAATGATATTAATTTGTCCAATGATATTTGTTTGCTAATGATATTTAGCTTCCCCAGCCGCCCTGCCGGGAGCCACACAATATACGTGAAAGAGCCGCATGTGGCTCCCGAGCCACAGTTTGCCCACCCCTGCTCTAGACTGATCCTGCATTGAGCATTGGGTGGGACTAGATGGTCTGTATGGTCCCTTCCAACTCTGTGATTCTATGATTCTATAAGTACTGAGCCCTAAGAGTTACTTAAAATTGGGTGTGCACTGTTGTTTGCCTGATCAAACCCTTGAGGCTGATGTAAAGATGCAGAAGGTTACTAAAGTAGATAATATTGTGATACTGGGTGACTTCTACTTGCCTCACATTGACTGGGTAAACATGATCTTGAGTAATGCTATAGAAATGTAATTCCTAGACATCATAACTGACTGTGCATTGGAATCTTTCTCTCTGTGTGTATACACACACACACACACACACACACACACACACACACACACACACACAAAAATAAAACATGCAATGCCTAAAGTATGGATCAATATAGACCAGAGAAAGCCAAATAAGAGCAGCTTTATTGTAGGTATCTTTGTACATGTATTCACATGCAATACTTGTTCATGCTGAAGCTCTTCCATTCTAATATGTGCACTTAATTCTTTCTGCTTAATTGTACTATTTACATGCTAATACTTCCTTCCACTGGGTTGGATCCAGACTAAACTGACAAATTCTGCTAATTCCCCCTGCTGCAGATCCCTGTCCGAGTCCCATGTTCCTCAGGAACATCATTTCATGGAGATCAGTGAGACACAGAGGCAGGAAAGTTCCATTCTGCCACTGGAAATATAGTCTGGGTTTAACCCCAAGTCATTAGTAGGGATGGGCACAAACCACATTTTTGTGGTTTGGTTCATGGTTCATTGCTGAACCACAAACTGATAAGTTGGTTAGTAAACCGAACTGGTTTGCATCAATTCATGACTCCCACTAACTTTTTGTTGCTTGTCATAGGGAGCAGAAAGGAGGGATTTAAACGGCTCTGAGTCATTTAACCCCAACTTTCTGCTCCTCACCAAAAGCGGCAGTGAGCAGAAAGCAGAGGGTTAAATAACTCCAAGCCATTTCACACTCTGCATTCTGCTCCCTGCCAAAAGTGGTGATGAGCAGAAAGCAGGGGGTTAAATGGCTCTTAGCCCTGTTGATAAGGTTGCCCCAAATCAATCTCTCCCACTCTTGAGGCAGTTTATCCCGGAGCTGGGTGACATAAAAAGGGACTGGTGGAAAACTCAGAGTGAGTTTGACGGAACATGCTACAGAGCTCATTGGAAGACCTCTGAGGTTGTGACAGTGGAAAAGAAATCCTATTTCTCCACTACCATTGCACCAGCTAGTTCATGACCAGCTCAGTTGTTTAAGGCATTTTAATGCTTGCTAATTCCTAGGTCTGAAATTCTTGGGAGTTAATTATTAGTTGTGACATTTTTGCAAAGTTTTTGCTGATAAAGTATCTCAAATGCATTCTGATTTGGATGCCAGTTGTAATATAGTTCAGACAGTAGAAATGTCCAGTGCATCATCTGGTCTATTTATGGATAATTTCAAGTCAGTTACCACAAATGATGTTGATAGGATCTTGGGATCTGTGAAGGCCACCACATGTTCTCTGGATTTCTGCCCATTCTTGATGCTGAAATCTTCTAAGAATCTCTTCAAAGAACCCCCATCGTCCATCATAAAGCAGTCTCTGACTCAAGACATTTTTTTTCATTAAAACAGGCCGTTACCTATTGACGATTCAAAAAATAAATTGCTGAGGAAGAATGCTGTGGCCAATTTATTGTTCATTCTCTAATTTGCTCTTCTGGTTAAGGTGATTGAAAAAGTAGCTTCAGAATACTTCCAGGTCTTCCTAGATGACTAAGCTTTGGTTTCAGGTTGGACCATAGGACAGAAAGTTTAGTTGATCACCTCTGTATAAATGTAGACAAGAAGAAGAAGAAGAAGATTGGATTTATACCCTGCCTTTCACTCGGAGTCTCAGAGTGGCTTACAAACTCCTTTCCCTTCCCCTCCAGACACCCTGTGAGGTAGGTGGGGCTGAGAGAGCTCTTTTGAGAACTGCTCTTTCAAGAACAGCACTGAAAGAACTATGGCTTCCCCAAGGTAATCCAGCAGATACAAGTGGAGGAGTGGGGAATCAAACCTGGTTCTCCATGCACTTAACCATACACCAAACTGGCTGTGACTCCTTGTTGCTTGTATTGGGTTTATTTGCTGACTTTGATACAGTAGACCATACAATTTTGCTGAAATGTTTGGAAGTGATCTTGCCATGTGGATCCAGGCCTGTAGCCCGGATTTTGTGGCTTGTGGGGAAAAACTGTTTCTGGTAGGGATGAAGTTCTCAGTGGAGAAAGAAAAGTCATTTAGTCAATAGAAAGCTGTTACCAGGATAGATCTCTAAATTACAAGTTGTCAACCACTTTAGATGACAGGTCTCACCTGCTGCAAGTTAATCACTTCTGCCAGTCTAAGCAACAATTCTGATAACAAGCCAGTGTGTGTGTGTGGTGGTGATGACTTTTATAGTCAAGAAAGTGAACACTTAGTCAGAAAAACTCTTAAAGGAGACCAGTTTCTCGACACAGAATTAGAAGGGATCCTAGAGGTCACCTACTCCAACCCCCTTGCTCAGTGCGGGAATTAGTCATCTACAACACCCCACTGCTTAAAGGAGCGCACACCTTTAAAATATTTTTAAATGATGGGAAAAAGCACTTATAGGAGAAATTTGTGTGGGGCTGTGCCTTTAAGAAAGGGGGCAGAGCCCCCAAAAGCCCGACCATAGCCATAGTAGCCTTGAGGCAACATTACTATATTGCACTGTACATTGATCAGCCTTCAAACTTGAGCTGGTACAGAACTTAGCAGCTTAATTACTGTTGGGAGCTAGAATGCAGTTGCCCCATTGGGTACCAATTAGTTTCCACATTTAATTTAGACTATTGATTATAAACGCTAAAGCCCTTCATGACCAGGAACCCACATATCTAAAGGACTGCCCCTCCCACTGTTGTCCCCTGTGAGAGCTCCTCTTATATGAGTGAAGTCTGCTGAAGGTGCCACCCTGCAAATCAGCAAGATCAGCAGCTGCTTGTAGCCAGGCATTCTTTGTTGTGGCTCCCACTTTGTGGAAAGGCCTGCCTGAGGAAAGCTCCCACAGTTTTGGCATCCACGTAAAAAAAGAATGGTGTAGGAGGGCATTCTATAAGGGGAACAGGGCTATAGTAAAATGGAATTTGTCACATAGATATTATGGCACTTTATTTTGTATCCAATATCTTGTTTAAATTGTTTTGTTTTCTCACTGTATTTTCATCTCATTGTTTTATAACTTTGTAATCCAATCATATCACACTGTTTGCTATAGGTCTCATAGTATTCCTGTTGGATTGTTTAAAATTTTATAATCCACCCTGGTCTCTGTGAGAAAGATGAACTACAAGTAAAGTAAATGAAGTAAATAAATGAGGCCAATTTTACTTGAAAGAAAGGACAGACGAGATGATTCCGTCACTTGGCCTCTTATCCTGGCTTATGGGGTTTGTGATTCCCCAGTCTGTGCCCACTCTGTAAAATCCATACAAACCAGAATGGCAACAGAAATCTATCTCTGCCTGCCTGTTATCAGTGAAAAGAGAATTCTAACTAGGAATAACTTCTCATAGCACAGATAAGCCCCTGTCAAGGCAAGAACTTTACAGGGTGTGGGGTTCTTCCTGCGCATGTTGCAGTTGCAGTGAATGCTGCCCTAGGCCAAAGTGAAACTTCGAGCAGGAAGGTAAAGAGCCAGTTGCTAAGCAAGCAGGGTGGGAGAGCAAGCACCAGCAGGCCCCTCAAGTTAATTGTCAAAACAAGATCTGCTCCATGTAGGTTTTGTTAACACAGATGAAAGCTTATGCACATAAAAAAGAACTATATGAGAACCACAAAAGTAGTTTTTCATATATGAGGAGGGTTCATGATGTAACTGGAACACCCACACATATATAGGCTTATTCACCATTTTACATTATGCATATACAAAGGATTCTCAAGCTTTTAAGAGGCAAACATGGGCGGGGGAAACACCGATTTTTAGTGCTTACCTCCCTGTTTGCCTCAAGCTTTCCCCGCAGACTTGTTTTTGTACAAGTCTGCCTGCAAGAGATAACATGGAGAAGAGACAAAAACTCTGTGAGTGAGAAGGAGAGGGGAGGAGAAAAGATAGTGGAGATTTTGTAGATGTCCTTTCAGCTGTGACTTCAAGGCTGAAGGACTTCAAGGTTATTTTATACAACTCACATTGGCCCCAATTTATATCTATTTCCTTGCTATGCAGGGAACCAATCTGGGTCATACATATAAACATCAGTATAATGTCAGTATTAACAGAAACCAGTGTTAATACAGTGCTGCTAATTATTGTAATAGGTTTAGTCATGGCAGGAGACATCTAAGGGGACCGGGGGAGGAATTCAGATGAAATGGACGAACTGGAGTGATTGACGCCTTTTCTCACATTTTATGTCATAGAAGAGATTAAAGGACATTGTTTTAGCATCTTTACCTTTTGGGATCCTTCCTGATCTTCAAGAATAGACTACATTAGAGATTCTGCTGCATTGGGGATGCAGATTCTGACCACAGACACTTTCTTCATGGGGGAAATAGTTAACAGATATTGGCCTTGGGCTTTGCTGTTTCCCATGTTATTTCACCCAACATTGTGGCATCATCAGTATGGATTACTGTTTGGAGTGCCTCGGTGTAACCAAAAGACACATTAGGTACTACGGGCTACTTTTAAAAGGTTTGCTGTTATTTTTTTTTAGAGTGAGAAAGTGGTCTAGAACAATCTTACCCAACCTGTGGGTCCCGCTCCAAAAGTGGATCTTGGCTTTTGCAGTTTTATTGATTCATGCACACTCTCTTTTTAAAAGTGGGTTTATGGCTCATTGTACTAATAAAGTAAATTTGGACTTGTGGGTCACCATACCAGAAAAGATGGGAACCTCTGGTATGGAGTAAAAATCCTGTGGGAGCAGTCCTAAACAGATCTACTCACAAGCACATCCCATTTTATTCAATGGAACTTACTCCTAGGAACACTTCCCTAGGAACACTTTCCTAGGAGTGCAGGAGAGCCAGTTTGGTGTATTGGTTAAGTGTGCGGACTCTAATCTGGGAGGACCGGGTTTGATTCCCTACTAGGGCTGCCAAGTCCCCCGCTAGGGCGGGGGAAACACCGATTTTTAGTGCTTACCTCCCGCTTTTCCAAAGATGGCCACCGGGGGGACAAAATGGCTGCCTTAAAAGGGAAATGTCTGCAGAGAGCCTGCCCTGCAGTAAAAAGCCTCACCAGACATTTCCCCTTTAAGAAGTCAGCAAGAGAGCTTCCACAGCAAGAGAGGCCCGCCCAGAGATTAAGGAGGGACTGAAGGAGCTGCTTTTGCATGTGGCTGGCAAGGTGAGTGTCTCTTCCAGCTCGTTTCATTCTCTCTCCCTCTTTCTTTTTTCTGTCTCTCTGTCTGTCTGTCTCTCTCTCTGTCCCCATCCAGCAGAGGTCTATCAGTGGCTATTATAGCCACAAGGTCTAAATGGAAGTAAGTGCCTCTGCCAGTTTTTTCCCCTTCTCTCTCTCTCCCTCTTTCTTTCTTTTTTCTGTCTGTCTCTCTCTCTCTCTCTCTCTGTCCCCATCCAGCAGAGGTCTATCAGTGGCTATTATAGCCACAAGGTCTAAATGGAACCCTTTGTCTGGGGCAGTGATGCTCTGAATTCTTGGTGCTTGGGGGGCAACAGTGGGAGGGCTTCTGGAGTTCTGGCCCCGCTGCTGGACCTCCTGAGGGCACCTGGTATTTTTGGCCACTGTTGTGACACAGAGTGTTGTACTGGATGGGCTGTACTGGATGGGCCGATCCACTGTGGCTTCTCTCCTGTTCTTATGATATGAAAATCATATTTAGCACTTGTGTAGCACTTAGGGCTTCATATTCTGCCGAGATGAGGAAGGATTCAGTAGGGCCGTTGCTCAGTGATAGAGCATCTGCTTGACATGCAGGAGGTATCAGCCTCTTCAGCTAAAAAAGGATCAGGTAATAGGTGACATTAAAGATCTCAGCCTGAGACCCTGGAGAGCCACTACCAGTCTGAGTAGTCAATACTGACCTTGATGGACCAATGGCCTGATTCAGTATTAGGAAACTTCATGAGTTCATGTGTCAGCATGTGGAAGCAACATCACAGGATGTGACATCACAAAATGATGTCACTTCCTTTCTCCTGGCTCCACCCCCAAAGTCTCCTGGCTCCACCCCCAAAGACCCCAGATATTTCCCAAGTTGGACTTGGCAGCCCTATTCCCTACTCCTCCACTTGCACCTGCTGGATGACTTTGGGCAAGCCATAGTTCTGGCATAGCTGTTCTTGAAAAAGAGCAGTTTCTGTCAGAGCTCTCTCAGCCCCACCTACCTCACAGGGTGACTGTTGTGAGGAGGGGAAAGGAAAGGAGATTGTAAGCCACTCTGAGACTTCCTTGGGTAGTGAAGGGCGGGGTATCTCTCTTCTTCTCTAAATATCTTTCTATGCCAACTGGTATGAAAGCACTTTAAAGCTACATACCCACCAGAGAGAAAGTCCTATTGAGTGTCCTTCATAGGGTTTCCTTTGTGGGCACATGAGTGGCTCAGTGTGACTACATCCTATAGCAAACAGACAAAGCAATTCCGTTTCAGATTAGGATTGCAGAGGGAGTAGTTATTTTTTGGTATGTTTCAGCTGGAGTTGGGGCTCTAAAATAAACAAGCACAGTTTACCATAGCAAGTAAAACAGCAATTAATGTTAAGGGGATTATTTCTGCCTATGGGGCTTTTAGGGATTTTGAAACATAATCTAAATAATTTGTTTTCTTAAAATAATATCCTTTTAGAAAATACATTTATGTTTAATAAGTTGAAGACTTGCAATTTGAAGTAAATAATACAATAATATGAAACGTGGGAGACCCAGTGCTGCTCTTATAACGGCATAAATAATGCATGAGTTCATGATTACATTTTAATGTAATCTCCCATTTTTGAGTTGCTAGTCAGACTATTGTGGAATCTCATCTATGTTTAATACTTTATTTCTCCCAAATATTCTTTAATTTCCCAGGCAGGGTTTATGGAGAATTTGGGGAGCGGTTGTTTGATTTTTCAGCTGAGCATTTGTGTTCACCATGGAAGAGGAGAAAGTAAGAAATATGCTTGATCCAAAATGTAGAGTTTTTCCTTAAGAGCCATCCCTTTGAACAGTTCCAGGGTTACTTGAAAATGATTTGTTGGAGGATCTAGGCCATTCTATTATATGATAACACAAGAAAGCTCCACTCCCTCTTTGATGAATGTGCTCATTTATATGAATTTTAAAACCTTTCCCCCCAGCATCCACCAAATGAAAACACAAGATACCAATTCAGTTAGTTTGTTTATTTAACTGTATTCAACTTATATAAATGACTGATATATATCACTGTTATTTCAATAAGCTGAGAATTTTGAGGTTGGGCTGCACTAGGCATTCTCATGGTCTGCCTTCTGGACAGATCCATTCCAGCTCCAAAGTCAACTGGCCTTTCTACTGGCCTTTCCTATCACAGCCTGCACATCCCTATGTGCAGAGAGGTGACCAGTTTCATCCCACTTCCCCAGTGTGCTGCAAGGCTACAAACAGGTTCAAATAATGCTGCTCAGCACCAAGGATGTTCCTTCACAGCTAGAGATGGGCATGAACCAGTTCACAAACTGAAGTTCATGACAAATTTTGGCTGGTTCATGGTTTGCAAACTGAAGTTTATGGCAGATCAACCAGCACAAACTTTCCACAACTTTCAAGCAGTCCATGGAAATTCATGATGGTTTGTGAATGGATACATTTCCAGAGAGGCTGTCTCCACTTAAAATGTGTACTAAACTTCAAAGCAATTGGGGGGGGGGATTCTCCAGCCTTGGAAACAGTCTTGCTAATTTCAAACAAGTATTGTCAGTTTCAAGAGGGGTTTTCCCCTTTGTCAGGTTCCTTTGTGCTCCCTTCCCATTTTCTTGCACAGAGCTTGCAAAATCCCTCCTCAGCTCAAATTTGTGGTGACTCTGTGCTTTGAAAGCCGTCCTTTTAAGCTTGCAATGCCAGTGGCACTGGGTTCTGACTGGGCATTCTTCACATTGTAACTGGTTGTGCTGGGCTTGTAACCCCCCACTTGAATTTCTTGCCACTGTGCTTTGAAATCAGTCCTTTTAAGCTTGTAGTGCCACAGTGGCACTGGGTTCTGCTGGGCCTTCTGAACTAGTTGTGCTTGTATTGTGATTCTATACTTTATGTCAGTCCTTTTGAGCTGGCAATACCACAATGGCACTGGTTTCTGCTGGGCACTAATACATAAAAGTAAACAATACAAGAAACCACATTGTTTGGGAGATTAAAGATACAAAACACACCATGCACACAAAATATTCAAACTGTAATAAAGATTTTAATAAACTATACCCTGTGTGATTCAATATCTATACAATTCTATTCTCTAGAACACCTGGTTTCTATCTCTATTATCAACCATATGGACCCCCTATACAATATATTTCATGTCACATCGAAAGTCTTAAGCTTAAATATACAAGACCTCAATCATTTCTATAATAACAGGAATGTCTGAATTCACAACATATACATAGAATCATAGAGTTGGAAGGGACCTCCAGGGTCATCTAGTCCAACTCCCAGCACAATACAGGAAATTCACAAATACCTCCCCCTCCACACCCAGAGTGACCACTGTTCCATGCCCAGAAGATGACCCCCCCCCCAAAAAAAAACCCCTTCAGTATCCCTGGCCAAACCAGCCTGGAGAAAAATTGCTAACCCTGATCCCAAAGTCACAGCCAGCATTTATTCAACAGGTAAATTCATCAAGAAAGACCAATGCAGTACATCAGGTCAGTTAACTCCAATTTTACAGGTGAAAATTCAACAGGTAAATTCAACAGGAGAATCCAATATAGTGCATCAGGTACGTTAACTCTGATTACGATGTCCTCTTTATCCTTTGGCTTCTCTCTATTGAATTATGTCAGTTTCACTTCTAGCTTTTATTTTAGGCTTATTAATTTCACTTCTGGCTTTAGTTTTTGTCTTAACAGGTAATCTGGCAGCCCCTGTTTCCTACCATGCTTCTTCAGAAGCCATACAAATTGATATTATTTCAAACAGAAAAGCCTCAAATCAATATTATTTCAAACAGGAAAGCCTGTGTTCTTTTCAGTCAGGTTCTCATGAATGACTTCTCTACTTAGCAATACAAAAAAACCAATGCAGTTGCAAATGCTTATACATTTAAATATTCAGTCTTATTTATGTAAAGCACCCCCCATACCTTATGAAGAGAAACTCTTAAGCTATTCCTGTGTTTTCCAATCATGTGCATCACACATTGCTTGGTGTTGGGGGAAAACATAGACATTGTGGGTATTTCAGAAACTTGGTGGGATGAGGAGAATCAGTGGGATACGGTGATTCCTGGTTATAAATTATATCGGAAGGATGGGGGGGGGAGTTGGAGGTGGTGTGGCTCAGTATGTCAGAGAGGGTATACAGTCCAGTAAGACTGAGAGGGTAGGTGAATTGGATTCGCTTCTGGAAATGCTGTGGGTTGAATTAGTGGGCCCAAAAGGAAGCTTAACATTGGGAGTTTGTTATCGCTGACCAGATTAAAAGATAGAGGTGGATTATAAAATGATGAATGAATTCAAGATAGCGGCTAGACAAAATAACTGTGTTGTAATAGGTGACTTTAACTACCTACACATTGATTGGGTCAATATGTGTTCAAGTCAGGAAAAAGAGATTAAGTTTCTAGACACTCTCAATGACTGTGCTATGGAGCAGGGGAGAGGTAATCCTGAATTTGGTCCTAAGTAATGCCCAAGACCTGGTGTTAAAGTGATTGCACCGCTTGGGAACAGTGACCATAATGTTATTGAGGTCAACATTTGTATAAATAGGGAGTTGCCCAAAAAGACTGACACAACTACTTTTAACTTTAAAAGGGGTAACTTCTCTGATACGAGGGGAGATGTGAGGAGAAAACTGAAAAGAAAAGTAGAAAGGGTCAAAACCATTGGGGAAGCTTGGAGACTATTTAAAATTACAATCCTAGAGGCTCAGAGAAAATATATACCGCGGGTTAGGAAAGACATAAATAGGTATAGAAAAAAGACTGCATGGTTAACAAACAAAGTAATGGAAGCTGTAAAAGGTAAGAAGGATCCTTTAAGCAGTGGAAAGCTAGTTAGTGAGGCTGATAAAAGGGAACACAGGCTGTAGCAAATAAAATGCAAGTCTGTGATCAGGCAGGCAAAAAGGGAATATTAGAAGCATATCGCAAAAAAACCTCATAAAGACCAACAATAAAACTTTCTTCAAGTACATTAGAAGCAGGAAACCAGCCAGGGAGGCAGTGGGGCCCTAGGATGACCAAGGGGTAAAAGGTGTAGTGAAGGATGATAGGGAAATGGCTGAGAAGCTGAATGCATTTTTTGCCTCTGTCTTCACTGTGGAAGATGAGAAGTGCTTGCTCACTCCAGAACCACTGATTTCGGGAGGGGTGTTGAATAGGGTTGCCAAGTATTCAAAACTCACCAGCGGGGGACAGTCCTCCTCTCTCCGGGAGTTTGTCCTGGTGCGCGCGCAAAGCTCTATGGTATCATAGAGTTTTGGGGCGATTGCCAGAGCATCGCCCTGGCAACGCCCCCAATGTGCTGCGTCACTTCCGGTGATGTCCTTACGTCATCCTCCCTGGACGACATCGGGGGTGGGGTTCCCCCCGCCGGCCAAATGCTGGCCGGCGGATTGGGAACCCCTTTACCGGGGGATCCCCCGCCCCCCGGGCTGACTTGGCAGCCCTAGTGTTGAAAGATCTGAGTCAGATTGAGGTGACGAGAGAGGAGGTCCTACAACTGATAGACAACTTAAAAACAAACAAATCACTGGTCCCGGATGACCTACATCTGAAAGTTCTGAAAGAACTCAAATGTGAACTTGTAGATCTCCTGACAAAAATATGTAATCTTTCCTTAAAATCTGCCTCCATTCCTGAGGACTGGAAGGTAGCGAATGTCACTCCCATCTTTAAAAAAGGTTCCAGAGGAGATCCAGGAAATTACAGGCCCATCAGTCTGATGCTGATACTGGGTAAGTTGGTGGAAACTATTATTAAGGAAAAAATTAGTAGGCATATTGATGAACAAAATCTCTTGAGGAAGCCTCAGCATGGGTTTTGTAAGGGAAGATCTTGTCTCACTAACCTGTCTTGTTGCCATCATTGCTATTACCTGTTCATTTTAAATGTGTTTTAGTTTTCATGTTTAATGCTTTTATGGTGGATAACATATATATTGTTACCCTCCCTGAGCCTGCTTGAGGGACAGGGTGGGATATGAATGAATGAATGAATGAATGAATGAATGATGTGGCCACATTACCACTGCCTCAGTTTAGTCAATTTAGCTTCTAGGAAGAATTCAGGATTGATTTGATTATTTGTCTGTTTGGCAGTCCGCGGTATCTGTAAAACGCTCATCCAACACCACATTTCAAAGGAATCATTTTTTCCCCACATCAGCTTTCTTCATTGTCCAACTTTCATATTCATACATAGCAATGGGGAATACTTTAGTATGAATTATCTTGGTCTTCAGCAACACTTCCTTACAGTTAAGGATTTTTTTCTAGCTCCTCCGCAGCTGTCCTTCCCTGTCTCAATCTCCTTATGATTTCTTGGTTGCAATCTCCCTTTTGGTTGATGATTAAGCTAAGGAATTGAAAAGTACTGGACTTGGGAGGCCGGTGAAGTGATTTCAAGCATAGCTCAGTTTATTAGATGGTTCAGCTCAAGAATACCTGTGGCGGGCCGGGGGTCTGCTTTTATGCACAGGGAAGCCTTGCCCCCCAACCACACCCATACTGCGTGATAGGACACCCTTCCAGCCAGAGACTCTAGTTGGTACATTTGAATATCCTGAGCCTCTGATATGGGGATGTCCAGGATCCTAGGGCACTAGGGTTTGCTGGCCTCAAGCTCAGGCCGTTTACCTCGCTATGTGCTCAGACCGTGTGGCGGTTGCCATTACCGGAGCACATGGTAGCGTTTAGGTACAAACAGAGACATAGCCAAAATGCTTAGATTTAAGTACAGAACATAACAGGAATCAAAAGTATTTTAACAATTTCTTTGTTACTGTGGCACTTTTTGCTCTAGACAGTAGTTTTTTCAGTTCTTCACTGTTTTCTGCCAGTAATGTTGTATCATCTGCACACCTCAATTGTTAATGTTTTTTCCACCAATTCTTCCTCCAATTTCACCTAAATCTAATACAGCTTTCCTTAAAAAATGTTCTGCATATACAATTTTGCCCAACAGTAAGTAAGTAAATAAATGATTTATTGATGTAGTCATTAGGCCATAACATCTCACAAAATCTCCACAACATACAATAAATTCAGAACAAGATTAAAACTATCCATCATGGCAAGATAATTTTTCAAATTTATAATATGCATATATAAGTTTAATAAGACATATATGCAAAGTCCTAAAACATAAAACCTATAACTTAGCAAAAATTCTAATAGATGTACCCAAGGTTAATTTCTTCCTTATGTTTATTGAAATAAAAATAAAAGTAGCTACCTTATGAGTAACCTCCGGGATAACATTACCTTGTAAAAAATTTAAACATTTCTCTGCTGAGCTGGATAAATTAATAAGAAATGGGTACAGCAGTTTCTTGCAAATGGACTCATAGTGAGGAAGGTATAGCATATAGTGGATAATGTCTTCCACCTGATTTAGGTTGCAGGAGCAAAGGTACTGATCTACAGGTAGTTTATGGAATCTAACCTGAAGATATGCTGTTGGCAGGGTTTGGAAACAAGCCTGAGTAAATGCCTTTCTCAAGCAGGCATTGAAAAGGTCAGCCAGACATTGTGAGAAAAAATTTTCCCCCTTAAACCTGGGATACCAAAAAAGAGAATCTAGATTGGGACACCTGGCTAGCATCTCGTAAGACATCTTTACCAAAAATCTAATCTCACATTTTACCTGAATCTCAGGACTTTACTTCCTCTAGAGGGGGCAAGGAGTACAAGTGCAGAAAGGTAGAAAAAGAAGTACTTTTCTCCCTTTCTCACAATTCAAGAACTCATGGACACTCAGATTGCTGACCAGTCAGGTTAGAATGGATAAAAATCACTCCCAAAGAGTGATTAACACATGGAACTCACTGCCACAGGAGGTAGTGGCAGCTACAAGCATGGACGGCTTCAAGAGGGAACTGGATAAACATACGGAACAGAGGTCCATCAGTGGCTATTAACCACAAGGTATAGATAGGAACTCTCAGTCTGGGGCAAGTGATGCACTGTATTCTTGGTGCTTGGAAGAGGGCAACAGTGAAAGGGCTTCTAGTGTCCTGGCCCCACTGATGGACCTCGTGCTGGCACCTGGTATTTTTGGCCACTGTGTGACAGAGTGTTGGACTGGATGAGCCATTGGCCTGATCCAACATTGGCTTCTCTTATGTTCTTATGTTCCCTTAGGGGAGAATAATTTGGACCACTGGTTCATCTCCTTGTAGTACTGGAAACAGTATTTTACAAGATGGACATCTGGAATATTAACTAGCCTCTTATAATATTTTAATAACTTCAAATGTATTATTGTTGTAACAGATGATAGGCTGACTTCTAGTCTTAAGTGCGGCATAGGGGCTCCCTGCAGAAGACCTAAAACTTTCCTTAAAAATAAATTTTAAATGGATTCTGAGAAAATATTTTCTCACGCCATCCCCAGATTTCCACCCCATATAAAAGAAGAGCAATAATCTTGCCCCAGAAGACCTTTAAAGCCAATGGACTTAATTGGCCACCTTTAGAGTAGAAAATTTTTAAAATAGCTCCCACGGTGAGTTGCACAGTTAGTAAAGCAGCATTAAAATGAGCCTGCCAAGACTGGGACACCTGAAAGGTTATGCCTAAATATTTTTTTAAAAGGCATTGTTCTATTCCGTGGGCATTGACAGACCATCTATGCTTTGGGCTGTTTTTACCAAATGCTACAATTTTGGTTTTGTTGTAGTTAATTCTTAGATCCTCTCTTTCACAATAATCTGCAAGTCTCACTAGCATCCTTCTAAGCCCTAGCTCAGGAGTGGGCAATTGTTTTGGCTCGGGGGCCACTTTGTGGTAGCGGAGGTTAACGGAGGGCTGCACCTTTTAAAATGATTGCATTCATTAGTTAACTTTGCATTTCAGAAAAGGTATAAATTGTATCATAAAAATCAATAAATATAAATTAAATAAAATAGTGGTAGTTTTATTCAATTTATTTATTGTGCTGATTTCATATCATCTATAGCTGCAAGCACATTTAATTTTAGAATCAGTTTAATGAGACAAATGTACCCTATCACACTTTTTTACAATTTTTTTGAAATCAGGAGTGAGATTGCTTGTTGAGATTCTCATCACAGCCTGCAAGTTAATGTCTGTCAAAGAGCATCTATATTTACTCTTGTTGATCTTCATGCAAGAAAAACTTTGCTCACAAATATGAGTAGACCCAAATATAGAGAACATTTTCCCGTGGCCGACTGTCTTGGCGGGCCGCAAAAAACTCTGTGGCGGGCCGCATGTGGCCCCCGAACCGCAATTTGCCCACCCCTGCCCTTGCTGAATGAACAAAATGATTGCCATGTCATCTGCATATAAAAGTACAGAAATTTCCCGGCAAGCCAGAGAGGAACAAAAAAAGTTCTGAGAATTCATGGCCAGAACAAAATAATTAATGTAAAAATTAAACAAGAAAGAGGCCAGGAGACATCCCTGTCTAACACCTTTTCTTGAGGGAATAAGGTCCTCCTGAAGTGTTCTACGTATAGATTGAACAGATAGGGAGATAAAATACATCTTGGTCTGAAACCTTTGCCAATTGGAAGCCATTCTGTTTCTACATATTCTGTCCTAACAGTAACCTATTGTCCAGAGTACACCTTGCACATCACAATAATCAGATGTTGTGGTACACTCATTTCGTTTAAAACTATCCATAGCTTTTCATGATCCAAACAGTCAGAACCTTTGGTATAATGTATAAAACATAAACTATTTTCTTCTGAAATTCTCTTGTATGCTCCAGTAATTTGCAGTATGATCTTTAGTGCCTCTTCCTTTTCTGAATCCTGTTTGAACATCTGGCATTCCTCATTCCATATACAGTAAGAGTCTTTGTTGTAAAATTACAGATAATTAATTTAACTTGTTGTAGATTGTTTTATAATTACATTTTTTTATTTTAAATGCAAAACAGAAATGAGATGGCTGAAGTTCCATCTGAGGGGTTCCTCTACATGTGATGGATGACTAACAGAGGACCTGTACCATATTGTGGCTGATATTACATAGTGAACTGATGTCTGTGTGCACTGGCTTGTATGGTTTTCACCACGCTGCTATAAACATACAAAATTAGAGACTGATGCTTGTTTATGGTGAGGAGAAGAATGTCCAGTGTGTATGGTAAAAACATCAGATAACAAATGCCACATGAAACAATTTGAACAATATCTAAGACACAGCAGTAGCATCACACACAAGCCAGTCCCAAGTGTCATGTAGTATGATTTTATCATTGCTTTGTAGGACATTTCATGGGATCATTATAGTCACTTTTAAGGCAATATATTTGGCTCCTCATTGATTAGAGACTTTCCATGCCACTAACTGTGCACACAGTTTTATGTATACAGGTAGATACCCATAGCCATAGATCAAAATCTAAAGGTTAGTGGGACTCCCAGGTAGTGAGATAGATAGGAGGCAGCTTTGTGGTTATTGGCACAGTGGCATTTGAGGCTATGTTGTTCAAGACTGGTAGGTGTTACAGATCTTGAATGAAAAAGGAAGGTAACCACTGGCTGAGATGGGGAATCCCCTTACAATAAAATTCCTTATGAATGTGACCAAATTAAACAGATTTAGATGTCCATTACTCTCACCTATTAATATGCTCATAATCATACTCCAACTCTCCTCTTCTGAATGCACAAAACAATTTTATGAGAAAGAGTAAGATAATAGAATTGTCTATGGAGAAATGTTGGAAGACCAGGCTTTCCTGTGATAATTGTAGTCTGTATACGAGAACCATATTCTGTGGTATCTGATTATTTTTAATTTAGATATTATCCTACATACTTTAAAGGTATTTTGAACTTCTAGTTCCTTAAAAAAAATAGGCATTTGTGATGGATATGTTTGGTTATGCTTTCACTCCAGAAAGTTTCAGAGGGATGATTAAAGCAACATTATTCCAACACTTTTCTGTTATGATAAAACCACAGAAAAGAATGTGGGCAGAATGATTGCCAGAAAGTATCATGGAGCTTGGAGTTTTGGCTCCCAAACTAAAACAACTGTGGTTGAACTTCCCCCAAATAGAACATTCTCTCAATTGTTAGTGTCTGCTACTGCTCAGTTAAAATTGCTTCTAGGTCACAGCAAAATGAAGGATCTTTTCAACAACTGCAGCGTACTTCAGAACAACCTCTCATCAAACAATACTGCATTTTCTGTGGTTTAGAACAAAGCCAAGGCAAAATTTAGATTCCATTGCCTTTTTCATAAAGGAAATCTACAACACAACAAAACTAACTCCATAAAGATTTACAATACGACAATTGTGTGGAGTTCAGCATGGCTATAAAATATTACATTTGATAAAATTAATGCTGCTGAAAATATATGCTGCCAGCGGCTCAAATAATTACAAGGGAAGGCAGTTAGTAATGAATTCTTTTACACAGAATTCAAATCTCGGACTGAATGTTGCCCATTATTGCAGTTCAAAGGCAACTATCTCTGGAATTGTTCTTTTAACGTTTGCTCGATTGCTTTAGTTGTTCTTTTCTTGTCTGCACACAATTGTTGTCTTGATCATTGCGATAAAAAGAGCTACACTGCAGCTTTGTAGTGAATCCAGTTGGCTGGGTAATGTATTCTTTGAAGAGCTCCACAGCAAGGAGACAAAGAGGAAGGAAAGAGAGGGCCCCAAGCTGTTTGTTCAGGGCTGTGGGAATGCTCTGTGAAATCAAGAACTCTCTTGGTATACCCACATTCATAGGTGATTCTGTCTCCTTTTGTGTTTCCTAGCCAGAATGTTAGTCGTACTTAAAAGAAAGTAGCTTCTTTTTGTACACTGTGCTACTTTAATTCCCAGTGTTTTGTAATCCTCTTCAGGTTATATCTCTTAAGAGACTAATTCAAGCTCACCATTATTTTCATAATAACCATGCACCTTTAAGAAGAGCTTTGTCTAGCAAAAATCTAAAGCAAGTTTCTGTGGAGCTGAAAGATTTAATTGATTTTTTTTGCCACCATCACAGCTGACTTATGGCAACCCTGTAGGGCTTTCTGTTCATGAGACTTTCAGAGGTGGTTTGCCACTGCCTGCCTCCACGTCATGACCCTGGTATTGCTTGATGGTCTCCCTTGAAAATACTGACCAGAACCAGTCTTGCTTAGCTTCTGAGATTTGATGAGATCAGGCTAGCCTGGGCTATGCAAGTCAGGGCTTTCATTGATTAATAGGAATCAATAACTAATGAAAGCTTTAATAGCTTAAAAATTTCCCTCAGATTAACAGAGACATAGATCAACTCTTGAATTTAAGAACAGAACCTTCAGGCCAGTCACAAAGCCCCACCTGCCAAGTTGCAAGCTACTTTGGAACAACTTGTCTTTTTTTTGTTAGTGGGTTTTTTGGTCTCCTTTTGGAAAGCCCTGCTGCTAGTCTGCACGTATTCCTCCGAGCTCTCTTTGAATGTGTCCTGAAAGGAACAGCAGGATGGCAGGAAAGGTAACTCAGTAGCTGAAGGGTACATCCAAGTGCTCAGCCTTAGTACCTCCATGACTGAATTTTTACCTGTCCCTTACTATGATATATTGTTTGCTGTTTGGCTTATATTTTCAAGCCCTGGCTATCTTGAATTGCTGCTCACAGTCCTGGGCTTGACACCAGTGACATCATAACTCTGACTCTCCTTCTTCTTGTCTGATGTCATGTCCTTGCATCTCAGTAGGTTCTCCATCTGGAAAAGCTGAAGACCCCTCTGCTACAGGATGTGCAATCATGCACGTTGGCTCTCTCAGTTTTGTACTTAAATTGAAACAAACACACAAATAATCAAAGCTTTCTATGTACCACTTTACTGCAGCTTTTATTCAAAGCTAGTACATTTGCCTTTCTAAGTGGAACTATTATGATTTTCCTAACATTGTAAGGACTACAGGCAATTGAAGGATGAGTGCTCAGGTGAAATTGGTATTAAAACATCATTTACAGTTGGATCTGATGCCAAACATAATATTTTAATTTGTTTCTTTCTAAAGCCATTTGGGGTATTTCTATGATGAGAAATAGTTCATATTCCTAAATTTGATTATGAGAGAAATATTATTTTCCTCCTTCTAATATTTGCCTATTAAATTGCAAATTAACTTATACTTAAGAAACTAGCAGTGGACTGGGAAGTAAAAATGGCCCTAGAACAAGCCAGGTTGAATGGTCCCTGTAGCACTGGAAGCCACTCAGCTCGGCAATGCAACCAGTGGGTATTAGCTTACCCATTGCTCCTCGTGAAAACTGGCAGCAAAGTGGGAAAAGACAGCTGGCAAACCAATAACAGTTGCCACTGCTGATGAAGGGTCTAAGCCAAGTGGTTTCTGAGGTTCTGGCAGAGTAACTAAAGACTGGTTATACTTGCTTCTGGCCACCTGCAGCCCTGTAAGGCCACAAGGAAATTTCCCTGTTAGTTAAGTGGCCAGTTTGGCCCTGTAAGGGATACTGCCTCTTTTCAGTCCTCAAAAAAGAACAGTGATAAGGATTCTGCAATTAAATGTAATTGATTAATCAATTTGTTAAAACTCTGATCTGTTGTTATATCTAGCTTAGTTCTTTGTTTGCTCTCCAGTGCAGTGCTTTTTTTCTGATGCCTCCACTGATTCACCACATGACATGCTGATTCTTATGGTCAAATCACTCTTGATCTGGCTCCATGATCAGATAATGACAATTTTTGTGGGGAGGGGGCTGTAGGTCAGTGATAGAACATTTGTTTGTCATCTAGAGACAGTGGCGTACCAAGGGTGGGGTGTGTGGTCTGCCCCAGGTGAAGTTTGACAAAGGCCCTTGAAGGGGGGCCCTTCAAGCCAGAGTCATAGTTTATCCAGCCAAACATATTTCCTTTTATTTTTCAAATACAGTTCTGGCTGCAGCCACTAGAGGTGCAGAGAAGTCTGAGCATAGCAAAACGCACTCTAGGACTGGCTAGACTTCCCTTTTTCCAAGACTGAAGCAAATTTGCATAACAACAACTGAGCCAGCACACTGATAGCTGCTACAGTAATTGCCAGCCTGCAGGTCATTTTCTCCAATAGTCTAGTCTTTCTCTCTTCCTTTCCTTGCACCCAGATAAGCCAGATCTTGCAAAGCAGTAGTTTCAGTGTTGCAGCAAGATAAGACAATCTTTCCCTCTCTTAATTCACCTCCCTTCTTTTCCCATTCATTTCTGTCTCTCTTCACATAATTTTTCTGTTCCCCATCCTTTATTTTCTCATCTTGGTCTCAAGACCTTCTGACCCCTATCCTGCTTGGTAACAGAATGTATTTAAAAGTAATATAGTAACAAACATTTGTTAATATTATGAACAGAAGGCGCTGTGTTTGCTGGGCACTGTACATTGTACTGGTTCTGCTTGGCTTCCAGCCCCCCCCACCCCACCCCAGGACTGTTGTTCTGTGCTTGACATCAGTCCTCTTGAGCTGGCATTGCCATAATGGCACTGTGTTCTGCTAGGCATTCTGTGATTTCATTAGTATTATTGGGTGCTCTCTACATTGCACTGGTTCTGCTGGGGTTGCAAAAATGTCTCCCTTCAATTTCTACTGCAGAGATTCTCTGGTTTGACTCTTGAAAGCTGTCTCCTTGAAATTCTTTGTAGTCTCTATGGTGCCAGTTCCTCCATTCTTATATCCCCACTTTTGACGCATTGTACCTTGGGAGTTGTAATTCTCAGCTGGCCTTACTGCAACCATAGCAAAGGGAATTAAAAATACAATTCACAAGTTAGGAGTCCCAAGAGGCCATGGGGCATTAGCAGGGAGTCAGTTAAACTGTTAACCAGTTAAACTGTTAACTGATTTCTCTGAACTATAATTGATCTCCAGACTACAGAGATCAGTCCCCATGGAGAAAATGGTTGCTTTGGAGAGTGAGCTCTATGACATTATACTTCACTGAAGTCCTTCAACAAACCTGGCCCTCCCCTTAGTATTGCCAACCTCCAGGCAGCACCTTGGGATCTCCAAGATCAGTTCTCCTGGAGAAAATAGCTGCTTTCAGCAGTGGACTCTATGGCATTATACCCTGCTGAGGACACTCCCCACTCCAAACCCTGCCCGCTTCAGGCTGTACCCCTCAAATCTACAGGTATTCCCAACCCAGCATTGTCAACCCTGTAACTGGCTATGGAACTGCTTTCCAGACTCTTGGAATCCAGAAAACATGGCACAGGAGGAGGTGCTTTTCTACCTTAGCTGCCACTGCATAGCTCCAAATCAACATAAGTCAGGGGTGGAGGGAACCATACCTTGTGGTTCTCCTCAGATACTACCCACTTGGGGCAGCAAAATGACTTGAGACAGCCCTGCCTTATAGCTAAGCAGAAGGAAATAAACATGGCTTGCCTTCCTCTACTTCCCCCTTCCCTCCATTCCCCCACCAGCCATAGCCAGGACACTCACCTGGAGCCTCTTTCTAGAGCCCATTGTATTTCTTCCCACAACAGGCCTTACTCTTAGTTATCTCATAATTATTGTGGCTTAATAATTATGCTAGAAGATTGCAAAAGATGTGCATGGTTGAATGAATTAGCCCAAACTTTGTCATAAGTCTCATTTTAAAGGGTTGCTTTATTTATTTATTATTTATTAGATTGAATTGAATTTACTAGGCTGCCCTTCCCTACAAGTAGGGCTCAGGGCGGCTTACAACAGAATAATAGACAATCTCAGTATAAACTAGTTTAAAACAGTCCAATAAATAAAAACAGTATATATACAATATATAAGATGGTGGAGGAATCCCAACTTCCCAGCCTCCCGGTGGAGGGATTATGAGGAATGGAGAATTATATGAGAGCGCCAAAGGAAGCCCCGTCACTGTCCTCAACCAAAGGCCTGGTGGAACATCTCTGCCTTGCATGCCCTGTGGGAAAGTATGGATGTCTTCTGGCAGAGTGTTCCACCAGGTCGGGGCCAGGACTGAGAAAGCCCTGGCCCTGGTCAAGGACAGCCAGACTTCTCTTGAAAGTTCTTGTTTCCTGAGCATAATGCTCTTCCAGGGGAATACTGGGAGAGACAGTCTCAAAGGTATGTAGGTCCCTGACTGCTAAGGGCCTTAAAGATCAAAACCAAAACCTTGAACCTGTTCCAGTGCTCCACTGGAAGCCAATGCAGCTCATGCAGCACTTGTTGAATGTGTGCTGTCCATGGGGTCCCAATGAGGACCAGCATGGCTGCATTTTGGACCAGTTGGAGCTTCCAGGTCAGGTGCAAGGGCAGGCCCACATAGAGTGAATTACAGCAGTTTGACCAGGAGGTGACCATTGTATGGATTATCATGGCTAATTCAAGGAGAGACATGTAGGGAGCCAGCTGCCTGACCTGGTGAAGTTGTGAAAATGCCAGGTTGGCAACATTCATAACCTGGGCTTCCATGGATAAGACAGAATCCAAAGTCATGCCCAAGCTCCTGACGGTCTGTGCTGGTGACAGAGGCACACCCTCAAGGGTCGGGAGCTGGGAATCCAAATGAGGCTCTACCCCACCCAACCACAGAACTTCCGTATTTCCTGGATTCAGTTTTAGTCAACTCTGTTTTAACCATCTCACCACAGCCTCCAAACCCTCAGCTCAATTCCAGGGAATGGTATCTGGTTGATCACCCATCAGCAGAAACAGCTGGGTGTCATCAGCATATTGAAGGCACCCCTGCCCGAAATGCTGCACTAGCTGGGTGAGGGGGCACATATAGATGTTGAACAACATCGGGGAGAGAAGTGCCCCTTGAGGAACCCCACATTCCAGTGGGTATCTTGAGGACACTCTCCCTCCCAGCACCACCCTGTCCCTGACCATGGACAAATGAGGTGAACCATTGCAAGGCTTTCCCATGGATTCCAGCTTTGGCAAGGCAGTGAGTCAATAGATCATAGTCGACTGTGTTGAATGCTGCTGTGAGATCAAGTAATACCAGCAGTGCCAACCCACCTCGATCCAGCTGTCTGTGGAGACTGTCTGTGAGGGCAACCAATGCCATCTCCATCCTGTGGCCAGGGTGGAAATCTGATTGAAATGGATCCAACACTGATGCTTCCTCCAGAAATTTCTGGAGCTGTTTGGCCACCGCTTTCAATTACCTTACCCAGAAATGAAAGATTTGAGACTGGGTGGTAGTTGGTCAGATCCATAGGATCTGAGTTTGGTTTTTTTGAAGAGCTGGACAACCACTGCCTCCTTCAGCCCCCCTGGAAAAGTCCCAGAATCCAGGGACAGATTGATAATGTCTTCAAGGAGGCTTTGTAACCTCTCACTGCTGGCCTTTACCAGCTTTGACAAAAAAGCACTGTATAATCATTATGCCCTAATAATTCACATAATAAACAGGTGACCTGCTTCCAGTGGAAAAAATGCAACTAATGTAAAGAACTTTTGCTTGATACTAAGCTGTTTGAGTACTAACTCAAACATGAGCTCAAATAGGAATTCACATGGATCCCCCAGTTCACATATTGCTTTATTAGAAGGTAGCATAGTGGTGGACCACCATGCAGAGATCCAACATATGAAGCTGGGCTTTGTGATGAGCATAAACCCTTAGATAGTAACTTATTAATAAAAAATAGGATAATGGTGCTTTATAACACTGGAGATGGGCTTAGCTGAATGGTGTGATTGTCTTCTATTGATTATCAATTTTCTGCAGATTTTAAGGTCACTTTTGCAAATCAATGTTTACAACAGCTGCCTCTTTTAAAACCCTACACACTTGACTGCTTTCTGTCTTGTTTTGGGATAGAAGTAATGTATATTTCAACGTGAAATTGCATGCTACTTTATTTTTGGCATGACGCTAAAATTCTGTCCGTCCGTTCCTCCCCCCCACATCTAGAAGCTGCTGCCACTTTTAGAGATACAGATATCAGTATGAGACAGACAGCATGATGGACCTTGAAGCAATAGGAAGTCTTTGCCTATGCTGTAGTTCAAGCCATGTTACTTGAACTGGTTTCAAGAACAGCTTATCAGATGAATTATTCATTACCATGGCTCAGGTTGAAACGCTGTACCAGCAAACATGTCTCTCCTAAATGTGTGTCTGCTGGTTAATGCAAATGCAAAGAGTGGACAGTGGAATATTTGAAGCAGGCTCAAGAGAACAGACTGTGCATTACAAAATGAATTGATAGTTACAATTTTCAGTTTTAGCTTAGTTTTTCTGGCATGCCAAATTTTCATTGTAAATTCTACTTGCAGTAGAATTCTAAACAAACTTATACCCCTCTAAACTCATTAATTTCAGTGAATTTAGAAGGGTGTATCTCTGCTTAGTCCTGCAGTGTCCCCCCCCCCCCCCAGAAAAACTCTCTTTTCAGAGTCAAGTGGAGTCCAGTTTCCATACTGGATTATATGAGCCCCCAATGCCATTTCAGGATTTGGACTCCCCCCCCCCCCAAATTCCACCATGATGGCATGACTTTGTGAGTAAACTCAGCAAGCATTTAAAGTTTAACTCCCTTCTGAGCTCACTTGCTGAGTTGCACCACTGTTGTGCACATAAACTTTAAATGCTTACTGAGTTTACTCACAGAGTCATGCCACCATGGTGAATTTGTGGGGGGAAGTCACTTGCAGAGTCACACCGTGGTGGCGACACAACTTGGCTAATGAACTGAACTCAGAAGGTATTTAAAGTTTAAACGCTTGCTCAGTTCACTCACAGAGTTGCAGTGAGTGAACTCAGAAGGCATTTAAAGAGACTGGGGTCTCTTTAAATGACTTCTAGCTGCACCCAAACAAAAGCTGATTAATATTGGCTTTTATTCAGGCACAGCTATTTTGGTAGTCAAGTACAGATCTCTGCTCTGTATTTGGTTGAATAAATACCCCAAATGACTGATAAGGATTTTTTTGGTATTTATTTGACTCCGTATATATTGAGCACAGACCACACACCCCTACTAAAGATCTCCAAAGTTTTGAGCAAATTGGATCAAGGTGTCCAATTTTATAAGCTCCTAAACAGGGTGCTCTCAGCTTTCCTACATGTCTCCATAGTTTCCTGTGGGGGAAATATCCCATGCTTTCTGCAGGGCAAAGAAACCAATAACCAAACACACAACAGTGACCACTGGCCAAAAGCCTCCAAATACAAATGAATCCAACAAAACTGACATCAAACCAGAGAATTCCAGCAGACCCAAGAGCCAATGTGGCAAGTGCAAGGCAACCAATATCAAACCACAGAAGCCAAGAAGAATCCTGGGCCGATATAGCAAGGTGAATGTCAAAACAGAAAATCCAAGTAAAACCAACTTGGCAAGTCGGTCCTAAAGCAGCCAGGCAGGCCTGGCAAGACCCTCACTGTCTTAAGGAAGGTCTCAGAAAGTAAGAGAGAGGAGGTTTGGGGCACCAGAACTTTCCTCTCTTTCTGCAGTCTGCAGCCTCTACTGCCACTGGCTCAAAAGTAGGGGTGTGCAAAAAAAAAAAAATCAGTTTTTTTTCAGGTTCGAGTATATAAACCCCCCCCAAACTTAGTATTTCCCAATATTCCTGAATCCCAATATCTTTATGACACTGGAATTCAGAAAATAATTGGGACTGCCACAGCCAGCAGTATGACAGGAGGACGGGAATGGAAAGAGGAAGGGAAGATCTCTCTCCCCCCCTCCATTCTTCCTTTGGGAGCTGTGGCAACAGAAAAAGGGAAGGGAAGACCCTTTAAATGCCCCCGACTTCACTCGCTGAGTCACATTGCCATGGCAGGGGCACAGGCTGGCTAGGAGAAGGCATTTGTTTAAATGCTTTCTCCAAGCCAGCCCATGCTGCCACCACACAACTTGACGATACACAAACTAAGCCTGAATAAAAGCCAAATAATATCTGCTTTTATTCGGGCTCAGCTATATCAGTAGCTGAATCAGATTAGAAAATCTGATTCGGCTGAAAAATACAGATAAGGTATTTTACGGATATTTCTTCAGCTTGATATATACCAAATTCTCACCCCTACTCACAGGAGTAGCCTCAGGAACTGCAGCTGCCCTTCATTACAGTTATTCTTGTTCTCTCCCACTCCCATAAGAAGAAATAAAGCACACACGACTTTCATTTTAGGTGTATGTGTGGGTTCTGCTTGTTTTAATTGAGATACTCATCTACTTTTGTAACATGGCTTGTTCCAATGATATTTGTGGCTTTTTTTGTTTATGGAAGTGGCACGAACAACATTTTTGGCATTTTTTACTGCACAGAATTGTGCAAAGAGTTGCTGAGCCCCACCAACACTACTCATGATGCTCAGAAACTAGGTCTCCATTGAGGTTTTTTCCAAAGTCTGTTTTTTAAGGATGTAATTTGGAATGTTGATTTTTAATATTGGCAATCCAATGGGATAACTTCCTTGCTATTTATTTCTACTTCTGAACTTTAAGTTTTGGGGAAAATATTTTACCCCAGCTCCCAAACACAGACTGAGAGGACACAGGCTCGAATGCTTCATACCCAGTCACAGTCCAGCTGGAAGAGAGTCAGCCACTCTTCACTGCTGCACAGTGTCAGCTGCCAAGGCCACTTTGTCCATGGTGCTCCTCTTGTCCACCGGACACTCATGCATGGTGCAGGTGGAGTTCGATTGAGGGCAGTTACTAATCATGTAGTGCTCTAGCACACCCATCAGCACCTGCTTCTGCTACAGCAGATGGGTCGCCTTCACACTGCTTGAGAAGTCACTTATGGTATTCCAGCAGGTCTGGAGCAGGCCCTGGAAATCACAGGTCACAGCATCCAATATGGAATTCTGTGCAGAACTCAAACCCAGGGCACCCATCACCTCTAGGTGAATGAAGCAGGTTGCATTGTCATTGAGCATCAGGCCCACAGCCTCTGCAAATGCCTTAATATTTGGCCCTCCATCAATCACCATGTAGCCCATGGAGTCATCCCTGACCAGCTATGCCATTAACTGCTTCTTGATGGCAGCAGAGATGTATGCACTTTTTCCAGTACCTCAGCATGGAGCAAAGCCTGGCAATAGGCATCCCAGCAGCCCCCTCACTCTGTCTAGCACTGGTTGTCACATCCCCACCCAAACTTCCTCAAGTTGCCAGCACATGGTTAGCAGGAGGTACACATATTGCACCTGAGCGCAGGTCCAAATATTGGATATGAAATGTACAGCTCTCCCACAAGTGCAAGACAATTGTGCCTTCATGTGGGTCCTAAGACAGTAATGTCTGATGGTCTGTGACATAGCACCTGCCAGACAATTATGGAGGCCTGGATTATCCCGGCCTCCACTCTAATCAACCCAGTTTCTAGACGTAAACTGGCATTAGAGGCACTGGCTGGGAATCGGAAGATAGCACTTACATTTTTTTGACTGTATCTTTTCCAGGGGTGCAAGAATATACAGCAATGTAAAATCAAAAAAATTATGCCAATATACAACCCAAGAATTTATAGTAATGCAAAACCCAAGAATCACCACCAGTGTACAACCTGAGAATCAACAGCAATGTTAAACCCAGGAATCCACCATAAAAAGCAAACCTGACACAAATCCAAGAGCATAATTTTCAAAGTTAAAAATAATAATTTTAAAGGGCATAACCTAAGACAAATCAACCTGGCAAGCCAATACCAAGCCTGAAAAGAAACAGAGGAAGGAAGGAAGGAAGGAAGGAAGGAAGGAAGGAAGGAAGGAAGGTAGGTAGGTAGGTCCTGGGAACCTCTTGATACTCCTGGTTAATCCCAAATATTTCTGGAATTTTTCAGGGCCCATTTACCAGTATCCTGGAAAATCCAAGATACCATCCAGAGATCTGAATATATCAGACATATATTTGGCCACTTAGTTATATCAGAATGCACATCCCTAGAATGGATATCAAGCATGAATTTTTTAACTTGGTAAATGGATGTTGAGGATCTAATTTGGGCAAGGGCTATGGTGCCAGTGGTGGTAAATTGTACCATTTTTGTTACCTTAAATCTTCACTCCTTCCCAGAGATTCCATTTGCCTCACTGAGAGAACCTTGCAGGTAACATATAACCAACCTGTGAGTTTGCTCCCATGACACAGATAATAATTCTGAATGGGTATTTGAGATTGAGGTAACTGTGTAGTGGGAAAGAGTAAAACCCCTCTTTCTACTCCACATTGCAACTCCAATCAAAATCAGATACTAGCATCTAGCCTGGCTTCACCCACAATTAAATGAGAGAGAGAGAGAGAGAGAGAGAGAGAGAGAGAACTTTGCCCAGAAGTGATATTTTCAATACCTATATCTGTTCTACATTTAAATACAAAAGTCACTACTGTTACAGGGCAATCCTAAACAGAGATAAACCATTCTAAGGCCGTTGACCTCACAGGGTTTAGACTGGGGTACCTCTACGTAGGATTGCACTGTTAGTAAACTTTCATGTTTTCATTTTTGCATGAATAGAATATCTTATGTATATTTCTCTAGGAAATAACTGGACAAATATCTCTTAGAGACATCTGTCTTCCAAAATCTCTGGACCAATCTATGCCACTTGTGTAATCACACAAAAGATCAAGAAAGCTTGCTCCCAAGTTTGAAACTAATTCAGAACATATGTTTAAACTACCATTTGTTATTTCAGTCAATTTACTATCTAGTTTGTTATCTAATTCGTCAAATATTACCAAGTTCAAGAATTAGATAATAACATCCCTTCAACATTATTATGGGAAACAGGGGTCATTTCATAGAAAAAGAGGTGCAGGAGATAATTAGCATAACTCATTAGCATAACTCATTTCCATATGCCACACCCCCTGATATCACCGGAAGTGTATCAGAAGGCAATACCCACCGCTCAGGCTCCACCCAAAAAATTTCCAGGTATTTCCCAACTCAGAGCTGGTGAGTCAGCTTTACACTTTGACTAAAGACACTTTAGGTTTCCTTTCTCTTGCAGGGAAGCTACCCTACAACAAGCACGGAAATACAGATCAAGTTAGTATGCTTTTGCTTTTTCCCACAGTGCATCACCATATGTGCCCACTCCTGGGCTTGTTACTCCTGGAACAGCATTCCTGCCCAAAATGACCCCTGATGGGAAAGAAGAATGCTTTCAGTAATTTGCTTGCTTTTGTTTAGTCATAATTTTTCCATTGACATTCAAAGGTAAAGGTGCAATATGAGTAAGAAATCCCAACTTTTCCCATATTTGGATCCAAATTTTAATAGTTTCACATCAAAACCACTTTGAGGACTGAATGGCTGGAAAGGAATCAAATAAATTAATCATTTTCTTGACGGCCATAATTATGGCATGTGAAAAGACAAGTTGTGTGCCAATACAAACAACCAATTGATATTTAACAGATATCTTAACATAATTGTGAATACTGTGATGATATTTTGAGAATTGACAACACTTGTATTAATAAAACTGGACCTGATTGGGTCTAAATTGCATCCCATGTCAATCCCTAGGAAACTACAATAAGAGCAAGAACAATGTAGAAGCACAAATACATACTAACAAAAATAAGTAGCAATTTTTAACCAGACAACATGAATTTTATCTTGGGATTAGGCAATGTATGCTGTTTTGTACAAACTGGGCTGCTTTTTACTCGATGAAAGGGTGGTCATGCTCCCTTTCCCTCCACAAAGAGATAATGTAATATACAGTTGGAAGACACCATGCTGACTCTCAATAATATGCTGAGACTATTCACAGTGCATTGTCTTAAGGAGAGAAAACATGTGAATGGGTGTTGAGATGGAATGTCCAGCTCACGTGTTAAATAATTTGTACGGTGGGAAGAAGAGAACTTACAAAATGAAATGGCTTCCTCAATAATATACATCTAAATTAGGACTTAAAAGGCAAGGCCTCTTTCTACAGATCAGACTGCATGCAGGGAATTTCTATATAATGAAACTGCACTGAGAATTAAATTGTTCATCTAAAATATGCTAAGGCTTCTATTTGCTGAAATCCTACAATCTCATCTGGGCAGTACATATTGCCCTTGAAATAAACAGCCTATCTACATGCCATTGAAATAAATGAGATTTCAAATTTATACATACACGCACACATACATACAAAAGTGGGGGACCTGCAAAGACTCACAGGGGCATTTCATTTTTCCTTTTCCCACTGTTTCCTCTTTCTCTTTTCCCATTCGTCTTCATTCTCTCCTTCTCACCCACCAACCAACCTACCTTTTATTTGTCCCCACATCTTCCGCTATAGTTATTATTTCCTTAATTAATACCCCACATTTCTCTGTAGTGGAGACGCAAAGCAGCTTACATAATTTCCCTCCCCTCCATTTTATCTTCATAACAACCCTGTGAGGTTGTTGAGTGTGTGTGACTGGCCGATGGTTACCCAGTGAGCTTTGATGGTAGACTGGGGGGCTGAGGACAGACTGGCAATCTGGAGTGGGATGAATCTGGAGGCAAAATCTGGGGGGGGGGAAATCCCCCAGGGCTGGCTGTCCACATTGGCCAGGGTATTGTGCAAGGATGCCGTTATGGAGCGTTCAGACTGCTGCGGAGTGGCCCCAGGTGGGCCGGCCTCCGCAGCTCGTGATAGGGCTGTTTCAGCAATTTGTGCATGTGCGCATGCGCTCATGCGCAAACTGGCAAAATGCTGCGTTCGCACTGCCGCCTCCGCTTGCCTCCCGCCTTCTTCTGGTGTTCACACTGCCTGGAAGTGGGAGGCAAGCACAAGACGGCCTCCGGACACCGGTTTCTCCAGGTGTGCTTCTAAAGCTCAAGAAAACCGGCTTCAAAGCGGGTAAGTGCAGAAGGGAGCCGAGGGACAGCTGCGCATGTCTGAACAGGCTCCCTTCCCCCACTTCCCATGTGGACCTATCCTGGGGCAGATTGCCAGTCAGTCCTCAGCCGGGGTTTGAGCCTGCCTCTCTCACATCATAGTCTGAAACTCTACCCACTACATCACACTGGCTTTCGTGGAGTGGCTGTCATTTTAAAGCACGGAGGACTGAACCTGGGTAAGCCATGACAGTCATGTGAAATCAAGTTGCCTTGTGGTTGCTGCTGGGTCTGGCCACAATGAGTCCTCCTTCAAAGGCCAAAACAGCCCTAGAAATTGCCTCCCCCCCCCCCCCCCGCTTGCCTTTTATTGATCAAAACTGTTGTGGTTGCCCAGCAACAGTCACAAAGAGCACTTGTTTCTTAAAGCTCTTGTATTATTGGGGGGAGTGTTAACCCTCCAGTGTATTTTTTAAAAAGATTTCAGATTTTTCTGCAAACCTGGGGCTTTCACAGCTTTGCAGGAAGATCTATCTAGTCAGTTTAAGAATCCACAGATTTGGCCACTTTGAGAATTAGAGATACTAGAATTTGAGAATTAGAGATACACATCAATATTGTGTTGATGTGTATATACACACACACATCAAGATTTCAAGACATTTTCATTGCACAATATATAAATATACTCTGATTTTTTTTGTTACTTGAGAAAAAAATACTCTTCAAAATATGACTTATAATTGGATAATTATAATAGCTGTATAATTACAGAACACCAGAAGAAACAATCAGTGACCTTATTAGCATCATTGGTCTCAAAGAGAACGTGAGAAGTAAAGCATATTTTATTGTTTGAAATGCTGTGTGTATTTTTTTTAAAAGCAAGCTAAACAAAGATAGTGTCACAAATCCAAACTGACACTTATCATAACCCATGGCTATGAAAAAGCCTTTTCAAAAAGGCATTAGAATAAGCTAATTTCATTTCTTCCAGCTGCCTGTCTCTCAGTTCTTTATCCTTGCTATCAGGTTAGAATAAATTTCATTTCTCACACTAGAAGTAATGAGCAGGCAATGACTTATGAAGCAGGGAGACCAAGCTGAGGCAGAATTAGAATACAATTTTAATGAGGCGGAACTGAGAAAGTGAAAGTGTTACTCATTTGACAGACTTGGCAAAATACCCAACATTATTTCAAATGCTTTTTTCCTCTCTGTAGAGGAACTGTCAATTTTTTTTTTAAAAAAAGGCAATCCTCTAGAGGATCCTTTTAGAAGTACGCTGTTAATGTGGGGTAACTCAACACTAAGTTATTCCCAGAGTTCCTTTATGGTAAGACTAAGTGTGCCTTTAATTAAAGAGTCCTCTGGTTACACTGGATAGTATGTAAGTGAAGGTGTGCTACCTTTTTGCCATCCATAATCCCTCACTTGAAATTTTCCTTTTCTTTCTTAGGATTGTCTTTTATTATTATTATTATTTATTTATTAATTTAGATTTATATCCCGCCTGACCAACATAACGGCTCTAGGCGGCTATGTTTTAAGATTATAGTATCTATGTCCACTACCCAAAAATCCATGACATTGTGATATGAATATGGAACTCTCTGTGTTTGCAAAGATTCCTCTGCTTTTTCAATGAGTCATGCCCTAAGTGCACATAGTATTCTGTACTGTGTACATGAAGCATTATCTAATTTACAGCACAACAGAACACCTGTACATCATTTGGGTCTCAAAGTGAAAAATATGTTATGTTGTGTTATTCCTCACATGGGTCTTCTAAAATTCCAGTATTTTAAACTCAACAATGACCATAGGTGAACCCATAATCTTACATACTTGAGACAAATAAAAGGGGAAGTTTTCCTAGAATCACATTTTTTTGGGATGGAGGGGATACAGCCCTTAAGTTTTTGCATTATTTACCTCAGTATAGGCAAAGTCTCTCTCCCCCCCCACACACAAACTTGTTTCTGTGCTTTAGAAGTAATTATGCATTTTAAAATGTGTTATCTGAGTATATTTCAAAATCTGAAGTTACAGTGGGTTTGATATCATGTAATAGTAAAAAGGCCTGATTTTGTGACAGTTGAATATCAAAGCAACCACCACATTTTATATCACAATTTTACATTGGCCAAGAACCTTGGTAGTTTCAGAGGACAGCTCTGTTGGTCTGCAGCAGAACAGCTACACTGAAGTCCAGTAGCTCCTTAGAGACCAACCAGAGTTTCAAAGCATGAACTTTCAAGAGTCAAAGCTGCCTTCATCAGATACCTTGATGCTGTTAGCTAAAGACTCTGGCTACGGTCACACGGCCCCTTTAAATACGGGAGCCCTCTTGGGATTAAAGGGGCCGCATTTTTTTCCCCCTGCTGCGGTGGGAGGAGGATGAGGCGGCGGCAGAGGGAGGCGGCGGCAGACGGCAGTGGTGGCTGGAGGCGGCAGCGGAAGCAGTGGTGGCGGAAGAATCGGTGGCCGGCCAGCCTCGAAGCGTGAGGCAGCGGTGGGGCTTTTGCCCAAGCCCCCCCAGCCACCTGGTAAGTTTGGGGTTTCCCCCCCCCCTTTTACACTTGAGCGCTTGAGTGGCCAAGCGCCCAAGTGTAAAAGGGGGGGGGGAAATGGCGGGGGGGCCCCCATCTGGACAGCTCTACTCTCGCAATGATTGCGAGAGAGGGCTGGCCAGATGGCTAAAATGCGGGTTCCTCCCGCAACACCCGGGAAAACTGTTGATTTTCCCGGGGTTGGAAAATGCGGGAGCAACCCGCATTTAAGCCCGCTTCGGCATGGGACTTTCTGTGGCCGTTGTGGATGGCCCCTTTAAATGCGGGAGAAAATAGCCTTTCCTCCCGCATTTAAGGGCCGTGTAACCGCGGCCTCATTTCCAACTGTTGGTCAAGGACCTATCATCAGCTTATTTCATAATTACAATAAATCCAAAGGCATTAGCCATGTTAGCCTGTTGCTGCAAAATAGTAAAAAGCCCAGTAGCACCTTTAAGATTAACAAACCTTATTGTAGCATAAGCTTTCAAGAAACACAGCTCTCTTCATCAGATGCATGATCAGCACTAGCCAACTAAATAACAAAAGAATTTGATCAAACCAAGGTTCCTGTATTCTGTTGGCTGGATCAGACTAAGGCCTAGCACTGTATTCCCAGCAGGATGGAAGCTCTGAAAGCTTACAAGCAGGATATAAAAGTGTTTGCTTCCTCTCTTGCTTGAACAATACGAACTTTCACAAAACCACTGCTAACTCTCCAGCATCTAGTAAGTGTTAACATAGAACGAGGAACCATGTTTCTCTTTGTCCTCTCCAGCTTTTTTCAGTTCAGCTCTTCCACTGGCGATTTACTTCTGTCAGTTGCTTCCATCAGGTAACACGTCCGTGATTTACTAAAGCACTCTCTATTTATTCTGAGATGCTCACAGCAGGTGGTATTAAAAAAAACCCTATCCATAAGTGTTATCCAGGCCCTGGCAGGTTATTTTGCTTGCTACTGTGCAGCACTTGTGGAAAAAAGGACTCTTATGCATTTGTGTTGACCCAGCAAGCATTATCCCATAGAATCATTTTTGATTAATAGAACCCACTCTACTAAAGGAACTCCTCAAATGATATAATATACAAAGTTTCAGAGGGTAGCTGTGTTGGTCTGCAGTAGAACAGTTAGATTCCAGTCCAGTAGCACCTTAGCAACCAACAAGATTTTGGGGCTTATGAGCTTTTGAGTGCTCCTTTGATCATATAGATCCTGCTAGTCTATTTGGACTAGAACAGTCAACATAGGGAACAGCACACTGTGGGAATTACAGGTACCAGGGATGCTGATTGAGCACATCTGTCACTTATAAATGCCCATTATTTCTCCTCCCTTTCAAGCTAGCAGTTGGATATGATAACAAAGGGGTGGTGTAGACATAATAAGACTTGCTCCTGAGTGGCTGCAGTTAAAGAATCAGTAACAACAGTTGCCTAGTAACAACAGAATACAGATGCTACAGGTGGGGTGTGGCAGCCATCATATGCTCAGATACGCATTCATGAAACTAATTTCTTCTGATTGGACTACATGTTAGAAACAAATATAGTGTTAACTAAATAAGCTAAAGGTGATAAAAAGCCAGTTCAGATGGAGCAATTGGAAAAGGTGTTAGCCCCAAAGATCTTCACTTCTGAGGAGCTGTGAATAAATATTGGCCAGCATTTAACACCCTGTATGGAAAAAGCTACTTGGTGTACAGAGAGAGTAAATGGTAAACAGGATTAGGGCTAAGCACCCACTGTATCCATGGCAATTTTGCACCTCTCAATCAATATGGTTTTTATCCTTCTCTCTGGGCTATTAGGTATCATTATACTTGATGGCGAGTAACATGTCATTTAGTCCTATGCTGAAGTCCATGTTTAAAATTATATTGCAACATGTTATATTTAATTTATTCTAATTTAGCTACTCTACTGAGGAAGGGTTGTAGATAGAGTGCTTTAAGAAACTTTCCAATTTTTATATAAAGAGCTATTTATGATCACTGTCTTGCAATTACCCTGTCCTCTTTCCCCAGGTAATCTTTATATTCTGGGGAGAAATGCCTTTTTCTTTGGAGGTTTGAACTGAGCAACGTTTTCACCTTCAGTTTTTAAAAGTTTCCTCTCTCTTGACAGAATGCAAAGTGTGTGTGTGTGGGGGGGCAATTGCTCACCAGCTTCACCCACAAAACCTTTAGATATGCAAATGGTAGTCAATCACAATTAGATGGTCAAGAAACACTCACACACACCTCAAAATATTCCAAGCAGGCAACTTTGAAGTTTTATTCCAGTTAATGATGCTAGACCAATTTTATTCCAAACTCTCCAAGGAGCAAAAATGTCTGGTAAAGGACAAAAGGATGCTGAGACATCAAAAATTGGTACTAATCAAGGAGGACTGGAGGACTTCTCAGTTGGGAAGGGAAGGGAAAGGGTTCCAGAGAGGTGGGAAAGTGGATTCTCAGCCCAAATGGGAAGGAGCTCTGTAGGGGTATATTCAGTGGTCTGGGGTGTGTGTGTGTGGGGGGGGGGAGTTGAGATAGAGGCACCAAATTTGCAGTGTAACTGCTGGAACCTCTCCTCAAAAGAACCCCTAAACTTCAAAGTGATTGGACTAGGGGGTCCAACTCTATGGGCACCCAAAGAAGGTGCCCCCATCCTCCATTGTTTCCGATGGGGTAAAATAGCAGGGCAATACAAGCCCAGCAGAATGTCCTGGAGAATCTCTGCAGTAGAAAGTGAAGTGTTGGGGAGACATTTTTGCAAGTCCAGCAGCAGAACCAGTGCAATGGGCCCAGCAGAACCAGTGTCACTGTGGCAGTGCTAAAACCCAACATGACTAAGGTCAAATCTGAGAATCTCTAAAGTAGACAATGAGGGGTGGACTTTCTGCAAGGACAGCAGAACCAGTGCAATGTACTATTACTCAGCAGCAGAACCCAGTGCCTCAAACTTCTCAAAAATAACTGCAAGCCAGAAAAGTAACTAAAAGTTAACCTAATCTGTATTTGGCTTAGAAAATACTTGAAAAATACCCATAAAGATATTTGGGGGTATTTATTTGGCTTGGTTTATACCAAATGCACACCCCTACAAATGGTTTGACAGAGAAGTGCAACGGGATGTTGAAAGGGATTCTTGAAGCTTAAGTTGATCCTTATCCCCAGGACTGGGGTGAGGATTTGCCATAGTTGTCATTTTCAAATAGGAAAGTTCCTCAGGAATCCACAGGTTTCTCTCCCTTTGAAGTTATGTTTGGAAGGACAGTCAGGGGACCACTACATCTTGGAAGGGAGAGATGGGAAAAAAAGATCCCTGAGACTAAATAGGTAGATTGTGTCTTGTATTTTAGACAGTGGCTGAAAGAAGAAAAAGAGTTGGTTTTATACCCCGCTCTTCACTACCTGAAAGAGTCTCAAAATGGCTTACGATCACCTTCCCTTCCTCTCCCCACAATAGACACCCTGTGAGGTAGTTGGGGCTGGGAGAGTTCTGTGACTGACCCAAAGTCACCCATCAGGCTTCATGTGGAGGAGTGGGGAATCAAACCTGGCTCTCTAGATTAGAGTCCTCCACTTTTAACCACTGCACCAAACTGGCTCAAGAGATTATGACTGTTTGTCAGAGAGAATGTGTCTAAGGACAAGATAAATCAGAGCATCTAGTATGATTAAACTGGTAGGTCTTAGATTTTTGAGCTGTATAACAAGGTGATGGATTTTCTGCCTTTGTGCACTGACAATCTGAAAGCTGCATGAGAGGAACCTCAAGTGATTGTGGATAGGCTGTATGATGTCAGCTATGCTTTTTCTATGGAAAGGTCAGGGGCAAAAAACAAGGTTGTTCATGTGAATATGTTGAAACTATCTTGAGTGAAATATGGTGTTAAGTGTAACTAAGAGGGAAGGAAGACATGCAGAACTGGGTGAAATCTTAATGGATGTTTTGGCTTGGTTTTCTAAACTGACTCAGCGGGAGAAGCTGGACTAGTCAGCAAGAGTGTTAGCTCAGGACAGAGAGGGAATCCAGTTCTTCATCAGCTTAAGAATGGTTTTTAGGAAGGAAACAGATAGAACAGATTTGGCTAGGCACAGAATAGATGCAGGGTCACACCTGCCTATCAGGTGGCTCCCTTTACATAGTGAATGGTAAGGGTCTTTGGCAAGAAGAAGCCAGAGCTAAATCTGCCTTGATCACTCCAGATGGTCTGTATGAAGTTATTCTGTTGCATTTTGGAGTTAGGAATGCATGTGCATCTTTTCAGAAGCTGGTGAATAACTTGTGAAATGGCACGTCAAAATTTGCAGTGGCTTATATTGATTACATCATTTCTTCTTGCAGTGATTTGGATTCATGCTTGGAGCATTTGGCAAGAGTGTCAGCTGCCATCCAGGGCCTTATCTCACCACCAAGCTACACAAATGGCAGTTTGGAATGCCAGAGGTGGTCTACTTGAGACACAGAGTGGGTAATGGGAACATCTGACTGAAGAAGGACAATGTAGAGGCAATCCAGAACTGGGAACCCCTGAAGAACAAGAAGAAGGCTGGGGCTTTTCTGGATTTGGCAATTGCGTTTGGTACTGGGCAAACTTAGACCTTATTTATGGTTCATCTTTAACAGACCACTCATATTTACAATGGTAACAAACCATGAAAAACTCAAACACCAAACTTCAGAGGCAGTCTTGGAATATTCAGTAGCTCGGTATAAAAAGTGAACACATTGCTGGATGCAACAACATGGCTGGAGATTTCCTTTCCAGGAAAGAAAGGGGATTGTCTTCTGTGTGGGATTATGATGACTTGCATATAGATTATCCAATGTCTGCTGTGATGACTGAGAGGTGATATGATCACCATCTTCAAGTACTTGAAGGACTATAATCTGGAGGATGGTGTGGAGTTGTTTTCTGTTGCCCCAGAAGGTTGGACCAGAACCGGGTTGAAATTAAATCAGAAGAGTTTTCGGCTAAACGTTAGAAAGAACTTCCTGACAGAGCAGTTCCTCAGTGGAACAGGCTTCCTTGGGAGGTGGTGGGCTTTCCTTCTTTGGAGGCTTTCAGAGGCTAGATGGCCATCTGACAGCAATGCTGATTCTGTGAATTTAGGCAGAGGGAAGGCAGGAAGGGTTGCATTAGTGCTTAGTTCTTGTGGCCCTTTCTTACATGCCCAGGGAAATGCTGATCACTACTTTGGGGTCAGGAAGCAATTTTTCTCCAGGCCAGTTTGGCTGGATATCCTGGAGGTTTTTCTGTCATCTTCTGGGTATGGAACAGCAGTCACTGTGGGTGTGGAGGGGGAGGTATTGTGAATTTCCTGCATTGTGCAGGAGGTTGGACTAGATGACCTGGAGGTCCTTTCCAACTCTATGACTCTATGCATCTTGTAAATTTCTTGTGATTAATTTGTTTGGACTTATTGCAGAGCAACCTTCTGTAAAAGTTGCTCTTCTGCTTGAATCTTGGGAGGGGAAAATGTGGAGAAATGCATTTTTATGTGGAGGTCTGAACTGAATAAAACCATCTTCTTGAATCTGAAAAAGTTTTATCTCTCTTGGCAGAGTACTAGCAGGGGGGGATTAATTCCTCTTCAGGCTTCACCTACCAAACCTTCAGCAGACACAATGATAGGATCAGGTCACACACATACCCTCCAATTAGATAGGTGATATCTAGCTAACAGGGATCGGGCAGACTTAAGATGCTAGACCCAACATGATGACATCACCCAAAGTGATGTCATTGTATCAGCGATGTCACTCACAACACTCTGGTTTGGGGGCAAACTCTATGGTTTTAAAGCAAAAAAGAGAGTTTTTGCCCCCGAACCAGAGCATTGAGCATGAAATTGCCAGTGTGATGACATCACTTCTGGGGGACGTCAGTGCATCAGGACATCACCCGATGACATCCCACCCATACCAAGAATGCCCCCAAATCCCCCCACCGCAATAGCAAGGGGACCTGGCAACCCTACTGTGTGGACCCAAAGTGCCTTTTGACTGTTTAGAAGCAAAATGCCTGCTGTAGGGAGATGCAGTGATTTAAACATTGATGTCAAAGCACTAATTTCAAGAGATTTAGACTGGAATAACTCTGCATAGGATGGTACTGCTAGCATTCTTTACCCCCCTTTCAGAAAAATGATTAAAAATATCCTCAGATCAGAGATCACGAGATCTGAAGACCAAGTTGCGAAGAGGGGGAAAAGGCTCCATTCTGAATTTTTTGAAGTCATATCAGTCTGACAAGCTAAGGTCACTGCAGTTCAGTTCCAGAACGCTCTCATCCCTTAGGAGAATGGGACATTATTAATATTTTTGTAGAAAAGAGCTCATGAGTAATGCAGTCTCTCTCAATGATGAAATGAAAAGGGTATTCCACTGTGTACTGTGAAATATATAATATATCTTCCACATAGTTGGTTGGGGATCAACTGCCAGTTTCTTCACGGTTTGAGCTCCTGATTGAAGTGCCAGCTGTGTTCCTGGGATTGAAAGAGACCTTGAAAATGGCAAAGCAAGGCCCAGCATACGAAGCTGACAAAACAAAACTGACACAAGCAGCAATAGCTATTCTTTCTGAGCACTCATCATAGGAAATGTCAGTGAGAAAGAAAGAATGATAAAGAAGAAAGGGAGAAATGGGAGACAGACAGCACATAGTTTTAAGCTGTGCTTGGATATGGGTTTTTGATATAAATACTTAAGAAAAAGAAATACCGACCTGAGGTAAAATTAAAATCCTTAAAAAAAAACCAAAACCCCCTCCTTCAGAAAAGGTGATGGAACTCTATAGTGAGCCCAACAGAGTAACAGTCAGATACTTCAAAAAGAGAAAAAAGGGGTCCTAGACACAATGTATACACTGGCCACAATCTTACATAATATAAGGCTTACTTAAGTCCCTTTGGTTTGCACAGAGCTAGAATATATGCAGGTGGTTTTATGTAGGAGACTGGGATGGGGGGCATGGGGGGCAGCTGTCAACAACAGTCGGACATCACTTCTTGGAAAACTTGGACATGATATCATGCCTTTCTAAGAATTGCTGGAAACTATGGTAAAACCATAGAGTTTCCAGAAATTCCTAGAAATGACTGATGTCACTTTGAGGTTTTCCCTGGAAATGACATCTCACTATTTGCCCATCATTCTTTTTAAAATTCTCACTACTACTTAGAACTAGGGATGAGCACAAACTGAGAAAATGTGGTTTGGTTCATGGTTTGTGGTGCGCCCAGGGGTCATTTCATAGAAAAAGAGGTGCAGGAGCTCATTAGCATAACTCATTTGCATAACTCATTTGCATATGTCACACCCCCTAACATAACGGAAGAGTGTCAGAAGGCAACACCCACCCCTCAGGTGAGTGAAACTGACCTGCTCTTCCTCCATTCCCTTCCCCATCCAATACTTTGTGCAATAAAAATAAGCGTAAAGAATACACCCTCATTCTCTTCCTGCTCCCTTGAAACCACCAGGTTTCAAGTAGACTTGAGATACCCAGGACATGTGCACCACCCATCCCTTCCCCTTCCCCTCCCCCTCCCCACAACAAGACGCCCTGTGAGGTAGCTGGGGCTGAGAGAGGTCTTTTGAGAACTGCTCATGAGAGAACAGCTCTGAAAGAACTTGTGACTGGCCCAAGGTCACACCAGCAGCTGCATGTGGAGGAGTGGGGAATCAAACCTGGTTCTCCCAGATTCGAATACAACTCCTGACCACTACATCAAACTGATGGGGTGGAAGCTGCTGAACGGTTGGTGAAATTTCTCCAGTACTTATGTGCCATGTGCCCAGATAAAAAATGATATACTTAGAAAATTTATATGCCACCTTGAGCAAGTCTCTGAAAAAGCAGCACACACTCATAAAAGGAACAATGATAAAATTATCAATATTAAAACAAAACATTAAAAACAATAAAGATCACATTAAAAACATTAAAACAAAAAAACATTAAAAACAATAAAAATCACCTAGCAGGGCTTTCCCCGGGGCGCTGCACCTCTGCACTGCTCGGGGAAGCCGAGGACGGGGTGGGGCTTGGTCATGTGCCCGCCCCCTGGGCTCCTCACTCCCGGAGCTGCGCTCCTGTGCGCTCCCGCTTCAACAGACCCCTGGGTGCGCCCAGTTCACGAACCAGGAACTGTCCTGAACTTCTAGCTGCCAAACAAATTGGTTCAGTTTGTGAGGTTCACGATGCAGTAGAACACCCTTCTGGCATGCTAGAGACCCCAAACTTGCAGGGATCTCCAGCTGACTCTCCTTTACCAATCCTCCAAGTTTTGTGAGGATTGGATTTACGGGGTCCGAGTTACATCCCCTCCAAAAATGAAGGTACCCCCAGGAAAATGCATTCTGGAGAAATGACAGGGGCAGGTCTAGGAGTGTACAGAATGGATCCCATGCAAGCCAGAGATGTCAAAGTCACAGGGGACTAGGGCTGCCAAGTCAGCCCGGGGGGCGGGGGATCCCCCGCTATAGGGGTTCCCGATCCGCCGGCTGGCATTCAGCCGGTGGGGGGAACCCCGCCCCCGAAGTCTTCCACCGTGGACAACTTCCACAGTGTAGGGACGTCACCTGGAGGTGACGTCACCACGTTGGAGATGTTGCCAGGGTGACGCTCTGGCAATTGCCCCATTTGGGGCAATTGCCAGAGTGTTGCCCTGGCAATGCCCCAACGTGGTGACGTCACTTCCGGGTGACGTCACTGGGCACGCGCGCAAAGCGCGCATGCCCGGGAGGCTCCCGGATGGCGTGGGACTCCCCCTGCCAATCGGTGAGTTTGACTTGGCAGCCCTACAGGGGACCTCCCCTGGATACTCCTCTATATGCCCTCCAAGTTCCACCCCCTCCCATTGCTTTAAAGTTTTGTAAACATTTAGATTGAACTGAGACAGTCTGTATGGAAATGTATCCATTTATAAACTGCTACAAATCACCACAAACTGCTTGAAAGTTTGCGCTGGTTGACCTAGCACAACCTTGCTTTCATGAGCCACAAACCAGCCAAAATTCATCATAAATTGAGCTGGTTTGTATCCATCCCTACTCAGAATAGCAGTAGGAAATGGAACCTGAGCCATACAACACAATTCAATAACAAACAACAAAGACAATATCTTTTCACTATTTCATAATTGCTTGATTAGTCACAGAAATGCTGTCATTTATTGATTTAAACTATACCCAGATTTCCAACTGGGGAAAAAAATTAAGAAAAGGATTTATGTAGCCAGGGTTCTGCTGGGGTACAGCTGCATACTATTGAAGAACTGCAATGGTTCAAGTTTGACTGTACTGCTGGCAGAGCACCAAAAATTATGTGTTTTGCTGGACGTTGCAGTCATTCTCTTGACTTTACTTGCACAACCATGAGATGATGCAGAAATTTACAGAACAGAGACAAAAAAAATAAAAAATGGGGTTTATGTGCAAGTTCCCTGAGGCCATCTTGTGTTCTAGCTAGCAAGAAGGAAGGGGACCTTATTTCTTGCCTTTAAGTAATTGAGAGTCTTACCTTCCAAGGACCTTAACAGCTTCTGAAGACTTTTAACAGCATTTCCTCAAAGTTCAGTTTTCCCTCTTCTTTTTTATTTGGCAGTAAAAGTACTGAGCATCAATTGGTATCCCCTGGAGACTTCATTTCTACATCTGACAGTACCAAAATTATCAAACTGTTCAAGGTTTATCTCCCCTACTGTGACTCAGCTGGAAAGCCTAAATCAAAGCTGCATAAAGCATGGAGCAGAGGTTGATTACAGTCAAACTGAAGATATAGTTTTGACTTCAGGATCCTTCAGCATGGCTGCCATTTTTTAAAATAGAGTGCAAACAGCAGCATGCATTCAATCCCAACTCAATAAAAATATGATAATCAAATATTTCTAAAAGAGGATGACAAGAAGGGTAGGTAGCGTAGAGGAGGAAGCACTGATCTTGTACAGATAATTCATAAAGCCACTTGATAGATTACTTGCCCATCTAGTTAGTATGGACTTCTTTGAGTGGCAGTAGTATCAGGCATGTAAATAATCTCAGGGACCTGCTACCTGACTTTCTTGAACTGGAGATGCCAAGGACTGTACCTGGCCCCTCTTGAAGGCAAGGTATGTGCTGTACCACAGAGCTATAGCTCCTCTTTATAGAGCAGAAAAGCACTATTTGTCATGAGGAATGTAATTGATGTTGTTTTAGATCTCTCAAAGATTGATAAGCTGAAATAGAATTTCCTAATTATTTATTAATTACTTATTTAAAGCATTGCTATGCCACCTTTCCACCTTGTTCAGATTCCCCAAGGTGGTGAATAACATATATAATACTAAGTGACAATTGAAAATATAATTATTCATATACTTTCAGAAAGTAAACTATAACAGTTAGAATGCCACTTTGCATCACTGGCACCAGACGTGGCTATTTTCCAGTGTAGGAATTAACCCTCCAACTGGCATTTATTTATATTTTTATTTCACTCAAATCCATTACTAATTCACCAACCATTAAAAACAACATCAACAAACCATGGACTGAATCACAGTATCAATTGCCCCACAAAACACAGAGCAAACCAGTTTTGTGCCAATGATCACATTACAAAGGCTGGGGGTGGGTGGGAAGGACCCTACCTTGTGGAATGCAACCAGAGAAACAGCTCTGTGAACCTGGCCAGGAAGTCCATTCTGAATGGTAGGGACTACAACTGAAAAGACAGCTAATCCTTCCATGGAAAGTGAAACTAGCTCAAATGAACATACAGACCAGACAAGCTACTGGCCCAAGCAAAAATGTTAATGTAGAATCTTCTACAACACTTAGCTTTTTCCTTCTTATTTTAATAGTGCACATAAATTGCTTGCATATCATCTTGCTCAAGAAGGAAAACAGTTTGTGATATGCTGTGTTTAACAATGCAAGGGGTAGGCGTAAGGTTTTTTCACTCTTCCACTTGTGCAAAAACCCTAACAGATGCGGAAACTTTTGTGGGAATTAGCCCCATTGACTACTCCTGAGTCATTTTGAGTAGATCCAGGGCTTTTTTTGTAGAAAAAGCCCAGCAGGAATTCATTAGCATAATAGGTCACACCAACAGCAGAAACTCATTAGTATATTAGGCAACACCCCTGACAGCACAGCTCCCTCCCATGATCGGCTTCCCCAGGTGCCCCATGGCTTGCGGGGCGCATGGGTAGGGCTGCCAAGTCCAACTTGGGAAATATCTGGGGACTTTGGGGGTGGAGCCAGGAGACTTTGGGGGTGGAGCCAGGAGAAAGGAAGTGACATCATTTTGTGATGTCACATCCTGTGATGTTGCTTCCACATGCTTCCACATGAACTCATGAAGTTTCCTAATACTCAATCAGGCCATTGGTCCATCAAGGTCAGTATTGACTACTCAGACTGGTAGTGGCTCTCAAGGGTCTCAGGCTGAGATCTTTAATGTCACCTATTACCTGATCCTTTTTTAGCTGAAGAGGCTGATACCTCCTGCATGTCAAGCAGATGCTCTATCACTGAGCAACGGCCCTACTGAATCCTTCCTCATCTCGGCAGAATATGAAGCCCTAAGTGCTACACAAGTGCTAAATATGATTTTCATATCATAAGAACAGGAGAGAAGCCACAGTGGATCGGCCCATCCAGTACAGCCCATCCAGTACAACACTCTGTGTCACAACAGTGGCCAAAAATACCAGGTGCCCTCAGGAGGTCCAGCAGCGGGGCCAGAACTCCAGAAGCCCTCCCACTGTTGCCCCCCAAGCACCAAGAATTCAGAGCATCACTGCCCCAGACAAAGGGTTCCATTTAGACCTTGTGGCTAATAATAGCCACTGATAGACCTCTGCTGGATGGGGACACAGAGAGAGAGAGACAGACAGACAGACAGTTTTTTCACTTACTCTTGCCCAATTCCCAGGCTTTATTTCTGGCCCTTGTTTCACCCAGCTGTTGTCCATGTAAGTCCCATAACTTCTCCCCCCCCACCCAGCATAGGCTTTTTGGTGGCTAAAGAGGACCTTTGTCCTCCCCTTTTCGCCAGCAGAAAAGCTAGTTGGATCCATCCCTAATTTAAAATACCGGTTACTTGATGTACAAATGCTTTTAAAAATGCAGATTTTTACTGCCGGAGGGGGGGACACGGTTGAAAGAAACAGAAAATTGGCATAAAAATGAGGAATCCCAATTTTTATTTGCAGAAGGGAAATGAGGATTGGGGGGACCCAAACAGCCAAGACAAGACATTTTAAACAATCCCACTCCCAGACCTTCTACAGGCAACCTCTCCTTGTGATGTTTACCTCTTTGGAAGTGACAGTTTATTCCTTTGACAAAACCACAGTGGACAGACAGACAGAAAAAAGAAAGAGGGGGAGGGGGAGAGACAGAGAAGGAAAAGAGCTCGCAGACTCCAGCTTACCCCAGCAGTTTACTCAGCAGCAACCTTGCACGCAAGCCCTTCAGTAGAAAGAGCTTAGTCCCTCCTTAATCTCTGGGCGGGGCTCTCTTGCTGGCTCAGCTCTTAAAGGGGAAATTTCCCTTTTAAGAAGTTCAAGAGGCTGGCCAGGGCAGGCTCCGAGGTTCCCCTGCTGGCAGCCATTTTGTCCCCCGGTGGCCAATTTTGGAAAAGCGGGGGAAAGCTTTAAAAATCGGTGTTTCCCCCGCTCTACCCGGGGACTTGGCAGCCCTACGCATGGGGAACCCAAGGGAAGGAAGGCAGTTTCTGGATCTGCTTCCCCAGGAGGGGAGGCAGTTTAAACTGCTTTCCCTCCCTGGATCTGCTTGGCTTCCCCAGGTGCCCCACAGCCTGCACGGCACCTGGGGAACTGGGGGGGGGGGGGGGGGGAGGCTGTAGGCATGGGCAACTTGGAAGCCAGCCGGAATTCCATTCCTGTGCATTCCTATCCCAAAATAGCTCTGAGTAGATCTTAATAGGATTGCACTGTAAATCACCTTCACCTTCATTTTATTCCAGGACCAGGGAGGAGGCAACAGGACCACAAGACTGGAAAACCTTCCCTGGCACTTGTTGTAGCCAGGATCCACACATGCTCTACCATTCTAACACAGCCTGTGACTCCCCAGGGTAGGTTGCTTCACTCCTGTGCAGTGCCTCATATACTGACAGTATCTGGCTGCCTAAGACTACACATTGAATGTTGGGAACAACTGATTAGTTAATCCAGTATCCATTCTCAGTTTAGCAGACTGCACCTTGGCTACACGTTCTCAGTGTACTAGCTGAGTTACAAAGTTACAGAAAGCCTCTTTTCAATTTCAAGATTAATAATAGTCCTTTTATTTAGGAACTACATTCTAGATAGTGAAGTTTAAGAGATTGAGACAGAGCTAATCAAAACTTCCTGGGATGGGTCTGGATGCAGAGAGTCATTCAGCCTCCATCATGGATGTGTGTGAGAGAAGAGAGTGTGTGCGAAAGGGCAAAAAAGAAGGAAGGAAAGCAATTTCCCTCTAATCTATCAGTCTACATCAAAGAACAGGAACAGAAAAGTAAACAGGAGAAAAAAAACACAGTTTGCCTGTCTCTCTCACTGCTTTGTTTGCACCCCCCCCCCCCCACACACCTGGAGGCTGAGGCTCGAGACAGCATCTAGGCCTTCTTTTCCAACAGTGAATTCATGACTGAGCTGAGATCTGAACTATGGGCTAACTGCTGTGAATGAATATGCAACACAATTTATATTATATTAAGTTTCTAGTTCAAATCTCCAGTCAGGCAGCACTTAACGTACATTTATGCACTAGATAAAAGCTGATTCTCATGGTATGCATGGGCTGTTTTTTTAGAACTCTCAAGGCTAATCCATTCCTTGAGAAATATAAAGTGGATTTCAGCCATGAACCCTTGACATTCTGGGGGAAAAAACACACTGTACCTCACAGGCACTACTACATCTTTCTTCTCCAGAATGGAAATTTCAAATGATTATTTTGTCCACACCGGTAAGGGAACTGTAAAGAATTTTTCCCCCCTTTTCACTTCACACTTATAGCCTGCTGTTCTGTGTCTTATCTTCTTTACTCACACATACTCTCTCACACAATGAGCTTTCAGTGGGTTCCAAGTTACATTGGCAGCATCACAAATAATCAGACACTAAAAGCAGCCCAGTTTACCACACATATGGGAAGTCTGTTGTCAGTTGCCATTGTGGCCCCTTTGTTCTTTCCTATTGCTTCTAAAAGTTTCCACCACATCTGAGCAGGCATAATTAAGCTCCTTGCTTTGTGTCAGGTTCCATGGTATATGGGTAAATTTTAAAGTGCAGGAGCTTTTCATGACACCCTAAACAGCCATGCCTTAAGTCTATACAGCAAGAAATGGCCTTTAGGTGTCTTCTCTTACACAGAGGTCTTCAGAATGCATAGTGAAACCAAGATTAGGGTATGTTTAAACACTGATGTGAAACACAAATACCATTCAAATTTCTCTGCTGATGATGAAAAGGCTAATTAGAAAGCTTGCTTTTGCAATAATGTAATAATAACATCAACCAACCTGCAGGCTTGTTGTAAGGATGACAGCCTGGCTGGATCCGACTAAAGGGCCATCTAATCCAGCATCCTAGTACACATAATGGTGAAATAAATGCCTCTAGAAAGTACTGTTTTCTACTTCCCACCTCCCCCCTTTCCCTCTGTTACACTGGCACATTGTACATTGGCACAAAAGTACTGATGCAATGACAAACGTACCAGTCCTCCAAAGATCCAGCAACCCTCTTTTCCCTCCCCAGATTTACACCACCCTTCCCGAGGCATAAAACTGTACCATGGTTCACTTCTGAAAAGGGAGGGGGGACCCTTGAAAGGAAAAAAGGGGGGGAGGAAATATGGAGCTTAGCTGTGCCATTTTGAAGACAGGGCTCAGTTCCACCCTGTTCCCAGACTGGCTGAGGCAGAGTGTCCACCTGCAGCTATCCTTCAGTTCGTCCTTTGAGCAGATTCTGAATCAAAGGAGAAAGCACCTTAAGGCTCATGAATCCTGCCTGGATTGGGCACCATAGTGTGTGGATGCTCCAAAAAACATGGAGGACATCATTTGTCCACATAGAGAAAAATCTCTGTATGGCAACCGCCATTGTTTTCACCCAAAATTTCCATCCTACATTTTCAATAGCCCAGGTCTATAGATCTCAGAAGCTAAGCAGGGTCGGCCCTGGTTAGTACTTAGATGGGAAACCACCAAGGAATTCCAGGGTCACTATGTAGAGGCAGGCAATGGCAAATGGCAAAGAGTGATTAACACGTGGAATTCACTCCCACAGGAGATGGTGGCGGCTGCAAGCATGGACGGCTTCAAAAGGGAATTAGATAAACATATGGAGCAGAAGTCCATCAGTGACTATTAGCCACAAAGTATAGATAGAAACTCTCAGTCTGGGGCAAGTGATGCTCTGTACTCTTGGTGTGTGTGGGGGGCAACAGTGGGAGGGATTCCTGCCCTCGCTGCTGGACCTCCTGAGGGCACCTGGTGTTTTTGGCCACTGTGTGACAGAATGTTGGACTGGATGGGCCACTGGCCTGATCCAACATTGGCTTTTCTTATGTTCTTATGTTCTTAAATTGCCAGTGAACATATCTTGCCTTGAAAACCCTATTGAGTTTCCGTAAGTCATTTATGACTTGATGGCACTTTACACTCACACACAGGGGGGCATTTTCTCTTTGTTAAAAATATCTTGTAGTTCCCCTTTTTAAAAAAATCTTTTACCTAAGCAGGAAGTAAGAGAAAGATGAGAGGGAGCATGTTCAACAGACACAAATGGGTCTTTTAAAATTTGTGTCTATCAGAGAATATATGTGTGGTTCTTTCAACATTTAGACATTCTTTTGTTTTTAAAAGGTGGAACATAATCACTTTTCTTTTCTCATGGAAAGTGGACATGGCATGGAAGATAAACCCTAGGCCAGATCTGGCTTTGGGTGTGTTTTTTAAATTCTGTGCTATAACTGCCTCCTAAAAACACAGCTGTTTCAAGCCGCCCCCCCCCCCCCCATTACTTCTCAGTGGGTGAGACACATTGCTTTTAAGTGAAGATGTTTCTTCACCAGGAACTCCAGATGATGATGTCATTTTTGCAGAACTTAAAAAGAAGTCCCAGAGTTTCATTCCTGTGCATCCTTGCTCCTCTCTAGACCCCTAATCAGGTTTCTATTAAAATATGCACTGGAGAGTGGGGAAGAATGCGATGAGGGTCAATTGCCTTCCTTAGCCAAGCTGTAAGTCAACCATCCCTTGAAACAATATTAACAATTCTCCCTCATCCTTAGCAGAGGGAAATTCTTTAAAATGGCTCTCCTAAGAAATCCCAGCTGGTTTTAATGGGAAGATTTATAGGCTACTTCCAGTCAAATGTGGATTGTATATCCATTGTGCCTCAGTGAAATTTTATCCTGTATCACAAGACTATTTTCAACAAGGGGAAACTTAGCCACTGTTATATGATCCATGGCTATTTTTTTCCCTGAACATCAAAATATTCCTTAAAACCTACCATTCCTTTCATTCCCCAACACTTTTCTTGTCCTATAAGACCACTTCATAGATGCATAAATTACAGGGCACAGAAGTTGCCTTTCATTAGCAAGTTGTACTAGAAAAAGGCCTTTCCCTTTCATTACATAATATGTAGGAGGCTTTCCATTTCTGTTTACTGAAAGAATAAGATGCTGACATCCCAGTTTTATGCACATTCACTCAACTTTATAGATTCCAGTGGAATTAATTTCCAAGCAAGTTTCCTTGGGATTACTTGAGTTTTTTTTACATACCACAACATTTGAGGCAGCCCCTTCTCAGCATTGACTAATGTCCACAAACATCTTTTCATACACGTGCAGCAAGGGGGCCAATGTGGAAAATGGGCCCTGGATATGGTAATTTATTTATGTACCACTATGCATGTGAAGCAGAATTCTAATATTGGCTTTGAACATGCCACAACTGATAACATTTGGACCCAGGAATTTCCACCTACCCACTACAATCTTGAAAAAAAAAGCCCTGTTCTATATAGTCATTATGACAGCTAGGCAGGACAGTCCCCAAGATGTCAGGGTGCCAATGGCAGAAGCAGCACAGAGTATCGACAACAAAAGGTACTGGAATACTAAGGCAGCAGGGACTCTGATTATCTCCCCCACTTTTGGGTCGAGGTTTGTATCTGTACACAAATCTGCCCTATCTGGGCAGCCATAGGTTTTCCCTGAAATGACAGGCACAGCTATTACATGTAGCTGTACAGAATATGGTACAAAATCCTAAATCAGATTTTTTTACTGCTTGTACTGTTGATTTGGTTGATGGCTTTTGTTGACTTGGGAGATTTATGAAGTTATCCAATCTCTAAGAATCACACAATATTTTCTTAAATCTTCTTTTAAAAAAAGAATCACATTCTTCCTTTGCTTCTTAACATACATGGAACTACAGCCAATTACTCCAACAGTTCAAAGGATTGCAGTATCTCCTCCAGCGCAGCTGAAAGTTAGCAGAGGCAGCCACTGTTTTGAGAGAACCATCTTTCCCATGATTCAAGCCACACTATTAATTATTCAAAGACGTTTGCCATTGAAACCTGACAGTAGGATTTCAAAACACGGAGTTAAATAAGATTTCACAAAGTGATATGAACTTTGTTCAGCCACGCGTTTCCATCCAGGCATATACAAATTTGAGTGCAAACTCTTGTGATCTGCTAGGTATGTTTTCATCCCATATTTCAGTATATTTCCAAATCCGGTATCATGATGGCCTTTGCTTTTTGATATTGTTGAAACAAAGAGAAATTTCCACTCTGATTTTAACACATTTGCCCTAGTCCATCAATTTTTTTCCAGTCTGCAAATATAGATGAGAAGGCGAGAGTCGGGGCTTTGGGTTTATTCATAGGTGACAACTTTAGCAAGTATTTAAAGGGGCTTCACTGGGATAATCTCTGGTCTGGTTAATTCTAGGGCTGCCAAGTCCCCCGGTAGGGCGGGGGAAACACTGATTTTTAAAGCTTACCCCCGCTTTTTTAAAATTGGCCACCGGGGAGGCAATGGCTGCTAGCAGGGGAATGTCAGAGACTGCCCTGGCCTCTCCCTGCCAGGCCTGAACTTCTTAAAAGGGAAATGTCTGCAGAGAGCCTGCCCTGCAGTAAAAAGCCTCAACAGACATTTCCCCTTTAAGAGCTGAGCGAGCAAGAGAGCCCCGCCCAGAGATTAAGGAGGGACTAGGCTCTTTCTACTGAAGGGCGTGCTTTTGCATGTGGCTTGCAAAGTTGCTGCTGGAGTAAGCTACTGGGGTCTGCCAGCTCTTTTCCTTCTCTCTCTCTCTCCCTCTCCCCCTTTCTTTCTTTCTTTTTTCTGTCTGTCTGTCTGTCTGTCTCTCTCTCTCTCTGTCCCCATCCAGCAGAGGTCTATCAGTGCCTATTATTAGCCACAAGGTCTAAATGGAACACTTTGTCTGGGGCAGTGATGCTTTGCATTCTTGGTGCTTGGGGGGCAACAGTGGGAGGGCTTCTGGAGTTCTGGCCCCGCTGCTGGACCTCCTGAGGGCACCTGGTATTTTTGGCCACTGTGTGACACAGAGTGTTGTACTGGATGGGCTGTTGGCCCGATCCACTGTGGCTTCTCTCCTGTTCTTATGATATGAAAATCATATTTAGCACTTGTGTAGCACTTAGTGCTTCATATTCTGCCGAGATGAGGAAGGATTCAGTAGGGCCGTTGCTCAGTGATAGAGCATCTGCTTGACATGCAGGAGGTATCAGCCTCTTCAGCTAAAAAAGGATCAGGTAATAGGTGGCATTAAAGATCTCAGCCTGAGACCCTGGAGAGCCACTACCAGTCTGAGTAGTCAATACTGACCTTGATGGACCAATGGCCTGATTCAGTATTAGGAAACTTCATGAGTTCATGTGTCAGCACGTGGAAGCAACATCACAGGATGTGACATCACAAAATGATGTGACTTCCTTTCTCCTGGCTCCACCCCCAAAGTCTCCTGGCTCCACCCCCAAAGTCCTCAGATATTTCCCAAGTTGGACTTGGCAGCCCTAGTTAATTCCCATGCCCAGCATGGGCATGACCACTCTTCAGATCAATTGGTGGCCATATGTCATTTCCTGCCTCATCCCTGCATAATGGTTCAGCAACTATGATCGGGAGCACTGGCACCTTCACAGTGCATACATCACAGGTGCAGGGTGGGCTTCTGATGTTGCCTCTCCTGAGCCCCAAAGTTTTAAAAGGAGAGTCCATTGGATCCATGAACCCCTTGGCCAAGCAGTTCTCCTCATCCCCACAGCAATAATTCAATCTTCTTCCCAGTCCCCTTACCTTGATTCTGATTGTTGTAGCCAGGGATCATTTCGTAGAAAAAGAGGTGCAGGAGCTCATTAGCATAACTCATTAGCATAACTCATTTGCATATGTCATACCCCCTAACATACCGAAAGTGTGTCAGAAGGCAACACCCACCCCTCAGGCTCCACTCCACAGGTGAGTGAAACTGATCTGCTCTTCCTCCATTCCCTTCCCCATCCAATACTTTGTGCAATAAAAATAAGCGTAAAGAACACACCCTCATTCTCTTCCTGCTCCCTTGAAACCACCAGGTTTCAAGTAGACTTGAGATACCCAGGACATGTGCACCACCCATCCCTTCCCCTTCCCCTCCCCACAACAAGACACCCTGTGAGGTAGGTGGGGCTGAGAGAGGTCTTTTGAGAACTGCTCATGAGAGAACAACTCTGAGAGAACTTGTGACTGGCCCAAGGTCACACCAGCAGCTGCATGTGGAGGAGTGGGGAATCAAACCCGGTTCTCCCAGAGTACAACTCCTGACCACTATACCAAACTGATGGGGTGGAAGCTGCTGAACGGTTGGTGAAATTTCTCCAGTACTTATATGCCATGTGCCCAGATAAAAAATGGTATACTTAGAAAATTTATATGCCACCTTGAGCAAGTCTCTGGAAAAGCAGCACATAGTCATAAAAGGAACAATGATAAAATTATCAATATTAAAACAAAACATTAAAAACAATAAAGACCCTAGCAGGGCTTTCCCCGGGGTGCTGCACCTCTGTACTGCTCGGGGAAGCTGAGGAGGGGGCGGGGCTTGGTCATGTGCCTGCCCCCTGAGCTCCTCACTCCCGGAGCTGCGCTCCTGTGCACTCCTGCTCCAACGGACCCCTGGTTGTAGCCCACTTAAGAAAAATCGACACTAACTCTGCATGTGAAACAGTGTCTCCCATCTTAAAAATAATAGCAAGTCAGGCACACACAGGAGCCCAAACTCCTGTAGCTATTCAGGGTCAAAGGAGTTGGGAATCCTATTTGGTCCACTGTAACAACTGGGTATTCCTGCCTTGCAATGTTTTGGGAGCAATGGGTAGGCATGAAGCAAATTAGAAACAGTTTTGGGAAGACAGGCCTCTCAGGCTTAAACAATGGCATACCAAGGGCGGCACAAGGGGTGCAGCCCACCCTGGGTGCAGCTTAAGGAAGTCAACTGGGGGGCCCTCGAAGCAGCATCATGTTGCATCTAGCCCAGGGGTGGCCAAACTGTGGCTCGGGAGCCACATGCAGCTCTTTCACACATACTGTTCAGCTCCCAGCAGGGCGGCTGTGAAAGTGGAGGGGAGGCATGCCTCCCTGATTGGTTGTCCCTTTCCCAGCCAGTGTTCCCCTTCCTGGGTAGGCTTGAGGTGGAGAGGAGCAGAGAAAAAAGTAACTTTAACTTTAAATGTGTTCTCAGCCCCCCCCTCCCCCCAAGTCGGTGAGCTTGGAGAAGGTGATTGTCTCTTTAAAGCCCTCCACCAAGCTAAGCCATGGAAATTATGGGGTGTGGGGGGCTGGAGAACACATTTGACGTTAAAGTTGATTTCTTTCCACCTCTCCCTTCCCCCCTCCCCATTTATTTCCTTTCTTTCTCTCTCTCTCTTTCTCTCTCTCTTTCTCCCTTCCTTTCTCCCTTCTTTCCTCCCTCCCTCCCTCCCTCCCTCCATCTATTTGCTTTCTTTCAACCTCTTTCGACCTCCAAGCTTCTCCTGCCTTGAAAACCCCACAGGGTCGTCATATGTCAGCTGTGACTTGATGGCACAAAAAAACCCCACAACAAACCAGAGGAAGAGGGTGTTAAAAATTATCTGCCCTGGGTGCCAAATAAACTAGGTATGCCACTGGGCTTAAATAATGGTTGTCTTCCTTTGGCTGATATATGTTGCTCAAGGCAAACGCAACAGGGTCTAGGGGGACAAAATTCCAGCTCCTGGATACATTGGAGTTCTATTGAGTCAGGCAGGTCATGCTATTGGATTTTAGATGATGTATCAGTTGTATCTGTATGGTGTGTGAGGGAGGTCTACAGCAGGGTTGCTAGGCCTGCACCTGCATAGCCAAGGAGCTTTTTGCGGTGGAGCCTAGGGAGGCAGGAGCCATCACAGATGTTGTAACCTCACTTCCTAGTGATCAACCACTCCCTCCCATTTTTTCTCCCACTGGTCAGTGGATAAAGTATAGGCAATTGAAGGCAGGGGCAGAATTTTGCTGTTACAAGCAGGCAAATGGTAAGTCTAGTCTACAGGGCTTAACTAGTCTACAGATTCCAGTGATGTCTCTTGGTGGTCTTGCTTCCCTCATACCTCCTCCACATGCAGCCAACTACAAAATTGCCCCTTATCTATGTGCACAACAGAAAAAAACCAGGAAAGAATGAGAATACTAATGTCATACATATCTTTCTATAAACTATTGGAAGTTACAGCTATAACTTTAATTCATGCCTGTGTGCTGAGATTTCAAAACATGTCTGGCTTTGTGTGATGGTGTTGTGGAGAGAATGCAAGGATCCAATTACAACCATCAGATACTTCACACAATGATTAAACGTTGGCATGAGGAAGAAAGTGGAAAAGCACGCATTGCTTTTCTAATCAGTGGAATAAAAACTGCTGCCCTGGTCAGTGGGAAGGCAAGTTATTCCTGGGGATAAAAAGTCAAGGAACTGTTTATCTGGCCAGAGGCCACTGAATTAGTCAGCTGTGGTAGCTGTAGAGCCCTTAAGTAGGATTAGACATAGTTGCCATGAATGTAAATCTATAGCCTCCCTCTATTTATGGTTGGTTGAACAGCTGTGAACATGTTAGTCATAGATACAGAGGAATTAGTGGGGATACAGTGAGGGGTGGGATGTTGTCACAAGTTTGTTTTAGTTTGTTTTAGAAATCTCCACAGGACTCCTACAGTATGGCAGAAAATGGCAGAGCTCATATTCAGGAACATCAACCATTCCTTTACACCCTTCCCTGTCCCCATGCAAAAGTCAAAATATTCTGTCCCCATGCCAATCTTACAAATAGATTTCATTTTCCCAACATTATATCACACTGTAGCATGAGCTGAAACCAAGAAGTGATTATTCTGAGCAGGCATTTTATTGTTCTAATTTTCATAGAAGTGTCCAAAGTACTTCTAGATTTGGTAGCAGAGTTGAACTTAGCAGAGAATGTTTGTTGAACAGAAAGAAACAGGAATAAGTGCTAGCCTTTCTGGATGAAATTGCTTACTGTTTCTGAATTAAGATGGAGATGGTTTCTTCCTCCTACGCACTCAGATTTTTTGTTCTTGTTAATCACTAAGAACAGCAGGGCTCATGAATATAAGAACTACTTTGGTGATCAGAACTAGATCAGTCTCATCTAGCATCCAACAATGCCCACCAGACAAATTCCTAAGGCATATTTGTTCCTACAGCTGCTGGTATTGAGAAGCATACTGTTTTGGTACATGGATGTTCTATTTAGCAGACATAGCTAAAAGTCATTATTAGAATGACCATTCATATAAGGAGAATCTTCCCTAATGAGAGACAATGTCATGTAATGGTTAGAGTGTTAGACTATGACCTGGTGGACCCTCGTTCAAATCCTCACTTTGCCATGGAATCTGCTGGGTGACCTTGGGCAGGTCTCAGCCTAACCTACCTCATAGGGTTGTTGTGAGAATAAAATGGAGGAGAGGAGAATGATGTAAGCCACTTTGGGATCCCACTGGGAAAAAGGTGGGGTATAAAATATGTAAATAAACAGTCTTTAATAATAATTCCCTTACGTATTGGCCATTTCCAGCTCTCCCACTGGCTGTGCAGTGCGCTCCATCAGCCATTGGCCCATCAACCACCACTCAAGAACAATTGCGTGCCATTGGCTGGGTGCTGGGTCCACTCCTCATCCTAGCCCACTGCCACTTTAGCCACTGTTCCCTGTCAGAATAACTGCCAAATGGCTGTCTCTTCTGACAAAGACATTTCTCCTGCTTGGCTCCTGTGGGACTAACTTTTCCCTCTGTGGCTGCTAGGCAACCAAGCTTGGTTCTGTCAGTAAAAAGATAAAGGAATGAAGCCTTTTCCAGGCCTTTGTGAGAAACTCATTGGGGCCAGTCCTGACTAGGGTTGCCAGCTCCAGGTTGGGAAATTCCTAGAGATTTTATGGTAGAGTCTATGGAAGCCAGAGTTTAGGGAGGGGAGGGAAGCAGCCTCAGCTGAACAGAATGCCATAGAGCCCACCCTCCAAAGAAGTTATTTTCTCTGCGGGGAGAGAGCGAGCTGTTGTCTGGAGTTCAGTTGTGATACCAGGCGATACCACAGCCAATGTGGTGTAGCAGTTAGTGCTTCAGGAAGGGTCTGCCAGACCCAGGTTCTTGCTGTGAAAGCTGACTGGGTGATTTTGGACCAGTCACAGACTTTCAGCCTAACCTACCTCACAGGGTTGTTGTGCAAGTTAAAAGGGAGAGAGGAGAATGATGTACACTGCTTTGGTCCCCATTGCAGAGAAAGATTGTATTTTTCCTCCTGGGGAACCATTGTTGCCAATCTCCAGGTGAGGGCTGGAGATCACTCAGAATTACAACTGCTCTCCAGATGACAGAGATCAGTTCCCCTGGAGAAAATAGTGGACTCTGTGTCTTTATACCCTACTGAGATGGCCCCCCTATGACAGGCTGTGTGATATAGCAGTCAGGGCTTCGGAGCACGGTAGAGGCTGCAGGTGGCGGTGGGGAGATGGAAAGCTGAAGTCAGAAGGGCAAATAAAGGTAGGCTGATAATTGGCTGGGAAGGAGATAGGGTTGCCAACTCCAGGTTGGAAAATTCCTGGAGATTTGAGGGATAGAGCCTGGAGAGGGTGAGATTTGAGGAGGGGTGTGACCTCAAATGGGTACAATGCAATAGGCTCTACCCTCCAAGCCAGTCATTACCTCCAGGGAAATCACTGCTACCAATCTCCAGGTGCAGGCTGGAGATCACTCAGAATTACAGCTGCTCTTCAGATGGCAGAGATCAGTTCCCCTGGAGAAAACAGTGGACTCTGTGTCATTATACGCTGCTGAGGTCCCCACAGGAATTGATGTTGAGTGTCCAAGGCCAGGGCACGCACCCAGAGTCTCTAGAGCCCATTGTATTTATTTCCACAACGGGCCTTATTCCTAATATCACATAAGACCAAACTAGTGAATTTATTTGTCTCATTCTATTATTTTCAACTTTTTCAAGACATTGGGACAACAGTTTCATTGCACATTGCAGGAAAGCAGAGAAAAAATGGTAGTTTCAACTAACTACAAATAAATGAGCTGACAAGTAACTTTTAAAAAAGAAAGCTACAGTTCTCTTTACACATACACATGCAAACTCGTATCCTTTTGGTTGTAATTTCAGCAGCCCTACATTCTCAACATCAAACAGAGGTTAAGTAGTATGTTATTTAAACAAGATGGAGGTATTTGATCATGACTGAGTGAGGAAAGTGGAGTGGGAGGAATGTAGGAATGGAATGGAACTTTTATCAGCAGGGCATGGGAGAGAACCTTAAAGCAACAGTCCATAAATCTACTTGAATAAAAATACTGGTGTCAGAACATAGTAATTCATTTCTCTACATTTTTATGCTTCCCACTTTGGAAGACAACCATGCCTATGGATATTATTTCACCTTTTTATTGTGCTAGTTGAAAGAGTATCCAAGACCCGTTAGATTTAATTTAATTATCCCTGTTAAGTTATATTGTATGTCAGGCACAGTGAGGACTGCTCTAATGCACTGAAGGTATGAAACTTGTTACTAGGATACAGAGGATTTTTGGCCATCAAACCAACAGCTTCGCATTTCCTTCCAATATTTTATTACCCCTATGTGACAAGTTTTCTTTTATTTGTCTGTGGCATTTGTAATCTATAGACAATGAAGCCTTTTCAAACATCTTTTTTGTACATCTTTTTTTCTGGCTGTATACAGACAACTGTACTCAGTTGTACACATGTGTACACACTTGGAGTCCTGAGATGCTTGGGAGGAAGGCAGGTATTTAGGTATTCTAAATTAATAAAATAAACTGTCCAGGCTATGAGGGCAGCTATGTGTGTATGGAATCATGGTTCCACACATGTATCGCTACCTCAGTGGGCAATACAGCATAAGCAAATGTCTGGTGTGTGTGTTATTCTCCTTCCTGATAAAAGAAAAGATAATTCTGCCAGTCAACAGTTTGGAATGGTGGTGGGGCTGGGAGGGAATGGAAGCAGCCCCTCTGGATTTCCTTTTTCTACTGAACAACTGATTTGCAAGATCTTCACATGGTCTTTAAAGGCATATAATTTTGACAGAGCAATGTTTCCATCAAGAACATCTGGTTCTGATCCAGCATTGGTAACTTCATAACTGCATAAATATAACAGCGTGGCCAAGTCTGCTTCATGTCCCCATTTCATAATTCCTAGGTTCTTCCATTCTAGTTTCTCAAAATGGCATGGTATAAGAAGACATTGCTCCTCATTAGTGATATCAGAGGCCAACTAATTGGAGTCCTTGACTCACAGTGTTCCATGAAGGATGGAATCACACAAACATTGCCATTTTTGCTGAGAAAACATGAATTTTATGCATCAGATAACATCGTGAGAACAACGTATTTGGCTTCTCCACAATTAATGAATAACCATCCCTCATTTATTATATGATGAAACAATACATCTGGAAAGGCCTGGGGGGGAATCCTTCTTCCAGGAAGTGATTGAATGCTAGCAATTGTTCTATCACTGAAAATGTGGTAGGTAAGTGGAGTTGAAAGAAATAATAGCTGCAATGTTTTAAAATATATATGACAGCCATACTATATGTTTGTCTTGTAATGTCATGGGCTATGGGTTAGAAAGATGGATGGGTGCAAGAAAATAAGAACTGGTTCCTGCATAGAACATAGCAATTGCCCCCAAATGCCTGAGAAATGCCTTTCCCCCCTGATTCCTCATTTACTGAAATCAGTGGAGTTATTTTTAATTTCAGTACCTTTTCAAATGAGCATTTTCACCCACTTCACGTATATATAAAGGAGGAGGAGGAGGAGGAGATTGGATTTAAGCCCTGCTCTTCACTCAGAGTCACAGAGCAGCTTACAATCTTCTTTTCCTTCCTCTCCCCACAACAGGCACATTGTGAAGTAGGTGGGGCTGAGAGAGCTGTTTTGAGGACTGCTCTTGAGAGAACAGCTGTGAGAGAACTGTGACTGACTCAAGGTCATCCAGCTGGCTGCATGTGGAGGAATGGGGAATCAAACCTGGTTCTCCAGGTTAGAGTCCACACTCTGAACCACTACTTAACCACTACACCAAACCACTACACCAAATCACTTGATTTATCTACACTGACAGTTGGAGGCTGATTTATTCACTTACATGTTCATTATTTGATGACTGCAATATGAAACTATGACATGCATGTGAACAGGCCATTGCAGGGATAATACCATCTGTTTCATTGTACTTAGTTGGTTAATAGCTATTGGCAGACCTATGAACATGTCTAATCTTCTTTTACAACCAACTAAACTACTGGTAATCATTACATCATATGGTTATGAATTCATATTCCTTCAGTTATCTGTAACACAGTGCTTTTCAGTGGGATCAGTTCACTCGGTAGGTGTACAGTAATCAATGAATCAAGTAAAATTCAGGTGGGTAACCGTGTTGATCTGAAGCAGCAGAACAAATTTTGAGTCCAGTGGCACCTTTGAGACCAACAGAGTTTTATTCAAAGTGTAAAGTTTTTGCACACAAAAGCTTACATTTTGCATAAATCTTTGTTGATCTTAAAGGTGCTTCTGGGCTCAAACTTTGTTCCAATAAATCAAGTGATATACATGGGGGGGGGGGGGGGTGAAATGCCAGCAGCATTTTTGCCATATTGGAAAGTCATTCCAATATTAATGGAATACTCCCCATGAGGAATTAAAATGGAGGAGGGAGAGTAAGGTAGGGCCTCCAGTGGATTGCTGGTACATGGACGCTTTAAATTTTAAAGGGCCATTATTTCCCATAGGAGTAAACCTAGTCTTCCCATTGAAAATAATAGCCTTTCAAAGTCTAAAGGGCAGATATGCTGTGGACCAGCTGGGAAGTGCTCCCTTTTCTTTAGCTGCTATTCCCTCACCAATAGGATTCCCAATTTCAGTATTATTGGGAGTGTAATATTGGAACTGGAAATCATGCTTGGGGCAAGAATAGTATCAGGTACTGCTGAACTGACCTGATGGTCAAAATATCAGGCAATTTATTAGGTCAGCAATATTCCAATGCACACCCCTAATGTGAACTAGGGCCAAATGACTGGCAAATGAAAGTATGCTGTGATGTAATTTAAATGTATTTCCTTTAGTCTGAAATTCTGTGGTTTGGCTGACATAACAGTATAACATGCTGGATCAGAGTAATTGCCTGTCTAGTCCAGGGTGTATGCTGCCAAACAGAATCAGTTTTAGCTGTCTCTCATGAGTGGGTCTTCTTACCCTGGCCAGCTGGATGTGGCTTCTGGCTCATCTCTTGGTGAGCACATTATATTAAAGCCTCTCTTTAGTCCATTGCTGGTCCCGCTGCTAATGCTATTGACTTTGTAGGACCTACAGTGATACCAGAGTAAATTTGCTATCATATGACATACCACAGTGCTAACTGGTGTTGTGTGTCCTAGAGAGATAAATGTATACATGTACTGAGTTATTTACCTTTTATTTCTCTTAGATTTATTTCAAAGTATTATTATGGTATATTACATAAACCGATGCTGGTTCTTCCCACAAAAGCATTTACTTCTGCATCTGAGCATTTCAGGCATAACCAAAGAGCTGGCTTTTCAAAGGCCATGATGACTGAGTTGCATCATGTTTCATAACAGAGCAAAAGAACATCAGGGCTGCTTTCACTACTGATATATTATTGATCACATAGTTGAACTGTACTTTACAGCATGATAGTCTTTTCATAAAGGACCCAAACATCTTTCAAATGAAATCGATAGCAATCCTTTCTCACAGAGCAGTATTTTCATTTCTCATACTTTCTCCCTTTACTACCTGAGTGGACTGCTAGGAGTCATCCGTGCAGTTCTGACCAGTGTACTGGTATGTCTTCCTAGTTTACAGAAAAAATAAAGGGGAAATTCAGGGACATTTTCCTATAGATCTTACCAATGCTTGGAATACATAATTAGGTAAGATTGTGACAAAGTGGAAGAAGCTAATGGCATTTGTACCTATCTGATATTCTGGTGATTGAAGGAGGTTTTGTGGCCCCATCTGTCATGAATTCTTGGTTTGCTTTGGAAATAACAAATGATAATTTTTTTTCTGTGGTACAGAAAACCTATTGTCCCCACAGTCACCCCATGAGACCTTTTCTTTTCACACCCCAAGATCTTTGGCCTTATGAAGTAAGAAGGTTGGACACGTATCTTTTTATAACATCAGTGTCTCAGTTAAGGCATACATTACCTCAAGAGGAATTAACTTTTAAGGGAAAGTAGTTGGACAGTGGCTGTAACAAACCATGAGTGGCAGATGGGTGGCAGATCAGAAATGATGGAGAAATCCAAAGTCAAGACAAGGGTTATGTAGCCAAAGGGTCTAGGTAGCTAACAAAACCATAGAGCATGACAGGAACATGGTCCGGGTCAAGTCAAGGAAACCACAAGTCAGTGCAGGATAGAGACAATACATAGGCTCATACAAGAAGGAACCAGAATAATCTATAGTACAGTCTTCATAGTATGAATGCTCAAACTGAGGGGCCCAGCCCAGAGTCATCAGTTTATTGGATCATCTGACAGCAGTTTTCATTTGATCTCTCTCTCCAAGCAGAGTTGCTGTCTCTGCTGGCCATCTTCAGTGTGACTCTCTATTGGTACTGGTGCTACTGAACTTGTCTGTAAATTATCTAGAGCTGGGGGTGAGAAGTGCAGTTGCCAAGTCTGAGGATGATATCAATTTTTTTCAGGATGGTGAAAATCAAAGCTGATTGTGATTAGCTCACAGTTGGGTAGATCAAAATGGGTTGCTGAGTTTGTCTGTAACGGCACAAAAGAGCAACAGTCCAGAAAGTACTTCACTCAATAAGTATTCCCTCTAGGGCGGAGTTGACATACAAATTAATGGATTTTGCAGAAATGGACAGACTAAGTATAATACTGTACAGAAAAGATGACACTTTGTTTTTGGAGAAGTGGACAAAATTTTATAAATGGATAGGTTAAGAATTAATGTAAAAGACTCAAAATGATTATATCATGAAATATGGTGATTGTTGCTCACTTTTTGTTAAAACTCATAAATAATTTTTAAAGTAATAAATTGCCTGATTCTTTGGCAGTAGATGTAGTGATGACCACTAGCATACATCTATGCTTGTGGTCATCACTACATCTACTGCCAGAGAATCAGGCAATTTATTTCTTAAAACTTTAGAAGACTTTAGAAGATGGTTAGATAGATTTATGAAAGATAGGTCCATCAGGGGCTACCAGTCAAGATGACTAAAGAGAGCCTCCACTTCCTGTTCATTGGTCCTCCACCATGTGGTACCTGATCCTGGTCTAGGTTAGACATTGGTCTGATCCAGCAGGCTTCTTATTATGTTCTTATGGCACTGTGGTGCAGAGGAGATTGGGCCAGAACCTCCCCCCCCTGAAAACAGTTATGGAGGACTAAAACTGCTGGCCCCAATTCCCATGGCACTTGTTTATAAATGTAAATGTAAATCAGTCAGGAAAAGTACCTCTGATTTCCACAGAAGATACTAATGCAGAAGAGAGACTGGAATGAACAGCCTCAAGCAGCCCCATAGCCGGAAAATGCTGGGTCTTCCTGCTGAGCCTTGAGGAGAGAGGAAAAATCAGGATCCAGATCTCAGGCCAAGCTCAAGTAAAATTCTGCTTTGGCACACTCATCTTTATCCCACAATTATAATAAGAAACCTATAGAGTCCAGCTACTTAAATTACAATGAACCTTGTTGCATTAAAACCCTTTGGTTTTAGAAACGAGCAGTGCACGTCCTATTATATTTCTTCAATGGTCTCATGCTAGCGTGGTGGCTTGCGGTTCCAGTGGTTCTCCTATGTAGTATGTTTATAGTGCACTAAAGTAAAAAGACTATTTTCCCCAGCAACTTCAGGTGAAAATTTCCAGCTCGGGTAGCTCACTGAAGGTATATAACACTTCCAAATGGTGTGGGTTTCAGACATTTGCTGGTTATTGCTTGAAGTTTAGATGGCGCATGGTCATACTCATTTCCCCTACCCACTGCCACAAGCAGTGCAGATGAGAGGTTCCCCACTGCCCTCTTTTCTCAGATTTTTTTCTGTCCTATGGCTTGGTATCTTTGATGAGGCTGAATAGTTAGAGGTGCCTGCTTTGGCACTGCACCTGGAAGAACTGAAGTGACAGGTGGACAAGTACATTGCCCCAGGCTTTCTCCCCCTCCTGGCTCTGCCATCTCCTGGTCAAGTAGTCCTCTGGCGCTGGGAGAAAAGAAGCCAGCCTGGTGCCCAGGGTGGGAAGCAGAGGAAAACACTGAGATGCTGCTGCTACCATGGCATCCCACATGGGGAGAGACACAGAGGCAACAAGGCTTAGGCAGTGGCTGGGATGGCTGGCTAGGTGGTGGAGACCACAAGGTACACAGGGAGGGGCAGGGAACATTTGGGAGGAGCATCATCCCCAAGAGCCCCCCCCCCCCATGGCTATGAGCCTGGCCTCAAGACTTGTCTTGGATCTTTAGGTCCAACTATTGGAGGTAGTATTAATTTATTTTAGTGATATACTTCTATGTTTTACTTTACTAGTTGTTTTGATGCATTTATATCCCACTTTTCAGCCCGACTGGCTCCCAAAGCAGCTTACAGCTCAAATATCTTAGCAGGTACATCTCCTTGCATAAATCAACAAGTGACTGCTCTTCAGATCTGGTGAAAATATTTTGTCTTGCCAGCTTTCTTCCTTGTGTTCAAGAACCCTGTTTAGGTCAGTCCTAAATTTCATATGAATTCCTAATATAGTGTGCAACACATGGCAGAAAACTGGAGAAGTCTGCAATATCTATATATTTTTAACCAAAATTTATGTGATCAAAGACAGACAAAGAGAGAGGAGTGGCAAGACAGAAGAGGGGGGAGGGCAGGCAAGACCATATGCTCTCTTTCTGTTCTGAATTTTACATACCAAATTTCTAACCTGGCAGATGGAAGAAGTGGGCTTTTTGCAAAACACATGGGTTCCTCTAACAAAGCAATTAGAAGTTATCTGTATAAAAACCCCATCTGACTCTCATCAAATTTGTTAATGATGAGTTTTGCAAAATCCTGGGGAATTAAAAAAAAGTGTTGCTAACAAAAATCACTTTGGTGCCATCAGCTTAATGATTTCTTTAAAAGGACAACATTGAAGCTGTAAATATGGTATCCACTAATTCAGTGGGGGGGGGGAGACCACCCCCCGTGTTTCAAGAATGTTAGCTGTTTATGCCATTAAAGAGAAGCCTTCTAGGTAATAATAGAACTCTTAGCATCGTTTGCAAAGAATGTGCACAAGAATAGAATCTGATCAAGATGGCACATTTTCCTTCACAATAAATCCTGATGCTAGCAGGTTGATGGAAGCATTTTGATAGATAATGTAAACTGAAGCTTTTCTAGATAAACTCATCAGTCAAAATTCTCTATTTAATGCTATAAGAAGAACGTTAAAAGGGCCACATTAAGTATACATACCCAAGTCTCTTTCTGAATAGCTGAAGAAAAAAGAAGCAAAGGTATCTTTTATCTGGAGCTGGAGGAGGATAAATGAAGGTTAAATTTAGTCAAAGACCAAAGAAGAGCTATATTCACAGTCCTATCATGAATACTCTGATCCTTTTCCTAGAGAAGGCTGGCAGCCTTCCAGTTTATAAAAACAACAATCAGATGCAGATCTTCCCTCTGTACACAAAATGAGTCAAGGATGGATCATTTACTCAAATAGCCTTGTTCACTGAGGTATAAAAATCATAACAGTCAAAAATTCATCTGGGAAGAAATTGTTTCATGAACACTGCTGCATTCCAACCAATTTTGCTGGGGGACCATTCCCTTTTCCTTGGTACTCTATGATATTCAGGGTGGTGACTGCTGACTTATAGCGCAATATTAGTTAATTAAATTGACATCTCACCAAGCCAAAAACACACACACCCCTCTCTCTAATTTTGATTTTCCTGGTGTGCCACACAGAAAATGGAAAGGGTACTTTGAAGTCTAAGATAGACATGCATTACTAGTGGTGCTTTTCTGGAGACAAGGGACGATTTTGACCCAGGACAATTTGAGACTATCCAGAGGATGGCAAGTATATCACCAGGACAGTCTTGTAGTCATTAGGTGATGGAGGAAGTAAAGAGCGAGCCAATAGAAGGGCCGGCTGCACTTAGACTGCTTGTTCCCGGGAGAATAACACCTGCCCAGTTACAGAAGTTATCTATCTGGCTAAGAAGTGGAGTCCAGAGATGGGAGCTGATCCATCATTTCCTTCCTTCCTATAGCTGTTAGTGTTAGATAGGTAGAGTATTTAATAGGTAAAAATAGTGGCCCTATATATTTGTTGTAGTTTGTTCCCTCCCCTTAATTTGGTGTAATGTTAGATTAGTTAGGTAGTTTAGGTGGGGTATTTTTCTGGAATTGGGTGGGAAATTGGTTTTTAATGAGCAGCATAGCGCATAGCTCTGCTGATAGGGCTTCTTTTTAACTAAATTGTGTAGCCGAAGTGGATAATTTTAGCAGCATTTTTATAGGACGATCAGTGGGGGAAGGACGGAGCAGTAGTTCTATCTTTATTGTGACTGTGCCCAATGGTGACCGAGGCTAATAAGCAAAGGCCACCAGCAGACACATGGACAGTCAAGGGATCCCTGTGCTCCTGGGGAAGGGGAGGTATGGCGGAGGGGACAGATGGAAGGAGGGAAGGGGACGGAGACATAGACGGGCTCGGTCCCCTTCCAATCTGTGTCCCATCCCAAAAGTAGTAGGTTGTGGGGCTAGGAAGCAGAACCCCACTCCGACACTGGTGATGTGTAATGCCAGGTCCATAAACAATAAGACCAGAACCCTCTACAACTTTGTGTCGGAGCAGGATGTGAACCTGGCGTGCGTGACCGAGACCTGGGTGTGGGAGGGGGAGACTGTTTCTCTCTCCCAAATAGTACCACCCGGGTTCTCAGTCCTTCACCAGTCCCGGACTCAGGGGCGGGGGGAGGTGTGGTGTTGCTCATCCGGGAGGGTTACACCTTCAGGGCGCTACCGCCACAGAATCTTGTGGGCATGGAGTGTGTCAGTTTTGTCTGGCACGCCGGGGTAAGTTTGGCTGTTTGGCTGGTGTACCGACCACTCAACGCACCAGCAAATAGCTTGCCATCCCTGCTGGAGGCCGTATTAGCTTGGGTGCTTGAGCACCCCAGGCTATTAGTCTTGGGCGATTTCAACATCCATGCCGAGGACGCGACCTCCATGCAGGCAGTGGACCTAGTGCAGGGGTGGGCAAATAGTGGCCCACGGGCCACATGCGGCCCACCACAGTTTTTTGCGGCCCACCAAGACAGTCGGCCACGTGGTTTCAGTCAGGCCTTTGTTGGGAATCTCAACAAGCAATCTCACTCCTGATTTCAAAAAAAATTGTAGAAAAGTGTGACAGGGTACATTTGTCTCATTAAACTGACTCTAAAATTAAATGTGCTTGCAGCTATAGATGATATGAAATTAGCACAATAAATAAATTGAATAAACTACCACTATTTTATTTAATTTATATTCATTGATTTTTATGATACAATTTATACCTTTTCTGAAATGCAAAGTTAACTAATGAATGCAATCATTTTAAAAGGTGCGGCCCTCTGCTAACCTCCGTTCCCACAAAGTGGCCCCCGAGCCAAAACAATTGCCCACCCCTGACCTAGTGTCATCCATGGCAGCACTGGGACTTTCCCAGTTTGTTACGACTCCTGCACACAGAGCCGGTCACACGCTTGACTTGATTTTTGCAGTGGGGGTTACGGTGGACCAGATTACAGCTATGACTGTACCATGGTCGGACCACCAGACTCTGAAGGTCCGGGTGAACTTGTCACTCCAAACCCATTTGGGTGGCGAGCAGATTTTAGCTCGCCCGCGGAGCCAAATGGATCCAATCCGATTCCAGGAAGCCCTGCGGGCTCCGATGCCCCCTGGCGGCTTGTTGGATGAGCAGGTCGAGGATTGGCAATATCATCTCTCGGCGGCCATCAATGAGATTGCTCCCCGGTGTCCTCTGCGCCCTCGCCCTCGACTTGCCCTGTGGTACATGGGCGAGTTGAGGGAAATGAAACGAGAACTCAGACAACTAGAGAGGCGGTGGCGTCATGCTCTTGACGAGTTGGCAAGAACATCTTATAGGACGTTTATGAAAGCCTATGAGATGGCTGTGAAGGCTGTGAAGAAAGCGTTCTATGTGGCCGAGATAGTGTCTGCGAGTTCCTGCCCAGCCCAATTATTTAGAATGATTCGATCACTGATGACTCTGCTGGCGAGCAGACCAAATGATAGAGAATTGGTTATTGGCTGTGAGGCATTTGGGAACTTATTTGCAGATAAAATCTTGGTGCTCCGCTGGGACCTCCCTGCCACAGTTGATACAGTAGCAGAACTCGAGGCTCCAAGCACGTCTTCTGGTCATGTTCTGGATCATTTCAGTCCACTCTGCCTGGATGAGGCTGACAAATTGCTCTCTCTGGTCCGCCCAACTACCTGCCAACTTGATCCGTGCCCATCATGGCTAATTAAAGCAAGCCATGAGGGAGTACGAGGGGCACTGAGGGAGACTGTCAATACATCTCTTGAAAAAAAGGTGTTCCTGAGTGCCCTAAAGGAAGCTGTGGTACGTCCCCTCCTAAAAAAACCATCACTAGATCCGGCTGAATTGACCAACTACCGGCCGGTATCTAACTTACCCTATTTGGGTAAGTTGATCAAGAAAGCAGTTGCGGATCAGTTGCAGAGCTATTTTGATGACACCTCTGTGTTGGATCCCTTCCAGTCCGGCTTTCGACCAGGCCATGGGACAGAGACGGTGCTGGTCGCCCTCACGGATGACCTCCGGAGGATCTGGATCGAGGCGGTACGGCAGTGCTGATGTTGGACCTGTCGGCGGCGTTCGACATGGTCAACCATCGGTTACTGACCTGCCGCCTCGCCGATATTGGGATCCAGGGGTCAGCGTTACAATGGTTTTTCTCGTTTCTCCAGGATCGGGGACCGAGGGTGGCAGTTGGGGAGCAGCTCTCCTGTAGACACCCACTGATCTGTGGGGTCCCACAGGGAGCAGTGCTTTCCCCTATGTTACTTAACATCTATATGTGCCCCCTTGCCCCGATAGCCCGGAGGTATGGGCTTGGGTGTCATCAATATGCAGATGATACCCAGCTCTATCTGTTGCTGGGTGGCCAGTCGGACTCCAGTCTGGGTAACCTGGACCTGGCGTTGCAAGCTGTGGCTGGTTGGCTCAGACAGAGTCGGCTGAAACTGAATCCGACGAAGACGGAGGTCCTATGCCTAGGTCGGAGTGGACCAGGGGCGGGGATCCCACTCCCGGCCTTCAATGCGGTATTGTTGGTGCCAGCATCGGAGGTTAGGAGTTTGGGAGTGCTCTTGGATCCTTCATTAATGATGGAGGCCCAGGTAGCAGCCACTGCGAGGTCAGCTTTTTACCATCTACGGCTGGTCAAGCAGTTGGTCCCCTTCCTTGAATGCAACGAACTGGCTACAGTGATCCATGCTTTGGTCACCTCGAGATTGGACTACTGTAACGCCCTCTACATGGGGCTGCCCTTGTGCCAAATTAGGAAGCTGCAGCTGGTGCAGAATGCAGCGGCTCGGCTGGTGGCAGGTCTCCTGGTTTGGGAACATGTCCAGCCCACCCTAAAAGCACTGCACTGGCTGCCTATAGCATACCGAATAAGGTTCAAGGTGCTGGTACTTACCTATAAAGCCCTATATGGCCGAGGACCTACTTACTTGAAGGACCACCTCTCACCATATATTCCCCAGAGAGCACTTCGATCTGGATCCCAAAACCGCCTGACTATCCCAGGGCCGAAGGAGGCCTGCCTGGCAGTTACAAGGACCAGGGCATTTTCTGTGGCGGCCCCTTACTGGTGGAATGAGCTCCCAGATAACATCAAGGCCCTGCGGGATCTATTACAATTCCGCAGGGCCTGTAAGACGGAGCTCTTTCGCCAGGCTTTCAAATAGGGGCCGCTCACAGTATTTACACCTGGCCCTGGCCCGATTTCTGTCTGCCAGTGTCTGATCAGATATGAGGATACATCTTGATGCTGCTTTGATAGTTTGTACTGAAGATACGCCATCTATGTGTTAGGATATGTTTTTATGCCTGTTTAATTTTTAACTATTTTAAGGAATGTATTATTGCCATAATGGCTGTTGTTAGCCGCCCTGAGCCCACCGTACGGCGAGGAGGGCGGGATATACATCCCAATCAATCAATCAATCAATCAATCAATAAGGGGGCAGAAATCAACCAAAGAGTTAAGTATGGGCTCAGCTTTTACTGAGACCCATCAGTGTTTTAATATGCCCATTTTTGGCAGCTCTGTTAATAGTTTGGATCTGGCATTGGATATGAGAAATAGAGGCTTGGCAGGAACAGCTGGAACTTCAGGGACTTGAATGGGCTTGCCCACACTGCCACTTTTCAGCCACTTCCTCTTAATATGTACATTGTAACAAATAGCCACATGTTGGCAAGGGGAAAAGCCTACAAATAAGCTGTAGATGAGAGAAGATACTCACAGCTACTCCATCCACCTGCTTTTCTACCTGACGGCCCAGATGCAGGAATACCTTTCAGCTCTTAATCTGGCAGAGAAGATCAAACAATACTATTTAACAAATTTAAATACATTTTCTACAGAATACCACTGAGACCCAATGACATAGCAGCATATGATTTCACTCAGCAGTTTCATACAGATATTAATCAGCCCTATTGGCAGTATGGAGCCTTATGGAAAGCCATACAGAAATCACTACTTTGAGAGACAGACTTAGCATCTCTGATGCTAACTTTTAGCTAATCATCAGAAAATTATCCCTGAGATTCTTGCCCAATAGATAGTCTAAAAGAACTGCTTGGTTAACCATGCTGTAAGTTGTCAAGGGGTCTAAGATCAACAGGGGGAGACACTTCCCATGTCAGTCTCAAGACAAAGATAACCTGCCAGGACTATTAAAGTTATTTATGCCTCAGTACTGGTCTGTACTGCAGACCAGAACGTCGGTAGTTCAGCAGTTCTAGACCTGAGTGCTGCATGATGTAGTGAGCTCCCGTCTCTGGTCCCAGCTCCTAGCTGGGATTTATCTACTTGTAATGCCAACCTAGCAGTTCGAAAGCAAAACATTACAAGTAGATAAATCGGTACCACTTCTGTGGGAAGGTAACAGCATTCTGTGCACCTTGGTGTCTAGTCATGCCGGCCACATGACCACGGAAACATCTTTGGACAGTGCTGGCTCTTTGGCTTGGAAACTGAGATGAACACCACATCCCTAGAGCCATAGTCGACTGGCTTTTGAGCAAGGGAAGCCTTTACCTTTACCTGAAATGAAACTGAAAAGGGAAACAAAAAAATGTAGCTGAAATGCAACTAAAACTGTTCTGCCACCACATGGATGATAATATTCCCCCCCCCCCAATTATATTGATCTGAAATTGGCCAGACCTTCTCTATCCAAAACTGTTAATGTTTGATATTTTATTATGGATGTTATACTGTTTTACACTGTTGGGTTCTTGTAAGATGACTTCAGTTTCCTTTGAAGGGAAAGTGTGGGATATAAATTCTTAAGTAACTGCAATTAATAATAAATAATTTCCTTCTTTAAGACAGTAGCCCAAATAACCCAGTTTGGCCAATGTTCACCAGGATTTGGGAGCTAAGTAGGAACATCCAGGATCACTACTTGGATTGGAGAGCACCAAAAAAGTTGAGTTGATATGTGGAGGAAGGCAATGACAAACCACCTTTGCTCATCTCTTGCCCTAAAAATCCTATGAGTTGTCTGCAACTAAGTGGCACATTCTTCTCCTTCCTTAAGTCAAGAATAAGACTAACTTCAAGAAACAGAAGCATTTTCCAGCATTTGAACACTCTTTATATGGTACATGTCATTTATACACCATCTATATGCCATTTTCTACTTTGAGGGAAAATAATCTATATACTAATTCCCAAAGTCCTCTCTCTGTGTGGATACTTATTTCCACCAACAGAGGGCTTACTCTCCCCCCCCCCCCCAAACAGGTTTTTCTATAGACTCAGTGGACTCTGTGGGTCTACAGAAAAATCCCAAAAGTTTTTAAAAATGGGGAGGGTTGAATTCCCCCCAATATGTTTTGAAATGGCCACCGCAGGGATCTCCTCCAGGCCCCACTGCATCAACAGTGAGAGGGGGGAAGGCTTCTAACTGGTTCTGTCAGTAAAAGACAGGGGAAGGGCTCTTTCCAGGCCAATTTGGTCTTTCAGGGAGGGATCCTTAGGGCCAGGCCTGACAAGCATTGCTAGTGCCAGGCTGAAAAATTCCTAGAGAATTTGTGGTGGAGTGTAAGGAGGGCTGGGTTTGGGGAAGGGAGAGGCCTCAGCTGGATATAATGCCACAGAGTCCACCCTCCAAAGCAGCCATTTTCTCCAGGGAGACAGTTCTTTGATGTTTAGAGTTCAGTTGTAATTCAGGGGGATTTCGAGGTTACACCTGGAGGGTGGCAACCCCAGGCCTGGCAGCATCTTCTGGCTAACTTGATATCACCTGACTTGCATGACTCAAGTAGGCAGCAATCCTATGAAAGCCAGTGAGGTGCAGCAGTTAGAGCTTCAAAGTAGGGTCTGCAAGACCCAGGTTCAGATCCCCATCTTGTGGTGGAAGGTGACTGGGTAATTTTGGACCAGTCACATACTTTCAACCTAACCAACCTCACAGGATTGTTGTGCAGATAAAAAGGGGGAAATAATAATGTAAGCTGCTTTGGTCCCCACTGTGGAGAAAAACTGTAATTTTTCTAGGTAGAGGCTGTGGGGGAGGGGTGTGGAGATGGAAAGCTGAAGACAGAGAGGAATATAAAGGTAGGTTGGCTGTTGGGTGAGAAGGAAATGGGCTTGCCAACTCCAGGTTGGGAAGTTCCTGGGCATTTGAGTGGTGAAGCCTGGGGAGGGTGGGATTTGAGGAGGGGAAGAACTTCAGACCAGTATAATGCCATAGATGCCACTTTCCAAACCAGCCATTTCCTCCACGAGAACTATCATTACCAGCCTCCTGGTGAGGGCTGGAGATCATTCAGAATTACAACTGCTGTCCAGATGACAGAGATCAGTTCCCCTGGATTAAATGGCTGCTTTGGAGGGTTGAGTCTATGGCATTATACTCTTTTGAGGCTGCTTCCCTTCTCAAGCCTCACTGTCCCAAGGCTCCACCCCCAAATCTCCAGGAATTTCCCAACCTGGAACCGGCAGCCCTAAGGTGAATAGATCTCTGTAACTGAGAGATCCCTTATGCTTCCCAGAGCACTGCCACTGCTGCTGTGGGGGGAGAGGAAGCAGGTGGGTGGCTGGGAGCAGCACCACCACCGCTGCTGCTGCTGCTGTGTGGGGTGGGGGAATAATCAGGCAGGAGGCTGGGAGAGTGATGGGGGCAGAAAGAGAGAAAGAGTGATGGGGTGGGGAGGTGGAAAAACAAAGGGAATGATATGGGGGCAGAAATAGAGGAAGTAACAGGCATGGGGAAGAGAGAGACAGTAAGAAAAGGGGGGCAGAAGGGGGGCAGAGTGTTTGAGATGTCGGGGAGGAGGGGAAGAAGCAAACCATCCTGGAAGTTTCTTCTGGGTCTCCACTTGTAAATAATAAATGTTGAACTTCAAAAAGCAAACTATCAGCATGAAAAAATAAAAAATGGAGCAAAAATTAAGATCCATTGATTTATTTTGCACAAGGGAGAAGTGAAAAATACATGGAAATTTGGAAGCTGAAGCAGTGGGTCTGCAAAATTTGGTAGCATGTTTAGTGTAGGTGCCTTTTAAGACCCCTTAGAAACTTCAGCTGGTTCAAAATATTGCAGGGACTGCCCATATTTCGAGAGATCTAAATTGACTTTCAGTTAATATCTGGTTGTAATTCAGATTGGCAATGTCAACCCTTAAAGCTCTGTCTAGATTCAAGATAACTGGACTGTCTTTTCATACATGAAATGATGATAATTTACCAAATTTATATCCTAACTCCTTGTCCCCTGAATGGGACACAGGACAGCTAACAGCGTATAAAACATACCCGATAAAAACAATAAAAAGATACAATAAATCAACTTTTAAAATATAAAATACTTTGAATTGGCCCCGGAAAATAATTGGGAGCCAGTGCAGCTTCCCTGGGAGAGGTGTTATATGCACTGACCAGGACATTCTTGTCAGCCATCTGGCAGCTGTTTTCTGGACCACCTGCAGTTTCCGGAGCATCTTCAAAGGTAGCCCTGCATTGAGTGTATTACCTTAGTCCAGTCTCCACGTGACTGTTGCATAAATGACTGTGGCAAGGTCCTCCCGAGACAGAAAGGGAGCCAGTTGGCAGGCCCAGCATAGATGATAAAATGCAGTCTTTGTCACCGAGGACACATGTTTGTCCATGGAGACCAAATAATTGAGCTCTGAAATTCCTGACAGAGTTGCCTATAAAAGGTTGGACCACATCAACAGTTGTAGAAGTGGCCACCCTAGTGGTCCAGGCTTCCCAAGCCACATAATCTATGTTTTAGATGGATTTAGCTTCAACCAGCTCTCACCTAGCCATTCTGCATCTAGGCAGGAGGCTAAGACCAGAATTCCAGCTATCAGTTCCCCCTTAAATAAGAGGTAGAGCTGGGTTTTATCTACGTATTGATGGCATCCCACTCCAAACCTCCTGACAAACTTGGCCATAGGGTGCATATACACGTTAAATAACATTGGGGAGAAAATCAACCCTGACAGAACTCCACATGTTAGGGCCCATAGTGATGATCTCTCTCTACCCACAATTACCCTCTGAGACCATCCCTGGAGGAATGAGAAGAACCAGCTCAAGGCCATACCCGTCACACCCTGGGAGGCTCAGTGGTTGACCAGGACCAAATGGACTACTATGTCAAAGGAAGCTGATAGTTCCAGTAGGATCAGCAGGGGTCCATTGGGGCTGGAGCGAGGCGGAGCAAAGCTCCGCCAGCTCAGGACTGGCCAGTAGGGCAGCTACGGTCTGAATCAGATTCTCTAATTCAGCACGCCACCGAATTGTCGTCGAAATTTGGCAGCAACTTTAAAAGCCACTGGAGGGAAAGGGATTTGAGGGAGAGACTCCAAAATTGCAGGGTAGCTGCTGGGGCTTCTCCTCGAAATGCCCACCAAGTTTCTAGAATATTGGGCCAGGGGGTCCAATTCTACAGGCCCCAAACAGGTTGCCCCCATTCCCTCCATTGTTCTCTATGGTAGGAAAAAAGTTAACATTTTTTCCCTTCATAGAGAACAATGGAGGTGATGGGACAATCTGTTTGGGGGCCCACAGAATTGGACCCCATGGTTCAATCTTCTTGAAACTTAGTGCGTATTTCGAGGAGAGGCCCCAGCAGCTACTCTGCAAGTTTGGAGCCTCTCCCTCAAACCCCCTTTCCTCCAGCCCCTCATATACCCTATGAGTTTTTGCCATTGATTTCAACGGCCCATAGGATATAATGGGGCTGAAACTGACATTCCCTTTCTGACACACTTCTGGTGATGTCAGGGGACGTAGCATATGCTAATGAGTTATGCTAATGAGTTATGCTAATGAGCTCCTGCACCTCTTTTTCTACAAAGGGACCCCTGAGGATCAGTATCGCCATCCTGCCTGCATCAAGGTGTAACTGGAGATCACCAACTAGAGCAACCAGAGTTGTCTCAGGGTGCGATCACATAGACGTTTATTGCGGGCCTCGCGGCTGTTCCCCATTGCAATTAAAGGGGCTGACTAGACGGGCCGCATCTGTCTCCCGTCTCGAAGCCGCCCCCCCCCCGCACTCGAGCCCGCTTTTCCAACCACCAGGAAAAACAAGTACCTTCCGTTTGAGCCATCGCGCTTGAAAGAGCAGCGCGGGAGAACCTGGGTTTAAATGCCCATGTGATCGCACCCTCAGTCTCTAACCCTGGACAGAAGCTGGACTGGAAGGGATCTAGGACAGGTGACTCATCCAGGAATTCTTGGAGCCATTCAGCCACTGCTCTTTCAATCACCTTTCCCAGAAATGGAAGATTAGATACTGGGTGGTAATTGGCTAGATCCCACTAATCTAACAATGACTTTTTCAGGAGGGGTGTCACCATTGCCTCCTTGAGGGAACTAGGGAAAGAACCCTGGGAGAGTGAGAGATTTATAATGTCTCCCAATACACCTCCTACCACTTCCCTGGAGGCTTTCACCGGCCAGGAAGAGCAGGGATCCAAGGAGCAGTCAGCCAGCCATAGATAAAACCCTGTTAACATCTGCCTGGGAGAGCAGGTTGAAGGAATTCAAAAATGGACCCAATTGCACAGACAGGGCCCCACGATTCCTACTGACTCCAAATCTGTCAGTCAAGTCTTGGTGAAACAGCAAGCCTTTATTTGAAGGGGAAATTGCAAATGTGTTACAGCTAATAGCCAAGTTTTTGGAGCCACTTTTGGAGCTACTTTTGGAGCCGCCAAAGGGATAGTCAGTTGCCTAATAACTCTAAGTGACTCTATTTTTGGATAAACCTGCCTACCGGTAAGGACAGTGTTTTTTTCACCATGTTTATATATTTCTTTACTCCATTGTATTTGAAAGAAAGAAAAGAAGAAGAAACAGGAAATATGTAGTAATCTTGAAATAACCTTCTACTTAATGATCTAGCCTTTGGGATGACAAGATTTTCTGTTAGTTCTAGTACAGTTACAGTGGCAGAAAAGGGACTACTGTGCTGATCTTTAAAAGAAATCATGCCTGCAATCCTATGCAAATTGCTTAAATGTAAATCAATGAGACTGAAATTTGAATAAAATTTCGGGTTGGTAGCTGTGGTAGTCTGTAATAGTAGAATGAAATTCAAGTCATGTAGCATGGTTTGCATTGAACTTCTGTGTCCTAACTCCAACTGGCCCTTCTTTGTAACCACCAGGGGTCTGTTGGAGCGGGAGCGCACAGGAGCGCAGCTCCGGGAGTGAGGAGACCAGGGGGCGGGCACATGACCAAGCCCCGCCCCCTCCTCGGCTTCCCCGAGCAGTGCAGAGGCGCAGCGCCCCGGGGAAAGCCCTGCTAGGGTATTTATTGATTTTAATGTTTTGTTTTAATATTGATAATTTTATCATTGTTCCTTTTATGACTGTGTGCTGCTTTTCCAGAGACTTGCTCAAGGTGGCATATAAATTTTCTAAGTATATCATTTTTTATCTGGGCACATGGCACATAAGTACTGGAGAAATTTCACCAACCCTTCAGCAGCTTCCACCCCATCAGTTTGGTGTAGTGGTCAGGAGTTGGACTCTAATCTGGGAGAACCCCACTTCCCCACATGCAGCTGCTGGTGTGACCTTGGGCCAGTCACAAGTTCTCTCAAAGCTGTTCTCTCATGAGCAGTTCTCAAAAGACCTCTCTCAGCCCCACCTACCTCACAGGGTGTCTTGTTGTGGGGAGGGGAAGGGAAAGGGATGGGTGGTGCACATGTCCTGGGTATCTCAAGTCTACTTGAAACCTGGTGGTTTCAAGGGAGCAGGAAGAGAATGAGGGTGTGTTCTTTACACTTATTTTTATTGCACAAAGTATTGGATGGGGAAGGGAATGGAGGAAGAGCAGGTCAGTTTCACTCACCTGTGGAGTGGAGCCTGAGGGGTGGGTGTTGCCTTCTGACACACTTCCAGTATGTTAGGGGGTGTGGCATATGCAAATGAGTTATGCTAATGAGCTCCTGCACCTCTTTTTCTACGAAATGACCCCTGGTAACCACCCTCCCATCTTCTGACCAGGATGTAAGGACTGATGGATATTCACTCTCATTTGTATCTAAATGAGAAGCTTATATTCTGGAAAATTTTGTGGGTTTTTAAGGTGCTGCTGGGCTCAATATTTTAATACAGATGCTGAGAAAGTTGAGGGACTTTTGGATCATGGCTGGTTTTGTTAAGTTCCTTCCAGTAGCAAAATTTCGAAGACCACAGAAATCCGTGTGTCTCACCTGCCCTGAATTAAAATCCTTTCACGTGAACTTTAACAACCACAATTACTTGCCTCAGGCAATAATCTTAGAGGTTAAACAGCACTGTTGTAGACTCATAAGGCAGTCAAAGTTGTAAGACAAAGAGGCTTTACACTGGAAGAATGCCTCTTAGTCAGCAAAGTCTGCCTCAGGAAGAACCATCTCTAAAAATCTGCTTTGTTTGTAAGGCAGCATTTTGTAAACAAGGCTTTGATAATGACACAGTCATATTGAACTGGGACTGTGTGACTAAATGGCTGTTGAACTTCTAAGTTATGATTCAGCACACTACTATGAGAACAGAGCACAAAAACATTAAACACCACCAGATGGTAGTTCAAAGCCCATCAGATACTCAGATTCCCTTTTCTTCCACTACAAAAGATTGGCAAGGCTTCATATGGGGAAGGGGAGCCCATTAAGATAAATGGAGCTGATTTAGCTTTTGTCTTGCTAGGCTATTCTAGGAAAGTCATCTGAATGGGTCAAATTACAAACAGGCCTGGATCAAAGGCTTACTACAGCAGTAGCAGGTCAAAGTGATTTAAGCTATGTCAACTGGATCAGCATGAGATCCTAAACTGCAATGCAACAACTCTTAGAAAGAGATTTGCCCAAACTAATTAGATGAAGTAATGTTTCTTTTCTACAGCAGTTAAAAAAAAATATACAACTAGTCATTTTCTCAGGCTCCATTGGTCCTATAAACTGGCTGGGAGGATGCAATTTGCCAGGATGGGCTCAAAATTCCCTGTTGGGGAAGAGCTCAGCCTACTAAATATTTTGCCGTAGGGGAGAGATTCTCAGCCTTATTGAGGTTAGTGTTCTGCCTTTCCTTTCAAACTGAAGAGCTGCTAACCAGGCAAAATTATATAGCTCCATCTGGAATTCTACACTTTTGCATGGCTTACAGAATTATAGGATCCTTCAGTTGACTCAATCTAGCCTCTTAGTGCAGTGCAGATAAATGTGGTGTCATAGGACATATATGTGCATTAAGGTGTGTGACATCTGAGAATGACTGTACTTTTATGGCCGTGACCAATAGTTTATTATTTAGCTAAAGAGTGCCTGTCATCTGTCTTTTGTACACATCCAGGAAGGCAGTATGAAACTTGGGCAATGTTCCACAAGATATACCTTTAGTACAGTTATGGTTCGCAGCTTTGTAGCTTTTACTTAGTCTCCATGTAGTCCATGTAATCCATTCTCATTCAATACATAGGGATACATTGACCTAAAAAGATATTAAAGTTCTTGACCAAATAAGCCCATTTAAGGAGATATTGTAAAATAGATGAAACCTAATAGATTTTAGTCCATTTCCCTGCCTTAAGGCAAGACACTTTATATCTAATCAGCATCATGGCAGATTCTGCCTAGCACTAAAAAACAACAAGAAGAAATTGCATTCCAGAAGATTCACTGGAGTCTTTGCTATTGCTTAGCTGCTTCTCCCTTTACCTTCTATCCCCCGAAATTTTTCACTGTCCCAGGATGAAGATACTGAGGCTGGGCACCTGCTGTCTGTGAGGACTTTCCTTGTTCATAGAGAGTTGGCATGATCAGTTCTGGCAATGGAGGAGGCTGAGAATGCCATGTGGCACTGTGGACAAGGGAAAGCAGCATGACTAGCACACTATGGATGCTGTCTTCTGGGCCCCTTTCAAAAAGCCTTTGTAATCCATTTTAGTAGCTGTTGATAATGGATTTTTTGTTTTGTTTCATACATGACTATTTTAGCAATTGGCTGCTAACAGATTTTATTTACCTTTTCATACAAAGCTGCTTGTCTCCAGTTGGCAAAGTGGGGTTGAGATGTTTTTTAGGTAAACTGCTTTCTTCCATTTTCACCTCTTCTTTGGGCTTCTGAATCACTGTAGTCTGCTGTTTAAAATGTCTGCAGCACTTCCAATAGTGCCGCTCCCTCCCCCCTTTCGCTGTGTGGTCTTTTTTTGCATTTTTAATTGTTCTGAATTGAGCACTATAGCACTAGACCAAAATAGCATTTCAGTGCTGTAGCAGGGCTATTGAGATGTCTTGGGGCTATTTTGGTCTAGTGCTATAGCACTCAACAGAATGAGAAAAAACAACAACTGCAAAAAAGACTATCCAGCAAAAAAGGGTGGTGTGGGAAGCAGTATTGTTTGAAATAGCCAGAGCACTTCAGAGATGGAATAACACTCACTATATGAAACCCCCATCCCTGTATCACTTTACCTGGAATTGGGCCAACAATGAATAACATCCAGTTTTGAAAGGTAATGTGAAAGGGGCCTTGGTTTTCTTTTATGTGGACTTTTCCTCCCTAGGGCACTCTAAACACATTGGAGATTTGATCTGTCACGGGAACTTTTATTAAACTGGGATGATGACTAGATATGAATGTTGGTTCTATCTTTCTTTTTTGCTAGAAAAGGGATGATTTGATTCACTGAAGGGGGTTATGTTAATGATATCCTTCCATCTATAATTATAATTGTAATCTCCAAACCTCGTCAGTTTTGCTTTATGATCTGTATCCTGTATTAAAATGAACAAATTGATTTAATGGATTCCTTCAAAAACACTTCCTAGGTTTCTATCATTAGTTGTATTGTGTGAAAATAAATCTCATGACAAATGTTTTTTTTTATTTTAACCCCCCTCCCCCCCAAAAAAACCCTTCCTAAAACCCCAGAAGATCTTAATGGCAAAGCATGAGATTTCAAGGTTTGAAAAACAAATAACCTTATTCCTAAAACATATATCTCATCTATATCTATATCAATAGAAGTAGGAAGATGAATAGATATACAAATACATTGGGTTAAAGTTCATGGTCAATGAACATGCAGTGAGTGTAATTAATATTTTTCAAATATTTTTCACTGCACCTTGAGTCTCAGGAAGAAATGTGAGCTATAATAAGCTGAATAAATAAATAAAATTGTCTTTAAATTATATAATACCCTAAAATATTTTGAACAAAACAGGCAAATAAGTCAATCCATTATTTCCTCCCCTTTTACTTTAGAAGAAAAAAAATCAGCTTCAGTTGTTAAATTGAAGTGTTAAAATCCATCACTCAGGATATTAAAATATGAGTGGGGTTTAAGACGATGGTTTAGATTAGAGTTCAGTGGGAGGTGCATGCTTCATTTTTAGGGTGTACTTCTATTAGGGATGGACACAAACTGGCTCACAGACTAAAGTTTTGGCCGGTTCATGGTTCGCAATCTGAAGTTCATGGCAGGTCAACCGGCATGGACTTTGCACAAACTTTCAAGCAGTTCATGGTAGTTTGTGAATGGATATATTTCCAGACAGACTGTCTCTGCTCAGACAAAATGTTTACCAGACTTCACAGCAACAAGGAGGATGTAGTTCTCCAGCCTGTGCATTTGGTGTGTGTAGCTTGCAGGGGGTCCATTCTATACATTTTAACCTATGCCTGAGATTTCTCCCAAAAACACTTTCCTGGGGCATCTTCTTTGGAGGGCCATAACTCAGACCCCCCCCCCCCGGAAGTCAAATCTGCTCATAACTTGGAGGACATGTAGAGGAGCATCAAGGGGAGGTCCTCTGTGAGACTGATGTCTCTAGCTTGCACAGGGGCTTGTTCTATACACTCCTGAACCTGCACCTGTCATTTCTCCAGAAAGCACTTTCCTAGGGGCACCTTCTTTGGGGGGCTGTAACTCAAATCCCATACATCCAATCCTTACCACTTTTGGACAGCATGCAGAGAAAAGTCAGCCAGAGATCCCTTGTGGGTTTGGTGTCTCTAGCACACTGGGGGGACATTCTACTGCATCATGAACCTCATGAACTGAACCAGTTCATTTGCCATCTAAAAGTTTGTGATGGTTCATGGCTCATGAACCAGGCAAGCCACAAGCCATAAACCAAAATGAACTGCATTTTGCCCATGCCCATCCCTAATCTCTATTCTTCAAACTGTACCATTCACAGGGCCACCAACAAAAGTCCTCTCTGCCCTCACCCACACACAAACATTATAGGACAATTTATTACATGACTTGCTGTTCATTTATTATTAGCCTGTTCATATGATCAAGTAAGAAAATTCAAGGGGAAGGACAAGTTTGTAAAGAACAGAGCAGGCTACATTGTGCAAAACAGATTTCAGGATATAGCAAAGCCTACTGGGATGGAGTTTGAAATTATAAATGCCAGCTTCGATTTATATCTTCCTCCTGCAGAGTGGTTGGGAGGGTTATATAACCCTCATAAGCAGACTCCTTTTGATAGGACAGGTGGTGGAAAGTCTACTAGGACAATTAAAACTATCCAGTTATTGTCTCTGTATATGGTACATCACCAAAATAACCCCCAGCTTTGCTAATATAATTATTTCATTGACTAAAGAAAATAATTTAGTACTTTGCTTAACTGGATCCATATGCTCTGTGAGATACTCACATGGGAGAACTCTTGGAGTTGTGCTGCTAGATGAGCCAGGACTGACTGAGGCTGGATCAGTTCCCTCAGTCCTTCCTGTATGCACGCCCAAAAGAAATTATGCAGGAGCAACTGGCTGTCAGGGACAGTCTTAGTAATTCTGGGGACCTACTCAAGTCCATTATGCACCCCAGAATCACTGACACCCCCTCACTGGGACCAAGCAATGGATAGCCCTCACCTCATATGAGGCAGGTATGAGTGGCTGCCATCTTGGAGCCAGCTGCCCAAGCACTAAATGAGCAGGCACGAGTGCAGGAACCTGCTCTTCTTCTTCTTTCCCTCAGTCTATTGGGGGAAGCAGAGCCATGGGTGCTCAGAGCCTCTCCCAATGTGGGGCCAAAGGCAGGTACCCTGGTTGCCATTGGCTAAGACTTGCTCTGTTGGTTGGCTAGGGTAGGCTCCTTACCCTTTACTGGGGAGAGGCAGAGAACCTGGCAACATCAGTTGTTGTTGCTGAACACAGAGCAGTGAAGAAAAGAGGATTTGCTGGTGACAGACCAGTGGTCCCTAGCTTGGCTTTCCAGGTCCTGGGATTCTCAGAGGAACTTGTCCCCTTAGTTTCCCCATCTTGATGGCCCTGCTGCTCTCTGATGGTATATGGAAACTATCTTGTGAGCTGCCTTTGCTTGTATGTTCTCCTATTCAGCAGATATTCTGTAAAAATCTTTTAAGACTTGCTAGAAAGATGTGAGGAAAGATTTTCAGTCAGTCAAGTCTCATTAATTATCCTAGACTCACCGTTAAACATGCTTTATTCCACCACATAGGAAGCCTGCTTGGGAGGCAGGGGATGTAGCTGCTTCTGTGCAATTTGAACAGAAGCTTCAGTCTCTGGAAGTTTACTGTGAGTGCCAATGGCCTAGTTTGCTATGAACAAGCATCTTTTTAATCAGTGGTGCATAATCTTCCTCAGCTGCAGACATTTTGCTTTCTTTCTCTGGAGGAATGAAATGCCAAAGCTGTTCAAAACAGTAACTCTCCAGCACTTCATACAAGCAACAGTTATATTGGTGGGGGCAGGGACATGGGGCTCTCCTCCATACAGATCTACACTGTGTTTCTATTCAAGTACAAATCAGCAAATGTTACAAATGCCTAGACTGAGTAATGAATGGGTTCTGGGTTAGTTACTGTGCTGACAGCAGGTTTTACATTCTATTGAGTCAGGCAAGGGAAAAGGTGAATTGGGTAGAATTACAGGAAAGGATTAATGAAGGGTTTCTTGCTGAACATACTCTGGCAATGTTGTCTAAGTTACTATACTAAGTAGTCACTGAGTTTCTTTTCTTTTCTTTTTTCTTGCCTTAAGGCCCACACTTTAATAGCTTAAAATAAACTTCCTTAAACAAATTCACATCAGACAACATGCCCGTGATCACTTTATTGGTTTCAATAGAATTATTTTTGTAAATGCTCTTTTTCTGAAGCAATTTTTTTACTTGAAGATGCATTACAAGAAACATTTACTACAGCTGTAGGACAATGATGTATAATGTGACAAGCAGTGTTTTAATCAGCGTGCAGAGTCACAACGAATATACTATGTGTACAGTTCTTTATTTCCTCTCGTGCTTGTTTGTTCCTCCAGAGCCATAATTAAAATCCATCCATTTATCCTTTTTATATTGTCTACTTTTTATTAGTGGGCATCAAGAGTTTGATCATGAGAATAGTTGCCCCTGCCTGCAATTCAGGGTCTTTATACACATTAAATTTTCTTTTATACATGCAATCTTCTGCAATGGAGCAACAGGGACATTTCAAGTTGGAAAACCAGAATTGGGGAGAGTTTAACCCCCCTCTCTTCATGTGCCATGGCCTTGATCCAAACTGGACCCCACTACCTGGTAACTGAGTTCTTAGTATAGAACTTGCAGTACATCACCAGGATCTGGAAAGGACACAGGGAAAACACAACATGTAGCTATGTCCTCAGAAGCAGATTTAGGACATGTTGGGTGCGTTCAAAAGCACCGTTTGATCCAGCTTTGACACACTTCAAAAACAGATCAAATGTGTGCATTCAGACAGCTACAGCTGGCTCCCATCCCCAGCCGTTGCTTACCAGAGCAAATTCCAGAGCAAACAATATTTTGATACCAGGTCCTTAAGTGGTGTTTTGTGTTTTCTCCCGGTTGAAAGCGCAGTTTCCCCAGTGTGATCGCTCCACCGTTGTCGAGCCACTTCCGAGTCTTTAAACACCCCCCACACACACCGCAGAAGCCTCTGGCTTCTGCTTTTCACCCACCATTTTTATTTTTGTGTCGGTGATATGCGCATAAGCGCTCCTCCGCCCCCATGTCAATTTTTTTTAAATGACCACTATTTTTGAGTTTGGGATCCCAAGGAGGCCAGTTTTGGGCAAAAAGTTTAAAAGGACGTGTTCTGTCAGGGCGGTGAAATATCGGTGCTTGTGAAACTGTGGCAGGATTTGCTCTACTGCTTTTGCGCATGCTCAAGGTTTTTTTTTCAGATCTCCAGATGAGCGCCTATGCACATGCGCAAAGTTAGAAAAAAGAAAAAAACCTGGCATACACTCCCATGTGATAGTGATTGTCCAGGTTAAAAAAAAGCCGCATTGAAGTGGGGTGATTTAAAGCAGCTCCAACATGCTGTCTGAATGCACCCTGTGAGTGCACTTATATCCTTTGCCTGTGTGGGGTCTATAAGGTTAATTCAGGAATACAGCCTGCAAGACTATAAAAAACTCTCTTTATGCCAAGCAGGGAAGGCGGGGTACAAATTTAAATAAATAAACAAATAAACAAACATATAGAACAATATAGAAAGGTTTATATAGCTAAATGAACAACAATGAAAATAAACTCCATGGTTAGGAATGGGTATGAACCGGCTCATGAAATAAAGTTTGTGATGAATTTTGACTTTGTGGTTTGTGGTTTGCAAACTGAAGTTTGTGGCAGATCAACAGGCATGAACTTCCCAAAACCTTCAAGTAGTTCATAGAGATCTGTGCCGGTTCATGAATGGATACATTTCCAGACAGATTGTCACCGCTCAAACAAAATGTTTACCAAATCTCAAAGCAACCGGGGTGGGGGTGGAGGGCAGAATTTTCCAGCCTTGGAAACACTGTTGCCAGTTTCAAACTAGTCATGTAAGTTTCAAGAGGGTACCCCCCTCTTTGCTGGTGTTCCTTTGTGTTTACTTCCCATTTCCTTGCAAAGAGCTTGCAAAATCCCATCCCCTTGCTTGGATTTGTGACCCTGTGCTTTGAGATCAGACTTTTTAAGCTTTCAATGTTAGTGGCAGTGGGCACTCTGTCATTGCACTGGTACTGCTAGGCACTCTTTACATTGTACTGGTTCTGCTGGGCTTGCAAAAATGTCCTTCCCTTGCTTGGATTGTGATTGATCTAGCATTGCCACATTGGCACTGGGTTCTGCTGGGCACTAGTCCATTGCACTAGTCTGGGCACTAGTCTGCTGGGCTTCCAAACCCCCCCCCCCCCATTTGGATTGTAATTCTGGGCTTGACATCAATCCTGTTGAGTTGGCATGGCCACATTGGCACTGGGTTCTTCCAGGCACTACATTGGCTCTGCTGGGCTTGCACCCCCTGCTTGGACTGTGATTCTGTGCTAGAGATCAGTTCTGTAGAGCTGGCATTGTGACAATGGCACTTGGCTTGCAAAAATAACTTCTACCTTCAGTTTCTATTAAAGAGATTCTTTGGGACTTCTGATTCTGTTCATCTGGGATTCCATTGCCCTGGCATTTTTTTTTTGCTGTTTTCCCCTCCATTGCAAACAATGGAGAATGGGGGCACCTTTGTTGAGGGGCTGTAAGTCCAAACCCATAAGTCCAATCCTCACCAAACTTGGGTTGCAAGTAGAGAAGGGTCTGCTGGAGATTCTCTGAGAGTTTGATGTAGAACCATAGAATCATAAGAATTGGAAGGAATGTCAAGGATCATCTAGACCAACTTCCTGTGCAATGCAGGAAATTCAAAAATTCCTCTTTCCACGCCCCCAATGACCCCTGCTCTATGCCCAGAAGAGGGCTAATCCCCCCTCTAGGATCCGTGGCCAAACTGGTCTAAAGAAAAATTGCTTCCTGACCCAATATGGTAATCAGTATCTTCCTGGACGTGTAAGAAAGGACAACAAGAACTAAGCACTGATGCAAACCTTCCTGCCCTCCCTTCTTGTGATCTGCCTAAGTTCACACAATCAGCAGTGAACATAAGAATACAGAGCATCACTTGCCTCAGACTGAGAGTCCTTATCTATACCTCTGTATGCTTGGTGCTTGGGGGGGGGCAACAGTGGGAGGGCTTCTAGTGTCCTGGCTCCACTGGTGGACCTCCTGGTGGCAGCTGGTATTTTTGGCCACTGTGTGAAAGAGTGTTGGACTGGATGGGCCATTGGCCTGATCCAACATAGGCTTCTTTTTGTTCTCTTATGTTCTTACGTTCACATGTTCCTGATTTATGCCCATCCCTTTCCATGATTTCAGTCAAACAACTGGTTATACTCTTACTCTGGTTCTGTGTTCTATATATGCTGTGTTGTACATAAAAGACCATTATTTCTTACTATCACATGAATATGGCTATGCAAAATTTTAAATATTGAGCGGGAGGCAATGAATTCAAACAACAGGCTTTTATTCAGTGATATTGCTCAGCTCCAAAGACAGCTCTATGAGAGCGGCACCTTAATTTATACTGTTCCAACACATAACTTTCAACAATGTAACTATATACAAGCAATACTATTGACCCAAGCAGGGCTCAGTGATTGGGTATCTAGATTGGCTTCAGGACCAATGGGAGTCTTTATTCATCAGCCAATAAGAAATGGAGCTTTAGGATACCAGAGCCCTTTCAAGCTATTGCTGCTTCAATAATCCAAAACACAAACAGAACACAAAATAATCCTTGAACTCTTTTGGTCAGAAACAATACACAATTTACCATTATTTGCATTCCATTAAAGAGAGCTAGAGTTCCTTCTGACTCAGTAGATTGTTTTTAATGGCTGCTGCAAGCATTATGTGTATGCTCCTGATCAGAAGCTGTACTTAATGTCAGAAAAACAGGTCCAAGCTGGGAAAATGCTATTCCCCCCCCCCCCCCCCCACACACACTATATATATGGCCCAATATGCTGGTCTCTGTTGGCCTTGGGATCCTGGTTGCAAGCAGTGAAAGAAATTTTTTTTGTAGTGCACACTCCTAAGCAGAGTTACACCTTTCTAAGCTATTGACTTCAATGGACTTAGAAGGGAGAGTGTCTGCTTAGGAAGGTAGACTTAAGAGTAGGAAAATCCTGCATTTTCAGAGGAGAGGTCACATTTACAAATGGACCTTTAAAAAAGGTGTTTTTTTAATGCCTGCTGTTAGCCATGTGATACTTTAAAGGTTCTAAGCATTAGTTGTGATTCCTAAGTATTTTCCCAAACCTGTTTTATGTGGCAGAACCAGCTGTTAATCACATGGATTATGATATCAGGACTGAACATACCTTGAAAAACCTCTAGCTATTTTATATTTTATACTCTATGACTCACTTTTGGATTTGAGTTGCATCCAGAATATTTTTAAAAAAAATATGGTGAGAAAAAACAGTTTTTAATCACTTTATATAGTGGGTTTTTTCCCTATAACCCATGTCAAGTTAGCATTTTACTCCTAGCTGCTGAGTGGAAATCAGTGTTGTTGATCTGAATACAGCAAAGTATAAAGCAAATAAAGTACTGGTTGGATAATTATATTTGTCAATATGCAGCACTGTAACTTCTTTCTTTCTCTGTGTTTCTAACAGTGCAATTTTATACAGAGTTAATGTGACTAAGGCTATAGATTTAAGACCTAACACCCAGGTATTTTGATGAAAGTTCAGCATTCTAGTGACATGCACAGAGACAAAGAAAACTATTATAACAAACAGTGTAAAGAAACAGAAGAGAACAGCAAAAAAAGAAGAAGAAGAGATCTGTTCTATAAGAACCAAGAAATCACAGAGCAAGTTAAACCATCGCTAGGGATGCTGAAAAATCAACATGGAAATACATTAACTGAACAGGACAAAATGAAGTCAAGATTCACTGGAAAAGACAGTAACACTAGGAAAAGAGGAAAATCCAACACAAGGTGGATTTGCTTTAACACAGAAGCCATTGCCTTCAGTTTGCAAGACCTGAGCAAGGCTGTTAATGAGGACATTTTGTAAATCATTAATTCATGGCGCTGTAAATCATTGTAATTCATAAGTCAGAAGCGACTTGACTGCACAACGTCTCTCTCTCTCTGTGTGTAATGGTTCTTCATTCAAAGGATGCTGGTCAAAAAGGACAAGGTAAGCACTTGGTGTAACTGCACTAACTTATATGAAACCAGGGCCAAAAGTCATCAAACAGCAGCACCACTCATTTGAAGTAAGATCTTGGCTGTAATGATCATTTAAGCAAAGTTGGAGCAGGCTATGCTGCAGAATGGGATCTTTTGTTGTAGGCTTTTAAGAGACTGACAGTGCCAATTCAGTTTTGCTTAGCTCATTTACTCTGCATCTGAACATGTAAATTAATCATTGCTGGCAACATCAATTTAGCCGTAATTAATCATACAGGGAGGAGCAAAGAAATTGCACTGATGTGAGTCATATTAACAACATTATCTGATTGCTCTGAGTGTAATTTACCAGTAGCCTGATGTGCATATACAAGACTTCTGCTGGTGTTCTGGCAAGGAAGGAAGTCTGCATAATGCAGAATACAGTAGGATGAATAATAGATAGCCAAAGTGACTGAGCATACATATTACTCACTGGCAATGTTTTTGTTTCATTGTTTATGTGCAAAACAATGTATTGGCCTGGTGTGTTTCTCATTTCTAAAATAATTGCATTATAGGGACATAAGGAGATGATGGGCTCAATCCAATATAAATTTCTCCTGAGCAAGATTCTTTGAAATAAATTAGACCTATGCAGAGCACCCATTCATTTCAATGAGGCACATGCAGGAAAATGTTATAGTGAATCACCATTTAATATCCTGCATAACTGAAATTAGTTGCTGTCACTATGGGGTTGCTTAGCTGACAGACCCGGGAAAAAGCTGGTGCCATTTTGAGACAGTCAGAAAGTTGTGGTCACAATTTTGAGAATGTTAGAAGGTAGCATTTTGCTTTGGACTATAGCTGCAGCCTTTAAAAAATGAACTAAAAGAGAGAAAGAGAGAGACAGAGAGAGAGAGCACAAAGGGCAGTTGTGAGGCTGTTGATTCTTTAGCTGTCTAGTGGTTTAGTGGCTAGGAGAATGGTGTAGTAGTTAAGAGAGGTGGACTCTAATCTGGAGAACTGGGTTTGATTCCCCAGTCTTCCACATGAAGCTTGGTGGGTGACCTTGGGTCAGTTATCCTTTTCTCAGAACTCTTGTCAGCCTCACCTCCTACACAAGGTGCCCATTGTGGGGAGGGAAAGAGAATGTGATTGTAAGCCACTTTGAGACTCTTTAAGGTAGGGAAAAACAGGGTATAAAAACCTTCTTATTCTTCTTAGTAGTTGAGTATGCTCTAGTTTCAAAAATTATATATATATATATATATATAATTGGGATTATTTTTAAAAAGGTTGCATCATCAGCAACAGGCAGCAGAACAGGTGTAGTATATTGTTTTTATAGATTATATGATTTTACTGAATTATTTTATAGTTTAAATGTTGTTTTAAATTGCTCAAATGTGTGTGTGATGTAGTAGCTAAAAAGGCAAATACCATTTTGGGGTGTATCAACAGAAGTACAGTGTCCAGATTACACAAAGTGATGGTACCACTTTACTCTGCTCTGGTTAGACCTCACCTAGAGTATTGTATTCAGTTTTGGGCACCACAATTTATGAAGAATACAGACAAGCTGGAACATGTCCAGAGGAGGACAATTAAGATGGTGAGGGGTCTGGAGACAAAGTCTTATGAGGAAAGGTTGAAGGAGCTGGGTATGTTTAGCCTGGAGAGGAGATGACTGAGAGGTGATATGATAACCATCTTCAAGTACTTGAAGGGCTGTCATATAGAGGATGGTAGACCAGAAGGTCGGACCAGAACCAACAGGTTGAAATTAATCAGAACAGTTTTCAGCTAAATATTAGGAGCAGTTCCTCAGTGGAACAGGCTTTCTTGGGAGGTGGCCATCTGACAGAAATGCTAACCCTGTGAACTCAGGCAGATCATGAGAGAGGGGGCAGGAAGGGTTGCATCAGTGCTTAGTTCTTGTGGCCCTTTCTCACACACCCAGGGAAATGCTGATCGCCACTTTCGGGGTCAGCAAGCAATTTTTCTCCAGGCCAGTTTTTTGGGGGTGGGTGTGTTTAGCCCTCTTCTGGGAACAGAGCAGGGGTCACTGGGGGTGTGGAGTGGAGGTATTTGTGAATTTCCTGCATTGTGCAGGAGGTTGGACTAGATGACCCTGGATGTCCCTTCCAAAGCTATGATTCTATGATTCTATCAAATGTTTTATTTTTATGTCTGCTGCCTTGGAGACCCTAATTGGTGGGAAGGTGGCATTAAATGTTTTAAATAAAATAAAATAATAAAAAGTGGTTACAGTGCCTGACTGGGAACCTGGAGACCCTAGCTTGAATATCACGTCTGTTTGAGATGCTGATTAATATATGCATTCTAGTGAACAGTGGTGCAAGCTGGGTTTTGGTGGAGCATAATTTTAATTGTCTCATATTATAGGTTCATGGTAAAGAAAGCCCAGCAAAAGAGGGATGGTCTGGTGAAATGATCACAACCCAAGAGGCCTGCCGTACAGTTGTCTTTGGCCAAGGACAATGAGCCTGGCATAATTGAATTGGTGGCAAGAATAGAAGCCTGTCTGCCTGCCACCCTTTGTTTCTTCAGGCCAGTCAGCTGGGGTGGCCCTGTAGGTGGCTAAACTTACTAGCCAATCATCTAAGGTTTCTTCTTTCACTTTAGGAGTCAGGATGGCTGCCCTAGACTTTGGTCTAGATGGCAATCCTGCAGGCAGATCAGGGGCAGCAGCTGTTGCATCATCCAAAGCAGAAACAATGAGCAGACTCAACCAGGCATCCATTCTGACTAGAAGCATGGCACCACCTGTGATGCCTGTGGGAAGAATTGGTCAGGGCAGTGGGCAATCAGACACTAACCTGGGGTTAGAGACTTCTAGACCTTCATCTTCAAAACTTTCTCCCAAGAGAGGATGGCATCGAGGAAAAGCTCAGCAAAAGGGGGTAGATGAGCGAATTGCCTGCCTGTGCAGCTATCATCACCAGATGAAGAGGAGAAGTCTAGATGAGCAATTTGGTAGCATGAATTGAAGCCTTAGGAAGGTGAGTCCAGCAGTTCAGAGTCCCTTCAAGTCATTCAGAAGGTGTGGCCCTGTGTGTAGCAGAAGGCTCTAGGCCTGACACTGATGTTTTCTATCTCTTCTTTTTTGCAGTCAGGTAGCTGCACTTGAACTGAACATTTAGGCAGCAAGGGGTAGGTGAATGTGCAGCCTCCAAGTCACCCATGTTAAGGCAGACAATTCTAATGAAAGCTTGATAGCTGCAGCAACAGAAAGAGTGTGGATATGGGTCTTTCTCACTATGGTATCACACCTTGGCCCTCCTGCAAGTGCTTTTGGTTAAGGGAGTTGGCACTGACGTTTTGAAGCTCTTGATTCAGATCTGGGTACCAAATGCTCCATGAATGGTGACCTCAAGCTTATATCTCTAAGTAGGGTAAGCATTCTGTCCCTCTGAAGCACTTCCTTATAGGGAGCCATCCTTGTTATTACCATTAAAGACTCAGCAGGAGGAGTATGTTTATTTACTTTATTTGCACATTGGGGAGCAGCAGCTAAATGAGCAATGGCACAACAAAAAAGAAGTATAGGACTAAGAAGTGGCTGGCTAAGAGGATCTGAGATTGTTAACTTGCCACATATAATATTACTTGGTGGTGGTGGTGGTGGTTCAGGTATAGCCAGAGAAGACACTAGTTTTGATTAAAATACATGGATTAAAATACAAGGCAGGACACATGCAGAATATGCCAGTCCTGCATGGATGAGGTCTGATGGGATATTTAGAGCAATGGCAGCCTTGGACCTTGGATGAGCACAGGTCAGGGAGAACCAACAGCTGGGTCTCAGAGCCTGGGGCCTGAATGCCCAGAGAACAACATTTTTACCTGATTTTGCACCATCGGCCTTGGCCCAATTTTTATCTCCTGTGACTCTCCTCTTTTATCTCCTCTTTATTTTCATGTTGCCATATAACCATGCAATATGCACTGAAACAGACATCTTTATAAATGTATTTATTTATTTGTTTGTTTTTTATTTACTTTACACCCTGCCCTTTTCCCCAATGGAGATCCAAACTGGCTTACATCATTCTTTCTTTATTTTGTCCTCACAACAATTTTGAGTTAGAGTAGACTGAAATTTTATAAGTAGTAGTAGATTACCCGGCAAGCTTCCATGGGTTCAAACTAGGTCTCCCAGATCCTAGTTTGACACTCTGATCACTACCCCTTACTGGCTCTATATACTGTGAAATTTTAACTAAAAAATATAGATTGTGATGATAATCAGATAATGTACACTGATACTGAGGATTTTCCCCCCATATATACTTTCCCATAAGTCCTTCATTTGCATAAGTACCAAAGGAAATCAATTTAGTGATCATCAGTTATGTGGGACTGAGTGACAACGAAATATGTTAGTGTGCAAAATGCTTAGTAATTATAGAAGACATAGATGGACCTTCAGTTCAGATCAGATGCTCTAGAAAAAATACAAGATAAACTGATAGAAGTTCATTGTTAAATGGAGACCAAAAATTACTTTCATACCCTTAGACTGTATCTTCCAATTTATTTATTGGATTGATGCTTTAGCATTCCAGATGTGAAATACAGCACTTTCCTGGTACCACTCAGAGCCTAAAGTTTGTTTTCAATTTGTTTCTGAAAGTTGCCTAGAAACTTTTCAAAGATCATACAGCTTTTGTAAGTTGACTCCAGTGAGTTTGAAGCTTGACCTGAGAAATATGAATGTGATTTAAGTCAAATCAACACGTGCTAGAGATGTATGAAATAAGGTCAAAAATATTTTTACCATTTCATTAACAATAGACCAAAAGGTTGCTTAAAAGAGAACAAATAGGCCTCAAAAACAGAATTATCCCAAGTATTTATGATGGGGGATTATTAGTATTAATAGACAAAAGTATTCTTTCAAAATTCACAAAAACGGAATAATGGGTTATATGGCTGGTGCTGATGCCCAGAAAATTCAACCTGGCATGCATGGGGCCAACAAGAAACCTACCATGCCAAATGAAGTACCCCCTGCAGTCCCTAATTTGCATATCTCTCTTTCTAGCATTGGGAAAGTAAACTGGGAAGGTACTTTTTAATCTATTTAGGTTCAGGTTTCTTCTTCTTAGGAGTGGCATTGAAGGACTCTTTGAAACTTGGAAATGGCCTTCATTATTTAGGATTATTATTTCTCTAGGTCTATCTTGTGCCATGGCCATGGTGGCTCAGTGGTTAAGATACTGAACCGCAGACCAGAAGGTTGGTAGTTCGAAACTCGAGTGCTGCATGACAGAGTGAGCTCCTGTCTCTGGTCCCAGCTACTGACACCTAGCAGTTCGAAAGCAAGAAATTGCAAGTAGATAAATAGATACTGCTTCAGTGGGAAGGAAACTGCGTTCCATGCACCTTGGTGTCTAGTCATGCTAGTCATATGACCATGGAGACGTCTTCAGGCAGCACTGGGTCTTCAGCTTGGAAACGGAGATGAGCACGGCAACCCTAGAATCGGATTCAACTGGCTTTCGAGCAAGAGAAACCTTTGCCTTTAGCCATCTTGTGCCATATACTAAGGATCAGGGCAGGAAACATATCATTTACGTTTATAAATTACTTGTATCATTTCTTAATGATCTTGTTCTCATACTAGAAGTGAGCCAGGCCTGTGAGATTCAAATCCCCTCACCTGTGTTACAGTTTTGATGTTAAAATTAGACTCACACACAGAGAGAGTATATAAACAAAGAAGACATGTGATTCAATCAAATTTGTTGTGCCCGTCACATCTTTGGCCTTCAGTGTGGGTATCAAGGTGATCCAGCTGTGAAATCTGTCATCCCATTCATCACCATCCATCTGATGAAGCTGGCTAGGCAGGTATCTCCTTCCTCCCTTTTCACTCCATGTGCATCCCTCCCAAAGCTGTAAACTCAGTGGAATAGGATGACCATTCTAGACAGAACTGTACTATTCTTTGGTCAGCTCCAAGTAGTTTCACATAAGAGGCAGAAGAAACTTAAGTAAACCATATTAGTAAGTGAATTTTAAATGAAAAAATGCATCTGAACAGATTACTATTAAGAAAAACAAATGCCATGTTATGGCATGCAAATGAAACATTTTTTAGTAGGAATGACAGTGACCGCTCATTAGATTAAACTCTGTTCCTTCCCAAGTATTGCAAGGTGGAATACAAGAGACCCCATTCTCTGACAGATTTTGAGACTGTGCTTTGGGACAGATAGAAACTTTGGAGCATTGCTTACTGGAATGTGGTATCTTTTGCAGTATCCAGGATTTGTGTATTGCTCATATTTTTTGTGATAATGAGGGATTGCTAATATTAGGTAAGATTATGAAAAACCTTGGCAGGCATGGATTTATGAGTTACATTGGCAGGTTTTTTTGCTTATGTAATCAAATCTAAAGGATTTTAAGTATAGTAACTGGTTGGTAATTTAAATTACTTCTTTTTTTGTTGTATCTAGTGTTACATTGCTCAAGGCCAGTGGGTTAAATTACCAGTATCATTAAAGTAAATTTTCAAGAACCAATACGATATACAGGCCACCAATATCAAATGATAATATGTCATACCATACTAAAAGAAGAAGAAGAGGAGGCTGGATTTATACCCCATCCTTCACTACCTAAAGGAGTCTCAGAGCATCTTACAAATCTCCTTTCCCTCCCTCTCCCCACAACAGACACCCTGTCAGTGAGGTAGATAGGTCTGAGAGAGCTCTTTGAAAACTGCTCCTGGGAGAACAGCTCTGAAATAACTTGTGACTGACCCAAGGTCACACCAGCAACTGCATGTGGAGGAGCAGAGAATCAAACCCAGTTTTCCCAGATTGGAGTCCATGCTCCTAACTACAACACCAAACTGGCTTTGAGCAACCATTCTTTATATAAAAGAAACATAACTAATAATAAAATAAATAGCCTATGTAACTATTATATAACAAAATTATTATATTATATAATGATAAAATAAAATTATTATATTATATAATAACAATAAATACATCTTGCTCTTAAACAAATGCAATCATGGTTACTGTCAATTAAAGACCCTTTAATAACCAGAAAAAATACAATTATCTTTGCTACATTTCCAAGCATTATTGTGGCAGTGTGTGAAGTTATGAGGAAATGGTTCTCATGTCACTTAATTAATATATGGACTTCACTTTATCATACAATATTGAACTAAAAAAATTGTTACCATTTACAACTATTAATGTAATATATCAAGAAACAATTTCAATAAATAAATAAGGGGTCTTTTAAAAGTTTGTTTAAAGCACCATTTGTAGAATAGAGCTTTATTCTACAGGCACAAACCTCGAGTAAATACAGGTTGCAGGACTAGGATACAGACTATGGAAAGAAATAAAACATGGCAAAATTGCTAACCTATCTGAAACTGAAACAAATCTGAAGCCTCTGTTGTCCCCTTCCCACCAGGAGATTCCAGTGGGTGTATGCATAAAGAAGATGCTGCCTTTCACATAGTGACACTTACCCCATGGTCACACTCACACATGCACAGAAGGGACAGCTTCTTTTCTGTTCTCTGCCCAATGTGTGTAAAATGGCCTTAACGAATCTGGGCCTTGGGTTCTGGCAGCAAGAGCTTGCCAGAAGCTGCCCAGCCAATACAGAGGTGCTAGCATATCAAAGACTTTTTCACTTCTGGCATAGGCCTATCTGGTTGGATATGAGTTTCCCCCAGTCCTGGTGTCACCTCAGGCACTGGCCAATCTTCATAAAGGCCACCCCACATCTGCTCTCATACCTGAGATCCCTGACACACATACAGGTAAGTGAGAGAGGCTCTGTCTCCACAAGAGGAAGATCCCCAGATCACATTTCACAATTACACAGGGATGAGGATAGGAAGGCAAACAGCAAACATTTGAAAACACATGGTAAAAATTCCCTCTATAAAAAACATCTCTTAAGTTACAAATCATGGCTACACATAAGCTCTGGGCATAGGAGGAGTGTACATTCATTGCATAACAAGCTTTTGTAAGTCATAGACAAAAGACCAGTGCTTTGCAGGCATTTTCTCCTCCAACTGGCAGTACATGTTTCCCTTGAGGTCAGTGCAAAGAGAAGACTGTACATTGGTAACAGCATAGTCAGTGCTCTTTCAAAGCAGACTTTCAAAGTACTTACTTTTGTACTTCTGAATGCATCCTAAAACCACAGCCCTCCCCCCATTTCAATCATATCAATATATCTAATTCCAGATGTGCCCCATCAGTAGATATTTAGGGGCTAAGGACAGACATGACCTAACTTTCTATGAACCTGAAAACAACTCCAGGTTTGCAGAAAAATCTGAAATCTATAAACAAACTGGTGGCTTAAAATCTCTCCAAATGATAGGAGTGACTGTCGCTTTAAGAAATAAATGTCCTCTGCAGCCATTGTTAGGCAACCATAACATTATTGCCCTCATCAAGACCAAGCTGCTTTGACTTTTGAGGGAGGACTCATAGGGAACAGGCCCAAAGGAATTAGTAACCATATACCATATCCATATCTGGAGAGTCCTCTTGGAGATGCTTACCATCTATTGCTGTCAGGATGACATGCATGATAGATTAAAATAAATAAATAAATAAATCAGGAACAAAATTAATCCATATTTTAAACTGCACTCCAAAATTTTCACCAAGTCCAAACTTTCTGCTTCTCTTATGTTTAGGCTGGGAAGGGTCTCTATGGCTGCAGCCTTTGTGTCTAGAGTTGGTGATGCCCAGGAGGGAATGAAGATATATTTTTTTAAAGATTCAAAAGGCATGTTACTAACATGTAAAGAAAATTGTTGTTTTGCTGAATGTTAGTAATGGTAACTCTTTATTAATAAAATCCCATGTTTTCGCAACCATGCATTTTAATAGAAAAAAATACTGCAGGTATTTTAAAAATATATGGGTTTCCTAGGCTTGGAATGTGTTTGTCAAGTTTCAGCTCAAGGCAAATTTAAAGAGTTAAGTTATAAAACTCCAAATAAAATGTTGGTAATGGAAATGCTGACAGGACCTCAGTGTTAGCAGCACCAGCAGGCAGAGCCCTAGTAAAGTACCAAAGTGCAACACAGAAAAGAGTATATGGTGGAAAATCTTCTAAGCACTTGGCACAATTCCCCCCCCCCCCCCAATATATGTTGGTAAATTTGCAGTTTACAATTTATTCTTGGCTGTCATAATTACTGATATTTATTCACAGTTTGGGAATTGTTTAACTATAACTGTATAGTACAATCTTAAACAGAGTCACATTCTCTAAGTCCATAAAAGTCAGTGGGCTTACAATGGTGTTACTTGTCTGACAGTAGACTAGGCATTGAACCTTCAGTCAGATGAAGTTTACCTCTGGTTACAAGATAACTATATCCATCATACCTTGTTTATTAGTGGCTGATTATTCTCAGAGACAAGATGCTGGGTTATATGGTCCTTAAGTACCTTGGAGGAAGGAGTGGGGGATAAAGTAGAAACATAGATTGATCTGATTTAGCATAGCAATTTTTGCCAAGCTTAAACACATTACCTTTGATCTCACTGTCAAGTGTGTTTAAGATTAGAAGTTGTGTTTCATCTGTTACATCTCATACAAATGATTGGCTTTCTTGCAGTCAGTGATGATAGTTAAAGAACTGGGCAGCAAGAAAAAAATCCTGTTTTTCAGCTATGAAGTGGACATGAATAATTAGTAGTATAAACAGTTTGTCAAATTACTTAGGATCCAAGTCAGTCCCATTCAGTTATGTGGCACATTCTGTGAACAACAAATACAGTGGTATCAAAGATAAAGATCCTAATTCAAGTATGTGCACATAGAAAATGTTAGAAAATCAGCAATTGTACCAAGCTATGAAAAAGATCCACTGGGCGCTACTGAAAATCTATCCTTTGCACTTGTCCTCCCATTTAGTTGGCTGGCATAACTGCCCATTTTCCAGCTGGGGCTAAATGCACATAGTCTTGTATCTGCAGTGTAGTGAGGAGGGAGGGACTACATGCAATATCCATAAGTCATTTTTTTCTTCTTTTAAAATTTTTATTTCCAGTGGCACTTTTTGGATTATATTGTTTCCCTGGAGACTCAGAATTACACATTCAGGACACCTCTTCCCAGATGGGATAGCTTCTGAAAATAAAACCAATATTTTTATGAAATCACTTTACTATTACTGCTTGGGAACATAGTCTATCAGGATGCCATTACAGAAAGAATAAGCTTTTTATAATAATAAAGTAGTACCATTTTGAGACCCTTCAGGCACAGTGCATACCACTATTATAGAAACATTTATTTGAATCATCCAGTTATACCACATAATTCATCAATCTGATACAGTTCTACATGGCCACAAATGATAAAGAAGTTACACTACTTAGAGTGTCTGCAACATTATTGGAAAATGAAGGACTTTTCCCTTGAATTATTTTGGGTCTTGGTAATACAATTTAGTACTTCAAAGACCTGAAAATTCACAAAAGTAATGGCCCTAATCCTACTGATAATTGTTCATAAAAACCCCACAAGTAGATAAACAAAAGGTGAGAAGAAAGAGGTTGCACATCACATGGTGGATTGTTGTATCACAGTGCACTTTGGGAGTCATTGTTCAAACATTCTGTCTATAAATTGTCTAAATAAAGCAATCAACCAATCAATAATAAATATTCACAAGTGGGGACCACAAGACACTTGTGGGGAGGGTGAATCCCATCCCCCACCTTTGCTTCATTCCCTCCCCCCCCACCCCTTTTCTCACTTTCTGTCTGTCTGTCTGTCTGTCTCTCTTGTCCTCCCTCACTTGGGGGGGGGGCAGATCCTTCAGCAAGTGTAAATAGTGCATTTTGTGCTGTTTGCACCAGGAGGAGGCAGCATCAAGCCTGAGTGCAAAGTAGAAGTCTCTGTTGCTTTGTGCTTTTTTTGGGGGGGGGGGGTGCTGCTCCTCCAAGTGTAAGTTTGCACTGGGAGGATGTAGCACCCAGCTCAAGTGCAAAGCAGCAGCCTCTGTTGCTTCATACTTGGGGGCGTTCCCAGGCCCAGTGTGGTTCCCCCCTCCCAATTGCTGCTGTTGTTTTCCCTGGTCCTGGTGAGGTTTACAACCTCTATTGTCAGACCTGCTATGGCTCCCTCCCCCCCCCCCAAATGACACTGATATTGACTCCACACCCAGTGAGGTTCACAGCCTCTGTTGCCAGGCCTGCTGTAGCTTTTTCCTCTCTCCTTTGATGCTGCTGCTATCTCTGGGCCCAATGAGGCTCCCAGCCTTTGCAGCAGGCCCACTGCAGCTCCCTGCCCATTGCTGCCACCAGTACTGAAGGGGAGGTAAGTGTTTACAAAATGTATTTTTTAAAAAATAGTTTTACAGTGAAGCAAAAGTAGTACTTTCCCCCAAATAGATCTTATTTGTTTTTTGAATATATTTATGTCTTGTTCTCCTAAGTAGGTTCAAAGTGGTTACTACACATGCACACAAATCCAATATATAATGAAGAGTTTTAGAAAAGGCGCCATAATTTTAAAACCTTTATGGATCAAGACAAAACTATAGTTGAGCCAAAGGACCTCTATATTTCTTTGCTGAATCTCAGTGGAGAAGATACTGCCTTCATCTAATTTGGCAGCCCATTTCATTCTTTGCCAGGCTGCAGGTATCCTTAAGGAGAAACAGAAAAGAAACTGACTGGAAGATGATAACGCTCACCTGGGCTCATATGAGGAGAAGCAATCCTTCAAATCTGTGTATCCTAAGTCATAAAAATAAAAAAAAACCCAGCAACTTGAATTGGACTCAGAAACAAACTGGTAACCATTAGACCTGTGGTAATAACACTGTAAGATACAAATGGTCTGGCTGACCCCCATCAGCAAATATGTGTTCTAACTGTATTTCTGGGTTGTTTTTAAGGAATGATCGATGAAATATATATTGCAATACTCTAGTCTCTAGATAACAGTGGCATGGATCAGTGTGGTCAGGCCAGCTATAAAAAGGCATAGCTTGAGACATTCTTATTGATTTAGTACATTTCTATCCCACCCTTCCTTCAAGCAGCTCAGGGTTTCCCCTCCTCCATTTTATCCTCACAAGGTCAGTTAGCGAAACAGTAAGGATCTGAACCTTGGTCTCTCACATACTAGCCCAACTCTATCCACTGGTCCAAGTTGGTGCTTGGCTTGTAATGGAAAAGAGTCAGTCATTCATAGAAATGCCTGCAAGATCTAATTCAAGAGTACCTAATGCCAGAGGCACCTTATCCAAAATGTGTAATGAAATCTCCTTGTGAGGCTCAGAGAGCCAGATTGGAGTACTGGTTAAGAACAGCAGACTCGAATCAGAAGAACCGGGTTTGATTCCCGACCTCTCCACATGCAGCCAGCTGGGTGACCTTGGGTCAGTCACAGTTCTCTCAAAGCTGTTCTCTCAAGAGCAGTTCTCTCAGAGCTCTCTCAGCCCCACCTACCTCACAGAATGTCTGTTGTGGGGAGAGGAAGGGAAGGTCCTCCCCTGAATCTCCCCCATCTTTCCAAGGGGAAGTGTAGCCTTTCTGGCATGGCAGCCTCCAACCACTGATCTCCCCCTGTCCTTCACCTCATTGGCTGCCCCTTTTTGGGGCTAGATTGGACATCTGCCCTTCTGCCCCACCCTCTAGCTCTTTCTCCACCTGAGCCTTCCACTTTAGTGGGCCCTGTTGGGTAGATGGGTGAATTTCTGCCTTTTGTGGCAAGGCTGGGCTGTGAAGTTTAGAGCCTACCCTTGACCAGCATCACTGCCTCAGTGCTGGCTGATGATGTCACTAGTCTGGAATTTGTGGAGTGTCATGGGGTTGGCTCTGGCTAGACAGTGAGGTCTCCACTCCTCCTCCTCAGTCCATCACTGACTCTCTCTCCATACGGGTTCCGGCTTCTTCTTTCCCCCTTGGCATCTGGGGCTCTCAGGGGAGGATTGCCATGTTCCCTGCCAGCCCAGGTGCATCCAAGCCCATTCTGGCCCAAGAGCCAGCATCAGCCCCAGACACTCCTCCTACCTGTGCTCTTAACCTTCCTGACCAACAACATTTCCATCTTGTATAGAATTAGCTTTAGCTCACTCACTCTTAATCTCTTGATCAAGCATCCAGACATGGACCAAGGACTGAGACAGCAGCATGTGGGGCTCAAAGAAGTCTAAGAAATATATACCTCGGTATCATCAGCAGATTAGTACCACTCCAAAGCTATGGACAATCTCATTCAGGGGTCTCACATAACTGTGAAAAAACATAACAGAAAGAACAGGTTACTTTAGCACCCCCGCAATTAGCTCTCAAGGAATAAACAAACCTCCACCTAAGGCATCTCTGTCTTTACTATACTTCTCCTTAGAAATGTTGGAACTGATGTTGACCTGGCCAGCAGTGAGCTATGAGTCATCATAGACTGAAGAACCCTGGCACTGACTTATGGATAGGGTTTGGAATGGTCAACTTGGTGTTTAAGATCGAGACAGAAAATCTGGGACAGAAGTGGAAAAATGAGAGATGGCAAGTAAAAGAAGGGATTGAGAAAATCTTGTGTAATCTGATAGGAGAAAAGCCTGGGCTTCTCAGCTTTCTTCCTGCTACATGCAAAACTACAAATGAGGCTAATGTGGAATAGTTTATGAATATTTACAAGATAAAATGATGAAAAGCAACCAAGAAGCAAACATCATGCTTTGTACTGTAGTTATAAATTAGTTACTTGCATTTTGTTTAGTTTTGTTAGAATTACTGGGAGCATTTGTAGCTCCATTCTCGGTTTAGATTTATTTCAAACATAACTGTGGCTATAGGAACATAAATTCATGTTATATGTGTTTAAAAGGGCTGCTTATGTGAACCCAAATGTGTTTATTAATCATGATTTTTATATTGTTTATATTTTCAATGGCATGTTGGTGTAAACCAAATATATCATTTTCATCTATCAAATGTTTCTCGCAGTGTTAGTCTAACCTGACAACTACCCCCTGTACCTTTATGGAAAACTGACCTCCTGAAAGGAAACTTATGCCTTGATTGATTGAAAAAAATACTTTCTAGAAGAAATAAAATGTACAGAAGAATTAGCAACAAACTTGAACCTGTACTGGCTCTTTTCTTTTTTGCCATCAAGTCACAGCAACTCTGTAGTGTTTTCAAAGCAAGTGATGTTCAGAGGTGGCTTGCCATTGCCTTCCCTCTATCAGGACCCTTGCAATCCTTGGAGGTCTCCCATTCAAATACTGACCAGGGCCAACCTTGCTTAACTTCTGAGATCTGACTAGATCAGGGTATCCTGGGTTATCCTGGTAAGGATGGTGGTTTCTTTACCACAACTCTTTTCTCTTCCTCAAACATGGATACATTTTCCACCTACCTTTTTTGCTATTTCATGCACAATGTGGGGGTTTTGATTAAGCAACAAACAGTACAGTTAAAAGGAATAGGATAAATGGAGTTGAGTAAATTTAAAAGATGGGGGGCTGGAAAATGATTGGTTATTGCTTGGCTTGCCTGTGATTGGTCAGGTTAGGAAGCTGTGGATGGATTGTTGAAAGTTTCAAATTTCTAAGGCTTGGGAGAGTAGGAGCTGGTTAAAATCATTTAGAATCAGTCAGAAGCAGTTATGCAAAGAGAAAGTGTAAGAGATGACAGTGAAAGAAACACTGTTAAGAAAATAGCCCTAGGAATGGCTGCGTATGTGTGGTCAATACAATATAATGGGGAGAAAGGGCTATTGTTTATAAACAAAGTATACATGGGGACAGAGAGTTAATACCACAATTTTTATGTTATTTTTCTTGGCTTGGTATATTTTCAGTTGAATTTTTGTATTATTCAGATCTTAATAAATCTTTTTCTTTTATCATTCCCTATATTCAGCACTTGGTTATATTAGTTACCACACTATGCTAATATCTCCCAAGGTATCTTTGGGGAAATGGAAAAGAAATTTCAAGGCAGCAGTACCATGAACAGACCATGTGTCATGCCCCCTCACCACAAACTGCAAGTACCTTTCCCCAATATGGCTCCCTTCTTTTTTTGTTATGGAAACACTGGAAGAAATGAAGGATAATTTTCTCACAATCCCTTTAGCTCCATATGTGCCAGCAGGTCTAAAAGGAGGAAGAGTCAGTGCATCATTACAGGTACCTCTGGACTATATAGGAGCATGAATATGTGGTGTGTGGCTTTTTCCATTGTTGCCAGGTATTTCTCCCACCAGGGAATGGGAGATCAAAACAATGTCTCCAGTTGGAGACAAGGTCCTCTGCCAGACTATGGGTCTCAGCAGGTGCCCAGTCATGCTGATCTCTGACACCTTCCTAGGGTGGGACCTGGAAATCCTGAAGAATTACAACTGAACTTCAGTTGTATGGAGATCAGTTCCCCTAAATAAATGGCTACATTGGAGGGTGGATTCTATGGCATTATACCCTGTTGAGGTTTCTCCCATCCCCAAATACCTCCCCCGCAGGCTGCACTGCCAAAATCTCAGGAGGTTGGTAGCCCTAGTTCTGCTGCTGTGGTCAGAGTTTTGTATTATTCCAAATTCACTACAAGAATCTGTGCTATGCTTGTTTTGAATGGCTGACATGATCAAAGCGTGTCACACAAATCAGTGAGTGTTTTTAAGGGACATTCACTGGGAGAATTCATAAACACAAAAGTGCAGTCACTTGGTGACAAATGCTTATATATACTCTGTGTTTGAAAATTTATCCTGCAGTGCTTATTTGCACTATTAGATCTCATAGAAATATGAGCATTTCATTTACCAAATATACTTGATACTGTCCAAACCCATGCAGCTTGTCTGAGTTTAAAACACTCTTTATGTGATATGGAGAAACTCATTGAAGGAGCAAGAATAAATCACTGGAAACGTCATGAGTGTATTACTGTGCTGACAGCTGCTCCACGGAATCTTGGCTGTAGTATGACAGCTCCCAACACATCACAGGTAATTCACAGCTAGACATTGTTCTTAGTAATCCTTGTTATTGTTTTTTCCTGCTTAATATAGTTGAATTTGCATCTGCTTCTTCTTTAGTCTAAAAACTCTGCACCAATTGAATTTAAACCAAATGACTACCTATAATTTAGCAGTATGGGGAAGGGAGAAAAGGTCTGATCTTGGGTAAAATTTTGAAATAGCTTTTTAAAAGATAATTATAGAAACAAGGACAGTTCAGTAAATATTTTTAACCTGATAGCTTAGGTGGAACCCCAAACCCTTCCTTTGGTCCTTGAAGGTTACCATGAAAAGTAATATTACAGATAGAGCTCCCATGATATGGGTGAAAAGCATATGATGTAGCCAGCTTCACCAAACTAAGCAGATCTGCATTCCAGAATTCCCAAGCCAAAAATACACATGAAAATTGTTGTTTTGGGCTGTTACTGTGATTTTCTGGAATGGTTAAACTAATCTGGGGTTTGTAGGTCTCATGAAAAAAAATCCCCAGAAAAATCCAATTTGTTTTTCATGTTTAGGTGTTTGCCATCAGCAGCAGCAGGGATCTTGTTTTTCTTTGATTCACAGAATTTTCCAGGCAGTGGCCTGGGGAAGGCAATTCTGGGCTGGCACAAGCTGGGCACAGAGTCTAGCACAGCTGTGAGTCTGACTGGCTCTTTCTCCTTCCCTCCATCCTTTGTTGGGGGCAGGGCCCCTTTCCTCTTTGCAGATAGGATGTCTGAAGGCACCTTGCTAAGGGCCCTGTAGAATTGAACCCCTTGGTCCAATCCACTTGAAACTGGGGGTGGGGGTTATTGGACAGGCAGCAATAGCTCTCATGCAATTTTGGCGTCATATGGTTGAAAAACAGCCATACCAGCTTCCCTGAACAAATCTCCTCAGAGGGAATAATGCAACCTGAATTCTGGACTCTTGAAAAAGCCTGAATCTGAAATGCTAATGGGGGTCCTGATGCTGTTGAATAGTAGTATTTATGCCCTTCCTGAAATCCGAATCCAAATAGTTCCACAGTGATATCAAAACGTATGTGGGTAAAGTACTGTCAAGTCACAGGTGACTTATGGTGACCCTTGCAAGGGGCTTTCAAGGCAAGTGAGAAGCACTAGATGAACTGGGTAGAATTTGCAGTAAATTTATTTGGAACAACAAAAGACCCAGAATTAGACTGAAAATATTACAAGAGAAAAAAGAAAGAGGTGGATTTAGTTTCCCAGTTGGGTGCTCTACTATAGAGTTGCTGCGTTGGTATGGATAAGGGAATGGATCACATTAGAAAATACAAGATTATTAAAATAGGAGGGATATAATTTACCATTGGGATGGCATGCTTATATTTATTATGAGAAAGAAAAAATACATTCAATATTTAACCAACATATGATAAGGGGAGCCCTAATGAAAATATGGAGTTTGATAAAAATAAGATATTACGATAAGATTCCAAAATGGGTCTCACCTATAGAAGTGGTAACCAAACCTTCATTGATAACCAAATTGAAAATAATAACATACGAAACTTTACTAGATAAAAATAACAAACTGAAACCAGAAGAAAATTGTATATGGGAAAACTTAAATCTGATGTGGTGGGAAAAAATGCAAATTAAATCAAGGTTTAATAAGGATCGTAAAGCTGGATTCCAGAAAGAACAGAATGAATTAGATTAAATATGGTTATCCTCGAGAAACTGTATAACCTGTTATTAGAAGAGTACATGTTGGATGAACAGGTTAAGGCAACTATGATTCAATGGATGAAAGACTTTGGTCATAGCATCAAGATAGATCACTGGACTAGAACTTGGAAAACCTTAAAGTTCATGAGAAGAAATATAAAGAATATATTTTGAAGATGTTCCACAGATGGCACTGGACACCAGATAAAATTGCAAAATGTTATAAAAATGTATTTAACATCTGTTGGAAACGCAAGAATAAAGTGGGAACGTACTAGCATGTATGGTGGGAATTAAAAAAAATCCAAAAGTATTGGCAGGAAATATACCAAATGATATATGAAATTACAGGTATAAGGACACAATTTAATCCAAAAGTTTTTCTACTAAATATGCCCCTAGAAGATTATGATAAAGAAAAGAGATACCTTATAGTGTATATACTAACGGCAGCTAGAATATTGGTGGCTAAGAATTGGAAAGGGGAAATGTTACCCTCAAGGGAGGAGTTAATACAAAGATTACTAGAAGTGGCTGAAATGGACAGATTGAATCTATTACTACAGGGGAAAGATCTTGAAACATTTATAAAAAGATGGAATATACTCTATGTATGGCTAGGTCATAACGAGAAAAAATAGACTTGAAATAATATATGTACATGTAACTTAAGTCTTGAGGCAGTGGCTTGTAGGTGCTCTGCCTTAGATATGGAAAAGTGTAATACATGTAAAGACATGATTTAGAGCTAAGTGTAACGGAGTTGATTTTCTTTGTTATAAATGATTTATGAATGTCTTTTAAGGTGATTGTTGTAACTCTTAGAAAATGAAAATAATTTGTTTTTTAAAAAAGGCAAGTGAGAAGCAGAGGTGGTTTGCCATTTGCTTCCTCTGCAGACTCTTCCTTGGTGGTCTCCCATCCTTGTACTCACCCTGCTTAGCTTCCAAGATCTCATGAGCTCAGGCTATATCATGCTACCTTTCCTCCCATATCAAGACTTACAGAGTAGAAATTAGGTACATGTCATGACAAGTTAGTATTTCACAACCTTTTTAAAAATTTATTTATGATTTTTCAATATAAACATATCACATGCATAAAACATTCTTATACATTTTTATGAGCCTATTTTCCTTTTTTCCGATCTATTTCACAACCTTTACCTACTTGACATAGATGTCGAAAATGAGATAAACACATGACACAAACTTTAGCTCTTATGATGGGAAAGATATCCAAATAACAGACAGATGTTCTGAACTCCTCTTCTGGAGTGAATGGGACATACACAACAAACATGCACTACTGTTTCCTTCAGCAGTTCTGACAAATTTCATTAGGGTTTGTGCAAGAAAACTTCCCAGCGGCTATATAAAGCTCATGTTTTCCTACTGGGGCTGTGATAATCCATGTAGATTTTTAAAAAGTTTACCCAGATTTTTTACGCTTACCCAGATCCAAGGGTTGTGGGAAGATAATTAAAACATACAAAAATAGCAATTAAAAATGCAAAATCGAGAATATAAAAACATATTGTCCTAGGCTGCGGTCACACTGGAGGCTTGGTGCAATCTGGTGGTGCCTCCATTTGCAGTGGTTTAAATCATAGTGGGAAGGGATGACCAGACAGCACACCCTGAAGCAGCTCCTCCATGCACCAGTCCCATGCTAAAGCATCAACATTATGGCACCACAACCATGGAGTGAGGCCCTTGCTGGCCATGGGGGTAGCTCATGTTCATATGTGCTTATGTGCACATCCCTACTGGGTGGGGGGAAAAACATGACTGAGATGGAAGTGACTGTTCCCACTTCCCATCCAGCATCCATTCACGACAGGGGATTTAGACATCGGGGAGAGCAGAGTGGAAGTGCTGGCAAATGTAAAGACCGGACTTTCCCCAGTGTCAGCAAATTCCACTTTCAGGACGGGATGGACCCAGGTGCCAATGACTGGGGCATGGAAGGCAGATGTTGCTGTCTGGTTGTGCTCTTTAAATCCACAAAGGTAACACAACTACATCAGCATGAACTGCTCGTGTGACCACAGCCCTGTTCTAAAACAGGTGAGTTTTAGGCATGACAAGAACAATTGAAAAAATAAAGTCAGAGGTACTGAATAACTATTTACAAGTGACCTCAGCTGAGGCCTAATATTTATCTGCCCAAAATTTCTTTGGAATCTAATCAATAAATTGACCTCTCTGGCATACCATGAGGTAGCAACTCTCAGTTTCAAACATGTTTTTGATATCAGTATCTCATTATGTAAGCTGTGTCTCCAGTGCATCTATCTAAATAGAAGAAGAGTAAACAAGTTTTTATTTCAGGCTATAATACTTCCAGCATTTACAATTTCATATCACCTCTTGATTTGAGTCCAGTAGTACCATAGAGACCAGGGGCGTAGACTTTTGCAAATTCTGGGGTGGGGGTGGGGGCTCTTTAGCATGAAGCATGCTCGCTGGGGCGATGTCCCTCCCCCGCCGGGAAACCTCCACGCCTCCCTGGGCCCTTCTGAGGCCTGCCAGCCGCTGCTGCTGGGGCCTCTCTTTCCCCACCCACTCCTTCCCTCTCCCTTCGCTGGGAAAAGAGGGAGGGAGAGGGAAGGATGGAAGAGTGGCCAGGTGGGGGGGGGGGGGGAGAGGCACCGGCAGCAGCAGCTGCCGGCCTCGGAAGGGCCCCGGGAGGCGCGACGGCAGGCGCTATGTTTTCCCGGAGGGGCTCAGTCCCCCCCGGAAAATTTCGGGGGAGGCTCAAGCCCCCCCGTAGTCTACACCTATGGTAGAGACTGACAATATTTTCAGCGTGTAAGGTTTCAAAAGTCAAAGCTACCATCAGCTGACGAAGGCAACTTTGAATCTTGAAAGCTCATACCCCGAAAATCTTTCTGTTCTCTAAGTGTCTTGAAGGCTACCTTCTGAAAGTATTGCCTCGTAAAACCTTTTGGTTTGTCACCTAAACAGATGGCACCCAGTACAGTCCAACCCTTGTGGTCTGCATTTTCATTTCATAATATCTTATTTGGTCTGCTGAGTGATTCTTAATTGCTTCTACGTTAGTTTAATATCCCCAAAGGCTTTCCCCATTCTGTGTATCACTTTATCTTCACTTCCTTGCCCTGTTGCTGCTAAAATACAACAGACCATCAACTTTCAGTTGCATAATAGATTTCTCAAAACTGGTTGTTTCTTTGAAAGAGAGAAATAAAATAGCCATGTTTTTTCAACCAATGGGTTAAAATTAAGTCAAAAGAGTTTTCGGCTAAATTTTAGGAAGAACTTCCTGACAGTTAGAGCCATTCCTCAGTGGAACAGGCTTCCTAGGGAGGTGGTGGGCTCTCCTTCTTTGGAGGTTTTTAAGCACAGTTTAGATGGCCATCTGACAGTAATGTTGATTCTGTGAACTTAGGCAGACCATGAGAGGGAGGGCAGGAAGGGTTGCCTCAGTGCTTAGTTCTTGTGGCCCTTTCTTACACACCCTGATCTCCATGTTGGTGTCAGGAAGCAATTTTTCTCCAGGCCAGTTTGCCCGGGGATCCTGGAGGTTTTTGGTCATCTTCTAGGCATGGAACAGCGGTCACTGGGGGTGTGGGGTGGAGGTATTTGTGATTTTCCTGCATTGTGCAGGGGGTTGGACTAGATAACCTTGAAGATCTTTCCAGCTCTATGATTCTATGTTAAAACAATCATTCTAATAACTAAAACAATGCAACTGTAGAAGTTCAGCATAACCTTTGTGATATTATTTTTTCCTAGATACTTCTTGGAAAACTATGTAAGTGAAAAGATGTATTTTGTCTTTATTAATCATTTGTCTCTTTAATGAAATTAAAGTACCACTAGTAAATGTACTGCCCTGACCTGGACAGCCCTTGCTAGTATGTGAATGGGAGACCTCCAAGGAATACCGGGGTTGTGACATGGAGGCAGGCTATGGCAAACCACCTCTGAATGTCTGTTGCCTTGAAAACCCTACAGCAGGGGTGTCAAACTCATTTGTTATGAGGGCTGGATCTGACATAAAAGGGACTTTGTTGGGCCATGCCATGTGTATCATAAAATATAAAGCCAGGAACTGAGATGTAAACTTTATAAAGGACACAAACACAATTAAAGATATTTTTAAAAAACTTAAAATACAAATATGCTTAAAACATTAACACTCATAATATCTGGTTTATTTATCTGATGCCCCCAGGCTGCCTGGAGTGGGGAACAAACCCTTTCCCTAGCCCACTGTCATGGTCAGTGGTCTGCACTTAGGACCCAGAGGAAAACATTAAATAGCTGGACATCATGAGCTTTGCAAGCCAGCACAACCTCTCTGAAGAAAAAAAACCTGCCTTCCCTTCTAGCCGGAGCTCTGGCAGCTGCTGCACTGATGAAGACCCAAAGAGGTGGGGTGTTTGGAAACCCAAAGCACAGGCACCAGCGTGCTCAGCACCTCCTGCCACATGCAGCTAACAGCGAGGGGCAAAAAGAGGAACTTTCGAGAGGACACAAAAGAGGAGCCACAAGTTGGTGGGGCAACCTCTGACTGATGCCACAAGTGAGAGGGAGGGGTGTACGCCTGAGTCTCCCTTCAAAAATGCTCCCATGAAGCTGATTAATAATAAAACACATGAGAGAGGCAGCAGCACTGAGATTAAAAGACACTCATGTGGCTGGGTGGGAAAGAGACCTCTCTCACACACACACTCACTGCTTCACCCACCCACCAGAAAGAGCCATGTGGTTCCACACCTGCTTGCTCCCCCCCCAAGCAGCTCACTAGAAACAAATCCAAGTATTCTAGAAACAAATCCAGTCAGTGGAGCTACAGAAAAAGGCATACATATTCTAAAGCCAAGAGACTAATATACAGGGCTCCGTTGGGGCCGGAGTGAACTGGAGCGCCACTCCGGGAGAGAAGGGGCCGAGGGGCGGGCACATAACAAAGCCCCACCCCCCAGCAGAAAGCCTCCCCCGTTCACCCCCTCCCTCCCCCAGTCACCTTCCCTGGGGCCGCGGCTGGCCACCGGCCCCACAAACGAGCCCCGTCCCGCCCCCAGTCACCTTCCCCGGGGCCGTGGCTGGCCGCCGGCCCTGCAAAGGAGCCCCGTCCTGCCCCCAGTCACCTTCCCTGGGGCCGCAGCTGGCAGCTGGCCCCGCAAACGAGCCCCGCCCCGCCCCCAGACGCCTTCCCCGGGGCCGCGGCTGGCCGCCGGCCCCGGGAAATAAACTTTCCCTCCCCCAGTCACCCCCCCTCCCTCCCCCACTCAACAGTTCCCTGGGCCCAAGGGAGGGAGAAGCCGGGCCTGAGTGGCTTAACAACACTCAGGCCCAAGCAAGGGGGGGAGGGAAACGCCAGCCCCAGTGTGGGGAGAAGCGCCCCTCCCTTCCTTCCCTCTCTCCCCCCACCTACCTACCTGTTCCTTCCTTCCCCCCTTCCTCCCTCTCTCCCCCCTTCCTTCCTTCCTTTCTTCTCTCTCTCTCCCCCCACCTACCTACCTACCTACCTTCCTGTTCCTTCCTTCCCCCCTTCCTCCCTTTCTCCCCCCTTCCTTCCTTCCTTTCTTCTCTCTCTCCCCCCCAACTACCTACCTACCTTCCTGTTCCTTCCTTCCCCCCTTCCTCCCTCTCTCCCCCCTTCCTTCCTTCCTTCCTTTCTTCTCTCTCTCTCCCAACTACCTACCTACCTTACTGTTCCTTTCTTTCTTTCTTCCTTCCCCTTTCTTCCTCCCTCCTTCCTTCCTTTCTTTCTTCCTTCCCCCCTCCCTCCTTTTTTTTCTTTCTTTCTTTTCTCTCCCCCACCTACCTACCTTCCTTCCTGTTCCTTTCCTTCCTTCCTTCCCCCTCCCTCCCTCCCGTCTGGCCTTCTGACACACTGCCCATGACGTCATTCCGGTGACGTCAGGGGGTGTGGCATATGCAAATGAGTTATGCTAATGAGCTCCTGCACCTTTTTTTTTACGAAAGGACCCCTGCTAATATACCACAGGGAATAAATATTATTTTTCTAATATATTAGGTTGACCCTTCAGGTTTTGGTAGCATTTTCAATCATGGCTTTATGGAAGAGACAGACACACACACACACAAAATGCAGCCAAAATAAAACAATTAATCCCAAACACAAACAATTTGCAAGCTTGCAGGACTGCTCTGAAACAAAAACTTGCCTTCCCTTCCACCCGGGGCTCTGGCAGCCTGGCGCACTGAGAAAGTTCTGAAGAGGTGGGTGGTGTGGTGTTTGGAATCAGCTGGAAAGAACAGGCGCCAGCATGCTCAGCGCCTCCAGCCACACACAGCCAGCAGCAAGGGGCAAAAAGAGGGAATTTCGAGACCACACAGAAAAGGGGCCATTAGGTGGGTGGGCAGCCTCTGACTGATGCCACAAGAGAGGTAGAGGGGTGCGTGCCGGAGTGTCCCTCCAAAAAGGCTCCTGCTGATTAATAATACAACATATCAGGGAGGCATCAGTTCCAAGATTAAAAGGCTCACGCCTGGCTGGGTAGGAAAGAGACTTCTCTCCCTCTCCCTCTAGCTTCCCACTTTACTCACCCACCCACCAGGAAGAGCCACGTGGTTCCACACCTGCTCGCTCCCCCCCCCCCAGCTTTTGCCACCCTGCACTGACTGGACTAGCTGATTTTTATATTACCTGCTTGCTCTTAACAATGAAGCCACGTTTAATCTTTAATTCTGTCCTTTACTGATTAATAACACAACACACTAGGGAGGCAGCTTGCAGGCTGGATTAAAGCCCTGGGCAGGTCAGTTCCAGCCTACCGGCTGTATGTTTGACACCTCTACCCTACTGGGTCACCATAAGTCAGTACTTTACATTGCCAGTAAATGTACTATTCAAGAAATTAAAAGACATTGTCAATTAGAAACAGTGGCACTCAAGGACAGCTGTGGACTTTTGAGGAATGCAACCAAACTTCTTACTTTGTTTAGTCGGTAAACAATGGTTGTTCACAAATGTTTTTAGCCTTTGAGGGAGTGAGCCTAAGCTCAGAAGTAAGTACCATACTATTCACTGGGGCCTTCTTCTAGGAAAGTATCCTGAGAATTACACTGTAAATGTAGTGGTTAGGAAATACTGTTCAAAAGGGCTTGTCATCCCACTCTGTCTTTTGAGTTGTAGCCTGATAAGTCATTTCTATTTTCTGCTTGTAGCCTGACAAGTCATTTTTATTTCCTTCTCATTGTGTTGTAAGAACACAACAGAGGGATAGAATAATCAGCCATCATCAGGCACTTTGTAAATTACCAAATTAAAAAATTAAAAATGAAGTTAATGTTAGATTATTTCAAGCCATTTTAAGAACAATGCCAGAACAATTTAAAAGCTCTTATCATGAAAGAGTGACACAAAGTTAAGGCTTCTTGCTTACTTCCAAGTAGAATATCAATACTTTAGGGTGGGGTGGGGGGTAGCTTGTGCTATCAGACATTGTGTGACTGAAAATTTATCCAGAATAGATAGTAGCCAGATCATTATCGTTTTGAAAGACTTCACCACATTGGAGAGTTCACTGAACTCCCTTTTCTAGAAATTTATGGTGTCCTGCTATGATGGCTTTATTTGTCAAGAAGATGAAATATGTTGAATAATCCTAGGAAGGAGTGAAGATCTTGTTTGCATCTTGGTATCTGGCACTGTCTGGCTTTCTTCAGTCAGGCTGCCTTTGCAGAGATCCTGGGCCCTTGGGCTTGCTAGCCTGGAGAGCTGGAGATGAAGCCATGAAGCTTGTACTGAGTGGACTGGTTGATCCAGCAAGGCTGGGTGGGTGGTCTGGGTGGTGATCTGGGTGGTGATCTGGCCCAGGCTGGGTGGTGATTTTGTCTAGCTGCACTGCTGGCAGGTGCTGGAGTTCCTGAGGTTGTGCTGTGCTCTGGCCAGGATCCTGTGAACTAGTACTCAGAGCACTGCTCAAGATCCATGGTGGGGTTGAGCACAGCCAGTCTGGCACTTCACCTCCATCTGATGCAACCATTTCTGCAGAGCTGGGGCAGGTCGGGGGGGGGGGGTATGGACCCAGTTTAATGTCTTACCCCATGGAAGCCTGGTGGCTATCTCAGAAGTTGGTGGTGAGGTCTTCTTTGCAAGGTCTGGCAGAGTGGCCTCTGGCACTGCTGGCACATTGTTACCAGATCCCTTCGCATGGCCAGGTCCTCCTTGTTTTCCCTTGTCCTCTTGGCTCCTTTCCTCGAGGACTCCAAGTCACTGGACTGGTCAGAGGAGATGAATGGCACTATGTATTACTGTTACCTGGTCATCTGTTGAGTGATGTCTGTATTGGAATGTTTGGTTAATATAGCAGAGTTTGCCCAGTCATAGAAATGTGATACTGCATGCACTAAAGAAATCTCTCAATAAATATATTACAAAAAGTTAAAAAATACATTTATTCAAATAGATTTAGTTCACATTCAGGTTGCAGCTGAAAGGAGAGAGAAGCCTAATCTAAAGAGTATTTTCCCTATCACAAATGGCCAGCTAATTTGGCATCATGGGCATAGGCATTATTTCTATAGGAGAAACCTGTAGAGATATGTGACTCCATGAAAAGCCATGTGAATAATGAGAAGTACAAAGACGGGGGTGGGTGGGTAAGAGGACAGCTCCCAGGGTAAGACCAAGAGCCATCCCATTCAAGGAGACACTTATGCACACTTTGAAAGACTTCACCACATGCACACTTTGAGTGATGTAGCACCGCCCCCCCAATGCCAGTTTTGTGTAGTGGTTAAGTGTGTGGATTCTATTCTGGGAGAACCGGGTTTGATTCCCCACTCCTCCACTTGCAGCTGTTGGATTACCTTGGGCAAGCTATAGTTCTGTCAGAGCTGTTCTCTCAAGGACAATTCTGGAAAGAGCTCTCTCAGCCCCACCTACCTCACAGGGTGTCTGTTGTGGGGAGAGGAAGGGAAAGGAGGTTGTAAGCCACTCTGAGACTCCGAGTTAAGGACGAGGTATAAATCCAATCTCATCATTATCTCACCATCAATGTCCAGATATGCTGAGTCACTCAGTCCAACAGCCAGATGCAGCGCTTCAGTATCCTGGGACACTGATACTGAAAACTGCAAGTGAACAGTTCTGTTTCTTGACCCTGCTACGTGATTGATCAAATTATGGCTAAAAAGCTTTTTCTTCCTCCATGCTAGACTTCCCTGTTCAAACTAAGCTATGAAATTTTATAAAGAAACTAGTAGTGTCATTTGACAAAGTGGTACAAAGAGTATACTTTAATACAAATCTAAAAATCAGGATTCCTTGATTTAATCAATTTTCACACACATTACTAAGTTTATGACCAGAACAAGGGCATGTAGCTTAATTTTTCATGCCCCTCTTACATTGCTCTGTAACTGTTCATTTTTGAAAATGTCTCTCTGGGGAAGCAAACTGATATAGATCTCTAAGAATACAAATGAAGTCTGACCCCTCACTCCCCAAAAACTTATTTATCACCAACATTTAAACACAATGTCAAATCATCCCCAATACAAATAGAAAAATAAGTGAGAAGCTGAAAGTTGTCCTAGAGGAATGAAATGCCTTCTGCAGCTAAATTTTCCATTTTGTTTCAAAATGTACTAAGGACGTATGCTTTATCCAAATTATAAACTTGGGAATTTGCTTCATCACTATTTCTCTGAAATGGCAGTGGTTGTATTATTAAAAATATGAATGTGATATTTCAATGCCCTTGGGCAACTACTCTGGAGTAGGAATGGGCACAAAACTAAGGTTCATCACAAATTTTGGCTGGTTCATGGTTCTCAAAGCAATGTTCATAAACTGAAGAGCCACCACGAACTTCCATACATTTTGATGCCATTTGTGGCAGTTCATGAACAGCAGAAAGCAGAGGTTTAAATGGCTCTGAGCCATTTAAGCCCCAGTTTTCTGACGTTCACAAAAACAGCTCAGCTGTTTGCTTTAAATGGCTCCATTTAACCCCCTGCTTTCTGCTTGCCGTCAAAAGCAGTGGTGAGCAGAAAGCAGGAGGTTAATTGGCTCACAAACCAATTCAAACTGTTTCGATTCATGAACTAGTGTATCAGTTCATGGTTCAGCCACAAAACAAACTGTTCCATATTTAACTACATGCAACATGCATCTTAATTTCTTTCAGATGCAAAATATTGTAAAAATTCAGCAACAACCACTGTTTTGGTTTAACTTTCAAGTAGATATATTTATAATTTTTAATTCCAGTCTGTGTTTGTTTATTAAAGGTCTTCCTGGCTGAAACATCATATAAAAACTCTAAGTAATTTTATTACCCAATTATAAACCCTGGTAAAGAAGGTGTGAAATGAAAGCATCAACAGCTGAGTTCACTGGCAAATACTGTAATAGTCTTTAAAGGAAAGGCTGCAGCCAGGAAGCCATGGAGGTTCCAGACTTCCAAAAGCAAACAGACAATTAGTAAAGAATGTCACTTTTTTAGAAGTTTTAACTTTACTTAGAGTCTTGCAGTTCTGAGTCATGCCACAAGAAGACATATTCCAGATTCAGTTGCTTTTGGTGACTTTTAGTAACTACTCTGAAAGAGTTTTGGCAACTCATATAAAAACCTCTTGTAAAAACATCTGAAATTCCTATAAAAACAATCTTGGGAAAGCAAAAAACAAAATGTAGTTATCACCAGTTAAATTGTGAATAAATAGGAAGTATGATCATGCCAAAAAGGCATCTGTAGGAGTATTTAACAAGGGAACAATTTCTACACTTGATGGACATCTGTGGCTTGCATAATAAACATCAGATGTTAAATAAATGATAGATGAGTTGAATTGAAAGAGAGGCCTTTACTCAGCCAGTACCAATTTTAGTTTCTCCCACCTGTAATATATAATATAAGTTTAGCTCACACCCATTTCTTGCTGAGTGATATCAGCTGAAACCATTTCAGATAACCAGGACAAGACTATGTCTTTATCTGCTTGTATATATTCTGACTACAGTCAAACTAGCAATTCGCTAGGGGAGCCAAAAGTATCACATTTCATCTGTTTTCTGCAGTAGGGCATCTTTTGCCAATCCATTTTATTTTAAATAAACTATACAACAGCTGTTACACTGCAAAGATTTTTTGGTCAACAAATAGTTTGACAGACTGCAACAACTGGCAGAAAACAACACAGGTCTTATCTTGGCATAGAATCTGAGGGTAGTTAATAGCTGAAAAAAGAGAATGGCAGATGGATTTTCACTCAGACTGATCCTTGTAAGAGACAGATTCTCCAACATCCTTCAACAGCTTGTTGAATGCTGTTTTGGCATACTGAAACTTGGTATTATTCAGTCTCAGCACCTTGTGTCAGATTGTTGTAACAAGAGTCACATACCAGTGGCAGAGTAATGTGCCTGAGATGTTTGAAAGATCTAACCAACTTGGCAAGTTCTTTGTTTAAAGCAATTTCTTGGGAGTTATTCATCAGACTTTCACCTTTACACCTCACCAAAACTACACTTATAAGTGATAACAGGCTATTTTCCACATTACAGTGTACTGAATTATTCATTTGAAATATTTATAAACTGTCTCCTCAGTAAGTTATCTAAGCATACAACTAAAAATTACTGCCTAGCTTTAAAAAAAACAGTAAAAATAAAATTCTTTAAAAAATAATGAACAGGAATTTAAACATCACAAAATCTTAGAGGTCCACCTTCAACAAAACTCCAAACCTGAGAAGTTCCCCAAACTTAGGTAAATAAGAAGCTTTGGCACCAGGGGAGGGGAATTCCATAGGTGACTCACTGCAAGAGAAAAAACCAACCACTTTACATCTGAAGACAAGAGGTGACTTGAAGGAATGCCTCCATGATCATAATACTCAGATAGGTACCCTGTTTCTAGTCCCCTCAGGACTTTAGAGGTAGAACTGTAACATATTGCCTAAAACTTGATCAATTAGCTGATCTCTGGATGAACACAGAACTGCAGTTATCCAGTTTCATGATATTAAATGATGAACATGGAAGAGATGTTTGAAGAGATTAATGGAAAAATGGAAAGATTAGTAAAGATCCAATGGAGAGCTAATCTGTGTTTATCTTTGCAAATTCATAAAGTTATGAAGGCATTTATAGGAGATAACAAGATATATATATATATATAATATATAGGAGATAATGTGCTGTTGAGTGAGAGTGCTTCAGAACACTTGCATACATACAAATACAGATTGCTACAGAATGCAAAGCCCTATGTCGCCTTGGACCCTCATATCTGCAGGACCATTTTTCTTCCTATGTTCTACCATGACAGTTTTACTCATCTGTTCAAAGCCTTCTGCAGGATCCACTCTGCAAATGGGCAAGGTCAACAGCCACCTGTACATGTGCATTCTTGGCTGTGGCCTATCTTACAGAATGGCCTGCCTGAGGAGGTCAGGAATAGAGTTGCCAACCCCCCCCCCCCCCAGTGGAGGTGGGAGTCCACCACCACCAGGCCCTACCCCTTGCTGCCAATCAGCTGGCTGGTGGGGAGACTTAGCAGGAGAGAGAGAGGGAGACCCAGGTGACATTGCTGATGATGTGGTGATGTCACCTGGCAAAAAGTCTATGGTAGAAGCCACTTTTATCAGAGTTTTTGCCCAAATACCAGAGTGCTGCCACAATATCATAGCATGATGATGTCACTCTAGTACGTGCTGGAAATGATGTAAACACATTGCCAGTGACATCGCTTCAGTCTCCCTCCCACTTCTGATAAGTCCCCCCCCATCCCCCACTGGTTGCCAGGAGGGACCTGGCAGCCCTAGTCAGGAAGGCTCCCATGCTTCTATCATTCCACAGACTATGAACAGAATTGTTCAGTAGGGCATTTCTGCAAAGGTGGGAGGGCTATGCTATAACATAATGGCTCAAGAAGGTTCTTTGTAAAGGACTGTGGTCTGTATATAGGATGTATTATCTGTTGTATGAATTATCCTGCTGTCGCTGCATTATTTTCTTCTGATGGAATACAATTTTCTGCACTGTATCTGCATTCTGTATCTTGTTGCAGATTTAAGTAATCCTAGTCCTAGCATACTGCTTATTAGATGTCTCATCTTATTGATTGAATCAATTAACACTGTGCAATATACTTTGAATCTCCATAAGAAAGGTGGACTATAAATATAGTAAATATCAATCAATAAAATTACTTTTTTAAAAGTCTGGTGAGGCCCTCTAACTGAGGGTGTAATACTGTTCAGATAAAATTAGCTCTTAAACGTATCCTTTTAATAGTAAAACTATCTTTTGAAATTGAAATGTGGAGACTACATTATAGGTTATCCCATGGTTAGTTTCAAATTAGGATAGTGTTCCATGTCTATTATATACATAAAATAAAATGCATCTATTGGCAAAACACCTATAGTGAAAAAAGAACTATGTTTAAGTGACCCCATCTTTCAAGCTGACCGTGCACACTATTTTGCATGAGCTTTCCAATCCAAATGCAGCACTGGCAAACATCCTGGGACTGCTGGTCAGAAGCATCCATTTCAATAAACGTCATCAGACTCATGGTGATGGTGTTGGAGAGAAAGGGAAATGCAGTCCAGGAGATACTGCAAGAGGCAGGGCAATGGAGAGAACTTGGCGGGGTGTGTGTGTGTATGGAGAATCATGTGCCTGAATTGCCAAATAGCAGCAGATGGAGAGATCTAAAGGGGAAAAACATTAAGGATTTACAAGCAAGTTGTTCATTCTTCCAGGTTTCAAAGATCCAGTGCAACTGAAGTGTATTGAAAAGGTACAACAGTGGTGTCTGACAACAGTAAAACAAGTCTACAGGGCACGTAAATGTGGTGCAGAGAGAGTTGACTCCTATGCAGGCTCCCTTTAAAGTAAGATGGCTGTAAATGCCAGGCGGGAATGAGATTAAAAATGCAACAGGTGAATAATATGGAAAGCATCAAGCACAATACTGAAATATTGAGGCTCACCTGGCAGGTAAGCCAACAAGCCATATGGAAGAATTAGGTCAGTCTGTGTTTTATGGCAATAGGCCCTAAACTCTCAGTTTATTATGTTAGGCTAGGTATCGTTTTAGCATATACTAAGGGAGTTTCAATTCATTAAAAAATGTGATTCTTTTAGATTCATTAATACATTTAGTTGTTTTCATTTTTCTGTTATTTGCAGTGACTGCATCTTATTTCCATCCAATTGGGTTAATGTTTGGGGGAACTGTACTCCTTCAGTGAAGAGATCCTCTCTGCTAACTCATCGGAGGAAGGCAATCAGCTCTGCAAGCAATTAAGAGTCTTGCTTGCAGAGCAGGCAGAGGCAGACATTTGACACCCACAGATGGCAGGCAACCTTCAATAGCTGGTACTGTAGGAAAAGCAAGGGTCACAGGCTTGCATCTTGAGAGGATCAAGATCAGGGCTGAGATTCTCTTGCTAGGTCTTTCTAGATGCCTTGATTTATGATCACAAGGTTTCACTTGTCCCTGAAAGAGAAGGTATTGGAGGGAGAACAGTGCTATGGTGGTGGTGGGGGGATGCCGGGGGGGGGGGGGAATGCCAGGAGACTTGCACTACAGAGTGAGGCATTTGGACCAGAAAGAACAGTGAGTCTTGCTGGTGCCTCCAAGATTAGGCATGTGACTTCAGGGGGAGAAAGCAAAAAAAAAAAAAAAAAAGCTGGGGAGGTGTCCAGGTACATGAGCCTACCTCTGGAGTGAGGGAAAAAACATGTTCAACACTCTGAATACCCCACCCTGCAGAGAGCCTTGAGAGCAGCAGTTTGTTGACATCACAGTCTACTGACCCTGGCATTTTCCAGATTGCCCTAATGTTCCATTTTCATCCCCCTACGTTACCATTTCCCCCCCCCCTGTATCCAGACACCTTCATTAACATCCCTGTGCTGTCCCAGGTTTTCCTCCTCTACCCCCCCTTCTTTCCTAAGCTAGTTTTTCCCATTCTTCCCCCCGCATTGTGGAATGAATTTGCAAAATAGCTTGGAATCTAAACATTTTTTCCACTCTGTGGATTACCACCCAAACCCACCCAGAAAAGGCAGGTTTGGGTGGTGAACGTTTTTTAAAAAATTGCATGCCAGCATTTCAGCTCTGGAGGGCACCTATGCTGAAACAGATGGCCAATCCCACTGGGAGGCCCAACACCAGCAGCCAATCATTGCTTTCCCATCCCTTCATTCTCAATAAAGAGCAAATTCTAGCATGCCCCTGGGCACTATTTTCAAATGCATTTTGCAGTGCATACAGCTAGAAAAAAACATGCAATTGATGGAAACAAGCTAAGTACCTGATACAAGTCAGGTAAAGAAATTTAAAAAAAAACAAAATGGGGGGGAGCCAATGAGAGAGAATGCTCAAATGCCGGAAAAGAGGCAACCAAAAAGGGGTGAGACACGTACACCAGGTACGACTCTTAGGTTTTGTGTGGTGGGCAGGGAATGTACTTATAAGGGAATTTCTCAGCCCACTTGAGGCTGCTGAAGTGCTGCAACACTTCAGTGCATGTGCACGGTACTATCCCCCCCCAAAAGCGGAAAACCAATCCACAATGTGAATGTGAACAGATGGAACACTGAGGGGGGGCAAAATGAAGAAAACATGTAAGGATGTAAGGATTGCACCAATAGCACAATCATTGGAACCCCCACAACACCGATGAAAACCTGGTAGGTGGCTGCAGACCGGAAAATGCCCATTTCCTTTTCAGCATTACCCACAATCAGTTAGGAGCAGGAATAGCAGACATTCACTCTCAGGGGGCATTTAGGCAAGATTAGGAGGCATACTGAGACCTGGATTTGCAGCATTTGAGAACTTGGCAATCGTGGTGAGTCCATTAGTAACCCTTCCCCAAACTCCTGCAGACCTCTCATAGCCAAAAGTAGCAATGCCACAGTCTTACTGGGAGGCACAGGATGAATCTCACTATTCTGAACGCTTTGTGGACATTCTTCTTTCTGAAGGAGTGTCCCTGGTTTAATAGTTTGTCTTATATGAGTCAAGGAACTTATAACATGTTATATAGGAGTCACAGCTTATAACATGTAGCATCACTGGACCATCTGTGATAGCTCTGTGTGCAGTTTTAAGCCCAGGAAGTTAGAAGCTGGCAGAATAATCAGGTGCACTGTCTTCTGCCCCCTTGTCAAATATGCCATTTTGCTCCATGTTGTGCAGGAAAATTATGCCATTTCTGAATTGGCCATGGAGGAGTGCTGCTGGCCAGGGCAGGAATGTATAACTAGAAGAGGATTAGTGTGAAATCTGAAGCAGTCAGTATGCACAGCACATCTACCTTTCCCTGACTGTTCCATATCTAAGTTCTACATTAGATCTGTATTTCTGCTAATATTATCCAGATGGCTATTTGTTGGAAAAAACCCACCTGAGTTCTTCTGAGGCTTCATGGCAGCAAAATGACTGCAATAGTGAAGGATAATTGTGGGCATTCATGTGCCACTCACTTTTGTTGCCCAGTCTATGCTATTGGTATGTGAATTTTGGCCAATCAATTTCTCCAAGTGCTTAGTTTGTTTTCAGTCTATTTGTCTGTAGCTGGGCCTCCAGAGTCTTAGATCAATACTGTGACCATTACATCACATGTGGATGCTTAGCTATTTCATTGGCTGTTGACATGCATGACACTGATACAAGTGTAAGGAATTACAAGTACTAACCGTATGTTGCATTTATCATAAAAGAAAATATGTAATTGGTTCCACTTACAACGATTAGTTGGTGGATTGTCAGTTGAATACACTGTACTACGTTGGAAGGTATTAGACTTGTGTTAGGAAAATATGTGTCACAAGACACTAAATCAAGGCAAGTGATTCTCAATCAGTTTACACAGGGGTCATTTAGTAGAAAAAGAGGTGTAGGAGTTCATTGGCATAACTCATTAGCGTAACTTATTTGCATATGCGACACCACCTGACACCATGGGAAATATGTCAGAAGGCAAGAAAGAAAGAAAGAAAGAGAGAGAGAGAGAGAGAGAGAGAGAGAGAGAGAGAGAGAGAGAGAGAGCTGGCAGAGATGGGACAGCTACTAATCCAAGCCTCAGAAATACCACTATTCTGGAAGGATAGCTTCAGTGGTGGCTGAAGCCTTCAGAAGGCTGGTCAGAGAAACAAGGACCTTTCCAGGGGATGAGGTCATTTTGCTGCAGCCATGACACAAGCAGGCATTCCCCCACGGGGTGGGGGGCTGGCACCAACTCCCAAAGCTGAGCTCCCCCTAGCTCCTGCTCGAAATGACCCCTGAGTTTACATGTTTTCCGAACCTGTCCTCATATAGGAAATGAGGAAGTTTTTGAATATGGATACCATGGGGTTAGTGCTATTTGCACCATTTTCCACCATTTGAGTACTGTCCTTTTGAGAAGCATGGAAGCTGCAGCTGGACAGTGGCTCCCCAGATAGACTCTTAATGTGGGAGAAAGTAGAATGGAAAGCAACATGTTGCCATTTTTCATAAGTGCATTTGATGGCAATTCATGTTCTTTTGTTAGAGTGGTTAAACATGACAGGCAAAAGTGTTCATAGCATCACAGTGCTAATGTAGCTGCATCATACATACACATTTGGTTTGAACATTCAGTTACAACTGTCTTCCTATGCTATTTGAATTGTGCACTTTAAATCACAACATAGTACAGATCCTTGTCATACTGTTGCTGAAAAGTAAAGGATATATGTATAAAATACACACAGAGACAGCTCCTAAGGTAAATGATATTTTCTGAGCTGAAAATAACTAATGCATCAGGAAACATTTTTTTAAAAAATCTGGTGCCTGTTGAAATATTGAGTTTAGAAATCTGTTATAAAAGATGTGTCAAATGAAAGACAGATTAACATGGAAAGAAAAAAAAAAGCATTTTCTTCCAGCAGAATCTAAATAGCAACATTCACTGTGTTGTGTTGTTGCACACAATAATGTGTGAGGATTACTTGCTCTGCATTCTGCATTTGTATTCATGAGAAAAAAGGGAGCTGTGGGAAAATTAACAATTTTATGCTAAACCGTATATATGTTATCAAGAAATTCCAGCAGAGTTTGAAAAACATATCCATTAGTGCTGCAAAAGAACAGAAAGAATAGACATTAGGAAGGGGATTAGCTATCTGCATGATTCCAAACAAAACAGAAATGGGCAATTAAAGCCTTGATCACATAACCACTTACTACCGACCTGTGTTTTAGTAAGGCAGTTTTATACTTAGCTACTTGCACACTTGGTCTGGCTTGAGTTATAATTCCTTCTCATCAAGTTGTACAGCCCCTGTCCCTGATCCAGAAATGCAGCCATGCAGACAAAAGTGGGGCTCCCCCATTGATAGCAGTGGCAAAAGGAGGCACACAATGCATTTGTTCATTATGCATTTGCTATAATGTACAAAAAGAAACTTGCATGACATACATGCTTAGGCTTCTGATGCATGTCTGTGCCTGCTCTAGATTATTTGCCCCCCCCCCCAAGCAGAATAAAAGACAGACACAAGGTTGGGATTAACAAGGGCCACTTTATTAACTATTTAATTCATTAATTAATCAACCAGCGGCGAGGGTACTAAACTCACGCAGGAACATGACAGGTGCCATATTCTGGCCACTTTCATTTCCTTTTGGGCGATTCAGTTGCTCTGATCTCGAGCTTTCAAATAGACTCTCGACCAGCAGCTTGGCAATTAGAGGAAACCCCTGGCCCCACTGCCCCAGAAGCTGCAAAACCCGCTAGGGCAGCCCAGGCCAGAATGTTCCCATTGAAGATCCCCCTTTCCAAACCTTGGGCCGCAAGACCCGAAGGCCATTCTAGAAGGATCCCAATCTTATCCCAATGCCAAGGTGCTCACCAATTCCATCCACCTATCGTGCTCTCCCACCACAGCAAAGGCCAAGACTTTACTTAGGCCTTCACCCCACCAAGCAATCAAGAGCCATCAAGACCCCTCACCACAAGTCAGCTAAAAAGATGTCATTGCCCTTGTCAGTGAGATGAACACCATCCCTCCTATACAGGTCAGGCATGTCAATCCATATATCAGGATGCAATAGGAAGATGCCCAACCCACCTTCCACCGTATTACACAGTTGCCGATTGGCACACCACCGGGCCCAGTCCAAGCACCTCAGGTCCCCTTGGCTATGCCACACCTGGCGCGGTAACATTGCTGACAAAACCAGTTGCACCCCAGGCCACCACTCAGCAATTTCAGCCAGATCAGCCCTTGCCTGAAGAACCAGAGCTTTTCCTTTCACCAAGCCCAGGTTGTTACCGCCCAGGTGTATCACCAACACTTGTGGAGGAGGGCCACACCGCTCCTCAAACAGTAGAGGCAACAGCGCCAGCCAGTGCATGCCCCTTTGGCCAAGCCACTTGACCATGGCTCGCTCACTGCAGTCCAGCTGGGACCCAATGTGCATCTTCCTGGCTCGGTGAGCAGCCCAGAAAATCATGCTGTCTCCACAAAGAAGCACTCGGTTCTTTCCTTGTCGACCAACAGCACCTAAAAAACAAAAACCAAGTTAACCACAAACCAACAGGTGGCATTCAACAGCAAACAGTGCATCAACTGCCGGTAAGAAAGGAACCATTAAACCTTGGACTTCCGTATATAAGACTTATAATGACCTGACTGCCATCTGCCCAATTTTTGATGTCTGCCTCATGATACCCTAATGCGACAGCGGTAGAAGCCGCCCCTATCCTGAAAGAATGTGTTCCAAATCAGAATTCTCCAAGACCCAAAGCAACTAGTGCTCTCTTAGTAATCGTCCAAAATTGGAACTTGGTCAAAGGGGAACCATCCCTGCGTACAAATAAAAATCCCTCCTGTTGGCCCCTGAGCACCAAGTAAGAATGTAGGGCAGTGACTGGACACAGTTCCAAATCAGAACATGAGCCCAGTGACACTAAGGCCCCCTTACCCAACTGATCTGTTTTAGATCGCCTAATATTAATATTCAGACTGTCGCCAGAGATAAACTGATGCTCAGGGCGTATCCTAATTTGTCCTGCTTTGATTTAGCCACTAATTCACCTATTCTAAGGGCCCCCCAAAATGCAGTCAATGCTGCTGGGTGAAACAAGGCAGCCTCGTATTGATCCACACGAAGAGAGGCCCACTGGAATCTCAAACCTTTAAGGACTGAGGGGGAAAAGGCTCCCTTGAGTCCTTGGATACCCCATCCTCTCTGGCCCAGCTGTCCAACATCTTGCGGATTCTAAAATAGTTGGTATTGTCCTGAAAACCCTGAGCCTTGCTGGCAAAGGCTAGGGTGGACAGCTTGCCCCGGATGGAACAGACAGACAAGCCCTTACCTTTCAAAGAGATGCAGAATTGAATCAGATGTGGCACAGGAATAGGCCAGAGCTGCTGAAGGCTCTCTCGCTGCCTAAATGCCATGAATTGCCATACTGCTCTCTGATAAGATCGGCGTGTGCTGGAGGCAAGAGCTAATCCCATTGCCCTCTCAGCCTCAGCCCTCCAATCCCCCACAGGAACTCGGGCATCGTTACCGGGCAGGGATCAGCGTCTGGTGCCAACTGACAAAATCTCTCCATCTGTTTCCGAGACAGAGCATCAGCAACCCCATTATTGACCCCCGGCACGTGCCTGGCCTTAAATAGAATATTAAACCACAAGCATTGGAGGGTAAAAGCTCTAACCAGTGCCATCACTCTGTGTGACTTGGATGTTAATGTATTGACCACCTGGACAGTTGCCAGGTTATCACACCAGAAGTGAACCATCTGGTTAGCTAGTGCTTCAGCCCAAATGAAGACAGCAACCACAATGGGAAAAAATTCTAAGACTGTCAAGTCATGCATCCAGCCAGCCTGGATCCACTGAGAAGGCCAATCCTCTGCACACCAGTGTCTCCTAAAGTAGACACCGAAGCCAGAAGAACCAGCCGCATCAGAGGTGATCTGTAGTTCTGCCTCCAACTGAAGATCAGTTCTCCAAAAGGAAACACCATTGTAGGAAGCCAAAAATTCTCGCCAGACTGCTAAGTCTTCCCGAATTTCTTGTGTGACCCATGTCCTGTGGTGCGAGCATTTCACAGTGGAATCACACAACCAGTACAAAAGTGCATGCCCAGGGGCCACCACCTTACAGGCAAAATTAAGGTGCCCAATTAACTGTTGTAATTCCAATAGGGTCACTTTAGCTTTTCTACCCATCTCGACCACCATCCCTAAGAGGGTAGCCAGTTTGCCAGTAGGCAGGAGAGACACTTGCCGAGTAGTGTCCAATTTGATACCCAAAAAAGTCAAAACAGTACTGGGCCCCTCAGTCTTTTCCCGAGCTAAGGGAACCCCCAATTCTGTGGTTAGTTGTTCAAAATTATGCAGCAGCCAAGCACAAATCCCCGATTCAGCAGGTCCAACAAACAAGTAATCATCCAAATAATGAGCAATAGTACAGAAACCCATGCGTGCATGCAAAACCCATTCCAAAAGGAACTGAAGTACTCAAATGCGGCACAAGACACTGATTACCCCATAAAGAGAGCCCTGTCCATGTAGTACTGCCCATCAAAGGAGAATCCAAGAAGAACAAAATCTTCTGGATGAACAGGGAGAAGGCGAAAAGCCGCCTTGGTGTCACATTTTGCAAGATTGGCTCCTCACCTGCAGCCCCGCACCACTCGGATTGCTTCATCAAAGGACGTGTACCTAACTGAGCACAACTCACTAGGTATTCCATCATTCACTGAGCTGCCCTGTGGGTAGGACAGATGGTGAATGAGGCGATACTCCCCAGGTGCCTTCTTGGGCACCACTCCCAATGGGGAAACGCGTAAATTGGGCATATGAGGAGTAGGGAAGGGGCCAACTACTCTGCCTTCAGCACATTCTTTTTGAATTTTGGCCTGAACTACATGTTCTAAACCCAGGACCGATGGCAAATTGGATGCAGACTAGGCACGCCTGTCGCCCAAGTACGGGATACAGAAACCTAATTTAAAACCATCGGCCAGATATTGCTGATCAGCTAACTTAGGATAAATGCGCAACCAGTGCACAAGAACCAACACATTAATTGGACTGGGGCCCTTTATCAGGTAGGGCAGGGGCCCCGCCTCCCCCAGTCTGCTTGAAACCTTTGCCGTCCTTTCCAGCCGACTTTGTTTTGGATTTAGAGCAGGCTGGAAAGGAATGTGGGCTGGAACAGAGTGGGCATTCATGGCAAAAATTACAATTGTGCTGACTGCAATGTCTCTGTGAAGCATACTTCCAACAAAGGGAGCGCTTTTGCCCTTGCTGCGGACCCTGAAAACACATGGAACCCAAATTGGCATTAGCAGCACACCGGACCAAATGCCTGCTGTCAGAATGCTCACCAAGGGCTGGCTTAGCAGGCGACATATTTTGCATCCACAAGTATGGATGAATCTGGTCCCAGCACAGTGATGGGTACTTGGCCGCCTTCATATGGAAGGCCCTATCATACTCCAACCATGCTGACCCTGAAAAGTCCGAATAGCCTTTATAAATAATATACATGTACTGGAGTAAAGGCAGGGCTCCCTCAGGGTGTGCACTAATAATAACCCCGGCATATATTAAAAAGCCAGGGTACCAATTTAAATAAATTTTGTCAACTGTTCTGTGCTTCAAGTGCTCTTTCACAGTGTTATCTAACTCCTTCTCCTTTTTGTCTAGCTCCCTGTAAAGCAGGGAGAATACATCAACAAACTCTCCCCTCAGAATTTTAACCCTAGTACCTGACGTAAGGTGCTCCCCTAATGGCATGGCTGAATCACCACCTACCAGCTTGTTCCCAGGGACCACATCAGAAGACTTGTCTACCTGGCTATTGCTGTTCTGTGGAGGCAAAGTGGCACCGGCAGAAGGCTCGGCCCCCAGCCCAGCGCGGTCAGTCCCAACCCCCACTGACACCGTAGCGGAAGGAGTCAAGGCAAGGCTATGCCTGGACCTTCCCGCTACAAAAGTGCCACTGGATACCGGTGTTGAAGAACCGATAGGGCCCCAAGGCCAATCAGCTGTGTGTGTTTACATAGAAGCAGGCCTACCTGTCCCTGAAGATGGACCTGGATAGGGCACTACCTGCCGTTCCTCCACCACTCGGGTTTCACGACTCCCACACGTCCCTGCCATGGGCACCTCTTCAATACAGGTTGAAGAACAGCCAACCGCACTCCCAAACCTGGATTCAATGGCAGCCAAACAAGACAACACTTGAGTTTGAAAAGCCTCGTTCGGAGATGGAGCCTGTGGCACTCTACTCCCACCCGAAGAATTGGAAGCAGCACTCAATTGACGCTCAATAGCAACTAACCTTTCCAAAATAGCTTTGTTAACCGTACTGTCTGCATTGTGGTCAAAAGGTGGGGAATTGACCAGACCTGCATCCCTTGGGTTAGTGGCTTGAACTAGGGGTGGAGCTGGACCCACAGGAACAGCAGGAGGAAAAGGCCAAGAAATTTGGCCCCGCCATTTGGGCGGCAAAGGGATTCCAGAATTGATATCTTGCTCCACTCTCTTAGGGGCATGCCGTTGGCCAGAAGCCCTGCACCTCTTTTTAGGTGCCATCAGAACTCTATAGGAGGGGCTGGCTAATCAGAAGGGAAACCACAAGCTCACTGAATAGTAAAGTAGCCACCAGGAAATCCACCCCAGCTACCCAAAATGGCCACCGAGAAGCCTTTTACCCCTCTCGAAAATGGCCACCGATCATGTGCAGCAGAGAAATTTAAAATGGCCGTTATCAAGCTGCCTGTTAGGGCTATCCCACCTGAAAGTCCCCCCAAGGCCTAATCTCCATGCAGAGAGAGAGCCACCAGCAATGGAAAAGAAGAATGGAAGGAGCAGCCTCACCACACTGCTCCCAGAATAAAAGGGGGGGGGACTTGGGCTCTGTGACAATGTGTAAAGGCACCAAAACAGCCACCCAACTGCCGCCAGAAAAACCGCTAGGCCTCCCGCTCATGCCGAGAGCCTCAGAAAGGCCTATGAGCTCGCCCGCAGCCGGGAGAAGGGGAAAAAACAGCGGAGAGGGGTGGGTGCAACTGGGCTGCCTGCTTCAGTGCAGGCAAGCCCTGAAGAAACTCCCATGGCTGATGCTAGCCACGCTGCCACAGAGCACGCCACCACCGCTCCTGCCGACAAAGCACACACGCTGTCAGCCGCCACTCTGCACCTCCGGCTATGTGAAGAGGGCGGAAAAATGCCAACAGCCTCAGCGCCGGACCCGCACCGTGATTCAACGGAGGAAGGAGAATGCTGGCTGGGACGTGCCGACAGAAAAACCCCAACACTTGATCAGCCTCCTGCCACTGTGCCCAGGCCACTCAAGCTGCTTCTGCCGCAGGTAAGGCCCCAGCCGCAACCTGCAGCAAGAGCAGCCCAGTCCGCTCACTACCAAGCTCACAGAAGACTGATATGGCAGGGGGCTTGAGCTTCAGCCTTAAAAGGCTAGCTCTTGCCCTGCCAAATGCTGTGCAAGGCACAGCTCCTGCCCTGCCTTTCCTCCTTCGAAGAGGCAAATCAGCCCTCCCTCACCAGTGCGAGCCCAGCGAGGGTTGGGGCTTGCATTATATATTTAGAGAATATGCCCCACCCCTCTAGGGTGCTGCTTGAGAATTTCTCACATCCTGCTTGAGTCTGCCTTTGTACACTGCACTGTTATCAACCCAACAGCTGTGTTGAAATCATTATATATGGGGGGGGGGAGGTCTGTGACTCATAAGTGTATTAATGAGATAAGTATCTTTATTTTTAAAATGAAACAGAATAGCAGTGCTGTCTTGAACAGAGGCTAACCAGCTTTCCACTGTAATGGGGTGGGACATCTCCCACCCCCAGTGGCCATTGTCTGCCACTGCTCAGCTGTGTGGCAGAAGAAATTTCCAGGAAGAAATGGGGCGGGGCACAGTTGGCATCTGTAGCACAACAAAGTCATTTGTGGCATGGCCCAGAACTGTCATTGTGCCAGTGATGCCAATGCCCCCCCCCCACAATGGAAGTGCCTGTCTCCCCCATTTCCTGCCAGTCACAAAGCTGTGCCTGTGCCTGGCAACCCTACTTCTAAGTCAATGAGCTTAGAATGGTGCAATTCGAATTAGGACTGCATGCATAATGACTTTAGTTGAGAGTAAAGAGTCTTTTTTTAACAATAGCAGGCCTTGAGAAATTAGGAATATAATCTGATCCCATAGTTACTGAATCAGCATCCAGGTGGGTAGCCATGTTGGTCTGAAGCAGTGGAACAAAGTTTGCATTCAGTGGCACCTTTAAGATCAACCAAGTTTTATTCAAGGTATGAACTTTCGTGTGCACACATACTTCCTCAGATACAGTGAAATGGAATTTACCAGTCCATACATATAGGCAGAGGTTGAGCAGTAAATTAGCTTACAGCATGATGAAGATATTTATCAGAATCAGGAATAACAAGCTTGGTTTATGTGGTTACCATTTAACATAATTAAGATGTTTAAACAGATGCAAAAACCAAACATAACTCTGCTGTTTTACTGCTCAACCTCTGCCTATATGTATGGACGGATAACTTGCCCCCCTAGGAGGAATGACAAGACCGACAACAGATTGGATTCAAAGAAGGGCCACTTTATTTAAAAACAATTAAATCTGAGTAGCAAGAAACAAAAACAGGTGTGGATTAGACAATTCCGGTGTCAACTGACCAACCTCCTTGCCTTATTCAGGGTGAGCCACCAACCCTGGTCTTAAGTCCTGACTGGGCTTGCGACCAGCAGCCTAGCCAACTGCTAACCCCACTAGGCGCCCTACCCCTGAAGCCATACAACTTTGCAGGGAGGAGCACACCCAATGAGGCTCACAGAGGTGATCGCCCTTCCCAGGCCTGGGCCATAACCTGATCTTGACGATCCCCTTATTCCCAAAGGGGAATTGGCTTATGGTGCTCACCATTCTACTCCCTAACCCTCACTAGTCTGCCACCCGCCGGACCAAGCCTCTGCTTTGGTCAACACGGCCCATCAGCAACCGAATGCGGACCTAATTCCTTGCCTCAGATTCTCCATAAACAGATCATTTCCCTTATTTGATAAGTGGACACCATAATCCCTATACAGATTGGGAAACTTGACCTGTATGTTAGGATGAGCCAAAAACAAATCCAGACCACCCACCATGGCCTTCTGAATTTGCCGATTGACCTTTCAGCATGCCCTGTCTATGCACCTGGGGTCCTCCATGTGATGCCAAACCTGCCAAGGCAGTAAGGCTGACCAAATTATCAGTTCTCCTGGCCATCAGTACTCCTGGCCATTGCTCTTACCTTTGCAAGGTCCACCAAGGCCTGAATAACCAGGGCTTTACCCTTCAACAGCCCCAAAACAGCCCCCCAGGTACAAAACAAGTACTTGTGGTGGAGAAGACCTGGCCAACGTAAACACCTTCTGCTCCACCACTCAACAAGTGCCAAATCACTGAGACCCAATTGCAATCCGAAATGTGTCTTCTTGGCATGGTGGGTGGCCCAGAAAATAATACTGTGTCCACAGATGACAACACAATGTCTCGACTGCCACAGAACAGGCCCTGAAAGAGAACTAAATAAGTAACAGCAAAAACAAAAACTCAAAGCTTACAATGACGTACATAGCTTTTATAAACGCTGGAATGCCACCGACCCAAAGTCTTAATCTCCCTGGCCATATAGCCCATGGCTGCCGCTGTGGAAGCTGCACCAGTACAAAAAGAATGAGTCCCAAAACAGCAGGCCCCTAATCCTAGCCAAGACAGGGCCACTTTAGTCACTGCCCAGAACTGAAATTTTGTGAGGGGAGACCCATCCTGGTGCCTATACAAATACTCCACTCCCCCGCCTCGCACAGCCAAATAGCTTTGTAAAGCAAACACAGGGCATAAATCCCTAACTGAGCAGGATCCTAACTCAACTGTGGTGCCCTTCCCTAATGGATCAGTTTTAGACCCCCTAATGTGTATTTTAACACAGTCACTCTCAAATCTAATATCCCTAAAGTCTAATGCCCTACCTGAGGTGTCCTGCTTAGCATCTGCAATGAGCTTGCTAATCTGCAGAGCCCCCCAAAAATGCCACAAGAAAAGCTGCATGCACGAGGGAAGCCTCATAGTCGTCAGTGCACACACCAAGCCATTGCTGCCTAAGGCCCAAAAGAACCTCAGGCATCAAGGGCTCCCAGGTGTTCCTAACCCTCACATTCTCCCTTGACCATCCTTCCAACATTTTCCATGTGTGGAAATCCCCAGATCTGTCCTCATGCCCGGCAGCCTTGCTTGCATAAGCCAGTGCTGCAATCTTCTCTTTAATGGAACTTACAGACAAGCCTTTACTTTTTAAAACAACATAGTATTGCATAAACTGGGTCTCCGGAATGGGCCAAACCTGGGAGAAGCCAACCTCCTTTCTAAAATCTACAAATTGCCAGCAAGCCCTCCTGTAAGAATTCCGTGTGGACGGAGCAATGGCCAGGCCAATCTGCCACATGTGAGCTGGCATCCTTACCGGATCATGGTCTGCTTCCAGGGCCAGCTGACAGAACCTCTCCATCTGTTTTCAAGAGAGTGTCAGCGACCCCATTACAAACCCCAGAACATGCTTAGCCCGGAAAACAATATTGTGCTTCAAACAAAGCAATGTGAAGGTTCTCAGAAGACCCATGACTCTAGGGGATTTGGACGTTAAGGAATTAATGACCTGGACTGTAGACATGTTATCACACCAAAAATGTACAGACCTGTCCGCAAATTCCTCAAATCAGAGTCCCACAGCGACCACAATTGGAAAGAATCCCAAAAAGGTAAGGTCTTTTACTCAGCCCCTTTGCAACCGCTCCAGTGGCCAGTCTTCAGCACACCAATGACCCCTAAAATAAATGGCAAACCTGAGGATCCAGCTGCATCTGATGTAACCTGAAGTTCAGCCTCAACCAATAGGTCCTCCCTCCAAAAGGACACCCCATTAAACAAAACTGAAAAATCTTGCCACACTAATAAATCCATATGAATACCTTCAGTTACCCGTGTCCTGTGGTGCGGGAGGCGCAATCCATGCATGGCATCACGTAAACACCCCACAAAAGCCTGTCCTGGGGCCACCACCTTGCAAGCGAAGTTAAGATTGTCCACAAGCTGTTACAAATCCAGCAAGGTCAACTTACGCGCACCACAGGCCCTGTCAATCAGGTGTCGCAGCGTTTGTAATTTTTCAGGTGGCAATCTAGATAACTTGCTAACAGTATCTATTTCAATATTCAGAAATGTCAAAACACAGGATGGACCCTCAGTTTTTTCCTGCACTAACAGGACCCCTAATTCCTCGGCCAATTGCATAAATGTTAACAGCAAAAACTCGCACTGCCCCGTACCTGAACGGCCTGCAAATAAGAAATCATCCAGGTAGTGTGCAGTGCTACAAAAACCCGACCAGAACCTCAACACCCATTCCAAAAAGGAACTAAACTTTGCAAAATAAGAACATGACACTGAGCAACCCATGGGGAGGGCTTTGTCCATATAAAAGAACCCATCAAAAGAAAAACCCAAGAGCTCAAAGTCACTCAGGTGAACAGGCAGAAGCCGAAAAGCAGACTTAATGTCACATTTTGTGAGCTCCACCCCAGGTCCACAATTATGGACCATTCTCATAGCCTGTTCAAAGGATATATATTTTACTCTTCATAGCTCATCAGGTATCATGTCATTTACCGACCCCCTTTTGGGTAGGACAAGTAGTGAATGAGGAGATACTCCCCCAGCACCTTCTTAGGGACCACTCCTAACAGAGATTCCTGAAGATGTGACACGGGGGGGGGGGGGGGGGGAGTCAGAAATAAACCCCAAACCCTGCCTTCTTTAATTTCTTTGTCTATTTTATCTCAGACTATATTTTCCAATCCTTGAACTGACTTCAAATTAGAGGCCCAGTATGAAGTCCTTTCACCCTGGAATCCTAAAACCTTGTGTGAATCCCTCTAAAAGAAAAATCCTAGCCTCCTGGTGTGGATATGCCATGAGAAGCCAGCCCTATTCATCAACCTTAACCGGACTGGGACCCTTTGTCAGTTTGAGTACCACACCCCCTGCTGCTGCCATGTTTGTTCCCTCTGGCACCAAAATGCTGTTTGGTTCGAGGGCATTCTGAAAAGGCATGAGGTCCAGCACAGAGGGGGCACTCGTGATGAAAGGAACAGGATTTCCTATTGCAACTTCCTTGAGAAGAAAATTCCCAACACAAAGGGCATTTTTGCGAAGGTTGAGTAAACTGTGCCCGCGTACTAGCCTGTCCTTGAGATCTATGGACCACATGCCCACTTTCGGAGTGTTCACCAGCTGATGGGTGTGCTGTGGACATGAACTGGAGCCTTAAGTGAGGGTGTATTTGATCCCACCTTAAGGAGGGATTCATGGCTGCCCTCATCCTGAAACCTTCAGCATATTCCACCCAAACACCACCTGTAAAACCAGTGTAGGCCTAATATATTATGTCCATATATTATAAAAGTGATGCGGCCCTCCAAGGCTGATGTCTAACTATAACCCCCACATAAATAAGGAAACTGGGGTACCAGTTAGCCCAAACCCTTTCTACCTGCCGTCTCCTTATCCCTCTCATCCAGGTCTTCCTTGTCTTTCTTTCTTTTCTAAAAATGTAAAGACATCAATGTATTCCCCGTGCAGAATCTTATTCCTAATATTTGCTGACAGATGGTCGCCTAAGGGCAGTGCCACATCACCGCTAGGCCAAGCCCTAGCAGGAACCTGGTCATATTGAAAACCAGAATAGCCATAGCGACCCCAGTCTGGCCACCCCCCCGTGCATGTATTGTAACTGCATAGGTGCTGGCCCACATGCATAATGGCAGCAGGCCCCCTGATTCCCGACTTTGTGTGCCTTCTCTGACTGTTTAGCCATCGTAGCCGTTGACGCTGGGTGACACTGACCAGGGCACCCCCAGGGCCAAAAATGCCCTTTGTGATATGTATGGCATTCCATACCTTCCTGCTGCATGGGTCCTTTGTAGACTTCCAACTGCCTGTCACCTTTGTCCACAACAGTGCCCCGGTCTTCATCCAGTGGCTCTTTTTCCTCAGCCATCGCACCTGATCTTCCCGGTGTGCCCTGCTCATCCTCTAGCATTGCAATCCTAGCAAGCACTTGAGCTTGGAATATAGAAAAGGAAGAATTAGGTTGTTTGTCACTCCACCGAACCCCACTAGCAGGCGGAGTCATGCCTCTTTGCCGCTTGAATGCCTCAAGGCATGTCAAAATGGCTGCATTTACTGAATCACTGCGTTCATCATCAGAGGATGCATCACTCACTGGTTTCCTAGCAGGCCTCTAAGGGGCTGGCTGTTTCCCTTTTTTTATTACCCTGACCCTTCTTAGGAGCCATCCTAAAGAAAGAAAATGGCCACTGAGCTTAACAGTGTTGAGATGTTACAAAATGGCTACCCTGCCCAGCAACAGTGGGAAGCTAGCCTGCCTGGCGACAGAACCTGCTCTGCTCAGCTACAGCAGAGAGCAAGCCTGAGCCGGATGGATATAATGTTTACGTAACCAATTATTCAAATGGCTGCCTTGACTAAAAACTGCCCTAATATGGCACAGCTCAGGACCAGTGAAATCACCCCCAAAGGACTAGAGCTGAAGACCACTGACCCTTGTAAAAAAGCGGATCCCTCAACTACAAATGCCCGGGATCACCACTATGCCCCCCTAAAGACAGGTCAGAAGCTGCCCAAAAGTCATTAAGCCAAAGTGCATCAGAAGCCCCAGGCTCAGCTAAGCCCCCCCTCAGGTGCACAAGTCTCCCAGAAGATAGCCAGCCAATGGGCTAATTGCCGGGGCTTCCAGTGACCTGTCCCTTTAAACAGGATGCTGACTCCTGCTCCTTTTTTTAAAAAAGCAATTTATTATTATTATTATTATTTGTTTAGTCTGTTACATCAAATATTTATAGTTATTTACAATTACACCCCTTCAATTCCCTCCCTCCCTCTCTTTTAATCATAGTCTTTTCACCCCAGCCATGGGCACAAAGTCTTAATCTTCCTATGAATGTCTTTCCTTCTTTCTTTCAGTATCCAATCTAGGTAGGTCTTCCATCTGGTCTTGATTTCCATGGATTTTTCTTCCCATGATATTCCCTTGTTGATTGACGCCACGATATCTGACTGTATAAAGTCAAACAAATAGTTGTGCCAGATTTCTATTGTCCATTTACTTTTGTCTTTCCAACCCAGAGCAATGACTGCCTTTCCTGCTAGTATCATAGCCTTGACTAGATTTTGAATAGTCCTATCCAATAACGGGCTTCCTATTGTACTTAACAACATTAGATTAAAGTCTATAGTTAGTGTTATATTGCATACTTTTCTAATAATTTCCCCCCAAAAGGTCTTTACCTCTACACATTCCCACCACATGTGTGCATACCATCCCTTAGAATGGTTACAGTGCCAGCACAGGGAACTCAATCCTGGAATCATATTAGCTAGCTGTGCTGGCATCTTGTACCATTTTGTGAGGAATTTGTATTCAAATTCTTTAAATCTGGTTACTTTAATCTCTTCTATTCCTTTCATAATTTTATCAGCCATCCTCTCTGTTATCTGACCTTCATGGCACCATCTCTTTTGTAAATAGTCTATTATTTTATTTTTATTTGTTATCATCTTTCTATATATTTTCCCTACCAGTCCCTTTTTTTGCTTAGCCATTTCTTTGTATATTTCTTCCATTGGTGCGTTTGTCCAGAGGTCTTCCTTTTCGCTGATCTTTTTAACTGACTTATATAGCCCTCCTATTTTTAACCAGTAATGTTTACCTATCTCTTCTGTTATTTGCTGTAAGGGTTTTAAATTACCACCACTAAACATATCGCCCACTCTATAATAGCCTTTATTTTTTAGCATTTCCCACCATTTAATTTCTTGCACTTCCTTGTTGATAGTTTCGAGGGGTGCCCATCTTGAGACTTTCCCTAACCAGTAGGGTTGCCATTTCTTCCAAATTTCTAATGATACTCTTCTAGGGCCTATTGTAAATTTTAAGTCTTTTGTCGTTACTATAGAAAAGATGCCAAGTTTACATATATCACTGTTAATTTCGTTCTCAAATTTAACCCACTTCTGTGCCTTTTCCTCGCCTATTTCCAATATTGGTTTTAGTTGAAAGGCTTCATAATAGTTGTTTCAATCCGGGATTCCCCATCCTAATTCTGATTTGTGGCTATATATTATTCTCTTATGAAACCTACATTTTTTACTGTTAAATATCCACTCTTTTAATACTCTGTTCCATTGTTCAGGTTTTTTTTCATCGAACCCAGGGGCAGCGTTTGGAATAGGTACGTTAACTTAGGTACCCAGAACATTTTAACACTTCTTATTCTAGTTAGTATCCCTAGTGTTTTATATTTCCATCTTTTCATGTCCCTCTCTATTTTTTCCCATACTTTTTCATAATTATCCTTTATCATTTTGTCAATATTTTTTTGCAAAACTATGCCTAGGTATTTAAATTTCTTAACACCCAGTCCTATGTTCGTGCTCCTATTTATCTCCTGCTAATTTTTTAAATTTCCTTCTGTGTTGCAATATTGCTCTTGGAAGTTCTTTCATCACTATTATTTTCTTCCCATCCATTTCAAAAGGTTCCTTGAAACATTTTCTGTAAATCAATTCTCTTACTCTCTTCATTGTAAATTGCACAACCACATCTCTTGGTAGGTTTTTATTGGTGGCATATTCTGACTTCACTCTGTAAATCAGGTCAATATTGGATTTCAAGTCGTCTTCCTCGTTTTTCAGGTATTCACTTATAGCTTCCGACATCCTTGTGAATATATCTTCTCCCGATTTTTCTTCTATCCCTCTGAACCTCAGGTGTGTTTGCATCTCTTTGTACAGCATCATTGTCTCTACTTTGTAATTTTCTTTTGTTACTTTCTGGATATTTTGTTCTAAAATTGTCACTTTATTTTCAATCTCATTTGTTTTGTTTACTAAACTTTGAAAGTCTTTTTTCAAGTCTCCAAAATTTTTGTCTACCTGTTCTGCCAGTCCATTTATTTATTTTTCAACATGCTCAGCTAATTCACATATTTTCTTATCCATTTGCACTACTGTTTGCTTATTTTGCTGTCCCAGCTCACCTATTCCATCTGTTAACTTCTTATCAAGTTTTTCTATCATTGCTGCAATCTCTGCTTCTTTCCTAGTGGTCATCTTTGGAGTAGGGAATGTTCCAGCTCTTTTTCTTTGCTCAGGCTCCGTTTTTCCTCCTTATTTTATTTTTAAAAGAGATAAAAAAGTCTGATTTTTTAAGGTTCTCCGATTTTGATGAAAGTAGGCTCAATCAACGTCTTAAAATGCTGATTTTAGTTATGCTAATTTCGCCATTCTAGGATGTATATTTTTTGAGATATTTAATTTTAAAAACTTAAAAAATCAACAAAATGGCGGCCAAAATTTTGAGGTTCTCCGATTTACTTGCTTTTAGTCTCATTCAATCCATTTTGTAGAGCTGAGTTCAGTAATGCTAATTTCGCCATTCTAGGGTGTATAGTTTTCAAAATATTTAATCTTAAAGTTTCAAACTGCAACAAAATGGCGGACGTCTTTTTCTCCTCCGTTTAAAAAACCCCCAATTTTTTAAGCTTCTCCAATTTAAATGATTTTGGGCTCCTTCAAACCTTCTCAAAATGCTGAGTCTAATGATGTTTATTTTGCCGTTCTATGATGTATAGTTCTCAAGATATTTAATTTTAAAGTTTTAAAGTTCAAAATGGCTATTTCCTGGTTTTAGTCACCCGGAAGCACTACCCTCTCTTAGGTCCCATCGTTTTTCTGTTCTTCTTGTCTGCACTTCCCAGCAGTTTGCTGCACATCACTTCCTGTGAGAGTTTATGGGACGTAGCTCTCACGATATTTCCAGTCTCTCCAGACCCCCCTTTTTCAACCACAGGAATGATAAACAGCAATCTTTTTTTGCATTTCAAGTCTTTTCAGTTCAAAAACAAACTCAGCCTGTAGTTCAGATCACAGCCCAGCTTCTCTGGATATTTTCCTCTTTCCCCTCTTCTGAATGCCAGTAAGCAAATTGTTTTTCGTTACCTTTTGTAGTTATTTGGGTGCAGGTGGAGTTCCTTCGTTTAAAATCAATCTTTTTCCATCAAGGGATCAGGATAATAGAGGTTTTAAGCTGGAATCCAGCCCGGTTCAGTTCTCTAGAGTTGATTGCAAAGACCCGCACAGGGAAAGGAGATCAAAGCTGCAGCAAGTCTTATCCGGGACTTATCGCATGCCGATCTCAACTCTCTACCTTGGGTCTTGTTGCTTGCTGGCCTCTCCTCTATTGGAGGAGAGTTGTGTTTGGGGCTAAAAAGCTCCCAAACTGTCAATGAGAACAGCCATCTACCCTGCCTCTTCGCAGGATGCTTCAATCCTCCATTTTTCCAGACCAGAAGCCCCCAATTTTGGTAATCCTATTTTCTTTTGTTGGCCATGGTATAAGACATTTAAAATGTTTCTAATAGGATGTGCTATATTTCTGCCTTTAATGAACCCGTATTGATCCCCTTTTATAATTGTTGGAATAACTTTCTTTAGTCTATTTGACAATATTTTAGTGAAGATCTTATAGTCTTGGTTTAGGAGATTTATAGGTCTGTACGAGCCTACTTCCTGCGGATCCTTCTGAGGTTTTAATATCAATATTATTTCTGTTTCCTTTCATGAATCAGGGGCCTTTTTCCCTTCCAAGACTTCATTGAATACTACCTGCAGTTAGGGTGTTATAATCTCTATCATTTCTTTGTAGAATTCACTTGTAAAACCATCTAGCCCTGGTGATTTACCTTTTTAAAATTCTTTTATTATGTCCCTTATTTCCTGGATTGTAATCTCACCCTCTAGTACATCTTTCCCTTCTTTCTCCAAGGGTAAACTAGATGTCTCCTGGGACTCTATTGTGGTCTTTTTCTTATATAATTTTTTATAGAAATTCTCGAAGGCCTTAGCAATTTCCTTGGGACCCTGTGTTATGTTATTATTAATTTTTATACTTCTAACCATCTGTTTTGCTTTTTAAATCTTCAGATAATTTGCCAATCTTTTCGCTGTGTTTATGCTATTCCTCTGGAAGTCATTCCTTACCATTGTTTCCTTTTTCCAAATTGTTGCTGTATCTAATGCTTCCAACTGTTTTTGTATCTCTTTGATTTTGTTCTGTAGAGTAAGGCTATACTTATCCATTATTTTCCTTTGTAACTTCTCTAGTTCCTGGGTTTTGGTTTGTCTTTTTTTATACCATTCTCTTTTTATGCTCTTTTCTTTCTTTATACAATGGCCCCTTATTACCGCTTTAGCAGCATCCCATAGTATATTAGTGGGCACCGTACCTCTATTTTCCTTGAGGTATAGTTTTATCTGTGTCGTCATATATTCCCTGTCCTCTTCTTTTGCCATTATTAAATTATTATATCTCCAGGGTCTATTTGTCAAGGGTAGTTTTAATTCCAGATCAATACTTATAGGGGCATGGTCAGATATCCAGATTGGAAAGGTTGTAATCTCTTTTACAGACATATTATTATTTTTTTCCAGGATTATATAATCTATGTGTGACGCCGTTTTTGCCTACTGGATATATGTGTAAGACTAGGTCTTGTACCTGTAAACTCATGTGCTTCTTTCAGGCCCCATTCTCCTAGCTTAATATTTTTATTCTTTGTTATATCGATATTTAGATCACCTGCTACAATTAATTCTTCCTCTAAGAACTGTTGGGTCTTCTTAAAGACCTTAGTTAGAAATTTCTTTTGCTTTTTATTTGATGCATAGATGTTCACTATAGTTACTCGTTTGCCTTCCAGTTTAAACTTAACTAATAGGTATCTGCTCTCCTTATCTACTAACTTTTCCATCTCCTCCACTTTAAGGTTCTTATGAATCAAGGTTGCCACTCCCCTGGCCTTGGAATTCCCTCTTGCTTCTGCTAAAACCTGCCACTTCGGGTCTTTTATTAATGGCTTTCTATCTTTTTTTGTGTGTGTGTGTCTCCTGAAGACACATCAAGTCTATCCTTTGTTCTCTGGCCATTTTAGTTAATCTGAATCTCTTAAGGTTTGATGTTAGACCATTTACATTCAGTGAAAGCACTCTTAAAGACCTATCCATTTTCTTTGTTTTTTTGAATCTTAGGCCTCCCTGGCTGTGGGTATTTTACTTTATTTATTAAGAGAAACCATCCCCCCCTCCCTTCCTCTGTGGATAAAACACATGTGTGGATGAGGACTTCATCCTGTCTTCCCACCTTCCAGAGTGTATGCACCCCAAACCTCCCCTTCCTTCTTATTCCTAAGATTAGCTCATTAAGCTTTTAAATACTTCCCTTTAAGTGGTAATTTCGTGAGAGTCCGTCCTCCACCTTTTATCTTGTCTTGATGACTCCTGCTCCTTTAACAAGAAGGCTCCTCTAATTCCCGGGCAAAGCACTACCCCCAACCAGGAGGTAGTCGGGCCAATACCTGCCCCAGGGAACCCCGGGGCTGGTATCGACCCCACTCAAACTGATCTGAGCCTGTCCAGACGCTACTGCAATCGCCACCACTCAAAAAGCCGCCAGCAAGCACTTATCTGGCCAAGCACTTGTCCGCTGCCATGAAAAAGCATTGCCACCACATTTGCCACTGTCTGAGACTTCCTGTGTGCACACAACTAAGTCACTAAAAAGAACTGCTGTTGATTGCTGCCTCTGAGGCAGGTAGGCCACAGGCCATCTGAAGGGCATGCTCAGATGCTGTCAAGCCCGAGCATGCAGCGGAACTGTTTCTGGCACCCCCACAATCTGCTGTCTCCCCTGTCCTCCCCCAGGGCGGCAAATAAGCTCCTGCCCTCCAGCGGCTTCGCCCGAGGGCAGGAACTGCATTCCATTTCACTGTATCTGAAGAAGTGTACATGCACACAAAAGCTCATACCTTGAATAAAACTTTGTTGGTCTTAAAGGTGCCACTAGACTCAAACTTTGTTCTACAGCATCCAGGCTTGTATTTAATTTCTCTCAGTGTGGGTCCCATAATGAATGGCCTATAAAATGATTTAACAAAAAGAGGATTTCCTATGTTATGAATCTGGTTGAAGGAAAAGATTCCAGCAAAGTGTGGAAAACACATTAAGTCATGTCTTTTGACTCTATGTAAGTGCTCATTTATTGCCTTCCTCTGTACTTTTCCCAACTAAAAATACATGTATTATAGTTGTGATATGTGATATTCTATACATGTTTTCTGCATTTTTCTCCTACACAGAACCACACTCCATTGGAAAACTATAATAGTACATAAACCCTTTGTTTTTTCAGTAGATTATTATGATTCACTGATAGCCTTTTCTCCCCTCCCCACTGATTGTAAGGATTTATTCTGACCTTCCTCATTCTCATAACCATTCACAATAAATCTAGTCATTGACCAAAACTAATTCACATTAGATTTCAGTTGTACTTATTTATTTATTTGTAAAATTGACCTTTTGTCTGAATGGGCACTTTTCCCTCTTTCTGTTTGAGGCATACACTGGGGAATGCAATCAGGAGATTCCTATTGATTGTTCTGAAGCAATTTAGTGCTGGTCATGGTTGTACTGGATTTGCAATCATTCTGAAGAGAGGTGTTATTGACTGCACCTAGTAATTACCACACTCACATCTCAGCATGCAATGTGCTCCCTGGCTGGGTTACTGTAGGTGAGATGCCTTATTTCTCTAATCAAAGCCAAGGTTAGCACTAAGTATTAGAAGCCAGTAGTTTCAAAACTTTTCAGATCTGGGTCTGCATATTCCTCCTTGTCCTCCAGGGAAATGATGATGATATCATCAGGCTGAAGCACAAGAGAAATCCAAATTTGTAAGTATGCACATTTTAACATTCCAGTTAAAAGTTGCTCTTGGGCTTGATTGCATTATGTTGGAAGCAGCCCCATTTCTTCAATTGTAGCTTTGGCCCAAATGCATCTAAAGTAATGCAGGCAAGATGACAGTGTCCAAAAGATACTGAAACCTCCCTGCATGCATCTTGCAACCTCTTCACATTGACACTTTTACTGTACTTCCAGTTTCAGAGGTGGGATGAGATGTTGGTAAGAGTGGCTAATGTTCAGCAACTCTTGATTAAAATTACATCCATCTTTAGATATGATTGGGACTGAGCAACATAGGTAGTGATAGGGCAACTGCCATGTCATACAGTTTGGATCTCATGTGTAGAGTTTAGTTAACTATGTCATAAAAGTATCAAAGAAATAATCTAGCTGGGGCTACTACTCTAAATTTAGGAGCCTCTGGTCTGGTCTAAAGAATACACTTACCATTTAGATTTTTCTGTTTTAATGTGACACATTGGTTCATTTACTATGGGCACTTGAAGAGCCAAGTTGTTACTTTGCTGCTTCAGGAATCCATACAAATTGTGTTGTGATTTGACTTGATCTTTTTCGACTCCTGGTATTTTGAATATTTGCATTATGGTTATGAGGGATGATATTTTCAGAAACATTGTATATCTGCCCCACCATTAAGTTCTGATTCCCATATCAGAAATACTGGATACTATTTTCTCTGTGTCTGTGATTCTTCAAAGTTCTAGCTATGGATAAACCTTCTACAACTTTAGTTAGAAAGAAAGCAATGACTCATAAGATATAAAACCTCTGGTGTGCTGGAGGGTGCACCACAATGAAGGTGTGTGTGTGCGAGTGTGTGTATTTTTGATTTTTACAACACTCAATTCATGTAGCAAGTATTAACACCTTACACCACATCAACATCCAAGAATGTATGTGCAGGGTTTAAATCAGGCCTATGTGTAAAGTGGAAAACAATGAACAAGATTTAAAGAAAGGTCTTTGCTGCTGTATCTAGACAAGAATCACATGTATCTGAAACTGAGATAGATGAAATTAGGAAAAAATAAACATCATGCCATTTTAAAAGCTACAATCCTGAGAATACTTCCTAGGAGTCAAGCTCATCGAATTAAATGGCATTTAGCTGTGAGTAGACCAGTTTAGGATTGCTCCTTTGCACACACACATGCTCCTGCACTTTGGGCATAGTATGTTTTTGAAGCTTACAAAGCCATTTCTACAATGCTTTTGTTCATTAGAGACATTGTCCTAGTTGCTTCTTTCAGAATAGTTCTAGCAGAAAGGACACATGCAAAAAGGCTACTAATGTATTTCTGCGAAAAAAGACAACTATGATTGCACCTACTGTTGAAAGGCAAAATAGGAGACAAATAGGTGATACTAATTAGACTGAGAGCAGTGGATCAATAAGCAGGAGTTCATTGGGAATCAATTAGGAGATAAATGAACTACTATTCTAATCTATCCCTGCTCTATTTTTCTTAAGGTAGCATAGCAGCATACCTCTTTCCTTCCGCTTTCAATTCACATGCAGCAAACTAGTGTATAGTTCTGCGTATATCTAATCAATGATATGCCTTTCTGTTGCCTTCAGACTGTAACAACTGGGAAAAAAACCTGAACAAACTCTACAATCACCATGTCTTCTATGTAGTTAAAAAACCCTATTGACTATATAAGTGTTTGTGTTCATGTGTGTGTGCTTGTCTCCCTACATTTGTATAGGGATGTATGCTTATCTATCAGATAAAAAGGATACTAGAAACTGCTTTCTTAATTGCCTGTCTGGTGGTCAGATATCAGCCTTGTTAATCAGATTTTCTCAGACTTTGCAGAATGATTAACCCTTTGGAAGAGTCTCTAGGTCTGTGACCTAAATACATCTATATAATTGAGGTAGAATAGTTAATAAAGAGATGTTCAGGAAATGTTCTGTCCACAATCATTATATTTAGGCTCTATTTTACTTTTAAGAAGATATAAAGCTGATACCAGAACAGTCAACAAATCATCAAATGATATTCCTGTCTGAATAGAGCAATGTGATGCCTTAAGAAAAATATAACATAGAGTGCAGAATTAACTATCAAAGAAAAGGTCTGTTGTTCTGAGCTTTGTATAATTCTAATGTATTCAGGCCCACATGAGCAGAGTAGACTCATTTTATTCAAAGAGCATGTGCAAGGATGCATGCAGACTGTTCTTTATGGCTGAGAGCAGCTGCATCTAGTGCTGAGGTCTATGGACACGTTACACTTCTACAGATGCACGAGAGCAAGAGGGTATCTCAGTTTAGATATAATGGCAAACAATGGCTTTGTATATGATTAGTTTGTGAAACCAGGATTTGGATTTCAAATGATCATTCAGATTCTGGTTTTCCTAAGCAAACGCCAGCTTCATCACCCAGCTTTTTCCCACCCTTGTTCCATAGAGACCTCGCTGGCATCCCAGCCTGCATTGCAGTAAGAACTGTACCAAGATCTAAGAAATGAGCCTGGAGGTCCTCATTCCTCTGTCACTTGGAACCACAGTTAATACTAACTGTAGTCTCATTCATTAATTTATTTGCTTACTTCTTTTATAGCTTGCCATTCTCACTGAGACTCAAGGATGATTACAAAGTGAAAAAAACAATTCAGTCAGGGAGCACAAGCTTTCCAATAACAATGCAGTAGACTAGGATTACAGAAATTTGGAAATAATACACATATCCATGCAGAGTGAACTACAATAGTAAAATAGCTTCAATCCTATTCTTATAAAAGGACTTTGCTAGACTGTTTCATTACAATGTAATTCTGCTTCCCTGATAAAAAAATATCCCTCATCATTTCTTTTGTTTCATTGATTTTTAAAACTTCAAACTATGGTTTCAGATACCAGCTAAATATACTATAGTTTAACATAGTTGGTGGAGAAGCCAGCTTTCAGTTGATCACAATAATTAGATCATAGTTTGAATGATGTCTGAGCCAACCCAAAATGCTGAAAATATCAGCAGTGCATATGACAGAAAGGCAAACCAGTCACACAATCCCCATAGCATATAGCAGTACTGGAGGAAGTATACAGAAGGACAAGTAAAATGAAATATTTTAAAAAATCATGGATGAAAGCACCATCAACAGCAATAAAAAAGAAGTTGCAGCACACACCCTAATGTTAATATATCTCTAACATCTTAAAAGTTCAGGTTTTGAATGATCATTAGAGGTGTTTCATTAATAGCTATTTATAGTCCAGAGTATCTAGTATGCATGCAGTAATTTCAGTGCAGAGGCGTATAAGTGAGGGTTCTCAGAAATCCATTCCATGTTTCCAATTGTTCCAGTATACCAGCAGCAACTGTCCCCAGTCTCTGCTCTCCCAGAGGGGTTTTCTCTTCCTCTTCTCCCTCAGTATGCTGCCACCAACTGGTTATCATTATAAATTACCCATCCAGAGGGACAGTATTCTCTGCTTCCCTACCAGAGTTTTCAATGGAAAGGTTAAAAAAAAAGTTTGTTAAGTATCAGTATTAAGGCAGCTCTTAAACAAGAACAATCAACAGCAAAAACCCATACAGTGAACAACTCAATTTATACCCTTTTGAGGCTGGTAAACCATGCCTCTTGAGTTGATAAGAACCAATCATTAACTGTAAATAATGACCAATAGTTTTTGTTCCCTCCAAAACCAACCCTAGCTCCTGATTGGCCTACTGTACAAAGTAGCCAATCAGAAGGTGCAGTTCAGGATACCAGGGTTCTATGGAGCTATGGACCGAAGCTCAGGCATCTCAACAGTATACATTAAAGGCAATACATAACAAAGTTAGTTACTGTAAGAGTAGTACAATGAAATGAATGCAGAGAAGTGTGTCCCCCATGCCATGGCTGGCCGAAGCTCTGATTCTAGGCTGCCACTTGACCACTGCTTTGGGAATCCATAGAGAGGTGTGGCTGCACAGGGAGTCACCTACTTTGAGGTCTGTAAGGAAAAGATTTTTGTTCAATCTGCTGGAAATTTAGGGAGTATTTAGACTTTGTTGTGTGCAAATTTGGTGCCATTATCTTTATGAACAACTGCCCAAACCCCTATTGAACTCCAGAGCCCTCAAAACCACACAGATTTGAATCCCAAATCAGTAATGTCCTACCTGAAAATAAGCAATCACACTTTAAAAAAAAATTCTCCCTGAAGCTCAGATCCAAAATTATAATGATTTTTTTTCCTACGGCATACCCCTCAGTCATCTTCTGAGTCAGGCTCTTTATCTTAGACTTGCAGTGTTCTAAAATCTTCCCATTACCTGGAAGTAATGGGCCAGGCAGTCAGACCTTTGCTTGCTCTATGTGGCAATGGTAGCCATTCAGCTGGAGCTCAGGTATGAGTCATCCTTCTCTCAGATGGAATCAGCTAAAATGGCCCTGCAAAATGGACCCTCCCATTTGTGCCATGTTGTTTTATCTCTTTTGTTTTCCCATCCTTGTAAATTAAAAAAAAATTCTCCCCTGAAATCTCCAGGAAAATACAATTTAGCCTCTTGCACCCCCCAAGTCTCTCTGTCAACTCCTAAGTGTCAGATTCCAGCTAAGGTGCGAGCTGTCCATTTCATTGTTCCCAGCCAGGATGGCCATGAGCATATCCAAAGCCTTGTTATTTGTTGGTTGGATTATGCTTGGGATGCATTGACATCCCCCCTCCTTCCCATCTTCTGCTAGGAGGCAGAAAAATCTTTAAAATTAAACATGGGGATTCTGTCAAGCCCAAACCCTGAAGTAAAAAGATATTTTCCCACAACAGGTACATAATGAATCTGTATGACAAGAACTTCACAGTTTGACCAATAGGATGTTTACTCGAGGGATCTGTGGTGGAGGGGAAATCCCATGGTCTTTCTTTTCCTGCTGGCCCTGGCATTGTGTTTTGTGGGGTTCATTAGCTGAGTAAGCAATGGTGGCATTCCCAAAGTGCACTCACAAAAAGTGCATTCCAAATTACCACTGAAGACCCCCAATGGCTAGGTGACCAATAGTGGCTTGGGGCTTAAAGCATGTCCTGTACACTGATTGTGTGAGATTGCAAACCTAGTATAACTAAGATTTGAAGAAATACATATCTTAGTCCTTGGTATTCCCTTGCAGTTTTTAAAATCCATATGGGGAGCATCCACTAGTACTAGATACATGGTGAATGCTGCATTGCATTCCAGACATTTACAAGATGAATTTTCATCCTTACATGTTTTCATAGCAAACATCTTACTGCAAATGCTGCCCTATGCTATATGTTCCTCTGTGCTATGTGCTGCCTATCATAGGTTGAACGTGAAACTGTGTACCAGCACCATTAAAAACTCAACTAGGCAGAAAGCTTGAAATGCAGGCATTGAGAAAGGGAGAGCAGAGAGCTCTTAATTAGGTACTGGCACTGATTCTTGTCAAACAAGGGAGAAAGAGTGTCTGCTGAAGCACACTGGTGCAAACACACAGTACTAGTCACAGTTGGAAAGAATATGAAGTGCTGGCATTGAAAGGGATTTAGGTAAGTATTCAAGGTAACAAAAATAAAATGAGAGAGGATGATAGCAACAGAGGCTTTGAATGAACTGCAAGTGATTGCACCTTTATTACACCTTATCAGTATCTCAAGAACAACAAACCAACTTTCTTAGAGCATTTCTTTCTTGGTGCTCCAAATTAAAGGTCAAAGAAAGTCAGATTAAAATGTTCTTTTCCTTGCCATACAGGACACATTGCTGCATTGGTATGCTAAGGATAAAATAAGCAGCTCCTTGAACACCAAAGGAACTCCCCTTGCAGAGCTCTCCCTTCTCCCCCTCCCACCCCCTCATCAATTATTTGATAGAAGATGTTGCAAACAATGTGATATTAAAAGGTCACAGTAGTATCTGTGGTATAAATACACATGTGCAAAAGTGCCAGACCAAATCCCTCTTGTACATCATTATGTTTGTGTTATATAGTAATACATCCATTTAGCATCTTCAGACAGGTAATATATGGGCTTTTTAAAAGGGTACTGATACATGTTCTGAAAGGTTGTGTGTTTTCACAATGTGTACATTTATGCTACCAGATGGTGGTTCCTATTGCAGGAAAAAGAATATATATGGATATATATATGTATATGGATATATATATATGGATATATATATATATAGTATGCAAGTATATCTTCCAAAAAAAAGTGGATAAGAAAAATTAGCCTGCATATCACAGCTTATACTACCCGTCTACTTAGGCAGAAAACAACATATGTTCTACTGCTGTGGAAATCTAATACTTAGAAAGGAAAATATATGATTGCAACAAAATGCAGAGATCTGATATTAACTACATGCTGAATGAAAGGTTCTTTCAGTCCAGTTATAAAAGCTGATGTTTATGATGTTATTGATATAGTGAGCCTGAACTTCACATGGCACCTCAAAAAAGATTGATATGCCATAATGGCGTCTCCTTTTCCACCACCACCTCTTTTGTAGTGCAGAAATTGTGGCACTTTATATTTATTTTCATTAGGCATTCAGATTTAATTGATGCACAGACAGGTATGGAATGAGTATGTGTGAAATCTCTTTCTGTAATCCTTACTGATACACAGATGTCAAACTTCAGGATCCCCCCTCCCTTTCTGTGACTTCAATTCTTTTCCTAATGCTAAGCTTGGTTAGTCTACTCCTCTCTCTTTTTTTTTCCTAGAAAGATTCAATTACTTTTAGAATGTGGTGTAAACATCTGCTGATGAGCACTCTTAAGCATATTTTTGTTCAGTATAAACTCTCTCTCCTCCCTCCTCCCCCTCCTTTCCCAACAGTGGAGGAGAGATTCAAGGCGGCTTGTCAGCCTTAGCTCATTCTGCCTCCAGCACTGAAGTGTTGGCAGCCAGCCAACCAATCTCCATTTCCCAATGAAACTCTGATTCCATCTGCTCCAGCAGTGCAATATATTCCACTTCAGGTCAAAAGCAGGGAGCCAACAGTATTAACATTACACTAATCTGTAAAGACATTTTCACTAGCCTAGATAGGCTAATGTTACACAACGCTTTAAAAGCTTCGAGGATAAGGAACAGGAGTAATTGTCAGGGAAATATACTGTACTCAGAGAACAGCAAATGAGGATGCATTGCAAGCTGTGGAGATGAACTAAATAAGCTTGTAAAATTAAAATATTAATATGAATGAGATAGAAACCCCACATCTATTTTAGTCTGAGTGCTAAAAGAAACTGACTACAAACAAATATGCTACTTGGATGTGCAAAGGAGGAAATACATTATTTTCTGCTTGACAGGTGGTAACATTTGGAAAGTACTAATAAATACCTTTAAAAACTGAGCAAAAACAGCTATTGTTTACAGAAATATATATGTCCTTATGTATTTGTGGAGGCAGAGTACTGATAATCAATTACTTCAGAAACACCATGTCCCATATATTTGGGAGTTGACAAAGATTCTCATAAAACACTGCATCAATTCATTCCAAATGTGTTCATGCATACCACAGAAATTTAGTCTTTGCAATAAAAGCCAGACTTTTTTCATCTTGTCCCTGCAGCTCATCTCTTTAAAAAGTAGTTTAAGATTCATGCCTTTAGGCACATCAGAAATCGTTAAGGACTACATTTCTGGAAATAAGACTGTATAAAAATTCAGCTTAAGTGCCTGATTATTTTCTGTCTCTAAATTAAAAAAAAAGGTTCAAGATGACCCACATTGTGAAATATTCAGTTGTTTTTCTGATAGGTTTGATTCATGTGTTGCAGATGCAAAACGTCATGTAAGCAATTACAGTGAGGTTCCCATTAGATTACATGGAAATATAATCTCTGAAATGGAAGATGAAACCACCTAAGAGCATCTATGATTAAAGTGTGATTTATCCTAACTATAAGGTTTTTTATATTGGGAGCAATTTATTTTCACCAGTTTGGCTACCTCTTTAAGTTTTAATTAATATATATTGCGTAGCTACTTGACAGACCTTGGCTTAATATGTTCCCAAAAGATCTAGCTTTGTGTAAACTGACATTCTGAGTGCAAGATTTTCTCATATGAAAACCCACAGTCTATGTATCTTCTGTTTGATTTAAGCAGAGAATTCAGCAGCAGAGACATAGGGAGCCATTCTGTGTAATATGCCTGTGTTGCTTTCTCTTTATGTATTTGTATACAGATACAGATACATGCACACATACATACATATAAGGTTTCAATTCAAATAAAGCAAAAGATGGTCTACAAGACTTTTTCTCTAACTGGAAAGGTCTGTACTAAATTTAGACAAAGTGCATTGACTTCAGCCCACTCAGCCTTTCGGAATGCTTTATGTTCTAATCACTATACTAAGCATCTGTCCCTGACAGGCCGCCTGTTCAGTCTAGCAGATAACAAATGCTGTCTGATGTTCGTTGGTCCTGGTCATTCCACATGCCCCAGAAGCGCGATTCCTCCGATTATACAGGCGGCCACACTGCTCACAGTGTTATAATTGCCTCAGTTATGAAACATCTTCACCTGTTATCTGAAGCTAAGTTGAATCACTGGAAATTGAAACAGTGTCTGTTTTCATGCCAGCTTAATTTGAGCTGATACTGCTATTCAGTTAACACAGCTGAATGAGTATGCAGGGTAAGACTTTAAATGGAGATGACACCCCAATGAATATTTGCTTGCCACTGCATTGCAGAAAGACAGCTTGAAGAACAACAGCCAGTTGTTAAGAGCTAAATGGGAAGGGGATGGAGATGAGAGGACAGGAGACTGAAGTTCTGCTGTGTATGCCTATGTGTGTAATGAAGTCTAAATGGGTGATAGCTAACAGATTTGATTCTAGAAGTTCTGTGATGGTAAAAGCCAAGCTGGAATGATAGAAAACTACACTATTAGAATGAGTAAAAACCCCAAAGTTTACATCTAATTGATTTTCTTCCCTAAATTAGCCCCTACAATATTGGCAAATGAAAAGTGATTTCTGTGCCTTCATAGTGAGAAATATTGCTCTGCATCAAACATGGCCAGCAATTCACTTCTCAGGGCGTCAGAAAAGGCATTAAAATTTAATAGTTTTGTTCATTTTCACAGCAGTGTGCTTTGCAAAGAGTATAAATTACAGCATTCTGCTTATTTTTGACTTAAGAATGTACATTTCAGAGTTTGATTTAGAAGCAATATGTGCTTGACGTGCAAAACAAATCTTGCAGGTGCTATTTATCATATCATACATGGTATAGGGCTGTAACAGAAAACAACTTCATCGGCAAGTCCTTTCTGTATCTGAAGTATGATTGTGGCTTCAACATGTATTTAAACAGTTGGCTCAGTCCCAAGTGAGGATTGGTCTGTACCAGTTGCAACAGACATTGGTAGTGAAAGAGAAGAAGAATGTATCTGAAGGACTGATCCCAATCGATTTGAATGGGGAGATACATCTCAGACCAACAAAATTAGGTGGCAAAAGGAGGCCAGGCTACCTCACAATCAAATGTTACAAAAGGAAGTGACTGCAGCACTTATTTTTGTTTTGCTGGGGTTTGTTGTGTATGTTTAACAGGCTGCACAATCTGGAAGCCTGGAAACATCAATGTTTGTGATAATTTTTCTACCATTTCTTCAATTCTCTGGTCTTCATCTATACTCCTTTCTTCTTTTTCTCTTTGATGTGTTCTTGTTGCCCTTCTCCTTTTAAAAATATTATACTTTCCATGTATTATTCCCATATACTGTTTTCTATGCATGTATCAAATGCACAACAGAGTTTATACTATTTAAATCTCAGCTAAAGTATATCTCCATTAAATTAAAAAATGGTATTTCCTACAATTCTTATAAAAAGAGCTAAATGTAGCAAGTAATGAATGTTCTGAATGAATATAGTATAAATTAGAAAAGTAACTTATCTTCTAATCTTTCTAATTGTTAAGACATGAACATTAATCTATCACCAACTGAACAATTTTTTTCTATTAAAGCAGAGGAGAAAGGTGATAAATGAGAATGGGGGGAAGGGAAGGAAAAAAGGGAGGGGGAGGAAAAAGGAAGTAAAAAACAGAAGAAGCAAAAAACCCCAGCAGTGTCTTAGCTTTGTTTCTAGATACACTGATTCATCTAAGTTCTTCAGAAATCCCACCCCCAATGTTTTCATGTTGTTTTTCATCCTGGGGTACTTCAAATGTCCAAATAGAAAAATATATAATAAAGGAAAATATATAAATCTTGTCTTTCCAATGAGCAGACTGTTTAGCGAAACAGAGGGTTTTTTTTTATCCCCACTGCATCACATCACAGCTAAAACACTTAACGCTTCAAACAAACATCTTTCATCAAAGATAAAAAATAAAAATATAAGAGTAAAAGTAAAAATGAAAATGAAAATGACTGATTATATATTCTGCAGAGTAGATAATAGCAAAAAAAGTGCTTCACTTAGTATTTTCGCTCTATTATTGAAGCTGAGATTTGCTTGGCAAGCAGCCAAATGTCATTCAGCCAAAATAAAGTTCCTTAAAACTAGTTACATCTCTTGCTAAATAGCTGTAGTTAAAGATCAAAGTTTATCAGAAACCTTGCTCCAAAAGCCATAAATTTTTGAAAGGGGTCCCTCTTACCTCTAGATATTGGAAGCTGACTTCAAACGCTGCTGGTAGTCTGGCAGTCTTTTCAATTATGATCACAGTTTTGGGAGTCAAAATATTGCAAATATTGCTCAATCCAGATTGATTTTAAAGAAGAGTAAGAGGGAAAGGATCGGTTGGAATCAGCTGACTTTATCAACAAAAAGTGCACCTTGTTTTAGCTGCCCCTGATATTTCCAGAACCCGGGTGGAAACCTGGTTTATCAAGCCTCTGTGTGGGTTCACTTGTCAGTTGGATCTCCCCCATGGGGGAGAAGTAAGGATTGAGAAGTAAATCCCCTTCTTCCTTGGCATTGTTTGCCCCACAGTGAGAAAGGACTGGAGCCTTTAGAAGTACTCCTTAACAGGTAGTCCTGTTACACCAAAATTAGCATATGTTAGTGATTTTTGTCAGCTCCTTCTACTCCCCCCCCCCCCGAAACAATGTTCTACTAACATTTTGAAATTCTGTGGAAATAGCTGGGACTTGTTCCAAAATTTAGGATTGATTTCCCAATTTTGATAGTGTTATGTCCGCTGACTGCCATGGGGCATCAGCGACATACAGCCTTGAGACAATAGGAGTCAAGGATCCTAGACCACCACTAGCCCTCCAATAAGAACTCCGGTGGGAAATTCAAACTCACCAATTGGTCTTGTAGCTATATCCTAGGGATTGTATAAAGTTGGCTATCTTGGCTGGTATTGCATGCTTGTTGTGTACTCAATAAACTATGCTGATCACTACATTGTAGTCTGGACTTTCCATGCATCGAACCCAGTACACAATAGTGGTGACTAAGATGGGATCCCGCTGAGCGAGCCGGGCTGCCACAACCCCGAGGAAGACGAGGACCTCCACCACAGTCCATCTATGAGCACCGAAGGCAACCGAGGAAACACTTCTGTGTCACAAGCACAGCACAGCACAATGGTCGTCGCTCCAGGAGCAGGACTGGTCCCTCCATTTGACCCGGCACAGCCCCAGCACTGGGAAGCCTGGGTCGAGGGACTCAAGTCCATCCTGGTATTGTACCAGGTGATGGAAGAGGATCGCAACAGAGATCTCCTCATCGGTTTGTGTGGCACTGCCACCATTGAGCTGGCCCAAAACCTACTCATGCCCACCAAACTATCCGAGGCCATGTTTAGTGGGATCATCCAGGTGCTCCAGGACAACTTTGTCCCTCGTTCCTCAGAGATCGCTCGCAACGTGGCCTTCAATTACAGGCTGCAGCAACCCTGGGAGTCCACCACAGCTTACCTGGTGGAGCTCTGGAGGTTTGCCGCTGAATGCGAGTTCGGGGTCTATCTGGAAAAGGCCCTCTGGAACCAACTGGTCTGCAGCCTTCAGGATAAAAAGCTTCAGAGGCACATCATGGAGAAGGAGAAGTGCACTCTTGCCTCCGCCCTCTCCACAGCCACCGTGCGGGAGAGGTCGCATCCAACAATGCCTAGGTCCATGACCAGCCACCATTTGGCCACCGCACATCAGGTTGGGTCTGACCCCATAGAACAAGAAGGGGAAGAAGTCCACTGGATGCAGCAGCACACCAGACAGAGAGATCCAGGGACCGCAGCCCGAACAAACACTGCAATGGAGCTGGCCCGACTGGAGTCCACCAGCTGCGGGGATCATCATGACTGGAAAACGTGCAGATTCTGGGATGCCACCTGCAGGAGCTGCAGCCTCTCTGGCCACATCGCATGGGCCATTCGCGAGGGTCCTGAGCTTCGACGACTCAGCCACCCAAGTAATGCCGGTCCACAATGCAGCACAAGGAGGACATGACCTCTGAGGACCTCTACCTGCTCGGGACTGAACAGGTACTGCAGCTTCCCAGCCAAACCTCCACCCCAAAAATCCAAGTCTGGGTTCAAATAGAGGGGTCCCCCTGCATGGAGTTAGACTCTGGGTCTGCCTTCTCCATCATCTTGGAGGAAACCCTGAAAAGACTGTGTCCACATGGGAGGCCCCACATGCACCCTTCGCTGGTTACCCTCATGGACTTTCAATGGAACTGGGTACCAATAAGGGTTGTAGCAGCTTCTGGGTCCAGCACAAGGGATTTAATGACCACCTGGACTTATTGGTAGTCGAGAGCAACCTAGTGAGCCTGCTTGGTTGCACATGGTTCGGCCCCTTGGGGATCTCAGTCGAGGGAATCCACAGCTGCATGGGGTGGGACTTTAGTGATGTCTGCAGTGAGTTTCCATCCATTTTTGATGGAAGTCTGGGCCAGTATACGGGCCCCCTGGTGTCCCTGCAACTTGACCCCAAAGTGGCGCCCATTCGCATGCAATCCTGGAAGGTCCCCTTCACCATGCAACCCAAGATTGATGCAGAACTGGACCGTCTCATGGCCCAAGAGGTCCTGGAACCTGTCTCTCATGCCACCTGGGAAACCCCCATCGTCACCCCCGTTAAGCCCAATGGGGATGCCTGCATCTGCCAGACTACAAATGTACGCTAAACAAGGCTCTCCAGAACCATACCTACCCGATCCTGGTCATGAGCCACATGTTGGCTACATTGGCGGTGGATAAGGTTTTTGGGAAACTAGATCTTGCCCAAGTACACCAGCAGCTTCCCGTAGATGTGGCCACCACAGCCACACAGACTATAGTAACGCACTGGGGAGCCTTTAAAGTCAATTGGTTGCAGTTTAGGGTGAGAGTTGCTCCTGGACTATTCCAAAATCTCATGGATTCTCTTTTAAAAGGGAACGCCATTTTTCAATGATGTGCTGATTGCCACGGCCACGCCGGATGACTTCACCTCCCACTTGCGCACAGTACTCCACCACGTCAATGAGGCTGGCCTCAAGGTGAAGCAGGAGAAGTGCCTCCTCAGAGTACCTTCAGTTGACTTCTTGGACTTCACAGTTGACATGGATGGCCTCCATCCAGCCTGGGATAAGATCAAGGCCATCGTCAAGGCTCCTCTGCCCAAGTACAAGGCAGAGCTGCAGGCATTCCTCGGCCTCCTGAACTTTTACCACACCTTCCTTCCCCACAAGGTAGCAGTGGCCAAGCCCCTGCACCGCCTGCTTGACAAACAGGCCACCCTGGGCTTGGGGCCCTTGTGAGGCTGCTGCGTTCAAAGGGGTCAAGGCGCTCCTCATCTCCAACAATGTGTTAATGCACTTCAATGAAACTCTGCCAGTGGTTCTGGCCTGCAATGCCTCCCCCTATGGGGTGGGTGCCATCCTGGCTCACCAGCTTCCAGATGGGTGGGAGGTGCCGGTGGCCTATTATTCCAGGATATTGTTGGTGGCAGAGTGCAACTATACTCAAATTGACCAGAAGGGGTTGGCGATTGTGGCCGGCGTGAAAAAGTTCCACGACTTCATCTACGGCTGCCCCTTCACCATTGTCACAGACCATTGCCCTCTCCTTGGCCTCTTTGCAGCAGACCAGCAGATGCTGCAGGTGCTCTCCCTGCATGTCTTCTGATGGTCAATCTCCCTCTCTGGCTATGACTACACCCTGCTGCACCACCCGGGGAAGGCCATGGTCCATGCTGATGCCCTCAGTTGCCTCCCATTGCCCACCATTGAAGCAGACCCAGCTCTGGCACACCATGTGCTCCAGATAGTGGATCTTCCTGATGCTCCCCTTCAGGCAGGAGATATCACTCATCGCTCGGCCCAGGACCCCATCCTTTCCTGTGTTCTGGGCTGGGTGGTAAGGGGGTGGCCCGTGGCTGCAGCAGACCCAGAGTTTATGCTGTTCATGGTCCACAGGGATGAACTGTCTGCTCACAAGAGGTGCCTACTGTAGGGGGATAGGGTAGTGGTCCCCAGCACTCTACATCAGGGCATCCTCAGGGCCTAGCACGAGACACATCCAGGGATCATCCACATGAAGGCCCTGGCCTGGAGCTATGTGTGGTGGCCAGGGATTGATGTGGAGGTTGAAGTGTGGGTCAAGCGTTGCCAGACATGCCAGGAGGCCCAACCGAATCTGCCTAGTGCACCCACCCAAGCTTGGGAGTCCACTCGCAAGCCATGGTCCAGACTACACAGAGACTTTGCGTGGTCCATGGACTGCTCTTCCTGGTCACAGTGGACTCCTACTAAAAATGGCTGGAGATAAGCCCCGTCTCGGCCATGTCTTCCAAGGCCACCATCCAGGTGCTACACCAGATCTTCGCTACACACGGGTTGCTAGACACCATCGTCTCCAACAATGGGACAGCTTTCACCTCTGAGGAATTCCAGGGGTTCCTTAGCAGCAACCTGATCCAGCATGTGCAGTCTGCCCCATTCCACCCCATGACCAATGGGCAAGCTGAGCAGATGGTGCAGACCACCAAGGAAGCTCTCAGTCATTTCACGAAAGGCAACTGGGAATTCTGCATCGCCTGCTTCCTACTGGCTCATTGGACCACCCCAACAAGGTCAATGGCCCCTGCCCAGCAGAACTCCTGATGGGTCAGAGACCTGCCATATTGCTGGATAGGCCACATCCAGCCCAAGCCCCAGAGTCGTGTAGCCAGTCAGAGCAGAAGGAGGCACCCTGAGGGTTCTTTCCTGAAGACCTCATCTATGCCCACAACTTCAGTAAAGGCTCTCCAAGGCTTGCAGCTCAAATCATTCACCCCATGGGACTGGTATCCTACGAGGTCTTGACAGATGATGGCCAGGTCCTGCAGAGGCACATCGACCAACTGAGAAGGTGCCTGCTTCCAGCCTTTGCTAACGATCCAGCCCCAGAAAACTGTGATGGCAACCCTGGACCCGAAATAACAGACATGACGGCTCCAGAGTTAGCCCCCATTCCTGAGGCTGATCTGACCAAAGAAGCACTGGTCTCCAGCCCAGTGCCCAATAAGGGCCTTCCGACCTAGCAGCCGGGTATCCAGGCAATTCCTCCAGAAGGGCCCCTGAATGCTGCTGCAGTGTCCGCACCAAGACGTTCCCAGAGGGAGCGCCAACCCCCGACCTACTTACAGGACTATGTTATCTAGGAGGGGCTTGAACTATGGAGGGAGGGGTGTTATGTCTGCTGACCGCCACAGGACATCAGCGACACACAGCCAGAGCTTGACTCCTGGAGACAACAGGAGTCAAGGATCCTAGACCACCACTAGTCCTCCAATAAGAACTCTGGCAGGAAATTCAAACCCGCCAATCAGTCTCGTGGGTGCATCCTAGGGATTGTATAAAGTTGGCCATCTTGGCCGGTATTGCATGCTTGTTGTGTAAATAAACTATGCTGATCACTACGTCATAGTCCAGACTTTCCATGCATCGAACCCAGTACACAATACATAGTATGGTGAAAATTGCCATGTTGTCAATTGATGTACCTGCAAGATACGTTTATACAAATGCAGATATTCTTGTGAATATCAGCAGTTTCATGATCTTTCAAGCCATGATGACAAACCATTTGTATTCTCACAGTGTTTCTAGCTTTTGGGCCAACTAGCTATATACTCATGATGTAAATATGTGGCTGGGCCCTGTTGCAATCCAAATTGGCAGTCAGATTTTCCATGGAAACCTACTTTCTAAGACTGCAAAACAGAATTCCACCAGCAGATTTCACTCATTCTTATTTGGCAGTCTTCAGAGATCTTTGTGTCCTTACCCTAAAATGCTTAAATAAACACAGTTTATGTTACTTGTATGTAGGGTCAGCAAATAGTCACAGTTACATGGCTGTGAGGATGCCCCCAAATGTCCCCTAAAGAAGTCAAAATTTCTCATTCTAACATTTAAAATATAGGAGATAATTGCTGAGGTCCTTGAAGGAAGTAGTGTGTCTGTTGTACTAGTAAAGGTAAAGGTTTCCCTTGCTTGCAAGCCAGTTGAATCCGACTCTAGCAGGCGGTGCTAATCTCCATTTCCAAGCCAAAGAGCCAGCACTGTCCGAAGACTTTCTTCTGTGGTCATGTGGCCGGCATGACTAGATGCTGAGGTGCATGGAACAATGTTACCTTCCCAGCAAAGCTTGCAATTTCTTGCTTTCGAACTGCTAGGTTGGCAGGAGCTGGGGCCATTGACGGGAGCTCACTCCATCACGTGGCACTCTGGTCTTGAACTGCTGAGCTACTGACCTTCCGGTCTGCAGCTCAGCGTTTTAACCTCTGAGCCACCATGGCCCTCTGTGCGTGCTACTAAAGGTATAAAAAAGTTTTTGAAAATTTGCAGTGCCATTGTAAGCAGAGTTACATTCTTATAAATCCATTGAAGTCAATGAGCATGTAAGGGTGGAACTTTGCTTAGGATAGCAGTAGTAGAGACAGAAAAATCACAGTCTGTATAAAATTCCCAGAAGCATACATCTCCTTGATTTCCTTTTTTTGGTGTTTTTTTTGTGTGTGTGTGTGTGTGTGTGTGTGTGTGTATGCTTGCATGCCTGGAAGTCATGGTGACTTCTGGCGACCCCTATTGGGGTTTGGGCATTTCAGAGAGCTGGCTTGATTGCCTGCCTCTGCATCCTGAGTCTTGGTATTCGTTGGAGGTCTCCCTTCCAGTTACTTGCCAGAGTTGGTCCTGCTTAGCTTCCAAGATCTGACACTATCGGGCTTGCCTGGGCTATCCAGGTCAGGGTGCATCTCCTTGATTTTCTTGAAGCATGAAGTTCCTTTATGCAAACCTTCTTAACTTTAATTTCAGTCACACTCTGCAAAACCCAATTTCTACTAGTAAAAAATAAAATTAAAATTAAATTATCTATATGGCATTGTATGTGGTATAGCCACAAGATGCTAGGACTGTGTGGCAGCCTGCAACTTTAGCTCACTTTGGCAAGCTAGGCTGGGAGAGCTGTGACTGACCCAAGGTCACCCAGCTTGGCTTCATGTGGAGGAGAGTGAAATCGAACCCAGTCCTCCATATTAGAATCCATCGCTCTTAACCACTATACCACGCTGGCTCCCTGAAGCTACTTTGGTAATAGAACTGAAAGGCCCAAAAACCTCTTCTCTGCCCATTATCTCTCCCAATTGCCCCTCAGGAACCCCTTCTAAACAATTCATTCTCTCATTATTCTTCTGGCCCTTCTTTTTCTGAAATCACCCTCTGTAGGTCCTCCTGCTGCCCTTGGCCTGCTGGCTTCTACTTTACTATCCTTGTTTCTCTGAGTCCCTTTATTCAGTCCTACCTGTTTCTAGGGTCACAACAGCTCATCCAGTGGTAGTAATGGCTGCTTTGTGCATTTTGCCTGCTCTGCCTTTGTGACTGGAGGCAGTACTGTGTATCAGTGAGAGAGGCTTCACCAGTGCCATCAAATTCCTTGACATATTACAACAGAGATGGGGATTTCTAATCACAAAATGTGTGGATTTTATTGCAAAATTGTAAATGTATTTGTATTTGTGTCGATTTTGCAGCAAGGAACAGTGGTTCACAATGGAAAATGTTATTAGAATCCTAAGGTTACAGACTTCATTATCAGTAAAGAAGTAAATGCTGATTGCCTGTTTGCTAAGGAGTATAGTGCAGGACCCAGTAGAGTTTTATCAGTCAAATTCACAATATTAAAAAGAGTCATTCTCACCAGTAACTTTAAAGAGGACCTCCGTATTGATAGAGGGTAATTTCACTCTTCTTGACTTTTATTCTGACTCTCCTTACAGTAGCAAACTTCTGACATTTTATATTTTGCATTAGTGATGGAGCGCAGCCATCCAGTTTTCAAGTAAAGCATGAAGGCAATTCTTTGATCCACTCTGAATGTACAAGTGCAACATCATCCTGCCATCCTTGTTATGTAGAAACACTGAGACTTCTAATTAGTTACTTTATGAAGGCTTCATTCAGACATCACAACTACACCTCTGTTCCTAATAGACACAAGCTCATCTTTTTGCAGTGCTGATCACCACCTTCTTCCACTGGTTTCAGAAGCCCTGAATCAAGTTCCAGTTAGTTCTTGGGTTCAGATGGGAGTAGTGGGTCAAACTGAAATTTGCTTCCTCTCCACAAACTGTGATCCTAAACTGTGGTTTAGAATCCTGAATCTGATTTGTGGAAAGGAATTGCATTCCTCTTTGCCTAGGAGGCTGCGTTTAGACCTCATGGCAAATTGGAGTGTCATGCAAAGCTTCCAAAACCAGGAAACCTTTCATTGAACTCCATGCATGAGTAGGGAGAAAGGAGGGAAGGAATATGCAAATACAGGTAACAAGCTGCATTTGTCTCTTTCATAAACAAATTCATGTTCATAACATCTGCATTCTGCAAATGTATCTAATATCTTTTTATTTCTGTCCACTTTGTATCATAGAAACACATACAATATATTTTACTGTGCTGTTTCTTAAAGAAATGCTAAATTACATTGGTGCTATTAGTCTGGAGAAGAGGAGGTTTGGGGGAACATGATCGCTCTCTTTAAATATTTGAAGCGCTGTCACTTAGAGGAGGGCAGGGAGCTGTTCCTGTTGGCAGCAGAGGATAGGACTCACAATCATGGGTTTAAATTAAGGGCGAGAAGGTATCAGCTGGATATTAGGAAAAGCTTTTTTTACAATAAGAGTTGTTCAACAGTGGAATCAGCTACCTAGGGAGGTGGTGAGCTCCCCCTCACAGGCAGTCTTTAAGCAGCAGCTGGACAGACATTTGTCAGGCTGATCCTGCATTGAGCAGGGGGTTGGATTAGATGGACTGTATGATCCCTTCCAACTCTGTGATTCTGTGACTCTACAGTTCTATATAAACTATTTTCTGACAGTCTGGGTACATCTATTCTATGCAATTTGGGGTAGATACCTATTTTCAATTATTGTTAAAAATGATTAAATAGAAGGAAACATGCACGATCTTCTTGTAACCTCACACTTAAGCTCCTTAGTGTTTGACTGAATGGTGTAAATACTAAACTATGCTCAGTTGCATATAGAAGACCCTAAATTGATTGGACTCTGCCTTAAAGACTGTCCTCTTTTGTCCCACTGTGTATCCGTTTGTCTGAATGCTTTGCTAAAGACATTTTATCATTCAAATTAAAAGGCATTGTTGAAAGGCATTCTCAGTGACCGCCCTACTTATTAAAAGAAACTGTTTTGAAGTATAGAATCCCCATAATCTGAACTTGAAACTCTGGTGGTGATCATTTCATTTAGGCTGTTATTTTGTGGCTAGTGCAAAGTATATAGTAGTGTTGGTTTAGTTATCTTTATTTTAGTTCTAATGCATAGTGGAGGTTCAATTTTGGTAATGCCCATTCCAAGATATCATAGCATCATATGTTTTTCAACATAATTACTTGTGTTTTGTGTCTTGTAAAATCCATATCAACACTTGGTACCTTCTCCTCAGAAGATCCATGAGCCATTCTGTGATTTCAAGAACCACAGTACATTTATTGTTGCCATAAAGGTGCCATAAATCTTTGTCTCTTCTGGATGACTCTTCCTTTCCCCAAACAACCCATCTTCTTTTCTCCAAATAAACTGTTCTGAAAGTGGATGGGTACTATCACTTTGTGAGTTTCTAAGTTCTGTGTTCAGAATGTGGAACACAGTCATGTAGACTCTCAAAGTTAATACTCATTTGGCTTGGAGTACGAGCTTGAACAGCTCATAAAATGCCTTGGGGAGAGCAAACTTCACCCTCCCATTATTTTCTGGGTGAGAAGGCACAGTACAGAGTTCCTTCTCACCCTTCCTTCTGTAGCTTACTTGCTACAACTCTACAGTTGAGCATATGATCACAGCCTAAAAGTTAAAATTAAACCTGACATTAAAGGGGGGAGGGAACAGATAATTTTTTAAATGAAGAGATTAAAGCCTGAGGTTTTTTTTTTTTTTTAAAGAATGTTTTGGCCTGGCACCCAAAACAAAGCAATGTAGGCACTTGGTGAGCCTCAAGGGGAAGGTGGCACAACTGAAAAAGCTCTGCCTCTGGTTGCCTCTTGCCTCACCACTGAAGGCAGGGGCACAGGGAGCAGGGCTTGCGAGGCAGATCTTAACTGGCGGGCTGGACAATCTGGGAGGAGGTAGCCCTTTAAGCAAACCAGCCCTGAGCCATTTAGGGCTTTAAAGTCAAGACCCAACACTTTAGAAAAAAATGAGTTTGTAATGATTTCTCTCCTCAGTGACACCCAACCTTGAATGCATATTGTTAGGAACAATTCCCCCCACCCCAGTATATATTATGTTACTTACCGTATTTTTCGCACCATAAGACGCACTTTTTCTCCCCCAAAAAGTGGGGGGGGGGGAAGTGCCTGCGTCTTATGGTGCGAATCCCCCCCATTCGCTCAAGCTCCAGGGGCCGCGGCAAGCGCCGCGGGCCCGGGAGCAAGCCCCCGCCTCCCTCGCCCTCCCCCCCAGTGTAGATCCCGGCTCCGCGGCGAGCGCCGTGGACCGGGAGCAAGCCCCCGCCTCCCTCTCCCTCCCCCCAGTGTAGATCCCGGCTCCGCGGTGAGCGCCGCGGGCCGGGAGCATGCCCCTGCCTCCCTCGCCCTCCCCCCCAGTGTAGATCCCGGCTCTGTGGCAAGTGCTGCGGGCCCGGGAGCATGCCCCCGCCTCCCTCGCCCTCCCCCCAGTGTAGATCCCGGCTCCGCGGCGAGCACTGCGGGCCTGGGAGCATGCCCCCGCCTCCCTCGTCCTCCCCCCCAGTGTAGATCCTGGCTCCGCAGCGAGCACCGCGGGCCTGGGAGCATGCCCCCGCCTCCCTCGCCCTCCCCCCAGTGTAGATCCCATAGTGAAGAAAACCCTCCTCCCACCCCCCCTCAGAAGCCCCCTCCCACCCACTCCCCTCAGAAGCTCCCCCCCTCAGAAGCTCCCCTCCCAGCCCCCCTCCCTCCCACCCCCCTCAGAAGCTCCTCTCCCAGCCCCCCTCCCAGCCCCCCTCAGAAGCCCCCTCCCTCCCACCCCCCTCAGAAGCTCCCCTCCCAGCCCCCCTCCCACCCACCCCCTCAGAAGCCCCCCTCCCACCCCCCTCAGAAGCCCCCTCCCCACCCCCCTCAGAAGCCCCCTCCCTCCCCTGCTCACCTTTCCCACCCCATTCCTTCCCCCCTCACCATTCTTGGGCTGGGCGGGGGAGGTAGGGAGGTAAGAGCTGGGCCTGAGTGGCGTTAAGCCACTGGGGCCCAAGCAAGGGGGGGGAGGGAAACACCTTGTCTTTCTGTCTTTCTTTCTTTCTCTTTCTGTCTTCCTTCCTTCCTTCCTTCTCTCTCTCCTCCCTACCTTCCTGTTTCTTCCTTTCTTTCTGTCTGTCTTTCTGTCTTCCTTCCTTTTCTCTCCCTCCCGCCTACCTACCTACCTACCTACCTACCTCCCTTCCTTCCTTCCTTCCTCCCTTCCTTCCTTCTGTCTCTCTCTCCCCCCACCTCCCTCCCTTCCTTCTCTCTCTCTCTCTCTCTCCCCCCTACCTACCTACCTTCCTGGTACTTTCTTTCTGTCTGTCTTTCTTTCTGTCTTCCTTCCTTCTCTCTCTGTCTCCCTCCCTACCTTCCTGTTTCTTCCTTCCTTCCTTTCTGTCTTCCTTCCTTCCTTCTCTCTCCCCCCCCCACCTACCTTCTCTCTCTCTCACCCCTACCTACCCCCCTCCCTCCCCCGCTCACCATTCTTGGGCTGCAGGGGGGGGAGGTAGGGAGGGAAGAGCTGGGCCTGAGTGGCGTTAAGCCACTGGGGCCCAAGCAAGGGGGGGGGAGGGAAACACTTTGTCTTTCTGTCTTTCTTTCTGTCTTTCTGACTGTCTTTCTTTCTTTCTGTCTTTCTTCCTTCCTTCCTTCTCTCTCTCCCCCCTACCTACCTACCTTCTTTCTTTCTTTCTTCTCTCTCTCTCCCCCCCCCCCCAACTACCTACTATTTGGTTCAGAATATTTTTTCCCGTTTTCCTCCTCTAAAACTAGGTGCGTCTTATGGCCAGGTGCGTCTTATAGTCCGAAAAATACGGTATCTGATTTTCAGCTACCATTCCACAGCTTTTTTTTCTGCTAGCACTACAAGTGCCTTCTGCAAGTCTTTGCATGTCTTAATTATTGCTGTGCTTTCCCCTCCCTGCATACAAGGCTTTGATAAACATATCTTGTTGGTGAGGATTTCAAGCAGGAACATGATGTATTCCTGTCAACATAATTGGCACCTCCAGACATTCCCAGAGTGGTTACATTGGATAAAGCACATTAGTTGCCAATATCAAGCATGCTCTCTAAGCATGGAGCTATCAACAATGCTGACATTTCAATTTAAGGGTTCTGTAGTTACAACTTTCAGGTTAATTCCACTTTAGGGAACATGAAGTTCACATGATGCTTGTTTAGAAACTTTAAAAGGCAACTGTGCCTTGTTTTGCATTTTAACATATAAATTCATAGATGGCAGTGTAAGAGGTTGAAATATATATATAAAGATGGGCAGTGGCCCCTTCTCCTGGACAGGCACCCTGAGATTTCCTGCTGGTTTTCATTTGCCCATGCTGAAACCTCTAACCTGTCATGACAGCTCTCTCAAAATCATTCTGTTGCTTTTCCCCAATGTGAATGAAAAGGGTGGTGGTAGGCAAATCAAATGACAATAAACGCGGTTTTGAGAATCTATTCAAAGCATTCACTGCTACCAGCTAAAAGGATAAAAATGGAACTAGGTTAGGCACTCTAGAGGGAGACTGTGGAAATGACTTGTAACTAAGAGGATGTGACCCTCTGCATAATTCATAATCATTAGTCTAAGTGACACTTCTGCAGCATATGCACCAGTGCCTTCCAATACGGCAGGCTGGAGTCTAAATGGCCCACTCGGCAGCAGTCACATTGTGATCAGGTTTCCCTGAAAGGCAACTCCAAATGCTGCATCTGCCTGGTATGGTTTTTTTTAAAAAAATATATAGAAAAGATGCTTGTTCAGCTTCATCATGTGTGCAATTTAAGGGTTGCTCAAGTGATTCCTTAAAACTGCATGAAAGCAATTCAGCTCTGCCTTGGAGACACTATTGCTTGCTGTAATGTTCTGCACATACATCTGCATGATTTCTCTGAGCTAATTCAAATTTAATGCATTGATAATTCCTCTTCTGCAGAAGTCACCCAGCAGTAATTTGAAGGTTACAAGGCAATATTCCCACTCAAATAACACTGCTAAAAGAGGATAAACCAGGAGGCAGGACTATAATGGGACAAATTCAACTCTGAACGATAATGTTTCCACTGTCTTCATAACCTTCACATAAGCAGCAGGCTACGGTTATAAATGGAACAAGGTGGCTATGGGATAGGTATGTTGGTTGCAAATCAAAAAAGAGCAATGTGGAATTCTAGCACAGGGAATAATGAGAGATGGAAGTCAACTGGGAGGGACAGTGAAATGAAGAAAACAGACTGATTAAATTGAAAGCTAAACAGGCTTAGCAGACAATTCCCCAATTTATTTAGCAGCATGTTAAAATGGTGATTTTTTCCACAATATTATTTTGATCCAAGGTATTGTTTTAGCTGATCTGATGATCATGAACAATCTGTGTGCATTTCTTTATGCAGGCAAGTAGCTAACAGGAAACCCTGGATACAGAAAATAATTCCGTGTATACAGGAAGTTCAAGGATATGCAGGAAATGTTCCAAAGAGAGACATGTTTTTCACTAAGGTTCCATTTTGGCTTCTGAAGGCAGATGAATTTTAAAAGGTTTCAAATACCTTAAGGATAAAGTGCAACAACAACACAATAATCAGAACAAGGTTTTTTTTGTTAAAACATGGATTAAATCTTTATTAACTGGGAGGACAGTATTTTATCCTTGAGATGTGTGAAACCTATAAAAAATCAACTTGCCTTGAGAAGCCAAGCCAAAGTGGGTTAAACAGCCCTTCTGAAAAGAACCTAAGAGAGCCCTAAGCTGGAAGACAGCCCAGAACTCTGTCAGGCCTATCCTGGCTCTACAATGTCAACTGCAGAGTAACTGAACCATATCTACGACCACATGCTAAAGCCAGTAACTGCATGCCATGATGGCATCTTCCCATGATAGCATGTCCATGCCAGCCATAAAACTATCAGGTCTTAACTTTTGTTAAAAATAAAAGTATAGACCAGGGGTGTCGAACTCATTTGTTATGAGGGCCGGATCTGACATAAATGAGATCTTGTTGGGCTGGGTCATGTGTGTCATAAAATGTGATGCAGGGTAGCAGAGACATAAACTTTATAAAGGACACAGCCAGTTCTTTACCAGACACTCTCAATCGCATAGGAGAGTTCTATCTCTCCTGTGTGATTGAGAGAGACTGGCAAAGCAAGCTGTGATGTGGCAGCAGCAAGAGAACTGGAAAAGGAAGTAGGAAACAGCCAGGACCTTGGGGACTGGATTGGGGCCCTCTGAGGGCCTGATCCGGCCCCCGGGCTGCATGTTTTACACCCCTGGTATAGACTCTTTTTCACTTTGTAAAATGAATATGGAGTTCCTCAACCTGTCAGTGGCTGAGAACTATTCCTAACATGCCCCTTGTCTGCACAAGTACAGAACGCTGCTCTCTCCATTCAAGTCATGGGGAAACTTACTCATGTTGCAACTTTGGATAGAGACGGCTGATTATTTCCCCCCATTTTACAGTTGGTCAGCTTGCATTATCTCCCTAATGGAACTGCTTATTTTTCTAGCCAAATGTCTAGAGGAGGAAAAATACAGCATAAACAGCACCATTTGTAGCACATATTAATTTTTGAAGATAAAAATAAGCTCATAACCTGTTTTTTTTTTGGTATTGCAGGTTGCCTTTAAAATGGCCTGCCTCTGAGTGCTTTACAAATCTGATATTAATTACATGCCAGGCATACTGTGTTGGTGGAAAAGAGACATTTTGTTGAATGACTTGTGAATGTCAAGGATGACTTATTACCTTCAGCAAGTTTAAAAGGAAAGCTAATATGATTTCTTATAGTAAAACCCCCTATGACAGCTGCTCCATAGAGTCAATTACACTGCAGTGAGCTTTCCAACAGACTTATTTTTCACACTCACAGGGAGCAGAGAACATGATGAACAAACATCTCCAGAGTAATCGAGGGCTGATCCCCCCCTTTCCTTTCTGCAAAGCTGGAGAATGACTACAAGTGTTGCCAAATGCAGCAGAGTGGGGGAGGGGAGTGAAGAAGTACTGCAAGTACTACCAAATATTTATTTGGGAATTGAATGATTATACCTGTTTTATTTCATGCTCTTCCTTAACAGCAGAATCTATTAAACAATCTAACCATTTACCAGTCAAGCTTCCCATAAACTACCCTTATTAAGTAATTCATACTAACAACAAGCTCTGCTAATACACTAAAACCACAGTATAATAAATGTAAGAAACCAGGATCATAAGACTGGAGACCAGTGCAGTGAAACATTATATTATATACAATAAGCTGGTAGAAGTAGCCTGTATCAGTTCAGAAAAACTGCATTATCTGTATCAATCTGGAGATACTGAAACTATCCAGTGATCAAAACATCAGTGTCCACTGTTTCTAAGTACATAGAGATCCAGCAGTGACCAGAGGTATTAGCCTGATTCCTTTCTGCAAAGTATCACTTATTGGTCTTCTCACTTCCCACTTGCCTAGATGCAGTCCTAATATTTAAGGTTGCCACTGAACAGCCTGAGTAGATGAGACACATTTTTGGCTATTACTTACTCTGCTCTGATGGCCAATCAATCTCAAGCTCAGGAGAGTGTCCTCTTAGTCTGTACAATTGGTTACTTGTTAGAGGTTCAATGCATATTAAATATTTTTGAAGTTTTAATGAGCTCATATAGCAAAAGCAGTAAGCAGGGTGTCCTTGAGTGCTGAAGCGCATCTCAGAATGTACATATTTCTTGTCAAATTATGAATGTACCCTTCATTCTGTTTCCTCAAAAAACCCTCCCTCCAACCCATTTAGTGACATCTGTAGAAGTTCAGGACCTCTACTAGCAATTATTCAGTTTTCACTGAGGTTTTCTATTTTAATTTTATTTATTTTATAGCTCAAGGTGGATTGGAGAATGTAAAACAATGCAATCAAACACCATAAAACATTCAATCAACACTACAAAAGGACTAGGATTAGAGAATTAGAAAACAACACAAAGTGGGGACCCGCAATACTCGCGGAGGGGAGCTCCATGCAGAGGAGGAAGCCACCACACGTGAGGCTTGCCCCTACCAAGCTTTCTCCCCCTGCCCACCAGCAGGGATGGTGAGGCCCATGCAGCTCCCAGCCGCTGGCCCACCAAGCCTTCTCCCGCGCTCCCCCCAACAGTGGCAGCAATGGCAGCAAGGCAGTTCTCAGAGTGTTCTCTGCACATGTGCAGGGAATGCTCTTTTACTTTTGAGGGGGTTTAAGTATCCCCTGAATAGTTTTTTTTTTAACTTTTCAGATTTTTCTGCACACCTGGAGAGTCCCCCAAGTGTGCAGGAAAATCTCTTTGCTCCCTAGGTGCCCCCAATGTGCAGGGGGCGCCTTGGCTATTAGATATATAGATGTGAACAACAAACTTTCTAAAACAAGATATACTATAAGCAATACAGAAATGGTGCCTCCCAATCGCTGCCCAGATAGGCAGTCCAGAAGGTTACTATGATTGATGGTATTGAAAGCCACTGAAAGGTGCTGAAGAACCAAGAAAATTGTACTCCCTCTGTCTGTCTCCTGGTGGAGGTTCTCCACCAGAGCAACCCATTTCAATCTCATGACAAGGCCTACAGACAGATTAGAAAGGATCTAAACAATTTGCCACATTAAAAAAACCTGAAGTTGTCCCATCACCACCTGTGAATTACCTTGGTCAAGAATGGAACCTCTGAGACTGGTTGATAATTATTGAGATTTCCTGAGTCCATGGTAGGCTTCTTTAGAAGTGGATGCACTACAGTCTATTTCAGGGCTGAGGCAACCACACCTTCTTTTAAGGAAGCATTTGCACTCTTGAACCCAGGGCAAGGACCATACAACCAGGTGCTAGGCCTCAAGCATCCAAGGATCTTGCCCACATTCTCAGATTGAATGGGCTGAAAATTATCTAAAATAATTAGACAAGTTGGCATCCTGGTACCATCTGACCCTGTCACTGCTAACACAGAGTACACGTTGGAAGGGATACAAGATATTTAATCCAGAAAATGCTGAGCATAACAGTCACAGTGGGCCACTGAGCAGTCCACCTCCTCCTACAGGCAAGATCCCAACAGGCCTGTAACCACTTGGAACAACTCCCCTGTCCTACATGATATAGATCCAATGGTTGTGGAAAAGTGTTGTTTCTTGGTGGCCGTCACATTCACTGAGTACAATTTAAAATGAGCTTTTGCCCATGCCTTATTGGATTCACCCCAAGTCTTCCTCCATTGTCACTCTAGATATCTTATCTTTTCATTGCCCATAGCCCCTCATTAAACCAAAGTGCTACCTGGGCTCTAGCACTAGAGACAAGGCACCCTGGGAGCAATTGTGACCACCACCCATGTCATTTCCTCATTGACAGGTCAACCAGGGCAGCAATAGGAACACCAGCAATATCATCAGGAAAATCTCCTGGAGCCATCAGAAAGCCATTCAGATTCATTTGGCTCTGTGAAGAAATGCATTTTTGGGATAAAGGTCTGACCTGAGTAAAACCTTTACCCGGAGGTTTTTTAAAGTGTTTCTCTCTGGTCAGGAACAGATGGGGAGGAAGAAGTCAGTTCAACAGCTTTCCAGTGTCACCTCAGCTACCTCTTAAGAAATGCTAATAGGTCCAGCTGGAGACAATATGATGATCCAGTCCCCTCAAGCAGGAAACTGAGATTTGGAGGAAATAAAGATTAGAAGGACTTTAGGAAGAAACTTTTAGAGACTTCAGGAAAAGCTTCTTTGACCCAGCCTGATCTGCTCAGTGGGTGAGGAAAAGAGAGAAGATAAAACTCCTGGGAGCAATGAGGGAGGTCTCTTTTGTGTTGAGTTCATCAGAGCAGTCAGAACTGAGGGTAGGAGGGGGTGGCCATTGCCATGTGCTGGCCTACACCTGAGGGAGCCTTAAAGACCATGGTAACTCTGTAGAGATCTGTAACGTTCTTAGCTAAGGAGCCTGTCTTAAATTAAACAACAGATAGGGAATGTATAGAGGGAGGGACAGAGGAATTGTGTTTTACCCTTTTCTTTTGAATCCCTTGCTCAATCTGGTGTTGTAAAAGCATGCTTGTGAACATTTTTTTCTTATTAAATACTTTATAACTTCTGATCCTGGTAGTGATTCTCTGTGCCACATAGATCTCCACAGTCTTGGACATGCTATTTTAAAAGAAGTACCAAGAAGAAGGGGAGGGCAGTCATTTTGCTAGTGGTTACTCCCCTAGTGGTGCACAAGACAGCAAGCTGTTTCGCAGTAACCAGACTCTGCATAGTGAGAGACAATGAGACAAGGCCTCAGAATGTGGAAGGGAAGCTGGAGGTCCTGACCCTCCCAGTGGGCAATTTCTACAAAGTTCAGGTGGTGGCAATGGCTGAACTGAGATGGAGAAAAGCCCCTCCAGGTGTTGAAATGACCCAGGAGGGCAGTGTGGAACTAGGCCTGTAGCTGGACTGTTCCTCCACAGGCTCAGCAGGCGGATCATTTTAATCAATCCCCCACTCTTGCAGAGTCTTGGTTTTCCTGGAAGTCTAGACCCAAGCAAATAGAGATCTGTTCATGATAAAGGAACCATTGTCAGTTCCTTCACCATCAGATTACATTAATCCTGCCCAAAACAAAACACCACATCAAGAATGTGACCTACATAATGTGTAGGAACAAATATTACCAAATACAGGCCCATGGTTGTCATGGAGGTCATGGAATCTTGAGCTGCTCCTGTTAAGGCAGCCTTGGCATGAATGTTGAAGACTCCCAGGACAAGCAGCCTAGGGGTTCCCCAACACTATGCCCAAGACTACCCCTGTCAACTCAGGCAGGGAGACTGTTAGGCAGTGGGGTGGATAGTATACTAACATATTCTCAATCCTGTCTCTCAATCCCAAAGTTAGGTAGACATACTTGAAAGATTATATCTACAATAATTGTTACAATATACTACAATCCTACTTCATTATAAAGGTACCCTCCTGGTCTATTCTATTCTACTATAGTTGTAATTCCTATGAAAAAATGTCCTCCTGAATATTTCTGTTTGCGCATTCTGCTGAATGACAGAAATGTGGGAGCCTTCCTGACCTAGGGCAGGCCATTCTTCAAGGTGGATGCAATACTCAAGTTCTCTCAAGATATATAATCCACACAATTGCTTTGATGTTTTGTTCACAATTTAAAATAAGTTGTGTTTGAGCTGTTTTGCATCTGTGCAGTTGGCAGCATACAGCACGGTGGCTGGCCTGATTGATGTTGTTGGCACATCCTCATAATTTATTAGCTTATCTATTTATTTTGTTTTTAAAATTATACCTGCAGTGTTGAACTCAAAGCAGTTTACATTAAAAAAAATAAACACAGAGACACATTCAAAACCATAATATAGGAAAATACCTAGACCTTCTTAAAGCTCTTCCCCTCAGTAATTTTTTATTTATTTATTTAAATGAATGCTTTTCCCCAGGCCTTTGCTTCATAAGACATCTCTCCAGCTTTGACTCTCAGGGCTATTCCATGCTTGTGAACAATTGTGTAGGCATCTTAACAGAGGTCTGTTGATATTGTCTGTTACTGCACTGATCCAGATCCCAGTGGCATATAGCATCTGCCCAGCAACTTTAGCATTGAATACTTTGACTGCTGCAGGAACATATTGGCCACCCAGTACTCATAGTGGCTCCAATGGCAGAGTTCAAGTGCACCTTCCAGGAGAGATTTGCTTGAAAGTTGATTCCTAAATATTTAAAATGCTCTACATGCTCCATATGTTGACCTGCTACTGACAACTTATACTTCTTTGTCTTCTATTATTTGCTAAAAAGAACCTTAGACCTAGCAACATTAATAAGTAAGTACTCTCTGGAACAACATTCCAAGAAGGAACCTATGAGCTTGTGTAGGCCAACCACAGATCTTGACGAAAGGGTGGTATCATCCATGGATAAGATACAGGGTAATTTAACATGGGCCAGGAAAGGTGGATGAAATTCATTTCCAAATATATAAGAAGTTAAGTCATTAAGGTATAAATCAAATAACAGCATCCTTGCTTAACTCCTCTGTTCAGTGGAATATCCTGGTCAGTTCACCAACAAGACCACATCTCACCTGAGCAGTAAATGGAGCATATAATTGTTGAATCAGGAAGAGGAGGCGCTTGTTCATAGAAGATTTGTTCAGTTTATCCCATAGTTTTGGCTAGGCACTGAGTCAAAGGCTGCTCTGAGATCCATGAATGCAACACCTAACATGCCATCTTTTGAGCTGGTGTACTTATCTACAATAAATTGGAGAGTAATTTGAAAACTTAAAAACAGTTTAGGAATGCTTTAATCAAATGCAGTCCTAAATAAAACCGTCCAGCTACCTCCCAAATATCAAAAGTGAGGGGGGCAGGTGCACCACCCTGAAGAGGTTGTTCCATAATCATGGGGTTGCCACTGAAAAGGCCATCTCTTGTGGACCCACCAAATGTGCTTTTTGATTGATGGGACAGTCAGGAGGGCCTCTCCCTATGATCGTAATTCCCAGGTAGGAATTCCCAGGTAGGAATTTAGAAAACCTCTGCCAGGCAGCACAAAGTAGGCCTTCAAATAGGCTCTAAAATGTCCCATGTTTTTCAATTCTACTCTAGCCATCATCTCTGGTACTTCGTCATGTGTAATTATCTAGAATTCCAGGGGGAGCCACAAGTTCTTACACATGGGGGTCAGTGTTTAGGAGCTATCATGGAAATTGCCTATGACAGTTAGTAGTGATTGGTTAAAAATTCAATGATGCCTGGAAGAGATGGCATGTTGGCGACATTGGGGGTGATGTTCTGGCTTTTGGGCAAAACTTTATAGTTTTATGGTAGGGTTGACAGATCTGTGTTGGAAAATACCTGGAGACTTTGGGGGTAGATCTAGGAGAGGGTGGGGTTTGGGGAGGGGAGGAGCCTCAGCATGGTACAATGCCATAGAGTCCACCCTTCAAAGCAGCCATTTTCTCCAGGGGAGCTAATGTCTGTCAGCTGGAGATTAGTTGTAAAAGTGGGAGATCTCCAGGCCCTGCCTGAAGGCTGGTAACCCTGTTTTATACCAATTTTACCATAGAGTTTTGCCAAAAATCCACCCCAATGTTGCTGACATGCCAACGTCACTTCCAGGTGATACAAGAACTTCACATGCAATGTCTCTGTTTCAGGGGGAATAGGGGGGCAATGTCACTTCCCACTCCTGGAATGTCCCCCCCCATCTTTCTGCTGGTGAGTGAAAGGAACCTAGCAACCCTAAAACTAAAGCTGTAATGTCTGGGGATTCACCACAGACCCACCCTTGCCCTCTGAAACTAGTCTGAGGGGGAAACAACCAGAGGAAAAAGCAACCAACAGGTGCTGCTAGAGAGGACACCTTAGACTCACTGCAGCTTAGGGCTGCCACTTTTGGGGGGGGGGTTCAGCTTGCTGCCTGCCAGCTGGTGGGTGGGGAAGCCCCACCCCCAAGCCTGAACACCGCAGCCACCCCTCTCGCTTCTCTCGAGAGGGGAGGGAGAGGACAGTTGCTGGCAGTGTGCCTGATCTCCAAGCAGCAATGCCACTTATTGTGTACTGGGTCCAACGCGTGGAGGAGCAGGATAAGGTAGTGATAAACAGCTCAGTGTATTAAGTACACAACAAGAGACAAAGATAACTGGCTGAAAGCCAACTATATATACCTTCCCAAGACACACCAACAGTCTCATAGGAGGGTTTGAATTTCCCGCCAGAGGTCTTATTGGGCATGAGATTGGTTTTGTTTAATTGAGATTTAAAAAAAAAATGCTTTGTGCATGTGCACATGTGCATGGCCGAAGCACTGCCCACACTGGACTCGCTTGATCCTTCCTTCCCGCCCACCCGCTTCCCCCCCCCAGCAACTTTCCCCACCATCTCCTGCTGCCTGTCTTCAGTCAATGGACTCTCCCCATTCTCATCTTAACTGAGGACACGTTAGAAACCAGGGAAGGCGGTGGCAGCGGCTGCTACCTGGAGCACAACAGTTCCTCTGCCAAACCAACCTCTCCCTTGCACCAGGGGCTCCCTCCCTTCCTCCTAACATTGCAGCTATATATGCGTTTGCACATTTAAATGCTGGATTTGTTCAGCCCACGATTGCTCATGTGCTCAAAGGAGGAAGCTCAGAAAAAAAAACATTGCACGAAGAATGATCAGACGATGCTAATCGCAATTCATGCAAGAGATGTCTGTCCAGATCAGTGAAAATGCAGATTTAAAGCTCAAATACCAGGGAAGTACTGGATTTTCCTGGTGTCAGAAAATGCACTACGGGACCAGGAGCATTGCGGGAGTAAGCCCACTTTGGCGCGGGAGGCGGATTGGCCCATCTGATCAGCAAATGTAAATGTGAGAGGGAACAGTGACAAAACCCAATCAAAACGATCGTGTGACCGCAACCTGAGAGAGCTCTCTTGAGAACTGGCCTTGAGAGAATAGCTCTGAAAGAATTTATGACTGACCCAATGTCACACTAGCAGCTGCATGTGGAGGAGTGGGGAATCAACCCCAGTTATCCCAGATTAGAGTCCATGCTCCTAACCACACCAAACTGGCTCTCAAAAGAGGTATAGAATGACCAAGGAAAGGTGTTTAATAAAGCAATTGTATTAGGTATTGAAGTATAGTAATAAGTGGAAATGTTTGCTTTAATCATTCATACATAACCTTAAAAAAACACTGAAGTAAAACAAAGTGCCAAGTGCAATTAAAGCTGTTCTGGTTTAGTACCACGGCAATATTTTTTAATAATTTCTACTGGGAGACAGAGGATTAATTGTTTCATGTGCTTTGGTTTACAAGTATTTCAGTGGTTTTTACTTGAAGAAACAAATCAGTGAGCATTCTGAAAACTGTGAACATCTTACAGCAGCTGAATACATTAACACACCTCTGGCATGTGTGTGTGTGTGCGCACACACACACACAGCCTGATGGGTATTGCCCTTGTGAGCTGCAGCTCAGGAGTGGAATGTACCAAATGGATGTTATTGAAGCAGAGAGCAGCACAAGAGGAGCTGAGGGAGAAGTAATCTGGCATATTGCATGAGAAAATTACATTATTATCTGAAAGTAGATTGGTTTACTTGCCCTGTACTCACAAACCCCTTTCCCTTGATAATCATCTTCACACTCAACTGCACTTCATAGCTTGTTTACCATGTTGCAATGATATTTTGATCCTGAAGTTTATTTGATGTTGGCCATTTGAAAACATTATCATGTAAATTAGTTCCTGTAACTAATGAGCATATGTTTCTTAGTGAACAAGTAAATGAAAAATATAACCCCCCCTTAAAAATTCATATTGAAAAATATAATCTGTACATTATAGACACTGTGCAGCACACTCTGGAAACCTGATCTTGAATATTCAGAAAACAGATTAAATTCAGTGGGATTTCCTGTCTAGTATGCACGCTAGGTATAGCAGTCTAAATCTGTTAAAGCATTGTATAGGATTATAAATTCTTCCTGCACAAGATAGAAAATGTAAAGGGTCTAAATTTACACCACTAAAGATCCTTGAGTGCAGTGGCTAAATGAAAATTGTGCAGCCCAAAACAGAGAAGACAAGCAAGAGACCCACAAGGGGCATCTCATTTCCCCCCTTCTCCAATATTTCTTCTTTCCTTTCCCTGAAAACCCCATAGTCTCTCCCATTTTCTGGCTTCATTCTCTCTTTCTCAACCACCAGCCAATCTACTTTTATTTGCCCTCCTTCCATCTTGCCTTCTTTCCCTTCCCCTGGCAGACTCTATCCAGGAAAATTGTGGCCCAATTGCATAGTGCCAGTCACCAAGCCAGGCCCAGCTGCATGTGGGCTAGGGTTGCCAGCTCCCAAGTCCCAGCGGAGGTTTTCCCACTTTGGGGGGCTTTGATTCACTGCCGGCCAGCTGGCCGGTGGGGGAAAACCCACCCACAAACAGGGACACTGTCGTGTGACATGCCCAATGCCATGATGTTACTTTCATGTGATTTCATTGCACCAGGAATGTCACACAGAGGCACTCTGGGTTTTGGGCAGGCTCTATAGTTTGGAAGGCAAAAAGCCCATAGAGTTTTGCCCCAAACCTAGAGCATTGTGTGTGATGTCGCCGAAACAATAATGTGACTTCAGGGTGATGTTATTGCATTGGGGACATCACATGCAACATTCCACCCACCCCAGGCACAACCCCCCGATCCCCCTGCCATGATGGCGAGGGGACCTGGCAACCCTAATATGGGCTCCCCACAAGTACTTTCAGGGGGCACCTACTTCTCCCTTTATCCTGGTCCTCATATCCTCACCTTTCTGTACTTTCTTCTCTTCTTCTCACACACCAACCGACCTTTTATCTGCCCTACATCCTCAGCCATATTGATTGTATACTTCATTTATATCTTGCCTTCCCCCACAATGGAGACAGAAAACAGCTTACACCATTCTCTCCTTCTCAATTGTATTCTCACAACAACCCTGTGAGTTGGGCTGCTAACTCCATGTTAGGAAATTCCTAGTGATTTGGGGGGTGGAGCCTAAGGGGTGGGGTTGAGGGAGGGAAGGGACCTCAGTGAGGTATATTGCCATAGAGTCCACTTTCCAAAGTAGCCATTTTCTCCAGAGGACCTGCCTGATCTCTGTAGTTTGGAGATCTCCATGCCCCACCTGTAGGTTGAAAACCTTACCTATGAGGTAAGTGAAACTGAGAATGTGTAACTGGCTTGAGAGCCAGTTTGGTGTAGTAGTTAAGTGTGCAGACTCTAATCTGGGAGAACTGGGTTTGATTCCCCACTCCTCCACCTGCTGGATGACCTTGAAAAAGAGCAGTTGCTCTCAGAGCTCTCTCAGCCCCACCTACTTCACAGGGTGTCTGCTGTGGGGAGGGGAGGGGAAGGGAAAGGAGTTTGTAAGCTGCTCTGAGACTCCCTTGGGTAGTGAAGGGCGGGGTATAAATCCAGTCTCTTCTCCTTTTCTTCTTCTACAGCACCACTTTACAAAGTAATATAAATGTATAACCACAAAGTTGCAGTCCAATAATTTATGTAGCTATTCCTTTGTCAGTATTCATCAGCTGAGTAGATAGTTGGTGATATTCATCAGCTGATAGTTGGTGAGACGAGATTCTCCGGAATAACTCCCGTTTAGAATCTATTGATCTTCTTCCATGCCACTATTTCTGTTTTCGTATTTTATATATATACACACACACACACACACACACAATAAAACTAGAGAATCACACCCAGGTGATGCATTCTCATTAATAATTAACATGTGCTGAGAGTGTGTACAGTTAATTATTAATGAGAATGCATCACCTGGGTGTGATTCTCTAGTTTTATTGTATATATATATTTTTAAATACAAAAACAGAAATAGTGGCATGGAAGAAGATCAATAGATTCGAAACGGGAGTTATTCCGGAGAATCTCGTCTCACCAACTATCTACTCAGCTGATGAATATCACCAACTATCTACTCAGCTGATGAATACTGACACAGGAACAGCTACATAAATTATTGGACTGCACCTTTGTGGTTCTACATTTATATTACTTTGTAAAGTGGTGCTGTAGACGTTTGGTATAAGTTTCCTTTGGATTACATAAAAGGCATTGGCAGCACATCGTCGCACAGCTTCAGTGTTGAGAATGAGACATATCAATATCAAAAGATTGTCAGCTCCATGTGCTCAAAACATTGAACCTGCTGAATCCAAAACAATGACATGGATTTATTAAAGACAGTAATTAATACAATGCATATTCACATATGGGCTTGCATGTGCTGATGGGGTTTATGGAATTTTCCCAATGGGGAAAATAATGGTCCTAAGGTTGTTTCAGGACAGAAAAAAATACACTTTTTCTCTAGGACCATTAATCCAATCTGAATCAGACCCCTAGTGCATGGGAACTGAGTTCACTGTGGGGAACTCAGAAACATACACATAGCTGACATTCCTCAGGAATTGAATCGATTGAATTGAGACCTAGGCTTCCTGTCTCACTACCAATGCTGATTTCTCCACGCCTACTACCACTCTGCGTATCACACCAAATCCAATCATACCTGCTATTGTCATTTGTCTGCTAATGTCATTTGGCATCTGAATTCACTCCACTTTCCAATATATAGGACAGATGGACTCATATCCTAGCTATATTTGAAGAAGTGAGCAGTGACTAATGAAAGCTCATACCCTGCCACAAATGTTGTTATACTTTAAGGTGCTACTGTATTTTTACTCTTTTCTACTGCTACAGACAGACTAACACGGCTACTAATCTTGATCCATCCTAACATTCCTCGTGGCAGAGTAGTTGTATGGCAACCAACAAGCATCTGAATTACTTCTGGAAGAGGTGTATATAGCACAGGGGTGGCCAAGCTTGCTTAATGTAAGAGCCACATAGAATAAATATCAGATGTTTGAGAGCCACAAGACATAAACACACACATTTTTATTGAAAAATATGCAAATTTTTCACTTTAGATGTGGAGGGAACGGAGAAAGACAGAAAGAAAGGTGGAAAGAAAGAAAATGGAAAGAAAACAAATAGATGGGAGAGGGAGGGAGGTAGAGGTAGAAAGAAAACAACTTTGACTTTAAATGTGTCCTCCAGGCCCCCCAGGCCCCAAAACTGGCTGGCTTGGCTTGGAGAAGGGATTTAAAGAAACAAATGCCTTCTCCAAGCCAACCAGCCGGGGGGGGGGGGGCGCTTTGAGAATGCATTTAAAGTAACTTTCCTTCTCTGCTTCCCCCCACCTCAGACCTACCCAGGGAGGGGAACACTGGCTGGGGAAAGGAATACCGATCGGGAAGACTTGCCTCTCCTTCGCTTCCCAAGCTTCCCCAGCTGTCCTGCCAGGAGCCACATAGTATGTGTGAAATAGCCGCATGTGGCTCCCGAGCCACAGTTTGGCCACCCCGATATAGCACAACAATGCAAATAGAACGTGTACTTTTTAAATTTTAGAGTTGTATAGGTTATATTACTCTGAAGTTCAGCGTCCTCCACAATGTTTAGGACCATTCACAAAGCTCAAAAGCAGAACAAATCTGTTTAAAAATAACTTTAAACAAAATTAACCTTCTTCAGCCCTTGAGTTCATTATATTGTTTCTAATTAAATGCATCAAGACTGTATAAAGAGTTTATTATTTGTCAAGCTTAGTAAGATTTTACAAAGACGTTTGCATTGATTTATAATGAATGGCCAAATTCTACCACTTACAGCTCATTAAATGCAACAGAGCATGACAAGATGCGGATGTATCTTGGCCATCAATAGTCTACATTTTTGCTTGTCTTTTCACTTCTATTGCCCACTGGTCATTTAGTACCTATTACACCTTGATCTTTTTAAGACTTCATGGTCATTTCTTATTGGACATTCCACAAACCTTTTAAAATGGTTGTCCGTTTAATCAAGCATGTATTAAAAATGAATAACTCTGCAGATAACACACTTTTAATCCTATTTCTCACTTTCCTTCCTTGATTGAAAAGATCTCAATAGTTCTTAGCCACACAAAAGCTCTTGATTATAATTTACAATTATGTACTGTGCATGGTTTCAGTTTTGTGTCTGGATATATTTTCCATTTGGAAAAAGCTTTCTAGATTCTTCTGTTTGTAATTTTTTTACAGGTTAAAATAATAGAATGATACAGATAACTGGGCTTCTGTGAATGTCTCATAGGACCAAGGGCTAAATCAGGTATGCATCGAAATAAATATTGAAATGCACATCCTGTAATGAGAACACACACACAATTTTTTTAGATGAGTTATCTCCACACCCATAATATACATAACTAGTCCTTTTTAAAGCATGACTAGATTGGACTTGGGCAAAGCACTTGGTGCAAACATTTGTTTACACAGAGGTGACCAGAGATGACATCTGCATGCACAATATGGGGGACCACCACTTTTGACTATTAGAGACTACATTAAAAAAAAAAAACTTTCATCTTCACCTGCCATAATAATTTTCCTATACAAGGACTGCGGGTTGCATTAGAAATATAATACAACTGTCAGGGAAAATTCTGTTCTGAACTAGAGCCTTTTTTTTTTTTTTTGCACAAAAAGGTTTTTTTTGGTTATTGTTGAACTCTTTCACATATTGTAAGTTTGAGTATACATTGCCCTTTATTATTGGGGGGAGCCCAATAATAACCCAAGACCTACCATTATCAGAACAGCTGTGTGCTGCCTATTGCCCAGGAGGGATGTAACCCTGCACTTCTGCTTCTCCCCAGATGTTTGGAGTTTTGCCTACAGCATATAAAAGCAAAGCCTTCACTTCTTACTCCTGTAGGGCAGTTAGTGGCCTTCTGGGGTGCTACTTGCTCTTTATCACCTGGCCCTCTGACTTACTTACTGCCTGGAGCTCTTGTACATGGCCTATTTAAAACAGGAGCCCAGGCTGAGGCATACACCAGAGGGCTCTTAGCTTCTGGTTCAGATGGACAACAAACCCTGAATTTGATGAGCTGTAGTGGAACGGACATTCCTGCCTCCTGCATGTGTAGAAAAGCTGAGCCTAGGCTTATAGAGCAGGGAGGGTGGGGTAGGCCTTTCTGTTGTCTGCTTTACATCAGGTGAGAGCTGGTTGGCTCTGTGTTTATGTCCTGTCCAAGGCGAGGTGAGAGGTGAGGGGTTTGTCCTATCCCAATCCAGGTGAGAGCTGGTATCTGGGCTGTTGTCTGTTGTGCCTTTATCTCACCTGCAGACTGGGAATGTGTCTGGGGGAGCAGAACAGGGAGGGCGATGGTGCCATGATTAATAGGGTGTAGGGTAGGGGGAGATATGGTTGTGGGAGAAGAATAGGCCAGGCAAGGGGAAGAGACAGCAGATATTTGCATGCTTTCATCCCTTCTGGTTCTTCTTCCAGCTAGAGTGATGCTGGTCACCATATTAACATCCTACCGGGCTTTAATATCTTGTTTGAAATGCCAGGTCAGTTACAGGTATAGTGGCAGCCATCCATACTTTAATTCTGGAGGAGAGGGATGACCTGGCATGTATCAGTAAGACTTGGATGGGGAAGGGGGAGATGTGTTGTTAATGGAATGGTGTTATAATTTTAATTGTATTTTAATTTTTTTTAATGCTCACCACTTTGTAGAACCTGATTGGATAAAAAGGCAGCATAAAAATGTTTTAAATAATAATAAATCATAATCTCTCCTCAGACCCTGCAAGTGAGCTGTCTATCATGGGAGGGGAGAGCAGAGGTAATGTCTGCCTCTGCCCCTCAATTTGCCCTTCCTGACTGTGTGCATAAATAAATCATTCACCTCACACTAGCAAGCATAGGTAGGGTTGCCAGGTCCCCCCCGGGGGGGGGGGGTTGCCTGCTCAATAGGCCCCTTACTCGCTGTCCCAGATCTGGCTGCCAGGGGAAACCCTACTCCCAAAGTGCCAGGATTGCGGGGATGTGCCCCGGAGGTGACGTCATTGTGCCGGGCACATTGCAGGGGAGGACAGGACGCTCTATCATTCGAGGGAAAACTTTATGTCCCAGAGAGGGGCCAGGACTCCCTTGTCAGAATGAAGGTAAGACCTGGCAACCCTAGGCACAGGCACAGAGATCGAAATAGCAGATACACATTTATGATGGAGGGTGCAGTCAAGTTGCTGTCAATTTATGGCTCTTTCATTCAACTGCCCCGTGAAGGAAATCCAAAATGCTATTTATAATTTAATATCAAATACTAAATAATTTATTAGTGTTGTATGACCTTGTGTGTAATAGCCAGGAGATCCTACAATTATCTGGCAGCCAGAAGTTCGAGCTCTTTTAGTGTTATGCAACACTAGGTGGTGAGCTAGACTTATTTTTAAGGCAAGAGACATTCAGAGGTGGTTTGCTATTGCCTGCCTCCGTCTCACAATCCTGGTATTCCTTTGAAGTCTCTCATCCAAGTACTAACCAGGACCAACCCTGCTTAGCTTCCAAGAGCTGATGAGATTGGGGAGGTTTCCAGTTGGGAGAATGGAGGTCTGACACGCTTTGCAAATGCGCAAGGCGGACAGCGGCTCTTCCTGACAGCTTGGGTGGGTTAATCCACCCGACGCAACCTCACACAGGTAGTGTGAGGACCAGCAAGCAATATAATCCAGGTTTGAGCAACCTCGGTGAAGGGAAAGTCTCGGAGGAGACTTTTCCGACACCTTGAGCACTGCAGCCGAAGAGGATTCTTGCGAGTATCTCTAAGGAGCCGAGCTGAGCTGAAAAATTCAGCATAAAACCTCCAATTCCCCTGATTCCTTAACAAAGAAGACAAAGTTTAAACGTTGGGGCCACATCTGAAGCGAAGTAACAACAAAAGGTAACGGAAAAAAGTTTTTTGCCTTACCATTGCCGCGTTTTGAAAGATGAAAAACAGATCGGGTGAAGCAATAGACTGATGTTGATTGGATGAGAGCAGTTTTGAAGTGCTAAAAAACCGAATTTGAACTTAAAAAGCCAAAAAAACAAGTTGTTTAACATTCCTGCGGTTAAAAGGAGTCGGGAGGGGAAGCCAAGCATCGCGAGACAAAGAGGGAGAAGGGAACCAAGCATCGCGAGATTAAGACGTGAGGACTGAATCAGGAAGTGACGGCTAGAAGAGCAGACAAGAAGGAAAAAGGAGAAGAACCGGAAGAAGGTAAAGGGGACTCTAAATACTGCCGGACCAGAAAGGGGACTCTAAATACTGCCGGACCAGAAAGACCATAACAGGAAGTGACGTGCAGAGAGCAGACAAGTAAAGAAAAGGAAGGGACAAAAGGAAACTACGGCAAGCCAGAAGCAAGGTAAAAAGACTATAACCTTTGACATTAACCATAGAGAAGTCGCGGCCGCCATTTTGGATTTATAAAATTTTTAAACTGCAATATCTCAAAGATTATATAACGTAGAAGGCTGAAACCAACATAATTTGACTTGGCAAGATTAGCTTGTTTGAATGCACCAATTGGTGTTTGATTTGGAAGACAAGATAAAATCGATCTTTTTAAAGAGGCAAAACGGACCGAGGACTAAGATCGAGAGCAGCCACATGGTCCTCTCCTATAATGGCAGCAAAAAAAGAAAAAGAGTTACTAGCTGTTATGGAAGCAATGGAAAAGAAAATGTTAGACGCTATAGGAGAGGTAAATGTTAAAATGAATAATATAGCGGCTCAAGCAGATAAAAATTGCATGGAATTAAAAGCAGAATTTCAAAAATTATCCACAAGAACACAAGATATAGAAACTAAAGTAAAAGAACTGGAAGAAAACACCCATAAGACAATGAGAGAGAATGAGAGGATGGAAAAGATGATGCATTATAAAGATATGCAAAACCACTTGAGATTTCGAGGGATTGAGGAAAAATTGAATGAGGATATTTTTACAAGAATGCAAGAAGCAATAGCAGATTTTTTACAAGAACAGGAAGAAGTTGTTAAAGAACACATGGATCTTGTTTATAGAGTTAATTCTACATATGCAAGAGACAAAAACATACCAAGAGACGTGGTTGTCCAATTTACAATGAAAAGAACAAAAGAACAAATCTACAGGAAGTGCTTTACTGACCCCTTTGTAATAGATGGAAAGAAAATCATAGTAATGAAAGAATTGCCTAGAGCAATACTGCAAGAAAGGAAAAAATTCAAGCGTCTGACGGATAAACTGAAGGAGAAAAAAATCAGATTTCGTTGGGAAATACCTCAAGGACTAAGTTTTTATTATGGCAGCTCCAGAGTGGTGATTAAAAGCACAGAAGAAATGTATGCATTCCTGGGAGAGAATAAAGACGATTTTGGAGATATTTAAGAATATATCAAAATGGATTACAAAATACTTACATGGAATGTAAATGGACTAAATTCACCCCAAAAACGTAGAATGGTAGGTCACTGGTTGGAAAAACAAAAATGTAATATAATTTGCTTGCAAGAAGCTCATCTTAAAAACCAAGACCATAAATATTTAATAAGGAAAAAATTGGGAGAAGAATTTTATTCTTTAGCAAGCAATAAAAAAAATGGTGTTGTAACATATGTCAAAAAAGATTTGGAACCCAAAGTAATATTCAAAGACAAAGATGGAAGATATTTAGCTATTGAAATTTTACTGCAAGGAGTGAAAACTTTGATTGTGAACATTTATGCTCCGAATGGAGCTAAAGAAAATTTTTTTAAAGAACTTCAAATGGAATTGGACAATGTAAACTATGATCAAATTATGATGTTAGGAGATTTCAACGGAACTGTAGATAATAAACTAGACAGGCGCTCTAAAAGAAAGGATGAGACGTTAGGGAAGCTTCCAAAAAACTTTTTTGAACTGATAAAACAAGAAAAGTTGGAAGATATTTGGAGGAAAGCTAACCCACAAGGAAAAGACTTTACCTTTTACTCTAACAGACATGACTCACATTCAAGAATTGACATGATTTGGATGACTACTAACCTAACCTTTAAGACAAGAAAAGTGGAAATTTTACCCAGAATAATCTCAGATCACAATCCGTGTTTATGGACAGCTGGGCAGATTAAAAAACAAAAGAGATGGAGAATAAATGAGGACTTATTAGATAATCAAGAAATAATTAAAAAATTACTTGAAGAAACAGACCTATACTTCCAAGTAAACATGCAGAAAGAAGTTAAAATTCAAACCGTATGGGATGCATATAAAGCAGTGATGAGAGGACTATTGATATCGTTAAATGCTAAAGATAATAAAAAGAAAAAAGAGCAATATGAAAATATTTTACAAGCCATTAAAACAAAGGAAGAAGAACTGAAGAAGAAACCAGGGAAAAAGAAACTGCAAAAGGAAATTTGGATGCTACAAGACCAAGCAAAAGCCATTTTGAACCAGGAGATGTACTGGAACTTAAAAAAACTTCAACAAAAAGCATTTGAAGGTGCAAATAAACCCGGAAAATACTTAGCATGGCAATTAAAGAAAAAACGTGAAAATAAATTTATCACTAAAGTGATAAGAGATAATATTGAGATAATAGATAACAAAGGAATAAAAAGAGAATTTTTTAAATACTACGCAAAACTTTTTAAGAAGGAAAACAAAGACAGAAGAAAGATTAAAGAATACCTGCAAACATTAAAGCTACCAAAACCAACAGAGAAAATTAAAGAACTATTTAATAATCCAGTATCATTACAAGAGATCAAAAATGCAATAAATGACTCAAAATTAGGTAAAGCACCTGGACCGGATGGATTTACAGCGAAGTTCTACAAAACGTTACAGGAGTCAGTTTCACCGGTGTTACTGCTATTGATGAACAATATAAGAGTTACTGGAGAGGTACCAGAAACCTGGAAAGATGCATCCATCTCACTGATCCCGAAAGAAAATCAGGATTTGACCAATGTTAAGAACTATAGACCGATCTCTTTACTGAATAATGATTATAAGATTTTTGCTAAGATTATAGCGGATAGACTAAAAGAGCACCTTAAAGAGACTATACAAACAGAACAAGCAGGGTTCTTACCTAATCGACAAATAAGGGACAATCTAAGAGTAGTAGTGGACGCTATAGAATATTACGACAAACATCCTGAAAAGGAAGTGGGCTTTTTCTTTTTAGATGCGGAGAAAGCGTTTGATAATTTAAACTGGGATTTTATGTTTGAAGTTTTAGAACATCTTGAGATCGGTGAATATATGCTTAACTTCATTAAAGCAATATATAAAGAACAGAAATCCTCAATAATAATTAATACTGAAAAGACAGACGATTTTAAAGTTGAAAAAGGAACAAGACAAGGATGCCCGCTTTCGCCGCTGCTATTTATTTGGATTTTAGAAGTTCTACTGTTAAATGTGAAGGAAGACAAAGATATTAAAGGCTTAACAACTAAAGGTTTTTCTCTCAAATATAGGGCCTTTGCAGATGATGTGATGTTTATAGTGGAAGACCCCTTATCCACATTACCACATTTGTTACAGAGAGTAAAAGAGTTTGGTGACTTAGCAGGATTTTATGTAAATAAAAACAAATCGAAAGTAATGTGCAAAAATATGTCAAATAAGAAACAAAACGAGTTACAAAAACTTACAGAATGTGAGGTGGTGAAAAAGACAAAATATCTGGGTTTGAGAAGAACACTAATGGATACGTGGACAAGATATAAAAACTTTTTTTCAGAAGAGATACCCATGTGGATTGTACCCGCAGAAGTCTTACATCCAATATCAAGATATAAAGGACAAGATTGGCTGAAGTATAGAGACTTATTAATAAGACATGGCAAGGATTTCAAACTGAAGGAGCAGCATCAGATTGATTTTGATTATGGTTGGTTAAGATATAGACAAATATATGACTTGTATAGAAGTGATAAAAAACACGGTTTCAGGGAAAAAAATAATGAAATAGAACAAGTTTGGGAGGAAGGTGGGAAAAAAATGATTTCTAAAATGTATAAAGTCTTGCTAAAATGGTTTAATGCTGATGAAATGGTAAAAGATCAAATGGTAAAATGGGCGATAAACTTTAACAAAGATATTGAAATGGAATCTTGGGAATTTTTATGGAAAAATGCTATGAGTATATCTACGTGTTATAACTTAAAAGAAAATTGTTTTAAAATGATGTATAGATGGTATATGACACCAAAAAAAATTGCAAATATTGGTCAAAATATGTCTAACAAATGTTGGAAGTGTAAAAAGAAAGAAGGGTCTTTTTATCATATGTGGTGGACTTGTGATAAAGCAAAGACTTATTGGTCAAAAATACATGCAGAAATGGAAAAAATCTTGAAATGTACATTTAAGAAGTTGCCTGAAATGTTATTGCTAGGACTTAAACTAGAAGAGATAAATGTAAAGAAAAGGACAATAATATGGTATATGATTACAACAGCAAGAATGGTGTATGCACAAAACTGGAAAAATGAAAAAATACCAGAGGTGTGGGAATGGTTGAAAAAACTGTTATATATGGCTGAAATGGATAAGTGGACTAGAAAATTGAATAATCTCTACTCAGAGACCTTTCTGGAAGACTGGAAAGATTTGAAAGAATATGTTGAAAAGTATTGGGATATGAAAAACTATATCTATACATGGTTATAATAGCATAAAGGAATAGAAATATATTATATGAATGTTTTAGTTAAAATTAGACAATGAAACTGTTTTTATTTAGAAATACATAAGAGTATAGAAAATAAGAATTGGTGTATAAGTATAAGTATTTTAAAGCTATATAACCGTTACCAGAAACGAAACATAGATATAAGTATTACTATTTTGAATAAAATGGAAAATGTGTTATGCTTCAGATGTGGTGGGAAACCACCAAAACAAGATAAAAATAGAATGTACAAATAGAACAAAATGTTATCTAATATGGAAAAAGGGATTTGTATAAGGTTAAATGTATTATTTTCGATGGTTTTTTTTTTTGAAAAATAAAAATTTCTTTACAAAAAAAAAAAGAGCTGATGAGATTGGGCAAGCCCAGGCCATGCAGGTTAGGACAATATAAATAAGGCTCATGTGTACATAGAATCAGAATGCCCACTCAAAACCAGAAAGATTGGGTAGTGAGTGGCAAGAGTAAAACACTGTGCACAGATACACCGATCATTAGGGTGATCCTTTTTCCCAGGAAGCTTGGCTAACAGCTCTAGTTTGATTATGTACCTGTCAAGCATGCATTCTGCCCTGTGCCTCCCATCGCCCACTGCCCAGGAAAGTGAAACTAGACAGTGAAGTACCAGAATGATGGCCAGACTGGAAGATTTCCAATTGCTGTTCTCCGGTTATATATAATTCTGTTTTTACCATGGACTCTCCTGAACATTCCACATGCTCCAAAATCAGTTGGCTCCCTGATGTGTCACTCAGAAGCTGTCCCTATCCACAGGCTGTGAGTACTTGCATGCCATTGGCTGGATGGTGGGTCTGCTCCTCTTCCCCGCCCACTACTTCAGCCACTGTGCCCTGTCAGAATTTCTGGCAGATGGCTTTCTCTCTTGACGAAGACGCTTCTCCTGCTTGCCTCTTGTGTGGGACCAACTGTTCCCTCAGTGGCTGTTGGAAAGTGTAACAAAATGGCAGTTACCGCTGTTTGTAAGATGGCTGCTGTCTGTGGTTGTTCATTTAAAATGTTCCCCCATAAGGTTCAATTGAGCTGTAGTTCCAGAGAGGGGCCTGCAGGGGTATCACTCACTGAGTTCAATGGGACTTCCTCATCTGCTGGCCCACAGTTCCCAGCTGCCCCAAGGCCAAAAATTGTGGAAAAAGAGCGTGATGTGGCGGTCAGAGCTTCAGAGCATGGTAGAGGCTGCAGGTGTGTGTGTGTGTGGGGGGGAGATGGAAAGCTGAAGAGTGAGGTGGAAATAAAGGTAGGTTGATGCTTGGCTGGGGAGGAAATAGGGTTGCCAACTCCAAGTGGGGAATTCCTGGAGATTTAAGGGATGGAGCCTGGGGAGGGTGAGGTTTGAGGAGAGGTGGGGCCTCAGACAGGTAGAATGCCATGGACTCTGCCCTCCAAACCAGCTATTCCCTCATGGGGAACCACTGTTGCCAATCTCCAGGTGCGGGCTGGAGATCACTCAGAATTATAACTGCTCTTCAGGTAGCAGAGATCAGTTCCTCTAGAGAAAATGGTGGACTCTGTGTCCTTTTACCCTGCTGAGGTTGCTACAGCAAATTGATGCTGAGTGCCCAAGGCCTTGGCACTCCCCCAGAGCCTCTTTCTAGAGCCCGTTGTATTTATTTCCACAAAGGGCCTTATTCCTAGTCAAAAATAATTCTGTCAGTATTTTTCATCTTAATCACTATTTTTACAACAAGAGTCATCACACACTAAAAGGGAAGCATTCTATTAGTATTTGATATGGGCCACTGACAGAGATAGACCAAGAGTTAAATACTGGGTTCTGGATGCATTGCAGTGATCGGCTCTACTTTATTCAGTGATTTCAGGAACACTACAAGGACAAAATCCAGGGCTGGCTGCCCTGTTTATAAAGCATGCAAAGATCACATCCTAACACACCTCATTCCCAACTATGGGCTATTACATAATACTACATCTCTGTTGGCCCACTCCTGAATCCTGGTAAGCTATTATTCTGGGGTAACAAGCTCAACCCATTCCAGGTGCTAGCTCAGGGATGACTCATGCTCAGTACACAACAGCAAGTTAACCCGATCCTGTCACATCATGGAAGGGTCAGCCTTGGCTAGTATTTGGAAGGATAACTTCCAAGGAATACCAGGGTCGTGATGCAGAGGCAGACAATGGCAAACCACCTCTGAATGTCTCTTGCCTTAAAAATAAGTCTAGCTCATCTCCTAGTGCCACATAACACTAAAAGAGCTAGAACTTCTGGCTGCCAGACAATCTTAAGATCTCCTGGCTATTATATACACAGTGTCATATGACACTTATAAATTATTTAGTATTTGATATTAAATTATAAATAGTATTTTGGATTTCCTTCATTGGGCAGTTGAATAAAAGAGCCAGCATGTAATTCAGTTTTAAAATGTCTCTCTTCTGCTTTCTGTATCATATTTGGAAGGGATGCATTAGACTGTAACAGCAGGGAGGCATGTGATGTCGTTAAGATCAATTTATTTTAACGTAGGCATTTGTGGACAAGAGTCAAGTGCAAATGGATATTCAAAAGGGTTAAATGTCCAAGTTCCCCCAGCCAAAAAGACAAGGCCTCTATGGCAAGCCCTGTGTAGCCTCTGGGCTTATCTTCTCTTGTCCTTTAGCGCTCACATTCTTGGGCTAACATCCAAGTCCCTACCTTCTAATTCTGGTATATCCATCAGAACAACATGAAACTTGAGGTGTAATAAAACAAGCCAGAAGTAAAAATAGGCTTCAGGATAAGGAAAGAACTAGATGACATGGACATAAACAAAGTACTCACTGCAGAACCTGCCAGTTGGTGTTTCACAAACCGAGCCAGTCATCCTGACAGATTCCTCTGTTCATAATCACCAGCTCCATGATGTGCAGATTTACCTTCCCATTTGTGGAGGATGGGAGCCAGGTTGCTTAGATGCAGTTCTGGTTCTTGGCAGAACATCCTATTGTCGCAGTAGTAGAGCCCAAACACTTGGCAAGCTGAAATGTTACAAGTGTGACAATGATATTATATTGTTTTGAACAAATGTGAACCAAAGCACACAGCTCTACAGACTGAAGCAATGTGAGTAAAAGAAACCAAACCTCCAGACCCACAAAAGCACAGTTCCTCCCATATACTCTCGGATCACAGCTTGTTCTAGAAAACATTCAATTTGGCTGAGTGTGTCTTAATCCATTTCTAATTGTACAAACAACATTGTCCTGTTTAGTTATAGAATCAAACAGTTCTTTAATCAATTTAATAAACATAATCTTATTAAATCAGTGCTTGTGTCAACTGCAGTTCCCTGTCCTCAATTAACCTGAGAGATGATACTAAATGAACTGAAAGGAAAAGATGGGTGAAGTGGGGGGAAAAAGTACTTCTTTAGGTGAAAACTTTTTCATGTGCAAATAATTTTTCAGTTATTAATTTACCTTGGAACACAAAGGTGACAGTCTTTAAGATATCAATGCAATACGTTTAAAACATCAAAGGAAGAGGGGATGCCTGTGGTTGCTTGGACTTTGCCCTGCATGCAAGAGTATGTTTTCTGCCTCAAGACAGCATGGCTGAGAGCAGAATCAAATTAAAGACAGCAAGGGCTGTGTTGCAGGACAATATTCACATGGTCCACAAAACAACATCTCCCTGTGCTAAAAGTTAAAGCCATTTTACCACCTGTTCTATGCCATTAAGGGTGAAGACAGATGTCATATTTGTATCCTACCTCTATGCAGCTAAGTGTGAAGCCTTCCTACAGCCCAAGAGTCTTCCTCCAATGGAAGAGGAGTTTCCACTCCAGAAAGGCTCCTGTTGTTGGGAAAAGGTGTATATAAAGTGGTGAACTGTTAAAAAACAACCTATTGTGTTTTTCAGCTGTACTTAGAGCCCACCTTCTCAAATGCTGATTCAGGTCCAACAGCCTTTTAGCTCTCTATCACCTGCTTCTTTTTAGCCCTCCTCAGTTTCCGTCTGGCTGTTTTCCACATGGAGTCAGGTATGTGTAATTTCCCCATTACTGCAGCAGTGAACCATACAATGTAGTTGTAATAGAACTTCCACATAGCAGGTTTCCCTGTAGTTTTCCTGCCCTGGTCCCCTAGCAGCCCCCCCCCCCCCCCCGGGTACCATCAGCATTTTTTTTTCATTTTGTTTAAATGACAGTTGAATATTGCTATAACAGGTTTTTGGTAAGTCTCTAGTCTATTCAGTTGCAGAGCTACACCTTTCCTTTTATAGCTCAACAATGAAAGGTGTTAGACTTTAGAAAATGAAATGTGGGAATCTGAAGAATATGTTGTTAACATGTGTTGTTATAATGCTATATGGATAAATGACACTCAGTTGCCAATTCTAAAAAGTCCCCCTGCTGCTGATTGGGGTGGAGGCGCGCTGAGAGGAACATGGCTGCCATGTGGGCAGAACTGGGGGAAACTGAACTTTCCTGCCCACCTGGCAGCCATCCAGATTTTGCTGTGCTCTTCCCAGAAACTTCAGAGGAAAGTGGATATGGGGAAGATCAAGAAAAAGCCAGGGAAATATCAGGAAATGCATGAATGTCCAACAATGCTGAGAGGAAGCAGGAAAAACAACATCAAATCTATGGCAAATAATCTGTGTGGAAATCATGTTGGTGAAAGTTAACAGAATTTAGAGCATCAGATGAGAGGAAGGTATGCTACTTCCATCACAGTGGGTTGCTTTGTTAAAGGTGCATACATTCAGAGCTATGCACATTGTGGAAATGCACTTCCTGCCATTTGGTTACACATATTGTCATTGTCTGCAGACAGAGATTTCTGTTTTTCTGTTTTGAACACATTTCAAAGCTACCTCTCTCTTACTCTGAGCAAGGCAGTATATGCCACCAATTTGATTGTCCTTCCCATCATTCATAGAGCCCCTAGTTTTCAAAGTATATTAAGGCGGGAATCTGCAGCATTCACTTCCCCTTTCTTAGATCCATCTGTCATGTATTAGTCTTAGTCTTAGGTGAACTGAAAATGAGGCTAAAGAATGAACTCTTTTTTTTATTGGACTTTATTCCAAGTGCCCTAAAGTCTTGCTTCTGTGTATGGGAGTCAGTTCACACCACCAAACAGAAAACGTGGATCCAAGCAGACCATGGCATTATTGTTGACCTGATTGCTTCACTATAGAACCAGAACTCCCAACAACACTTCAATGAAATGCCATGGCTGGACGCTCTGTTCTCTTGACAAACAAAACACTGCCTATTCTCCCCCCACATTAGAAAACATTTAAAAAGTCAAAATGCAATTTTAGTTCTTAGCTCTAAGAGCTCCTTTAAAGGAAAAAACCCTCAGACAGGTAGTGAAGATGAAGAGTGGCATGTGGCAGGCAGAAGAGAAGCCTTTTTATTCCTTTTTATTAAGGCTCACGGCGATATAACTTGTATAATGAAGCCCGTGACTTTCTCCTTTTCCCTTCCAGGGTGAACAACTAGCAAGAGTCTGTTTTAAATTGCTGCTTTCCACCGTCATAATTCTTCTTTTTTAATTCAATCCCAGCCTGTTAGATGCCCAGTCATAAGAGAGAAAATCTAAGATAAACTGCTCTAATTACAGTGTCATGAAAGGAAACAATAAACATATTAAACTATGAAGGGATAATCGTTATCATGGCTTAAATAGAAGATCAGGGTCTAAGGCAGACATTTCTAACAAGGTTCATTAACTGTCCTTACAGCTTTCAGAATATTTTAACTGTGGCAATTAACATAAAAATAGATTTAGCGACACCAGCTTCTCATTACTGTCAGCTTGTATTTGGGTTCATAAAACATAATTATAAATAAAATACACTTTTTCTTCCTAATGCTTATTAAAAGGGGATATTATACAGTTTCACAGAGCTACTAATGATCAGTACTTTAATTCAATATTGTAAATTGCTGCATTCATGTGCACAAATATATACACACTGACTACAAGTACATATCATTTTGTGTGTATCCACAGTATTGTGGTGTTGCAATACTTGCATTTCATCTGTTTCATTCCAGATGAGGAGCACAGGAGGCTTCAGTTCTCATCCTGATTACTTCTGGAATAGATCTAGTACTTTTAGTTGAATTAATACAGAGCATAATTTACTGTGGAAACTTACTCCAACCTAAACCCACTGAACTCCAGTTTACACTGCTGACATTAATCATTAAGACTGGAATAAGTCTGCACTAGGCACGGACACAAACCAGTGCGTGAACCAAAATTTGTCACAAATTTTGGCCGGTGTGTGGTCTGTCAAGTGATGTCCACGGAGGCTCTACCGTCACAAATTTCAAGAATTTTTTAGCACAGTCCTTGGAGGTTCCTGAATGGAGGCAGACTGACACAGATCAATTAAACTGTGTACAAAACTCCAAGGCAATAGCGGGGACAGAATTTTCCAGCCTTGGAAACACCAACAGGAGCCTTCTAAAGCTTAACAGGCACTTCTGGCTGCAAATAACAGAGTTCGCATTCTGGTCTTGGCCTCAGGAGGCTCAGTTGATATATTGAGTTGAGCTCCTTCCCCTTCCTTTGTTGGCTGATGAAGTGAAAGAGAGATGGATCTAGCAGAGCTGATTCATTGCTTTGCTTTCTGTTTTCTTAATCTGCTCTCTGTTGCTGGGATTTGGAATTAGAGTGCAGCAGACTCTGCAGGGCTCTGACTTTCAGCACATGGGCTTAACTATTGTGCTTTCCCTCACCACCATCAGCCACTAGTGATCTGCTCTTCTCTCTGCTGTGGCGGGTTAGGGAGTTTTCTGGAACCAGGACTCTGGGTCTTCTCTTCCTGTGTTCATGCTAAGCACAGGGACTTAGCTATTGGGTGCTTTGCCTTTCTATCCCCCACACATGCTAGTGATCTCCTCTGGTCTCTGCTGGGGGGGGGAGTTTTCTGGAATCAAGTATCTGGGTCTGCTATTCGTGTGCTCATGCTGAGCACAGGGACTTAGCCACTCACCCCACTCATGCTACTGATCTCCTCTGCTGTCTGTCATTGGGTTTTGGGAGGTTTCTGGAATCAGAAATTGGATTGGTATCTTGTTCCTGCACTCACACCAAGCACAGGGGCCCAGTGAGCACCATGAGGGTGAAAGTGGGTTGAAGGGATGCTCATCATGGGGGGAAGAAGCCCTCCTCCCACAGAGAACTAGTGGCCCGTCCCCAGGAATGAAACCCAGCTCTCCTGTGTTAGGACTTTTCGTCCAATATTAGTGATAATTTAGAGTTATGGATCTTGCTTTCTGGAAAGAAGAGGCTGCTTCTTCTAGTTTAAAATATTTATTACTAAAGGATAAAGGGAAACGGGATTAACTACAAAAGAAACAAAACATGCTTTCTTAAGAGCAGCATTGTGCTCCGTCTGCACACTAAGCCATCCTACAACAAAGTGAGAGATTACAATGGAGGATCTCTCCTTCTTGACCCCTGAAAGGAAACACCTGATATCAGTCACCAATCAGTACAACAATACCCCTCTAGTTTCCCAGGCTTGCACTTAATTGGCCAGCTGCCAGGTACTTCTTCCAGGTTAGCCTGAGAAACAACAAGTTACATAAGTTAACCCTATAATGACTAAAATGGTCAGGTCTTGTCTTACATACTCATTTTTCCAACACCCCTTCTCAAGACCTAACATGCAAGTCATTATACATGCATAAACAAAACATTATTCAGCATTAGCATGAAGCATATTCAACATTTCATGAAGTCTTTCATTTTGTCTTTGGTCAGTGGCTTAGTCAGGATATCAGCCACCATCTCTTCTGTACGACAATGCTTAATCTCTATCAGCTTTTTCTGGTCCAAATCTTTAACTAATGCACATTTAATACCGATAGATCTAGCAGTTGTGCTCTCTTCCTTACATATTGTTATACAAGCTTGATTATCCTCTAACATGAGTATAGGTACAGGTTCATTTATCCCAAAATCTGTCAACATATTAAAGATCCATTCAAGTCTGCTGCAGGCACTTGCTGCTGAAATGCACTCAGCTTCTGCTGTGGATTGCGCTACAACAGTCTGCTTTCTACTAGTCCAGTCTATCAGTCCATCTCCATAAAAGAATAGGTATCCACTGGTAGACTTGTAGTTGTTCATCTCTTCTCCCCAACTGGCATCCATGCAGCCGACTAGTCTCGTTTATTCAGTTGGTGCAATTTTCAGTTTTAAGTCCATTGTTCCTCTTAGATAACGTGCTATCTTCTTTATTGCATTCCAATCATGGTGATTTGGCGAACTTACTTTTCTGCTTAGAAATCCAACTGCTGCTGTAATATCTGGACGCGTTGATTTGCTCAGGTATAAGAGCTTTCCGACAGCCTCTGTGTCCTCCTGTGTTCTTTAGTGGTGTGCCATCCTTTTCCTTCAGATATCCAGGTTCAAATGGGATTGATGATGCTTTGCAGTTCTTCATGCCAACAGATTCATTAAAGTCCATAATCTTTCTTTTCTGGCATGAAAGAAAAGTTCCATCCTCGAGTCTTTCAATTTGCATCCCGAGGTATTGTTGAACATCTCCTAGCTGTTTGACTTCCACTTCCTTATTCAATCCATCAGCTATTGCTTTGATGTCTCCTCTGTTTTGGCAAGCCACAATCAAGTCGTCAACATAAACAAGAACATACTGGTATTGTCCATTTCTGATCCTAGTGTAGAGACAAGGTTCAGCTTTCCCTTGCTTGAAGCCTTGCTTCTTTAAAAGTTCAGTAAGTTTGTCATAGCAGGCCTTTGCTCCTTGCTTTAGGCCATAAAGTCCCTTATTGAGTTTGTAGATGAAATTTTCTTGACCTTTGACCTTGAAACCTTCAGGTTGTTCCATGTAGATCTCCTCAGATAGTTGAGAAAAGCAGTCTTTACATCAAGATGCTCTACTATCATGTTCCTAGATGCTGCAACACTTAAAAGTGTTCTGAATGTTGCTTGGTCAGTAACTGGAACAAATGTTTCAAAATAGTCAGTCCCATATTGTTGTGAGTAGCCTTTAGCTACTAAATGTGCTTTGTACAGCTCCACAGTTCCATCTTCCTTGTGCTTTATTTTGAAGACCCATTTACATCCAACAGACTTTCTGCCTTGAGGTAGTTGAGTGAGAGTCCAGGCCTCCTTTTCACTAATGGACAGCAGCTCCTGTTCCATTGCTTCAAGCCATCTGCCTCTTTCACTCACAGGTAAGTTGCAAGCTTCCTTCCAGTTCTTGGGTTCTTTTGCAGGTTGTACAAGTTCACAAAATCCATACTTCTTTGCAGGTTGTACCTTAGTGCTCCTTTCTGATCGCCTTGCACCAGGTGTGGGTTCTGCTGTGGGTTCAGCCGCTTCCTCTGGTGTGGCCCCTGCTTCCCCTTTTGTTTCAGTAGTTTCCTCAAAAGGTGGACCTGCTGCTTCCCCTACCAGTTCCCCAGCTAGTTCACCAGCGGTCTCTATAGGTAGCCAAGCAACGAACTCATCAGGTGCAGTCCCAGGGATCTTTGGATCAGCTGCAGTGGAAACACTAGGCAATACAGTCTCATCAACAAAAACAACATTGCGTCCCTCAACTGTGTGGGTTTGGGGGTCGTATATCCTGTATCCTTTCCCTCCAACAGGATAGTCTACAATAAGTACAGTTTCATTTCTGGGATCAAGCTTTCCCCTTTTCTCCTTTGGTATGTGTGCATACCCTTTTGCACCAAAAGCTTTGATATGTTTTAGACCAGGCTGTTTCCCAAACCAGGCCTGAAAAAGAGAAGTTCCTGTAATCTTTGAAGGTATTCTGTTGTGTAAGTACACTGCTGTGTTCAGAGCTTCTGCCCATAAACCGTTTGGCAGTCCAGAATGCATCAGCATAGCTCTGCACATCCCTTGCAGCGTTCTGTTTAATCTCTCAGAGGATCCATTCTGCTGGGATGAATATGCAATGGACACTTTATGTTGAATTCCTTGCTCTTGAAGAAATTGTTTGAATTCAGCATTACAATATTCACCACCTCCATCTGTGAGTAAGCTTTGAGGTGCTTTGCCAAATTTATTTTTAACTATAGCCACATAATTTTTAAATCTATGCAGTGTTTCATCCTTAATTTTTAGTAGATACACATAAGTGTATTTTGTTTTATTCTCTGTGAAAGTCACAAAATATTTGCTCCCACCCAGGGATGCAGGCAATGGCCCAACAAGATCACTGTATACAGTTTCCAGAAATTCCTGATTCTGCGCTGGATGTTTGCCAGCATAACGTGAGTTTTCCCTTTTCGCTCTGAGACATGTTTCTCATCTAGTTTCACTCTTTTCACAATTCACAACAGGTATTCCACATTCCTTTAACAACTTCTCAACAGATTTCAAATTTCTATGTCCAAATTTAATATGCCACGAAAATAGACATTTCTCATGGTCACAAACAGCATCACTAGTCTGGCAAATCTGTTCCTTATCATCAACAGCAGGATCAACATCAAAAGTCTCTGTTTCCTCATCACTAGGCTACAAGGTAATGAAACCCATTTCTCTCTTCCACTTTAAATTCAAGCTCCCCATTGTCAGTAATAATCTTACTCCCCTGTTTTCTTTTGAGCAGGACAGTATGTCCAGTGTCCATAAGCCTTTTTGTTGAAATTAAATTGTCTACAGCTTAGGCATGTAAGCAGTATTTTGCAATTCCATATTTATTAATTCACCATCTGTGGTACACAATCTTAACTGCACAGTCCCAACACCTTTCACATCTAGCAATTCTCTGTTAGCTTGAAAAATCGTTGGTTTGTTCTCAACATCCATGTTACAAAACCAGTCTTTTTCTTTACAGATATGGATGCAGGTGCCAGAATCAACCAAAAACACTTTCTTATTGTCTTTGTTAAAATCATCAGTGATTCTAAAAGCATGACCTCTGCTCTGTGTCTTTGCAGCAAACTTTCCTCCTCTGTGCTGTGCGTGCAAAGTGTGACCTCTGTCCCTCTCATAATGGCTCCCCCCTCCACTTGCTGGTTCTTTGTTAGTGAAACCATGTGTGCCTGTGGCTCTTTGTCCTTGGGGCTCATCATTAGATGCATACTTAAAAGGGCAGAATTTTGCAAGATGATTTTTTCCCACATATAAAACAGTCTATTTTCCTTTTAAATTTCTGTCCATGCTTTAGGCTCAAAACAGACATTTTCATCTAACAAAGCATCTTTTCCACCTCTGGAATCAAACTCCTCTTTCAAGGCTGACAATAAACCATCAACAAACCGTCCAGCATCAAATCCTCTTGTTGCCTCAAAACCATAACCAACAACTTATAAGAGAGTGATAAAGCTTTAAAAATGGTGGAGATCATATCAATCTCTTCAGGCATTTTGCCCAAGTCTTTTAACTGATTGTGAATGCCCATTAACTTGTTAAGTTCTTTTGGCAAACAGTCTCCTTCCTTCACTTTAAAATCAAAGATCTGTTCCTTCAAGGAGTAAGTCTTACTTTTGGTTTGCTTTTCCCCCTTAGGTATTCAACCATTATATGGCAGTCTTAATTGAATGTAAGGATGGGACTTCTAGTGAATTTATGCTTCCAACAATTAGCCCTTTCGCAAAACCATCTTTCATTTTAAACTCTCTCTTTAGAGATTCATTTGTTGGAGGGTCTTCAGTCAACACATTTTCTGCATCATGGGCTTCTAATTTTATTGTAAGACACCCCAGCCACCATTTGAAATTATGCTGAGTTAGTTTCACATTAGATAATTCTCCATGGGGTAGAAAATATACTCATGACCCTTTGAGGTTGATTTCCAGATGAAGAGGTCGCTTTATCTGTACTCATCTTTCTGGCTGGAAGCAGGCTTGCTCATTTCTGGAACTCACAGAGTTAATCCTTCCTTTGTGTATGTCGGCAGCAGGCGCACACTTCAAATGCTCCTTCGCCTCACCTTCTTTGTTCTTGCAGTGTCTCACAGCAGGCAAAACGCGGCAAAATTAAATTCATGCAAAAGATCCTTTTCTCGTGGCAAACTGCAAAGCTAGCATAGGCATTTCCTCTGATCAGTAAGAATCAGAGTTGATCCTTTCTGAGCTGCAGGCTTGCTCTGAGAGCAGGAAGGAAAAAAGTGATCATTTTAAAATCCAAGCCTCGAAGGCACTTACAGCTCTTATTCCCTATTTCTCTTTCTCAATCAATCCAGAAAGCTTTAAAAAAACTGCTAGGCTTGCTAACATTTGTTAGGACCTTCCTCTGTGACCATTTGTTAAGACTTTTTGTCCAATATTAGTGATAATTTAGAGTTATAGATCTTGCTTTCTGGAAAGAAGAGGCTGCTTCTTCTAGTTTAAAATATTTATTACTAAAGGATAAAAGGAAATGGGATTAACTACAAAAGAAACAAAACATCTTTCTTAAGAGCAGCATTGTGCTCCGTCTGCACACTAAGCCATCCCACAACAAAGTGAGAGATTACAATGGCGGATCTCTCCTTCTTCTTGACCCCTGAAAGGAAACACCTGATATCAGTCACCAATCAGTACAACAATACCCCTCTAGGTTTCCCGGGCTTGCACTTAATTGGCCAGCTGCCAGGTATTTCTTCCAGGTTAGCCTGAGAAACAACAAGTTACATAAGTTAACCCTATAATGACTAAATTGGTCAGGTCTTGTCTTACATACTCATTTTTCCAACATCATGGAGTCCAACACCAGCAGGCTATCACTAAGGGTCTTGGAGCCTTCTCCCCTGCTCTGTCCTTGGGGCTTTCCCTAGAGGAAACAGAGGTGTTAGCAACATCCAGACACTAGCAGTAGCTAGAACTCTTCATAGAGGAATCCTCTGATAGCAGAGGGGAAGCATATTCTCCTCATGGGTTCAACTTCCTCCTACTCCTCCTGCCACACTCCCTGCTGCTCCTGCTGCCCCAAGTAAACCCCCCTCTGGTATCCCCAGCCCAATGCCAGAAAGCAGCTGTGCTTGGTACCACGTGCTCCAATTGTGGAGCCCCATTTCCAGTCCAACCTGTGTAAAATTTTATCCACCCTCCCCAGTGACCTCTGTGTAACAGAGTGCCAGGTGTGTCATGCTCATGTCTGCAGGGGCCAAACACCCAACACCCGCCTTCCTTCATTCTCTGCAGACACTGGTGAAGGGTGCACCTCACTTTCCTGCCACAGGAGGAAGTATTGGAGGCAGTGAGAGGAGGAAGAGGCTCACACTCTCTCAGCAGGGACGAGTGGAGAGGGAACAGGATGCCCCTCTAAGAAAGGCTCCCCGTACACTGGGTGCCATTGTTGGGAACCCAAGGCCGGCCACCCTCCAAGAGGTCATGCTCCCAGGGATGCCAACAGGGATGGCACACACTCTGCACCTGCTGATGAACGATGCTCTGGGGCTGGGGAGCACTGTGAGGCCCACCTGGGATAATGCCATCCTCGAGCTGTGGTCCCCACTGGAGAATTGCAGGTGCCTGGCTGCCCACTTCTCATGCAGCATTAAGCCTGCTGATCTGCTGCATGAGAGGCAGGGGGAGGGGGATGAGCCTGAACACTGGCTCATCCAGGATGTGTCCACCTGCTGGTACTCCATATATGCCATGACAGAGCATTTGGTGGACCAGAAAAGTGCAGTGCAGGATGTCATCTCCTCCATGACTATCCTGCACAGGGAATGGGAGCTCAGCATCAGCTTCAGTGACTGGCTGACCCTCTCCCAAATGGTGTGTGTCCTCAAGCCCTTCCAGGACACCACTCACATACTCTGTGACCATATGGCTAGCCTGGGGCAAGTCATCCCCCAGATTCAAGGGCTGGACAGGGTGCTGGCCTCTGCACTGTGGCCAGGTCTGAGGGAATGGTGGTACTCTTGTAGGTCCAGGCCTTAGTAGAGAGGTTGCAGGTGGGCATCTTCACCAGGCTGCATGCTCTCAGCAAAGAATGGGAGTACAAATTGGTCTGTATCTGCAACCCACATATCAAAGGGCTGCATTGCTCTCCATTGCTCTTGGACTAGATGTGTGAGCTCTATGGGGAAGTGTGGAGATGTCAGGCCAGCAGACGTGGCCAGGGGGAACAGTGAGTGGAAGAAGCTGGGGGGGGGAGGAGGGGGGGGAGGAGGGGGGGGGAGGAGGAGGAGGCCAGCACCTCTGCCTCCAAGAGCCCAACCAGCAGAAGCCCTACTACTGGTTGTCAGTGGTGAGGTGGGAGGTCAGCAGCAGTGGCAGAGGGGCCAGGCATGCCATGGTGGAGGATTCAGCAGAGGTGATGGTGAGGGAGTATTTCACTAAGCCCCCTGAGCCCTGTTTGGCAAATCCCCTCAAATACTGGTCACATAAGGCTGTCATCTGGGCCGACCTCTCTTGCATGACAATGAATCTCCTCTCCTGCCCTACCACCAGCATGCAGAGCAAATGGGTTTTCTCCCACTTGGGACACCTTCTCAGTCCCCACCACTCACATCTGGACCCAGCTAGGGTGGATGAGTTCTGCTTTCTCCCGCTGCTGGGCCACCCCACTACAGACCTGCCAGAGTAAGATCCAGGCCTCCCACTACTGTCTCCCTGTGTAGGGAGATGGAGGAGAGTCCCCTCCCCCATTTCTCCTCATGTCTGTGTAATCTGGCATGTGGGCCACAAGTTGCATCCTTGGCCCTGTCTCTGCAGGATAGGGTTGGGCTTGCTCAATATCCAACCCAAACAACATCTATCTCATAAGCAAACACTTACCTCATGAACCAACATCTACCTCATAACAAAACACTTACCTCATGAAACCAACCAACATCTACCTCAAAGCACAACTCCTACCTCATGGAATGACTTCCATCTCAGCAAATATCCACCTCTGCAAACATCTGCCTGTACAAATAAGCCCCTGTTTGACTACCCCTTTTCATTAAATCTGTATAATTCACAATCACAACAGATGATTTCTTATCTGTATAATGTGTTCCACTAATGTTGAAGAACTGTCCAGAAATTTTGAACAGGGGTGGACTCAAGGCTTGAAGCCTTCACATCTACATACATCATTGCACACTTTGGGTTTTTGGTGTCAAGGGTGGACTCAGGACTCGGAGCCACCACTTCAGCATATGTTGCACATTGGTTTGTGTTTGAGTGTCAGGGGTGGACTCAGGGCTTGAAGTCACCATGTCTACATACATCACTGCACACTTTGGGTGTCAGAGGTGGACTCAAGGCTTGGAGCCACCACAGTTCATACATTATTGCACGCTTTGGGGGTTGGGTGTCTGGGATGGACTCAAGGCTTGGATCCACCATGTCTACATACATCATTGCATGCTTTGGGGGTTGGGTGTCAAGAATTTTGAGCCACCACATCAACTTTCTTCTCAGGGCTTTGACCCACCACATCTACTTCCATCTCAAGGCTTTGATCCACCATATCTACTTCCTTGTCAGGGCTTTGAGCCCCCATGTCTACTTCCTTGTAAGGGCTTTGACCCACCACACCTACTTCCTTCCCAGGACTTGGAGCCATTGTGTCTACATACATCTCAGGGCTTGAAGCTATCAGTTCTACATATTTCATTGCACTCTGGTTTGGGTTTGGGTCTCAGGCAATGCTCCCTCTAAGCTGTGGAGTGCTGTGAACAAAAATTCTACTTTATGAGGTACTGGCATTAAAGTTGTGAGTGAGCAATTTGGTGACTGCATAAATTAATTTGCTCTGGAGCCATCCTTCCTGAGCTAAGGCAAACATGCATGAGCTGGAGGCTAAAAAAACTGTGAGCTAGCTCACACTAACTCAGCTTAGAGGGAACATTGGTCTCAGGTGGTCTCAGAGCACATTGCCCTGGTTCTGCTGGGTTAGCAAAAACACCCCCCCCCCCCCACATACACACACCTTCACTTTCTACTGGAGAGGAACTTGGGGACTTTGATTCTGTTTCTGTTCTGCTGGGCTTCTGCTCTTGATTTCCCCCCTGGTTTTTCTCCCTTAACTGGAAACAATGGAGGATGGGGGCACCTTCTTGGGGGGAGATGTAACTCAGACCCCATAAATCCAATCCTCACCAAACTTGGACAGCAGTTAGAGGAGAGTCAGCCAGAGATGTGCTGCGTGTTTCATGTCTCTAGCACTCTGTTGGACCAATTTACTGCATCATGAACTTTCTGAACTGGTTCAGTTCATACAAATGGGTTGTGATGGTCCATGTTTGGTCTATGGGTGAGCCATGAACCATGAACTAAACCATGTTTTACTGGTTTATGCTTATCCCTAGTCTGCACAGGATTGTGCTAAGTTTGTACTTTTAAATGATCTGGGGCTATTTGTTCTGTAAGCCCTTTTTGTTTTGGAACAGGTGTACATAGGATATAACACAACCCTAAGCATTGTTCTGATAAATATATTCCAGTCAGTGGATGTAATTCCCAAGTAAGTGTGGAACCTCAGAAATGGGAAAGTGCCTGAATGGGAGAAGGTGGAAACCATGGAGATCTGAGAGAACTAGGGAATGATGAAATATGATGTTCACAAGAATAAATTGGTAAGATCAGACCAGTTACTCCTACAGAAGCATGCAAGAAAAAGCAAGCTTCACACTGTCCTACCTGACAAAATATCAGTGAAACTATTTTAACACCAAGAGTATATGCTCTCAGTATCAAAATTTATCAGTACTTATCAGAGTAATATCCTGCAATGGACTTTGAAGTGTTTAATTCCTTGAGATTGAATGGCCAGGCCACCATATTTTGCACCAACTGAAGCTTCTGAGCTACCTGTACTCCTAAGGGAAGTCATATGTCAAGTGCATTACAGTGGTCCAGCTGAGGTGCATGGATCCGTACAGCAAGGTCAACAAGTCTAAAAAGTGAGACAGCTTGTAAACCATCTGCAGGTGGTAAGAAGCATTGCTGGCCCTTGTACTCACTTGTTTATCCAGTAACAGAAAAGGATCAAGAAGTACTTCTTAACACACACAGAAAACTTTGCCACCTCCAACATGGGCAGACCTAACCTATCCTAATACCTCTGCCTTCTTCACCGGCATCACCTGTGTGTGTGAGAGAGAGAGAGCGAGAGAGACAGACAGACAGACAGCTCTCAGACTTCTAAGATTAATAACACAACACAGTGTGCAAACTTCCAAGTTCTCCAAAACTCTTCATCTGGCTGGAAGTTTTTAAAAATTGGGGGGTGGGGAATCTCTCAGACCATGTTCTTGCATTTTAAACATATATTCATATTTTTGAAGTATGTAAAACCTTTCTGGTCAACAGCCATAAATAATGAGTTATGTTTTCCCATAACATGTTAAATCTCTGGTTCTCAAAACATTTTGTAGTCATTCATGTCTTTGGGTTTTCAAAATCCAGTAAAATCTCTCTTCAGGGAACAGTAAATTTAAATTTGGAGTACAGAAGTGATTTGTGTAATGTTAGGCTACTAAGTCAGCTGTCCAGCCAGAACAAAAACAAACATTTCTGACTTGCTGTCATTTACTTAAACCACTGGCTCTCCCCCTGCCTAGTTGCAGGGTAACTTGATCCAAAAGGTGTGTTTAAAGCAAGCTCCACACCAAGAAAGGGAGAAAAAATGATGACAATGTTGCACACAGGCTTTGATCCTATTAAACCGGAAACCTTATTGGGAACATTGCATTAGAAATTTTGTGGGGATCTCTTGTATACTTTGTTTACCCTAGATATTCCAGTAGGGGGATGGACCTTCATTCAGAAAAAAAAATGAGCACAAGGATCTACTTCTTCCATTTGAATTAATAGAACCAGGAGAAATGTCCTTGCATTGGGTAGAAATCACTGGACTGGGGCTGCAATCATATGCACAATTAGACCTGACATAGGCGCGAATGGCAGGTTGATGTAAAGGGAACAATCAGACAGCAACATCTAGGAAGTGTCCCACAGCCATCAGCAACCTGTTCTGCTCTGCTGCAGAAGCAGAGTTAAAAGTCACTGGGGGGGGGGGGGGAATCTGGTAGTAAACGGGTTGTGAGGGGCCACGGATGGACTTTCCTCTGTCTGACTGCTCCAGTGTGCTCTCATGCTGTCGGGATGGTCTGATCAGGCCACCCCAACTCCGTGCCATTCCCCCCCTCTCAGTATGTACATCATTGCAGACTCCATAGGGAGCCCACAGTGTGGAGGTACAATTCATCGATTCCTCATTTAAGCACAAGGGAAATGTTATGTATTGACCATGCGGTCGCCATGTGCTCCAGTAATGGCGACCGCCATATGGCCAGAGCACATGGCCAAGAAACTACCTGAGCTTCAGCCAGGTAGCACAAAGGCCAGGTGGATTCTAACCGGCCACCAATCATGTACCTAGGTTTCTCCCAGGGAACCTATGAGATGTAAATAGACTGATAATAGCCTATCAGGCCAGTTGGGCAAGGTCAGGGGATTATCCCTGACCAGCATAAAAGGAGGGCTTGGAGCCCTGGGTTGTATGCTTCATCCGGACCAGCAATAAAGATCTAGCTGTTTCACTGTTCCATGGACTCCCGACTCCAATACTTCTCAGGAAACAAACCACAAAAAAATGACTCATCTGCACTTGTGTCTGGTTACACCTTGATGGGCTGTGCCCACCGCTTCAAAGGGAGGTGTGATCTCACAACGGCGGGTCAAATTCCTTTGGAGGAAATAGCCTCGCTTTCCTCCACACACACTGTAATCTGGCGTGTGTGACCGCAACCTAGGACTCTTACTTGCTGGGTGTTTTTCTTTCCTTTTTGCACACAAGGAGGATAAAGTCTAGGCAAGTTCTGTGGGGATATCTTTCCAGACTTCCTTGCCCTCTTGTCTGTTCAAAACAATTCAGTTGCACTGGACCTAATCTTTGTTTTGAAAAAGTTGTTTTAAAAAGAATTTCTGCGGTGAATTAGAGACATTTGAATGGCAATCCCTCTTCCAGGATCAATAAATCCCTATTGACTGTGCTGATGCAGTCTTTGTTTGTTTAAACTGGAATAAGTTGTGTTTTGAGGCTTTGGGCTTTTTCATAGGCTCAATGCTCCTGACCACTACATAGAAAGGAACTTTTCTGATTACTCATAAAACAATGCTGTTTTCCGAAAGCAGCCAAAAAATCATGGGTGTTTTTCTACTGCCAAAGGTGTCTTCCAAAATTTTGTGAAATGAAGGTATAAGATTGTGACACAGTGTGTGCAAAACCAATGTTTTTAATTCATCACACTTGTGAATTAACACTCAGTATGCAGTTTTATACAGAGTAATACACCACATGTTTCTACTGAATATTCCAAACATATTTATATCACTGGCAAGTTCACAGACTTTTGCATCAGAGTTAAGTGTGTGTGTGTGTGTGTGTGTGTGTGTGTGTGTGTGTCAATCATCATCAGTCAGTCAATCATGCAGCTAATTCCTTTAGGGATCATAGTTTCAACAAGGACAACAGTTGACAGCAGAACTGACAGACCAAGGCCTACCACCTAGATAACAGTTTGTTAATACCAAGTCTTTCCTTGCACAAACAGATGGTCCAGTCCATTCTGTGTGAGCTAATCCCTCAGGCAGTTTTTTTTGACATTCTAACCCAAACAACTCCTGACTGAAGGAGGAAGTAGATGGGAGAAGAGGAGAGAAATTAAGCTTCTTAGATTTCATTGCTTACTATTTTTCTTAATAATTGCCATATTGTACACTTGATCCAGATCATTTGTTAACACATTTTTAAAATTACAGAATAGGATTTCCAGCAGTTGCCTTAAAGAATGAATTATTAGGATTGATGCAATAAGCCTAGAACACTGGAAAACATATATTTCTTATTAAAAATACTACTCTGTTCATCAAAACATTTTACATGTTACAGAAACAAAAAAAAACAGATCACTGGATTATCCTTCTTAAACTGCACAGGACCCTAGCAATCTTAAATATGATTAAGTCACTGTGGTTCCAGTGGAAAAGAAAGGCACGTCCTGAACATTCTCTCACTGGAATCAGGAAGACATGGAGGGCCATATCCCTTGATGGTAAATTTTTCATGCTACAATCCAAGTTTCTGATTCCAAATCAGAACGGTTAACACAAATTCCCAGTGAAAGAAAAGTCTGGAATATTCCTTCCAAATTCTAGTTAATCTCAGGTATGTGATTCTTGGTAATTTGAGTTTGATCCAACCTAATAATGTAAGAACAAATCAGTGGTATCAGACCAATGATATCTGATGGAGGGAGCTTTGACTCTCAAAAGCTTATACCCTGGATATCTTGTTGGTCTCTAAGGAGCTACTGGTCTTGAAACTAGCTCTTCTACTACAGATCAACATGGCTACCCTCCTGAAACTGGCACCAAACAGTAGATGTATGTCATGGTTCTAATATATGCAAAGAAAAGACTTAATTAGAATGCCACTTGCATTTGACAGCAGGAATCTCATATTAATGACAATGGTAAGATACAGAGGTTGGTATCTTTTCAGCCTTAGAAGTGAGTTGCATCACTTGATATTGAGGCAACTCACTTGTAAGGCTGAAAAGATATCAAGCTCTGTATATTACCACTTTCATTAATATGAGATTCCTGCTGTCAAATGCAAGTGCCACTCTAATGCTGTCTTTTGATTTGATTTGCGTAGATTAGAACCATGACATACATCTACTGTTTGGCACCAGTTTCAGGTGGGTAGCCATGTCGATCTGCAGTAGAAGAGCTAGATTCAAGAACAGTAGCTTCTTAAAAATGAATCAATGTGTCATGATGATCTATGACAATCTACATATACACTAAACATGTACACATATATTCTACTATGGAGCTCTATACAGGGTTGCCAGCCTCCAGGTGGGGCCTGGGGATCTCCCGCTTTTACAACTGATCTCCAGCTGACAGAGGTCAGCTCCCCTGGAGAAAATGGCTGCTTTGAAGGGTGGACTCTATGGCATTGTACCATGCTGAGGCCCTCCCCTCCCCAAACCCGCCTTCTCCTAGATCCACCCCCAAAGTCTCCAAGTATTTTCCAACCCAGACCTGGCAACCCTAGCTTTATAAGCAGGGCTATATGTAGTCCATTCTATAAATAAATAAATAAAGCTTTGATCCAAGTTCTGGGCCAAGAAAAGTGGAATTATGTCATATATAGTGCATATTTACAACATTTGCATTTATTTCCATGTTTGCATAACCTATCCTGTTTGTTGCTAGTTGTGTGTGAGAGAATGAGATATGCAGAGGTCACTGATACCTTAACCACTGGAAATGTTTCCATTGGAATCTGAAGTGCCCTTTTGTTTTGTAAATTCTACTAGGCATTGCTAACAAAGTTGCAACCTCTGTTTGGAATTATAAGGGCTCAAGATCACATTTCTAAAGGCTAAAACATAAACCTTAGGAGACAGCATTAACACCACATTTTGCAGCTTTCCTTCATTTACATAGTACCACAAGGTATACATAAGATTGTATGATGTAAGCACATACAATGAATGTCTACTGCTAACCTATCATGTTTATTGGAAGATGTTCATAGAGGGCGATGCTACACAAAATACTGTAATTCCTTGACTGGAGATCTTGATATGGTAGTTCATCAGCCTTAAAAACAGCTGCTGAAGATAAGGATTGGGATTGCAGCACTGGTGATGGTGGGAGGGGGGGGGGGGGGTTACTTCATCCATGCCATTCCAGAGTTGAACATGCTCCTTCCTGATAGCCCTGCTTTAAGCCTTGATATAGAAAAAGACAAGTGCCTCTAATGTGCCTGTCTTTATTCCATACAGGGCTTCAAATAGCATCAGGCAGCCATGTTTGATTTGGGGCATGGTGTGAGGAAGAAGCGTAAAAACTATCATACGGCCCAGCTCCGTGCCCCTAATCTAAGTAAAGCCCCACTGCAGCTATTTTTTCCGACCATGTAATGGTCTAATCTTGACACTCCAGTGTTCTGTGTATTTTAGCTCAGAGTTGGCATGCATACATGTGCATGCACACATAGGACTCCTCCATAAAATTCGGAGGCCTTAACAGTTTCTGATTGCATGGAAGAAGAAGAAGAAGAAGACACTGAATTTATACCCCACCCTTCACTACCCAAGGGAGTCTCAGAGTGGCTTACAATCTCCTTTCCCTTTCCCTCCCCACAGCAGACACCCTGTGAGGTGGGTGGGGCTGAGAGAGCTCTGATAGAAACTGCCCTTTTTCAAGAGCAGCTGTGCCAGACCTTGGCTTGCCCAAGGTCATCCAGCAAGTGCAAGTGGAGTAGTGGGGAATCAAACCCGGTTCTCCCAGATTAGAGTCTGCGCACTTAACCACTACACCAAGCTGGCTCTCAGAGATCCTATGTACATATATTTGTATTTGCATAGTTCCTGTGCATACCTACAGTAAACATACATAGGTTGGTACTGTCCTGTTTCCCCTTCCATGTGTATTTATTCTATCGACATGTGCTTCGAACATGTGAAAATTACTACTATTTGGGTGAAAACAGTCATTCAATCAAATTCTAACAACTGGTAATTGTCAATTAATTGTATACCATGTATAGATGTATTGTTTCTAATTTATTTTCAGAGGTTGCTCATATTTTCTGTCTTTTAAAAAATACTTGGAAGGTGTAGATTTCATCCATTTGCTTTAGGCTAAGTATACTAACTCTAAAGTCTTTTATAAATAACAGCTACACAAGAAGTGCCTAACTCTGCATAGGATCAGGCTGTATGACCTTTAAACAAAGAAGGGACAACAAGGACACAATCCCAGTTCTCGTTTGAAAAGCCCATTAAAATGTGCAGGAGAATGTCATCATGGATTGTGCCTCAGTTATTATTATTATTATTTAAACAGAGCATTGCAGAAAAAAACTGTTCCAGATTAATTTTGCTATAGAAACCTGGACAATAAAAATGCGTAAACCTCCACTACAACTCTCTGGGGTATGGCAGCTATTATCCCCTATTGAGTTGGTACTTACCATTCAGAGCCTGAACAATTCATACAGAAAAATAAACCATAACATTCCTGTTTATTATTGCCTTAGCCGAGAGGCGCTGACATTAAACAGTTCTGCACTGCTGCTATAAATCAGCATGCTGCGGATGTTCCCAGCGTGAGACTGGAGCTCCTTGGTAACAGCACTCATCAAGGCAACCAGCTGCCAAAATTCTTCAAATTAAACTGTTATTACTGTAGTATTCATTAGTCAGTTACTGACTATTAAGATATTTTTATATCAAAGCTATTGACACTGGATATTGCTTTTTAATATGCAAGTTATATATAAACATGATTAAGTGGTTTGTATAGGTTAAGCAGCTTCTGTTATGGCTAGTGCTCCCCTTTGTCAGGGCTGGGCTATTAAAAAGACTGGCCTGGCCTTCACCAATTAACTTCCCCATTTCAGCTTTGATGAATAGATTCTACTGTCAAAGAAAGGCTTGGAAGGGGGCAAGGGGAAAACAGTCCATGGTGTGGTCCATGACTGGGAGTAGATATTAATCTGAGACCTGAAAAAAGATCTTATTTGTTTGTTTGTTTATTAGATTTTTCAGATTGCCGCTCACCCAAAGGATCTTGTGGAGACTTACAACATTAAAACCAATATGTTAAAAACAACATAAAAACAAATAAGAAATATAAAATATTAAAATTCTGCACAATGTGATAAAGAAGAAGAAGAAGAAGAAAGAAGAAGAAGAAGAGAAGAGATTGGATTTATATCCCGCCCTTCACTCACTTGGGAGTCTCAGAGCGGTTTACAAACTCCTTTCCCTTCCCCTCCCCTCCCCGCAACAAACACCCTGGGCGGTAGGTGGGGCTGAGAGAGCTCTTTTGAGGACTGTCCTTGAAAGAACAGAAAGAGGAGGAGGAGGAGGTGGTGGTTGGATTTATATTGTTGGATTGGATTATTTTTGAGGCTTGATGGATACTTGGGGTTCACTTTTAATCCTATGAGCTACAGAATTAACCATGGATGGTAAGAGGGAGTTTCTGTAAAACCCACTCCCTTTACTCACAGCAGCCTCGATCTCCCAGTTGATGTAGCATTGTAGCTGGAAACTGTCCAGAAGAGCAGAAGACAGTTATCTGGGAGTGACAGGATGGCTGCTCTGAGCAACCAGATGGTTGACAGCACCACACCAAACAATACAGCCAGGGGCCTTAGAAAGCAGAATTTTTCACATAATAGAAATGAGGATGTTGGCACTGGCTTGCTGCCTTTAACTGCTCCTAGGACCCAATAGCCTGCCTATATAATCTCTGGTTTACTTGTAGGCTGAAAACTCAGTGTGTCCAGTCTGGCAAAACTGAATGCCTCTTTCCTAACCATCTTGGCATCAGAGTGTGATAGAACTAAAGCTCTACAAGAATTGAAGGAAAGTTAATCTTTCTGTTTTGAATATTTATGAAGGAATGTATCCACAGTATCCTTAAACTACTGTGTATGATGAATGTTATAAAAATATGTTCGTGACAAACTAATAATTCTGTGTCCACACTAAGCTGAACACATGCATTTTATATCAAATTGTCCATTGGCCCATCAAATTCAGTTTTGGCTCTCTCAGGTCTCGGGCAAGGGAAAATCTTTCCCATAGGTATAGTATCAGTAGTGCACAGCAGTGCCCAAGTTTACAGTTGCCACCATGGCCAGCCTTACCCATTGTATCATCCCATGTTTCTATTTCAGCTGAAAGCAGGGCCAGCTACTTCTAGCAGAAAGTATAGGGAGAGGTAACCTGGATGTACATTTTAGTAGTATATTTATGGCAGATTTGTATTTTATCCTTAGCTATTTTTTTTATCTGGTCTATGACTGTTATAATAAACTATACTACAGGGAGTGCTCAATGGATTTCCCAGCTCAGACTGAAAACCAAAGAACCCGTGTCACTTTAATATTTTTGTTTAATTGCCTTCCCAGCCATGGCACAAAAGTTTTGGAATTGCCTCCCTAGAGAGATTCATCTGTCCCCTTCTGTTGCCATCTTCCATCAGCAAGTGAAGACTTCTTTGTTTCATTTGTCATTCCTTCAGTGACCCATCCTTCCTGACCAATGTTTTAATTGCTGCTGCTGCTGTTGTTATTTACAACATTTATATCCTGCCTTTCTTCCTTTACAAGGATCACCAATAATTTAAAACATATATAATAAAATACATTATAAAACCATTAAAATAACTCCCTTCCAAACATATCTTGTTAAAACAACTTTTAAAAGAGTTCAGAAACAGAGTTAAAATACATGTAAACCAGTTAAAACATACAGAAAACATAAAACATTTGCTTAGGAAGGAGGGATCATTGAAGGAATGCCAAAACAAGACAAAAAAAGTCTTCACCCCCTGGCTGAAGACAACAACAGAGGGGATATATGAATCTCCCTGGGGAGATAGTTCCAGAGCTTTGGTGCCATGACCGAGAAGACTCTCTCCTGGGTTGCCACTCTCCTAGTCTCAGAAGGTGGGGGTGCACAAAGCAGGGCCTCCAAAGGAAGGCCTCCAAAGATGACCGTAACTGTTGGGCAATTTCATAAGAGATTAGGTTGTCCTTTAGTTATAATGGTCCCAAACCATATAGGGCTTGGAAGGTCAAGACCAGTTCCTTGAACTGCACTGTTTTGTACATATATTAACTTTGTTTTAAGTTCGTTTTAATGATGTGTGTTGGGGTTGATTTTTATGGTTTTAAAATATGATTTATCATGTATGTTTAAAATTGTTAGCCACTTTGATGATTCTTGTGAGGGCAGAAAGGCAAGATATAAATTTTGTATATAATTAATAATAACAACAGCAGCAGCAGCAGAATAGAAAAGAAAGAAGAGAAGACTACAAAATACCAAGACCTATGAATAGAGATAGGGTGCCTCTGGGAGCAGTGCTAAGAAGTCTCAAGAAATACCTGGACAATATGGCCATTGAACAAATAACACCAGCTCAGTTCCAAAAGATAGAGTTGTTTGGAACTGCTCTGCTCTGCTGTGCTCTGGAAGGCAGCAGGAGCTAGAGCTGCGAGAGGGGTAAGTGTTTTTTTATTTGCTTTCAGCTGAGGTGATTTAGCTGAGGGTACTGTGTGTGGGGACTGTGTTTGGAAGTGTGTGAGTGAGTTTTGAGTTGTTGCAGAGTGCTGGCTGCTTGAGATAGGGTGAGAAAGGGCTATTGTTTGACTGTAATTGAGTGCCTGGATACATTTGAATCGCTGCTAGCCACACCCTCTGCTGGGGGAGGATTGTATTTAAGGCAACACCTGGCCAGAGGCATGAGCCGAAGGGCAAGAATCAAAGGGCTGGGCTTTTAGACTAGGGGCTTGTGAGAAGCCAAGGAAAAGCCAGAACACCAGGGCCCTAGGCTACTTGGGTTCCCATTAAGGTAAGTAGACTTCTACAAGAAGAATACAAAGGGTTCAAAAGGGGAATTATATAAAATTATTTTTAAAGCAGTTATGATGCCAGCAGGGGGTTGGGGGCTATTCAGTGTTTTGCACAGTGTGTCACATGTATGACTATCTACCCACTGGGCAGAAGTCTTAGGTGTGTGCCCGATGCAATGAACTCCTGGTTCTCAGGGAATGAGTTTGCTCCCTTGAGGCCAAGGTGGCTGACCTGGAGAAGCAGAGACAGCCTGGCACATGGAGAAGACTCTTGGAGACTTGTTAGATATGCCCCACCCTGTCAGGGAGTATGAGGGTCAGGAGGGAATAGGGCACTGTGCTGTGGATAAGGGGAATGTGCCCTCAGAAGGGACCTCTTCAGCTGGTGAATGGGTATCCTTTCGTACCAAGGAACCATCCCTGGGCAGGGAGGGATGGGGACTCTTGGTAGTTGGTGATTCAATCCTTAGGCAGGTAGACAGTTGGGTGGCAAAATTGCATATTGACTGTATGGTGACTTGCCTGCCTGGTGCAAAGGTAGCGGACATTACATGTGTTGTAGATAGGCTGGTAGATAGTGCTGGGGAGGAGCCAGTGTTTGTGGTACATGTTGGCACCAACGATGTGGGGAAATGCATGAGGTCCTGGAGGAAAAATTTAGGTTGCTAGGCAAGAGACTCAAGGCCAGGTAGCCTTCTTGGAAGTGCTACCTGTTCCACACGTAGGGCCAGAGAGACAGGCACAGATCAGGAGTCTCAGTGGGTGGATGAGAGGATGGTGTAGGGGGGAAAGGTTTAAGTTTATCTTGGAGAAATGATGGCTGAGGGGTGACATGATCAAAGTTTATAAGATTATGCTTGGGACAGAGCAGGTAGAGAAAGAAGTCCTTTTCTCTATTCCTCACAATACAAGAACTCGTGGGCACTCCATGAAATTGCTGAGCAGTCAGGTTAGAACAGATAAAAGGAAGTACTTCTTCACCCAAAGAGTGATTAACATGTGGAATTCACTGCCACAGGAGGTGGTGGTGACTACAAGCATGGACAGCTTCAAGAGGGAATTAGATAAACATATGGAGCAGTAGTCTATCAGTGGCTATTAGCCACAAAGTATAGATAGGAACTCTCAGTCTGGAGCAAGTGATGCTCTGTATTCTTGATGCTTGGGGGGGGGGCAACAGTGGGAGGGCTTCCTGCCCCCACTGCTGGACCTTCTGAGGGCACCTGGTGTTTTTGGCCACTGTGTGACAGAGTGTTGGACTGGATGGGCCACTGGCCTGATCCAACATTGGCTTCTCTTATGTTCTTATGTTCTTAAGTTTGTTAGGCACTGGGATGCTTTTTGAAACAAAAGGGAGCTGTACAAGAGAGATGGTCTCCACTTGTCCCGAGAAGGAACCAGGCTGCTGGCGCTTGAAATAAAAAAGATGGCAGAACAGTTTTTAAACTGAATATTGGGGGAAAGCCGACAGGAGATGAAAAATCTCTGGTTTGGGATGGTTCATCTCAAAGAGATGAAGGGGTAGTTGTTACTTTCCTACAAATAAATAGATTAGAATTGTACACTAAGACTGTGGCTAATGATAGGGACTGTCTGGCAAGGTCTCGAGGCAGCAAGAGGAAGGTTTAACATGTATGGGAAACTATAGATGTTTATATACTAATGCTAGAAGTGTCCGAGGTAAAACCAGGGAGTTGGAATGCTTGGTGTTGGGGAAAAACATAGACATTGTGGGTATTTCAGAAACTTGGTGGGATGAGGAAAATCAGTGGGATATGGTGATTCCTGGTTATAAATTATATCATAAGGATGGGGGGGAGTAGGAGGTGGGGTGGTTCTGTACGTTAGAGAGGGTATATAGTCCAGTAAGACTGAGAGGGTAGGAGAATTGGATTCACTTCTGGAAATGCTATGGGTTGAATTACTGGGCCCAAAAGGAAGCTTAACATTGGGAGTTTGTTATTGCCCACCAGATCAAAAGATAGAGGTGGATTATAAAATGATGAATGAATTAAAGATAGCAGCTAGATGAAATAACTGTGTTGTAATAGGTGACTTTAACTACCCACACATTGATTGGGTAAATATGTGTTCAAGTCAGGAAAAAGAGATTGAGTTTCTAGACACTCTCAATGACTGTGCTATGGAGCAGATGGTCTCGGAACCTACCAGGGGAGAGGCGATCCTGGGTTTGGTCCTAAGTAATGCCCAAGACCTTGTGAGAAATGTTAAAGTGATTGCACCATTTGGGAACAGTGACCATAATGTTACTGAGTTCAATATTTGTATAAATATGGAGTTGCCCAAAAAGACTGGCACAACCACTTTTAACTTTAAAAGGCGTAACTTCTCTGATATGAGGGGACATGTGAGGAGAAAACTGAAAGGAAAAGTAGGAAGGGTCAAAACCATTGGGGAAGCTTGGAGACTATTTAAAATTACAATCCTAGAAACTCAGAGAAAATATGTACCGCGGGTTAGGAAAGGCACAAATAGGTATAGAAAAAAGCCTGCATGGTTAACAAACAAAGTAATGGAAGCTGTAAAAGGTAAGAAGGATTCCTTTAAGTGGTGGAAAGCTAGTCTCAGTGAGGCTGATAAAAGGGAACACAGGCTGTGGCAAATAAAATGCAAGTCTGTGATTAGGCAGGCAAAAAGGGAATAGGAGGAGCATATCACAAAAAACATAAAGACCAACAATAAAACTTTCTTCAAATACACTAGTAGTAGGAAACCAGCCAGGGAAGCAGTGGGGCCCTTGGATGACCAAGGGGTAAAGGGTGTACTGAAGGATGATAAGGAAATGGCTGAGAAGCTGGATGCATTTTTTGTCCCTGTCTTCACTGTGGAAGATGAGAAGTGCTTGCCCACTCCAGAACCACTGATTTTGGGAGGGGTGTTGAAAGACCTGAGTCAGACTGAGGTGATGAGAGAGGAGGTCCTATGACTGATAGACAACTTAAAAACAAAGAAATCACCAGGCTCAGATGGCATACATCCGAGAATTCTGAAAGAACTCAAATGTGAACTTGTGGATCTCCTGACAAAAATATGTAATCTTTCCTTAAAATCTGCCTCCATTCCTGAGGACTGGAAGGTAGTGAATGTCACTCCCATCCAGCCCTCTAAGCTGAGTTAGTCTGAGCTAGCTCACAGTTTTTTAGCCTCTAGCTCACACATTTTTGTCTCAGCTCAGGAAGGATGGCTCCAGAGCAAACCAATTGATGCAGTGGCTAAATCGCTCACTCACAACTAATGCCAGTAGCTCACAACGTAGACTTTTTGCTCACAGGACTCAATAGCTTAGAGGGAGCATTGCTCCCATCTTTAAAAAGGGTTCCAGAGGAGATCTGGAAAATTACAGGCCAGTCAGTCTGACGTTGATACCGGGTAAGTTGGTGGAAACTGTTATTAAGGAAATAATTAGTAGGCACATTGATGAACAAAATCTATTGAGGAAGACTCAGCATGGGTTCTGTAAGGGAAAATCTTGTCTCACTAACCTATTAGTGTTCTTTGAGGGAGTAAACAAACATGTGGACAAGGGGGACTCAATAAATGTTGTTTACCTTGACTTCCAGAAAGCTTTTGATAAAGTTCCTCATCAAAGGCTCCTAAGTAAGTTCAACAGTCATGAGATAAAAGGACAAGTCCTTTTGTGGATCAAAAACTGGCTAATTAAAAGGAAACACAGAGTGAATATAAACGGCAATTTTCTCAGTGGAGGGAGGTAAGCAGTGGGGTACCACAGGGATCAGTACTCGGTCCAACGATTCTTAACTTGTTCATTAATGATTTGGAGTTGGGAGTAAGCAGTGAAGTGTCTAAATTTGCAGATGACACAAAGTTGTTCAGGGTGGTGAGAACTAGGGAGGATTGTGAAGCACTCTAAAGGGATCTGTTGAGGATGGGCGAATGGGCATCAACATGGCAAATGGGGTTCACTGTGGCCAAGTGCAAACTGATGCACATTGGAGCCAAAAATCCTAACTATAAATACATGTTGATGGGATCCAAACTGAGAGAAACTGTCCAAGAGAGAGATCTTGGAGTCGTAGTAGATAACTCATTGAAAATTTTGAGACAGTGTGCGACTGCAGTGAAAAAGGCCAACACTATGCTGGGAGTTATTAGGAAGGGAACTGAAAACAAATCAGCCAGTATCATGATGCCCCTGTATAAATCGATGGTGCAACCTCATTTGGAGTACTGTGTACAGTTCTGGTGGCCACACCTCAGAAGGGATATTATATCATTGGAAAAAGTGCAGAAAAGGACAACTAGAACAATAAAAGGGTTGGAACACTTTCCCTATGAAGAAAGGTTGAAGCGCTTGGGGCTCTTTAGCTTGGAGAAACAACGGCTGAGGGGTGACATGATCAAGGTTTATAAGATTATGCATGGGATAGAGCAGGTAGAGAAAGAAGTCCTTTTCTCCCTTTCTCACAATACAAGAACTCAGTGAAAAAGGCCAACACTATGCTGAGGGTTATTAGGAAGGGAATTGAAAACAAGTGAGATGAGGTAATGGAGATCTCCACCAACGTATACCAGGAGCTTTCCCTTAGAGAGCTCTCAAAATAAACCAGGGTGGAGTTCAACTGAAAGTGCTTTTATTGAAAAATAATAAAAGAGCAAAAAAACACATACAAAACACACTTGAGACACACAAGCTAGCTAAGAGGAAAAACAGCGATGACTGTGGAAAAAGCAAGAAAGTTTTGAGGGTGATATTTAGCAGTCTAGGACTTCCAAGGTCTACAGAGGAGGTTTGTGAAAATGACCAGTGTATTATGAAGACAAGAGTGGGCCCACACACAATACTATTGCCTCTGACTGAATGCTTTAACCAACAAAATGACTGGGTGGACAGCACATCAGAAAGGCTCAAAAAAAAAAAAAAAAAGAGAAAGTGTATCCGGCTCAATAAAAATTCTTGTTAAATTATGTTTCTTAGCTTTTTACCAATTTGATACAATTAGTGGATGCGGGATACACTTCTGAGCAGCAGTGTGTGTGATTTTGGTATACAAGTGGACTGTAAGCTAAATATGAGCAGTCAGTGTGATGCAGAGGCAAAAAATGCTAACGCAGTCTAGGGGTATCAACACAGGCATGTCTTTGTGCCGCTGTACATTGCATTGGTCAGGCCACACCTGGAGTATTGTGTGCAGTTCTAGAGGCTTCACTTCAAAAAGGGTATGTTCAGAATGGAGAAGGTGCAGAGGAGGGCAACAAAGATGAATAGGGGCCTGGACACCAAGCCCTACAAGGAAAAGCTGAGGGACTTGGGAATGTTCAGTCCGGGGAAGAGGGGGTGGGGGTGGGCAAGATCAATCTCTTTAAGTTTTTGAAAGGCTGTCAGTTAGAGGAGGGCAGGGAACTGTTCCTGTTGGCAGCAGAGGATAGGACTGGCAATAATGGGTTTAAATTAAGGGCGGGAAGGTACTGGCTGGATATCAGGAAAAGCTTTTTTTGCAGTAAGATCTATGCAACAGTGGAATCAGCTACCTAGGGAGGTGGTGAGCTCCTGTTCAATGGCAGTCTTCAAGCAGCAGCTGGACAAACACTTGTCAGGGATGTTTTAGGTTGATCCTGTACTGAGCAGGGGGTTGGACTAGATGGCCCTTATGGCCCCTTCCAACTCTGTGATTATGTTATTCTATTAACTGATTCCATTGCTTGTTGATAGACTCCTAAGAAAATCAGGAGTAACTTGAGCATGCAGAAAAGGTCCAAAACTACACAGAAACATCCAGAAACCTTGCAAAAATAGGGCATGTCTACAGAGTTAAATTGGCTTAATAGCTTGGTTTAACAGTTTGGTTAAAGGATAATTTCCTCTCCTGGAAACTAGTTTTGTAAGTCAGGGAGCTCAGGATGTCTCACAGAGACTATTAAGCAACTAAACCATTCCTGGGACTTTTTGTGGAACCTTTGACATTAAACTGATATAAACTGCAGTTCCCAGTCAAATAGAAGAAGATGGGTAGACGTGTTAGTCTCTCATTAGCAGTAGACAAGAGTAAGAGTCCAGTAGCACCTTAAAGACTAACAATATTTGTGGTAGGGTATGAGCAGTTTAAAAGCAAGAAATTGCAAGTGAAATGGGTACCGCTTTGGTGGGAAGGTAACAGCATTCCGTGTACCTCAGCATTTAGTCATGCCAGCCACATGACCACGGAGAAGTCTTTGGACAGCACTGGCTCTTCAGCTTGGAAATGGAAATGAGCACCGCCCTCTAGAGTTGGATTCGATTGGCTTTCAAGCAAGGGAAACCTATAGTGCAGCCTAGGATACATGCACATGAAAGCTTATTCCTTGAATAAAACTTTGTTGGTCTTAAAGGTGCCACTGGACCCAAAGTTTGTTCTATTATATTAAAGCTTTCTTACTATTGGTCAAGCCAGTTAACTTTACTTTCAATATTAACATTTTGATATTGGCATGGAAAGGATCAAGGAGAGAGGAAAGGAACCAAACGTTCTACCTTCCAGGGCTATGAACAGGGATTTGGAGTCAGACCTTCCAACCCTCTGAAGTGGGACAAAGGAAAAGCATGACAATTTCATATCTTGACCATTGATGAGGCAACACTTTAAGGCATGAACCCCAGTAACATTAGCTTCCACTAAGTGCTTAAGGTCATGACTCCTCAGTGAAGCCAGATTTTTTTGGGGGGGGGGGGGGGAGATTCTTTAGACTCTACTTACAGTGCAATCCTAACCAGGTCTACTCATAATGCTACTCCAGTCTATTCAGTAGGGCTTATTCCCAGGAAAGGGTTCTCAGGATGGCACTGATAGTGCACGTACCCTCTTGAAAGAATATAATGTAGTTATGAGTAGCCAAGTTGTTGGATGTGGGGCTTCTTTTCTTGGTACTGTGACTGCAAATCATGTGCCTGTATGATTTAGCTTTAATAAAGAGAAAAACTTCAGAACATAGAATCTGTTACTCTGGGAAAGGGGAATCATAAAAAATCAGGGTACTCATTTTAGGGGATCTAGCTAACTTGAGGCAATGTTAGGCACAGGGGCAGAAATTAAGGCCTAACCTTGAGATCTCTCTCTAACTAAGTATTATATTCTTCTACTGGTTTGCATTCATATTCATAGTATATTCATAGTATATTCTTCTACTGGTTTGCATTCAGAGACAGAAATGAATATCTGTCCAAGCTGTGTGCAGTTTCTATAAAGACAAAATGTGATTTAAAATCGCCTGAGGTTATTAATGCTATAAATCTTTCAGAAATATTTGAACTGATATTCTTTGTGAACTCAGAAAAAATTAAACATGCTGTAGATCTCCCATAAATGACATAATGGCAAACAGCAACGAAAAAATTAAACTATTCATTACATCCAGTCATATAGATAATTGTTATATGATTTATTTAAAAAAATAAAAAAACAAAGCTCAGATTAGTAAATGCGAATAAATGGCAAGGCAATGAGGATTAATCTGTTATTTTCATTTGTCTTCTGGAACTGAGGAGATAATTGCAACTTTGACCAACTTCCTACAAGCACTGCCCCAGCGCTGCCCTGCTGTCGGGTCCTCCATTTGCCCTGATTGCAGCTTCAGTTTCAGACTATTTGCTGTGGGGTGCATTTTGACCCAGGGCTTCACACAATTTCCTCCACAGCTTCAGTGATTCTATGCCCCACAGCAAATAGTGTGAAATTGAGGCTGCAATCAGGGCAAACAGAGGACCCGGCGCCGGGACAGCACTTGTGGGAAATTGGTCTTTGTGTCTTTCAGTTTAGAAATTCTGAATAACAGAGTACAACTAGCAGGGTCAGCACAGCTTTGGGGGATAAAGTATAAACATCCCTGTTAAAACAAAATGACCATCCCTACACAACTATAGTGCAGGACCCAGCCAGCCACAGACGAGGTGGTGCGGAACTGGCAGCTCCCACTGCCCCCTCCAATCCTGGGCTGCCTCCTCTTTGCAGTTCGATTTAAAACAAGATGCAAAGCGGAGCCAGCCTCAGCTGACAGTTGTCCTTTCAGGCTCTGCTGGGGCTCTGCTGGGCAACCCGGTTTAAACCAGACTGCCCAACAGAGCTGCCCCCATCCCCCATTGTTTTCAATGGGGGAAGGCATTTAAAGGGATCATAGTCCTTTTAAATGCTTTTTTCAAACTGCAAGTGAACTCCAAAGCAGCGAGTTCACCCAGAAGGTTTTTAAATGGACTGCAATCCCTTAAATACCCTTTATCTTCAGTTATCTGGTGCTCCCAAAAAATCCCAACTATTTTTGGGATTTTTCAGGCTGCCATTTTCAGATAGCTAAATTACCACTCAGTAATCAGCTGAAAAAATACCCGAACATACCAATAAGGTATTTTTCAGGTGTTTTTTTTGGCTTGGTTTATACTGAGTGCACACCCCTAATCACCACAATCTTGGCAACATGTATTGCTGGTGTAACCCTACATGCAAGTTGGGGGGGGGAGTACAGGGGAACGGAAGGGAGGAAAACTGAAGACAAGAGACAGATAAAGGTAGGTTCAGTTGCGGGTGGGAAGGAGAGAAGGATGCAGAAAAAGACTATGGAGGCTTTTAGGGAAGAAAATGAAGCCATAGTGAGGGAGGGAAAAATGAGATGCCTCCCACAAGTCCTTATGTCTCCTGCTTGTCATACCATAATCTTTTACTTTCAGAGCACTTCTTCCTTCAAGTTTGTCTGTTGTTTACCTTACTTGATGGCACTTTTGTTTATCTTCACCTCAGGATGAGATAGAGGCTCGAACCTTTGACACTATCCATTATGTGTGAACAGTTCCAGCCTCTAACATAGAGAACCATGCCTGATTTATGATACCATCTCTTAGCTCAGTTCCTTTAAATAGTTTAAACCATATTTCTGTTAAAACACAAACCAAACACAATCAGGGTGGATTCGCCTCGACAATGATGCTCAGTTTGGGCTGGTTCCATTTGGCGAGCATTGTCAGCAGGGGAGGCCGAGATAGATTTGGATGTTCTCCCCCTCATCTGAAAGCCCACTGGAACAGCTCCATCTTGCAGGCTCTGTGAAATTGTAACAAATCTTGCATGGCCCTAATCTCAAGAGGGAGCTTCTTCCATCAGGCTGGGGCCAAGACAGAAAAAGTCCTGGCCCTAGTAGAGACCAGCCAGACATCCTTGGGGCCAGGGACAACCAGAAGATGTTGATCAGTTGAGTGCAAGGCTCTGTGAGGGACATATAGGGAGAGGCGGTCCCGAAGATATGCAGGTCCCTGGCCTCATAGGGCTTTGAAGAGTAACACCAAAACCTTGAACTGAATCTGGTGCTGTATTGTGCAGTTATAGTTGGTGCAGCACTGGTTGAATGTGAGTCCACACAGGCGTCACTGTTAGTACATATGCTGCCACAATCTGCACTAGCTGCAGTTTCTGGATCAGGCTCAAGGGCAGCACTGCATAGAGTGAGTTACAGTAATCCAGTCTGGAAGTGACCATTGTGTGGATCACTGTAGCAAAGTCCCGGGAAATGAGATATGGGACCAGTTACTTGACCAGCCACAGATGGTAAAAGGCTGATCAAGCAATGGTGGCAACCTGGGCCTCCGTTGAAAGAGAGGCATCCAGGAGCACCCCCAAGCTCCTAACCTTCAACACAGGCTTCAGTGGCATCCCAACGAGGGTTGGGAGCTGGATTCCCAATCTCAGATCCCAATTATTTAGGTACAGGACCTCCATCTTCACTGGATTTAATTTCTATTGGCTCTGTTGAAGCCAACCAGTCAAGGCCTGTAATGCCCTGTCCAGTACCTCTGGGGTGGAGTCTGGCCATTCATCCATCAACAGATAGAGCTGGGTGTCATCAGCATACTGATGACAACACAGCCCATACCTCTGGACCAACTGGGCAAGGGGGCGCATATAGATGTTAAACAGCATCAGAGAGAGAACAGCCCCCTGCGGCACCCCACATTCCAGTGGATGTCACTGGGACAGTCCCCCCCCCAAGCACCAACCTCTGTCCCCAACCATGAAGGAAGAAGGAAAGCCATTGTAAAGCTGTCCTCCATAACCCAATGTAAGTGAGGCAGTGGGTCAGGAGATCATAATCAACTGTGTCAAATGCTGCCATTAGATCAAAAAGCAACAGCAATGCCAACTCATCTCGATCCAGATGTCTCGAGAGATCATCCGTAACGGTGAATAGTGCATTCTCTGTCCCATGGCCAAGGAGAAAGCCAGACTGGAATGGGTCCAGGATTGCAGCATCATTCAAGAAAGCCTGGAGCTGTTCTGCCGCCACTCTCTCCACCATCCTGCCCAGAAATAGTAAATTTGAGACGAAGCGATAGTTAGAAAAGATCGTGGAGTCCAGTGATGGCTTCTTCAAGAGTGGACACACCACTGCCTCTTTTAAGCCTACTGGGAATGTCCCTGATGACAGGGATAAGTTGATAAAAGAAATCCAAATGCTTTCCTGGCAGCTTTAACCAGCCAGGAAGGGCATGGATCAAGGGGGCAAGTGGTGGGCTTCACAGCTACCAGAAACTTCTTCCTGGGAGATCCAACTGAAGTGGTCCATATCAGGCCAGAAGACAGATAGACAAGGGGCTTCCAGTTCCATTATTGTATCAAATGTGGTTGGATGTCTTGGTAGAGCAACAAGACTTTATCTACAAAAAAGTTTGCAAATGCCTCACAACTAGGGTTGCCAGCTTCCAGGTGGGGCCTGGGGATCTCTCACTTTTACAACTGACCTCCAGCTGACAGAGATCAGTTATTTTGGAGAAAATGACTGCTTTGAGGGGTGAACTCTATGGCATGGTACCCTTCCCAAACCGCGCCCTCTCCCAGATCCACCCCCAAAATCTCCAGGTATTTTCCAACCCAGACCTGGCAACCCTACTCACACCCAATAGCCAATTCCTTAACATTTGGTTTGCCTTGAGGCAATGAAGTCAGAAATCAAATTTTTCTAAATAATTGGGCTGGGCGAGAGGTAGGAAATGCAATGGAGTCCATGTAAAAAGTTTTCTTAGTGGTCTTCACTGCCATTTCATAGGCTTTCAGAAGCATCCTATAATGAATCCAATAAGGCCACTCCCTGGAGTTGCACAGAGCCAGGTAGACCAGTCCCAGCAGGTCACACCAAAGGAGCTGGGCAGGCAGTGTCATCATGTCACAGGAGTCATGGTCTTTGGAGTCCAGGAAGCCCCAACACCCACAAACTTCTGGGCTGAGCAGCACAGAAACCTGGGGAAGCTGCCCCAGCAGGCCATGATGGCCACAGTCCTCTGCGTCCAGTCAAAAACAGCAGCCGTGGTCCCCCATGTCAGGCCCTCCACATCAGGTGACAGCCAGTCCCCCAGTTCACTGGCCACCTCCCAGTTCACAATGGGGTTGACGAGCCTGGACACCACCCACCAGTCATGGTACCCATGGTACTCCACACCAGGCAGCAGTTGGGCCCCAGCATACAGCAAGGCTGTCCAAGTCTGGGCATCATCCACCAGTCACAGCAGAGCCAGGCAGTGAGGTCCCGGCAGCCAGAGCAGCCATGTCAGTCCTGTAGGAGCCAACAGGAACCAGCCTCCACTACTGGCTCTTCTTGGTGCCTCAACCAGTGTCTCCACCAACTCTGAGCTCCGAGTGCTGGATAAACACAATTTCAAACTTAGGTAGATGCAGTTCCTTTCCTGTTGCAATATCATGACAGGGTGGTTGCAATAACAGCAGACCCACCAGGGGCTATAAATAGGATTAAAAGCCAAAAAAAGCTGCTGAACAAAATCCTGCAGTGGAGTTACCTCTCAGAACTCACACTGCAGTGCCATCTTGCCAAGTTATGTGCTCTAGTGCCTCTGCACTCTCTGCTCCTTAGAAATGGGCCTCTCTCTCTCTCTCTCTGGCATTTTTTTTCCTGCTGAGAGAACATGGAATACCAACTAGCTACTCTGGCTTCAGCAATGTGCAGCATCCCTGGTTTAGATTCCTTAGAACTGATTTGTCCATATGTAACAATCTGTAAATGGTTAATGCTTTAACCTGGTCTGAGAACCTTGAGTGACAGGGGATTCAAGCAGAATTTTCCAGTAGACAGTGTCAGTTAAGAATGGCAGTTAAGAAATGACAGTTGACTGGGAAGGAAGGTTAAGGGAGTGAGAGGATCAAGAAGGATCTCAGTCAAGCCCAAAGGAAATAGCTCCTAAAAAGGAAGGGGGTGATCCCTATCCAGTCTGAGGAAAATAGCTCCTAAAAAAGGTGGGCAATCCCTATCAAGTGGTTAAGAGGGAAAACTGGAACTTGAGTGAATGTTCTTGCCTTCTCCAACATATGTCTTTGAGACAAAAACAGCTGGTGCTTGTTTATAAGCAGAGACTGTCAAGAAATCTCTCACAAGTTTTTGAAGACCCATCTGAATAACTAAAAAGCTACCTGTTTGTGACAAACAATCTTGTGGTTATATTTATACAAAGTTCTCATTCCTTTTGCCTGTTCACCTTCTAAGTCCTATAACTGATACCTGCCTGACCATTTCCCCTCGTAAGTCAAATAAAACAGTTTGTTTGTTTTGAATTACCATCATCCTCTAGTGTGCCAAGATCAAAGACAAAAGAAGGATTCTAGTCATTACATTAGATCCCTAGACTGGGTCAGCATCTATCTATCTATATCTAAGCAACTGAGTGGGACAGATCAAAAAACAAAGAAGAAAGAAGAGTGCCCAGACAATAAAGGAATCTTGGTGGGAGGAATTCTCATACCATGTCACAATGTTTTGTGTTACATTGTTAATATCCAACAGTTCTCGTGTGTTACTCATATGACATGCACACACATTACTCTGTTTTTTAATCTGCACACACACTCTTAAAATTATTTCTAACAAGCACCAATAGTCTACTATTCTTTTTTCAATGTAGTTCCATCTGAACAATGAAGACAGTTCCTACACTACCTGTATTTATTGGAATGCCCAAACACCTCCCTGTGCCCTTTTGCTGCTGCTTTTCTCTCTAAGGGTATGCTAAATACAAAACTCTGTACCTGATAAATAACTCTTTATAGCTGTCTTGGACTGCCAAATAAGTAGCAACATAATAAAGCATATTTGGCATCCTCACAAAGCAGGCATCATTGTCTTTTATAAATTAAAACTTACTCTAAATTTCCTATATAGTTAGCATGCCATTACTTATATTTCCAAAATTTGGCAGGGGTGATCCATTCAGTGATGGCTACAAGTCCTAAAAATTTAATCCCAGCTGGATAGAAAATAATGATGTTAAGGCTGGGCGTGTGTTTTGCCTTTAATTGCCTGTATAATTTTGACCCTTTCTCCTATAAGTCTACAGGTTTTCAGAGACTATCCCTTGAGTAAAGGCTGCAATTTTCATCAGATTGAACAGGAAACCAGAAATAATAATGTAATAATGAAAAAAAGAAAGAAAATGAGTATAGTTTTAATAATGAAATAAAATTTTAAATGGCCATAATTTCTACATAGGTTTAAATTCTTATAGACAGCATGGAATTCTTTACAGAAAATGTTTGGATTTTTGACAGAACTTGGATGTTGTTGTTTTTTTCCTTTTATGAAGCAGTACAGTATAAAACATGAGGAAGATAATGCCTTTTACTTAGAAATCTGATATGCTGGCAGAGAACTGGGCTATTCAAGTAAGTGGTAAAACAAAGTTAAACTATAACAGTCTGAAAACAAATAGCATAAGGGGTGCTCTGAGTACTTTCTTGCAACCTATCAGTGCCATCCTAAGCAGAGTTAACAACCTTCTATTGGGCTTACAGTGGTGTAACTCTGATCAGGATCACACTGTGTGTGTATATATATATAATTCCTACACAAAACAATACTCCTATTTAGCTACATCACAAAATGTGTAAAACAGGAAGGCTATAGCCTGTTGGTAATATTAGCTGGACCAATAAAACATGCTTATGCATTCCATACTATTTACTGGATTATAATGAGACTGAACATCTGTTGGTGTTTGCCCTTAAAGCAGCCTCTGAAAGGCAGAAAGCTTTCATACAACTTGTGTCATAAAAGCTGTGATTCATCAGTAATAAGACTGGAAGGTTCATTTGTAAATATTTTGGACTTCGTGCCTTGTGGGTTACATTCTACAACTTCAGCTTTGTTAAAGCATAAAATTTCCAGCACTGAATATTTCATTTCCAACCTGGAAGCAATTTAAGGTTTTTTGTGTGTACGTGCATGCTTGTTTTAAAATTTTAATTTATACATATTCTTTACCTGATATGGTTAAAAAGATAGATCAAATTTTAACAGGCTTTTCATCTGAGCTTTCAAGTGTGTGATTTGTTTTTAATCAACACACGTCCTTTGTTTTAACATTTCAGCTGAAAGACATGCACAGAATTCAATTAGATCTGGAAAGGAAATCAATGCTGTGAGAATATGGAAGGTGAAATATTTTTGCATTAAAATTGGTTTCTATATTCAAGTCAGATTTAGTAAATAGGATTAAGAGAAGAGGGTTTTTTTCTGTTGAGAACATTATTTTTCAGGCTGCAGGAAAGGCAAATAGAAAGAGGCTGGAGATAAGATTTTATTTTTAAAAATACATCTCCATACTTGGTAATCACAGTGTGATGGAAAGAGCAAAATTACTCTATGAACTGAATACTAAGGCAGTAGCTGTGACATAAACTGAGCTGTAAGAGGTTTTTCAACATATAAAATATTGCTTTTCTTGTTTGTTAATTTCTTATTTTCCTGGGTATAATCAATTATATGTCTCAAGAGCAAATTTCCCATTATTACTGCTGTGGCACTAGTCCCTAATTCAGGATTGGTAGCCTGACAACCAAAAAACATAATGGAGAATGAAGGGGGGGGGGCGCGACCTACTGGCTGCAGTTCCTAAACTTGTAGGTATGCTTCTAACCTTTGTGAGGGAGGGGTTAAATAAATAAAAATAAAAATGAGGCAAAGATACAAATGAAAGTATTTTTCACCATTTTCAAAAATGTGATACTCTTAAATCTGTTGTTTCTTTTCTTTATAGCCTATTGCTTTTTTCTTTTCCTGTTTGTACTTGCTTTGCCTTCTCTGCTGCACCCTTACTAGCAAGCAACTTTACTACAACCATAGGAAATCTCTCTGAGTCAATGTATTAGGACAAAGCAAGTAAAAGGTTTTATAAAGAATATGTTGCAGCTGTAGGCCCTCTGATTTGGGTCAGAGCCATAGTACAGGAGATTGACACTTTCCCATGTCCTGCTTTCTGAACTTAAATTAGCTTCTCCCCATTACTGTTCCCCCCACCACCACAAAGGAATTCTGTTCACAGATCTCCCAGCAACACATCTAGGAAAATCATGTACATTTTACAAGATTATACCCAAAACCATCAAGAAAAAGGAATGTCAATATGACTCTGGAACAAGTTTTTTTTTAAAAAGAAAACTATATAATTAGTTTCATAGCTTAAAAAGCATATTAAATTCCTTGGCAGTGTAACCACTTCATGTTCTTTTTCTAAAATAAAAAAAAGACAGCATCATGTTAAATGTTAGGGTACTTAATGTCTTATAAATTGATATTTCTAGTCTCTCCAGCATTGCAGCAAGTGAGGAAATTTAGTATACATATGTGCAAGGCAAGCATATAAAGAAAGAAAGAAAAGTTAAAAATCTTTTTGATAACTGATAGATGTAACCATTGTTAATTATCTGACAACAAAAATTAATACATGAAAGATATTGTTCTTTTCAGCTATCATATTGTTATGTGTTTTGCTGGGGGGCCTGAAATGCTTGCAACCCATTTCAAAAGACATATGCTCATGTTTGCTTAAAACAAAGGGATGGTTGATTTAATGAATTATCTACAAGCATGCAATATGGCAATAGTAAAATGTATAACTCTTCTAAGAACTTCTCTGGCTACTCCTGGCAGGGTGTCAATTTGCTTAGTTTTATTATAACAGAGATGAGATTATGGAACTGTTTTCTGAAATGGTATTCTGCTATTCTTTCTGTTTTATTGTCAGCATTGTACACTCAGATCTGTGGTGTTACAGGGTCTATTATAAAGAATGAACACTTCCCAAAACAGATTTTGACTCGGCAAAAAAGCCCTCAAGGAAATGCTGAGGTATCCACTGTAAAAGACTTGTAAGTCATCAATGACAGATTATTTTTAAATACTTAAATGGCACTCTGCCATAGATAATGAAAACCACAGGACAAGTAACATGAAGCCTTCCTTTTATTAGTACAATTAGTCAATTCCACAAGGCAAACTTCTGAAACTTAGTTTAGTTTAAAGCTCCTTATAAAAAGGGAGCAGAAATGTTTGGGCATATAAGGTCACGAGGTCAGGAAGAGCAGATACAGAAGTATTCAGCTTAGTCCCCATATGCTCATCCATGAGGGAATGTTGCATGCCTCATTGTGCGTGTGTGTGGGGGGTACCACTTATAGTTTATTTAGAGACTTGAGAAGAGTTGAAAATGCAAGGATCTCATAGGTTCTTCAGCCAGTGTGTTATCACAGGAGCCAAACATTTCTTCTCTCTTCTAGGATACAACTTGGTAAATCATTCATTCCCAGAATTCCCCCAAGAAAAAAGCAAAACACGTTGCTAGTGTGACTCCTTTATGCTGTATAACTGCAGCATGAACTGTACTGTACAGAACATTTGACTCTTCTCTCTGACACAAATAACTGAAGTGGTCAAAACCAGAAAAGATCATAAATGATGATTGCCTGGAACCAATGATTCAAAATGGGGCTCCCACAATCTTCCTAATTTCTTCTCATTCCAGAAACTCAGGTTCCAAATTGTCATAAGCAAACATCAAATGGGCAATGGCTCCTCCCAAAGAAGCCATCTTTGCAAGCTAATCATATGCTAATGGAGTTGATGTAGTACTTTTCTTTACTCCAGGTGAAACTTGCAAGGTAAATCAGTAGTAAAATTAAATGCAGCAAACTTGTTTGAGGAAATTTGGTCTCTCCAGTTGATTGATCATATGCTACTGGAGCTCAGCTACCTTTAGTCACAACGCAAGACAAATGACACATGAAGGTGCCTTTACTGAATCAGACCATCAGGCCGTCAAGATCAGTATTGTCTACTCACATGGGTAACAAGTCTCCAGAGGGTAGAGGTCTTTCACATCACCTGATACCTGATCCTTTTAACTAGTGATTCTGAGGATTGAATCTGAGACCTTCTGTGTGCCAAGCAGATAGTCTGCTGCTGAGCCACACCCCTTCCTGAGCCCAAGCAATACCCTAGAATAGTACAATGACAAACTCATGGGTATATATCTTGTATTTTCTAGGAACTAGCACAAATACTACCAATCTGCACACAGGATACCCTATTTTAATTTTTGTGTTTGCAGATGATAATTTTTAAAGCATTTTATGTTGTTTTGTCCATTCAAAATTCAGAATTGATATAATCAAGTAAACCAATACATCAATGTCCTGTAGTTGCTGTGATTTCAGACGCCCACACAAATAATAGATAATCTGAACATCAGGAATATAAATGGTACATGACATTGTTTTAACACCAAATATTATCCAAGCTTTTTTTTTTTTATTAATTCAGCAAACCGAATGGCATGGCCAACAGGAAATTAATAGGAAGATGATAGACAAGAATACAGATTTCTAGAATTTTAAAAAATATATAAATAAAATAGTCAGTTTGCATTATAAGGCTTATGATGCCACATCAGCAACCCAGTTGTTATTATAAGCTTGGTGTAGCCCAGTGAAGCAAGATAGAAGCTTTCTGCATGCATAGAGCATTTCAGTGAGTCCCTCCAGGAGGCTTCCTTCAGATCTGAGGATCCAGAATATATAGCCCACCTTTCTCACTAAGACTGTAGGCACAGGGCTCATTTCGTAACAGGAGCTCCTTTGCATATTGCAATCCTGTAAGAAGAGCTCTGTAAGCTCTTGGAGGATTGGCTACATTAGGTGGGTGTGGCCTAATATGCAAAGGAGCTCCTGCTATGAAATGAGCTCTGTGTAGGCAGATTTACTTTACAAAGTAAAGAATGAGAAAAAATATAATCCTGTAAAATAAGACATTCAATGAACAATGCAATAGGACTAGGAATACAAAATCCATTTGGCAGTGCAGGCAACAATAAATACAGCGAACTGCTTTAAATTCTTAAAATATCCCATTTTAAAGAAGTGGACCTGATGTCAGAACCACAAGCAATAACAACAGAAAGCATTCAGTCAGGAATATAGCTAGTTCAATGGCTATGGGGTCACTATCCATCTTGCCTGTCATCTATTTATAGTGCAGAATTTCTTTCAGAAGCAAGCAATCAACTTTTATCCCAAAAGTGGTAGAGTTAGTAGAAGAGGAGCACTGTCAGCTACCCATTCATCTTCACTGTGACCTGGCAAAACCTTGAGAGATGCATCTTCTCTGCAGGAAGCTGCTGCATGAAGCCTGCTCATCTTGTCTGTTCTCAAGCTCAGCTAACACACATACTCTGAGCAACAAGAAAAGGTTAATCCTAGCCAGGTGTTTGGGGTTTGTGTGTGTGTGATTAACTACATGATGGATGGGTCTGAGTGTTTGAGAAAAAATGAGGTTACAATCCAGGGGAAAAAATTAGGCCATGTATCTGGTGTTGGCATGCTTGGACAAGAAAAGAAAAACCCTTCCTTCTACATAAATTAAGGGGGAAATGAACTCCTTTTCATTTCAGAGCTGTTCACAATGCAAGTCATATCCAACTGCGGCAGCTTGTAGTTGCCATTAAAGAGCAGTTTGTGTTTCTGGAAGTCCCCAAGCTGCAGTTCTACTATTTCTCATCTCAACAGCATGCTCTGTTTATAGTAGGAATATAGGACTTGAAGGTATAAGCTTATCTCCATTTCCTCCTGGAAACCAAAGAGAGGGGGGGGGAAATGTGATTGTATTAATAAATATATTTGCACTTCAAGATCTCTTCATGGAATAGAAGAATTTCTGACATTAAAAAAGAAAAAGGCAATAAATGAGTTGTTCCCTCAGATTAGGTCTCTGTCTCTGAAATGCAGTGTGTTAGAATGTTAATTGAGTTTGACATAAGCATGGGTATAAAATGCATGATGCCACTCAACTTACCAGCAGTGAAACTGATTACCAATTATAATCATTCTATGCTTGGTGACAGCATACTAAGATGGAGATGTTGAATATTTCAGTTGGCAATATCATCTGAGTTGTTTAAAGTACTGACTACGTGCCCTGAAACCAATAGAGGTAATTGGTATGCATGTACGAGCTGGCAGGCTGAACACATCACTTATTTATAGACTCTTTTGATGTAACTCTGTGGAGAGAAAAAAGTTAATGAAACATGCTTCAAAGGCAAATTTACTCTCGCCATTATATTGTGACAAAGTATAAATTATTGTACCTAAATAACTGTTTTCTGGTGAATAGAGATCCTTTATCCTTTGATCGAACCAGTCCAGTGAAAAGGGCAACTGAATGGGGGAAGGGAGCAGAGGAAGAACATGATGATCGTTATTAACGCTGTTCTTCTTTGGTGCATATTGTACAGCTGGTATGAATGTATACTGTGGGGAGGAGGGGAGACCAGCATATGATATTCCTTCCAGTTTGCTCCACAAATTGTTTTATGATTCTCTCAGGACTCATTCATCAGCAGACTTCATGTCAACAACTGATAGGAAAGCTTGAACTGATCAAAAAACAGGATGCAGGAAGTGACACAGTGACCTTTGCTGCGAGGCAGCAAGCCAACTAAATTAGCTTTAATTTAAACCCGTCTACTGCAAGAATGCTGATATTCTTCTCAGAGAAAAAAGGAACAGAAAATCTTAGCAAAATGTTTATAGTATGCTTTGTTTTGGCCAGAGCTCTCTTTCGATCGGATGTGATCTTATTAGAATGTTATTTGATTGCTGCAGGGGGGGAGGTGCTCAGCTGCTTACAATCTCCTGCAATGCTGTATAAAGGGGAGTGTAGCAAGTTCTGATATCAGTCCATTTCGGTAGATTTGCCATATGATTCAGAGGCCCATCTGCCCTGGGCATGTGATCACAGAATGCATGCATGGGTGAGATGCTAATAAATTGAATAGGTAAGCCATTCCAGATAGGGGATTTCTAATTGTTGGATTTCTTCAGCTGCCCCATCTGAGCTGCTCTAGATCCTGCATGTGGCAACTCCCAGAAGATGCACTATCATCATGCACTGACAGGGCTAGTCCCTACTCCAGCAATTCAAGCAGAAAATATGAGAGAGAGGAAATAAGAAGTAACGCGGAAGGAAAGGAGCTCCTGGATTTATCCACTTCACAATGGAAGAAGAGCTCAAGCAACCCAAGAGGTTGCCTTGGGGTCCCTGAATTTTAGGGGCAGCACAGAGAATCAAGGTTGTAGAAAGGTCTCCACCAGCCAGGCAGTTATTTCAACTTCGGGTGGGGGTGGGTGGGTAAACCCTACAAGATGCCGCCCTAACCCCATATGCTGCCCATCCCTTCTCACATCAATAACACGAACACTGAAACATGTAAGAACAATCTGATGCTCTGCAGCATTATCTATACTGACACAGAATGAACATCCACTTATTTTCAGAGTCTCCAGATGTAAGCAGTGACATTCTAAAGCCCTCAGCAAGACATTAAAGTAAATGGAAGATGGTTTTATGTGATTTGATTAGGTCTTCATTGTAATGCCGACTATGAAGGAACTGCAGGTTACTGTACCATAAGGAAACATTGAAACAAAGACTTTTTAAACTGCAAATACACGACACAAGAAACAAACATTAATTAGTGAGAAGTTGGAAATATTTCTTTAGCAATATCATTTTTATTCTAAATGCTTTCACCCAAACACTCTCTTGATTGATTTCATGATTAGCATGCAAAATATTGTTTGTTTGTTTGTTTGTTTGTTTTAACTGGATCTTTTTATCTTGTGTATAAACCATACTGAAATTTCATTTTGGCGTCAAAGATGACTACTAAGCCTGCTCCCTTTATTTTTAAAAAGTAATCCCCTAGAATGTACATGGTATGTTTGTTTGCTTGCTTGTTTGCTTTATATCTTGCCTTCCTCCTCACTGAGGACCCAAAGTGGCATATATTGTTCTCTGATACTTTGGGGGAGCTCAGTTAACTCAAAAGGTAATATAATTCATGAGGTCAGATAGTATATCACTAGCAGATAGTAATTAATAGTAAATTTATATCCTATCTTATGTTTATATATATTGAGTATGAATTGATTTACAGCACAATACTGATTACATCATATCCTTCTAAGCCCATTGACGTCAATAGACTTCGAAAGATGGCATTCTGATTAAGACCGCACTATATATGTATAGACACGGAAAAATCACAGGCTAGACTTTTTCTTCAATTTTAGGATGGCTCCTAGTAAGGTAAAACTGTTAATTATACATAGCTATATGTACATATATATGTTTTTGTGTGTATAACTGCTTCTTTCTCTTCTGGTCATTTTTACATACAGGTGCTAGTGTCAATGTTTCAAAAGTCTGTGCAGCAACTGGCCACTCCCCGTGCGCCACCCCCCCCCCCCCCCCCCGGCACTCACCTCTGAACAAATATTTGTGTTCCTCAGCTAATAATCATATATATGTTAGTCCTCCACAGATGGTGAATAAATAATGGTATGTGCATTCCAGATGTCAGTTGTTTCTTTTTAATGTTCTGTTGGTAAACAGCAACAGACACATAGACTATCTGCAACAAAATCATGGACCACATTTTAAAGTTATTTTTTTCTTGTTGGGGTGGTTGGATGGCTGGTGAATGGTAAGGAGGGCAGTTGCAGCAAAACTCATGAAAGAATAGGAGAACCATTTGAGAATGGTTTGTGGTCTGATGAGGGCAGGGCTCATCTACCAATGGAAGAACACATCATCAAGGCAAGGAATTTTTCTCTTTTATTCCTCCTCCTGCCTCTCTTTCCCTCCTTGTTTATATGTCTCCACGTACTATAAGATGAGCCAGTTCTTTTACTGAAGAAGAAAACCCCATAGAGGTAGTCTCCAGGCTAGGAACCATGCTTCCCGTAGCTGTGCTAATAATTAGGATTTTACCTAATAAAATCTGAGCCCAAATCTTCAGACATTTCCCCATGAGTTCTAAAACTCAGACTTCAATTAGGCACGTATAAGAAGAGCATTGTTTAGTGTACTAGACACACTCTTACTTAGAAGAAACTGGGATCCAAATGGTAATTTCCCTGGTTTCTGATTTTTATGCATCAGAAGAAATCCAGCTCCTTCCATTCTACCACACAACCACACAACCAAAACACATATGTGTTTTCAGAATGTATATTCATTGTGAAACACTCCTTTAGATTTCAGCATTAATGGAGTGGGTTTATGTTGTTGGTCTACATGCATTTATAAGTTCAATAGAGTAGCCTAAGATTATTATAATACAAGTGGAGACCCGCAAAAAACTTGAGGGATGGTTATCCTATTCCTCACACCTTTGCTTCCTCCCCTCTCCCCCTACTTCTCTCATACTATTTCTCCCCTCTACCCCCTTTTCTTTCTATCTCTCCTCCATGCATGTGACTTCCTCTCTCTTTCTGACCCATCATCATTTTCTTTGTTTTTCTGCCTCCCCACCCCATCACTCTTTCTCTTTTTCTGCCCCCACTTCATCACTCTTCTCTCTTTCTGCCCCCCCATCCCATCACTCTCTCTTTCTGCTCCCATCACTCTCCCAGCCTCCTGCCTGATACCTCCCCCACCCCGCACAGCAGCAGCAGTGGCGGTACTCCCAGCCACCCACCTGCATCCTCTCCCCCCACAGCAGCAGTGGTAGTGCTCTGAGAATCACAACACATCTCCCAGCTACAGAGATCAATTCACCTTAGGGCTGCCAGTTCCAGGTTGGGAAATTCCTGGAGATTTGGGGGTGGATCCTTAGGACAGTGAGACTTGGAAGGCAAGCAGCCTCAGCAGGGTGTAATGCCATAGATTCAACCTTCCAAAGCAGCCATTTTATCCAGGGGACTTGATCTCTGTCACCCGGACAGCAGTTGTAATTCTGGATGATCTCCAGCCTTCACCTGGAGGCTGACAATGGTAGTTCTTGTGGAGGAAATGGTTGGTTTGAAGGGTGGAGTCTATGGCATTATACCAGTCTGAAGTTCCTCACCTCCTCAAACCCTACCCTCTCCAAGCTCCACCCCTCAAATGACTAGGAATTTCCCCACCTGGAGTTGGCAACTCTATTTCCTTCCCATCCAATAGCCACCCTACCTTTATCTGCCCCTCTGTCTTCAGCTTTCCATATTTACCCCCCTCCCCCACAGCCTCTACCTAGGAAAATTAGTCTTTCTCCACAGTGGGGACCAAAGCAGCTTACATTATTCTCTCCTCCTTTTTATCTGCATAACAATCCTGTGAGGTTGGTTAGGCTGAAAGTATGTGACTGGTCCAAAATCACCCAGCCAGCTTCTACCACAAGATGGGGATCTGAACCTGGGTCTAGCAGACCCTACTTTGAAGCTCTAACTGCTGCACCTCACTGGCTTTCATAGGGTGGCTGCTGATGAACAGTAGCAAGCAGCTGGGCCTAGTTGAGTCATGCAAATAAGGGGGGACCTGGAAGGGACCTGGAGACCCCCCAGAATTACAACTGGACTCTAGACAGCAGAGGTCTGTCTCCCTGGAGAAAATGGCTGCTTTGGAGGGTGGACTCTGTGGTATTATACCCAGCAGAGGCCTCTCCCTTCCCCAAATCCTGCCCTCCTGAGAGTCTACCACAAAACTTCTAGGAATTCCCCAGCCTGGCACTGGCAACCCTCCTTCCCTCAAAGGCCAAAAGAGGCCTGGAAAGGGCCCTTCCCCCACCATTTCACTGACAGAGCCAGTTAGAAGCCCCACCCACGTTCTAATCTCTCACCATTGATGCCTGGAGTTAGATCCTTGCAGAGGCCATTTCAAAAGGGTTTTTTTTGGGGGGGGGGGGGTTCATGTTTTGGATTTTTCTGCAGACCCAGGAAGGCTCTTGAGACTGTAGAAATAGCTGTTGGGGGAGTGTGAGCCCTCTGTTGGCAAAAATAAGTACCTGCACACAAAAAGCTCCTTTGGAAAATAGTATAAAGATTATTAGGTCTGTTCAGGTTGCCTGGATCAAGTCCTCTTGCACACATTGGTCAGGTTGCCTGGATCAAGTCCTCTTGCACACATTGGTCCGGCTGCACCTGGGGTATTGTGTGCAGTTCTGGAGGCCTCACTTCAAAAAGGATGTGGACAGAATGGAACATGTGCCGAGGAGAGTGATGAGGATGATTGGGGGTCTGGAGACCAAGCCCTATGAGGAAAGGCTGAGGGACTTGGGAATGTTTAGTCTGGAGAAGAGGAGGTGGAGGGGGGAACATGACTGCTTTCTTTAAATATTTGAAAGGCTGTCAGAGGAGGGCAGGGAGCTGTTCCTGTTGGCAGCAGAGGATAGGACTCTCAATAATTAAGGACAGGAAGGTCCCATCTGGATATTAGGGAACAAATTTTTTACAGTACGAATTGTTCAACTGTGGAATCAGCTGCCTAGGGAGGTGTTGAGCTCCCCCTCACTGGCAGTCTTTAAGCAGTGGCTGGACAAACACTTGTCAGGGATGCTCTAGGCTAGTCCTGCTTTGAGCAGGGGGTTGGACTAGATGCTCTGTATTGCCCCTTCCAACTCTGTGATTCTATGATTCTATAACTATGGAGTTTTAAAAAACAACAACCTTGAATTCTAGTTTAGTCTGTTGATAAAATCATCATGCCAATAACAGTAAAAGTTTAATGATTCAGAAAGAAGGTATGCATTTTGCCACTCTTTGTTTTGAAGGCTTGTCATTTGAGGAAACAATTCTACTTCTGTCAACGTTATTAAAGCAGCTGTGCTTCAGGACTGAAAATCTTTTCAACATTCCTTCATTATTTGTGATGCCTTTAATAAAATGAAGGCGGCACAAGTGTTTAAATAAATGGCTTCATGATCTGCTGTTTTCTTTTACTAATCACTGTTATTAAAAGAAGCTCTTGGAGTTTTTATTGTGTTTTAAATGGGCACAGAAAATCTGAGTCTGATAATGACCTTTGTACATCATACTGCAAATTGATTTTGATGACCTTTCACACTCCAGTAATGAGGCAGGCTGTATGCACATGGCTCATCCCTCCTAGCTCCCTCCATTGTCTCTGTCATGTGCCTAAGAATCTTTTTGCCTACTTTTGTCTTTGTCTCATCATTGCTGATTAGTCACTGGAAGGTTGGATTTTCTAGGTGGAATTTAAACCGAAGTGGAAATTGTAACACATGCATCATTGTTTTATTTCAAGAAGCTTTTTCAGTTTGAAATGCTTTTTAAACAATTTTAATTCTTGATGACCTTTCTGTTTATGGCTTTTACAGTAAATGGCTTGAGGCTTTCCATGTTTATTGCTGACATTTGCTACATTTTGAATATACTGAAGTGTATTTATCTGTTTGTTGATTATTTTTTTTTTGTAATTTGTCTTGCATCTAATTTCAGTTTGCTATCCAGGCAGTCAGTTTCTGACAGCAAAGTGGGTAATGCTGTCTGTCAATATACTTTGAATATAGTTAAAAATAGGCAAGATCAAGTTTCTCCAAGCTTGTAAGCAAAAGAAAGGAGAAGGATGTGCATTTATTACCAAAGAAATGAAAATATGAATGAAAAGTCACATTAATTTCATTAGCTATGGTAATGAAAAGAGAAGGAGAAAATAACCAATGCTATTTGTTTGTGCATTACCTGCCTGGCACCTCTTCTTTGGTGGCAAACTTGAGTGCTGGCTAATAGTGACAATAGCCTTCTGAATGAAGAATATGGCAGTGAAGTGGGGGAGGATTACGTTGAACAGGGGAAAGGAAAAGGAGAGGACAATACACTTGAAAATGAACATCTCTCTAAATAATAATTGTGCTTTTGTCATGGACTCTCCTGAACATTCCACACACTCCTAACTCAGTTGGCTCCATGATGTGTCACTCAAGCTGTCCCTGTCCACTGGCTGCATTGCCTGAGTCATGCCTCCAACTTTCTAAACAGTTTGCTGTTCCTCTCCCCCACATAGCCAGTCAGAACACTGAGGTCGTTTGCATATGCAGCCTTGATTGGCCTTTGCCCCATACATTCTGAATAGTTTGCTGTTGCTGTTGGGAGTCATTGAATGTGTTCTGAGGTAAAATACATCTCCCCATCTTCACCGGTCACTGGAGTTGCCAATCACTGTGTTCCACAGCCACAGCACATCCTTTCCCCTATAGAAAATTTCCCAGCTATTACAACTGATCTCTAGATGACCAAGATCAGTTCTCCTGGAGACAATGGCTGCTTTAGGCAGTGGACTCTATGGCATTATACCCTGCTGAAGTCCCTCCGCACTCCAAACCCCGCTCTCCCCAGGCTCCCCCCTCAAATCTACAGGTATTTTCCAACCCATAGTTGGCAACCCTGTACCTGGCTATGGAACCACTTTCCAGACCTTTGGAGCCTAGAAGACATGGCATAGGAGGAGGTGTTTTTCTACCTTAGCTGCCACTGCATAACCCAAATCAACATATGTCAGGGGTGGAGGGAACCATATCTGTTACCATGAGGCTGTCCTCCCATACTACCCACTTGGGGCAGCAAAATGACTTGAAACAACCATGCCTTATAGCTAAGCAGAAGGAAATAAACATGGCTTGCCTCCTTCTATTTTCTTCTTCCCTCTGTAGCCCCACCAGCCACAGCCAGGACACTCACCTGGAGCTTCTTTCTAGAGCCCGTTGTATTCCTTCCCATAACTGGCCGTACTCCTGGTATATAATGACTAAACCAGACAAGGAATTAAGGTTTCAAAAGAAAAATAGCACACTGTTACTGTAATGATTCAAAGTTTTAAGTGTGTTTCTTAAATGTTGGCAAGTTTCAGAAAAGAAGGGGGTGAAAGAGGGGGCTGAGTGAGTAAGGTGATCGGTTGGTGACTGAGAGTGCATGGGTGGAGCTAAGAGGTGTGTTCAGCCAGCAGTTAGCAGTTAACAGTCAGTTGTGGTCAGTCAGCAGTCTACAGAGTCCGAGAAGCAGTCTTTTGATTAGAATCCCATATTAGTGCTGTGAGAAGCATTTAAGATTCTAAAAAAAAAGTAGAATACTTTGGAGGACATGTTAGTAACAAGACAGAGTCAAAACCTAATATAGTCAAAGTATTATAAGTGTGTGAGAGTGAAGCTGACAGAATCTGAGCTAAGAAGTGAAAGATTAAACTGAGCTAAATATAATAAAGATTGGACAAAGTACATTCTGAAGAGAAAGGAGGATTTGAGGAGTGAGAAGTGTTTGTGAAGTGAAGGAGTGTGATACCTCAGTCTGAACTTATTAATACTGTTTTATTCACTGAAGAGAAGAAGAAGACAAAGAAGAGGAGCAGGAGGAGGAGATTGGATTTATAGCTTGCCCTTCACTACCCAAGGGAGTCTCAGAGCAGCTTACAAACTCCTTTCCCTTCCCCTCCCCACAACAGACACCTTGTGAAGTAGGTGGGGCTGAGAGAGCTGACAGAAGCTGCTCTTTTTCAAGAACAGCTGTGCCAGAGCTGTTACAAAACATCTTGAAACCAATATGCTTCTTGTACAAATAAAGTTTTATTTTGTTTTATGAAAACCTAGAGTTATTACAATACAATAGTCTCATCTTCAGGACCTCATAGTCCAAGAAAAGAGCCTTAGAACTAGGGCACAATACCATGGGAAAGGTTAATTAATAGGATTGGAATTAAATTCTTGGTGGCAGTGTTACATACCCAGAGAGGGAGAAATAATGTTAAAGACACACCATATCTAACCACATGATTAAAAGAGTGTAGTCATGACAGTTATATTTTCAAACTTGATTATGTACAGGAAACTTAGGTCAGAAACACATTCTGTCATCTGAGAAAGTCTTTCCATTGTCCTTCAGTTGCCATCAATGTCTTCAGATTATTTGAAAGGAAGGAAAAGAATCCTGTACATCTATGCTCTACAATTTGTGGCCAGTAGAGGATGTACAGTGGCATAGTATTTTCTTAGGATGGCACTGGTGGGATGGCTCCAACTATCCTCCAAGTAGCCTTCTTCTAGCCTGAGGAGCTGTTCTCCATTTTAGGTGATTGTTCCTGCAATGGAAGACCTAATTAATTTTAAGGAAGGCTCCTTAGATGGAGGAAGGCTTCAAACCTGAGCCAAAAAGGAAAGGTGGGGTATAAACATTTTAATAAAATTTTCTCAGAGGAGTGGTAGGGTTGGATCTGTTGTATACTAGCAGAGCAATCCTAAGCAAGAGGTAGCTCAATCTAAGCCCATTGACTTCAATGGATTTAGAATGGTGTTAACTCTGTTCTTTATTGCACTGTAGGTTCTGTTGTATATTGCCTGTTGTATGGACATCCTAGGAATTTTTGATGAAATAATAGATAAGAATTCTGATAGGATGGAAGGATTTTGATAAGTTGTGCTGTGTTTTGGAGGACCACAATTCATTCATGAAATAGGTTTATATGCAGCAAAAACACAAAATAATAGGTATGAAGTTTTGCATTTTGAAGCCATATTTTGTAAACCTGATATCTTGACTTAAAAGATCTTATTTTATGTGGTCTATATGTGTTCATGAACTATGAAACTTATAAAAGAATTTGTCCTATTGTGATGATCTGTGGCTTTAAACAGTTAAACCAAAGTGAAACAGTTATTAGGATTTAGCTGCTTTAGGGAAAGGTTAGGTGTGAGATATGTGAGATATCAAGAGATCTTACTCCACTGTGAATGTTCCTTGAGGACAGAATTTGAAGATGATAATGGCTGAGGACAGACTGGCAATGTGGCCCGGGATAGGTCCGCTTTAGAAGTGGAGGAAGGGAGGCAGTTTAGACAGCCACAGTTGTCCTCCGTCTCCCTTCCATATTCACCTGTTTCTAAAGCACTTTCATGGCACCTCAGTTGGACACCGGCAGAAAATTGTGTCCAGAGGACTTCCTCCACTTAAATCCCGCTTCCTGGCTATGTGGATGGGAAGAAGCGGGATTCAAACAGAGGCGGCAGTATGAATGTGCTGCTGCGGAGAGATGCGCATATGCGCTCAAGCACACAAGCGGCTCAGGCACATTTTCCAGCTCATGGAGTTAAAAGGTCTTTAGAATTGCTGTTGCCCATGTGCCTATGTGCCCATGTGCTGGTTGCTGAAATGGCCCTGCTATGAGCTGCAGAGGCCGGCCCGCCAGGGGCTGCTCCGCAGCAGTGTAGACACGTCATTGCGCCTCCTCCCTGGAATGCTCCCGCATGAGTCTGGCCAGTGCGAACGGCCAGCCCCGGGCCAGTTTGCCACTGCGGCTTTTCGCCCCGCTGCCATTCCACATCAGATTCCCAGTCTGTCCTCAGCCAATGTGAATCTTACCCATTCCTCCCTCCCTAATGATCCTCTGCTGCACACTTGGAAAAAATTAGCAAGGCTCTCTGCAGGTTACCCAGACCTGTCTCTCTACTATAAATCAGCTCTATTGTTCCCCATCATCAAAATGTTCAGACATGGCGACAGCCTAGACTGGGTCAAACCATTCACATCAATCTCTACACCATTCTCAATTCAAGAAACGGTCTGGAATAAGCCGTCTACTTGTCCACAAATGACTAAGAACAACGTCTTTTTGACAGCCATCCTGAAAAACTGGGACTCTTGCAGACCACAGTTGCTCCCCAAACTTTCTAGATTTAACTCATTCCTCAACCAATCCTGGTTTCTCCCGGGAAACCATCAACAGACCGCTGAAACTTGGAGGCTTGCCAACATGTCCTGTTTATCCGACATCTTAACAAAAGAAGGCCTACCCTCCAAAGCTGCACTGGAAAACAAATTGAAGAAGCCCATCTCCTGGTTTTTCTATTTACAACTTAGTCACATGATCCATCAACTTCATGCTCACCACATTCTCAAGGAACAACTCTCCCCTTTTGAAAAACTCATTGACCCGACAGCCCACAGACCAAAAGGACTAATCACAACCACTTACGACGTATTGATTCGACATCAAGGTGATAAACCACTGAACTATCAACGGCACTGGACAAGAGACTGCGAGAAAGATATCTCTAATCAACAATGGTCAAAAATCTGGACTTCTAAATTACTGATGTCATCAGTAATCTCAACAAAGCTACAAACACACTGTATCATATCTCGTTGGTACCTCACGCCTGAACGCCTATCCAAAATAACGTCTTCACACCCACCTCTTTGCTGGAAAAAATGCGGGGAACTTGGATTCTTCGCCCACTGCTGGTGGAAATGCACCTATATACAAAAATTCTGGCAAGAAGTTCTTACTCAAATAAAACTCATCACCGGTCACGTCGTACCTCTAGACCCTGCATTAATATTTTTAGACATATGGGATATAAAAGACATAACACCATCATGTTGAGACCTCATTACTAGCCTTCTTGTAGCTGCCAAGACATCCATAGCGTCCAAATGGAAAGCTGACAAAGCTCCAACCATCTCAAACTGGCTTAACAAAGTCTGGGACCATCTAATTATGGAAAAGATCACAGACCACCTTAAACAGTCGGAACTATTTCCAAAACCGTCCAATTTTGCAGGGAAGTGGTTTCCATTCTCAGAATTTCTATCTGCATCAGACATCTATCCGCACGTTCCCTCATACCAAACATTACTCTACAGCTAACTATCACATCACCCAAATCATAACACGCAACAACCTCCACATATGACACATCTCATAAAAGCAACTACCTTCTAATTCTGACTCAACCTAATTTGGCATTCAAGTCACAGTTCTTTTTGATTATTGCAAGCTTTATTGAAGTTGATATATCTTCGTTTTATCATTGTAGTTGAATTGTTTATGAATTTATGCAATGTATTTTTTATGCTGTTACGATAATCTATTTACTTATGAAAAATGAATAAAGATACTTGATTAAAAAAAAAGGCTCTCTGCAGGCAGGGGCCTGAAATATGAAACTTTCCATCTTATACACTTGCTACAGGCACTTTCTTCATTTTCTCTAGAGGCAGCAAGGAAGGGACAATACAAGTGGGGAGAGAGGAACAAGCCTGCCTCCTTAAACATGGGTTTCATTTACTGATATGCTTGTGAAGAAGGGATGACAATGTGCATGAATAATTAGTTCACATTGACCTTTTGAATATTATGTCTGTCTGCAGTGGATACCCAAAGTGGAATTCTGTTAATTGTAGGTGAACCTCATATAGAAATGTCCACTGGGAAAATAACCTGAGATGCGATTGTGACTGACAGTCTCAAGTTCCCCCAGGAGCATCAGCCAATCACTTTCAAGTGGTGGGCTGGAATGTTTTTGTTTTTAAAAAAAAAAGAAAAGAAAGGGGGCAAGTTTTGTAGTTTAACTTTGGCCAGCTGCCAAAGTTGAGGGGTGTTGGATTGGGGGGGTGGAGATGACAAGAATTAGGATGTCTGCTGGTTGAAGCAGGAAATATTTCGAAGATAGGTATGGTTTGGGGGCTGTTTCTGTCAAAAACAGTTAAAGGTCTTTCCCTTCCAGTAACTATGTTACTGCAATAGGCTGGAGATAAGGAGAACAAAGAAACAACCAAGCTACACATACCATTGAAATAAATCTGTTTTTTAGTTGTTTTAATCAGACTTACTATAAGTGGTTTCTTAAGTCTACAGACCAAGTGAATGCTGGGTGGTACCCTGAGGCCAGGCATTGGCATCACTGAGCACTAGAAGACTGTGGTCTCAAAAGCCTCAATTAAATATCGAAAAGTATCCCCCCCCCAAAAAAGTCTGTAGGGTGTGAAATTTAAGCCCCTACTTTCTAGGTCTGGAGATGGGGTGTCATCATAGTGATTCATTTTGTAGCAGTTTTATTGGTGGCTACCCAAGAGTATCTGCTCTCTTTCTGGACTCCTTGTCATTTTCTCATCTGGTCAAGGCTGCAGCATGTTATACACCAGGGAGTAAGTGGCTGGGCCTACTATATTCAGAATCCATTAACTGATATAATTATTACAACCACCGCCATTTCATGAACTAGGTTAACAGTAGGCTATAGGGCAGCCAGCAGTTTACAGCTGTGAAAATAAATTCCAAGGGAATTTCATTATTTCTTCATTACATATTAGAGCATGCTTGTACTAGAAATTGGATAGCTTTGCGTACTGCATCGTGGCCTTAAAATCTAAAGATTAATGATTAAAAATGTCTGGAAACTAATGTTCTCCCCTGCCCATATGCGACTTCTGCATCTATTTCTTCAGCCTCCACCTTAAAAAAATACATTGTGCTTTAATAGATACTTGAAAAGATGATTGTTTTGGTACTTATCCTGGTGGTCTAATTCAAAATTCTGAAATCCCCAAATGAGGAATGTTTCACGATCAATTTGTGCAAGAAACACTGATTATTAGTTTTATTTATCTTCAGCACAATCTTGTAAATGAAAGTGTTCCCACTAAAAACAAAAACATGCAACTGAAGTATTAAAATCTCTGATAGAGCACTCAGCATTAAATGGGATTCTGATGACTTAAGAAAGTGTACCATAATTATTTTTAAAGCTGTGTTTCATAACTAAAGCACTGGATATGACCCCAAAGAAGGTTAATGGTATAATTATAACACAACATCATTTATTCTATTTATTTCCTTTATATACCACTTTTCTCTCTAATGGAGATCCAAAGTGTCTTACAATATCTACCCCCTTCTCCATTTCATCTTCACAACATCCCTATGAGATCATTTAGGCTGTACATGGCCCGATATAACCACTGAATCACACTGCCTACACCAACAACATAATGTAATTTATTTTATTTAAATATGTGTACACTGTTTTTCTGATGTAAGTATAGCTGAGGCTTATTTTTGTATCATTTTGCACTGATTCATAAGTGCAGGAAAGGACAACAAGGATCTCATTAACCTGAGGAGTTCAGAGAATAGCCTATCACGATCATACATCTCAGTCCCATTTTACCTGCAAGCGATTCCTTCACCCTTTTGCATTCAGCTGTGCACTCTCAAGCATACAGTTAGGAAAGTATTATTTATAGATACTAGCAAGCATGTAGAACCATATGACAGCCACTTATAAATCAGGACACATACAACCATAGGAACTGCTCATCCTTAGGAATTCTTCACCTGATTTTCCAAATTATACTATGCTCTAGCTAATTTCTGTTCAATTGTGGGAACAAGGTAAAATTTGTTCTTGATATGCTTCCTATATGCTGTGATGTGAAGCATCACATGCTTGGAACAGAAGAAGGGTCCCTGTGCACGAACATGTGACAAAAAAGGAAAGGGTTATAATGCATGCTTATGTGGGCCCCCCTCCCTTGGACCTCATTTTTTATGTTGGAGGAAGTTTGGGTGCAAACCACCAACTAGTATTATTATTGCCAGTGTTAACAGTAAATATTGACATATGAAAGAGCATGTAAAAAATCTTCCAGTATCTTTCTCCATATTCACTAAAAGGTGTTAAACTGAATATGAAGTTATTCATATTTGCAATATTTATTGCATGCATTTTTTGCAGACTCTGTAACGTGTTTAGGATGTAAATGCTTTTGACAACTATTTTCTTTGGCTGGTCTTTCATTAAGTATATGACAGCATCCAAATGGAGGGTGTTTTTGATATGCCTCAAATTAATCATATTTGGCTATAATTTAGGTGGTCAACCAGGATGGTTTAACTGCCCATTAAGTATAAATCCTTTAGTCTAGTCACCACATAGTATAATTTACTACACATTCCTATGCACATTTATTTGGAAATCCCATTTTAGTCATTTTGGATGCCAGTGAATTTTAAGTGACTTTGAAGGAGCCATGCTGTTTTAGCAAGGTAGCTGAATTTCTGGATGGGTGTGGCACAGTGGTAGAACATCTGCATAGCATGCAAAAGGTACCAAATTAAATACCTGGCATCTCCAGTTTAAAAGATCAGGTAATAAGTAATGTGAAAAATTACTACTTGAGACCCCAGAGAGCCCCTGGTAGCCTCTCTGTATAGTCATAACAACCTACTTCAACTGAAATAACTTTAAAAGGGGGTTAGATAGGTTAATGGAGGAGATATCCATCAGTGGCTACTAGCTGTGGTGAGTTAAGGGAACCTTCATATACAAAGGCAGCAGTCTTCTGAATACCAGTGCCAATGTCGGGGATAACATTGGTTTAAATGTTTCTTGGTGCTGTCCTGCCTTGCAGGGGTGGCCTGCAGCAAGTAGTTCTACAAGTTAAGACTGCACCAAAGTTGAGCTGACATGCTCCCTAGGGGAATTTACTGCCTTATCAAGGAATAGGGAATCAGACCTCTCCTGGAGAGGAGCAGGACCATGCACTTTTCAGAGAGCTGTCTGCTATCCTGCCACCTACCCAGAGATACCCAGGAACAAGTTCTCAATTAAAACACAGTTTATTCAGCAACAGACGGATAGCAAGCAATTAACAAGCTGACCACCTCCCAGAGAATAAAGTAACAGACAGACAGAGACGAGGTGTGCCTGACAGCATGCCAGGTGCTGTGGTTCAGATGGTCTGGCTGGGATGGGGTTGCCAGCTCTGGGTTGGAAAATACCTGGAGATTTTGGGTGTGAAGCCTGGGGAGGATGGGGTTGGGGAAGGAAGAGACCTCAGTACGGTATACTGCCATAGAGTCCACCCTCCAAAGCAGCCATTTTTTCCCAAGGGAATTGATTGTGGTTGTCTGGAGATTAGAGTTTATTTATTTATTATTTATTATTTATTTATTTCAATTTATACCCCGCCTAGCCAGCAGGCCGGCTCTAGGCGGCTCACAGCATAAAATCATTCAGTTACAAAGTTAAAACGTAGCATAAAATTAATTAATTTAAAATTACAACGACATTCAGCACAAATAGCAGCGTCATAACGGCACCAGATAACTACCACTAGCTTACACCAACCCGGAGGCTACCACCATAGATGTTTTAGAGATGGCCATTGTGCCATCTACTAAGGGCCGTTCCCCCCGGTGGCGGCCCCAAAGGCCTGGCGGAAGAGCTCCGCTTTGCAGGCCCTGCGGAACTGCAAAAGGTCCCGCAGGGCCCTGATGTTCTCTGGGAGCTCGTTCCACCAGTGAGGGGCCGCCACCGAGAAGGCCCTGTTTCTGGTGGCTGCTAGCCTTGCCTCCTTCAGGCCCGGAAGGGTCAGGCGATGTTGGCTGACTGACCGCAGTGCTCTTTGGGGTGTATATGGGGAAAGGCGGTCCCTTAGGTAGGCAGCCTACCTAAGGGTAGGTCCCTTCTGGCAACTGGTGAGGGGTAGGGGAGACTTATCAGGAGAGGGAGGGATGCCCAGGCTATGTTGCCAGCAGTATGGTGACATCACTTCTGGCATGTACCAGAAGTTACATCATCATGTTGGGATGTCACAGTGACAGTCCAGTATTTGGGCAAAAACCCTATGGTAAAAATGGCTTCTACCATAGAGTTTTTGCCCAAATACCAGAGTATCTCCAGGACATCACCAATGTGATGACATCACTTCTGGTACATGCCAGAAGTGACATTGCCACATCACTGGTGAGGTAGCATGGGCCTCCCTCCTGTTCCTTGTAAGATCCACCACTGGCCAATTGCTTGGCACTGGGGGCAGAGCCCAGTGGCAGGGGATCCCCCACCTTCAGCAGGGAGCTGGCAACCCTAGTGGAGATCAATTGTAATAGTGGGAGATCTCAAGGTGCCACCTGGAGGTGGTAAGCCTAAGCCAGATCTCCTCCAGATGGGGAGATGTCAACCATGTGCTGAATTCTGGGACTCTAGTTATAGCATGTTCAAAACAACCACCTATGGTACCATAACACATCACCATGGAGATGTGTAACTACATGTTTTGTACATGTTGCAAGTGTCCCTGATGTGATAGGACAGTGGACCCTCCTTTGGGTCTTATCTGGACCTTAGAAACTGTATGTCCTCATAGGGTTCTGCCTTGGGGTGCTTATTCTATTGTAACAAACAACTCAGCTTTGAAGGGTGATAAGCTAAGGCCTCCTGGCTATCTCTAGCTGGTGCAAAAAATACACTTGTTTCAGAGAGAGACAGCAGGCTTGTGCTTCTTGGAAAGGCAGAGAAGTGTCAAGAATGATAAAATGGCTATGCTTTGATCAATAGAGAGGCTTAGCCAAAGTAGGGAAATGGCTCAGAAAATGCAGGGTCATTTTTCATTTCTGTTACCAGGAGGCAACATTGGGGAAGGCCTTGGCCTCTGGGCTCTGTATCCTCCAGAGTAACTGGCTGGCCATCCTGGCAAGACAGGATGCTGGACTATATGAACCACTGGTCTGATCCAGCAGGGCTCTTATGTTCCTAAGCTGTGATTTTAACTGTGAAACAGTGGGGCTACAATATTTTAGTTACATACCTATCAGTTATTTCTAAACTACCAGTCTGAAAATACTGTATTTGCCTGCCAACAACATATGCTCTTTATCCCATCTCTACAAACTTTGTTGAAGCTCCTTTATCCTTCTCATCACATTTCAGCTGTTTTCCCCCCATCTTTTTCCAAAAGTCCCCATCACATCTTTCTCTTTATCAGACTGCTCTACCCCTGTACTTTTACCTCTCCAAAGCCCCTCCCTCTTTTTCAGTTTTCCTCATAGAGCTCCTTCTTGCCACTAAAGCTCCACACTTTCTCATTCTTTCCGTCATGAAACCCCCTCCTTTGGGGATATAGAGTATGCGATTTCTCCCACTAACTCCTTCTCTTAAGTCTTCTTGGGCCTCATTTAAAGAAAAAGATATGTTACACAAAGGCCAACACCCCGATGTATAAGGATGTTTGATCTAATATACATAATTCAGCATGAATGATAGCTTTTCTTCTGGGTTTCAGCCACTTCTTAAAGGAATATATGCTATTCAGTTGAATTTTCCCATATGTGAAGATAATGAAAGAATTACCTGCTCTAAATACTTAGGCATTCTGAGACTAGCCAGATAGGTAAAAGGAGTGGGGCTTTTTCAGTAGTGGTACCACCAATGGAAAGCTGAGGCAGGTGGGACAAGCTTGGTGCTTCAAAATGCTGGTCAAAGTTGCACACTAGTTTGGGTTTAAGGTAGACTCAGGGCTTCAAGCCACCATGTCTACAAACATTGTTGCACACTGGTTTGGGTTTGGGTCTCAGGTGGTCTCAGGGCATTGAGCCACCACATTTACATACACTGTTGCATGCTTTCAGTTATGGGTCTAAGGTGAACTCAGCCTCAAGCTACCACATCTACATATGTCATTGAATGTTTTTGGGTTTGGGTCTAAGGTGAACTCAGGGCTGTGAAAGCAGCTGCACCTCCCATCTGCTCCAATTGTGGGACCCTGCTTCCAGGCCACCATTTGGAAACATTTCGGCAGCCATTTCTGTATGTCCTTCAGAACCTGCCTTTGGAGACTTGGCTCAACCTTTGTGTTTCTGTGCCTTTGCAGAGTAAAAGAATATACCCAGGGTGATGATGTGGTGTGCTCTGGACCTGTGTTTTTCAGCCAGGTGTGTGAGAGAGTTGTGGGCATGCTTCCTGTCAAGAAATTGGACCTTTAGGTAAATTTCTTGTTTTTTCATTAAACACCAGGCTTCATATTAATCTCTAGTTCTGCAGATGTGTTGAAGAGACCAAATGGAATATAACTGGCTGTTGGTACTGAAGGGTTGGCAACTTGACCTTGTGACCTTTGGATAACAGTTCAGGTACAGAGACAAACCATTTGTTCACCAGGACAGGACTGTGGCCGACATTACACCTCTGTTTCACCATACCGCTTCAATTGGTGCTGTGATTCACACTACAAAAAGGGATGAGTTAGATTGCAGATAAGCCCCCATCCCACCATAAAGTGACCTCCTCCTGGGCCATCTGCTAGTAACAAGCTCATCTCAACATAACTTCAATGGACTGGTTTTGATTAGGCTATTGGGCCCCAGCCCACTCAGATCTTAAGTCTTAAAAAATTAGTTTTTCCATTCTTTGTTCATAGCTAGCCTCAGCTATCAGGAGATATGATGGGTTAACCTCAGAATGGACCAGGCTCCTGCCCGGCAAAATGCTCTCTGGACAGAGAGGCATGGATTGCTGCCTGACTTCACCTCAGAAGGGTAACATCTGGTAACTCTGAGTTGATGTCATACTGTATAGTTAGTCTCCTAAATGTTGTTTATTTGTTTTAGTTCTCACTGCTATGTTCTTTTGAAATATTCTTGCACACTATAATAAATATCCTTTGCTTATCCTTGGTGCGTTTTGTGCTTCAGGTGCTTCAATCCTATTCTAGTACTTTAGACCTCAAAGAGTCCACCTGCCAGGTTAATTGTTGTGGAAACTCATTCTACAAGTAGCCTACCTTGTAGGGTTGACTTTCTTGATGAATCCCAGTAAGATTAGAAACTGAATGTGTGGAAGCACACCCCAGGGTTTTTATAATCTTGTGCTCTGCTGGCCTGTACCAAGAATCCCTTGGATTGGGGATTCTTGACACTTCCCTTCCTTGTGGTGTCTGGCTGGAGGGGTCTGCCAAGCTCCCATGGGGTTATTTTGGGGAGCCCCCATCAAAACACTGGGGATGCCTGGTCTGCCTTTCTGTCCTTCAGAACCTGCCTTTGGAGATTTTTTTTTTGGAGGGGGCTGCAAGCATAATGGGGATACTTGCCTTGCTTCAAGTGTCTGCTTGGGGGTGGGTCTGCCGACGTGAAGTTTCCCTGTGACTTTGGGGTCACTGGCTTGTCCTGAGCTGTTCCATAGACTCTTGTAACTGCAGCTGCCTTTTCCAGGGAGAGCACTGGGGAGACCTTTTGGTGGGGTTTGTAACTTGGACCCCAGAAAGGTAACCCACCCCCAAGTTGGAGAAATTGTAGAGCAATGGCAAGGTGTGGGTGTAGCTTGCAGGGGGTCCATTCTAAATATACTTTTGAACCTGTGTCTGACATTTCCCCCCAAAAGTACTTTTCCTGGTGGCATCTTCTTTGGGAGGGCATAACTTGGAGCCCCTAAATTCAATCTGCACGTAACTTGGAGGCATGTAGAAGAGCATTAGAGGGAGGCCCCTTGTAAGTTGACATCTCTAGCTTTCAGAAGCTATGCTCTATACTTCTGAAGCTATGCTGTATACTCTATACTCCTGTGCCTGTAATTTCATAGAATCATAGAGCTGGAAGGGACCTCTGGGCTCATCTAGTCCTACCCCTGCACAATGCAGGAAATTCATAAATACTTCCCCCTCCACGCTCCCAGTGACCACTGTTCCATGCCCAGAAGATGACAAAAAACCTCCAGGATCTCCAGCCAAACTGGCTTGGAGAAAAAATGCTTCCTGACCCCAAAGTGGCAATCAGCCTTTCCCTGGGCACATAAGAAAGCACTTTCCTTGGGGCATCTTCGGGTGTGTATGTGTGTAACTCAGATCCCCTAAGTACAATTCTCACCAAACCTGTAGGGCACACAGGGGTCATTTCATAGAAAAAGAGGTGCAGGAGCTCATTAGCATAACTCATTAGCATAACTTATTTGCATATGCTACACCACCTGACATCACCAGAAGTATGTCAGAAGGCAAGAAAGGAGAGAGAGAGAGAGAGAGAGAGAGAGAGAGAACAAAAAAGAGAAAGAAAGAAAGAAAGAAAGAAAGAAAGAAAGAAAGAAAGAAAGAAAGAAAGAAAGAAAGAAAGAAAGAAAGAAAGAAAGAAAGAAAGCTGGCAGAGTCACTAATCCAAGCTACTACAGCTACTAATCCAAGCCTCAGAAATACCACTATTCTGGGAGAATAGCTTCAGTGGTGGCTGAAGCCTTCAGAAGGCTGGTCGGAGGAACAAGGACCTTTCCAGGGGATGGGGTCAAGGTCAGCAGGAGATATGCTGTGAGTTTGGTAAGCATGCCAGGGCAGGGGATTCTACCATATCATGAACTGGTTCAGTCTATATGAAGCATCTTTAGTTCATGACAGTTCATCATTCAGTTTGTGGGTCTTCCATGAACCACAAACCATTACAAATAGCATCTTCCCAGTTTGTGCCAATCCCTAATCTCCATCCCATGAGACTAATCAACTCGACTAAAAGAGAGACTTGGATAGTTAATCAGTGGAAGATCAGGCAGGTTTCCTCTTTTTAGGGATTTGGGTGTTTTATTTCATTATACTTTGTCCTGGAAATGTCATAAACAATTAGTCATTCAGAAATCTATAGCTACTATGAAAACAATTTTGTGTTTCTTTTTTTCCCCCTAATGGGACACATTATATTCTAGCTGCTATTTTTTTGTATATATATATTAATTTTAGAAAACAAAGTAATAGTAAAGAGGTGATACAAAATGGAAACGAGGGATTAAAGAACATAATTGTATACATCATGGATAATTATATATTACAAAGTGTATAAAACAGAAAATACTTCTCCTGAATACCCCCTTCATTATAATTTTAAGACATCGAGCCATTTCATACAGCTACTATGTTCTGTTTCAGGAAAGCTTCTATAACGGTTCCTGTCTGGCATTTCAGACAGAACCGTTGTAGTGCCGGTTCATACCGGCCATTTCACACAGGAACGCTTCTCTACCGTTAGGGAAGCATTAGGGAAGCATTCCTGAACCGGCTTACCTTGAAACCTGCTCCCAAGCGTTCTGCTGTTCCTGTGCCGGTTCTGAAGTGCTATGGGGGTGCTGTGTGAAATGTCCCCTGAAGCGCTTCCTCCGATGACGTGTTTTCGTGCCTCTTTTCTCCCGCCCATGTGGGTTCCAGTTTTTTGTTTTTTTAAAAAAGCAGGTTTAGATTGCTATTTTGCTGTAATGGGACAGCGAAATAGCGCGATATCGCCCCCTAGTGGGCAGCTCTGCAATTACAGTGAAATAGCGATCTAAACCTGCTTTAAACAAAAAAAAACCGGAAATCACCCACGCGGGTGGGCGAAAAGAGGCTTGAAATGAAAACAGCTGTCTGAAATGACAAACCGCTTCAGAGATGGCTCTGTACAGGTAGGGGAAGGGCTATGTGAAACGGCCGTTACTGTACCGGTTTATTCCAAGCTGGTACAGTAACATTTTAAAGGTGCTGTGTGAAATGGCTCATCATCTATAAAATACAATGGTCCTTACTTATTGCGGTACTTTAATATTCAACATTTTAAATTTCAGATTTCATAACTGATCTATTTTGCAACTACATTATTAGTTTCATCATAACTACATATTCAATATTACATATTTCAGCACTTCTGCATACTCACTATAACTTTTAACAAATAGGCAAAGTACAAAGGCGAGTCTATTATATATCAATTTGTATATAAATGATATAACAGAGTTTCTGTCAGGCCTGCAATTCTTTTCACCCTCTCTGGGACAGCAGAAAATTTCAGTTCTTTTATATGCAGATGATATGGCCCTAATCTCACTGCCCAGAATTGGTCTGAGAAGGCTTTTACACCAACTAGGTCAATACTGCAGTGAAGAAGCGCTCAGCGTTAATTATGCAAAGACCAAAGTACTGGTTTTCAGAAGAAAGCCCAAAATCTCTCATTGGAGTATTCTTGGTAATTCAATTGACCAATGCAGTACATTTAAATACCTAGGAGTAACTTTTAAAGAAACTGAATTGGAAAACCCATGTGGTAGGGGTCAAATCGTCAGCACTAAGGATTGTTAGGTCTATTGTACACTTCTTCTATATAAAGGGTGGGCGATTAATTGATCCAGCACTAAAATTGTTCAAGTGCAAAGTTGTGCCCCACTTATTATATGAAGTGGAAGTGTGGGGCTGTAAAGAGGACAACAGATCTACCCTTGAGGTAATTCAAAATTACTTCTTAAGACAAATTTTAGGTCTCCCCAGGGTATCTCCTGCGGCCTTGATGCGAGCAGAAACAGGACTCCCTTCTATTAAGGCAAGGGCACATTTTGCAATGATAAAATACTGGAAGAAGACCAATTTGGCTAGATCTAACTCTTTAAGCCATCAATCTGTTAGATTGTTATTAACAAAAGACCCTACACATTGAGAGCCACTTTGCTGTAGAGGTTAAGTGTGCAGACTCTAATCTGGGAGATCTGGGTTTGATTCCCCACTCCTCCACTTGCACCTGCTGGATGAGCTTGGGCAAGCCATAGCTCTGTACCAGCTGTTCTCTCAAGGACAGTTGTCTCAGAGCTCTCTCAGCCCCATCCACCTCACAGGGTGTCTGTTGTGGGAAGGGGAAGGGGAAGGTGTTTGTAAACTGCTCTGAGACTCCCTTGGGTAGTGAAGGGCAGGGTATAAATCCAATCTCTTCTCTTCTCTTCTTCTTCACATTTTGGCTTTTTTAAAGCAATATCCTTAGTAGATACACCATACTTGATGACCTCGGGGCTTCAGATGTCAATTCCCAACTTAGGAAATGGATATTCAAATCAGATGTTGTGATAAACTGCTCTGCTATCACAAAGTCTAAAGTACTTCCTTGGTACAAAATTGTCAAATTTGACCATTCTCAGGGCTCATTTCATAGCAGGAGCTCCTTTGCATATTAGGCCACACACCCCTAAAGTAGCCAATCCTCCAAGAGTTTACAGAGCTCTTCTTCTAGGGGTTACTGTAAACCCTTGGGTGATTGGCTACTTCAGGGGTGTGTGGCCTAATATGCAGAGGAGCTCCTGCTATGAAATGATCCCTGGCCATTCTAGATCAGCCTATGTAAGTAATATTCCAACTATAACCTCAGGGTGTCTTTCACTGCCTTGCATTTTCAAACAATGTACACAGCAGTGCAGGAGGGTCAATATCTTCAAATTCCAACAGAACATAGTTTATGTATTTGTGGCTCACTTGCCATTGAGAACCTTCCTCACTGGATTCTAGCTTGCCGGCTATACAATGCACCCAGAGACAAATTCTTGACAGGAATTTTATTTACTATAAAAGTGTATCCTGAGAAGATTGCATTTTTGTTATCAGATACTGATGAGTTTGTATCCTATAGAGTCTCCCTTTTTGCCCTTGTGGCTAAAAAGATTAGAGCCAGAGTGGCACCACAGGGGCCATTCTTATAATATGCAGGCCATTTTAACCCACTCTAATTTTACCTATGTGATTTTAGGTTTTACTTTTTTACCCATATCTTATAATAAGAAAATAAAAGATGTTTCTGCTCAAAATTCACTTCCTTAAAAATTTATACTCAAGATGTTATATTTAAAACTTGTTCTTATTCTGCTTTTGCATTGCAACACATTTATATACAATTTTACACTGTTTATCATTTTAAATTTGTCTCCATCTTTCCTCTCTCCTCAAATTTTGTCTCTCAAATAGGTCTCTCAAATCTGTCTCTCAAATAGGTTGTTAATTTCACCATTACTGCATAGGTAACAAGTTTATTTTCTCATTCTTTTAAGCTTGTACAGACATCTAATTTCCATTTTGTTGTGTAGATAATTCTAAGCACTGCCACCATGTACTTGACTATCTGTTCCAAAAATTTTGCTAATTTTTTAAGCAGTATATCCAATAGCATATTCTTAGGCTGAGGACAGACTGGCGCAGTGCTACGCCACGGAAGTGGGGTGGAGCAACCCTGGGCCAAAGCATCCCGGAGCTTGCCATTTGCACTGCGTGCAGTGCAGCACAAGCATTCCAGGGAGGAGGAGGCCCACAGCATGCACACTGTGAGTGGCTCCTGGTGGCAGTGGCAGTGTGGTGCGTAGCTGTGCACTTCCACGCACGTTCACACCAGCCGGAAGTGGGAGGAACACTCACCCTGATGGCTGGCCACCAGTTCTTCCTGGTGCATGGCTGCCACAGGAGGAAAGTGCCGCGGGACCAGGTAAGGACGGCACGGCTCCGCCAGCCAGCTGAGGCTGTGTCCATGGGCCCGCCTCATCCACTTGCACAGTAAACCTGAAGCAGGCCGCAATGCCAGTCTGTCCTCAGCGTAGCTTCCATAGGGAATTTAAATTTTAGTATGTTCTGCATTTTTCCATGTATTTCTTTCTAATATCTTTTTGCTTTTTTACAAGTCCTCCACATATGGTAAAAGGTTCCATCTATGTCTTGCCATTTCCAGCATTTTACTTTGTAGTTTTTGTCTACTTTCTCAATATCATTTGGGGTTGTATTCCAGCTGTATGGTGTCCCTGTTGTAGATTATTCTGCAATCTGAAATTTAAAATGTTGAATATTAAAGTACCACAATAAGTGACCATTGTATTTTATAGATAATATCTTGCTATTTTATAGATAATGGGTTGCTAAGTCCTTGCAGAGCTACTCCCTCAGCTGAGCCACCCATGGAGGTGAATCAGGCGGACTTCCCGGTTGCACCTGTGCTTCATCGGCTGCTGCAGGACCAAGTGCGGGTATAACAGGCTTGGGCACTGGTAGTTGCAAATGGTCAACTCCTGAGGAGTCAGAGGGGCTGGCTTCCGGCTCTGGTGATGCTAGCAACTTTGGCTGTGCTGCCAACTCAGGTAGGAGCCTGGTGCGGTTGCCATCACCCAGGACACTCCCTGACCCCAGCTTTTTGGACAGAAGTTATCCCTTGTAAATCTTATGGTGGAGGATATTTTCCCCCCTCTGTAAATCAATTAAAAAAGCATGTTGTGAAATTGATTTATGCCAGAGATAAGATCAAGATGGCCTGATAATGTCATCTGGCATCTGAAATTACTCTACTTTCTAATATATAGGGCAGATGGACTCACATTCTAGCTGTATCTGAAGAAGGGAGCAGTCACTCAAGAAAGCTCATACCTTACCTCAGATTTTGTTAGCCTTTAAGGTGCTACTGGACTCTTACTCTTTTCTGCTGCCAGAGATAAGAGTTATACCCATTTTGATGTTTGGAGGACATATTCTCTGCTTGTCCTGGGGCTTTTGTCTAAGGGTAAACTCCTTCCTTATTTAGATTGCTTGGTTAGCCCAAAGTTATGTAGAAAAAAAGAAGAGATTCGATTTATACCCCGCCCTTCACTCAAAGTCTTGGAGCAGCTTACAAACTTTCCCTTCCCCTCCCCACAACAGACACCCTGTGAGGTAGGTGGGGCTGAGAGAGCTCTTTCGAGAGCTTCTCTTTCAAGAACAGCTCTGACAGAACTATGGCTCACCCAAGGTCATCCAGCAGCTGCAAGTGGAGGAGTGGGAAATGAAAGCGGTTCTCCCAGATTAGAGTCCATGCACTTAACCACTACACCACACTGGCTGTAGGACCTTTATGTATTCACAATCCAACTGCCCCCTTTCAATGGTATTGCTGGGTCATCTGCTAAGGATTCCATTTTCAGATTGGCTATGTCTCTGCCCCCTCCAGTTTGTGGACTCTCTTGTACATATTCTCCGGCAATGTCCTTATGTGCTTCAATTTAGGCTAAAATGGATTATGCCATGCCTTGATAAATGGTCTGTGCTACCTCTAGAGACATTAGAGCAAAAGGTTCAGTTCCTCTTAGAGGATTCTGATTTCCAACATACTTATTTTGTTGCTTGATTTCTGGAGGCTGCAGAGAAGTGTCAAAGGGCAGTGTTTTTAGACATGGGTTTTATTTAAGTTTTCCGGTTTAATTGTTCAAGACCTTGGTCTAAGAACGGAGGGGTGGGGGAGAGAAGACGAGACTAATCGACATACAAAAGTATCAGTGGAGGGAAGCAAACTGTTAAACACTGTAACTTATACAATAAATACACTACAGAGGCCCCTGTCTTTCTCAGGTAAGCAGGAACTGCAGCCACTGCAGCATCTACCATCCTGGAGCCAGCAGGCACTGCCACACATTAAATGAGCAGGAGCAGCTGCTGCTGTGAAATGGATGCAAGCTGCCTTTTCCCTGCCCAAATGAGATGTAGGGGAATGGCTATTGCAATTCCCCCCCCACACACACACACACATAAGGCAGGTGGGTGCAAGCCAGATAGGAGCCACAGTGAGCTAACTCCTTATCATCCACAGTCCTTCAGGGATCAGGGCCATGAGTGGGCTGTGGAGGATGCCTTTTCCAGGGCTGTTTTCCTTCCCAATCTTTCCCAGTCTTGGAAACAAGCAAGCTGTACAAATTCTAAATTTTCTGACCAAGAAACCACCCTATTCAACAAAAATGAATTAAAGTCTACATGGGTGCATTCAGATAGGCAGCTAATCCTGCCATTGGCCCAGCTGTAATTTGATCTAGATCTTTTTGATCCAGCGTTGCATGACCAGACAGCTCCCCCGTGAATCGCTTTACCGCACATGACTTCGCGGTGGATTGTCTAGATCCACCATAAGGGGCCATGCAGTCAGCTGTTTTTTTAAAAAAAATCTTGTTTGGCATGTGCATATGTGCCTCACCATCTACTTTTTTTTTCATGCATGCACAGACTAAAATAGTAAAAGCACCGCCAGCAGTACCTTCCTCTAGGTGCCATTTCAGTTAACAAAGTGCATAAATATCATGGGACCTTCAGAAACATTAAATTGTTTGGCTCATTTGAGAGGAGCTCTGTGGACATCACATGTTTAAGTGGTTATGCACGCATCCCTAGGACTTTTTTAAAATGGCGGCCATTCGGGATGGTCTGGAGACCATCCCTACAGGCTGATTGCATGTTGGTAGAATGACCAGATGGGGGGAAGTCTGCCATTGGCCTGTCGGCCGGCTTAGGACCGGACTTTCACCACTATCTTTTAAGTATGGATCCCTAATGGGGATTGACACACTGATCATGGAAGCGGCATGATTCCCATATGTTTTTGTCTCGATGTGCACTTTAAATCCACCAGGCACTCATGCCTGGTGCGGCTCAAAATAGCTATCTGAACGCAACCTATGTGCACCATCCCTAGCTTATGGGAGTGTAGCAGGCCTGGAAGTGGAGGCTGGGCAAGACTGTTACCAGTCACATAGGCTAAATTTCCCTAAACAGACAAATTGGTCATACAGTGGGACTGAACACATAAGAACATAAGAGAAGCCAATGTTGGATCAGGCCAATGGCCCATCCAGTCCAACATTCTGTCACATAGTGGCCAAAAATACCAGGTGCCATCAGGAGGTCCAGCAGTGGGGCTAGGACTCCAGAAGCCCTCTCACTGTTGCCCCCCCCCCCAGTGCATCACTTGCCCCAGACTGAGAGTTCCTATCTATACCTTGTGGCTAATAGCCACTAATGGACCTCTGCTCCATATGTTTATCTAATTCCCTCTTGAAGCTGTCCATGCTTGTAGCCACCACCACTTCCTGTGGCAGTGAATTCCACATGTTAATCACTCTTTGGGTGAAGAAGTACTTCCTTTTATCTGTTCTAACCCAACTGCTCAGCAATTTCATGGAGTGCCCACAAGTTCTTGTATTGTGAGAAAAGGAGAAAAGTACCTCTTTCTCTACCTGCTCTATCCCATGCATAATCTTATAAACCTTGATCATGTCATCCCTCAGCCATAGTTTCTCCAAGCTAAAGAGCTCCAAGCACTTTAACATTTTTTCATTGGGAAAGGGCTCCAACCCTTTTATTATTCTAGTTTCCCTTTTCTGCACTTTCCCCAATGCTATAATATCCTCCTTTGAGGCGTGGTGACCAGAACTGTACACAGTATTCCAAATGAGGTTGCACTATTGATTTATACAGGGGCATTATGATACCGGCTTGTTTTCTAAACTGCAGCCTGTGGAGAATTCAGGGGCTGCACAGAAAACCTTAAAACTCAGTATTTGACTAAGTTTGTATACCTTCTGCAACTATTTCCAGCTTTTTAAAACAAGTGGCATTATGAATGGGCAAACAAAAAAGAATGCCCTAAATTAGCCCTCCCTCCTCCGAAAAATGATGAAAGTGCAAATACAGTTAAAAAGTGAACATTTAACTTAGCTGTAGTTGTGACATACAAACAAGTCAGCATACGAAGGAGCAGAATTGTTGTGGCTGTTGGTTGCTTGGTCATCTGAGCTACATTCAATCTTCAAAAGTGCTTTCTTGGAGGGAAGAATTTTATAATCTGACATAGTCTGGAGCTGACCCTATAACCCATAGGGTGAACCTTAATAACTAGTTTTTGTTTAACTTTTTACAACTGGTCTTGTCAATTTATTTGACACCATTATCTGACTAAAGGCCAGCTGTCTTCCAAATGGGGAAATCAGCTGCCAGAGTACCAAGGGATATATGTTCAATGGATTACTTTTCAGCATGCTGCAGTCTCTCATCTTGAACTGACACTATATTGCACTCATCACTATCAGTGTCAGAAGTTATATCAGCATCTATAGCAGCTGCTGCATCTTATGGATGAAAAGTCTCAATGTTTACCTTAGAATGCCAATCCTCAGGCACTCTCAGCATTCAAACACTGACTTTTCCATTCATTTCTAACTGCCCTGACAATGTGTTTGGAATAAATGATGCATGTAGGACAGCTTGAATAGAGGACAGTAGTCAAAGTACCAAAGGCTTTACTTTGGAAGTAATTCATCTTCCTTGGATGGGATGTTGGAAATATTACCATAATAGGCATCTTAGCTGACCAGCTGTGTGGTGATTCACCCTGTGCTGCAAGTGACGAGTCCATGGGACACTTCACACCATATTTGTGACAGATATCCAGTCTGTGCTGACTTTTTTTGCCATCCTCAGCTGAATGCACACACAACAAAGACCTTGTCTGAACTTTCTTCTTTGTGCTCAGATGTTAATTAAAAGCAATCAGTTTGAAGAGGTTGCCATGTTGTAAGACTTTAAGCTAGGAGCTCATCCTGGAGAATCAGATAAGCACATCATCACATGGCTATTCAATCCTGGCTGCCTAAACAGACTTTGGGTGCTTCAGACTGAGATAATGACTATAACTGGGAATACTTTTCTATTGGTACAACACTGTAAAACCAGTAGTGGGATATTAGAGTACTATTCATTCACTTGTACATTTGCTTTGCTTTCATAAGCTATTTTGAGACAATAAAGTCCTTCTATCATTATTTTGCATAAACCAAGGCCCCCCAGTTCCTATTACATCTTTCTTAACCATGAGACCACACTGACTCTGCCCTTTCCTCCCATGTCTCATATCATTTTGGGCTGTAATAAAATAAATAAAAAGCATGGGGGCTTTTTATTTTTCAGTGTTTTACACGAGGCAGCTTAACAGATATTATGATGCTGTGGTGTAGTTATGTAGCATTTACCCTTTTTCTGGAAATCAACTGGGTAAGGATTCCCTTATTTTTAGTGTTGCCCATCTGATTTTATAAAATGTTGGCTAACTCACATGCTTCCTACATCAGCTATAGGGTCATTTTCAACTACTCACTGAAAAGATTTCTCTACTAAATATCATCTAGAGCATCAGAAAAGATTTCTCTACTAAATATCATCTAGAGCATCAGTTATATTGTTAGCCGAATTGCTTTAATTTACGTTTAGCAATTGGCGAAATACACGGGTTCTTGCCAACTATACCAGGGTCCCACCCCTCCCGGGAGTTCTCAAGGAAAGAGGCACGTGAGGCAGATAGCCAGTTCAATGCAGTTTACTGGGCAATGTTGTTCAAGCACACCAAAAATGTAATCACACACACACTCACACAGGCCTAAGGAAACAAAGACAGAAAGTAGCACGTTTGCATGAGCAGGAATTCGTTGGTGGGGAAGCAATACGTTACCTAGAGATGCGTGGTCCGATCGATGGAAGAATTGGATGGGGAGAAAAATAGAAAGACTATGGGACACGAGGCTTGAACCTGCGAGACCACGTGGTTCTCTTGGATCGCGAGTCCAGAGATTTAAAGATGGAGGCAAGGGTAGTGGTATAGGAAGCTGGACATGAGGGGTAGTAAAGCAGACAGGGGACGATGGCTCAAGAGACCGAATGCCTCTGTGCAAGGTCTTTTATTAGGTGGTCTTGGGTTGGGCTGGTCAGACCACATCCCACTAACACACCTCTTAGGCGGTCCGTCCCTCTTGGACCCTTCCATAGGTTAAAGGTGAACAAAAGGAGGAGGGCAAGGGGGATGGACAATATTGCAAAACTATGATCTCACCAGGAAGTGAACACCTGGACAGGGTCCGATGACTCACCTGGGCCACATCTATTGTTAGTTAATGGCTCTGGCCGACTGGTTGATGGCCCGAACATTAGTTGCTAGGCAACTACGTTAGCATAACTATGCAGGTATGTTGGAGGGGGCAGGGGTTGACCAGCGTGCTGAAACAGAAAGAAACCTCATGGCAGAAGGAGTCTTTTGTCTCTGTTTCAGGTGAACTGTCTAGGGTGTCAGCCTCCTGGCATGGGCTGGAGCCTTCCCCTCTAATGAAGAAAGCACATGGCCCTTCCAATATGGGCAACCCAAGTTCAGGCTTATGGATATCAAAATCCATAAGAGCACTAAAAGTGCTTTGCTGGCCAACAATATCACTACATGGAGCTTTAATAAGATATTTTGGTTTCATTACAGGCAGAGATAAAATGATCTTCTATGGCCATTTACTAACAGAATCATTAACAGAACAGAATATATACCCATATGTACCAGGTAACAATATATCAATGTATAAACTTACTTGGGATCTTAGAAATTTCAAGGTGCTATGGTAATTAATACATTTGCATCACTAAATTGACAAAAAAATCAAATTTAATTATGCATCTGGGGGCCTTTTATGCAAAGTCTGATGTTTGGCTCTCAGTTGACATCCTTGTCTCTCTTCCATTTCCTCACTTTCCTTCTTAGATGAGATGTGATACGATTTCAAAGGAACTGCTTTTCAATATTATCCATGTGCAGGCATCACATCATACTCAGAGCACATGGCCACTACATATGCACATGCTTAGCAACTATTAAACCCACAGCAAAATGGTTATAAAATAACTTGCAGTGATGAGGTTACAATTTACATTGCAAATTAATGGGTGGATTGTATTTTATTATATTGTGTAAATAATGTATAATGTTCTTCAGTGAATGAAAAGTAAAAGGTAACATTCATTCTCAATTTGTCTCTTTTTATATGCAGGTAGAGGGAGACACATTTATAAAATTTATACTTATACTTATAAGGATTGATGCATACTTTCCTTTTAATGATTGATGTAGTCTTGTAACAAAGATCTTTCCACTAAGTTTGAATTTAAAATATTATGCAGATCTGTCAATTCTTAACAGTACACATTTGTTTAAAAGGCTGGATTTCCTTTCAGTTGATCCTGACGTGGAGGCGCCATGGCTAAACCCAAACATTTAAATATGCATGTGCCAGTAACAGTGAATGTGCATCTGTTGCATGTGCAGCTGTCCATTCATTTCAACATAGGCCCTTTTTTATACCAAAGTTCAAAACGCAAAATAGGAACAGGCTCTAAAGCTCTACAAATCTTCCCATTTAAAATTAGGATGCCTTTTAATGAGAACAGGAATGAGGATTCCAACAGCATAATTGGTGGAAGAAAAATGTGCAGTCCAAATGTAAAAGAAAGCTTTTGTTTTTAAACTTTCCAGAAGAAGAAAGAGAGAGAGAAATGGCCTAAGTGCACACACACACACACACACACACACCACACACACACACACACACACACCACACACCCCCTGATGCTTAAGCAGCCTGGAACTGAGATTCTTTTGTAGTGAATTCTTAATTTGTTCATTTTACACTTTCAGTGTAACTAGATGGAAAAGCAGTGTCAAATGCCCAAAGCACTGTTTGTCAGCAGTATTTTTTTCCTCCTCCTCCCTGCCCCCTACAGCATTAGAATGGAGGAAAGCAAGGTCTGTATTTCCAACAGAAAGTCTCCTGCTGGCAGCTCCTTGCTGGAGAATGAATACATGCTAGGAGTAAAGACCATTTGTCTGCTGATTAATACAGGCCCCAGGGGAGCTGCTGTTGGCTCTCATTTCACTCCTCTTTCTCTCATGGTACCTTTTCCCCACCCCCTCACCCTCATTCCTCACAGCTTTGAGCAGCTCTGCTTCTTGTCAACTGTGCTGTTATTTAAATCTGTTTTACAAATTAAAAGAAGACCGGATTGTCTGAAATGTGTTGATTTTTCTTGAAGGTTAAAGTGTGCGCACTCACTCACATACACGCAAAGTAGCTGTTTTCATTTGGAATTCATCATTGCTCTCATAAAGAAGGTATTTGGTATTCACAAGAACCTTGCATAAATTCCCATAAAGAGTGCCACTGTAATTTAACACTGTTGCTAAAAACAGTGACGGGCAAGGGAGCACTTAAAACAAAATGTCATGGTAGCAAAATGGATGGCACGTTGATCCATTCCGAGTTTGCTGGGCATGATTTATTAGACTTTGTTTCTTGTATCTGTAGAATTTCCTCAGTGAAAAGGAGGGGAATATTTTACTCTACTAAATATGTAGTTCTGTGATACAGTGCTCTCAAGGGCTGTGGTGATCTATGTGCCATCAAATTACTTGCATTTTACACACCTATTTTCTCTGTTATCCAATAAGAAATGTGTACTTACTGCAGTAACCTTGCATTACTCATACTGCTCCTGGTAGAGACAGAACATTCTGGGAAAGAATGCAAGGCAGTCACCTCTGACCTGTCTGTCTTTTGTGTGTGTGCTTTATGATCATATAAAAAGAAGAGTCAGCAAGGAGTCTTGTGGCACCTTAAAGACTAATAAACATATTGTGACAAAATATTTTGATAGCACAGCTATAGTGTGACATAAGGATAAAACTGTGTCCTTTGCCTAGATGTCACTATCTCCTTCTTTTGAGGCTAAACTTCCACTTTAAATATATATATATACACACCAGTAATTAAGGTGGAGCACCCTGGAACTGCATTTCATAACAACCAGCACCACATCTATTATACACCTGTAAGGCTAGTCCTCCTTACTGTGACATGTGGCCACAGGGTAAGAGAGGGACACATTATCCCTATCAGAAACTGACAACATCTGGAACAGCTTTGTACTGGTGATCATAGTATAAGGAAGAGGAATAATTTCATGGATCTCCTTTCACAACTGTTTTAGAGAAATCATTTCTGAGTCCAAATTTTTATAAACAGGCCCAAACAATATGGTCAATATGGCATTTCCCCTAATAACATCCTGGTAATGTGTAGGAGGGAAAAATGCATATTACACTGCTATGATAGCATTTTTGTTACCCACAGGGCTCTTTTTGGGCCAGAACACACCAGAACAGCATTCCGGCTGGCGTCCAAGCCCACCCCTCCCCTCCCCGCCGGCAGGAAAGGGCCCCCCTACTCCGGATTAAAATAAATTTTTGAAAGTTCAAAAACAGAGTTAAAATAAATTAGGGTTGCCAGCTCTGGGTTGGAAAATACCTGGAGATTTGGGGGGAGGAAGAGGGACCTCAGCATGGTACAAAGCCATAGAGTCCACCCTTCAAAGCAGCCATTTTCTCCAGGAGAGCTGACCTCTGTCAGCTGGAGATCAGTTGTAAAAGCAAGAGATCCCTGGAGGCTGGCAACCCTAAAATAAATACAAAACAGTTAAAATACATACAAACATAAAAACATTAGTGAGGAAGGAGGGATCATTAAGGGAATGCCACACAAAACAAAAAAGTATTTACCCACTGGCAGAAGAGCAATAGAAGGGAGCAGACAAATCTCCCTGGGGAAAGAGTTCCAGAGCTTTGGTGCCATGACTGAGACAACCCTCTCCCTGGTTGCCACCCACCTGATCTCAAAAGACAGGGGAACCCAAAGCAGGGCCTCCAAAGATGACCATAATGGTCTGGTGGGTTCATAATGGATTTGGCAGTCCTTCAGGTATGTTGGTTCCAAACCATGTAGGGCTTTGAAGGTCATGACCAGGTCCAGCACTCTGAAATGTGCCTGGAAACAGGTCAGAAGCCAGTGTAGATATGCCAAGACTGAAGTGATATGTTCCCTATGCCACACTCCAGTCAGCATCATTACTGCAGCATTCGGTGCACTACAATAATCTGATCTCAGTGTAACCAGGGTCTGCACTGCCATGGCCAGATCTTTTCTGCCCAGGAAAGGCAGCATCAGGATAACCAGTTGAAGCTGGTAAAAGGCACTCTTGGCCACACCTTATCCAGCAGCAGGCTTGTGTCCAAGAGCACCCCCAGACTTTGGAGACTACTATATGACTACTATTGATAAAATCACTATAATTATAATAAAGTTTAGAATGTAGGTATGTATATAAATCTACTCTCTCACTTTTGGTTCTTTTGTTTTAAAAATGTTAATTTGGTTTTATTATATTTGTTATTAAAGCTATTAGCTTTAGTTATTTGATTCATTTTTCATTGTTTCAATTGAAAATATTTTTTTGTCTCAACACCCACCCACCCCAGCCTATCCCCACACATCCAGCTGGGATAAATTCTCCGGAATTGGACCACTCTCTGCCAAAGTTCAGGCACATAGGAGGAAGTATCCCATTTTTAGGTTGACAGTAAAGAGGGAAGCATTTGGCAAGGAAACCCAATAAAGCAAGTAGTATGGAAACGGAGGCACAGGTAATATAAAAATAATGGGAGAAATGTTATTAGGTATGCATCACAATTCATAGGAATGTGGAGCCATCTCTGTATCAGGCAGTAAGGAATTGTCACTGGAAGAGGACATAAGTTGCAGAGTCACCACCCAGCTCCACTCTCTGCTCTTTGCCATCAGTTTACAAGCTTTACTTCCATTCCCTAATGGAAGAATTACACATGTAGTGTGATGGTCATAACCCAAATTATTGTTGTTTTCTGAAAGGAGCTGCTCCCAACAGGGCACTGTTGCCTATATTATTTTTATATTACGTTGTTAACTCAATTGCACACACTACTGTGATTACAAGAGGGCAGGGTGGCATTTTCCTCTTTCCCCCTCAAGGGCACATTGTTTGCCCTCTGCTCAGAAGATGTAGCAGAAGAAATCAGAGCAGCCTGAGCAAACTGGAACCACTTTTTCAAAGCCCTTCACAACAGAGCAATGCGATTAGTATAAACTCACTGGCATAACAGACTTGTCAGCATCATATACTTCATGATAACAGTTGCATATTCTACTGTTTGGTAAATGGCTATGTCAGCTACATACGTACTGAGTCACACACACACCCTTTGTAAACCAGTCAGCTAGACACCACAATAATGGAGAGGTCTGAAGATTTCTTAATGTTGCCAACGATAACTTTTCATTTGGGTTAGTTATAATAGCCATATTAATGAACAGAGAGGTATGACAATAAATGACCTTAATGCATTAAATTTCCTTTTCTGGAAGTTTATTGTTGGTTTATTGTTCATGTTATTACTAAAATCAAAATAATATATACTTAAAAATCCCATAATTTTCAGATGTCACTGTCTTTAGTCACTCAGGAGATTTCTGGCATAGCTGGGAGGGGGGCATCTTTAAGATATTGCAAAATGGATAAAATATTTAATGTCTAATTTACGATCCAAAACTCTGTGGTGAATCATAGGTAGAAATGTTAAAGCAATTACCCTGGAAAGTCAATTGTAATAAGTGCAGAATATGTGAAGGCATTATTTCTGTAATCTTTTCTATTGGCCAATGTATCATTTTAATTGTTCATTTACTTATGTAATATAGTCTTGCTTTGAATTATAATCTCCAATATGACTTTCTCTGGAATTACTCACTGTAAAACTAGGATTAAGGTAATATATAAGGGATTTTTATTTGAAGAAGGAATTTTGGCTCTAGGAAGAACTTTGGGTAGTAAAGCACAACTGTATTTTCAATGGCTGCATTCCCATCCACAGTCCACAGCTAAACACAAGAAAGCCCCATGAATAATTTTGGGCAGTTTTGTAGCCTATGCACTTCTTGAATGATTGCAGCAAAGAAAATTCAAGTGAAGCTGGTGTCAGCTTAGTCCAGTTAAAAATTTAACTAGTATTAAACAGACAATTATGGTTTTTCCTTTTCTTACGGAACAAGTTTTAAAATGTAACTTTCATAGTGTCTTAATCTAATTGTACTGTACAATATTTAATTATATGTTATTTTCTACCGTTTGTAATGGCCATTGGTCCTATGGAATAAAACTGAACTGAACTGAATGATTGCCATGCTTCTTCTTTATATTTAAGGTCTCTTCATCCTTCTTTAAGTCCCTGACCAGGCCTAATCTGTGGCAAAGAGAAGCACTCATTGCAGGCAGCAGCATTGTGTTTCATTTAAACTCCATGTGGGGAAAAAATGGCTGTTAAATTTTTGTTGTTTATTAGAAGAATATGTTTTTACCTGCACAAATCCTATTTCTTCAAGACATAGTAAAAAGGCTTGCCATTAATTTTATTCAGAAAAAAATCATGAATTTTTATCAGTGCCTAGAGATTGCAACTAAATAAACAAATAAATAGAACTGTAAATTAGAGTCTTAATAGAGACTACAACATTCTATACACATTCAGAATAAATTCCATTTATTTCAGTGGTACTCACTTTTGAGCAAACATGCTTAGGAGTATACTGGATAGCTGATATGTTATGCATATTTCCCTGCATATCAGTTTTATTTACATCAGAGCCAACTATCTTGTCCCCTTTTTGCTCTGCACCCCAATATTTTTTCTGTGCCATCATTGCTTTGTCTTGATTTTGCGCTAAATATATATATTTGCCTCTGAAGATTTTAAAATGTAGGAAATCCATATCTGCTTGGTATTTCAACTACGGGAGAGTGTTCATAGACCTTCTGAGCCTTTATGTCTCTGTTGTCTTGAACTCTTTCACATCACAGTAGCAGAAGAAACCTATGTTGTGTATATATAAAGTTTAGAAGCTGGATCCAGAGTAATTTTCAGCCAATTAAATGGGACTTCTGATTGTGCAAATGGGGTCTGCAATTTCAGTAGATTTCTCTGCATCTCACACTGTCCTTTTAAGAGCAGTTTTTGGAAATGGTTAGCATCAGCAATTATAGACGACAAAGGGAGTGAAAATGATCTGTTCTATAGCTCAATTTCTGCTTGCATGGCTTTAGATACTACACATTGGCTGTATTCAGCCATCATAAGTTCTTCTGGGCATGGAACAATGGTCACTGTGGGTGTGAATTTCCTGCATTGTTCAGGGTCCTGGAGGTCCCTTCCAACTCTATGATTCTATGATTATTAACCAATTTAAATCAAGTCAGGTGCAAATTCTGTTGTGTTCTCCCAGGTCCCTCATTTCTCCTGCCTTTGCCCTTTGTTCATGCAAAACTTCTTGGATTAATCAATTTGTTCTGTCATTTGAAAGGAAGCACCTCAGTGAGTTCTGGTTTGAATGAAATAAGTAAATTCCAAATCACTAAGGTACCAGGACTAAGATGCCATAATGAATTGGCACTTGATCAAGACTGAGAGTTCTCTGTGCATGAAGGGGAAGCATGGAAAGGAGGCAGAGGGAAGAGGGATGCAAGACAGCATAGCAACGAATTTTATTTGCCCCTGATGAAGTTTAAAAGGAGCTGTAATGTCTGAATGCAGTCACTGGTTCTGCCATGCATCTTGTCTGCTTGAATGTTTAATTTTATCTAGAATTTTTTAAAATACAAACATCTACTTTTATGCAGTTAATTTGCATTTTTCACTCAGCCTTCCCTTATTATTTTCATTAATACAGTCCCTTTCCTATATGGCTTTTATTTATGCTGGTGCCGTGATCGCCAGCATAGCCTTTTGGAGGTGATAAAAGGGAGGCCCTCATCCCTTTTTTATCTGAAAAGATGGATGGATCCAACTTATACTTTCTAAAAGTTGATTGTGTTGCAGAGATCAGCTTAGTAAATTGTATGCTCAGGCATTTCATTCTGTATCTCTTGTTAATTGTAATAAACAGTAATCCAACTCATTGGAGTCCACCTGTGTGTCCCCCATTGGGCCTCGGGGATGTACAGGGCACAGATTTGTGCAGCAATTGTCTCTCTAACCAGACTGAAAATCTTTCTACAATTTTCTAATGTTGATTATATTTATGATAAGGCTGTCTACATTCTAACATTCATAGAACATTGTACTGATTCTGGTCTATCCACTTCCTGGTGAACTAATCAATATGACTAACAGAGCAAGAAAACACTGATCTTGCTTGTAAATGTTCAGGATGAAATGCCACATTTCACAAATGTGTGGGGCTTATTCAAGCACACATGAGATAAATAGCAGCTTAGTATGAAAAGGTTTATGGTCCTTTTGGACTTCTTTAGAGATTCCTGTAGAGAAATACCACTTGAATTTAGTCATAGAATAATCATCTGATTATGTTTTTGATGCATTGCATAGTGCCCAAGTACAAAAATAAAAATGCATTACGGATTAGCTTTTCCCTTTTTTAGTACTGAATTAAATCTGATTTAATATATAGCTGTGTGTCACGCAGATCAGATCTATTTGTACAAGGCTGTACAGTGTGGAGCTGGTTTAAATGAATGAATAGCTTTCTCATTACTTCACCCTATTCTGCTCCTCTTCTCCCCCTCCTGTCCTTTGTAATGTAATGGAGGACAGCTGTGGTGGTGAAGTGAATATTAACTAACCCCAGTGCCTCAGCAGATTGTGATTTTAATCCTTGCAAATACCACTAAAATCAAAATTTAATTACATTCAGCATAGCTCTGTTAATGCCTGAAAAATATTTAACAATTAGTGGTAGGCTTAATTAAGGAAACTGCCTTTCACAAAGCAACCTGAAAAGCCTTTCCTCCTCTCCCCTCCTCCTCCCCTGCCTTTATCTCTCAAACTAATTAGTCTGATGTAAGCTTACAGCACTTCATTTACTGTAACTGAGTCTTGATGCTGAGCTGATCCAGTTTGTGGAGCTTAACAGTCTGTAATGGAAGGGGAAGTAGTAAAAAAGAAGGATAGTGGTTAACTGAGTCCTGCAACTTAATAAAAGAAAACCTTGAGAGACAACCTTCTAGATGTAATCAGATACACTCCAGTTACAGAGCTGAGAATGAGTCTCTAGCAAAACAATGGCTGTATTTATGTTTCCAGTCAGTACTGGAAGCTTGCAAACAGAGTCTGTCAGAACAGTGCCTGCATACCCAGAAGGCAAACCACTGTGTTTATGGGAATTAAGAGGGAAATGGGTAGCTCTGAAAAGGGTTGAGGTAGTTGGAGTTTCTCTTATTAATAAATAGCTGAAGACCAAACAAAAGTATCTATCTGAGTGGTGTCTTTGTGTTTTTTTTAATTATTCTCTTAACAGATAGCATGGGAACAACCTTTAAGCTTGCACAATGGTGTTTCCCATCAGAACATGCATCAATAAGCACCTATGTACTTGTACCAAGATCCTGATTGGGTGAAAGTTCCCATAAGCTTTTCACTCAGTTCACTCAGGTTTTTACCCCTCTGTTGGTGGGGTCTCAGAGGAGACAGCCCCAAACACAGAGCCTATTGAGCACCCTGCGCAACCCTCCAGGAGGACACACAAACATATGAAGTTGCCTTATACTGAGTCACATCGTTCATCCAGCAAGGTCAGTACTGTCTGTTCTAATGGCAATGGCTGTATAGGGTCTGTAGTATTTTTTTTTTTAAGATTACCTACTATCTGATCCTTTTAAATGGAGATGCCAGAGATTAAGTTTGGTACCCTTTTCATACAAAGAAGATGTTCTGCTACTGAACCATTGCCCTTCCCTTTCCTCATTATTTACATGTATTAAGTTCTTGTCAGCAGTGGCAGAGCTGGTTGTATGTGGGCTTTCTTTGGCTCTTGGGACATCTGCTGTTTATGCTACTTTATTGGGAGGCACCCCAATATCTTATAGGAATCCAGGCTTTTAACTCCTGGGTTCTTTTGGTGTGAATATGGAAACTGCCTCTCCTGGATGTAGCCACATGTTCCCACTTGTACTTGGAGGATTTTTCTGCTTCAGGTGATAGGAGCTGATCTCAGGCACCTGCTCTGAATTCTCTACCCTCTGAATCAGCAAGGTATCCAGGCTCTTTATGTCTCCTTTTTGCCTCCAGAACAGTTTCACCTCTGATGGCTGTGTGGCATTCCCACTCTTCCTATGCTTGGCTGCTACCTCACACAGATGCATTGCCCATCCTTCATATTTTGTTGCAGTACACACTGATGTAACATCACTGTTTTTCTTACTCATCACAATTTGTATTGTTCCTTAGATACCAGCAACTACACAGATAAAACAGTTCATACTGTTGAATGATTAACAGGGATGTGCATTTGAAAAAAGTCAGTACCTTTTGGATTAGGATTTCAGGAATAGTTTCCATACTGATATTCCAGATTTTTGGGGTCCCCAATACCATTTAATAATTTGGGTTTGGGTCCCCCCCCCCCAGCATTCCATATTTTGGGAGTCCATCATTCCCTTTGGGAGCTATTTCCTGGGGACTGGAATGATTGTTGTTCAAGCAAATGACACCAAAATTGCAGAGCCTCTAGTCTGTCCACTAGTACTATCCAAATCTGGGTGCCAATAAATCATTATTAAGCACCTTCAATTGTAATCTTCTAACCTTCCTTCACAAGAAAAACAGAACACTACTAACTTCCTTCCATGAGGTTCATCCATAGTTGAACTAATTAATTTTTTGCTCATGGCATTTTCCACTTATTGGGTCCTTTAACAAGAAATAATAGAATGAAAGCTGTTCTCAACACAGAGGGACTAAGGATAGACATTACTTTTAATATGTTCTTGGCATGAAAAATCTTGCTGGTAAAGTTGAAAACAGTTCCAAAAACTGAAAATAAATTATATTGGCAGCCCTGAGTTCTGTGATGATAAGGTAGGTTGACCTATGATAAAAGGGAAACATAAAGAAATCTATACATACAATTCCCTTCAGATATCAAAATTAAATGTAGCTATTCATGTGCTCAACAGATGTAATAACAGGTTTTGATGACTTTTGCAAAACATTAAGGTAATTAGGAAAGCTTCCAAACCTAGTCAGCACATTGATGGGACTACTAAATTCAGATTGGATTTTCACAATATATTCTTCATTCTTGGAAAGCAGAAAAAGTTCTATCAAACATTCTGGTCACCTTAAAATATGGGGAGAAAAATAGCTTAGAGATACAAACCTAAACCAGATACTTGTACATTTCACTCATTATTCATTTCAATAATGATAAAAATGTGGTGTTTCAAAATGATCATAGTTAATAAGAAATTGAAACTGCCCATAACAAGAAAACCCTATTATTTTTTGTTTGTTTTGCTCTATTTTGTTTCATGACTGCAATCCCTGCCACTATTGGCTTTCCTTTTACAAAGCAGTGAGGATTTTCCTAATAAGGACATAGAAAGAATCCAGTTTTCCTTAGTGAGAGGGGAAAGAGAACCAGAGCAGGGGTGCTTGGGACTGCCTTGCCAGAATATCAAAAAAGTGCCAGGCAGAGTATAAAAGCTGCAGCTCTGTCCCAGCAGAGGCAACATCTCTTGCAAACCATGGCTGGCTGGTGATTTTTTGGGGTGGTGGTGGTGTATCAACTACAAGGGTGGGTAGGTTGGAGGTCCATTGTTGGCTTTGACTATTGTGAGTTTGTGTTTAGTTTGGTGCACTATAAAATCTGCCACACAGCTGGTTAGATCCTCTCTCAAGTGGAGAGGGAAACCAGACTAAGCTGTGAGATGTGCCTAGGCTGCCAGGGAATGCCTGTCAGATGGGGAGGTGGGAGGTATGGTGGTGGGTAAAGACTTACATTTAGAAGGAAACAGAGATATGGACATGCTTGGTCCCCTTCTAATTTCCTTCTCAAGGAATGATGATGTGCAAACCCAGGCTTCTTTGCTCTCTTCTAAAAGCTTGATGTTGTGCAATATCAGCTCTATTATGAAAGAATAATATTAGGAGAGCCAGTTTGGTGTAGTGGTTAAGTGCACGGCCTCTAACCTGCGAGAACCGGGTTTGATTCCCCACTTCTCCACTTGCAGCTGCTGGATGACCTTGGGCGAGCCATAGTTTTGTCAGAGCTGTTCTTGAAAGAGCAGTTCTTGAAAGAGCTCTCTCAGCCCCAGTCTGTTTTGAGAAGGGGAAGGGAAAGGAGTTTGTTAGTCACTCTGAGTGAAGGGTGGGGTATAAATCCAATCTCTTCTCTTCTCTTGATCTTGCATGCTTGACTGAGATCTTGGTGGATGAGGATGAAGTTGTAGCTCCCAGGATTCTCAGTCCTTCATCAACCACAAACAGGAAGACAGGGGGTGGAGTGGCAGCAATTCTGATCTGAGATTCTTTCTTCTTCAAACAGCTTCCTGCACCAAACATTGCTGGCACTAAATGTGTAGGCCTGGTGTGGGGTGCCAGGGAGAGAGTGGATTTACCATCTGGGGCTGGCTGAGGTAATGGTGGAGTGGGTCTTGCGCTTCCCCAAATTGATAGTTTTGGGGGACTTCAATGTCCATGCCAATGCTGCCTTGTCTGGTGCCTCCTTAGACTTAATGACTGATATGGCATCATTAGGACTCTTTCCCAAGCACAGATCAGGCCACACACCAGATCTGATATTTTATGCAGGAACTGATCTGAATTCAGTGGTTCTTTGTGAACTGGTGTCATGGAGTGATCATTACCTTGAAGGTCAGTTTGAGATTTGCCTCCTCCCTGTATGGAGTGGCAAGCTTATTTATGTTTGCCCATGGAAACTCGTGGGTCCAATTAGACTCCACAATGCTCTATGAGATTTGTCTGGCTTTGCCAGCAACTCTCTTGATGAACTCACTGATGCCTGGAATCTGAGCCTTCAGGAGGCCACTGACTGAGTTGCCCCCTGGTGCCCTCTTTGCCCCCATACTACCTTGGCTCCCTGGTATACAGATGAACTAAGGATGGTAAAAAGATGGTTTAGATGGCTAGAGCAGTGCTGGCGATGAACTCGTGATGAAGCAACAAGAGCACTTTATAGAGTCTCTAAAAGGCCCATGTAGTGGCAGTGAAGACAGCAAAGCACTCTAACTTTTCTGCCTCCATTGCATCTACCATATCACATCCAGGGAAGGGGAAAATAGAGGGAGGCAAGCCATGTTTATTTCCGTCTGTTTAGCTATACGCCAAGGCTCTTTCAAGTCCTGTGGGTAGTATGGGAGGTGGGAAGTATGAGAGGACAGTGGCACCCTTAACTTATGTTGATTTGGGGTTATGCAGAAGCAGCTAAGGTAGAAAAGCATTTCCTCCTATGCCATGTCTTCTGGGTCTGGAAAGCGGTTCATAGCCAGGTACAGGGTTGCCAACTCTTGGTTGGGAAATACCTGTAGATTTGAGGGGTAGAGCCTGGGGAGGGCTGCATTTGGGGTGCAGAGGGACTTCAGCAAGGTATAATGCCATAGAGTCCACTGCCCAAAGCAGCCATTGTCTCTAGGAGAACTGATCTTGGTCATCAGGAGATCAGTTGTAACAGCTGGGAAATTTTCTGTAGAGGAAATGATGTGCTGTGGCTGTGGAACACAATGATTTCTGGGAGATCTCCAGGCCCCACAGGGAAATTGGCAACTCCAGTCAGGCCCATAGCTAACATGGGGCCCACAGGGCCTGGCCCCCTAGCATTTCTTCTGGGCCCCTCCCTCCCAGGCTAACACCAAAGTACCTCAACTTGCCGCCTATGCCATGCTGCCCCAAACAACTGAGTGCCTTGGCTGCTTCCTAACTGGCCTCATTCCACTCTCAGCCAGCAATATCCAGAACAGGGTCGGTGGAGGTGGCAGAAATTCCAGCAGCAGGAGGTGCCTTGCTTGTTCAGTGGTGTGGTGGGTGGGCCCCATGTTTGCTGGGCTAGCTTGAGTGAGTGGGCTGGGGAGTATGTCCTGCTGCCTCTTCCCACTCCCACCATCAGATCTCTTTCTCCTCCCTTCCTTGCCAATCCCCCTCCTGGCTGCTGTTGCTGCCCACTGCCTTCTTCTCCCTGCCTGGCTTCACAACTTGAGCAGGTATGCAGTGCTCCGGATGTGGGGGGGTGGGAAGGAAGCTGCGGCTGCTGGGCATTGCCCCCCTCACTTGCCCTGGACTCCGGCAGGGGTGCAGGGCTGCCTTAAAAGGCTGGCTTCTAAGGAGTTTTACTAATTAACTTTGATTTAATTAGCTGGTGGCCCCTCCAAAAACGGAGGGTCCCTGGAAACCAGGGATGGCGGTGGCAGCAGCTGCATGAAGCACAACAGGAGCTCCCTACCTCCCTTCTAACACCGCAGCTATACGTTTGAGCACAGGATTACTCATGCGCTCAAAGGAAGCAACTTTTTTAAAAAATTGCAAAGACTGATCAGACGACCCTAATCACAATCCAAGTGAGAGTCGTCTCTTCAGAGCGGCAAAATTGTGGATTTAAAGTGCAAGTACTTGATTTTCCCGGGGTCTGAAAATGCGCCAGGGACCCGGGAGCATTGCATTTTTAAATGTAAATGTGCAAGGGAACAGCGGCAAAACCCAATCAAAGGGACCGTGTGACCGGACCTTAGGGTTGCCAAGTCTAAAGAACTCACTGGCAGGGGGGAGTCCTCTTCCGTCCGGGAGTCTCTCTGGCGCACGCGCAAAGCGCACGCGCCCGACGACATCACCGGAAGTGACATCAGCACATTGGGGGCGTTGCAAGGGTGATGCTCTGGTAATCACCCCAAAACTCTATGGTATCATAGAGTTTGGGGGCGATTGCCAGAGCGTCGCCCTGGCAACACCCCCAACATGCTAACGTCACTTCCAGTGACATCATTACGTCGTCCAGGCTGGACGACTTCGGGGGTGGGGTTTCCCCCGCCGGCCGATTGCTGGCTGGCAGATCGGGAACCCCTTTAGTGGGGGATCCCCCGCCCCCCGGGCTGACTTGGCAGCCCTACCGGACCTTTAGATTCATCAAGCAAGCATGCTTTTTATCAAGGAATACATTTGCATTACATAGGCATAGAGAGAGAGAAATTAACTCAAGATCTTCTGGCCCATTATGTTTACAGCCAGGATTTCCTGGCCACCAACCTGGCCAGGAGATGCCTTAAGTTATTTTCTTTCTCTCTCTCCAGCTGAAAATTCTAAGAGATAATAAGTGCAATTTAGATAATAGTAAATAGAACATGGATCTCTGCAAAACTGCGTGGAGGCATTATGCCATACATTCTTAGAGCTAACAACTGCATGAATTATAGAATGTATACATAATTCAACTAAAATTCATATAATATAATAATTTGTGAGCCTTAAAGGTAGTATCCATTTACTGTGTGTTTTGCAGGACTGTCTCTATTACATTGTAGCCCAAGATACCACTGAGAACAGAAAGTGCTTAGTTTTGCATTTTCATATTCTTATAAGAAGCAAATTGTCCTAACCTTATGTACTAACTTCTCAAGTAACAAAACTTTTCACTGAATTAAAAGGGGATTGGTAGCAGAGAAAAGCTTGGATCCATGTGCAATGTGTCAGCGAAATAATGCATGTTTGCTCAAAGTTTAAATGTTTGCTTTTGAACCTTCTAGGCCAATAAAAGAGAACAGTAGGTACACATAGTTATTAAATCTTTTCTTAGCTGGGAAATTAGTGTCAAATTGCATAAGCCCATAAACTATGTCAGTGTGAGACAGTCTCATTAATTTGATGGCTGAAGGTAGGCTTCTCAAACAGCAGGTTTCTCATTCCCATTTTTTATTTTAATCAGCTAAAATAATGAGCTGGGGGTTGAGTTGCTTAACCAGGCCAAGAGAAGAAGAAAGCCGAATCATCTTGAAGCACCAATCCTGAATTTAATAGCCTACAACAAAACACTAAGCAGGTCAGCTTCATGGTTCAACAATTCCTAAAAGCCCTGTCTGCTTCTCAACAGCTTATCAGCAGTCAGTATATAAGCACTCCCAATGAGCTCTGATTTACAGCTCTGAAGGGGGTTGCAGTGAAAATTAAGGGCAAAGACCCTAGTGGGCTTGGTATATTTTTTTAAAAAATCCTTCAAACCTTGGAAACCGATTCCTATATCGTGATAGAGATATCTTGCATTTTATATTGACATAAACAGGTCACAGTGCCGAGGAAAGCTTAACAGAGGACTTAGCAGCAATCTGGTTTGTTTTTTTCTGGGTCAGTGTCTGGCTTCATCTTGTTAAGCCAACTAATTGAACACAAAACCATGTGATACAAATGAGACAAGTGCATTAAATGAGAATGTGGGGGATGGGACATGTTTCCTTAATTGGCCTTCTGGAAGCATACAGTTGTCTGGAATTTTAAAAAGGTAATGTGATCATACCTACTTTGATGCGGGGGCGGAGGCGGGGTGGGGGGGTCAGCATACAGCAATAGCTGTGTTTTGTGGGAATGAGAGGAAATAAGAAACCATATCATATACTTGGAAATGTCTCCAACCAGAACTTTGCATATGTTCCCATACATGCAGAGAGCTCTCACACAAGTGACTGATCCATTCAGTTCAATGGAAGTACACTAGCTTGTACAAAACAATGCATGCAGTCCTAACTCCTCCACACTGAAATAAGTGCAGGGATCATGGTAAATTACTTTATTTAATCACACTAACAATATGCCTTGGATCACACTAACAGTGTGCTTTTGATATTTTTCCTGTTTGTTTGTTTTTAATTATCAAATATCTAGCCTATAGTATAGCTCTATATAATTTGCAAGCTTGCATAATAATAGAATACTGGTTGGCTTGAATAATTATATTATTTTACTGCCCCTGTATAGAGGGTACCAGTACACTTGAGTTTTATATATTAGATCATTTGTTTCCTGTGGCCAGTTACAAAAGTGACTCATATCACCCAGCTAAAGTTCAATGGATTTGTTCCAGATGTACCTTTGCATAATCAAGATGAAGTTCAAACTAAAACTATCAAGTAAGCAAAAATATTAACTCAAAATATTGAGTTAAATTACAACTGCACAAACCAGAGGTCCATGCAGATCCCACTAACGTGAATGATTTTTAATAACACATTTTCCAAGTGCTATTAGATTTTCTTCTCTCTCTCTTTTTTTTTTTTTTACAAAAATGCTTAAGTTATGATAAAAATAACCCAACCCAGGTCTGTGTCAGTTCTTTACAGTCTCAGCACATTTGCTATTAGCATAAGAAATGCTACTTATGGCAGAGCCAGCCGTGCTTGAAATTTCTGAATTAATGGATTTGATTTTCTCTTGAGACAAACCATCAACCTTGCAGTAATGGAAACAGATATAGTTGGTAAAACAAATAAAAAGCTGGCATGCAGATAAAATGAGTTTTGGTTTAAAATAGTAATGTTGTAATTGAAGTGAACAATTACAAGGTTGCTGCTAGGCACAAAAGACTTACCATAAAAATCAAGTAATGTTGTTAAGGATAGTCATTTTATGGAAGTACAGAGCTGCAGATGTCATTTTCAGCAAAAGGGGGAGGACTTCTCCACTGAGGCTGCTTCATCACATTTTACTAATTCTAACAATGGCAGTTCCTTCTGACCTCTTTAACATTTGTCTGAGTGATAAAAACAAAAGGAGCTTTTCCATCACTTTTTTTTAAGCCATAGCCCCAGCAAAGCATACACCAGCCACTACTCTAACATGGCAGCTTGTTTAAAATATATTATAATAATATTAATTTCCCTTGCATTTCAGCAAAGCATTTCACTATATCCTGCATACTTTGCCTCCTATCTTGAGCTTGTTCATGTACCACTTATGACAGAAAAGCTAATAAGCAAGTGGACTGTGCTACCCTTTTTTACCAAAATCCACACTCATTTAGAGTACATCAACAACCTTGCCTGGTGACCTGAAGATAACTTTTAGCTGCCACTCATGTCAAGATGAACAACTATTTACACATTGCTTTATATAATGTATACAGGATTTGACTTTCCCTATATTTCCTGAAAATTCCACTAACATTGACTTGACTGCAGTTTTCAACCTACTGCTTTTTAGTCTCAATATAACAGGAAAGCCTTTACTGTTTTTGCCAAAAAAATTGGACTGGCTGATGAGCCTAATGTGTGTGTTTGTGTGGGGGGGAGTGCAGTGCAGCACATAGCAAGTTGGCTTTGGTTAGAATGTCAGACTAGGATGTGGAAGACCCAGATTTGAATCCCCACTCTGCCATGGGAGTTTGTTGGATTCCTTGGGCCAGTTCACACTCTCAGTCTAACCTTCCTACAAGGGTGTTGTAAAGTGGAGGAAGGGTGAATGTTGCAAGACACTTTGTATCCCCACTGGAATATAAATGAATAAATAAGTGTTTGGTCAGCTGTGGAAGGCAGCTTTGGACAAGACAGTATCTCTCAAGACAGGGCCGAATTAGACATCTGCATTTGCTTTGCATGTCTCCTGCAGTCACATGCTCGGTGGGACTGGATAGATCTAATTTTTACATGAAAGCAGGTAACAAATGAGGGCATATTAACCATACCAACTTAGCAGTCTATTGACAAAATTCCTTGTATCATCATAAAAGTAAGATTAGGGACAATCACTGGACTGTGTGGAATAAAAATATTCAGATTTCTGAGAATACTTTCATCTTTGGCAGTTAAAATTTGACCCCATATTGCTTTAAATATGGAACGGATGGCAAAGTGGACAAACTAATGTAACTACCACCATGACATGTACTTTGGTCCTTATCTTAAACTTGCCTCACAGATACATCAGTTAATAAGAATTATACAGTACATTATATGGTATATTGAACACAGAAATGTGCATTGCTATCCTGATGGCTAATAATCATCATAAACATAAACTTTTGTGAATCTTTTTGTATGTAGATATGACAAATTATCCCCAGTTTTTGCTATTCTTGATTTTACACTTTTCACTTAAATTTGGTATGTACTGGAACCCTTCTTCAAGGAGAGGGATTTAGACCTGTCAGTGTTTAGACATGTATAGAGTAGAGCAGTCTGTTTATAAATGACATTTTCCAGAGCTTTCAGCTGAGGTTTTTACTGTTTTCCTCACAGTTATACTTATCTACACTAATATAGCACCATGTAAGTTGCTGATTCTCTGAGTGCCCAGGAAATTCCCCCTTCAAAAAAATTAGCACCCATAGGTATCCCCATCTCTTTAAAGCGCTTTCTCTTTATTTGAGGTTTTAAAATAATTATTTTAAAACAGCTAGTGTGGTGCCATGGAATTAAGTATACAATTAATCTGCAGAGGAAAATAAATGCCTGACATGAAGACTTAGCTTTCCCTCCCCCACCCACTCCTTGACATAGTGGCTGGTGACACATAAATGTACTTCCCCTCTACACACACACACACAATTTGACAGAGTAATAAAAATCTCATTATCTCTGAATAGGCAGCAATTTCGTTATCTAATCTTTTTACCAAAAGGTTAGTTAATTAATCAGAAACAAATCCTGATTATTATTTCAATAGAATTAGAAAGACAAATCACCAGAGTCAAACTAAATAGGGCAAGCCTGTGGTTTAACCCACCTCATTTACATACAAGTACAATGACTGTCAGGCAGAGACACTCACAGTGAGCAAACAGCCCCAGGAACATAAACCAGCAGATGGTTTTCTCTGGTAGCTAGCCTTTCCTCTTCTCTAATGCCTGTGATCCCATTACCTCGCTGAATCCGTTACCAGGGTAACTGTTAAATTGCTGTGAAAGGCATGGTAATAAAGTAACCTGTCACACTAGCAATAAAAGCAGCAGAATTTTCCTGTTCACTGAACTTTTCAGCTCATCAATACTCACTTTATGGCAAAATTCACCGCTACATACGGGTCAGCAGTGAGGATTGTTCCTTGAGCCTATTGAAAAGCAAACTAAAGTTCATGTAAACATGGAAAAGATATAATTAAAAAAGCTGGGTCCTAAGAGCTCAGCTTTTACAAGAGGAAGTCAGGAAACAATTACTAGATATACCGCTGCAGCTTCTTGGGGAGGGGGGAAGCATGCACTATTCCATGTATTTTTTATTTTGATTTTCAAGACTCTGGGTAAAAAAAAAGTGACCAAATTCAGGTATTTTAGAGAGGATTAGGCACTATGGAAAAAAAGCCTCGGCTTACTGCCAACCACAAAATAATAGCCCCCCCTCCCCCCCCTTAATTTCAGCTGTGGAAACCAGTTTCCTTGTTACATTACCAAAAGGTTGGGGGAAGGAAGATGTCTCTAATTTGATACTGGTTTGATACCTTGTTTTTCTATGACCAGATATCTTTTCCAATCATTCTTCTAATATTTAAACTACTTCTTTTTCATAATTGTGATTTATCATAGGTTTAATATACGTGTGGGATATCTTAATGGCTACAACTGTGTTCACTGTGGTTGAAAGCAAGGAAAGGTCCACTAACCTCTAACCCTTATTAAAAACTTCCATGTATTAATGAAGACTGTGTTGCTTTCAGTATGAAAACCATCATGACTGTGGCAAATAACAGAATCAGTCCTACTCTACAGGCTTATAAAAAGTTCACATAACCTGTGATTAATCAGCTCATCATATGTGATGATGACAGTTGGCTTGGGTCCCATGTGTGTGTGTGGGGGCACTGGAAAGATAAAGCTTCCCAATCACTGGAATGTGCGGTGAAATATCTCCATGTACAATCACTATGGCTGTGCAGTCAGATACTGCCGACCCTTAAAATCATCCAACTTACCTGCCTAGTTGACTTATTGGATAGGCCGTATCTGAGGCAATCAAAGTCTTCCCAGAATTACTCCTGGATCTCTTAATATTATGAATTAATAGTCCACCCCTGCCCATTTTTAAAAATGTTTCTCCCCATTACCCAGCCAGTCTTAGCTTTGCAACCCTTCAGGCAAGTTGTGTTAGCTAATCACACAGTCAGTCTTGGAGGGGAGGGGAATTTTAAACTGCAGCCATCCATTATGTTGGCCATTTGATGCTATGTGTGTGTGGCACTTACTGGTGCTTGCATCTTGGAAGAGATGCCTTGCTTTGCTTACACTAGGCCCCAGCTGGCTAGATCCTGCCTGGATGGCACTTCATGGCAGAATGGCTTGATAATTTATTGTTACTACTAATTAGCTTTTCTTCTGGTCCTTTCCCCCCAGGGGAGAGCTAGTAAGGGAAGCACGTTTGGTCACTGGGGGAGGAGTTTGGGAAATATATTGCTTTTATTCTTGTTTAGGGTTCTGTGCAGTTTAATATTTGGTTGGCTAGTTTTGATCTGCCTTTCCTTTGTGAGCTTCTGAGGAGTTTGTTGCTTTTTTTTCCACTGTCGGTTCTTTTTCCCTTGGTTTGTTGGCTTTTCTAGTTGCCTTCAGTGAGTGCAGCAGAAGAGTCCCTGTGCAAAGGGTGGCCTTGGAGGCTGACGTTGGGCAGATGGGAGAATATGCTGAACAAATATCAGTGGCTGCCTCTGACAGAAATGGTGCCCTTAACCCCTTTAAGGCTTTCATGAAGACACCAATCCTGAGACATGTTATTCTCTTGGTTCATGTGCTGCAGAGGAAGATGGGCTCTGTTGCTGACCCAAGGACAGGTTATGCAAAGATTATTCCAGAGGTGGCAGCTTTGGTGCTGTTAGTGATTCACTGGTATGGTAAAACAGGAACCTGCATCAATTTAGCAGAGTGCACAAACAGGCCACATGCTGCAGAGCTTCTTTGTTCTGAATGTGCTAGCAAAGTTACAGAGTTACACAGAGCCACTTGTCAGTTTGAAACAAATAAAGAGTTTTTAGTGAACTTATTCTAGATAGGATAGATGAGAGATAGGGATAGCATCTGTTCTAACTTTTCTAACTAACTCCATGGTGCAAAAATTGAAAGCAAATGTGCTCCTTATTCATAAGTGTGTGTGAGAGAAGTGTGAATGGAAGGAAGGAAGCAATTCCCTAAGAGTGTCAGTCTACACATCAGAGGGACAGAGGCAGAAGTTTAAACAAGAAGGAAACTCACAGTTTGCCTGTCTGATTCTTTTGTAACACACACACACACACAGAGAGAAGCTGAGGCTAAGAGACAGCATTTGGTCCCTCTCTTCCAAATGGTACAAAAGTTGCAAAGGGGCATCAAGCACCAAATGCAGCCTCTCACCCCAAAAAAGGCATACAAGCTTGCAACCATGGCGAGATGGGGAAGAACAGGAACTCCTAATCCTCTTCTTAGTTTGACCCCACCCCTTGAGGCTATAATCTGCATTATGAGGGCACAGTCTGTTCAGGCAATACCTTGAATGTAGGTATGTGTCCAGTGTTTGCAGTCATCATGTGGCTATGGCATGCTTCTCTTGCTGCTGTACAGTCTGTTTCTTCTGTTTGAAATTCTCTAGTTTGCAAGGTGACCACTTTGGCAGGTTCACTTACCAAACAGAAGATCTACAGTTTGAGCCTTGCACTGTTTGGAACCAACATATCGTTGAGAGATACTACCTGAATAAGTACTGCAGTTCACATGTCTGGAGGTTCATTGGAGGATTGTTTGGTGAGTTGCCCAAACAGCAACCAGTTCAGCATTGTCCTGAATTAGTAATGCGTCAAGGAACTTTAAGGCTCTAAAGCATTCATTAACCTTCTTTAAAAAAATTTTTAACACTAGCAGAAAATTAACACTAGCAGAAACAAAGTTAAACTCGATCTCCCATCTAACAACAGAACACCAACAAACAACAGTTTCCAAGTACACATCACACTCTTTTGTCATGGACCAATGATGACAGGCAGCTGCTGCAGCCATTGAGAAGGTCCTCCGTCCAAGGCACTATGATGGTACAGGTAGCAGTTAGTCGTGGGGGGATCAGTTAGTACCCAAGACATCTATGAAGAAATGTGAAAACTTAGCCATAATTTACATAGGAAGGGGATCTTCTGAATTATGACAAAGCAAGAAATTATTGTTAACGACAGCATTGTGCAACCTATGATGCCCCTAATCAATGTTTTTGAAATGTCACCTCTGTTGTACGGTATGACTTCTCATTTGAAATCCCAATTTGGACTGCCCAAACGGTAGTATTAAAACTCCATGATCAACAGGAATATCACCCCTGTATTCTTAGGTCCATTCATTTAGGGAAAGGTGGTAGGACTACCTGGAGAGGGTCCCCCCCCCCCCCAATTCTATTTTCAAAAGAGAAGAGGGCTGGCAAGACTACTCTTCCTGGGGGAAAAGAGAAAAAAAAGACAACCACATATGTGTATTCAGTGTAACATGTGAACAGGGTTATAGTGTTGAGTATTTCAACTACATCAAAATGCTTCTCTGTCAGGAAAAGCAACATATGAACAAGACACATTCCATTGTTGGTGACCTCAGTTCTAAGACCAGAAAGAATCTTTACTCCATTATAATTTCCATGAGAATAACTTGGAATTATGTACCACTGAAGTCACCTTTTCATGTTCCATCCATAGCAAGGAAATGGCTTCAGAGTAGTCCTTCCTACCTGCTTAAGCAACAGTGGATGTCCTGGGCCACCTGTGAAGAATCCTCACCCTGGCTCTTCCCCAAGGCAGCATTTTATCAGTTGCTGGGAGGGACAATACTATTGGGGAAGAACTGCATTGTGAACTCCAGTTGATCTGCTTCTGATGTTACCTAAATGGCATGGGAAGGAGCTATATGTCAATGACTACTGCACTGTGAGGGTAAGATAAGAAGAAGCTCATATGATTATAAATTGTTTTCTGATTTCAAGCAATATTAATGTGTTTGCTATTTTACTCACCGCCACCTTTCAGTTAACCTCAAATAATTCTTTTCCCTTCTCCCTTAGAAAAAAAATTAAAACATGTGGGATCTTTCCCCTCCACCATAATGCCAGCTATTATTTTACACTGGCTTTGGAAGAACGTTTTATTATGATTTTGTTATGCAGTTAGCTGGAACCAGTTATTGGAGAGCATTGAACTCAAACTTAGAAAAAGGACTGGCTGATCTGATATTTGTTCTTACAGTTTTAAATGTCCTTCAAAGATTTCCCAACATTTCTCTTCCAGATGGGCTCACAGGTTGTTTTTTTTTTGGGGGGGGGGAAGTTCTCAGGAGCTTTTATGAGGGAAATCATTTTCACAGAAGGGCAAATCAACATGTGCTCATTACCAGAAAATGAAACTGTGAATATGCTGTAGAAAATTAGAGTTATGGAGGAGCTAGCTCCTGCATCATTAGTGTGATTACTATATAAACATAATGGTGAAAAACTCCTTCATTTCTCAAAAAAAAAAGTCAGAAGTGGGTGAGCTCCCCTCTTTCAAAGAAAAACAAAATAGGTTTAGGAGATAATGTTGTATTCCTGTAGTGAAGAGAATATTTTCAGTTTTAAAGAATGTTGGGATAAAGTAAGTAAATGATCACCAGAAGTAATTAAAACTTTCACACAGTGCCAAAACTGCATAGAAAGGACTGTATCTCTCCTCAGTAGTGTGGTTGCTCTTCTAACATGGTTGTACTTCAGATTTTGTTTGGACATCTAATGCATCAATATAAAACCTCAGAACAAAATTAACAGTTTTCCACTAAGGAAAGAGCAACAGAAAAAACAAAATGTGTGTATCAAATACAGTGACAGGGCAATGAGCATGGCTGATTCAATTTGACTGGAAGTTTGGCTTGAATTGGGAAGACCTGCTAAGCCGTTATTTCTCAGATTAACCCACCTCTTTGTGAGAACACAAAGGAAATAGCCACCTCTTTGTGAGAACATAAAGTTGAGAAAACACAAAGGAAATAGCCTCGTGTACTGGATCCTGAGCTCCTTAGAGGAAGGGCAGGTTACAAACATAAGAAAGTGTGTATGTCTGAAAACCTCTCATCTGTCCAATTTAGCTTTTTTATGTTTACAACAAACTATGCATGCAAAAAGGGAAGCATACAAAACTACAATCCGTTGCCAGGACCATTCAGCCCACCTGTTCTGCCAGGCTCAAGAAACCAGGCAAGCCCTTGTTATTCTAGACGGGGAGAAAGGATGCGTCTGAGGTAGAAGAATAGTTAGGAGCAGACCGCTTTACATGACTAGATTTTAGTCATGACTAGATTTTAGTCATGAAGTACAATGATTCTTTGCTAAGTTGCAGAAAACTGCATTCCTGGCACAAAGGAAAAACTTAAAATGACCCAGTCAAACAGTATCACCTCTTGACTACCTTTCAAGGTATTTTGAGCCAATCAAGGTGCCACTGGGCTTAATATACCGTGCCTTCCCTTACTCTTACAGAACAAACTAATTCTTTATGATTCCAGCTTTGATTCCCCAGACCAGCATCTTCCTTGTCTCTAGTGCCTACCTCTTCCTATTCTTTTTATTTGGAAGCCTTCTATTGTAAAAGCCTCCTTTTTGGATGACTCTGTTCAGGTCTGATTCAGAAATACAAATGTACTTAAGAAGGTTTAGACATCTAGTTAGCTTTTCTATATCAGATAATCTCCTGGCAAGACATATACCACAATAATGTTTTGGTTCATTTGGTAAACAAGTTAAAATAATACTACAAAATCATTGTTTCCATTTAAAAAAAAATTAAAACACAAGTGGGGAGGAAAAACTAATGTTTTTAAGATATTGGGCCATTGTCATAGAGTATCAAAATTTCTCGGGGGCCATAAACTTTGGAGTTCTCATTAGGCCTTGCTGTCACTCCATGTCACAAACACTTTCTTTGATTATACATTTCACATGGTCAGTATTTTGTGACAATAGAAGAGCAGGTAAAATGTCCAGACTTTCTAACCTATACTCAGGTAAATGTAGGGCTGCCAAGTCCCCCGGGGGGGCGGGGAATCCCCTACTATAGGGGTCCCCAATCTGCCTGAAGTGGCCCTATCCAGCCAACTGCCCAGTGTGATGACATCACCCGGAGGTGACGTCATCATGCTGGGCATGTTGCCGGGGTGACGCTCTAGCAATCGCCCATAAAACTCTATGGTACTATAGAGTTTTAGGGTGATTGCTAGAGCGTCACTCTGGCAATGTGCCCAGCATGATGACGTCACTTCCAAGTTATGTCATCACACCACGCATGCGCGAGGCCTCAGGACCGGGACTCCCCCACCGGGAAGGGTAAGTAACTTGGCAACCCTAATTAAATGTAACCATCTTGGCTGTTGGACTGTGGCTTTCTTGATGGAATCAATCCATCTCATCTTGGGTCTTTGTTTTTTCCGGCTGACTTCAACTTTTCCTAGCGTTATTGTCTTTTCCAGTGACTCATGTCTTCTCATGATGTGACCAAAGTACAATCGTCTCAGCTTAGTTGTGTTAGCTTCTAGAGGGAATTCAGGCTTGATGTTGTCTAGAACCCACTTGTTTGTCTTTGTGGTGGTCCACGGTATCCATGAAACTCTCCTTGAACTCCACATTGCAAAGGAATCTACTTTCTTCCTGTCAGCTTTCTTCATTGTTTTCTGCAAACAGATTGAAGAGATAGGGAGATAAAATGCATTCTTGTCTGCCAATTGGAAACCACTCTGTTTCTCCATATTCTGTCCTAACAGTGGCCTCTTGTCCAGAGTATAGTGCATCAAAACTATCACATGCTGTGGCACACCCATTTCCTTTAAAGTTAACCATAGCTTTTCATGATCCACAATTAAAAGCTTTTCTGTAACCTATGAAACATAAGATGATTTTCTTCTGGGATTCTCTTGTATACTCCAATATCCAACATAAATTTGCAATATGATCTCTAGTGCCTCTTCCTTTTCTGAATCCAGTTTGAACATCTGGCATTTTCCATTCCATATACACATAACAGACTTTGCTGTAAGGTTTTGAGCATCCCTTTACTTGCATGAGAAATTAATGCAATGGTCTGATAGTTGCTGCAGTTTTTGGCATCCACTTTTTAAAAAACTGGAATGTAAATCGAATGTTTCCTGTCTGTGGGCCATTGTTTTGGTTTCCATATGTGCTGGCACAATCTTGTTATGATTTTAATGGACTCAGTTTCTGTAGCTTGGAATAGCGCATTTGAAATCCAATCTACTGATTATTTGTTTCTCCAAATTGCTTTCAGTGCAGCTCTCACTTTTAAACCTGGATGTTTTTCTTCAAAGATTCTTCTTGGAATGAACCTGTCATCCTTTTGTCTCTTTTGTATAATCCTTCAGCATACTACAATACTGAATCTATCCTTATTATATAATTTCATTTTCGTCTGGCAACATTCTATGCTTGCCAAAATCAGTTGGCTGCCTGATGTGTCACTCAAGTTGTCTCTATCTACTGGCTGTGTTGCCTGAGTCTCGCCACCAACATTCTAAATAGTTTGTTGTACCACTCCTCCCAATAGCCAGTCGGCACACAGAGGTCATTTGCATATGCGGCCTGATTGGCTTTTGCCAATTCTAATCAGTTTGCTGTTGCTGTTGGGTCATTGAATGTGGTCCTGAGGTAAAATACATCTCCCAGTCTTCGCTTAAACAGTCACTGGAGTTGCTAAAATACATATCCCAATCTTCCCCTAAACGATCACTGGAGTTGTCAGTATTCTTGTGGGACCCATAGATCTCCCAGAAATCACCATGTTTTGCAGCTACAGCATATCCTGCTGAGGTCCCTCTGCACCCCACACCCTGCCCTCCCCAGGTTCTGCCCCTCAAATCTACAGGTCTGGCCCTCCCCTTAGTATGGCCAGCCTCCAGGCAGCACCTGGAGATCTCCAAGATCAGTTCTCCTGGAGAGAATGGCTACTTTGGGCAATGGACTCTAAGGAATTATACCCTGCTGATGTCCCTCCCCACCCCTTCCCTCCCCAGGTTCTACCCCTCAAATCTACAGGTATTTCTCAACCCAGAGTTGGCAACCCTGTAACTGGCTATGGAACTGCTTTCCAGACCCTTGGAACCCAGAAGACATCGCATAGGAGGAGGTGGTTTTCTGCCTTAGCTGCCACTGCATAACCCCAAATCAACATAAGTCAGGGGTGGAGGGAACCATACCTGTTACCATGAGGCTGTCCTCCCATACTACCCACTTGGGGCAGCAAACTGATTTGAGACAGCCCTGCCTTATAACTAACCAGAAGGAAATAAACACAGCTTGCCTCCTTCTATTTCCCCCTTCCCTCTGCCGCCCCACAAGCCACAGCCAGGACACTCACCTAGAGCTTTCTTCTAGAGCCTGTTGTATTTCTTCCCACAACGGGCCTTACTCCTAGTAATATTCATAAGCCAGTTTGGTGTAGTGGTTAGGAGCACAGTTTCTAATCTGGAAGAACTGGGTTTGATTCCCCACACCTCCACATGCAGCTGCTGGTGTGACCTTGGGTCAGTCACAGATTCTTTGAGAGCTGTTCTCTCAAGAGCAGTCTTCGAAAGAGCTCTCTCAGCCCCAACTACTTCACAGGGTGTCTGTTGTGGGGAGGGGAAGGGAAAGGAGATTGTAAGCCATTCTGAGATGCCTTCAGGTAGTGAAGGGCGGGGTATAAATCCAATATCTTCCTCTTCTTCTTCTTCTTCACCACAGCCACAGAAAAAGGATTAGTAATTTCTCTCTTTGTTTGCTTTGCTTTCCCTTCTTTTCTCCCCTCCCATTCCTAACCTCCATTCTCTTCTTATACAAGGATTTTGAGACTATATTAAAACCGAACATACGTAGTATGTTCAAACAATTTTAGTATTCTTTGCTGTAACATACTCAGATATTATTTTGACTATACGCTTATTCACATAAACTTCCACTTCTGTTTTCCTTCTACACTTGTTTCAGGGCTCTAACCATTTACAACAAATGCATGGTGTAGTGGTTAAAGTATCAGACTAGGATTTGGACAATCCATGTTCGAACCCCCACTGGTGCCATGGAAGCTGGCTGGATGACCTTGGGCAGTCACACATGCTCAGCCTAACTTACATCATAGGGTTGTTGTGAGAATAAAATGGAGGTGAGGACAATGATAAAGCTGCTTTGTGTCCCCATTGGAGTAAAAAGTGGGATATAAATAAAGTTAATAAAATAAATACATATTTATTTATTTATTTAGATTTATATCCTGCCTGACCAACACAAGTGGCTCTAGAAATATAGAAACTTAGGTATATAGAAATAAACCTAAGTTTGTGTATTACAGCTGTTCAACCTAAATCTGAGGTTCCTCTAGCAGTGCAAGCAAAGTGGCAGGAAGGTGGCAGGAAAGAGGGTTCTCTCTCATGTGGGTCAAAAGGGGGGTAATGTGCTCCCCATTGATTCCTATGTGGCTGTCTCCTTGCACCCCCCACTCTTTGATTGGTCAGCTGCAGAGCTCAGCATTGTGAGGTTAAAAAAAAACAGTTACAGGAGACTGCAGAGAGCTAATGGCAGTTGAGGAAATCAGGAATGGCCAACAATCACCTGTGAGGTGCAGTGATGCTGCTGGCCCAGCCTCTTTGATGGCTTCCAACACACTCCCCCTCACCTCCAGTGCCTAACAGGTGGTTGTCAGGTGCAGCAGTGGTTGGAGGGTGCTTAAAGCCATGAGGGAGACTGCCCCAGCAGTAACACCTTTGTGATCCTGCTGGCCCCACCTCCACAGTGGCTCCTAATACTCCTTCCCCACCCCACCCCCTCCTACACTAGACAGGCAGCTGCCTGTCAGATGTAGGAGAGGAGGTGAAATGCTCAGCAGGATTGCTTTCACCCTGCTGCTGGTCCAGCCTCCCTGATGCCTTTAAACATAATCCCCCACACACACTAGACAGGCAGGTGTCTGTCAGGTGTCGGAGCAGGGCCAGGGTACTTAAATGCTACAAGGAGGAGGCAATTTAGGAACGCCGCAAAGACATTTGCACATAGTACTCCTGCGGGGCACTGAGCTGCACAGGCCAAATACCAGCAAGGTCACCCTGAGGCACTCAGAACAACACAGTCTCCATATGAGCAAAACAATCCAGGAACACCAGTAGAAAGGCCATCACTTTCATGGAAGATGGCAGGAGTTGACTTAACAGACGACTGCTTCTTAAATGGGCAGTTCTATGTTGCCTTCTCCAGAGTGAGCTCACCAAGCAGCCTGGTGATCCTAGCACCTGAGGGCAGAGCCACCAATGTGGTCTACAGAGAGGTCCTTCAGTAAGAGAGAGAGAGAGAGAAAAGTACTTATGTCTCACTTCATTTTTTACACTACAATCTTCTCCATTAGAATTCCTATAACAAATGTTACATTCCAAATTTCACATCATCAGTATTATAACTGGATTTACAGAACTTAAATACCGTAGCAAAGCATGGGTATCAGGTTAGTTTATTATATTGCATGAATACGGAAGTAGATATAGCAACACATGAGATAGCTAGCCCCGAAAGAACTGATTCAAAAGCAGGGTTTCTTGTTAAGCAATGTTTCCCTGAATTCTGTGCTGCTTTTTTAAAAAAACAATTCGACAGTAAGACAGTAACAAATCCAGCAGACTTTGCCAAGAGCTTAAGCAGGCTTTTCTTGCATGGTTTAAATACCCACAGGTGTTTGTGGGAAGGAGAGCTGGTCCATATAGACTTGTTCCAAAACAAATTGTTCTGTAGGGGTAGACTTACTACTGCTTCAACATAATTTAGAGTCAATTCTTACTCATGCAAACATTTCCCTAGACGAAATCAAGTTGAATTCATTTGGAAATTTGTCCCAATTAGGATAAAAAACTAAATATGTAACAAGATTTTAAAAGACATACATGAAAGATCTTGTGTATTTTAGTGGTGCGACAAATTGTTTTAGATAAACACATCTAGCTTATGCAGGCAAAAGCTTTAACAAGACAAAGGTGCTTTTGCATCATGGTATCTTTGGCTAATACCACATATACTACATATATGTAGAAATGTGTCTTAGAGCATATTTCAGCATTACACCTCCCTTAAACTGACTTTCAGTTCTCTGTTAAGTATTCACATGCCTAAGGAAGTGTTTTCTGGATCACAAAGCTTTTGCCACAATACATTTAGTAGTGTTTAAGATGCCATAATTTTGGCAGCAGTGGAGTAACACCCCTCTGAAATTTGTCAGTTAGGAGGAGGAGGAGGAGAATGGATTTATACCCCGCCCTTCACTACCCGAAGGAGTCTCAAAGTGGTTTACAGTCTCCTTTCCCTTCCCTTCCCCACAACAGATACCCTGTGAGGTAGGTGGGGCTGAGAGAGCTGGACTGTTGTTGAACTGGAGCATCTGAGTTCGCTTCATGAGCAACTTCACAAAGAGTGTTTTAATATGCGGTTGTAGATTTTCTGTGCTCCATGGCCATAATCTTGGCACTGTAGTACCTGACGTTTCACCAGCAGCTGTGACTGGCATCCTCAGAACACAGAAAGATGGAGTACTCTGTGTCAATGTGCCTATCATTTTTCTTCTCACATTGATACAGAGAGTACCCCATTCCTTGTCAACTGGTAAATAGGCAAAGAACTCATTTTGGCAAAGATAGTGGCCTCATTATTAAAAAAACTGAGTCTGGAATTGCTGCTCTAGGTCTACCAACCCTTGTTAATGATATGAAATATTATGTTTCTGTGATATAAAATAAAGGTTATACCATTCCCCATTGCTTAATTTATTAGTACTATGGATGGGGACTTTGCAGCTCCCAGTTTCCAGAAATACTACATAGGTTTCACTTACTGAAGCTACTTACATCACATTTGGTAGACAAAACTTTTGGAAATTTAACATTTGCTTTGTATTAATGCATGTAGGTGTTAAATAATAAAATGCCAGCAGAATGCAAACACAAAGCAGGCAAAAGTACATCCAAACATAATTAATTACTTGAATAAATATTCAGGAAACATTCTTGTGGTGTTTGTCGAATCCTACTTAAAATTCACATAACAGGAATTTAAGCTGGATAGAAGATTATAAAATTATTAATACATAACAGGTGGTCTACACTGGCATTGAAGTCAGTGTATATCTGATATTTTCTTGTGCTAAGAACTATTTCATTCTGTTCAAAACACTGATGTTTAACTTCTGAGGACTGAACCTGTCTAGTTTTGATATCCTTCTCCATGGGAAAACACACACAAATGCAGCCATATAAATGCTTACTTTCTTTTGGGCCTTTCCAAACATCCCTCAGTTATGAACAAATAAAAAGGGAGATTAACTGGGGAAACCTCCACACTGTGTAAAATACAAAAAACTGAAGGTCCACACTTGAAGTAGTCAGCAATTTTAAGACAAACCAAAGGAAATACATCTCATAGTGCATAGTATATTTTTGATGCTTATTTCTTAAAGAATACTGTAATAGGCAGCAATATGGATGACTTTTCAGTAGCAAATACATGGAAGATAGTGCCATAATGCAGTCCCCAACAAATGGAGAATTTAATAATAATGACTAAGTCTGGCCAGCTTAGGGTTGCCAGCTCTGGGTTTGGAAATACCTGGAGATTTGGGGGGGGGAGGGGTGAACCGTGAGGAGAGTAAGGCTTGGGGAGGGGCGGTACCTCAGCAGGCCCATAGCCAGAAAAAAATTATTGGGAGGGGCAAATGAGTACAGTGGCAGTGAACACATCATCATTATTTGTTTATTTGTTTATTATGAATGACCTGTGATGTAGTGCAGAGTCTCTACAGGGGATCATTCTACAAAGAAGGGGCTGTCATTCCTGTCTCAGAGCACAGATTCTTATGCTAGGAACCATCATTCCACTCTGGGGGCTGTCATTCTTGTTCTAGAGTAGCCTATCTGGGCCCAGAGACCTTAATGGAAAATCTATTCCACATTTTCTTTCCAACTTTTTTGTGCTGCAATGTATTTCAATGGAGCCCATGCAAGTCTATTGGTATTCCTGGCTCCATTTATTTCCAATGGCCTTCAAGCCTCTCCCATTGCTTCCAGTGAGCAATCCTGTCATTCCTTTTAGTACATTCCCCTCAGGGTGCCCACAGCCAGATGCTCTGCCCCTCCACTCAGCTTTGTTCTCAGGAATACCCAGCTCCAGCCCAGAGAGGCCCACTTCCCCTGCTTCTCCTATGCTTACAAGGTTCCAGCTTGGCTTGTGCCTCGCTGGGTAGCGGGGGGGGGGGGGAGAAACCAAAAAAAGCCATGACTGTTTGGAGAGAGAGGGCAGGACAAATTAAGGGTGGGGCATTGCCCATTGTCAGCCCCTCCTTTTGACTACAGGCCTGGACCTCAGCAGTGTATGAAGATTAGGTTTTAATACCCTGGTTTTCTCTACCTTAAAGAGTCTCAGAGCAGTTTACAATCACATTATCTTCCTCTCCCCACAACTAGCACCTGGTGAAGTAGATGAGGCTGAGAAAGTTCTGAGAGAACTATGACTGGCACAAGGTTACCCAGCAAGCTTCATGTGGAGGAATGGGGAATCAAACCTGGTTCCTCCAGATTAGAGTCCACCACTCTTAATCACTACACCATTTTCTCCAGGGGAACTGATCTTGGTCATCTGGAGATAATTGTAATAATGAGAGATCTCCAGGTGCTACCTGGAGGATGGCAACCCTAGACCAGCTCTATGCACAAGCCCAATCTATAAGTCTATTTTCTTCTTTGTTTGCAGCCCATCTTTTTCATGGAATGTCATCTCTAATCTTCAAGGGAGGCTTTCAGTGTTGCAGAAGAGTCTATTAGTGCAAATTAAAGGCTTTGGATCCCAGCTAAAAGATGAATACTTCCATCATACTTTACATGGGGACTATCCATTTGCAGACATGCTAGTAGAAGTGCACTTTTTAAAAATGCTGTATTGTTTATTTGAAAATTAATGTTTACAATTTAGCCATTATTTCAAGCATTCACTTTTGTTATTTTCACTCCCATTGTGGGAACATTCCCTTCCCCATGACTTTCTTCCAGAGCATTTAATGTACTGGTGGTGACTACTATTTCTGGCCAGGGGTGATGGTATCAAGAAAAGGCTGTTGGTTGCCCAGCTAGTTGTCAAGCACGTTAGGCAACTAGATGGCTATATTAGACAAATAGAGGACTATGTTCCCTTGGGTATACCAAGGTGTATACCCAAGGTGCCTTAAATGTATCAGAAACAGCACATTAAATATGTTGGTAGAATGAGAACAGGGAGGGGAGGAAAACAAATGTCATTAATTCATTACCATAATGCATTTTTCCATGCATTTTTCTTTGGTGCATTTTTCTTTGTTTTGTAATGAATGTTTATTTTTTCTTGTTTTGTAACAAATGCATATCCCTATCAATTGGTATATTGCTGGCTAGTGGTAATACACTGCTGAAGTGAATGGACCATTACTGTTATCATTTATACAAAAAAACTGCTTTTGTCTGCTTACACTATCCACATTTACTATAGACAACTCTCTATACAGGACATTTGGAAACCATTTGTCAGAAATTTATATTTGCTTTTACTGGATCATGATGACAGTTGCATTTGTATTGACTTTTACAGTCAATTCTCAGTGCAATCCCCATAGAACTCAGTCAGTTCTTCTGACACAGCCACAGTATCCACTATGACCTCCAAAAGACCCTGCCTGAAAGGAAATGTAGCTTCACACACCCCCTTCTGCAATTAGACTATTTAAAAAGATGTATCTTTTCTTAGCATTGCAGGCACGCAATGCCTGTATTGAAAATAAAACTAAATGCAGATTAGCTGTTTTGGATTGCGGTCACATACGCCAAAAAAAACCCAGGGGGAACTGATCAGATGCAACTGTGGATTAGTCATGGGTTTTTTGTCCTCCTCCCCCCCATGTGCTTAAACAAGGGATCAATGAATCACATCTCCACACTGAGGGCTCCCTATGGAGTTTGCTATGATGCACATACTGCGAAGGGCGGGGGGGGGGGGACAACAGCATGGAGTCGGGATAGCATGATCAGACCATCCCAACACCATGAGAGCATGTTGGAGCAATCAGACATGGGAAAGTCCATCCGTGGCCCGTCACAACCTGTTTACTACCGGTTTTTCTCTGGTGTCTTTTAAATACACTTCTGTGGTGGAGCAAAATGGGTTGCCAACAGTTGCAGGGTGCTTCCCAGATGCTGTTGTCTGATAGCTTCCTTTAAATCCACCCAGCATTCATGCCTATGTCAGGTCTAATTGTGCTTTAGGAATCGCAGCCTTGGTTGAGATAAATATGTGGATGCACATTCTCATAGGCAATGTGCCTCTGTAGGTAGGCTTGGCATTTGCCTGCCTGTAGCAAGCAAGCAACTATCCTAGGTCCCAGTCCCTTCAGATACTGAGTAGAAAAATAATGACTGGGAAATCGCTGCATTGTGATGCTGTAGGAAGTTCCCATATCTCTTTGTTCTTTGCCACATGGATTGGAGAAATTCCTAAAGCATTACCTAAAAGTCATGAAATATCCTCCCCAAACTACGCCATCCCCAGTTACCACCTTCAAAATCTCCTGTGCTCACAGCCCTGACTGTAGATAATTTAATCTAGGCATCCCAGGTACACAGAAGGGATGAACTCTGAGTAAGTAAGTCACTTTAATGACTCGAACAGAACACTGAGGGATAAATGCCTCTTAATTAAGATTTAATTAAGATTTAGTTTGACTGAACAGGTTCAAAGGTGGTTGCAAGCTGCAATACATGAGTTACAAATGTAATTTATGACCGGGCTGTGACCTCATAGGATAAGCAGATATTGCACTCAAAACAGCAGTGGAGCTAAACATCAAACAACACAGTGACTCTCAAATTGCATGTAAAAAAGTTTGATCACATAAGTATATCAAGCTACTGCTTCTGCACCAAGATTTGTTTATTATTTATTTAAAACATTTATTAGCCACCTTTCTACCTTGTGAAATTCAAGGCAGCTTACAATATAATTAAAACCATATAAAAACAAAAATAAAACTTGAAGACCACAATTTAAAATCTCAATTAGGAAAGCCAATAAATAAAAACTAAATTAGTCAAGTGCAGTCCTAAAATTGTCAGCATCCTTGATATGAAGGACTTCACAAACACAGTGGCCTTGGGCAATAGTCAAAGATCTGGCTTGAGAAACTATTTTAGGCACTTTATCTTTTATTTAGGAAGTCCATTTAGTACACAGACTTTTAGAGACAACAGTAATTTAAACATATGACAAAAATGCCCTAGGTTAAAATTAAAATTAATTTAGACTCATTGGGATCCAATAGACATGGCTGACTTTAAAAAAAAATCTACAGCAATTAGAAAAGTCTGAAAGAAGTTTCACATCTGGACATATTTCTGGCTTGTTTGTGTCTATTTGTCCCTTTAGATAACCAGCAATAGTGTATTATTTGCTCTCATACACCAGTAACAACAGCTCCTGGAGAGAAAATAAAGATCAAAGGTAAGAGACAGTCTCCAGCCTGTTGATACTCATAAAGCACTCAAGCTGCACTTTCTCACTCTCAGGCAGCAGCACAACTCTTGAAGCAATTATGGACTGTAGTCAACAGGGAGCTTGTTTTAATTGCTGCACAAACAATTGAACTGACTGCAAGCATCACAAACATTCTAAAGACAATGACTTAATACAACTTGACAGCAGGTATGTTTTGCAGCAGTACTGCTCAAACAAGATTGTTTGGTTGCTATTGCATGCCAAGTGCACACATACCTGTTTTTAATTTTCATTTCTTTTAAATCTCATCTCAACAGGACTCGTAGTTTTGGTGCTAGTCTCAGACAAGACTACACCTAATTGTTGTGCTGTCCCTCATGATCACAATAGCTTTGCATGTTTTCCATACACAAAAGATTCTTCGTCCCAGACTTCAATGGCTGAATTCAAACAGCTGCACCCCCTTAATGCATGACACACTGTTAAAACAGTGAAGGAAACAAAGACAGTCTCCTGATTGGTATGATCACCCAGTTTTAACAAGAAAGGGGCTCTGGATGTGGCAGGAGGTTGTGGGAGCAATGGTCATAAACAGGCTTCAGGTGAAACCAAACCCTACTTCATTTGAACCTCTTTAACAAAGTATATATTTTCCGATAAGGAAATGCTGCGTATGCAAGTACAACAGATAGGGACTTGTTTCATTTTTCTGAGACTAGTTAATTAGAACATAAGAGAAGCCAATGCTGGATCAGGTCAATGGCCCATCCAGTCCAACACTCTGTCACATAGTGGCCAAAAATACCAGGTGCCATCAGGAGGTCCACCAGTGGAGCCAGGACACTAGAAGCCTTCCCACTGTTGCCCCCCCCCCCCCAGCACCAAGAATACAGAGCATCACTTGCCCCAGACTGAGAGTTCCTATCTATACCTCATGGCTAATAGCCACTGATGGACCTCTGCTTCATATGTTTATCCAATTCCCTCTTGAAGCCGCCCATGCTTGCAGCCGCCACCACCTCCTGTGGCAGTAAATTCCATGTGTTAATCACTCTTTGGGTGAAGAAGTACTTCCTTTGATCTGTTCTAACCCAGCTGCTCAGCAATTTCATGGAGTGCCCACAAGTTCTTTTATTGTGAGAAAGGGAGAAAAGGACTACTTTCTCTACCTGCTCTATCCCATGCATAATCTTGTAAACCTCTATCATGTCACCCCTCAGTCATTGTTTCTCCAAGCTAAAGAGCCCCAAGTACTTTAACCTTTCTTCATAGGGAAAGTGTTCCAATCCTTTTATCATTCTAGTTGCCCTTTTCTGCACTTTTTTCCAATGCTATAATATCCTTTCTGAGGTGTGGTGAACAGAATTGCACACAGTATTCCAAATGAGGTCACACCATCATTCACTCCTGACCACATACCCAGCTCCAGTTCCAAAATTGCTCCAAGCTCATCCCTTATGCTTCAGGTGGGCTGCTACTTATTTTTTGTTTAATGTTTAAAATGCCTGCACAGAAAATTTTCTGAGAACTTGATTGTTTTCTTAAGCTTTCTCCTTTCAAAAATTACAACAACTTTGAATCTTTTGTGATTGGAAGAGAAAGTTGTGACATACAAATGCCAGCTAATCTGTTCTATGCATAGCTCTGCCATGAGCAAGGTGGAAGTAGTTTATGAGTGGCATAAAGGCCAGCCAATCAGTACAGTGTAAATCCAGATTTTTTTCGCCTCCAACATGTTTCCTACAAGTCTGATCCTCAGCAGAAGCCTCTATATGTTTTGTATATATAACATGGGCTTGCAAGAGTGGGCTGACCACTGACTTTTTGTATGCCTGTTTATAAAGTCCTTTTTTATCTGGAGTAGGGTTCATGATAAACCTTAGACTTTCATATAGAAAACTCAACATCAGGGAGAAAGTTTCTAGGTTAGCAGTCTCCATGATACTTAGTTTTCTCTGTGTTTGGAGGAGCATTCAATCATGTGGAATCCCAGCAGTACTCCGAAGATATATGGTATACCAGTTCACTGAGAACAAAGCTAGAGATTGTGTCACAGGAGGTAAGTAACCCAAATAAAGTAACTATTAACCATGCTTTTCAGAGTTACATTTATATATACATCTGCCTCCTTCTAACAGTGGCTTTTGCCAGCCGGTGAAGACTTGCTTGTTTTATCTGGCACACCCCCAGTAAGAGTTATTGCTTTATTGACCCCCTTTCTAATGTTCTTTGTTTGCATGTTTTTAATTGAATTTTATAATCTTAAGTGTATTTTTAGTTGTTGAAATGTTTTGGTGTTTTTTATGCTTGCTGCCTAAAAATGTTTTAAATAAATAAATAATTTAATATAAATCTTGTGGAAGTGGATTAATAGAAGATTGATTTATGACAAATAATCAAAATATGATGCTTCTCTGGTGTTATCACCTATTATTACTGAAATGGGTGTGTAATCCACACAAACACACACACACATACCCAAGGGTGTAGACTTTCCAATTTCCTGGGGCTGGGGCTGGGCCAGAGACATTACAGGCCATTGTCTCCGGGGGAGGTTCAGCATGTCCTGGAAAAGTTGGGGGGGGGGGGCTCCAGCTCCCCAGTCCCCCTGAAGTTGACGCCTATGCAGACCTTTATTGGCATAAGAGGGTGTGTAATCCATCAAGAAGCTGGATTTGGTGTCCAGGACAGGAAATGTAAATGTATTATGCAAAATTCAATATATAATTTGATGAAAACTGATACCCAAATATTTGGTGGATTTATTAAATGCTGAGGAATGCTGAGAGTGAGACAAAGAGTGAACATAAATAATACGTGTGTGCCATGTGTTCTCAAAAGAACAATTTTACTATTCTTGAGGGAGTATGGGGATGGATTAGCAGCAGATTTACTGAGACATTCACTTTCGGAAGACGTGATAATACAAAGGAGTCACAAAATGAAGGGAAGAAAGAAAATTTGTCAGTATGCATGCCAAGTGAACAAACATGTATTTATGAGCAGGAGTGCACATAATAGCTACTCAGCAACATGGTATAAGGAACCATGATGGCCTGTCACATATCACATCCACCACCCCAAAAGAAGATTGGCAATAATCATTGACCAAACAGAGTATTCCATAAGAACTTGAGAAAAACTGCTGGATCAGACCAATGATCCATCTAGTCTAACATCCCATCTCACATACTGGCCAACCACTTACTCTGACAGTCCAAGTCCAACAACAGGGCATAGACCAAGACTTTTCCCTGATGTTATTCAGGAGTTTATTGTCCCTGGACGTGGAGGTTCCCTTTAGACACCATGCCTAGTAGCCATTGATAGACCTATTCTCCAGATCTAAACTGGGGCATTATAATAATGGCTGTTTTATCTTCAATTCCTTTTCTAATAATCCCCAGAACTGGGCTCCCCAGTGCCCGGCAATGCCGGTAGCACCCGGGGGGGCCGCTTTGCCGCTGCGCCAGGGATGAGTGGCAACAGCTGCTCCCATACGTGGCACAGGACTTGCGGGGGTGGGGTTAGCCACTTTATGAGGCGGTGCCCTGCACCCTCTCTGGGCAGTTGCTCTGCGTGCTTGTACAGAGAAGCACACAGAGGGAAGATCTCCTGGGCCTACCTGCTTTTGGCTCCGGGGATTCATGGCGGTGGCGGTCTTTGGCAGTGGCGGCAGCAGCATGGCGGAGAATCGGGCTCGAAGAGAGTAGCTCCAGTGGGCCTGCCTGCTGCTGCTGGGTGTGACCTCTTTGGTGGTGTGGTCGGTGACGGGTGGATTCCGGCTGCGGTTGCGGCCCGCTCGCAGCGGTGGTGGTGGTGGCTCTTGTCAGCTTCTCTGTGGAGGCGTCTAGGGCGCCTTGGCAGCGGCGTTTCTTTGGGGGCCTTGGCCCAAGTGGGCTGTTGATGGCAGCACTCCCCTGCAGTGGCTGTGTGAGGCGGCAGTTTGTTGGCGGCGGCAGCAGCCCGGCAGTGGTGTGGTCAGTGGCTGCAGCAGCGGCCCGGGTCCGGCGGTGGCCTCGTTGTCAGGTTGGCCTGGAGTTTCAGTGAGGGGCATCTGGGTGCTGGCGGCATGCCCCAGGCGGGCCATTGGGTGCTTGGTTGGGTCCACTGCATCTCCAGACAAAGCTGATCAGGCAGTAGGTGATGTGAAGAACCTCTGCCTGAGACCCTGGAAAGCTGTCTGTGATTTTTGGTCATTTGTGGCACTGTATATTGGGGGGGCTGGTTAGGCCCCCCTCCTTCTTCCCTCCTCTTTAGTGGTGGCCATTTTGAGGAGGTTTTGCCGAGCTTTTGCCATCTTAGGCTCAGTGAGGCTACAGCCTTGGCACCCATTTTGGTAAGGTGCTCATTCCTGCTCATTAGTGCTTTCCTCGGGGGCCATATTGGGGAGGTCTGGCTTCTGGCCCACACTGGGGCGGCCATTTTAGGGAGGTCTATTCGCCCATGCGGCAGCCATTTTGTGTGGCTAGAAGGTGGCCATTTTAGAATAGGCTTTTTGTGGCTGTTTGGCATATTTGGACTGGCTCAGGGTTAGGAAGTAGGCGTGGTTTCCTGGATAGATTATAATTTCACCTTTGGGCTTATTCTCCATTTTATTGCATTGGGTCCACTAATATTTACTTGCTATGGCTTGTAGGAAGGGCCAAGGCACAGGAAAAGGTAAGCAGCCTGCTTCTAAAAGGCCTCCTGTGTGGCCTGCGTCAGTGACTCCATATGATGATGAGGAAGACGATGATCCTATTAATGCAGCCATTTTACAATGGCTGGAGGCATTGGAGAAAGAGCAGGGTTTGTTACAGAAGGGAGCTGGGCAAAACAGGGAGTCTAATGTGTCATTTCAAGCCCAAGTTTTAGCGCAACTAGCCTTCATGGAGGACAAATGAGATTCGGATGCTCTAGAGCAAGGCAGAGGGTTGGCGTCTGGACAGCTGGGACAAGGCTTGGGGGACTGGCAGGTGGCACTTCATATGGCACCTTACAAGCAGGGTAGTAAGGTGGCTGACAGGTGGGGGATGGGTCACATTGGCAATTGTCGTGCTCTGCCTTCTTCCCTCCGGGGTCCCCTCCCTTTGCCGTGATGTCCCCTGGCGGCGGGTGGCTCTGAGTGGTGTTGGGGCGAAAAAGGGCTGAGGAAGGGCCTCAGATTGGCAGGGGTAGGGTTTACAGCACCCTCTTCACCCCTCTGCCTCCATCGGTGTTCTGCTCCTGGCGTTTCTCTCTCTCCTGTTGCCATAAACACCTCCCGGCTCATCCTCCCTGGCCCTTCTTCCTGGCCTCCTTTTATTCCCCTCCTCACTCCCCCAGAGCCACCTGGGTGTCCCAGCCAACTCCTCCCTCCTCAGCCCCACCCCCTTTTAGATGCAGAGACGCCATCCCGGCATTTGGGCTGGGCTCCGCCCCACTTCCGGGTCTTCTGGGCTTCACGCCAGAGTCCCACGGAGGAGGCTCCGCTGCCACTGCCGACTTTCCTTGGTCACTGGCCTCCCTGGTGCCAGCGAGGGCCGAGGGCCTATGGGGCTCGGCTGCAGTGCTCCTGGGTGTCTTGCTTGTCCTTTTTTGGTGGCAGTGCCGCCACACGGTGCCCATAGGCGTTCCTGGGCCCGATATGGTCCGAAAGGCATGGCGGCGGAGTTGGTCGCCCGTTGTGGCCGTGGGTCTTCCTGGGGCAGTTCTCGAGGAGCTCCAGCTTCCCAGGCGTCTTGGACTGGGCCGGGTGAGTGTGGGGCCGCTTCAGTGGGGGGGGGGGGGAGAAGGCCCGGTCGTTCCTGACCGGGACAGCCATGGGGCCCTGGTTCTCAGGGTGCAGCTGAATCACATATGGTTCAGCCCAGTTGGCCACACTATGCTCCATTGTGTTCTTCTTTTCCCCAAATGTCTTGGCTGGCATGGGGTCAACCTCAGCCTGGCATTAGTTCTCTATGTCCACGGGGTGCATCGTATGATGGGGTTCCCGCAGGGGCTCTGCCTGCTGGGGATGTTGATTTGCCTTTGGGCGATCATTTGTCCACCAAGGAGAAAATCCTTAAAGGTGAATATGTGGACATTTCTAGTCTTCTTTATCGTGCGATAGAGAAGGATAGGGACAACCTGGACAAACAGGAGTGCTTGAAGCAAGGTGTGGTGGACAGGACTTGGGCGAATTGGTACCCTGGATTCCTTATTTATGCTGCTGTCATAGTACGGCACCAGCCTTGGAGGGCTTTGGCAATGATCCAGTACATGGACATCATTTATAAAGCTTTTACAGACTTCCCGAGCCTGGCTTGATTGCAATATGATGAGTTTAGGATGCGGGCAGCCATGAACCTGTCCATGCGGTGGGACAAAATTAACTCTAATTTGTGGCTGCAAATTATGTTGCCAAATAGGGCGTCTTGGGGTGAGAGGTTGCACAGTGGTCACGCAGTGAAGAGAGCTCATGAGCAGTTGGGTTCAGGTGCGCAGGAGGGGCAGGCGGCTCATTGACGCCCACTCTGCTGGGAATTTACCTCACAGGGAGCCTGTGGCCGTGAGTTCTGCTCATTTCGCCACGAGTGCCCTCTGTGCGCTGGGCCTCACGCCTTCTCCAGCTGCCCTAGGCCGAAGGGCTGTGGGGGTGGAAAAGGGGGCAACCACTCGGTGGGTGGGGGGAACAACAATCCCCCTTATGATAAGGAGACTCAACCCAACTAAACTGGCAGTTTTCAAGCTTGGGTTAAGTTGTTACCCAAGGACTCATGTTCGCACTTACCTCTTGGAGGGATTAAGTTATGTTTGGATACCTTTTCAGGGAGGCAGGGTGCCTTTCTACCTCCTAGTTGGAATCGGTTCAGGGTTTTAGAACCAGTTATTGATTACGTTTTTCTTGCAGGTGCTGTGGGCCATGGGACGAGATGAAGGGTCACAATCTGTGGCCACAGCATTCTTTTCACCTGGAGACAATGTCTGTGCTGATGGAGGGCCTGGCCCTTAGGTGGCAGGCCAGGGCCGACCTTGTGAGGATAAAAGCAAGGCAGCCCAGCGTACGGTTAGACGGTCATGGAGACCTTGTGAGGATAAGAGCAAGGTGGCCCGGCATGCAGTGTAGACGGCCATGGCGACCTTGTGAGGATAAGAGCAAAGTGGCCCAGCGTACGGTGTAGATGGCCATGGTGACCTTGTGAGGATAAGAGCAAGGTAGCCTGGTGTGCAGTGTAGATGGCCATGGTGACCTTGTGAGGATAAGAGCAAGGTGGCCCAGCATATGGTGTAGAAGGCCATGGCGACCTTGTGATGATAAGAGCATGGTGGCCCAGCATGCTAATAGGGTGTCAGCCATGGCAGAAAGTGGGGACCCCAGGTGTTTTGGCCATGCCAGGCACAAGGCCAGCAGTTAGATGGCAGGCCATGGAATCTGGGTTGGGTTTGCTTTGCAGCACCCTGACATGGATTAAGTTTCAAATCTTGCATAGGCCCCATGGGGGGCATTTGGCAAACAGGGGCGATAGGTTAATTTTTAGTGGCTTGCAGTGTGGGATAGGTTGTATGGGGTAGCAAAGGCCAAAGCAGAGGCTTGGCCTTGGCTGTGGCAGGTTTGTGCAAACAAGAAAATGGAACTGGTGAGCGCCTTGTGGCATATCCTGTTTGGGGAACAGGAGGTCATCAGGATCTGCCCTAGGGCTGTGTGGTCCGGGGTGTAGAATGGTGATCACCTCTGGGAACCTCTATGGCTAGGCTCCTCCCTGAAGGTCTGTGCGGTCTCAGGGATAGGCGCTCCTGCAAGGCAACCAGTATGCTGGGCTGCCAGTTACGAGCCAGAATTTGGGCTGGCTCAAGACCGGAGCTAGGTGACCCGCACATATCAAGGGCAAGGAGGTCATGTCAGGGAGTGACGCCTGCCTTGTGCTTGCTTAGTTTTGCCTGTTGCTGCAATGTTCTGTTAAATAGTTAATAAAGTGGCCTTGTTTAATTCCAAACTGTTGTCTGTCTCGTTATTCCGGCTGGGATGGCAATAGAATTTGTCCTTTTCACTGCTGGAGCACACTGGGATTTCATTGAGCTATCCACTATGACCCCAAAGTTTCTTTTCCACTTGATCTCAGCAAATTCAGACTCCATCAGCATACACTTAGAGTTGAGATTTTTTTTGTCCCAATGTGTATCACCTTATACTTATTAACACTGAACTTCATTTGCAACATCGTAGCCCACTCATCTAATTTGTGGAGATCCTCAAGGAGCTCTTCACAATCAGCTTTGGTTTTCACCATGCTGAATTATTTTGAGTCATCTGCAAACCTGGCCACTATACTTCTTACCCCCAGTTCCAGATCATTTATGAACAAATGAAATGGCTCTAATATCGATCCTTGGGGAACCTCACTGCTAACTTCCCTCAACTGTCAGAACTGTCCATTTATTCCTGCTGTCTGCTTCCTATTGTTTAACCAATGTTTCCAACCCAAAAAGCACCCATCCTCTTACCCCATCGCTCCTAAGCTTACTCAAGAGTCTTTGGTGAGGTACCTTGTCAAAAGTCCAAGTATATGATGTCTACTGGTTCACCATTATCTACATGCTTATTCACTTTCTGAAAGAACTCCAAATGGTTGGTGAGGCAGGACTTCCCCTTGAAAAAGCCAGGCTGATTTTCCCTCAGCAGGTTTTGTTCTTCTATGTGTCTATCTTTGATGACACTTTCTATTAATTTGCCTGAGACAGCCATTAGGCTAACAGGCTTGTAATTTTCTGATTCCTTTCTAGACCCTTAAAAAAATGGTGTAACATTTGGTGCTCCCCAGTTTTCTGGTACAGTGACTGATTTAGTGACAAGTTACATATACTGGTTAGTATATCAGCAATCTCACATTTTAGTTCCCTAAGAACCTTCAGGTGCTTGCTGTTAGGACCTGGAGACTTACTTGGTTTTAATTTCCCCAGTAGATCTAAACAGGGATGTCAAATTTGTTATGAGGACCAGATCTGACATAAATGGTACTTGTTGGGCCAGGCTGTAAATAGGGTTGCCAACCTCCAGGTGAGACCTGGGCATCTTCTGGAACTACAACTGACCCCAGATGACAAAGTTCAGCTCCCCTGGAGAATGGCTGCTTTGGAGGATGGGGTGCATGACATCCCCCCCGCTCCCCTAATTGTGCCATCCCCAGGCCCCGCACCCCGAATCTCCTGGTATTTCCCAACCCGGAGTTGGCAAATAGGGGAGCTTTCACACATGCTAAATAATGCAGTTTCAATCCTCTTCAGCTACCATCTGCAAGTGGATTTTGCCATTTCACACAGTAAAATCCAGTTGCAAAGTATATTGAAAATGCATTACTTAGTATGGGTAAAAGCACCATTATAGAAGTGGGGTCCTACAAAACTTGCGGGGGGGGGGGATCCCATATCCTCCCCCATCACTGAACCTTCCCCAGCCTAACCACTTACCCTGAAGCCTGTCAGCAGCAGTGTCTTAGCTTGTGCAGAGAAAGCTACTTTTCTTTCCCCAGCCTTCTCTCATGGTCCATACTCTGAGCCTAAAACCCAAGGGAAAACATGAAATGGCTGGGCACTGTAAGCTTCCCTTCCCTTCCAGGTCTACTCAGAGTTGGAAGTGGTTGTCCAGGATCTCAGGCTAAAGTCTTTCTCATAATAAGCTACAGCCTGGTTCTTTTAACTGGAGGTGCCAGGCATAACCCTGCATGCCAAGCAGAGGCTCTTCAACTGAGCTATGACCTGGTTAGCCCAGGCAAAAACCTAATGCTAACTAAACACTGCCCCCAAGAAAAATGGAGGAACAGGGATTATTGATAACCCAGAACCCTAGCAAACCTAGGTGGCTCCTGCGTCAGACTCAATAAACACAAAAGATTCCATCAAGATGCATAACAATGTTTGCAACCAACCAACCAACCCCCACATCAGACTTAAAGAAATGCCTCCAGGAGACTGGTAGTGCTTTGAGTGCAATCAATACAAAGGAAAACTACCCCAAAGTACAGCAATATTAATGACCAAACTCTCCCCCCCCCCCCCGCAGACTTAAAGAAACAGCTCCAGGAGACTCTGCTAGTGCCTCAAGCGCAATCAATACAAAAGAAAGCTACCCTAAAGTACAGCAATGTTAACAACCAACATCCCCCCCCCAAGCAGACTTAAAGAAACAACTCCAGGAGACTCAAGTTGTTGATGCCTAAAGTGCAATCAATTCAAAAGAAAAGTACCCCGAAGTACAGCAATGGCTGAGGACAGATTGGGGATCTGGAGCGCAGTGCGAGCGGGCGAAAAAGCCCCAGGGCCAACCCTTCCCATGGCTGCCCGTTCGCACTGGCTCCAGTGCTGCGGGACCTTACCTGGAAGGAGGTGGACCAGCGTATCCACTCTTTGGCAGCCGGCCCCTGGAGCCTCCACTGGGGCGGTGAGTGGCACGCGGCTGTTCCGGTAAGGCACAGCTGGAACAGCCGGTTCCCACTTCCGGCGCCACTTTCTGACGTGTCCACACTGCCAGGAAGCAGCAGGGATGCATGCCCAGATGGCCGGAGACCAGATCCAAGGGGTCTCTGGCTGCAGCACGTGGATAGCGCCTCACCGACGAATAAGTGCGGCCTGCCGACAGGGGACAGCTGCAGCAGTCTGGATGTCCTCTCTGCCTCCACTTCTAAAGCGGAGGCAGAGTGGGCCACATATCCAGTCTGTCCTCAGCCAATGTTAATGACAAAGCTCCCTACCCTTTACACAGCAGATTTAAGGGAATAAACAGCTGTACTCGATCCACGTGGCTGGGAACTGGGAAGCAGCCCTGCCCTCTGCTCCCTGCACTAAGCGGCAGCTCAGAAGGTTGAGGATGGGGAGGGGAGGGGATAGGGGGAGAGCCACGGGCTGCATTAAAGCCCCGAGTGGGCTGCTTCTGGCCCACAGGCTGCATGTTTGACACCCCTGGTCTATAACTTCATGTCTCATCACCTTAATTTGACTCAATTCTTCAGACTCTGTTCCTGCAAATAGTAGCCCACACTTTCCACAGTGGACACCGATGCAAATAATTCATTAAGTTTCTCTGCCCTCTCCCAATCTTCTATGAGAGATCTTTTTATTGTTGGATTCCAAGTAATCCAGAAGTAATCCAAAGTAATCCAGAAGTATGTTCCATATTATACTGCCAATATATAGATTATGGGCTTATATTTTAAGCAGTTCTGCAAAAATGGAAATGTATAGTTGATTTTCACCCCCCCCCCCTTAATAGACCCCTCTCCACACTAGAGCAATGGAAAACAAATGTTTACATGATAATCATTCTTGTTCTTGTGTTCTTGTTTTTGTTGATTTTTTAAAAGTCAGCTCACATCTATAGGGTTGTGGGACAGTTTTATGGCAAGCAACTTTTGGAATGGAGCATAAGAGTCTTATTTGGTAAGTGCTGGCCCATTTACTGCTTGTGTGAGGCATCCAGTGTTCCACTGGAGTTTGAGCAGCTATCAAAGCTAGTTTTGGTGTCACTCTTCAGGCTCTCTGCAAGCTGTCCTTCCCACCCTCAGTTGGAAATAATGTTTGGTGTTATATACTCCCCACAAACAAAAAACAAAATCTTGCTTCAGAAACACACACCATTTAATTACAGTTATTATATGTGTTTCCGACCATCTTTTGATATATTCTTTCAAATGTTTTGAGTGAAACCAGTTCTTCTCATAAATAGAAAACAATCTTACATTGTAAATTAGCACTGTGACATCACCCTTTTTTTAAAAAAAAATCCCAACCTCCCACTTTTCTGGAGCTTTTTAAAAATTGTACCGTTTCTTTTTTCTTTTTTCCCCTTTCCCACTACCACAGGGGAACAAAAAAACACAATAGACAGACAGACTGACTGACTGACAGACAGACTGACCGCATTTGGCATCTAAAAATAATTTCCCCTAAATTCTTGGCCAACTGTCTTCAGTGTGTGCCTTGCCCCAAGACACTTGATTTTTAAGGTTCCTTTCCCCCCTCTCTAAATTCTTCATTTGCTTCTCGAGAAGGCACACTGAGTCTTGTGGACATTTAGAATATACAACTGACTTTAGAATTTTCAACTCTCTTGTGTTAGGGTATGCAAATGCATGATGCAGTCTTTTAAAAAAAAATGGAGAAAAGTATTTATTTATTATCAAGTTTATACCCTGCCCTCATATATCTCATTCATAGGTCCGCCTAATCATATACAAGGTATTCATTAGGGATAGGCATGAACTAGTTTACAAGCCAAAATTCAGCATGAACTTGGCCCAGTTCAGAGCTGTTGAACTAATGTTCAGAAAAGACACCTTCCCCAAACATTTATCAAACTTTCGTCCAGTTCGGTTTGGCTTTTGGGGCCATTTAAACCTAACAGTTGAGCAGTGCATGTCTGCAGATGAGATGTTAGGTTTAAATAGCTGTAAGCCATTTCACTGGTCAGTTTCACTCCCCCCTCCAAGCGGGGAAAGCAAAACAGACTGGTAAAATGGCTGCCAGCCATTTCAGCCTACCAGCGGATGGGAGCACCTGCCCATTAGCTGTTAGGTTTAAATGACTGTGAGCCATTAAACCCATCAGTTTCACTCCCCCCTGCATCAAAGTGGGGGAGAAGCAAAATAGATGGGTAAAATGGCTGCCAGCCATTTAACCCTTCCCAAGTGATCCCTCCTTTCTCCTGGCCACAGCTTACCATGGCCAGGAGAAAGGGGGATCTGAACTGGCCAATTCGGTTTGGGGCATTTTTGGCTTGGTTTGGTTCAGGGTTTGGTTTGAGGGCTGTCCTGAAGCTAAAAACATATTTTATTGGGAATTAGGTTGCTTGGCAAAGCAATGCTGCTTAAAATAATTACAAAGGTACTACCTGCAATTTAAAAACTATATGGTATGGAAAATGATATGGAGAGTCAAAGTACAGTCTACGGATTGGATCATTCTAATAGTTGACATGGACCAGGATGACAGATACAACTATGTTTAGCTGAAAGAAAATGAGCAACATTATTATATGAGAATGCTTTTAATTACTTAGTGTTTGGAGGGGCTAGTAGTAAGTTAGCATGAGTAGAATCATTTGCAGCCCTTAATGATAATAGAATATTTTGGTGCATTCAGCTAGATGCCAAAGTTCCAAGCTGTGTACATTCAATACACCTTTTTCAGGCACATATGTATTTTGGGCCCTTTCAGATTTACATTAAAAAGTGCTGTTTTGCATAGGTGTCAACTTCAGGGGGGCTGGGGAGCTGGAGCCCACCCCAACTTTTCCAGGATGTGCTGAGCATCCCCTGGAGACCATGGCCTGTAATTTCTCTGGCCCAGCCCCAGCCCCCCCTGGAAATTGGAAAGTCTACGCCCTTGCTGTTTTGCCTCCTCTAATTTGCCAATTTGGGGGTTGAGGGTGGTGCTGGTGATGTCCAATTAGGCCCTAACTGTGTAGGCTAGGAGAGTGAGGAATTTAAAGAAAGGAGACTTTTAAGAGAAAAGGAATGACAAGGCCAAGTCTCACGAAAACAGAGGAGTTTACCTGTCCTTAGTCAGCTGAGCAGGGTATGATACATTGCTTGTCTTGATGATCCAGAAGTTGAGAGTAGGGGAGTTAGGCAGATCTTCCAAAGGTCCCAAGAAAATATTGATAAGGTAAAGTGGTGGAGGGCCACTCCTGGGTGGCAAGGAAACATCCTGGAGTTCCAAAGAAAGAAAATTGGAGTTGGCAGCCTCTGTACAAGCAGAGGGAAGAAACCACCACTACACTTCAGCTGGAGAAACAGCAACAGCTATAGGAGCCAATACTAAGGAAAACCAAAGAAATGATTGTAAATATGGGTGGGTCCACGATAAGTAGCTATGGATTCCCTGGCTCCGACTGAATTAAAGGGGAGGTCTTCTGAGGAGGGCTACAAAAGGTGTTTGCATCCATGTAGGGAAATATTCTGGGTGGACAAATGAGTCTGGGTGGACAAATGAGTCTGGGTAGACAAATGAGAGGCTTCACCCATGATGAAAGCAAACTGATAGAAAATATTCAGGAAAGGTCAATAAGACTTATCAAGCCTACCTGGTGGCTTGACAATAATCTGATTTTGCAATGAGGAATCCAGTCCTCTATCCCACACTGCATATACTGCTTTGAACATGAGGATTTCCTGCCAACAACATGTGTCCTATCAACAGCACTCCATATGCAAACAGCTGCACCTGCAAGCTGGCTGCAGGCACTGAATACACACATAGAGAGAGCAATAATCTGATTTTGCAATGAGGATTTTGCAAATGGATCAATCCCAAATAATTCTTAAGTTTGGTGGTTTGCAGAAGGTCTATGTGGCTTTTTTATTGTTAGGGTTCCAGAGACTTCCATGAGACTGATTTTGCAATGATCTGATTTTGCAATGAGGATTTTGCAATTTTGCATTTGCTGATAAAATTGATATACTGAGGTGGGAGCCCACTTTTGCAAGCTCTTGCAGCAACAAGTAGACACGTGGATGTCCCATCAGTGAATCAGTCTCCTGCCCAATGTCTTGACCTCTTGTTAGCATAGCCAAGCTAAGGAGAGCCCTAAATTCACCTTCTCTAGAGCAAGGCATTGCTAATACCTAAAATGGCTGCCTTGGTTAATTTAGCCAAAATGGAGTTGTGGTAGACTGTACACATCTAGGAAGGGGGTCCTTTGTAATACTTTCCTCCATTAATATCAATTTGCTCTTCAACAATGATGAATGCTGTGCTGTTTACAGGATTAATTTGATGGAGCTTTTCACTTTTATTGAAGCATATTCAACTCTATGAAGAAGGACTTTCCTTAACTCTTAGAATTCCAAATGTACTTGCTTAAATTAGAATACTGAAAGCCTACTGAAGCAAAGACAATTATAGAGAATTTTTACATCTTTAAGTTATTGTATCTATGACAGCAGAGAAAATTAAAACTAAAATATTTATATCTGCTAACACTATACATCCCAGATTGCTTTGAATTGATTTGATATATGCCACACATTGTGATGCAAAACAAATAAATATATAAAAGGTAATGTACTTTGTATACCAATGATTACTATAATACTGGATTTAACTTTAAGCTAGGCAGGTTCACCTTATCCTAAAAATGCACTGAAATGTGGGTCAATGGGATTTAGATAGGACTCAGGATACATCCAGAAGCTGCCTCACAATAGCACAATTGCCTGCCCACAACATCATTGTTTTATTGAGCTACCACAATAACCTTTGATGACTGGATAATGAAAGTACAGTAAAATATCTCCCTTAATTGGAAAAACCATGGAACTTTATGGGAACTTCATTCAAACCCAGCCTTCAAGTATCCTGATGCTTTTTAATACATATTTATTTATTTTTACTTTATCCATCCATCCATCCATTCATAACTCACCTTTTTTTCCCTAATGGGGACCCAAAGCAGCTTATATCATTCTCCTCTCCTCCATTTTATCCTCATAACTATACTGTGAGGTAGGTCAGGCTGAGAGGGTGTGACTGGTCCAAGATCACCCAGCATGCTTCCACTGCACAAGTGGGGATTCAAACCTGGGTATCCCAGATACTAGTCCAACACTCTTAACTAGTATACCACACTGGCTCTCATATGCTATCAGCACAAGAAAATGAGACTGCTATCAATAATATTTTCTCCATTATCTTGCAGTACCTACCTAGTAATCATTTACTACATAGTGAGTAGAATCTCAGGTTGTTTTCTGCCACTGAAGGGCAGGGCAATGTTTACTGAATATTCTTTTTTACCACAAATGCTATTTCAGAGGCTTCCCAAGGAACTTAAGAGAACAATTCTAAGCAGGACTACTCTGAACCCTTCTTTGGTCTGTTCAATGGGGCTTATTCCCAAAAAAGTATCCGTATGATTGTGTTGCTATAGGGCAACAACAAAAGCAGAGAATCAGAGAAAAACTCCCCCCCTCCTTCTGCTGGCAGAGGTGCCTCATACCAAAACCACCCTCAAATCCCACCCCCAATTTTCAGTGTTTCCTTCTGATTTGTTTAAATTACAGTATAAGATAGAAGCTTTACCGTATTTTGCCATTATGTAGTAGCAGATTGCATCCCTCCCCTACTTAGGGGAGAACTTTGAGAAGAACCACCAAATAAATTTCATATAAGCACATGGGAGAAATGACACTCCCTGCTGTTTCAAAGCAGAGATAGTCAAGGCAGATGTTTGGAAAAGCAATTTCCAAACTAGTGGATCCTGCAATATCAAAGGCTTGACTACCAGATGCTTTATAATAGGAATGCAGGATTCCCAAACAAAGGGTGCCTGGATGCAGTTAGCTACAGGGAGAGAGAGGGGGAGGGAGGGAGGGAGGAAGGAATGAGAGAAGCCCTTTTGAGATGGCCTTTCTATTCCATTTCAGGAACTGGTTACTAATGGATTTTTTCTGTCCTTTCAGACAGACCTGTTTCAGTAACTGGCTGCTAATGGAATTGATTTACCCTTTCATACAATCTTGGTTGTGTTCCATTCATGAAGCGTGCCTGAGCTGTTGCTGACAAAAACTGCCTTTCTTCCATTTTCAAACCCTCCTTCCACTTCTGAGTTGCTGTGGGGTGCTGTGTGAAATGCCCCATAGTGCCCTGCAATGCTGCATTGATTATTGGGTGGGTGATAGAGCAAAGATGGGTTTCTTGCATAAATAGTACAGCTGGGCAAATCTTTTTTATATATTGTGCAACCTTCTTTTTCTTAACCACATTGTTCATTCCCCTGATGTTGATCGAGCAAAATTTAAGTGATGACATTTCCTCTCACCTTTTCACCCCACACATGCACAATCTTCCTCTATCATTTTTGAAGGTTCTAATGTGAGTGCTAAAATGGTAAACAAATATAACAAGTCAGTGTAATAGTGGCAGCATAGAGATGACTTAACTCTCAGGCTCATTTGCAATTCTCCCTCCCCAAGTCCCCGATTGCAGCTCAGCTACATCCAGCATCTAGACTATCTGAAAGAACATGTCTTGGCAACACAGAAAGGGCAGAATAAATAAATTATTTGCATCACTGAGGTGCAATCAGGAGGAGGGAGGGCAGTCTGCTTTGCACTACTTCCTAGAAGCTGCAGAGAGCTGGTTTGCTGATTGGAAAGCATGTGTGGAGGAAGAGTGATAGAGAGGGGCTCCTCTTTTCAGAACTCATGAAGGGAACCTTTTGCTTTCTGATGATTCAGCTGGCATGCAAAGGGCTTTTGCTTTTGGTACCATTTGAAAATGGAGCACAGGAGGAGAAAGAGATCCCTTTACATAGACAGGAGTGGGGGCTTGGGGAGGGAGAATTGCAAATGAGCCTGTGAGTTAAGGCATATCTATGGTGCCATTATTACACTGACTTGCTATATTTGTTTAGTGTTTCAGCGCCCACATTAGAAGCTTCAACAAAAATGGCCAAGGAAGATCACACTAGAGCTAGATGAAAAGGGGAGGGGAAAGAAAGCAGCACTGTTTGAAATGGCCAAATCACTTCAGGGATGGCTCCTTAACTGAAGGAAATTTGCTGTGTGAAAGCCCCATCCCTATATTGCTTTACTCAGAACTGCGCCGATGATGGATACTATCCCGAATAGAATGGTAATATGAAAAGGGAGGGGGGAGAGAGAAAGATTTGCAAACATCTATTGCTTTCAAGTCATGTCCTGCCATTTTATTGATTTGTGGACTGGGAAAAACAAAAATTATTCCTTGGCTTTCAAAGCAGAGCAACTTCACTGCAGTAAAACTAATCCACAGAGATGTGCTTCAGAAATATAATGTGTATTTAGCCCTTGCCATCTGTGGCAAACTTGTCCCATATTGTACCTGATATGAGCATCAGTCTTTAATAAGCACATGTAGTATAAGTAAATGGGATTATTTATGTATGGATGTTTGACTCTAACAGTGCAGTCCTAAACAGAGTTACACTATACTAAGTCTATTGCAGTCAATGGGTTTAGAAGGATATAACTCTGCTTATAACTGCACTGAAAATTGTCTAAGATTCTGAGATTGGCTCTTTACTCTCAAAAGACTTGCTTCACCTAGGGTTGCCAGCCTCCTGGTCTCCTGGAATTACAACTGATCTCCAAACAACAGAGATCAATTCCCCAGAAAAAATGGCTGCTCTTGAGGGTAGACTCTAGGGCATTATACTCTGCTGAGGTTCCTTCCCTACCCACAGATCTCCCGGTATTTCCCAAATAGGAGTTAGCAACCCTACTTATCATCCTACCTCCCCAAAACATGAAGGCAGCAATGGTATTTTGGGGGAGGGGAATCCTTTATTTGACAGTGTGTTTGCCCCATTTTGTAGACAAGCAACTTCTCTTGGTAGTACAAAGAGGCAAGCATGCTGGGTCATGAAACTAATTATGTTTTGTGATGGTGAAAACTCTCACTTTCTGAGCTCGGGAAGCTGCTGTATGATAGATGATAGATGAATGTTCAAAAGGCATTGCACCACACTTTTTCATATCTTTTTCAGCATATGTATTCTGACTACTTCTAAATTATTCATTTTCTTTAAGCAATCAATATTAATAATGTGATTTGCTCCTTGGCATTTTTAGTCACACTTCTGTTTAACTGACTGTAAATAAAGGTCACTAGGAGGCTTCCTGCTGCTGTTCTGAAGGTCCTTGCCTAATTAATTCCCTGCGCTTCTTTTCCTTATGACTCTGATTAGCTGTTGCAATCAAGCTCTGCAATTAGCAGGCTCCCCACTCTGAGATTTGCTCATTGCAGTTCTGCATAAGAACATACATTTCTTCCCAAATCAAGCCTCACTCCAAAAACTGGCATATATTTATTTTATGTCTCATGGCATACAGAGCTGACTACATTACGGGCAAAATGTAATTTCTATTTTTTTCATAGCAGTATCTATGGCCTTATTCATATATAACCTTTGTAATCATATTCCTCCAGAAATTCTAGGAAAAGCAGCCTCTGAAATGTTAGGGTCAGGCAGAGTTTCTGTGGAGGAAGGACCTAGTTTTAGAAATGGTTATTTCAAGCCCATGGGGCACTATGGGCTGAGCTGCCTGCCACTCAGCTGTTTTTTGTGCTTTCTTGTGCAGTCTCTTTAAAAAGGGGTTTGCTCAGCTATTTTTCACTCTTTAAAGGGATTGCACAAGGTTAAAGGGACTGCACAAGAAAACCCAAAACAGCTGACTGGTGGGGAGCAAGGGAAAGAAAGCAGGTGTTTAAAGGGACTGCACAAGCATGCACAAAAAACAGCTCAGTTGTTTTTCACACCTTCATTCATGAACCATGAAGCAACACGAACCACATTTTTCTGGTTCATATCCATCCCTACCTATGACTCCTCTCTGCTAAGTAAAGAACCTTTCTCAGGCTTTCTCCTGGGCAAAATTCATCAGTTAATATAAGGGCCTTATCACAGTCAGTTTTTAAAATGCTGCTATTAAATAGTTTAACAAACAGCAGATTAGCCGACCAAACTTTTACAATGATTAAATTTTAACTATCTGGGAATAGTCTCAAATTAAAGTTGATGCTGTTGCTATATTCCAAGATTATTACCCCTCACTATTGCAGGCTACCCAGCAATGACTCACCTGACAGGGCAGGACATACCCTTGAGCCCAGCAGCAGGACTCCCCTGAGTGTAGCAGTGCAGGATCAGGGATGGGATAATGCAGCCAGGGTAGCTCCCCAGGGAGTCTAAGAAGGCACGGAGGTATCAGCTGCGTCTAGAGTCTCTGGACAAGGGAACAATAGCTAGTTGGTCCAGGTTGCTTAAGGCAGGGCTTGGCTATGGAGAGAACAGGGACTGGCTAAAGAGCAGGGAACAGTGGAGAGCAGGATAGAGCTGGGTCTATAGAAAGGGAGGAAGGGGGAAAGGTGGAGGCTGGAGAGGGTACAGAAGCAGAGGCAAAAAGGGGAAGCCAAGCCAGTCAGGGGGGTTGAAGTAAAGGTGACTCAGTATGCCTGGACATTGGGTGTGAGTGTGTGTGTGTGCTAAATTGCTCTTTTTACTAGAAACGGATGTGTGTATGTGTTATCTTCTTAATGAGTAAGATACTTCTCTTTGTCTAAACTGTGAGTTTCTCTTTGATTCCCCCTTCTCTTCTGATGTGCTTTGTGTTCTTTGCCACTCTCTCCTCCTGGACCAGCTAGGAGCAGGTCTGTAGAGTCATACCATCCTAGTGCACACATGTGCTGCCAGACCAACTGGCCATTTGTAATAGCAAATAATATGCTTTAAATTAGGCTTCTCTCTTCTTTCCACTGCAACACAGAAATGAATTGAATCCATCTCAATAAAAGTAAGTTTTACTTTTGTGCAATATACTTGCGTAGAATCTATTTACTGAACATAATCCAAACACTGGATTATTCCCTGGGTTACAACCTATTTTAGGTTTTTTATTCTGCCACTCCTTTTTCCTAATCAGCACTGTACTTCCTGGTCATTTTCTACAGTCCAGTCTGAGAGTATATGAGACCCTGAGTGAACCATAGACTCACACTGTATGGCTCCAACTTCTCATGCCATACCAATCCTTTGGGGGTAGAAAAATAACTCAAAATTGTTTGACAAAGAAAAATGATCTTCTTGCAATCTGAGTTCTTGGAAAGAGTGTTGATTCCTAATATAAGCAAATGTGAACGGCAACAGAATTGCTCTGTTTGTACCATCACTTCGATATCGTCTGGGTATTTGCACTATTTTCATTGTTTTCAGTGTTATTTTCTACTACGCTAATGAGCCCTGTGCAAAAAGGTACCACTCTCTGTTCCATCACTTTAAAAGCTATTTTCAGTTTTACTTAACTCTGTAATAACATATTACAGGCCTCAAAATCTTTACTGCCAGCACCTAACCTACTCTTGTTCTGACAGCAGCAAGCCAAAGCACGCTTGCCCTGAACAAGCAGATTTCCCTTTCCTTTTCTGTTCCAGCAAGTGTATTCATTTAATCTCACAGGGGATCTGACAGCTTTTCCTAGCTCTTAAAGCAATTCTTTAGCTCTCACTGAAAAGTGCTCTAAGCCAAAGGAAAGAATGCTGACTGGTGCTTACACGCAGAGACCTGCCATCGGCTACATGAGCTCCAAGGGAAATTATCTATTTTCCAAAGTCTATTGCTCAGCATAAGAACATCTTCCTAATGAATTGTAAAGGATAATAAACACTGCACTGCAATAGATTAAACTGGTAGCAACCATCAAATATTGGCTAATTATTTTTAATCTGATTATAAAGTTCAGTGTAATACACTGATTCACTTATCACCATTTCTTCTCATCAATAGCATTATCACAAAACTACAATTCTCCAACTCCAATGGAGAAAGTCAGGTTTATTTGCTCTGCAGATGTATCCTTCAAATCATGAGTAAACGGCATCCCACAGCTGGTAAATGGCACTCAAAAAGGCTTCCCTGGAAGCACTACTAGTGTATTTTAGTTGATAGAATGTCACAGTAGGATTTGGGAGATCCAGGTTCAAATCCCTTCTCTGCCATGGAAGCTCACTGGATACCTTGGGCCAGTCACACACTGTTAGCCTAATCTACCATACAAGGTTAATGTGAGGATAAAATGGAGGGGAGAAAATGTTGTAAGGCACTTAGGGTCCCCATTTTGGGGGGGGGGGGGTAACATGAAGTAAGTAAGTAAATAAATAGATACTAAAGGGTACCCACTTCCACCTTGATACCCTTTCACTTTCTGTTGCCCCTTCTATATTCTGAAAGGTGGAATGGCCAGTTTTTACATGCCTTTCCCCAGTATTCACACATAAATATTCCTATTCCAGGTGGGCCCATAGCCATGGAGGGCATTTGGGGGCAATGCCCCCTACAGATGAGTGCTGCCCACTCAATATTTTTTTTTAAATAAATAAATAAATAAATGTAAGATGCATGTGGGTGTTCCAAAATGACCCCAGGCACAGTCAGGGAAGCTTCAGTCTCATTTTTTTAAAAAAATTTCCAGGCTGAAAAATACATAGGTTTTTTAAAATGCAATAAAATAAATTTGCAAAAAATAAAATAACACTGCAAAATAGAGAGTCGGAGATTCCCCCTAATCAAGAGGACTAGAGGAGGACTAGAGGTCGCAGTGGAGCCAGAGCTGCTTCTTTTGATGCTGCAAGAGGAGCAGCAGGTGCAGCCAGGGTGTCCCCAAGATTTCCACATGGCCCACCAAACAAAATTTTCTGGCTACGCCCCTGATTCTAGGGATTAGGAAGTTTTATACCTGAAATATTTATTATCATAGAAGCTATTAATTAGAATGTAAGCTGTGTAGGCACCAGGGGTAAATTAGTTCTTTAACCTACGGGGAAAGTGCCTGGTAGGTTGCTGACTTGCAGGGTCCTGGGCAGCCGGGATGTACCCAAGCTGAGTCCCAGCAGCATGGCAGTACTTGAGAGGCTGCCTTGACTTGGAGCTGACCATGAAGATGATGAGAGGAATAGGTTTGCCTGTCACATTCAGTGGCAGCACTCCAGCAATACAGGAGAAGATGATGTGTGAACTTACACACACATTGTTACTTTCGCTGGTGGCTGGGTCCATGTAATGTATTTAATGGTGACTGCCACATGGTCACCACAGCGCACATAGTCGGGCAAGCTGATGGAGCTTCAATCTGGCAGACAATAGCCCGATCGGATTATAATGTAGACCAATTGTGCACTTAGGATCTGACGGGGGTCCTATCGGAAACAACCGTGGGAAAGTGAACCTATCTGCTTCATCGGGCGAGGCCAGGGGCATGGCTAAAGTGGAAATATAAGCGGGCCCCCTGACCTCCATCCAGCATGTTCAAGCTGACCCTTAAATAAACTTAAGAGCTGGTTTCACTTGAAGTGTCTCCAACTCCAGTACTGGCGATGATGGGATCCAAATGAGTGATTCTCCAGCTGATTCCAGTACCACTCCAGCCACTGATCCAGACATTCCCAGCGATGCCAGGCTCCCAGCGTCTCACCACCCCATTGGCTGCACCCAGGGGTCATTTCATAGGAAAAGAGGTGCAGGAGCTCATTAGCATAACTCATTAGCATAACTTATTTGCATATGCTACACCACCTGACATCACCGGAAGTATGTCAGAAGGCAAAAAAGGGGAGGGAGGGAGAAAGAGAGAGAGAGAGAGAGAGAGAGAGAGAGAGAGAGAGAGAGAAAAGAAAAGAAAAGAAAAGAAAAGAAAAGAAAGAAAGAAAGAAAGAAAGAAAGAAAGAAAGAAAGAGCTGGCAGAGAGGCGACAGCTACTAATCCAAGCCTCAGAAATACCACTATTCTGGGAGGATAGCTTCAGTGGTGGCTGAAGCCTTCAGAAGGCTGGTCGGAGGAACAAAGACCTTTCCAGGGGGCGGGGTCATTTTGCTGCAGCCATGAAACAAGCAGGCATTCCCCTGGGGGAATTCTCCTGGAGCTGAGCTCCCCCGAGCTCCTGGTCAAAATGACCACTGGCTGCACCGATCCCCAGCAGTGCACCAAGCAACGATCTGCCTGTTCCCAGTAATGCATCGAGCTCTGAACTGCCAGCTCATGGCAATGCATTGAGCACCAATCTGCCTGTTCCCAGCAATGCATCGAGCGCTGATCTGCCAGCTCCTGGCAATGCAAGGTTTCAGTGCCACACTGCATTGCCATCAGCTGTGTCAGACACTGCTCACCACACCACTGCACAACCGCCAGCTCCCAGCAATGCAAGGTTCCAGCACCATCATCTGCTGCCATTGGATGACCACTCATCTGCACCACCACAAATCATGGCCACCACTGCACCAGGGCACATTCGACCCTACCCTACTCAAGCTCTGGGAAGCCTAGGCCAACCAGCTCAGGTATTTCTATGAAGTACAGGAGGTCACAGATGCTGGCAAGAAGAAGGCATGGCTTCTGAGCACATGTGGGGTTGATACCCTGCGCTTGGTTCGTAGCCTCGTCTCACCCCACACCTTAGCGGACACCTTATACAATGACATCATCAGGGCGCTGAACAGTTACTTCACACCCAAAACATCCATGTTGGCCAGGCGCATGGATTTCTGCAGCCACTCACAGAAGCCAGGTGAGATTGTGGTTGCATTCATGGCCAACCTTCGCAGACGGGTGGTGGGCTGTGAATTCGTGTCAGTCGAGGACAACCTCCTGACAAGTTTCGTGTGGGGAATCCGCGAGCCAAAGCTATGACAGAAGTTGGTCACCCTCACTGACGTGACATTAGAGAAGGCCTTCCAGATGGCCTGCGCCTTCGGGACAGTGCAAAAGGACCATCATGGCCCCTCATCAGCCGCCCACCACACCACTGCATCCTCCAGCTCCAAGGCCTCAGACAAGGATGATGTTTTGCAGCTATGCCGCTGCCTGCACCAGAGTTCTTCCAGAGCCACAGCCAAGGGGAGCACCACAGCCAGTTCCAGGTCAATGACATTGTCCACCCTGGCACCATGCCACAGTATGACAGCCACATGCGCCAGCTGCAGAGACCCGCACGACCACCGGACTTGCCGTTTCTGGGATGCAGAGTGCTGGTCATGAGGCAAAAACCCAGGCTTGCCACTCTCAGGCCTCCCGATGCACACAAGCCACCCACTCCTAATCCGCGGACCTGCACTCCATGACGTCGCCCCACCACCAGGTAATGAGCTTGCCCAGGGATGCCCCAAATAAGATTTTTGTACCAGTCTCCATAGAGGGGTCCCCCTGCCACATGGAACTTGACATGGGGTCCACCTACTCCATTATCTTGGCAGACACCCTTCACAAACTCTGCTCACGGGGGGGGGGGGCAGCTGCAGAAACCCACAGGACTGCGATTGAGGGATTTTTTTTAAAAAAACACCATTGCCATCAAGGGGCTGGGCAAATTCAGGGTTCAATTCAAGAACATTGATGGACTCTTGGACCTCCTGGTGGTGGAGGAAAAGCTTTCCAGCTTGTTGGAACTATCATGGTTCGGACCCTTGGGACTAGGAGTCACAGGGGTGAACCAGGTTCGAGGCACAAACTTCCAGGTAGTCTGTGATGAGTTCCCTGCCATGTTCAACGGCACGCTGGGCTCTTACACAGCCCCCCCCCCATGTCACTGGACCTTGACCCAGCAATCCGGCCAATCTGCCTGGCAGCCAGGCAGCCCCCGCTGGCAGTCCATCCTAAAATTGATAAGGCGTTTGACTGGCTAGTTGCCCAGGGGGTGTAAGAGCCAGTCTCTCACGCAAGGTGGGAAACCCCTATAGTGACCCCAATGAAGCAAAATGGGGACATTCGTATCTGTGCAGATTACAAGTGAACACTGAACAAGGCGCTACAGCAGGGGTGGCCAACCTGTGGCTTGGGAGCCGCATGTGGCTCTTTCACACATATTATGTGGCTCCTGGCAGGGAAGCTGGGGAAGCTAAATATCATTAGCAAATAAATATAATTATCAATATTGGCTTTTATCCCTTTTGTTATTATTTTTTTACAGTCTCGTTTAATGTTAATATAAAGCAAATTTGCATATTTTCCAAAAAAACATGTAATATTTGTTCATGTCTTGTGGCTCTCAAACATCTGATGTTTATTTTGTGTGGCTCTTAACATTGAGCAAGTTTGGCCACCCCTGCGCTACAGGACCATGCTTACCCAGTACCAATTATCAGCCACGTCCTTGCTTCTCTAGCAGGCGCCAGGGTATTCGGGAAGCTGGATTTGGCTCAGGCCTACCAGCAACTCCCAGTTGACAAGGCCACAGCCAAGGCCCAGACAATTGTAACTCATAGGGGGGCATTCAAGAACTCCTCATGGGACGAACTCCTCATGGGACAGCAACTTACAACCAGGCTAGATTGCCTTCACCCCGACAGGGCACCAGAACATAGAGCAATCATGGAACGGCAAAAGGCTCCACAAGGGATCTTTCCTGAAGATCCTGTGTACGTGAGGAACTATGCAACAGGTCCCGCATGGCTGCCAGGCTGGATTGTACGGGCAACCGGACCCCTCTTGTACGAGGTCATGGGAGAAGAGGGTCAAGTATGGAAACACCACATTGACCAGCTCTGATGCAGGCTCCGGTCCCCAGACTCCGATACACCCAAAGATGCTGAGGACAAGACTCCCATTCCCAACCCAGAAGGTAGCAGGAACCCTGAAACAACAGCAGAAGCACTGCAGCTTCCAGCCCCAGCTGACATGCACCAGGACATCCCTCAGGTACCAGAGCCCCAGTACTGCCTGCAGGTGCCCCCCGAACTGCCTCCTATAGCAACAATGCCACACTGGTCAGATCGGGAATGACGGCGGCCATCCTACTTAAGAGACTATGTTTGCTAGGGTGGGTCCGAACTATGGTTGGAGGGGTGTAATGTATTTAATGGTGACTGCCATGTGGTCGCTGCAGTGCACATGGTCGGGCTAGCTGACAGAGTTTCGATCCGGCAGACAATAGTCCAACCGGTTTGTAATGTAGACCAATCATGCGCTTAGGATCCGACAGGGGTCCTATCAGGCACAACTGCAGGAAATTGAACCTATCCGCTTCATCGGGCAATGCCGGGGGCGCAGCTAAAGTGGGAATATAAGCAGGCCCCTGGACCTCCATCCAGCATGTTCAAGCTGACCCTTAAATAAACTTAAGAGCTGATTTCATTTGAAGCATCTCCGACTCCAGTACTTTATAGTCCAAAAGGCAACTTAGCTTGGCTGGCCCCTTGACCTTTTTAAAATCCCAGTTCACTCTTGATAGCCACAGACTTTCATGTTTAGTGGTGGAGTTTTAACACCAGGTGTTGAGCCTGGGTGATAACGGATTCTTATTTATTTAAAAGATGTCTATGGTACTCCTGAACCACAGGCAGCAATGGGCACTGCAGTCCTGCCAAGCTAAGACCATGGTGAGTCACATCCAGATCAAGACTTGAAGTAGGTTTTCTTCAGCTTAGAGTGTTTGAGGTCAGTGACACGTAGCAAGCAGAATTCACTGCATTGTAGAACAGGTCAGGCCAGGCCAGGCTTCTGCTACTTATGCCAAGCTTGTCCAATCCAGAGGCTCCATGCTGCCTGCCAGGCACAGTTAATGTTGCCTATCCTTTTGCATACCCTGAACAGGTCTGAGACCTGAACACAGAGGACATGGTAGCTTCAGGCTCTGAGAGTCTCAAATCAAGAACCAGTATCCCTGAGAACTATATAATATTGTTGTTTGTGTTACGTTTTGTCCCAGGGTTTCTGGTTTTTACACAATCTACATGGCTGCAGATAATGGAATTTACATGCTATAGTTCCAGTTATGTAGAACTTAGAAGTGTTTTGATATATTTATGAATGCAGCAATGAGGCAAAGACCTTTTAAAGTGTCATACACTTTATGGAAGCATTCAAAACTACAACATGAAGAATATTCTGTCATTTTCAATATCCTTTTAAAAAACTAAAATGCAGTGGAGGTGGAGAAGGGAACCACAAATACAATTTAAGGGGGTGGGGAGAGTTGTTTATCTGATTAAAACCACCACCCAGGCACTTTCCCACCTGTGTGGGCAAGATGTTGGGACTCTATATGATTTCTCCTTTGGCTAGAAAGCAACTTGAGGAAGACAATTTTGATTTAAATCTGCCTGTGCGGGAAGGATTAAGAGCACCTTCACATCTCACCATTGATCTGATTTGCAGCCCTGTGCAGTTTCATTGTATTTGTGTGTGTGTTTTAAAAAAAGGAGTCTGACCACAGATAGTCTTCAGGCAGATTTTTTAAATTTGACCTTGATATGTCAATTTCATTAAACTGCCATATAGTCAGGCTGCAGATTATGAGACACTGGAAGTCCTATACTTACAATGATTTTCAAAACCAACTAAAATAGGTCCCCCCATTCAACTGGAGGAGCACCAGCATAAGCAGTAAACCAGAAAGGCGCTGAACAAAGCTAAATTTGCTTGGTTTAACTTGCAAAACGTCTATGATAAACCTTTTAAAAGTTTGAGTGCCTAAGTGCCTGGTACACCAATAGAATTTTATAGTGCTGTAAAATAAAGCCATTAAATCATTCAACATTTATCTTCAATGCAATGTAAAGGTTCTTTTTCATCTGTGTTGAGCTCTGATCAAAACCTCCATATTTACGATTTCCTGATTTCTGATCAGATCTAGGATATGTCTACAAAAGCAAATAGCAGCTATATAATCATGACATTGGAATAGTTATATGACTTACAAGTGAAAATAAGAGCATATTTTCTACAGAGCCAATGTGTGTCTTGCCATATCTGCAAACCAAATCTTGTGATATTGTTTGCTCAGAGGAAAACCTTAAAGCAAACATTGTCTTCATAAGGAGAAAAGTAGTACCCCCCCTCAGCTTCAGGGGTCTTTTCTTCATGAGCTTGAATTGTGTATAAATAATATTTTGAATTAATTTAGCATATTCTGATCAATGATTATAAATCAAGGTTAATTACATTTTTAAAAATAAACTTAATATTTATTTCATAAAATTCTGAAAGCTTTTTCCCCAAAACATCCTGGCAATTGTATTTTGGTGAAGGTGCTGAAAATTGTCCCATTCTAAAGTAAAAATGCCAAAATACATCGGGTTTTACTAGATTTTATTTAATATTTATTTGATAATTTGATAATTGATTAAATCTGATACCAACTGCTCTAAAAGCCTCCTTTGGTGTGACCATTACTAGGTGGTCAGAGGCCAGCCAATATTATAGGCAATCCCATCCTGGCTACATGTGCAAAGCAGCCTTACACTCTCATCACAAACAGAGTTGCACCCTTCTAAGCTCACTGGCTTCAATGAACAAAGGTCATTTTCATATGGGCTCTTTAACTTGCTTTGGTTTCTGAAGACAAATGGATTTTTAAAAAGGTTTCATAAACCTTAAGGATAAAACACTGTCCCCCTGCAGTTAATGAAGCTGTAATCCAGGTTTTTCAAAATCTGTTTTGTTCCAATGTTGTTGTTGTTGAATTCTATCCTTGAAGTGGGTGAAGCCTTTAAAAAAAATTATCAGAAGCCAAAGTTGGTTAAAAACTCATGTAAAAGGGACTGTAGAAGGGTGTAATTGGCACAGTTAATGCATCTGTAGCTTTTCCTACCCTGTATACAATAGTATGCCAAGAAGACCTGTTACTCCACCACCTTCCTCTGGCTTGGGAAGCTGATGAAATCTGGGGTGATACCAAGTGAGGGCAGGGTTTAGGGAGGGGAGGGAGATCAATCAGAATGTTTCTTCCATGGAAGAAATGTAAGTCCTAGAGCAACCATTGTATTCCATTTCTCCTACAAATGGCAGCATCAGAGTCTGCCCTCTGAAGCTGCCATTTTCTCCTGGGAATTAATCTCAGCCTAGAAAGCAGTATTCATTCTGGGAGAACTTCAGGCCCCAACTTGAGGTTGGCAACCATAGTGTCACATGATGGAAAACACTAGGGTAAAAACTAGGGAAGCCCCAGCCCTGAGGGGAGTCCCTCTCCATCAGCTGTGACATACTCGTTTGGGAAGTTTTCCTCCACCATCAGATGCCAGTATGTTCACCAAAACATTACAAGAGTAAGCACAAATCCACCTTTTCAGCCGACCAAGCAGGACCTAACCAGTCAGTATCAGGCCTAATAGTCAAAACAACACCCAGCCCCAAAAATGGCAAAATGAAGGAGGCACAGCAGATACTTTTCTTGGCCAATCTGAAAGTTCCTCCCCCCCCCCTCCAATTCCTGCTTGGCCCTGAAGTAACTAGCTAATCTGACCTTGCCAAATTAAAATGAGTCAGCCTGACAGGGACAGCTCCAAATGTAAGTACCATTTTGGAGGAGGAGCAAGCATATAAAGTCAGCCTGCTTCTCTAACCTGATTGGCCAAGAAACCAAGTCTAACTTGATTGGCCAGGAAACCAAGTCTCCCAGCTACCTAGCCAAAACCTAGTTTACTTTTAAAGGTAAACAAGGGTGGGCAAAGGCAGCTCCAGAGCTGTGAAGGACAGGAGCTGGACCTCTGTTAGAGATTCCTGGCCCCAGTGATATAGCTACAGTTTCAAAATTTCTTTTGGGAGGAGAAAAATGACTATTAAATCAGTTTGCTGCATAGATATGTCCTTAAAGTTGTACATTATTAACCAGCCATTGCAATTTTTTGCATTGTGAAATAAGACATTCCTTCCAGGAATATTGTTTTCCATTCAATAGCAGATGCTTATAGGGTAGAATTTTTAAGGGTACAGAAATTCTGTGCACAAATAATACAGTTCTGAAAGCAAACTTGATGGTTGAGTTGGATTTCCTACATACTTAGAGTTGGGGTTTATACTTACTACAAAGATACCGCAATAGCAGTTGTAATAAAAAAACGCTTTTTAAAAAATGTGATGAGGACTCAGCATGCTCATTGTCCTTTGAATGGTGCGAGTGCACAAGAGTCAGTCAGACACAAATGAACAGAAGGGGATGAGGAAAGAACTGTCAAGCCCTTAGAGGAACCTGCAGTTTCTCATGGGCCACTGGTATGGGCTCAAACAGTGATGTTGATGATTAGCAGAAGTTAATCAGGGCCAACCACAGGCAGAATGAGGGTTTCTGCATGGCTGAGACCTTCCCAGGTCTGCAGAAAAATATTCATTTGTAATATTTTTCAATAGCCTGATAAGGACCTGGCATGCTCATAAAAGCTGGAAGTACTGAAGTCAGTTAATAATAAAATAGAAGGTGACGGGGAATTGCTCTGTTCACACCACTAAGAGCTTACAGTATCCTAAGGAAGAGATTCTGGTTATAGATAGCGTTCCCTCTAAGCTATGTATGTGAGAGCCAGTCTGGTGTAGTGCTTAAGTGCGCAGACTCTAATCTGGGAGAATTGGATTTGATTCCCCACTCCTCCACTTGCAGCTGCTGGATGACCATGGGCAAGCCATAGTTTTGTCAGAGCTGTTCTTGAAAGATCTCACTCATCCCCACCTACCTCACAGGGTGTTTGTTGTGGGGAGAGGAAGGGAAAGGAATTTGTAAACTGCTCTGAGACACCAAGTGAAGGGTGAGGTATAAATCTAATCTCTTCTTCTCTTCTTCATTAACACAGGAAGCCCCACTCAGCAACAATCTGGAGCCGTGCAGGGTCTTGCACTGCCTATTGCCCATTTTAAGATTACAGCAGTTACATTCTGCTTAAGATGTAAACAAAAGTAGGGAACAAATATTAGAGTGAACATTGGATAGCAAAATGTGGCAACTGTTCCTCTCCCCTCCCTCATGATTGTTTGCCGGCCCTCAACTTGTATTCCTTGGTTGATCATTCCTTCAGGAGCACTGACGTTAGAAACCAAATGCAGAGAAATTTCATGTTGTGAAGGCTTTCTGAAAGACTCTTAAGCATTGTTAAAAACCACTTGCAAGTAATGCACCGACAAGGGAAGAGTAGTGTGTGAACTCTAATACTACTGCAATCTCTCTCTCTCCCCTCGCCCCAGTTTAATTTTATGATTTATAATGTCTCAGTGGAACTACAGTAAGTGCACTTCATAATAAGCACTTATTTGCTGGCACAGCAAAACTCAGGATCAGGCAAAGTGTATGTAACATATGCTACAAAAATAGTAACTGAGTAGTCTAAGCAATACTCTTCAAGTATTGAATCTCTAGTTGTGCCAAGCAGAGCTGAAGGTATTCAGGCACAAATGAAAGCTAACCCCAAACACTGACTGAAAATAATTGTAGACATAAATACCAGCACTCCGTTGCTTAAGAATAGACTATTAGTCTCCAGTGAAGCAAGCTATTTAAATATATGCAATGAGCATTGAAGTGACTTGACTTTCTGGATCAAAACACAAATGAACCCAACAAACAAGACAGGAGAAGGAAGAAGATCTGCTTTGATCACTAATTTCAACCAGAATATTCAGTTACGTACGTGTGTGTGTGTGTGTGTGTGCGTGCCTGCGTGCGTGCTTACTTCATTTCTATCCCACCTTTCTCCCCAGTGGGGAGGCAGTATAACATAGAGTTGAATCAAGTTGAATATTGAATCAAAACTGTCTTACGCTAGGATATCAATACAAAAGAGAGGGAGCACTGTAGAAATAATTTATCATTTACATTTTAAAGCAGACAATTTTTGTAAATACATATTAGTCCAGGGCAATTCCACACATGAAACAACTATTTAGAATAACTTCCCATTCTTTCCATAAATTATCATTTACAAATGGGGGATCTGCAAGGATTGGCCGGGGGCATTTTATTTCCCTCTCCTCCACTATTTCCTCTTTCATTTCCCTGAGAGACCCCATAGTGTCTTGCCTTTTTTTGCTTTCTTCTCTCTATCGTAATCACCAACTAACATGCCTATATCTGTCCCTCTCCCCTGTGTTTAGGTTTCCCCCCTTCCCTCCCTTTGGCAGCCAAGGAAACTCTGGCTGAGTTGTACCATGCTGGCCGCTTGAATCATGCCTAGTTGTGCTGAAAGTAACTTCAAGGGTTTGTGAGGGGCATCTCACTTTCCCCTGTATCCATGTAGCCACACTATTTCCTCTTTCTTTCGTCCTGGCTACCTCCATTTGATCTCTCTTTCCCACCCACTCACCACCCTGCCTTTTACCTATTCCCTACTTTCAGCTATATTCAGTGATTATTTCATTTAGAGTTTGCCTTTTTCCACAGTGGTCACCCAAAGCAGGTCACATCATTCTCCTTCATTTTGTCTTCACAACAACCCTGTAATGTAGGTTATGCTGAGAGTGTGTGACTGACCCAAGGTCAGTGAGCTTTCATAGGCAGAGTGGGGATTAGAACTTGGGTCTCCCAGATCCTAATCTAAAAATTTACCACTACACTGGCTATTGTGGGGTGGTTGCTGTTGAATAGTGTTGAGCAGCCAGGCTTGGATGAGTCATGGACACTGTGTGGTAACAACACATGTTTGCTGCTGAGCCTGGCCCCAGTGAGTTCTCCATCACAGGAAAAACAGCCCTGAAAAGTGCCCTGCCTCCTCACCCTGTCTTTCACTAGCAGAAACCAAGCCTTGAATACTGACAGTACTGTTGTGGTTGCCTAGCAACTGTCACTAAGGGCATTTGTTCCTTAATTTTGGGGGGGGGGGTGGCCTCCAGTGATTTTATTTTCTTTTGCTTTCTTTTAGGTTTTGGATTTTTCTGCAAAGGGGCTTTTCTCAGGGTTATTTTAAAAATCCATCTTTTTTTGTTTATTACTTGAATGTCCAGATTTAAGTATCCACAGATGGGGCCACATCAAGAATTAGATATACAAGTGGGGACCTGCAAGAAACTTGCCTGGAAAGTGCATATCCCCCTCCTCCACCTTCATTCCCTTTTCTTTCCAGCCCTTCTCAAATAATCTTCTACCACTTCTTTCCCACCTATTTTATTTTATTTTCCATAGGAACTACAGTTTCTGGTTAAGTCATTTGACAACTTTGTATACTTGAAACAGTTAATACTAGATGTGTATACACATGTTTATGGTGATGTGTTAACCTTTATGGCTGTTATAATGTACAAACATGTATTTAAAAACATTTATTTGTATTCTGATACAGTCACCCTTGAAGAAGGATTCGAAAAGGAGTGGATATCAAGATTCTTCATTGTGACTGCGGTTGTATATTTCCCAACACTTTTGTATCAGAGTTTTACTCTTGTTTCTAAGAGTGGCATGCTTGAAAAAAATATTTTCTTAAAGTGATACTGTATAATTCAACCACTGTTACTGCTGATACTATTTCTTATTAGCGTCATTGCTACATATATTTACTACTGATACTTTTTGTTACTGTGTATTCTGCCTTGAGTTTGTTTTTCAGCCTCACACAGAAGGCATGACTGTCATCTAACGTGGGTGTGATAAGATCACAGATCATCTACTTAGAAAAATGTTTCGCCAGTCAATTACAGCACAATGTGGGTCAATCTAAACATCCACTAATTGTGGAAGGACTTAACTGTATTAGACATGAATATAGGTAAAATGGTGTATACCTGTGGTTGTGGGTATAGCTTGAAGGACATGGGATGCACTTTCCCTCAGGTGCACATCATGCCATGTATTACCTATTACTGCCCCCCAAATAGTAATCTCTCTTATACATAATTCTCTGTTGGTGGTGGCACTCTCCTGAACATTCCACACGCCACCCCAGCCTTTGGTCCCCTGGCCTGTCAATCAGAAGCTGTCTCTATTCACTGGCTTTGAATACTCATATGCCATTGGCTGGGGCTGGGTCTGCTCCTCTTCCCCGCCCACTCCTTCAGCCTCTGTGCCCTGTCAGAATTCTGGCAGATGTCTTTCTCTTGACGAAGACACTTCTCCTGCTTCCCTCCTGTGGGGGGATTAACTGTTACCTCAGTGGCTGTTGGTAGGTGAAACGAAATGGCAGTTATCAGTGTTTATAAGATGGCTGCTGTCTGTGGTTTGTTTAAAATGTTCCCCCATAAGGTTCAATTGATCTGTAGTTCCAGAGAGGGGCCTGCAGCAGTATCACTCACTGGGTTGAATGGGGCTTCCTCATCTGCTGGCCTACACTTCCCAGCTGCCCCAAGGCCAAAAAGTGCGGGAAAAGAGGGACCGTCCCAATGGGCAGGGCACCATCAATATACACTCCAGCCCATCCAGGGAGGATTGTGTTTAACCCGTTATATTTATTTATTCATTATTCATATTTATATCCCGCCTTGCTGGGCAAGCTGTAGATTTATGCCCTGTTGGTTCACAGTGTGTGCTTACTCCTACAGTAGTGCCTTATTCATTTAGTGTATGTGTGTGCTCCATAATTGCGTAAATACTAAAATAAATTATTCTATTTGGGCCAATAATCTATGTTGTGTTCTGACCCCATAGTCTCCCCCGCTCTGCCAATAGCAAAAGGAGGGGGTAGCCAGGGAAGCAAGGAAAGACCAGATCCTGGGTTGCCAACTTTCCAGGGATCCCCCAAAGATTGGGGATTTTATCACCAAATAGGGAGATTTGGCCACTGGGGTCTCACTGTCCTCTAAAAAGGCAGTGACATTTCAGTGACTGGTGGCAGGGAACTTAAGGAGTGAGATACACCCACAGGATGAGCATGGGAGCGAACAGCTGAGTTGTAAACTGGAGCCCGTTTTGCCACAGTAGGCAACCAAGCTTTGTTCAGACAAAGAAAGGAAACCCTTCACAGGCTTTTTTGAAGAACTCATTGGGACCAGTCCTGACTAGGGTTGCCAGCTCCAGGTAGGGAGATTCCTGGAGATTTTCTGGTAGAGTCTATGGAAGCCAGGGTTTGGGGAGGGGAGAGGCCTCAGCTAAACAGAATGCCATAAAGTCTACCTTCCAAAGCAGTTATTTTCTCTGGGCAGGAGAGATCTATTGTTTGGAGTTCAGTTGTGATCCCTGGTGATCTTCAGGCTCTACCTGGAGGTTGGGTACCCTAGGTGTGGCAATCAGTGCTTCAGAGCAGGGTCTGCTAGATTCAGGTTCTTGCTGTTGAAACTGAGTGGGTGATTTTGAACCAGTCACAGACTTTCAGCCTAACCTACCTCACAGGATTGTTGTGCAAGTCAAAAGGGGGAGAGGAGAATGATATAAGCTGCTTTGGTCCCCATTGCAGAGAAAGACCACTTTTCCTCCTGGGAAATTTATTTATTTAAATTTCTATCCCGCCTCCCAGCCAAGAAAACCATTGTTGCCAGTCTCCAGGTGAGGGCTGGAGATCACTCAGAATTACAACTGCTCTCCAGATGGCATTGATCAGTTCCCCTGGAGAAAATGGTGGACTCTGTGTCCTGCTGAGATCCCCCCCCTCCATGACAGCCAATGTCACATGGTAGTCAGGGCTTCAGAGCACGGTAGAGGCTGCAGGTGGTGGGGGGGATGGAAAGCTGAACAGTGAGGGGGAAATAAAGGTAGGCTGATGCTTCGCTGGGAGGCAGATAGGGTTGCCAACTCCAAGTGAAGAATTCCTGGATATTTGAGGGATGGAGCCTGGAAAGGGTGAGGTTTGAGGAGGGGTGGGGCCTCAAGACAGGTAGAATGCCACAGACTCTGCTCTCAAACCAGCTACTCCTGCTTGGGAAACCACTGTTGCCAATCTCCAGGTGAGGGCTGGAGATCACTCAGAATTACAACTGCTCTCCAGATGGCATTGATTAGTTCCCCTGGAGAAAATGGTGGACTCTGTGCCCTTATAACCTGCTGAGATGCCCCCCCTCCATGACAGCCAATGTGACATGACAGTCAGGGCTTCAGAGCATGGTAGAGACTGCAGGTGGGGGGGGGAAATGGAAAGCTGAAGAGTGAGGGGAAAATTAAGGTAGGTTGATGCTTGGCTGGGAAGGAGATGGGGTTGCCAACTCCAGGTGGGGAATTCCTGGGAATTTGAGGGGTGGAGTCTGGAGAGGGTGAGATTTAAAGAAAGGTGGGGCCTCAGACAGGTACAATGCCATAGACTCTGTCCTCCAAACCAGCTATTCCATTGTGGGGAACCATTGCTGCCAATCTCCAGGTGAGGGCAGGAGATCACTCAGAATTACAACTGCTCTTCAGGTAGCAGAGATCAGTTCCCCTGGAGAAAATGGTGGACTCTATGTCATTATACCCTGATGAGGTTGCCACAGCAAATTGACGCTGAGTGCCCAAGGCCTTGGCACTCTCCAAGAGCCTCTTTCTAGAGCCTGTTGTATTTATTCCCACAATGGGCCTTATTCCTAGTTCTCTAATAAAGGCAAACAAGTTCATATAATACAAATTAAATTTTATATTTTAATTACACCTTTTATATAGATATGGCTAAAATTGTTTCTCTAAAGTATCCTTGTGTTGGATCATTCATACACTCAATATGAAAAAGGTAGTGAGGCTCACTCTGTTACATTTCATTCAGCTTCTCTGTACTGAATAAGATGTTCTAATTTGACTATATCTGTGTGTGTGTATGTGTGTGTATATATATATATATATATATATATATATATATATATATAGGGGTCTGTTGGGGCGGGAGCGCACAGGAGCACAGCTCCGGGAGTGAGGAGCCCAGGGGGTGGGCACATGACCAAGCCCCGCCCCCTCCTTGGCTTCCCCCAGCAGTGCAGAGGTGTAGCGCCACGGGGAAAGCCCTGCTAGGGTCTTTATTGTTTTTAATGTTTTGTTTTAATATTGATAATTTTATCATTGTTCCTTTTATGACTGTGTGCTGCTCTTCCAGAGACTTGCTCAAGGTGGCATATACATTTTCTAAGTATACCATTTTTTATCTGGGCACATGGCACATAAGTACTGGAGAAATTTCACCAACCCTTCAGCAGCTTCCACCTCATCAGTTTGGTGTAGTGGTCAGGAGTTGGACTCTAATCTGGAAAACCGGGTTTGATTCCCCACTCCTCCACATGCAGCTGCTGGTGTGACCTTGGGCCAGTCACAAGTTTTCTCAGAGCTGTTCTCTCATGAGCAGTTCTCAAAAGACCTCTCTCAGCCCCACCTACCTCACAGGGTATCTTGTTGTGGGGAAGGGAAGGGAAAGGGATGGGTGATGCACATGTCCTGGGTATCTCAAGTCTACTTGAAACCTGGTGGTTTCAAGGGAGCAGGAAGAGAATGAGGGTGTGTTCTTCACGCTTATTTTTATTGCACAAAGTATTGGATGGGGAAGGGAATGGAGGAAGAGCAGGTCAGTTTCACTCACCTGTGGAGTGGAGCCTGAGGGGTGGGTGTTGCCTTCTGACACACTTCCGGCATGTTAGGGGGTGTGGCATATGCAAATAGTTATGCTAATGAGCTCCTGCACCTCTTTTTCTACAAAATGACCCCTGTATATATATATATATATATGCACACACACACATATCTCATTAATCACAGTTTTCCATTCTCTCTGATGCTAGTTGGACTTTATATTGGACTAGGAATAAGGCCTGTTGTGGAAATAAAAACAACAGGCTCTAGAAAGAGGCTCTGGGAGAGTGCCCTGGCCTTGGGCACTCAGAGTCAATTTGCTGTGGCGACCTCAGCAGGGTATAAGGACATAAAGTCCACCATTTTCTCCAGGGGAAGATCTCTGCCATCTGAAGAGCGGTTGTAGTTTAGCGTGATCTCCATCCCTCCCCTGGAGATTGGCAACAATGGGTCTAGCAGATCCTGCTTACCAGCTTGTAATAAATTGGTACAGTGACAGCTGTTTCAGACAGTCCTTCCCCTACCATTTTGGAGCCATCTTCGGAGCGGTTTGCCATTCCAGACTGCCGTTTTTTTTCAAGCCTCTTTACCACACACAAACACATACACACAAACACACACACAAATGCACACACAAACCCACCCACCCACATAAACACACACACAAACGCCTTGGATAGCCAACCTCCAGGTGGAGCCTGAAGATTGCCAGGTATCATAACTGAACTCCAGACATCAGATCCTCCCCCCTCTCTTGGAGAAAATGACTGCTTTGGAGGGTGGCCTCTATGGCATTCTGTTCAGCTGGCCCCAGTGAGTTTTCTCCCAAAGGCCAACATAGGTGTGGATAGGGGCTTTCAGAGAAGCAAGGTTGGTTGCCTAGCAATGGGCACTGAGGGTTCCCCATGAGCAGATGGAATAGGGTTCCCAACCTCCAGGTGGGGCCTGGGGATCTCCCACTTTTACAATGGATCTCCAGCTGACAGAGATCAGCTCCCCTGGAGCAAATGGCTGCTTTGGAGGGTGGACTCTATGGCATTGTACCATGCTGAGGCCTCTCCCCTTCCCAAACCCCACCCTTTCCTGGATCCACCCCCAAAGTATCCAGGGATTTTTCAACCTAGACCTGGCAACCCTATGATGGAAATACCTGAAGATTTGGGAGGTGGATCCTTTGGTGGGCAGCATTTTTTTTTGGGGGGGGGGAATGGAAGGACTCAGCAAGCTACAATGCCATAAGGTCTACCCTCCAAAGCAGCCGTTTTCTCCAGGGGAACTGATCTCTATCTTCTAGAGATCAATTGTAACAGTGGGAGATCTCCAGGTCCCACCTGATGATTGGCAATCCTAGGGGGGAAGTCAGCCGCACTGCAGGGGGTTGAAGGTAACGGTTTGATGGTTGCTGGCCCACCTCATTAGCCAGCCAGCCATGGTGGAGCTAAGCAGGAGAAAGAGCCTGAGGAATTTCATACAGCCAATATGTTCCGTTTCAGGAACTCTTCAGTAACGGTTTCTGTCAGGCATTTTACACAGAACCATATTAGTACTGGTTTCCTAACAGAGCATAGTGGCCCTTTCACACAGAAATGTGCCTCTCCCATTGGAGAAGTGTTCCTGAGCCGGTTTACCTTGAAACCTTCTCCCAAGCGTTCATCAGTTCTTTGTACCGGTTCTGAAGCGCTACAGGGTGCTGTGTGAAATGCCCCCTGTTTATGACAGTTTATTCTGACAGTTTATTCTGGGCATGCTGGCAGTGTGTGGTGGAGGGGGTTTTGCTGATAGTCCATTGTCTTTTCACTGACAGAAGCAGGCCACTGAGAGGACAGTTAGACCCACCTGGCAGTGGGCAGAGGAGAAGAGAGGACCCAGCACCCAGTCAGTCCTTCCCCTTCACTGGCTCCCTCCAGACTGAGGCCGGGATGCTGGCCAGTGGCTCTGTGGGCGGGACTGAGGCAAAGCAGGGAGAGAATGCAGCCAATGGCCAGGGACCCCCTTTTGAGTAGCAATCCGTCCAGCCTACTGATTTTGGCACCCCATGGAATCTTGCCCCTTGGAATCTTGAAAACGGCTTTATATAATAGGAAAGATGTTACTGTCCAGGAGGAGATCTTCTCCAAGATTATAATTTCATATATAGGCTGAAGACAGACTGGCAATCTGGAGCGAGAGGAAAGCGGGGCCGAAAGTTGCGGGGGAAAACTGCTCCGGGGCTGGCTGTTCACACTGGCCAGACTCCTGCATTAACATACCAGACCGGAGCGTTCAGACTGCTGCGGAGCAGCTCTGGGTGGGCCAGTCTCCACAGCTCGTGGCGGGGCTGTTTCGGCAATATGCATATGTGCACCTATGCGCATAGGCACATGGCTGCATCAGCAGTCTAGAAATTTTAAATCTCCCCACCTCCTGTATTGGGGCATGGGTGTGTATGGGTGTATGAGCTCTCATGCGCATATCTCCATGATGGCACGTTCACACTGCCACCTCTGCTTGAATCCCACCTTCTTTCGGTTCACACTGCACCAAAGCGGGATGCAAGCGGCAGACAGCCTCTGGACACTGGTTTCTCCCGGTGTCCTTCTAACATGGAAGGGAAGCAGCTGGAAAGCGGGTAAGCATGGAAGGGAGCTGGGGAACAGCTGCAGCTGTTTGAACAGGTTCCCTTCCCCCGCTTTACAAGCAGAGCTCTCCCACTCTAGATTGCCAGTCTGTCTTCAGTCTATATATAAAATTATAATCTTATAATCTTCAGCCATAATCTTTCTGTAATAAATAAATAATAAATTCACTAAAGAGAACAGAGAATAGCTGCTGGTGTTGTCAATGATTCCTATGATCTAAATTTAAATTAAGGACAAGTTTGAATACTATTAACTACAATCAATCCTTTTGGTCATGTTGTCTTTTCTATTTAAAATAACAATGAACAATCCATCTCCATAAACGTGATCCACTGGGAAGTTCTCCTGTGCAAGCCCCAGTGAAATGAATAAGACCAGGGGTTCATTTCAATGAGACTTGCACAGGAGAACGTTCCAGTGGGTTGTGCCCTGAGTCCATTAATAACAGGCAGAAAGCCATCTCTATTGTGTTTTTTCTTCCCCCCCAGAGATTTCCAAAGCACTTGTCACTAGCTGAAACAAAGAAGCTTGCAAATATGTGTATTGTTTAGCTGTAGCTAAGGGTTTAGGTGCCTTTCAACAGTCTGGATCCTGTTTTCATGATCTCTCTCTTTCTGAAGCTGAGTCAGAAACTGAGTATTTATGTTGTGCAAGTTCTAAAATCAAAACCAACAAAAAGCCAAGATTTAAATGTTGTGAAACCCGATACTTCTCCAAATGCTATGCTTCTTATTACCATCTGAGGTCTTTCTGCTGCCATTTTACCAAATGCCAAAGCTCTCCTGACAATTTGCTGGGTCAAGCAGTGCTTTTGCTCTGAAAAAAGCTGCTCTCCATGCAGCCAAGTCATTAACCCAGAGGAAAAAAAATAACCTGGCATCCATCCACTCTATTTATGGGATCTGATGGCAATTCCAGAGACTTACACAAATAAACCAATAGGCTGGAAACACAGTTGACAAGAGAGGAATATACCATCTGGACAAGGCAGGAGGGCTTTCAGTAAACAGATTATAGAGAGGCACACAGTATCCAAAGTGTGTGTGTGTGTCTTTGTGTGTGTGTGTGTGTGTGTGTGTAGAATTTAACTAACATCTGAAGTTAAAAAGCCAATAAAATTTTAATATCCTGGAGGAAAGAGTTCATAATGAGATGAAGTGCAGAAGAAAATAAAAAGGATGTTTGCCTTTGAAGGAATCATTCGTTATGCCAGTCTTGAATGGAATAAAATGACCAGACAAGTAGAAAAAAGAAGAAATTATAAGGAGCTATTTATTTATTCATACTACTATTGTTCCATTTCTGTCAAGCTTTGAGGACCAAAGATGATAAAAGTAGGTCACATAGTTTATATGCAACACCTTTTTCATTCATTAGCCAGAGCTGCCAGACAGTTCCACTTTCCTGCTGTCCACCAGGTTCCTAAATCACCGCCACCATCCTATTGGTGCTGCATCCTTTCCTGAGGAAAGAGGACTCTGGAGGTGAGATTAGGTGGCTAATGAGACAACTTTGTTTGCTCTAGAGTGATCCCATCATGAAAATCATAAAATGATGATCTAGAGAGACATACTGATTCCTCAAGCTCTCCAACACTATTTTTGTTTTATTCAAGGTATAAACTTTTGTGTGCACACACACTCTTCAAATACCTAAGACATAGATTTTCTGCATAGTTTGTAAGATAAGTGGATTGTAGAGAATTCCTAATTCTCAGTCCTTTGCGTATAATGTGCATTTTGTAAGAAAGGAAATATCAGTCTGTATCTGCAAGTTTCTTCATGAGGTTGATGGATTTCCATTCCAAGTGGCTTAATGTGGTGCCTTCTACAAAGACAGATTCATGTGGGTAGCTGTGTTAGTCTGAAGCAGCAGAACAAAGTTTGAGTCCAGTGGCACCTTTATGACCAACAAAGTTTTATTCAAGATATGAGCTTTCATGTGCATGCATGCTTCTTCAGATACCTGAAGAAGATATTGGAAGAAGTGTGTAGACACACAAAAGCTTATACCTTGAATAAAACTTGGTTGGTCTTAAAGGTGCCACTGGACTCAAACTTTGTTCTGCTGCTTCAGACCAACATGGCTACCCACTGGAAACTATTTTGTTTTGTTTTCCTGGAAAACAACAGACAGTGAAGTGGCAACACGGAGAACCGCAGCAATGTGAACATGTAAGGAGTGGAGTGTGTAGTTCTGAGCACAATGGTTTTCTGATTAAACTGAACCATACACACTCAGCTTTAAAGTGCCTAACAGAACCTCCCTCCCCAAGTATTATGACCTTTCCCCCCGCTCTGAACATCAGCAGTGCCCCCCCCCAGCCATTTTCCCAAACTGAAACAGCTCGGAGGGGGGGGTTAACTTTGTTTCAAAGGACTAATAGCGTATGCAGAGATAAATATGGTATTTATTATTAGGGATAAGCCCCTTTAAAAAAGCTCTTTTATCTTTTTTCATATACAGCTTTTAGAAAGGGCATAAATAGCAGTATTCAGGAGTATTCAGGCCTCCTGATACCATTTCAGGATTCAGATTCATTTTTTCTGGGGTTCCGGAATTATTTGTGTCCTATCACTCCATGTGGGACTCTGAGGGTGATTGGAGTGTCTGTTTTTCAACCATATGATAGCAAAATTGCAGGGGACCTAGAGCTGCCTAGCCACTAAAGACCCCCCCCCCCCCAAAAAAAAAGAGTTTCAGGCAAATTGGTCTAAGGGATCTGATTCTATGTGTCTCTGAACATCATACTTGTCTCATTGTTTCCTGTGGGGCAAAAATGGCAAATAAATCAATACCCAAATGCACAAAAGCAACCACTGGCCATAAGCCTCCAACACAATCAGAATAACAAACCCAACAAAACAAACATCAGACTAGAAAATCTAGGCCAAACCAACCTTGTTTTTTAAGAAGCCTCATCGACAGTTAACTGTTACTAAAGCATAACCAGAAATTTCTTCTGAACCTGCTGCAGCAATTAATTTTTTATAAACCAATAGAAACACCCAAAAATTCACAAAACTACAAAATAAAATGAATGCAAACTGTTTTTAAAAGAACCAAAAAGGGGGAAGGCTGATTCCCCACTCACTAAATCCCCCCTTGCAAAAACCCAAAACAAAACAGAAAACCTGGAAAGAATATTTTTGAATTAAATAAATTCCACCAGTACTGAAGATGTCCCGTAGTCAGAATAAGAAGGTCTTCCCAGGCAGGCAGTAGGCACTTGAAATCTAAAGCAGACCACTGCAGCAGCAGTAAGTAGCAGCACATTCCAAAAAATACACCTCTGAAATGGAGTTAACTCTGCCCCTGAGCTGTTTCAGTTTGGGAAAATGGCAGGCCGGGGGCGGGAGGAGAGAACTGCTGATGCTCAGAGCAGGGAAAAAAAGTCATAATACTTTGGGAGGGAGGTTCTGTTAGGCACTTTAAAGTTGGGTGTGTGTGGTTCAGTTTAATCAGGATGTCTTCTGATTTGGTGTGAGAAAAGGATACTTATTATCAGAGTAAGGGGCAGTGGATTATGGCACATACTACATTACACCGGCCTTGCAGTAAAGCTAGGCAATAGAAACTAAATTATTAACTATTTTGAAGCTTTTTCTCAGTAATGTGACCTGGGATAGCAATTGTATGTTTTTAAAGGAAAACAAGCAAGCTCTGGAGCCAGGATTTGTTGAAGCATCCTATCATCTGTGAACATTAGGGTTGCCAACCTCCAGGTGGGGCCTGGGGACCCCCTGCTTTTACAACCGAGCTCCAGCTGACAGAGATCAATTCCCCTGGAGAAAATGGCTGCTTTGAAGGGTGGCCTCTATAGCATTGTACCATGCTGAGGCCCTTCCCCTCCCCAAACCCCGCCCTCTCCTGGCTCCACCCCCAAAGTCCCCAGATATTTTCCAATTTGGACTTGGCAACCCTAGTGAACATAATCCTGATTTCCACAAACTAACTATACTTAAAATAAGCCATTGTTTCTTGTTATGTCTGCATTGAACAGATTAAAGCTTAATGTCTTCCATTAAGTCAAATAAAGTAGTTTGCAAGTCCTGGATAAAAACTTGCCCCTTGCTGATGACCTGCTCCTTGCAGTGATCTTGCAAAATATGGATTTCTTTTCCCTAGTCCCCAGACATGATGACGATCCATTTAAGAGTGTCTCATGAGATTAGTAATTCTTGAAACCATAAATCCAAAAATGATTGTGCAAAATGAAGTTTAGATTATCATCTGATTCTGTCAGGGTTAACAAACTGTGTTTAAATCACAGTCCAAACATGACAAATAAATATTACCTTGACGTTAAAAGATGGCCAGGTGGCAATTTAAAACCTGTCAAGTGTTTGTAGTAATTTCTCTAATTACACAGACCTCTGAGAAACTAACCTGAGTCCTATCTATTGGCTTTGATGTCCATCTCTAGCATATTTCCATGGTCTGGAGAGTAATGCTTGGCAGGAGATGAAGAGACTGCAGAACAGAACAGGCCTCTTCTGTGCTACATGTTGACACTTCCAATGCCTTGACATCACACAGAACATTCCAAATATGGGACTCTGGGGAAAAGACATTTTCTGCTCATATCCAGATAAGACTTACAGAAAACAGGTTGTAAAAATAAATATGGAAAACAATTATTCATAATGAGCAGAGGATGTACCTTGCACAAAGAAAAAATGATATTTTATTCTTCCATCTGTTTCATATGCACAGACTATGTATTTAGATGCAATCAATAATTTTCATGTGTGTGTTGTTGTTTTTTTGCTGACTGTGGTATATTCTCAATGGAATCCTAAAACCACCATCCTGAGAATAAGCTCCATTGAATAGACTTCAGTAGGACTCTGAGTAGAGCTGTATAGGATTGCTTCCTATAGGTTTTTTACATTTCCATCTTACACAGAGTTATAACCTTCAAATCCACTGAAGGCTAGCTACATTCTGAGGGTCAAATCTACATTATATCTAAACCCTCTTCAGATATTTGCCTACGTGTTCACTAATGCATATCAAAATAAACATGATCACATACTCAATAACCCTGCCTGTGCATGTGCACATATTCAGCAAAAAGGCCATAGTGTGTCCCTATGCTCACACAGGTGTGTGTTCATAGATTTACCCATACATTCAGAAAGTTTGAAAAAGATAGGATCCTAATCACATGGGAAGATCTCTCTATATATCTAATTCTTAATAGTCCCCTCTGCATGCAGATCCTTATTGCTGCAAACAGAGGGTACACTGTCCCCCAGCAGGTTTTTCTACAGACTCAGGACTCTGCAGAAAAATCTGAAAAGTAAAAAAATATATACCTTGGTGATTTTAAATTCCTGCTCCCAAATAAAAAGCACTGTCCACACATGTGCAGACAATACAACTTACATTTGAGGGCTCAGATTACCCTTCTGTACCTATGGAGCCATTCTGGGGCCAACTATGGTGGCAGAGGATGGCAGGACCCATTCTGAGCCTGAGCAATGGGGAATGCTGGGAGGAGCTCCAGGCCTGGCTGCTACAGCACAAAACTATGGGAGAGGCTCCAGGCCCAGCTGTGGTGGAGGCAGATGCCAGGAGCCGCTCTGGGCCTGGCTGCCACTGGGAGCAGCTCCAGGCTTGAAACAGCTCCCAGGCACTGCTTCTGCGGCTGCCAAGCTCAAAGGTAGGTAAAAGAAGGGAGGTAGAGAAAGAAGGTAGGATTGACTGGGGCAGGGGAGAGAAAGGGAAAGATGGGGTTATTAGCTTGGGGGGAGAGAAAGAAGGGGACTTGGCTGGGGGAAAGGGAAATATGGGATGATTGGCTTGGGGATAGAAAGAAGGGGGATTAATTGGGGGAGAGAAGGTGCAATATGGGGTTATTGGCTGAGGGAGAGAGAAAGAAGGGAGACTGTCTTGGGGAGAGAGAAAGATAAAGAAAGAGGTATTGAGTTGGGGAGAAAAAGAAAGGGAATGAAGGAGGAGGAGGAAAGAAGCAAAGGCAGGAGAATGCCCCCTCCCCGCAATTTTTTTGTGGGTTCCCACTTGTGTGTGTGTATGCACACACACAAGCATACACTTGTGTTCAGCTAAACAGCTGTATGTTGGGGGTGAAGCCAGCAGGCACAATCCTGTTTCCTTCTTTACATGTTCAGTGAATACAGTAACTGCAGATGGCTCTACTCTGATGATCTTTCCCATACTGCATGGATAACAAAGCAAACTGTGTACCCCAAATGACAGACCATTTTTTTGTTTTGTGTTTATGCACAGTGTTTATTGACTCAGGAGCTCCTGCAGTAATCATAATTGTGGTGTCAGGGCAATTAATAAGTGCTGTACCTCAGCAGAAATTATGCCATCATAGGATGCTCTTACTTAAGAAAGACAGGATTAATAGAAACATATTGTGATAGATATCATATAGCTAAAGCTCTGAATCTTATTGACACGTGCCCATCCTTGCAATCATAATTAGCATGTTGACTATATTCCTCTATTGAAGGATTAGGAATAATGGTACAGCCATGAGTTTCTCCTTGGCTCTTATTTATCCCCATTTTTATGTGTGCACTATGGAAGTCATTATTTTGTTTATACATATTCGGAGAACAATAAAATCCTTTTTAGTGTAGCGATTATGCAGTCTGTTTACAGTGCCTGTAGCAATGTACTGCACAGAGATGCTGCATTGTTCACTTATTCATGCTCTGAAGACCCAAAATTAGATTCAGAGATTTTTGCATTTCAAGTAGCCTGTTTTACAAAAGCAAGCATCTCATTTTAAATTGCATTAATTTGCTAATGCTATGAGTGATCAATGCTACGAGGTTTTCACTAAAAAGTAGAAGTCTCTCATAAATACAGGAGACCAAATTAACCATTCTGTAATGAATGCAGTAGAATGACTCCCCCATCCCCCTTTTTATAAGCATTTGAAAAAATGCATAATCTTTTCCTATGCCACAGTACATGATTATATGCAATAAACTCTTGCCTTATCAAACTGATGCATTTGAGAAGACTGTCAGTAATAAGTATACCAAGATATATCCCTTACAAAAGCTTGCAATTCTCCCAGGTTTGCTCTTATAAATGATTTATTTCGATCATAAACCATTACCCGGCTCATGGTCCTCCTTTGACATTACAGTGCTCCTGCATTCAGCACAGTGGGGTGGTTGATGGTTTTTCTTCTTGGTAAATATGAAGATTGACAGGCAGGTGACAGTGCTAATGAAAAAGCTATGACCAACTATATAACATTTCTTTCAGCTGAGCTGTTACAGCAAACAAAGCAATAGCAACCCTTTTAAAAAATATTAACCCCCCAGCTATACAGTATAGCACAAATAAAAAGTGTATTTGCTGTACAACGTTGATGATGACCAAAGTATCTAGGTCAAAAAAATATACATTTAAAAATCTTATTCTATGGAATTGGTACATGGGAAAATGTTCATTAATACTATTTGAAAGTTGTACATGTATTTAAGATCTGCTATTCTCTAAGTTAGAATCAAGTGCTTTTTTCCCCTTTTAACCAAATGGACTTCTGTAAATGACGGAGTATGGCATTAATGTTAAGTGTGGGTACACAAATATGCCCTGGTATTTTACCCTTTTATTGCCTAGCAGTCAGTTCCCTAGAGATTCTCATAACAAACCAACTTAAAGAAGATAGATTTCCTTTGCAACTCAGGGTCAAAGGTAAAAGAGCATGTTCTCAGCTGCCGCACTACATGAATTAGAATGGAGTAATGAATTTGTGATGTGTCATGTGACTTCATGTTAGACCTTGACCTTAATATCACATTTAACTGAGAACAATCATAGGTCACAAATTAGAAGGTTTAAGCAATCTTCTCCTCTATCAAGGGAACCTAGTTTAATCAGATCTGATTTAATGTGATGGCTAGAGTTTCTAAGAAAGATATTGTTACCACAGTTACAGCAGTGCTATCAAAGATACTTGCAGCCATTTCTATAATGCTGTTAGAACTAAATTAATTTAAATACAAATACCTTGGTTTAATTTGGTAATTTTTGGATTACAATTTGCAGAATTTGAAGGAGTCTCCAATAACAACTGGGGTCAAATTCCTCCTGTTCCAGCAGTTAGAAATTGTGAAGATTAATCATTCACTGACATGCAAAATAAGGTTTTATTTTTTTTAAAGGCTCAGTGTTAAATGCAGTCATTGATAGTGAAGAAAATTAATAGAACCATTGAAAATAGATCTACTCAGAAGTAAGTTTGTGACATGTGAGGAGGCCTACGAGGCCAACAACCTGGCCGTGGGCACGACAGCATTAGCAACAGAAGAGTTTAGCTGGTGGAACAGGGGTGGCCTGAAGTTCAGTGTGCAGCTGGGTGATGGGGGCAGATGCAGACCTGAGTGGGGAAGGTGTACCTTAGGTTAGTTGGGGTGGTATGAAAAATGGAAGAAGGGCCACTTCCATGGTTTCCCATATTACTGAGCCCCTCAGCAATTACTGAGGTAGCATTTAAAGGCAGTCGTGCAGAAGAGCTGGGGGTGGATGAAGAGGCAAGCTTGACACATGTGTGCTAGTGAAGGGGCAGTTGGGACAGGGAATGACATAACTCCCTGGTGTAGGAAAGGACTGCCTGAACTATTGCCAGCAATAAAGTAAGTGGAAAGTGTGCCTGAAGTCCTGTATCTTGCTTGGAGACAATGATGCCCCTATCCACTTCCCTCCCTCTTAGAGGCAAGCTTTTCCCTCAATTTCTGTTTCCCTGTCTGACTGAGCCACTATAGTAATGTGTTTTCTACTTTCCTGAAGAACTCTCGCTGTCCCACCCTGTCAAAGTATAATATTTTGGCTGTTTGCTCAGCTGAGAAGCCTGAGAGAAGGACTGGGCGCCCCTTTTAAGCCCATTTTATGTTTAATGGCACTTGAGACATTTTTATATTCCAAATTATTTTATTAAACATAGAGGGTGAAATCAGGGGTTGAAATTTCTGAGGTAAAACCAACACATGCAGAGACTTTAGTTCTTATGTTTCAGGCTAATAAGAGTTCCTTAAGCTCTTCAGAGCTTCTTAAAATCTTTATGTTGAAAAGTTTTTGTTCCAGTGTTTTCCAAATACTCCAGCACACTTTCTTTGAGTACTCTCTGATTCTTTTGGTTTTCAGACAGTGGGTACACTCTTTCCAGTACCCAAACCCCTTCCCTTGAAACTCCAGTACTCATCTTGAGTTTTTTAAACTGACTTTTAAGGTCTCTACAGGCAGTTTTCTAACCACACCAGACCAGGGATCTCTGCACTATGCAGAGCTATTACCCTGTTTAGACTGGGTAAGGAAATTCCTTCTTTTTCTAGAAGATCTAGCCCCTTTCCTTGGCCCAAATGTGAGTCTCCATCTAACAACCCACTCATCCTTGCCAACTTTCCCCAGTTCTCCTGCCTGTGTTAAACTGCTCTGAGCCAGAGCTGAATTCCAAATGAATTCTCCTCCTCAGCATTCACCTCTAAAGTCTCTCTCTGCTCAGCTGATGCTAACAAGTCAAATTGTTTGGAGCAGCCTGTCACTCAAGACTCTCTGGAGACCTGACATCTTCCCAACCTGCTAAGCATGGCCATGCTTCCTCCTCCCAACTGTAGGCCAGTAGTGGAACCATTGCCTACAAAGTCCCATTTTATTCAGTGGTGCTTACTCCCAGGGAAGTGTTCTTAGGATTGCACTATAAATGCTATAAGGTCGTGACTACTCTTGTATTAATTATGAATCTAAGATATGTTTAATCATTCATGTAATTTTTGTCTGTCAGTTGGGGATACCCCACAGTATCATAAATTATAAAATTTCTAATATTTAGAAATAAATTAGGAATTGTCTCTGTATTTGTCAGCTAAAAATAGTAGTTTTTCGTCAGCAGTTACAGCATTTTCATTCTAACTTCAGAATTCTGATGGAAAAGAATTTGATTATTAATTTCCCTTTTAAAAAGATATGCGTGTGTGTCTGTGTATATATACACACAAAGAGAGAGAGAGAGTTCATAGAAATATAAATATGTTTCAGCTAATCCTACAGTAATTTTTTCCTTGAATTTCATCATTAAAATATAAAGGAAATTCAGGGACTAGAGATCCTGGCTCAAGGCTGAATACAGGTATCTATCTCTCCAGAAGACAGAGATTGCAGGCCAAGTTCACATCTGGGTTCAAATTCAGTGTACATTTTCACAGACTCCCTATTTTTGATAGATATTGAACCTCATTTTAAAAATCAAGTACTCAGCATGTTTATGAATTTAACTGTTTAGTCACCATATTTCCTATTAAACTGATCTGTTCTTTTAGGCTTCAAAGCAGAAAAAAAAATCTTGGGATAACTTTCTGATGGTTCATGGATGTCCAAGGAGCCAGCCAATCAGCCTTCTGGATAAGCAGATAGGAAAGTGGAAGGTGTCACAAGGGTCAACCAATCAATACGATGCAGAGACAGTTTCTCCAAGAAACAGAAAGAACCACATTGGAATTTGTCTGTTTCCCTAAAAACTTGTGACTATGGATCTACTGCTGGGTCACTACATAAGGTATTTGCATTGCTATATCATTCAATGTACACAGGTTCTTTAATGTGACCAACTGTGCCTAAAACAGATCCAAAGAATGGGGGGGGGGGTGACCCCCCCTATGGGTAACTGTCCCAGGAAATACTACTGATGGAAAAGAATTTGATTATTAATCTTCCTTTTAAAAAGTAAAAGAGAGCTCATTAATGAAGATATGTATATATTATTAGAAACAAAAGTGGATAATTCTGAAGAACTCCAAGCAGAAATGATCAAAAACAAGCCAGTCTTTACACATCAGAAACATTATCCAACAAAGTGAGTATTTACAATGGTGCATAGGACCAAAACTGTTAGATAAATCATTCAGCCAACAGAATAAGACCTTTGGATCCATAACATGATAGACACCATTTGTCACTTTTAATAACCTGTTCTGTAATGGCTGCATGAGGAAACCAGAACCCCGGTTGCTCTAATCGCACTAACTTGATTTGTCAACAAAACAATATATCAAGTGATTTATAAAGCAGATATTGCAGTAGCACTAAAAACGTTAATGATACAGTGTTATCTGAGAAAGGCACATCTTTCCTCATCAAAATACACTTTGATTTTTTTTTTTCCTTTTAAAAAACCCTCAAAGTTGTTAGATGCATTATTTAAGACTATAAGGGATGGGGAACAAGTTTCCTTTGCTAAACAGCACAAACATATCAGCCCAGTGCAGAGATGTACCCAAGCAGCACAAGCATGCACAGGTAGTGACAGTGTCAGTTACCTGTGAAGGAAAACTCTGTCTTACATGAATCTGCTTACCTCTTTTTCTCTCCCACTGGAGTTGGGTTATCAGATCTGAAACTGTCAGTTGACAATGCCAGTCCAACAAGGGACTCCATGAGCTCTGGATACTGAATGCAGGCATGGTGTTACCTTGCATAGCTTCATTTCTTACACTGGGCCTAAAGAGGGGAACACCCCCCACCCAATTGTGCCCATAAATGGCTTTGATAAATTGATGCACCTATGGATTTGTGACATGCTGATTCCAGTTAAAGTTTAATGCCATATATACCCGGCCTGGAGGGTGAGGTAGAAATTTAATCAATCAATCAAATGCCTTTTGTGTTGTCGTTGCTTTTATTTCTTTTTAATACTGAAAAAGTTGCATCCGTAGTAATGGGAGTTGAGTAGAACTCATGAAATGGGCCTGCCTCACCTACATGTTCCTACTGCAGGTCACTGAACCCGCTCTTAGGGGTCAAGTGACAACAGCAAATGAGGGGAGGGTCTTCAGTGTCTGCTACCCTTCTTCACCTGTTGAAGTGCCATTCTACTAGTATATATGCAGTCACAATGGAAAAGAAGTAATCTTAGATCTAACACAAAATTCTTTCTGTCTCTGTATAACTTGGAGCTATGAGGGAAACCGTTACTTTATACATGTTACAAACAGTAACAATTTGAGAGACAGTTACAAAAAGTAATTTATCAATAAATTAGGATTTAAGCCACCAGTTGTTCCTTAAAAATGACATGGTTCCACGCATACCAAGAAGAAGACCAGTTCTGGTAGCAAATAATTGGACCAGTTCTGGTAGCAAATAATTGCCCTTCTGTGTCTGCTACGATCAGCTCCCTTCTTGAGAGACGTGTCTGAAGCTTGCATTAGCAACAAGCACATTAAAAATATCTGCAGTACCACTCCGGCCCTCAGTTACCTTGACTATGAGACAGCCCGACACAATGATTGTGTTGAGAATATATTAGAGGTCATAACAAGCTACTCTGGTACTTATGTCCATGAGATGATTATTTTATTAAACAGTATCTACAATAATTCACTGGTTTTAGCATAGGAAGTACATTGCTTTCTCAAACAACTGCACAATTACAAAACTGCAGCTATTTTCCCATTCCACCTGCACTAAATTACTTTGTCATCACTGATTAAGTCAGGCCAGTGCAAGAAATCTGGCTTCCTAACTTGCTAGTGCATCCATTCAGAAAGTTAAATGTCCCTTGGGATTATGTGCATCCTTTTATAAGTTACTAGGAGGCCATGCAAATGACTAAATTACCATATATGTGTGTGTGAACTGCCTCTCAGTGCACAGCATCTAGATTATCTGTATCATTCTGTCAAATAGTAAGAATTATTTTACCACATGTGATGAGTGGGGTTAGGTGGGTGGCCAGGGGGACTCTTCTGTGGGGACCAGCCACCTGACAATTTTTCACATGGATTTTAAAATGACTGTTATTTTGGCTTCATAGGCAGAAGGGTTTTTTCCTTGCACTAACACATCTTGTTGAACTTATGAATATGGTTGTCTTGAGAAATTTAATGGAGAACTGTCCCATGCAGAGTTGTTCTGATTTATTTCTGGAAATCCAGCATCAAGTATTTCTTTTCCTGATTTACTTTCTGTGAGTCTTCACTCTCCAATATTTCCTATCTTTTTAATGTGTGGGTAGCAGAACAGAACATGTTACGCTAGCAGTACCGACCCTATTGCTGCCTGCTGTAGTAATGAAGATGCCTTGAGGAAAGTGTGATTTTAGTTATGGTCTCCCAGGTAATTGAGTAGAGAAAGGAAATGCATTAGGAAGAGGAAGTGTTCCTTGCCAGCTCAGGCATTTGTGCAAAATGGAAATCCCTGCTCTCAGGTTTTAGTGTAAATACTTTGCACGATGTAGTTTAAAAACTGAGAAACACAAAAGTTCATGCAACCAGTATACAGGATGTGACAAAAACAAGCCAGCAGTTTGAGCAATTTGGTAAATCAAGTCCAGATGTCATGGAGAATCAATCCATCAAAACTGCTCCCAAAGCCACTATAAATGTACTGTATTTTGTTTCAACCACTGAAAAGTTGCAAGGCAGCTTAAAACTAGCAAATAACACCATTCTACAATCTCTATAATTGCTGGTAACAATACCCCAGAAGATTAAAAATAACTTTTTAAGAATGGGAAATCTCTGCTTCTTTGTAATTCATATAAGAGCTACAGTTTAAAAAACAGCAACATGCGAATGATTAATAAAAGGGATGAATGAAAGTAATCATTATTGTTATAGAAAGTTTAAGTCCAATATTTTGTCAAGACCATCCCTATGAAAATAAGGGAAAATCCCCTTATGGAAACAACTTTATATCAAATTCACCAAGAACTGCTACCACACATTTGTTTTTCTCTTCAGTATGACTTGCACAGGACTGCTGCAATTGGTTTCTTTATTACACTTGCCTTACATAAATTTTAATAGTAATGAAGTATTAATAAGCTGTTGAATTGAGATTTAGTAGCTCTGAATTTCCAGGATGCTTTCTAGGAGGTATCAGAGAACACATTTTGGATCTTAAATATTCCATGTGATTCTGAATAGCTGAAGGACCTCCCAAAATATGTTGTTATTGAATGTTGTTCTTGGAAAGGAAACATACTCTGATTTTTGCCAAAACAATTTTTACAACATCCAAAAATATTCTCCCTCCAACTTCCATTGACTAGATTTGACCGCATTTGATGAAGATGAATCATTAGCATTATTTTTGCACAAAGTTATTGGCATGCTTTAAGTTATGTCCTCACTTAATAGAACAAAAATCCGATATAGAAGATCTTTATTAATGACCTGCCTTAGGCGTTGAGCAGAGATCCATAATTTAACAGCTCCCTCCAAACAGACAGGAATGTAGTTTGTTCTATACACTTATTCATCCTGTTGGTATTTGTAATACGTGACCTGATTCTGCCTTTGTTTGGATGGTTTGCTGATTGTCTGTTTTGTAGCCAATTGTGCACTTAGGATCTGACGGGGGTCCTATCGAAAACAACCGTGGGAAAGTGAACCTATCTGCTTCATCGGGCGAGGCCGGGGGCATGGCTAAAGTGGAAATATAAGCGGGCCCCCTGACCTCCATCCAGCATGTTCAAGCTGACCCTTAAATAAACTTAAGAGCTGGTTTCATTTGAAGTGTCTCCAACTCCAGTACTGGCGATGATGGGATCCAAATGAGTGATTCTCCAGCTGATTCCAGTACCACTCCAGCCACTGATCCAGACATTCCCAGCGATGCCAGGCTCCCAGCGTCTCACCACCCCATTGGCTGCACCCAGGGGTCATTTCGTAGGAAAAGAAGTGCAGGAGCTCATTAGCATAACTCATTAGCATAACTTATTTGCATATGCTACACCACCTGACATCACCGGAAGTATGTCAGAAGGCAAGAAAGGGGAGGGAGGGAGAAGAGAGAGAGAGAGAGAGAGAGAGAGAGAGAGAGAGAGAGAAAGAAAGAAAGAAAGAAAGAAAGAAAGAAAGAAAGAAAGAAAGAAAGAAAGCTGGCAGAGAGGGGACAGCTACTAATCCAACCCTCAGAAATAGCACTATTCTGGGAAGATAGCTTCAGTGGTGGCTGAAGCCTTCAGAAGGCTGGTCGGAGGAACAAGGACTTTTCGAGGGGACGGGGTCATTTTGCTGCAGACATGACACAAGCAGGCATTCCCCCGTGGGGGTGGGGGGTGGCACCAACTCCCAGAGCTGCAGTCCCCTGAGCTTCTGCTCGAAATGACCCCTGCATGTAACACCCTTTTCAGATGTTATGTTTTGGGCACTCCTATCTCATATACTGAGAAAGATTGGTAGACATGATCACCATCTTGTTGGAAAATGGAAATTGGTATTTTCTGCCACTGTATGAACTATATGGAACCTGGATTTTTGAGGGTATGTGTTTGTGTGTTCCAAAGCTGTAAAATACCTGTGTTGACCTTTTCAAACAAAATGGCAATTGTGCATAACAGAAGAGCATACTAAGTATACTCTCCCAGTATGGAAGAAAGGGAGCCATAAGCATAATGCCTGATGAGGGCTTACATTTCCACACGTTTCTTCTTTATCCTGCATAATGGCATTTGCTGTTACACTTTATTATTATGATTTCATGAACTGAATCATGACCTATTCATGAAGGATCTGCTACAATGTAATGGAAAGATGATGCTTCTTCTCAAGTTATGAAAAGATGATACTACTTCATTCTCTCCTTTCATCTGCTGTGCAGTACAATAAAGTCTTAATGGACAAAAAGCAATTATTGTCATTCACAGCCATGAACTTCAAATATGTCATCACCTGCCAGCAACAACCATTGCAGTTTGCACTAGTCCATCAGACACCAAGAAAATTAATGTACACAAATCAGATCTTAAAAACTGGTACATTTTAAAAGCATCTTTCTCTGACCTCAACACTAGTATATTTCAATAGAAGAACTAGAGTTTATAATAAATCTGGCAGAACCAAATGAGGATTATGGATGTTGTTATCACTAGGTAAAGTAAATTGTTTCCCATTTGGCTGTTTTCGGAATGGATAGGCATTGCAAAGAATGTTGGATCGGGTGAATGTTGATTTTACACCACAAAATATTAGGAACTTTTTCAAACTGCCTTTGTATTCCATTTTAGTAACTGGTTGCTAATTTACCCCTCCCCCCCCCCCGGTCATTTCAGAGAGACCCATTTTAGTAACATGCTAGCAGAATTTATTTACCTGTTCATACAAACCTGCTTGTGTCAGGTTAGCAAAGCGTGGTGGAGCTGCTTTTGAGAAAAACTTCTTTCTATTTTCAACCCCTTTGTTGCACTTCTGAATCACTGTGGTGTGCTGCTTAAAATATTCATAGCACTTCCTACAGTGCCGATTTTTCCTTGCTATTTTCACTATGCAATCTTCCTTGGACTTTTTAAAAAACATTTTTTTGCATTCACTCCACTGACTCTGTTGAGTCAATGCATCTCAATAGTGCTGCTATAGCACTTCAGTGAGCACTATAGCACCCACCTTAGTACGTTAAAAAAAGTCTGAAGAAGATCACTCTGCAAAGAAGGGCATGGGGAAAGTGGCACTGAAGAAGTACTTCCAACATGCACAGATTGAACAGACAGCATCCTCACAGCACACCATCACACAATCTACTGGAGAACAGTTACCATCCCTTCAATCTGCTAATGAACAGGATACTCACCACAACATACCATCAAAACAATTCTACAAGAGACTCCACATGGGACCCTCCTGATGGTCGCAATACCACACTGGATATTTACATAGAATGCTTTTGCCACAGAGTGCAAACTGACGTGATCAACAAACAACATCATGTACCACAGAATCTCAACCATGCTGAAAGGAAGGCCACAGACAATCTCAGGAACAATCTGGATATTATAATTAAAGAAGCAGAAAAAGGGGAAGCCATTGTCATCCTGAATAGATCAGACTACATCCAGGAGGTTCAAAGACAACTCTCAGATACTGTTTTTTTTACAAATGACTTAGGCCCCACACAGGAATACAAGAAAGAACTATACAAGTTATAAAGGAATTACCACTGTGCATTTGGGAACTAATCCTTTCAGACACACCACCAGGACTTCGACAGGTACCTTTTATTTTCTACCCAAAATACACAAACCAGGCAACCTAGGATGCCCCATTGTTTTAGGCATAGGCACTATCACTGTGGGGTATCTTGATACATGGACTCTGTTCTAAGACCCTATGCCATCAATGTTCCGAGTTATGTTTGCAATACCACAGTCTTTCTGAGGAAAATACAATCTTTGAACAATTTTCCAGAGAACACTATTTTTTTAAAGCCTTTATTGAACAACTTCAATAACATATAAACAAGTATAAGATACAAAGATCTAAGAAGTATGCAAAATGGCTAATAATACGTGCACATAAGTAGATTAACTAGCAAAAGTTGAGCACAGGATGGGAGACAAAGATAGTTATGCATCACCATAGTCTTTCAAATCAAATTACAAAAGTACTGTAAACCTTTACTTGTGAACCTCAGTATAAAGTTAGTGAGTTAGTTTTCAGGAGATAGTTTCAGAAGTGAAGTAGAGATGAGTTTTCAGGGAGCAAATGTACTGCAGCCATGAGAACCATGTAGTAACAAACTTGGAATACGTTGTGGCATTGCCATATTGTTGATTGTGTACCAAGACAGTGATTTTGTACAAAATGAACTGGTTCCAAACTTTGTTTTTCCACGTGGACAATGTAGGGGGAAAAGCAGATTTCCATGACATTGCCCCCCAATCCGGAATGATGAGACAGACAACTGTATTGGTATCAAACATGGGCCACTTTATTAACTAGTTAACTATCCACACAACCACAATGGCAAGGGAGCTAAAGGGAGCAGAACAGGCCAGGGAGGTGTCAATCAGCAAACCTCCTGGCCTTGGCATGGGCAAGTCACTGGCTCCAGCTTAAGGCCATCACTCTGGCCCCCTGACTGGCAGCCCAGCTGACAGGTCCCCCCCCAGGGGCACCTACCCCTGGGCCCTAAAACCACAAGGGGCGCTTACCCGAGAGGTTCCCAGAGGAGATCACATTCCCAGCCCCAGGACCCTAAAACCCGAGGGCCGTTCCTGATGACCCCCTATCCCAATCAAGGATTGGCTGAAGTGCTTACCGGTTCTGCTCTCCTTACCCTATAACTCTGCCACCTGCGAGGTCAAGCCTCTGCTTTAACCAAAGCGGCCATTCAACAGCCCAAGGCTGTCCTAATCCCTTGCTGTAATTCTGCTAAAAATAAATCATTGCCCTTGTTTGACATGTGCACTCCATCATCCCGGTAAAGGTCTAAAAACTCGACCCTAATTCCGGGGTGAGGCAAGTAACTACCCAAACCTGCTTCCATGGCCTTCTTTAACTGGCGATTAACTTTTCGCCAGGCCCGATCCAATCCCCGCGGATCTCCCAAGCCACGCCAAACACAGTGCGGCAAAATTGCCGACCCTATCAACAGCATACCAGGCCATTGCTCTTGAATACGGGCCAGATCAGCCTTCACCTGAAGAACCAAGGCAATGCCTTTTAACAAACCAAGGTCATTTCCTCCCAGGTGAAGCAACAAAATATCCGGGGGAGGACCACACCGAACCCCAAAAAGCAGCGTGAGGAGACCAGGCCATCTCATGCCTCTCCTACCCAGCCACTCCACTTCAGCCCATTCGCTGAGCCCCAGCTGAGAACCAACAGGAGTTCTCTTGGCCCGATGAGCTGCCCAAAAAATCATACTGTGGCTGCAGATCAGGACTCTTCATCTTGCACACCAGCCACCTGAACCTGAAGCGAGAACTATATAAATAAAGCAATCAAAACTTATGAGACTTCCGGAAGAGACACGCTTAATGGTGGATGCCTCTCACCGCATCTGCGGGAGAGGCGATCCACTCTCGGCGGGGTAGAAGAGGCTTTGGACAGGTGCTGAGCCCCCAGAGACCCTAGTAAAGGGGCTCTGCCTGGGGTGGCTTGAGGGATGTCTCTCCTTGCGGTGGCAACCGCTGGATTGAGACACCCTCCTTCACCCCCGTAGTTTCCCCCCGCCGCAGAAGCCTCTGGGCTACTCAAGCGTAACCGTGAAGCAGCAGAGAATACCGATCGGAGAAGCAAGGAAACTTCCTGATACGCAGTGGTGATTCGTGAGTCTCAAACAGAGTTTGCATAACAAAGTGGCTGGGAAGGGTTGGGTGGAATGTTTCCCCCCCTCCCCTCTCTCCGAACGGAGCTTACCGAGACTTTCCCATGGCGTTTCTGCAGCATTGAAAGCAGCTTGGAAATGCTGGAGGGCTGGATCGCATGCACGAAGAAATGAGCTTTTAAACGGCATTAGTGTGAAAAAGAGACTTTCTTCTTCAGATCTTCCTATCTAACTATAAACAAAACGAAACAGCAACAATGACGGGGAGACAAAAACCCTCCCCTAAGCCAGGAAGCGGAGTTCCGGCTGCAAAGAGCGACATCACAGAGATGAGCACAATGCTCTCATCGATGCTGAGACCCCTAGTGGATCAGATGACAGCTCTTAATGCCAAGATGGATACAATGCAGAAGGAAATGAAAGAGTCCGCAAAAATAAATGAGAAGCTGCAACAAGAACTCATGGAAGTAAAAGCAACAACATGTAAGCATGACTCAAGACTACAAAAAATTGAAAAAGAAAAGGCTTTTCAAAGCGACAACGTCTTAAAACTTCAGATGGAATGTTCAAATTTTTTCCTGAGACTGCAGAATGTTCCTGAGAAAAAAGGGGAGGATCTTAAAAAACTATTGAGTGAGGCATTAGCACCGTTGGCAGGTACTGAAGCGGAGAAACTACAAAGTGACATGGATTTGGTCTAGAGGACCTACCCAGATTTTGTGAAAAAGAAAAACCTGCCAGGTGAGATCATGATAAGGTTCTCCAAAAGATCAACAAGGGATGTGGTGTTAAAAACCACAAACAGAACAACGCTGAAGATCCAAGAAGAGGAAATCAAGGTTCTAAAAGACATTCCATCTGAAATTCAAAAAAGAAGAAAAGCCTACAGGAATATAACAACATGGTTACAGTCTGAGTCAATTATGTATCGTTGGAATATTCCAGAGGGACTGTCTTTCAGCTATAAAAGCAAGAATTACAAGATTGATTCTGTAGAACAAGCCAAAATATTTCTGGAAAAATGCAAGAAAAAGAAAGCGGAGAGGGAGTCAGATGACTCACTAGAGTCACATGAAAGTATGTATGGCTTTGATGGCTCAGAAAGTAGAGAAGAAGCATCGGACTCAGAAAAGGGAGCTGCTGCTCCCAAGCTCAGCAAAGAGACTAAAAAGACAAGAAGAGGAACGAAGAAGAAATAATGTTATAAACAATATGTAATGATGGTACATTATGTCTAAATGTAAACGGAATAGTAGGCATTTTTTCGTTGCTGTATGTGCCAGTTAATCAGCTTTGTTATGTGTAGAAGCAGAAACATGAACTTAGAATGTTTAACCAAGAAAGTATATTGCTTTTCAGTTTTAAAAGTTAGTTAACTTGATTATTGCAAACAGTATTCTCTGTATAGGATAATGTAGTGTAGTTATTAGCGGTAGAGTTGTAGTAATAGTAAAAAAATCAATAAAAATCTTATAAAAAAACAAACAAACTTACAATGCCGAACATAGATTCTGTAACACTGGGAACACCAATGGCCGATGACCTGAATAGAGGCCGGAGAAAAACCCAACACAGCTGCTGACGAAGCAGCCCCAATCCGGAAGGAATGGGTCCCAAAATGAAAGGCACCTAGGCCCAGCTCAGTGAGTGCCTTCTGGGTCACAGACCAGAATTGATATTTTGTAAGCAAGGAGCCATCACGGTGACAAAACAAAGCCCCTTCGCGACACCCACGGCCAGCCAAATAGTGACGAAGTGCCAACACAGGGCAAAGCTCTTTATCCTCACACTCCCCCAAAACACCTCACAACCTTTGCCTCTCTGATCCGTCTTTGAATGGCGAATCAACACCTTAACCGTCTGCCCCCCAAAAGAAATATCCCTCAACTGAAGGGCCCGACCCGAAGTGTCACGCCTAGATGCCACAACGAGCTCGCTAACACAAAGGGCCCCAAAAAAGGCGACCAAAGTTGCCGCATGAAAAAGGGCAGCTTCATAAGAGTCCGAACAAAGGCAAGGCCATAAAGCCCGCAAACCTTTCAAAACCGCCGGAGTCAACGGCTCCCTATTATCCCTTACTGGGGGATGCTCCCACAAACAACCCTCCAAAATCTTCTAAATTCGAAAATCCCCTGTATAATCAGCATAACCGGCAGCCTTGCTGGCAAAAGCCAAAGACACCAGCTTTCCCCGAATAGAACTTACAGCTAGACCCTTATTCCTTTGAAAAAACACAAAACTGAATAATATGTGAAACTGGAATGGGCCAAACTTGCTCCAAGCCCAGGGCACACCGGAATGAGACAAATTCCTGCCCCGCCCTCTGATAAGCTGTATGGGTTGATGGTGCCAAAGCTAAACCAAGCGCCCTGTCCGCTTCAGCCCGCCAATCTCCCAATAACCCACGGGCATCCTTACCGGGTGAAGGTCCGCTTCCAGGATCTAATCCCTTTTGGTCTGCAGTGTTAATCTGACAATAGTGCACTTCAGTTATATTTCTGCTGAATCTATTTGTCTCCTCATTGTCTCCTTTCCTTCTAACCTTCTCGAACAATAAACCCAATAGACTGATAGACTGTTACCAGAATAACAGCTAAATTTAAATCTTTCCAAATATTACTGCTGTTGTTTTCTTTTTTCTCCCCAGTTTGAATTCAGTAGCAATATGATATAAAAGAATTAGTTATTTTCACTTTGCTTTTTGGCTAACAAATACCCATGTGCACATCCCTATTTTTTTTTTTTACTCCAGTGCAACTTGTAACAGGTTTGGGAAGTCAGCTTTTCAAACCGTATAGCCTATGCCAGTGATGGCGAACCTTTTAGAGACCAAGTGCCGAAACTGCAACCCAAAACCCACTTATTTATCGCAAAGTGCCAGCACGACAATTTAACCTAAATACTGAGGTTTTAGTTTAGAAAAAATAACTCATTGACATCTTTTGTCTTAAAAGAAAAACAGAATAACAGAGCTTTCAATTATACAAACAACTTTTTATTGAAAGGTAAAAGTTTGTATTTGGCATGCTTTTGAACAATTAATGTGATTTTTGCTGTTGTATGCATGCTGATAATTTGTCTAACCTTGGCTCATACTTTGTAAGTTTAAGAGCAGCCCAGCCTCCGAGTCTGTGTCGTCTTTTTCCTTTTAGAGACTGAGTGCCCAAACTGCGTGTGTGCCCACAGAGAGGGCTCTGAGTGCCACCTCTGGCACGTGGGCCATAGGTTTGCCACCACTGGCCTATGCTATGAGGCTGGGAACTGGAGGGTAACTGACTGGGGGAGGGATTTGCTGGAGATGTCTGATGTTATCAGTGACACACTGATGCCACTTCTTCCATGACCAGAAGTGGCATCATCATGTTGCCAGCAATGCTCTATCATTCAGCCAAAACTCTATGGTTTAAGCATTGAATGGTTAAATGCCTCAAATGCTAGGGCATCACTCCCTTGCAGGAACTTAGCAACCCTACTGTGCAGCTCCCATGTCTATCCTTATCCATCCTTGTCAGCCATGTAGACTGAGGTGAGCAGTGTTGTCTGAAGTCAGTACCTGTAAAGGAGGACTCTGCCCCCCCCCCCCCCAATGAGAGCTGTCTGGACAAGTTCTGAAAGACAGACCTTTTCTCATTGTCTCTATAGATCTTGATTATCCCTGGAATTTCTGGATCCTGAAAACATGTTGGCACCTACTTGCACACCAGAGCTGTGGAACTATTCCATTATTTGAAGACTGAATCAGTGTATGTAGGCAGTGGCCTCACAATGAAAAACTCTGACAATGAGGCTCTGTCAGGTTTTTGGCAACGTCATCCTGGAAGACATAAAAACAAGTTTAAACACTATTATTTATATATAATTCTTTCTTGGCATCTTTCCTCGCTTGCCACAATTTGCAGCAAGAAACCACTTATTTCTCCTCTCCTGACTCTAGAAATAGTCCAGCCTTAAGTGGACCTAATTCCACCCCAGAAGAGAAACAGCCTTGTCAGGGCTTGGCTGTGTGTGTGTATGTTTGAAACATCAAGGCTCCCATTTATTGCACAGCTGCATTGCTTCGAAAATCTGGGGCTAAGCCAATGCTCTGTACCCACAGAGAGCTGTCTGGAATGATAAACACACAGCTGCCTGTGGAAAGGACTACAAGCAGAATAGATAGCCCCGTCTCAACTGACTGTCTGGGCTGCCTGCATACTATTCATCTGCTGCATGTATATTAAGTATTGCAAAACATGTGCAACATTGTGAGCTATTCCGTGAGGGCTGGCTATAGCGAGGAGCTATAAATATTTTTTTTCCAAAGGTATGCAGCCAGTGCTGATTTACAGCTGTTAAGCCCTCTTGTTGCAAATAGTTCATAAAGCCTATGACCTAAGTACTTGCCCACAGGGCCACAATAACATTTATCTAGTATAAATTAATGTGTTTCAACCACTAATTCAATTTGGCTAGCTGATTCTTATGGTTTTGGCACAACCTGACCTCTGAAACAAAGTAAAGTTCTTCCAGGGATGACTCACTGTTCTGGCTGTGTTTTGTTTCAGTCTCGTAAGCGATGTTGGAACAAAGAGGCCTATTGGTTGAGCAGCCATAAAATTCTGTCCTGAGAAAAGGTTGGGAACAGTGCTAATTGAAACTTCCTTTTCATAGGTGACTGATCAAAACCAGCTGTGGACGTCAAGCAAGAACATATTTAGATATATATTGCATTAGAAACCCAGCAAGTTCAGGGCTTTGCGGCTGAAATGTTAACATTGAACAGGGATTTGATGTTTTTACTTAGTAACAAATACAAAATGGCTTCAGAGTACTTCAGAAGCCTTCCTTTGTATTCCCCCCTCTATTTATTAGGTTTACATTTAACCAGTCCTAATGGTTTAAAGCAAACCTCGGCAAATAATAATCGAGCCACGGTTCAGCCTGAAGGCAGAGAACGGAGGCAGCAAGTTATTCTACCGAACATTACTTGCCTTGGGAAAGCAGCTGCCTTCCCATTACATTTTTCTGGTTAAGAAAAATGTGGAACTGGCTGAAAAGGCAAATATAACAAGTCTTTTGAAACCAGAAGAAATATTCCTGGGAGATGAAAACCAATACTGTTTTTTTCTCCAAAGAACCCATCTTCTTTATTTCATACATTCAGCAACACTTTTGCAGAATTGGCACCTGAGAATAACAACTTGTTAAAACAAATCTGAGAGTTGCTGGAAGAGGAAAGTTCTTGTTTAATAGAGTTTCTGCTTCACAAATCAAAGGCAACTACTTTTTACTAATTATTTGTCTAACTGTCTGATTCTTATTATGTTTACTTGGAAGTAAGTTGTTTGAATTGAGTGGGATTAATCTCTTACACTATTAAGGGTTGTAATCCAAAACAAATTTGGCTGTTTCTTTTTGAAATTTTATGATAAAATTTTGAAGTACACATTGTGACAATCTTTTCTACCTTAATCAGGACTTGATCTACCTTCATATTAATCATGCATCAGAACATGACAGCTTGGTTTTTGAACAAAAGTGGCTATTGTAGATATTTCTCTTCATTGCTTCTATCTATCCTGATTTTGTTCAGGAGACCAGTCATGTTATGATTATCAAATCCCTCCAAAAATGTTCAAAGATTGGCATAGATGGTCTACAAAGACTTGAGTCTATAGAATTTGCTCATGTGCACTCAGAATAGAAATCAATTCTTCCCCTTAATCAAAGCTGTATTACATTTATATCTGCAAGTGTAGTTTCCCTTTGTGAAAACCTCCCACACATTTCAAGATCCTTCTCAAAAGCCTGCACACAAAGAAAATTGTTCAGGAGGCATGATATTTTATAACATTATATAATGGTACTAGTACTTTAGCACTCTTGACATACAGGAAAGAATACTAATTTAATTAGGCATAGAAACAATTTTATTAGAATGCTTCAGAAATGTGTAAGTGAACTGACCCCCACTGCTACAATTACTTAAGATAAATGTGGAAACAAAGTCCATGGTACACAAAGAAAATGGCTATCAGCTGCATTGTAGACCAGCCAAATGCTTTTCAAAGGCATTCCAAACACATAGAAAGCATTACGATATCTTGACGGAGTTGTTACTAGGGCATTTATAACTAAGGCCCGATCAGGGCTATTTTTGCACAGGAACACACAGGAACAGAGTTCTGGCTGGCTCCTGTGTTCACCACGCTTTGAACCAAAACCTCTGGCATATGTGGCTACAGAGCACGCTGCCCTCCCCAGTTACACACAAGGGGGAAAGGCAGCATGTTAAAATGCCCTCTTTCCCTCTAGGGAGCCTGTGGGGATTTCCTTGTTGATTTCACTCCCGCCAGTCAGCTGAGAGTGAAACTGACAAGGAAAAGCCTCTCTCTGCCTTTCCTTCTCTAGCTGGCGTCACAGCTGGAAAAGGGCAAGTAGGGAACCCAGGCAGGTTGAAAATGCCTTTCTTTTCCTCCCCAACCCATCCCCCCCCCCACACTTCCCCAAGTCTCTTCACAATAGCACCTTTCCCCCGCAGTCTGGTGGGGGGGGGGGGGTAGGAGACTAGAAAGGCAATGCAGAAGTGCCAGGGATCTTTCAGATTCCAGGCACTTTAGCATCTGCCTTTCCCCGGCCATCTGGTTCGAAGGGGGGGTAGACTAGAAAGGCGATGCTGAAGTGGGGTGGAGAAGCTGGGGGGAGGGGAAGAGGCAAGCTTCCATGCCTGCCCTGTGCTTTCCCAGCCCCCACGTAATATGCTAATGAGCTCCATTGTCAAGGGTGTGGCCTAATATGCTAATGAGTTTCTGCTGTTAGGTGTGGCCTGTTAAGCTAATGAGTTCCTGCTGGGTACTGATACTGAGCCCCAATATGTCCCTATGTGTTCTTAATGTTGATTTCGGCAGATAACACTTCAAAGATGCTTCTGTGCATAGAGCTGCTCAGCTAGATCACAGCCAATATATTCATTCAGTAATACCCACTCTGAACTACTCTGATTGTACCATCTTCTTACCTAGCAACCCGAACTTTCCATAAACTATTTGTCAATAGTTGAACAGTATTCTTTCACCTTTCCCATAGTTTTACATTTTCATTTTTAAGTACAGACTTTATAACACTTTTATAGTTAATTTTAGAAGTGTTGTAAATAATTGTCTTCCAACAACCACTGAAATCATTTGATAGATTACAGTGTTTCAGGAATTATGTCTTCTGCTTGATAGTAAGGTGTACCCTGATCCTACCCCCACCCCAATACACCCTCTCTTTTGCTTTTTTAGTTGTTTAAGACATGGGGGGGGGGGATGAACACCTTTAGCATTCTGCTAAGGCTGCAGTGTGGTTATACTGTCAAAGTGCTGCACTTGTTTATTTGATATGATTGACTTATGATATCTTGGTCAAGGCTTTAATGTCTAGCCAAGCTTTCAAGTGCCATCAACCTTTGTGAATCTACTTTTGGATCTGTTTTTAGAGTTGGAGATTGGGAAGAAAAAGAAACTGGCAAAGCAATAACAGCAGTGTTATCAACAAAAAGGGTGAGTATGTTTCTTTTCAATTTAAGGGATGTTTCTTTTCAATTTAAAATGCAACAGACTTTTGAGTACCTCATTTTTCTCCTAGGTATTGTTGTTCTTTAATACTGGACACAGGAGGAGCAGGAAGTTGGAGTGGGGTAGGGAGACAAGGTCAAAAGCCTACTCACCATGAAAACTCACTGGCTTGATTGAAATGTCATAGGAAACCATGGATTATGTAACCTAACTATAGTTAGTGTGATTGTACAAACTCACTTCACTAATTGTGCTTGGTAACGATGCATCAGATCAGGATCTGAAACCATGATTTGAACTCTGAATTTGCAAGAGGAATAAACATGGACATCCAGGTGGTGACTGGAGATCACCTGCTATTACAATTAATCTCCAGGCAACAAAAATCAGTTCACCTGAAGAAAATGGCTGCTTTGGAAGGTGGGCTTTATGGTATTATAACCCATTGAAGTCCTTCCTTCCCCACCACAAACCTTGCCCTCCTCAGGCTCCACCTCCAAAATCTCCAAGTATTTCCCAACCTAGAGGTGGCAACCCTAACATCCTGGATTGTTTCCTGGCACTACCTTTACCACAGCACAGGCCAGGATATCGGGTAGTGCTTTGTGGAGGACATGGGCTGTGATCAGATGAGCTGTTTGATCCAATGTCTTTGCTTCTCCCCCCTGGATTAAAAATGCTCATTCAGAGAGTGACATATGCATCCCGTTCCCCAGTCATCAGTACCTTGTTCTCACCCCTGATTTTCCCAACACCGGAGAAAGTGTGATCTTTATGGATTGATCTGGTGTCACGGCACATTTCCTGATGTCTGAACTCTCTCTTGTGAAATCAAGCCATTTGGGAAGTCACACACTTCCATCTATGCACCATTTTAAAAATTCAGTGGATCTTTGCCCCAGGGTTTTGAATCACCATGTGATGGTTTGCACATAAAAGAAGGCTTTTAAAGATGCTGCTTGTATCAGAGAGTCAGGGAATTCATGAGTTAATCTTTCCTGGAGAGAAGAGCTTAGGCAATTGGCTGCTCTGATCACTTTCTGATTGGCCTTCATCAGCTGAGAGAGAAAATACAACAGCTGATCTGGAGGGGAAAGAGGTCTTTCATGAATTGGTCTTTTGCTGTTAGGTCTTTTGAAATCTAATAACTGAATCAGTAGCCAGAGAGTTTGGCTCCTGATAGAAGAGACATTTGGGAGTCAGTGTTTTCTGACAGGCAATAGTCAGAAAAGTACTTCTACAGAATGAAGAAAAGAAACCCCCATTGTCTAAATATATTAAAACTGCTCTGAGGGAGAACTTAAATTCTCATTCAGAAAAGTTACAGAACCACTTTATACAGACAAAGGATACTGGAGGAGGATTTGGCAGGTCTGGCTATTTTGGTGTAGTGGTTAAGTGCGCGGACTCTAATCTGGGAGAACCGGGTTTGATTACCCACTCTTCCACTTGCAGCTGCTGGATGACCTTGGGCAAGCCATAGTTCTGTCAGAGCTGTTCTGGAAAGAGCAGTTTCTGTCAGAGCTCTCTCAGCCCCACTTATCTAACAGGGTGTCTATTGTGGGGAGGGGAAGGGAAAGGAGTTTGTAAGCCACTCTGAGGCTTCTTCAGGTAGTGAAGGGCAGGGTATAAATCCAATCTCTTCTTCTCTTCTTCTTCATCCTTATGTCCTTACTAGAAGTAAGGCCCGTTGTGGGAAGAAATATCTTTAGAAGGAAGCTCCAGGTGAGTGTCCCAGCTGTGGCTGGTGGGGCAGTGGAGGGAAGGGGAAAATAGAGGAAGGCAAGTCATATTTATTTCCTTCTGCTTAGCTATAAGGTAGGGCTGTCTTGAGTCATTTTGCTGCCCCAAATGGGTAGTATGGGAGGACAGCCTCATGGTAACAAGTATGGTTCCCTCCACCCCTGACTTATGTTGATTTGGGGTTTTGCAGTGGCAGCTAAAGTAGAAAACTTCCTCCTCCTATGCAATGCCTTCTGGGTTCCAAGGGTCTGGAAAGTGTTTCCATAGCCAGTTACAGGGTTGCCAACTCTGGGTTGGGAAATACCTGTAGATTTGAGGGGTAGAGCCTGGCGAAGGCGGGGTTTGGGTTGTGGAGAGACTTCAGCAGGGTATAATGCCATACAGTCCACTGCCCAAAGCAGCTATTGTCTCCAGGAGAACTGATTTTGGTCATCTGGAGATCAGTTGTAATAGCTGGGAAATTTTCTGTAGGGGAAATGATATGCTATGGCTGCGGAACATGGTGACTGGCAACTCCAGTGACTGTTGAAAGGAAGACTGGGAGATGTATTTTACCTCAGGACACATTCAATGACTCCAAACAGCAACAGCAAACTGTTTAGACTGTTAGAGGCAAAGGCCAATCAGGATGCATATGCAAATGACCTCTGTGTTCCGACTTGCTATGGAGGGGAAAGGAACAGCAAACTGTTTAGAATGTTGGAGGAGGGACTCAGGCAATGCAGCCAGTGGATAGGGACAGCTTGAGTGACACATTATGGAGCCAACTGATTTAGGAGCATGTGGAATGTTCCAAATGTGCCACCCCCCTCCTGAATTATATATAGGGAGAGATAGGAACAGCAGCATAGAAATGTGTTGGTTAAATAAATCGAGGGGAATAGAGCTTTGTTAAAAAAACTGATGTTCACCATTTAATATACCATTCACTATACAGCTAAGCAAAAAATGGATTAAATTCAGCCAGCTTTTTTATTTAATGTCACCCAATTCCCCTCCTCAGTACAGCTACATCCCACATGAATTTTATCCATACAAATGCCCCAAAAATGCTTAATGTTAACTTCTATTCTCTACTTAGTGATACATAGCAGCTGTATGACAACCTGTATCCTGAGGCTGTCAGTGGTGGGTGGGGTCCAGGCTGTTAGTAGGTAAGTCTGGCCAATGGCAAACCCTTCCTACTCCCCTTCTAGTTCTGGCTCACTTTTTTCAGTCATTTGGCTAATTCTTTCTTCTTTTCTCATTTTTACTCTGTTGATGCTCTCCTCATCTGTTTAATCATCTGCTTTGTTGCTTCCTTTCTCCCTTCTATGTCTCCTCTGTCCATTCTCCTCTTCTTCTGCCTCATTCCCGTTTCTCTCCCTTCATCTTCCCCCTCTCAGCTCCTCCTCAACCAACCCTTCCTTCTCCTGGAATCTCCCTTACAACTAGCAACAGATCCTGCCCTTACCATCAATAGCCATTTCCCTCCTTTTGCCTGCCCATTTGTACTGCTGGGCTTGCAGAAAACTGTCCCCCAGCTCTTGCAGGGCTGCCACTGGGAGCCAGCCGACTGGCAGGGCCTGACTCCTTGCCTTACTGCTGGGCTCCTGGTGCGTTGACTGTGATGTTCCTTATGGCCTTTTGCCACCTCTTCCACTGCTGCCTTCCCTTGTGATGTCATAGGTTGGGGGGGGAGGGCTTCTGCTGGCATCAGGATCAGTGGGGGCTGCTGCCTTCTCCATTCTTTCTTCATAGGAAGCCTGCTCCTTGCTGGAAAGGGAGATGGGGCCATTTCCAAGGTCAGGAGGCAGTGCCTAGGGAAGCAGGCATCACTGGAAGCAATGAAGATTCTAAAGCTGAGAGCACAAAATGCAGAGCTTAGTGAAAGACAACCATGTACCAGAAGGGCCACAATTTGTAGGCATTAAACAGAGTCTTCATGCTTATTACATCACACTACCCCTCATTAAGATCTCTACTGGTTAATTCAGTCTAGGCTGGTTTACTCCTGTTGCCTTTGGAAGGGGGCATTTCTCTCCCAGATTTTCATGGAGGGCCAAACTATGGCTGAAGTCACACACACTAAATAATCTACTTTCAGGCCATATTCAGTCCACTTTCCAACTGGATTTTGCTAGTTCACACAGTAAAAATCCAGTTGGAAAGTACACTGAAAGTGCACTGAAAGTGGATTATTTAGCATGTGTGACCACAGCCTATTTCTGACCCTGACCTTTAATTGTCAGCTTTTAGCCCCTAGTCCAGTTGCCCAGGAAGGAGAGGGCACTAACCTCTGCAAAATAATACCAATGGAATACTTTGGAGGAGCCACTGTTGCATAAGGGTTAGAGTATCAGACTAGGATCTGAGGGACTGATTTTCAAATCCCTACTCTGTCATGGAACGTGCTGAGTGATCTTGGGCCAGTCCCACACTCTCAGCCTAGCCCAACTCACAGGGTTGTTGTTCTAAGGATGAAATGAAGGAGAGGAGAATGATGTAAGTCACTTTAGGTTCCCATTGGGGAGAAAAATGGGTCTTAAGTGAAGTAAAGTAAGTATTGAGCAAGTGAAGAAAAATAAGCCTTTCAGAAAAGTAACTGAGGGGAGTTGTACATTTTAGCTGTGTTATCCATGAGTCAGTGGATAGCTAGTTACAGCAGAATAAATAATTGGCTTCATTGGTTATGTATGTATTGGAACTCTGGGAGCCATGACTATTATACAAACCAAATAAATCCTTTGGATTGCATTTTGCACATGTGTTGTGGGATAACATTTCATTTTCTTTCTTGGCTGTCAGTTTTATATTAAATCAAGACATATGCCACACTTAACACTAAATGAATACAAAAGAACAAGCAAAAGTGCACTGCAGAAGGGCTAAAAGAGTATTTTGATGTGGAGATCTATAAGAGTTCCATTCTTTTTTTTTCTTTTTTCCAAAACCTCATTCTGTTTTGATTAGAATATGTCAACCACAATTATAGTTCAAAGCAGCAAGTGTTCTACAATATGCCACAGAGAAATGGAAGCAAATTTCAGTTTGCAAATTCAATTTTGTATTTCAAACATTTTCAACTTTTTGTTTTCAAATAAATATTAGAGACCCTTTCTTTTTTTAAAAAAATGTTGATGGTTTGTTTTAAGGCAAAAATGCCATGTGTTCATCTGTCAAACTAAAACTTCTAAATCCAGTCATCCCTCTAAGTCCTTAAATATGTATTATCACATTCTCTGTATTTTAGTGTATTTCTTCTTTAGAACAATATATTAGTATAGTGATTGTAATGTAAGTCAATGAAAATTGAAATGTATTTCTCTTACACCATACCCCACCTCCCAAAAAAAAATGATGTTAGTTACCTCCACGCTTGAGAGATGAACAGAATGTAGCAATGGAGTCTCAGTTAACTTCCCATAATTAGAAAGGATACTTTTACACTTTTATCTCCTATTTTGACATATTTATTGCTTCACTGTTGTTCCCCATTAATTAAATCCAAACAACTGTTGGCCATATAAATTTAACTTGTTCTTCCTGTTTTGTCTCTGCATATCTTAAACAACTTCATCATGTTACATGTAGGAATGGGCATGAACTGGGAAAACGGTGGTTCATTGGGGTTCATGGTTGGATTAAATGAACCATGAACTTACATGAACTTTTTGTTTCCTGAACCAGTTCATTTGGTTCATGAGTTTGGGAGGTGGTAGAACAGCCCCACCTGGAAGTGAGCCCTGAAGGCATTTAAATGCCGTTGGAGCCCACCACCAGCCTGCAGCCCCATGCAAATGAGCTCTGAAGGCATTTAAATGCCTTTGGAGCTTACTTCTGGGTCGGGACACCTGATCAAAAGTGAGCATTGAAGGCATTTAAATGCCTTTGGGGCCCACCTCCAGATCAGGTTGGCCCAACTGAGCTTTGAGAGTGAGTTCCAAAGGCCTATACTGGGTCGGGCAGCCCAACTTAACTGAGATGCCAGAGCAAGCTCTGAAGGCTTTCATAGGCCTTATATGCCCACTCTGGGAGCTCCAAAGGCCTATAAAGGCCTTCAGACATCACTCTAAGAGCTCAGTCGGGCTGGCCTGACCTGGAGGTGGGCTCCGAAGGCATTTAATTCCCTTCAGACCTTCCTTCTGGTTGGGTGGACCAACCAAGAAGTAAGCTTCAAAGGCATCTAAATGCCTTCAGAGCTCACTCGGGTGGGGCCGTGGGTCACTGGTGGTCTCTGATAGCATTTAAATGCCTTCAGAGCTTACTTCCTGGTGGTTCACCAGACCTGGAAGTAAGCTCTGAAGGCATTTAAATACCTTCAGAGCCCCAGAATGTGTCTCGTAACAACCTCATGAACCTCCATGAAAAACATGGAGGTTCATGGACAGATAGTGGGAGTCACATTATTCCAAACCCCTGGTTCACAAACCATGGCCGAGGACAGACTGGCAATCTAAAGTGGGGCAGGCACGCTGCGGAGATGGAAGAAAGGAGCACGTTCAGACATGCGCATCTGTCCGTCGGCTCTGTTTCGTACTTACCCGTCTCCCAGTGGCTTTCCTTCCGCTTTAGCAGGACACCGGGTAAAACCGGTGTTCAGGGGCCATCCTCCGCATGCCTCCCGCTTCCAAACAGTGTGAACGCGCCGCACAAAGTTATGCGCGCTGGCTCCGTGGCAGTCTGAACGCTCCGTATCGCCGCTGATCCACATTGCTCTGGCCAGTGTGAACGGCCAGCTCCGTGGGGTTTTTCCCCCGCACCAGTTCCCTCCGCTTTGCCTCCGCTTTAGATTGCCAGTCTGTCCTCGGCCCATGAATCGGCCTGGTTTGAGCTCAAACCAAGGTTCATTCGGGGGTTCGTGCCCATCCCTAGTTACAAGCTAATTTGTTTTTCAGCCTCTATCTATAAGTTTGAACTGTTAACTTTCATTTGTGTATATCTGAGGAAGTGTGCATGATTACGAAAGATCATACCTTGAATAAAACTTTGTTGGTTTTAAGGGTACCTCTGAATTCAAACTGTGTTTTAATCCATACATGGTTGCTTATACTGAATTTTAAGTTGAACACTTTGAACTTCTATAGTTTGTTTAAATTATAATGTTTATTGGTGTACATTGAAGAGCAGTAGGATTTAATTTGTCCATGCTTTCATATTTCACTGCCATGTGGACTATTAACATGAATTTCAGAGTGAGCATTTTATTTCTTCTACCTATCTTGAGAGTAGTTTTCAGATCTCATTTGTAAAGATTTCAAACCCAATGTAAATGTGTTCAAAAACTCAGTGCTAAAAAATATCCAAAACTGAGGTTGAAATTGAAACATTTATTCTATCTAATCTGTAATTAAATTTTTAAAGTAGTCTATTAGGAAGGAAAGCAATGGACCACAAACCAATATATGTGCATCCTAGGCATTTGATATTTGCAAAGAAAGCAACATGTGTACTTAAAAGAAAAAGAATAAAGGGTTATATAGGTGAAGTAGGAAGATTTACTGTTCAGTGTCATAACTTATTTTTCTGAAATGCCTTTCCTGGTGCACTTTGTGAATCTCTTTGAAGTTCAGACAGCTACAGACAGATGAAGTCATAGGCATCACGTTGTGGGGGGGGGAAGGGAAAAACTTTGAAATATAATCAATAGTTGCTGCATGATTCAACAAAGAGGGAGAATAGGGAGAAAACACAGCTCCTCTGTGTTTTGCAAATGTTCTCCAGCACAATGCTTTCATCTTCATGCCTCATTTTAAACTATGACTGGCTTGACTGTGGTACTTTCTCAACAAACCTAAATAGTGACTGTCAAAAGGTATGCACTGTTAAAAGAGGCTGCTGTAAGCAAATCACTGAAATTACCTTACTTGCACTGGCCCATCCTTAGATAGGTTGATACAGACATTTACTTAGCTACTGTTCTTTGAGCTGACATTTAACAGAAAAAAAATTACAGGGGCAGACTTAACTATAAAATACTGCACTGCCACTGGGCTCATTGAAATAACTGCAGTTCCATAAGCTAAAGGGAAATGGTCTTCTCCAAATATTCCGTTACAGCCCAGTCATACCTAAAAACAAGTTATGGCATCAGTTGATTTTTCTCTTCAGGGCATTTCAGACAAATGCTGTATACAAAACAAGTTAGATCAAAATGACTGATATGGAAAATATATATCTGCTATCCTACTTTTAAAAATGCTGAAGGTGGCTTGCAAAAATACACTATGGTATTTTTCAGACTGCAGCTGCCTTTTATGTTTTCATCAGTGTTGTGGCACTTGTAATGATCACACTATCAGTGCAATCAATTCACACTGACATTTTTTTTTCTTCAGTCTTTCCTTGCCAGTCTTCCGTCCCTTCATATTCACAGCTGAGGATCTGAGGATTGTTTTTCAGCCGTTTTGTTTTTGTGCTGCAGCAGCCTCAAGGAGACAATTACACTTTTAAAAGCTCTGGATCCCGCCTTCCCCTTGGTTCCCTTGCCCTTTGTCAGCAAAAGTGGCACAATTGATTTCCACCCAAATTTCATGCAGCTCTTAAAGGGGGAGGAATCATGCTGGGTCCAAAACAAAGTTGTCCCCTTCTAATCTACCAGGACATCAGCAAAGGAGGTGAGATGTGGGTCTAAGTGTTTTACCAAAGAACTTCCGTAAACAATTCTGCAAGACAAGGGATTGCGAAGGTTGGTGGTTATGCAGCCATGGTACAAGTTGCATCCACAATGAGCAGCTTCCCCTGCCTGGATTTATAGCTGGCTCTCCATGGGCTGTTTAGGTGCTGCTAATTGTGGCATGCATCCCTCCAATTGTGGCACGCATCTGGTGACAGGTGTCTGCAATCCATCAATCGGCTTTCAGCAGTGTTCCCTCTAAGGTGAATTAGTGTGAGCCAGCCACAGTTTTTTGGCCTCTGGCTCACACATTTTTGTCTTAGCTTAGGAAAGCTGGCTCCAGAGCAAACTAATTTACATGGTAGCCAAATATGTCACTCACAACTTTAATGCCAGTGGCTCACAAAGCAGATTTTTTGCTCACAAGACTCCACAGCTTTGAGGGAGCATTGGCTCTCAGGAGTGATCTCCACTGATGGTGCCGGTGCTCAAGGAGTGTTGGAGAAACACTGGGCCCAGTCTCTTCTCTCTCCTCCACATCTGGACTGGATGCCAGTGTGTTGCTAGCAGCTGGAGGAGAGGGCAGATCAACTACAGCTGGTGTGTTGTCAAAAGAGCTTGCATCTCCTGCCCTTGAAGATTGATGGGTTCTATCTCAGCTGGGTGTTCCTCCTCCTCTTCAGAGGAGGTTTCATTATCAGAGGAGATTTTGTTATCAGGCTGGTTGTTCATCCAGCCAGGCTGGCTATCAGGGAGATTGTCTGGACACAACCCACTACCCGCCCCGGTAACATTGGGGACTGAAAATGGAACTTTAAAGCAGTCTGGAAAATGCCTTAGAGAAACAGTTATACTACATTATATAAATACAATAAAATTGGTTAAGGGAGCTAAAGTTAAACACACATATTCAAAGTAGCACAATTACACAGCAGTACCTTTAAAACAGCTGTATGCTAAAAAGGGGGGGGCTTAGTCCCAGTCTCTCAGCCCAGCAGGATCTAGACTGCTAAGGAAAGTACTCTGTAAATTTTCTGCTTGTCTGACTGCCTCCCAAGCATGTTTGTATTCATCAAGTGTTCTAAATTGGATGTTCTTGCATTGCCACCTAGGAACTACAGTAAATTCTGGACTTGTTCCAACATGATGATAGCCACCAACTGATTAATGGTGACAAAACCCAACAAAAACCGCCCTGAGCCTGCTTTGCAGGGAGGGCAGGGTACGAATTAAATAAATAATAAAATCTACGTTGAAAAATAACTGATTTCAAAGGATGTATGACCTGTCCAAGGTAGCCCTGGTAAGCACATTCTCACAGCAAGCCAGTAAATTGTGGACAGGTACCAGAGGTGAGTACATGGCCAACTTCCATCACTGAATGTCACAAATAAATATATGCAAAGTCATTTACAATAGTGTTTGTTACACCGTGAAGAAATTATCAACATGGAGTTGGCAACTCTACTTTCATGACAGCTCCACCCAAAGCATATTACAATAGATTAGCTTTGAGGTTATAGTGACACGGATCAAGGTAGCCAGACCATTTAAGTTTTAAAGGGAAGATAGCCTACATGTAATATAAACTTTACTAATCTACTGTTCCTTCAACAGAGCAATCTACACTGAATCTGCCAGAAATAGTGTCATTCCATCCAGTGTGAACAGTATCTCCTCCATATTCAGGGTTAGCTTATTCTCATTCAGACACTATTAGTCAGACACTGGCCAAAAGTTAGAGACAGTGGCTTCTGGAGGCCTATTTCAAGACATGTACTTAACTTCCAAAGGTCTAAGTGGTCTCATTCAGCCTGTCAAAAATACTAAAAAACATCAATGGACAATTTCATCTCCTAATTGACCTCCACTGGGGGGTCATTCAGTGTTTTCACAGGACCACTAGCCATGCTAGGAAGAAATTTTGCCAGAGCCATCAGGAAGCCATTTAGATCTTTCTGAGAGTGGTCTATTTAAATTCCCTGCTTCCCTGTATAGGCATTGGGTTAAACCCCCATGTTTACCACTACCAACATTATGATAGATGACTTAAGCCACTAGGATGCAAAGGAACCACCTTATGAAATAGCAATCCATTTTCTTATCAGATACATGAGCAGGAAAACAGTAAGGAAGGCATAACAGAGGTTTTATCAAGACCTAAACCCACAATGATTCATAACTATAAGTAGTGAAGTTAGAATACAGTACATGAAACCTTCCTTTATAACTTAATTGGTTAGTTGCTGTTGATGTAAGAAGGCCCGTGGGGTTAGAGATCCTCTTCCTACATAGATTAGAAACAAAGCAATTAAACTAGTAATATTTTGTCTGTTCATCTTGTCTGTGTCCAGGGGATTTTCAGTGTTGCTGAATTTCCAAGCTGCCTCCTTTCCCTTCATTGATAGAGAATATGGTGTTGGGAAAAATAGTCAGAAAACTTAAATATCAGAGGTTGCAATGGATCTTTGCTTCACTGGAGATGAGACACTTCTTTCAGTTTAAAAAGCTTTATTTCTAAATGTAAAAGGTACACAGGAAAGCTACAAAATAAAACGTATCTAGAGCTACATTTTGCATCCTTCTGCTACAGACCTATGGTCACTCAACAATGGAGAATCCCCCTTCTTGACCCCTAGAAGGAAATCACCTGAACACATTAACCAAACAGTGTTTACAAAACAGACCAGTTTTCCTGGGCTTCACTTGCATTGGCTGTCTGCCAGGTTTCCCTTCCAGGTCAGTCTAAACAATAGCACTGAAGGTAAACAGATTAACCCTATAATGACTGGAATCTGGACCTTGCAACTCATACATTTCCAACATATGGAAGAGTCTATTGCTGTTTCATTGCAGATAACTTTGTGAGCTCTTTTCAATAAATCCAAAAGTATGCAACTGTACCACTCTACTTTTTACCCTTATTTGGCAACATCCATCTGGTAGTGATTTCTCTAAATGAATAAACTCGGTTTGGTGAAATCATGATGGCCTCCCATTTATTAACACTAATTCAACATGCATCTTCCATGTGTTATATGTATTATATACATTGCAGTGGAATGGTCTGTTCCCCCCCACACACACACACACACAACAGTGCCTCCCCAGGAGTAGATCTGAAGTCAGTGTCCCCTTAGTACATTTTCCAAATTCCCATTTCCCACAATTTGTGCAAACCCCCGCACTGGCATTCTTAAATATTCAAAATCTGCAAAATTTTCCACACAAATTTTGTATCTGGGCATACAACCACTCAGAACAGCACAAATCATTCTATACTGAAGAGAGATAATAATTTTTTAGGGCACAGCAGAGAATTGAGGTCAGGCAGGAGACTTACACTCCAAGAATACAGACCCAGCTACAAGAGGAGAGGCCAGACAACCCACAGGTAGTTCACTTCTTTACAGCACAAATGACAGAGCTGGAACTTTCAGTACTCAGAAAGGGCCTATCTCTTATCCCTACACCTCCACGTAACTCATTTCAGCTTATGGTGAAGATTCATAGCTTGTTTAGAAAAATAAGATTGGCTGATTTTAAAAAAAACAGTACAGAGGACAGTGATTTAGATTCTAATTATAATAACTTAAAACCCAAGTCTACATTTAATCCAGCTACCAAAAATCCCAAGTTATTAGCTTTTCAAGAATTGGTGCTGGAAGAAATACAGAGATTAGAACAGGAGGCTATACCAGTTTGGCATAATTTGAATAAAGAGGAACATCAAGCAGTTAAACAGCTAGAACAGAGGAAAGATATTGTGATCAAACCAGCAGACAAAGGTGGGGCAGTAGTGGTATGGGGCAGAGAAGAGTATATTACAGAAGCATACAGACAATTGAATAATGAAACACACTATAGAAGGAGCAAAGACAATCCATCTAATGCCATAAAAAAAGAGATACAGGTACTCCTGGAGGAGGGAATAGCAGAAGGCTATATAAATAGAACCACATATGATTACCTCTTAACATCAGAGGAAAGGGTGCCACAATTTTATCTTCTACCAAAAATTCACAAAGGCACCCTCCCAGTCCCTGGCAGACCAATTGTCTCTGGCTGTGTGTCTATTTTGGAACCCTTGGCCCAATATCTGGACCTTTTTCTCAAGCCCTTTGTTCAAACCACACAGTCATATTTAAGGGACACCATGGATTTCCTTAATCACATCAATAATTTACAATTACAGGCAGAAGAAGTTTTTGCCACTAGTGTCCTTGTACACTAACATTCCACAAGTTGAGGCCTTGGATGTTCTATGGGAGGTATTAGATGAAAGAACAGAGAAGCCCATCTCCCCAACATCACTCCTCAGCCACACTGCTGAACTTATGTTTAAAGAAAAACTTTTTCAGTTCCAAGGAGAATTTTTCTGGCAAACTTCAGGAACTGCCATAGGTTGTAAATTTGTACCTGAATTAGCTAACATATTTATGGATAGGCTTGAAAATAAATCCCTTTTTCAAAATAATAATCCTTACAAGAAACATTATTTTTACAAAAGATTCCTGGATGATATCTTCTTGATTTGGAATGGCACGCTGGAATCTTTGATTGAATTTGGCCAATATATAAATCAGATACATAACACAATTAAATTTGAATTGACATATGACAATTATAAAGTACATTTCCTAGATGTAGAAATTAGAAGAATAGGTAACAACTTACAGACAGAGGTTTACAAAAAACCCACTGATGCCAACTCTTACTTAGCAATGGATATCTTCCACCCAGGACTAGGGCTGCCAAGTCCAACTTGGGAAATATCTGGGGACTTTGGGGGTGGAGCCAGGAGACTTTGGGGGTGGAGCCAGGAGAAAGGAAGGGACATCATTTTGTGATGTCACATCCTGTGATGTTGCTTCCACATGCTGACACATGAACTCATGAAGTTTCCTAATACTGAATCAGGCCATTGGTCCATCAAGGTCAGTATTGACTACTCAGACTGGTAGTGGCTCTCCAGGGTCTCAGGCTGAGATCTTTAATGTCACCTATTACCTGATCCTTTTTTAGCTGAAGAGGCTGATACCTCCTGCATGTCAAGCAGATGCTCTATCACTGAGCAACAGTGATAGCTGAGCAACTGAGCAACAGCCCTACTGAATCCTTCCTCATCTCGGCAGAATATGAAGCACTAAGTGCTACACAAGTGCTAAATATGATTTTCATATCATAAGAACAGGAGAGAAGCCACAGTGGATCGGCCCATCCAGTACAGCCCATCCAGTACAATACTCTGTGTCACACAGTGGCCAAAAATACCAGGTGCCCTCAGGAGGTCCAGCAGTGGGGCCAGAACTCCAGAAGCCCTCCCACTGTTGCCCCCCAAGCACCAAGAATGCAGAGCATCACTGCCCCAGGCAAAGGGTTCCATTTAGACCTTGTGGCTAATAATAGCCACTGATAGACCTCTGCTGGATGGGGACACAGAGAGAGACAGACAGACAGACAGACAGAAAAAAGAAAGGGAGAGAGAAGGAAAAGAGCTGGAAGAGAAACTTACTACAGCAACGTTGCCAGCCACATGCAAAAGCAGCTCCTTCAGTCCCTCCTTAATCTCTGGGCGGACCTCTCTTGCTGTGGAAGCTCTCTTGCTGACTTCTTAAAGGGGAAATGTCTGGTGAGGCTTTTTACTGCAGGGCAGGCTCTCTGCAGACATTTCCCTTTTAAGGCAGCCATTTTATCCCCCCGGTGGGCAACTTTGGAAAAGCGGGAGGTGAGTATTTAAAATCGGTGTTTCCCCCGCCCTACCGGGGGACTTGGCAGCCCTACCCAGGACACATCAAATAAATTTACCTTACTCCCAGTTTTTAAGATTGAGACACAATTGCAGTGAGGATAGTGACTTAAAAGGCAAGCAGGCATTTTAATGGATCAACTTGCTAACAGGAGATATTCATCCAGAATTTTGAAAAGAGCTTTTCACAGAGCCTATAACGTATCTAGAGCATCTTTGCTTACCCCTAAGACTCGTAATCAAAGGGTAGAAAGGATGATTATATCGTTAACTTATAACAGTACATTCAAACCGGTGCAGACTGTTATAAATAAACACTGGCACCTTCTTTCAAACATCCCTAGATGCCAAAATCCTCCTTTGTTCACACCCAGGAGGGCTAAAAATCTCAGAGATGTACTGGTTAGAAGCAGGCTTCCTGAACTGAAGGACACCAGCTCATGAGGGGGAGTCACCTACCTAAAGGGTTTTTTTCCCCTGTGGGGGCTGTTCTGTATGCAACTATGCTGAGGCTAAAAAATGCTTCTACAATTCTACAAGGTCTAGAACTTTTTTTGTTAATTCATTCTGTAACTGTAAAAGCTGTTCAGTTATTTATTGTATTCAATGTCCATGTGGAAAAAAAGTGGGGTTAACATCACGTCCAGTGAAACTAAGAATTGGTGAACACAGCAGCTGTATTAGATTAAAGGAATGTTCCACTTGTCAATCACTTCCTGGACTTGGGCCATACTGAAAACCAGTTGAAGTTCTGGATTATTGAAACAGTTCAGACTACAATTTCAAACATGCTCAAGCTTCTCCAAAGACGTGAGTTATTTTGGATACAACTCAAAGAAGAAGTGGATTGGACCTGCTTCCTTTGAAAAAGTGTTCACCTGTCACTCTGTTTGTGGTTATGCTACTTTCTCCCCCTCCCCCCACCTCCAGTTTTCTCTCTCCTCTTTACCCCTCCCGATTTGTAATCCCTTCCTTGGCTAAGAGCATTGTGCAATGCATGGGGGTGATTGCATTATCCCTGGGTCCACTATACAGGATTGTAATGTCAGCAGTTTGTGACTTGACTATTTCACTTGATGGAAGTGACACACATCCTGACGAATGGGACATTTGATACCAGGTCTGTTGCCTATTTAAATATTCTTTGGGAAAATACTTTTAGGCTAAATTAATTCTGCATTATATTAACTTTCAACTCTAATAATTATGATTATTTCATTTTTATCTAGACTAATTTGGAGAATTTGCACAGCTACCACAGGCTCATTTTACTAGTTGTAGCAAATACATAGCATTCAAGGTAATCCCAGCATAAATGTATTTCTATTTCTTATAAAATTTATTATTACATATATTTACTGTTTACACAAAACTAATCTGGCTCTTTTTCTCCCCCCCCCCCCTTTTCCCTACAATTTCAGAAAGCAACACCTGGTCTCATTTATATATGTACATACAAAATTCTGAATGCATGTATTTTTGGATAGCTGTCATTGTATAATAAGGAATATTGACCACTGAGGAAGGCCCATAGGGGCCAAAACGCATATGGTCCTTAGGTCAAAGATTTTATCCATCAGTTTGATATGTACTGCAATTAGTTCCTAATGAACCAAGTTTTAAATGTCTGATACTTGGACTGTCTCTTTTAATTTTTTATGTTTTATTTATGTGTACATCCTAATAAATGTCTATATTTTTCATAATAATTCTTTTGTTAGCTTGACCCTCTCAGTTCACAGCTATTTTTTGGGTTGAGTTCCCCCCCCCCTTCGCTATTAATAAACAGGAGCTCCTGGGATCGAATCCCAGCTGGGGGAGAGAGATATATCATATTCCCTCCCAATGTTTTTGCAGAGATGTGATTTAAAGGGACCACGATCCCATTAAATGCCTTTGGAGTTGCGGGCATTTAAAGGGACCATGATCCCTGCAAAGATCCTCTTTTATTTTGCAAAATGGTACTGTCTAAGAGGAAAGGAGCAATGAAATAAATCCTATGAAATCTTTTTGGAGTAAGGTATGTTTTGTCTCCATACCAGCCAGCTCTGACACAAATCACTACATACTATGTTAAGCAAATATCATGTCTCTGTTCCACTGGTGACTTCTACTGACTACAGTTATTAGGTTATATAGTATTCTCAAATGAAGTCATAAGATTCTTCCAGTATAACCGAGAAAAAGAAAAGTAAATCTGAACCGAGTAAATATGGTTTAGGCTGGAGGTGTAAAAATGTTGGGTAGCAGTGTGAACTCCCTCCCCCAGCTGGATTCCATCCTAGGAGCTCTTGTTTACTAGACAGGCACTTTAACCAATTAAGCCATGATGCCAACCACTAGACTGAGCAGCAGAGCTGCCTTCCTGTATCTTAAAAGATCTCCTGAGTGCCAATTTCCACACTTCTTTTCCATCCTGTATGTTGCTGCCACTTAAAGGCAAGAGAAAAGAGAAAGGACCCACATTTAAAGGGTCCTTAGCTTGCATGGTGCCACCACTTAAAGGCAAGGGAAAAGAAAAGGACCTACATTTTCTGTTGCTATGTTACTGCGCATGCACAGAAAATGAAACAGGAAGGCTCTCTAAATGACATAAATGGCAAAGTGCATGACAGGAGGAGGCATGGCCCCCTTTCTTAGTAAATGTGGAACTCATAGGGCAGTATCAGGAAAAAAACCCTACAGAGATAAAGTCCTATTTAAGAACAAGTGCTGAAAAGTTGAACCATCAAACAGGAATTCAATTCACTGGTAAAAGTAAGAATGTACTGTGGAAATGTTCTGAGTTAGTTCATAGGGTGGAGTCACTGTATAGTTATTTTGGTTTGTTGGCTAGAAGTGTAGACTGTATGGGTTCCCTTGTTCTGAAACCAGCTGCTGCCTCTACCGCTTGATAATAAATGGATGTTGTTTAAATCACGCTCATCTCTGCTGTTTAGAATTGCCAACTCTAGCTTGGAAACTTCCTGGCAATTGGGGGGTGATACCTGGGGAGGGTGGAGTTAGAAGAAGAAGAGATTGGATTTATATCCTGCCCTTCACTCACTTAAGAGTCTCAGAGCGGCTTATAAACTCCTTTCCCTTCCCCTCCCCACAACAGACACCCTGTGAGGTAGGTGGGGCTGAGAGAGCTCTTTCCCAAGTTGTCTTTGAGAGAACAGCTGGTACAGAGCTATGGCTTGCCCAAGGTCATCCAGCCAGGTGCAAGTGGAATAGTGGGGAATCAAACCCGGTTCTCCCAGATTAGAGGGCTAGGGGTGTGTAAAAAAAAATCGGCCTGATTTGGATTGGGGTGAAACAGGCCACATCTCTTTTGGCTGCTGAATGACCCCCACATGTCAGTTTCAGCAATGCAAGCCGATTCGGAACTCATTCCGCCAGCCTCATGTCAGTTTGGGCCCCATTATACCCTATGGGCCATTGAAGTCAATGGCAAAAACTCATAGGGTATATGAGGGGCTGAAGGAGAGGGGGTTTGAGGGAGAGGCTCCAATCTTGCAAGGTAGCTGCTGGGGCCTCTCCCCCAAATACCCACCAAGTTTCAAGAAGATTGGACCACAGTGTCCAATTCTACGGGCCCCCAAACAGGTTGCCCCATCCCCTCCATTGTTCTCTATGGTGGGGGGAAAATTGCTACCCTGTGAGTTTGGAGCTTCTCCCTCAAACTCCCTTCCCTCCAGCTGCTTTTTAAGCCACTGCCAAATCAGATCAGAGAATCTGATTCAGCTCGTGGCTGCCCGAAAGGGGGCCGAATGGGCCATTTTCAAGGATGCATTCAGTTCCAATGAACTGAATGCACATCCCTAGTTAGGGCAAGGGAGGGATCTCTGCTGGGATGTGATGTCATAGAGTTTGCGCTTTGGAGTTGCTGTTTCCTTCAGGGGAACCAATCTCTGCAGTCTGGAAGTAAGTTGGAGAGGGTCTATGGTTCAGTGGTAAAGCATCTGCCTGGCATGCAGAAGGTCCCAGCTTCAATCCCAGGCATCTCCTGTTAATGAGACAAGGTAGCAGGTGATGTGAAAGACCTCTGCCTGAGACCTTGGAGAGTCACTGCTTGTATGAGTAGAAAATACTGACCTTGATGGACTAATATTCTGATTCAGTATAAGGCAGCTTCATGTGTGTTGTAATCCCAGGAGAATGCCACGATCCACCCGGAGGCTTGTAACCTTACTGCTGTATGCAGGGGTCCTTTCGTAGAAAAAGAGGTGCAGGAGCTCATTAGCATAACTCATTAGCATACCTCATTAGCATATGCCACGTCCCCTGACATCACCAGAAGTGTGTCAGAAAGGGAATGTCAGTTTCAGCCCCATTATACCCTATGGGCCATTGAAATCAATGGCAAAATCTCATAGGGTATATGAGGGGCTAGAGGAAAGGGGGTTTGAGGGAGAGACTCCAAACTTGCAGGGTAGCTGCTGGGGCCTCTCCTCGAAATACCCACCAAGTTTCAAAAAGATTGGATCAGGGGGTCCAATTCTATGGGCCCCCAAACAGGTTGTCCCATCCCCTCCATTGTTCTCTATGGTGGGAAAAAATGTTAACTTTTTTCCCTTCATAGAGAACAAGGGAGGGAATGGGGGCAACCTGTTTAGGGGCCCGTAGAATTGGACCCCCTGGTCCAATCTTCTTGAAACTTGGTGGGTATTTTGAGGAGAGGCCCCAGCAGCTACCCTGCAAGTTTGGAGCCTTTCCCTCAAATCCCCTCCCCTCCAGTTGCTTTTAAAGTGGCGGCAATTCAGCAGCAGGCTGAATCAGATTAGAGAATCTGATTCAGCCCATGTCTGCCCTAGTGGCCAATCCTGAGCTGGCAGAGCTTTGCTCCGCCTCGCTCCGGCCCCAACGGACCCCTGGCTGTATGAACTTTTGAGCAATTACCTGAGTGAGTACCTTGATTCTGATTTTCAAGCTGAAGGGAAAAATATGCTGCTTTTCATAGGCAATCAAGATACCTTGCTATACCTTAAAAAAATATAACAATTTAAAACCTATTTAGTCAACAACAAATCCATTTAAAACATGGTGAAATCCTCCATTACTATACCCTTACTGGTGTTAACCGTTTCAACTACTCCATACTGAGGAAGCAGGGAAGAAATATGGCTTCAAAGGAGAGAATGTCCCTCACAGTAAGGGACTCTTAACATTTCTTTCAAGAAAGCTTGGATGTAATTATATCTGTTGTGATTGATGTCAATTTTCTAAAATTCTGTCTGTATTTATAAGAAAGACATTATCCTGAATGAAAAAAGTCTGGTTTATATTCTCTTATATAAAAACCCACCTATCAAGAAAAATGTATTTCTGACTGATAAAACAATCCCAAAACGAGAGATTAAGTTTATGGATATAGAGTTAACTGCCACAATCCAGCCTTGTCATAATTAGCATTTGATTTAAACAACGATAATTTGAAATGGAGCATGACATTATTATGCACAAAGCAATGTCTCACTAATTATAGCTCCTGACATTATACCCCACAAAAATGCAGAAGCAGATGTATACCGCACTTCACATCTCCACGCTTCAAAATGCTAAGAGAAAAATGTTAGGAAGGCTTCAAATAAATGTTCAAACATGGGTACATAAATAATTCCTTAGGAATCCATCTATTCTGCTGCTACAGTGTTTAGCCCTAATGGCATTTGTGTCAGAGCTACAGATGATAAACAAGTTTGTTGCTGTTCTACACAGAGATTAATCCTGTGCGTCTGGTATGACTAGTGTGGAGGCAAATGAGGAATAAAATCGGAGGGGGGTAATCCTGCATAAAGGTATTTTAAAATGACACATAGGGACTTTATTGTTCTAGTTAGGGTGTGGGGAAAACAAAACTCTTCTCTTAATGAAATCAAAATGGACAGTATCTATGTAGTACATTTTTATCCTATCCTTCTTCCAAGGTACCCAGGACAGTACATGGTTCTCCCCTCCATTTTCTCACAATAGCCCCATGTGGTAGTTAGTGTGAGAGAATATAAAAAGGACTCTTTATATACTATGAAGTACACAGGCTAGGTCCAGGGTCCCCACCCTGTGCCTTGTTTTATAGCAAGATATGAATTGTACAGTACTTCTCAGTTCCTCCATGTGTAGTAACTAGTTCAGTGTACATGTAATGTAATGGCCCAAGTAACACCACGTGCGGAAATGGAGAAAATTCATATCTGACTGTTCTACAAGACAATAGTTTTACAGTAGTGTAAATTATAATCATATTTCATTCTAATATGTGACAATATCCATTTAGAATGTATTTTACATACAGTACTTTTACTCTGTACAAATAAACAATGAACAAAAACTGAGGTATGAGGAAGATGGTGTGGGATAGGCCCTTGCCCCCCTGTCCTCTGCACTCCTGTGCAGATTCCTCTCAGCCACTTGAGATAAATTCTCTGTGTTACTGTTTCAAACCTCAGTGAAAATAACACCCAGCATGTTTCGACACTCACTGACAACCCATTTTTAATCAGCAGTCTTCATGTGGTGTTAGTGATATCTTAAATGGCCTTGAGAAAAAATGCAGATAAGCACTAAAGTGCAGAAACATTAAAATACCAAGAAATGAAAAGGGCTTTAAAATGTTCAGTGGTAATTACGAAAAGCTTGCTTAACATATATCCTGATTATATGCAAGATCTGCTCTGGAAAAATTAATCATTGCGAACTGCAGCTACAATAGAGGTTTCTATATACTGGGAAAGTTGTCATTTACCATCATTAAAGAATTGCCATGAAAGAGTCTGGGAACTATTGGTAATGGGAAAGTGAACATGTTAATTGAGATTTGCAAAAGGTTAAGGCAAGTCAGAAGAATTTAACAGTTAGTGGTTACTCCATTTAAAAATAAATTTTAAGGGGACACACTTTGACAAGCATCAGCATTTGTTAAATCATTGAAAAGATCTCTTCAAACAATCTATATACTAATTCCAAGTTTTTTTTTCTGTACGGATACTTATATCTGCCAAAGAAGAGCTCTTCTCTTGCAACAGCTTTTCCTACATAGTCAGGGGCCTTTCTTGGGCTGCAGAAAAATCCAAAAAGTTTTTTAAAAACTTCAGGGACCGTTGAATTTCCCCCAATACCTTTTGAAATGGCATCAACTCCAGGCATCAGCTGTGAGAGATTAGAATGTTTGGGGAGGGGGGAGGCTTCTAACTTTAAAATTCAGAGATCCAGCTGCAACCTCCTCAGCAGCCTCAATTGGCTAGGGTTGCCAGCTCTGAGTTAGGAAATTCCTGGAGATTTGGGGGGTGGAGTCTGAGGAGAGCAGGGTATGGGGAGGGGAGGGACCTCAGGGACCTCTATAATGCCATAAAGTCCTCCTCCCAAAGTAGCCATTTTCTCTGATGCCTGGAAATCAGTAGTAATCCCAGGAGATCTTCAGCCACCATCAGCAGGCTGGCAACCCTATAGCCTGGTGACAACATTAACATGGAACATAGTATAACAGGCAGACAAACAATATAAATATCAACCCAAGCACTTTCTGAGAAGCTTGGTCAGGGGGAAAGGCCCTCATACTCTTGGACAGTCTTATATAACACAAAAGAATTAGTCATATTCACAATCTGGCTGAGGCTGTGCCACTCTGTTTTATCTGTCTTCCATTTTAACTCTGGGTTTAGCTACTTTTTAAATGGAAGATAGTAATGATAACAAATCACTATTAATTAGGTGTCTCACATTTCTTCATTTTCATAGGGGAAGAAATGCAAAAATGGTAGGCTCACATGGAAAACCTCTGTCATATGTGATGGTATTCACAAGAAAGAGGGCACACCTGTTCTTGCAGCACGTAACACCCATCAATATTCTGGTAACTAATAAAACATCTCATTTGTTTCATTTTACAACTATTTGTACATTGTTTTACTGACAAGGCAAAGCAATGCAGTGAAGGCATCACACATTGAATACACTGACTAGAACAGCACAGAGTTCAGAAAGATTACAGGGGTGGGGGTGAGAACAGTGCAGTCAACAACCTGAAAACCTCACCAGGATGCAGCAGAGAATCCTTTGAGCAATAAGATGTGCATTCCTTAAAACTACATCTGGAATGGGAATTCTCCCCCCCCCCTTTCTCTCTCTCTGATTGCATTGACTGAAGTGTTTCTAGGTTATTTTCCTCTGAAGAATGTTTACCAAAGTAAGAGAGCCTGAAAAAAAAAACCTAGCTATCATCACCAATACACCGCATAGTCTCAAGCATCTGTTCTGGTAAACTTTTGATTGCTTGTAAATTGTCATTACTACAGTAAATGCCTGTGACTGAAGCCTTTGGATATCTTTAGTGCTACACTTGTCAGCTCTACTTAGAAATAATCGTGACTGACTGTAACATGGTTCAGAGATTTTAAATGAGGAAATCAGTGCTATCGGGAAAAGAAGACATGCAGGAATAAAATAACTGAGCCTCATCTGATAATTCTCTACATTATTGGGGGGGGGGGGGGTTGAGGGCCTGTAAGTGAATTTTAAAAAAATATTTACTGGGTGACCTGGAGAATGGACATGTACATCATGAATTGTCTTTCTCTCCACACATACACTCCCAGTCTAGATTCTAGCCTGGAAAAGGACAAAAACTGCTTTAAAAAATGGATTGCATACACTGGTCAGCCAACAAGACCCTGCTAGTTCTAAACATCTCAGTGGCTTTTGATCCCATTGACTTATTCTGGGCCACCTTACCATGTGGGTGTCAAGGGGGCACTGTTTTATGGCAATGCAGTTTTTTCCTTATCAATAGACATCAGATGCTAGTGCTGGATGACAGCTGCTCTTCCCATAGCCTCTAGAGCCACACTAGCAACCTACTTTATTCCCTGATCTATTTAACATTTACACAGAACTCCCAGGAAAAGTTTTCCAGAGATTTGGATTGCCTTGCCATCAGTATGCTGGTTACATTCTGCTCACTTTTATCCTTTTCTGCTTAATTCTGCACTGAATCGCCAATTTCTATTTATTTTTTCATTTATTTTGTGTTGTCAAGTCCCAGCTGGCTTTTAGCTACTTTGTAGGGTTTTCAAGGCAAGAGACATTCAGAGATGATTTGCTATTGCCTGCAACCCTGTCATGACCCTGGTATTCCTTGGAGGTTTTCCATCCAAATGGTTAGATAGGCAAACAAATGTGAAGCTTATCCCTACAAGATAACATCTCAGTGAACTGGCCTACAGATAGGCACTGTATCCTTGGTGCTTGTGGGGCGGGGCAACAGTGGGAGGGTTTCTTGTGTCCTGGCCCCACTGCTCTACTGCAGCTGTACTCCAGATAAAAAATCAGGCTTGGACTTTGAGAATCCATGGGTTTGAAAGTACTTCTGGATTTATCTTTGTCCCCAGATAAACAGGGGGCAAAGGGAACTAGAAGTGTTTCTGTCAGCATGCAGCAATTGCAGGAGAAAGACTAGCCATTGGCACATGTGCTTTAGTAACATCCACTTTTGGCTACTGTAAACTGCTTTACATAGGACTGTCTTTGACAAATGTTCAGAAGCTCGAACTGGTGAGTAATGTGGTAACCAGAATGTTCAGAGATACCTGCCAAAATGAACATGACTCCCATGCTGTTTCAACTGTACTGCCATCCAACCTGAGCTCAGCCAGTTCAAGGTAACTGCTTTTGACACTTAAAACTCTTACAGAGAAATCTTATCAAGGGTTACTCCAATCTAAGCCCACTGGCTTCAGTGAGGTTAGACTGTAGCAACTCTGCATATGATAGCATTAATAACCTTGATCCAAATTTCACAAGGATCATCTTTGATGATCTTCCAACACCATTGTCTGGTCAGGGAACCTACTTGGTGAACCCCTGTAGCAAGGACTTTGCAGCTGTGCTCCCTCTATGTTTGGGAATATACTAAGGCTTTAAAGTACAGGATGCTTAGAATAATTTTGACTTTTCTCAAAGGTCTTTTTTTGTGGATAGCTTCCTTCAAAAGTATCAAGAGACGGGAAGTATAATCAGAGTTCCCTAGTAGTACCTCAACTACCACATTGTTACTACAGGTTTGGGGAAACCTAAATTAATTAATTATCTTATGGCAGTGAGTGTAGTATAGCCAGGAGATCCAAAGATTATCTAGCAGCCTGAAACTCTAGCTCTTTTTTTGTGAGCTAGGTTTATTTTGGGGGACTGAGAGAACCAGGGCTATTTTGGGGCAGGAACGCACAGGAACGGAGTTCCAGCTGGCTCCTGAGTTGGCCATGACTACAACCAAAACCTCTGGCATGTGTGGCTACAAAGCATGCTGCCCTCCCCACATTACACACAAGAGGGAAAGGTGGCATGTTAAAATGCCCTCTTTCTCTCTGGGGAGCCCTAGGGATTTCCTTGTCAATTTCACTCCCTGCCAGTCAGCTGAGAGTGAAATTGACAAGGAAAAGCCTCTCTCTTCCTTCCCTTCTCTAGCTGACATATGGCAGCTGGAAAAGGGCGGCAGGGAACCCAGGCACATTGAAAATGCCTTTCTTCCCCTCCCCGATCTGGGGGAGGAAGAGAAAGGCATCTAACTATGTCCCCCTGCATTTCCCTGAGTCTCTCCGCAATAGCAGAGAAACTCAGGGAAGAGGGTCATGTATGCATGCCTGCATGCCTTTCCCCAGCCTGTCAGCCATGGCAGGCAGGCTGGGGAAAGAAGGCAGGCATGCAGATGCAAGAAGATCAGGAGAGGAATCCAGGCATGTTGAAAATGCCTTTCTGTCCTTCCCTGATCCCTCGGTCTCCCCAGGCTGTGTGCCTTGGGAGGGTAGGAGACTAGAAAGGTGATACTAAAGTTCCTGGGATCTTTCAGATCCCAGGCACTTCAGCAGCACCTTTCCCTGACCGTCTGGTGGGGGAGGGTAGAAGACTAGAAAGGCAATGCTGAAGTGGGACGGAGAAGCTCAGGGGGGGAGGCAAACTTCCATGCCTGCCCTGTGCTTTCCCAGCCCCCCACCTAATATGCTAATGAGCTGCACTGTCAGGGTGTTGCTTGATATGCTAATGAGTTTCTGCTGTTGGGTGTGGCCTATTATGCTAATGAGTTTCTGCTGGGCTTTTTCTACAAAAAAAGCCCTGGAGAGAACTGTGACTAACCCAAGGTTGCTGAGTTGGCTTCATGTGGAGGAGTGGGAAATCAAACCTGGTTCTCCAGATTAGAGTCTGCCATTCTTAACCACTACACCAAACTGGAGAAACTCATGTTCATAAATCCCATTCATTGATGTTTCATAGATCTCTAGAGAACTTCCTATGTTCTTGAAAATATCTTTAGTCTTCTCTGTAGGAGGAGAGGCAACCCTAAAGCATCCTCAGTGCCTAGGTGAAGGAAGAGGAATGACTGTTAAGTAAAAAAGCTTGCTTCGTATTTGATTCAGGGTTGTTAACTTGCTAGTGCAGCATTCATAATTAAGTTTTTCCTCCGGCTATTATGGCATTTTTTCACTGCAGATAGAACACATAAAAATAACAGTATTTGTGATTTTTTTTAAAATAATGAAAGCATGATTTGAAATTTTTGCCAAATAAAACAGGAGAGGAAGAAAGAAAGGCATTATAAAGCCAGCTTTCAAATGGAAATGAGCTTTTAAAGCGAATATCAGAAGCCTGATAGCTGCTTGCTCTTTGCTCAGCCACATGAAGATGTTGTTTAATTATGAAACAAGTTCATCCTTAAGCTCCTTGACCAGCATGAATGATTATTTCCATTTTCCACTATATAATCCTACCAAGTGATTCACAGATTATTTTTTTTAAAAAAACAACCCTCGGTTTTCTCTAGAGAAAGTTTTAAAAATGGATAGAAAGGGATGGAAAAGAAAGCCCTTTTAGTTCTTTGAAAGGAATTAAATAAAAAGAGTCCCAGCTGTCCGTATGCTAAAACAATAAAGTACAAAGCCCAATCCTCTCTAGGCAAAAGATCTAAGAACTATAGATAATATCCTCTTTTTTTCTGGTCAGGTGCTTGATTTAGGGGAGGAAACAATCTGTGACCAACATGCAAAAAAAAATGCCTTGAACTCTCATCTTGAATTCAAAGGGAAATGGTGATTGAAGACAGCACCTATGCCAATGAAAAGAACACTCCACAAGCTGTTGGCTCTGAGCCAAATGTTCCTCTGTGTGCAGTCTGGCCTTGCAACAGGAGGGTTCAGCCCCATGAGGCACAGCCACAAATGTTGCTGACAATGTCGATAACAATGTCACTCGTGGCATCTGGCCCCCAATATCTGAAAATAGTCTATACAGATAGTACATAAAAGAGACTGCAGAGGAGCTGTTTTAGACACATGAGCTTTTGCATACGCAGATATACATACCAAGTAAGCACCCCCAACATTCATGAAAAATAAGTTGAATATATGATCAGCTCTACAGAAAGATAACAAGACTGGTTCACTGAATTTGTATTTTATTCTGGTTTTTTTGGGGGGGGGGGGTTCACAAAAGAATAAATTCCACCTTTAAGCAGGCACTTGAGGATCTAGGTCAAGGGAAAGTGAGACGGTAAGAACATGTCTGTGTAGTAAATTAATGCTTTCAAGGTAAATTCAGGCAACTGCCTACCATGTTGTCTCTTAACCAGGCTCAAATCTTTGTCCAGCCATAGAAACCAGCCATAGAATACCATAGGTTTACCTGCTTGCCTGAATACACTGTTGACTAGGAGACCTTAGAGAAATTGTTAGTCAAATATCCATGTTATATGTAGTTCAGGGATCATTTGAAAGAATTCTGTTTTCTCTCACAGTTTGCAGTACTGGGACTGTGATTTCCAAATAAGCAGCAGAGAGAGAACCTGTGTCATTTCTCTTCTAAAAATACTGTCCACTCCCCCCCCAGATCAATTTATCCCCTCAGTTAGAATAAAATCAAATCAGCTTGGAGAACTGAAAACACCCCCATAATGTAAGTACATACCTTTAATGTGACAAAAACAATCTGGGGGCAGGTTTCCATCTAGCCTGGCAATGGTTTCCATCTAGCCTGGTTTCCATCTAGCCTCTCTCCTTCCTCTCCACATTTCTTTCCTCTCCCCCCATGGGGTAAGGATATAACTAATGTATTTTAAGCATCATCTGAAACTGTTAGCGAATTGCTATTGTTTTTAATTGTTTTTAGCTGGAACTGTGAGTGTAGTTATTGAAATGGTATGAATGTATTTATTGGGAATGTTGTTCACTACCCTGAGCTCTGTGCACAGGGGAGGGTGGTCTACAAGTTGAATATATAAATAAATAACATAGCAGGGAATTTCCCCTTAAAAATGTTAAACCAATGGCTGCTATAAAAGGCAAAAAAAGCCCTTTAAAGTGATCTTGGATGCAATTCTGTCTTCAGTTGCAAGAATAAATGAGATAAAAGTTATAAAGCACTAAACAGCCTTGTAGAAATAATGCAGATTATGGGGAAAGAATCCCGATTTTGCACAGGGATAATGACAGCGCGCAGCAGAACCCACATTTTTCCTTTTCTGCTCAGTTCTACACTTTACCATGCTCCTTTTCAATAGTGAAAAGGAATACAATCCTCTGCAGGGAGCAGCTAAAGCAGTTTTAGCTGTCAGCTCAAGATACCGTAGGTCACACTAGAGTAGAAATGCTTGCAAAGAAGAAAAACTGCACTTGCTTAATAGACCCAGAGACACAGCCAAAGGGCAAACTTCCATGGCAATTTTATAAATCATTTCTACAACAGCATAATTGTGGGGGATCTCTGCCAGATCTGTTGTAATAGACTACTTTTAGGCATCACCCTTCTCAGGCACAGGGCATGCTCCCATTGACTTTAGCTAATTTAGAACTGGTAATGAATCATGCCTTCCTATCTGAAAATTCAAAATAATATACAAAAATAAAAGGATTAGGATCAGGATCTGCTGAAACTCCATTTTAGCTCATGTGCTGTTAGTTATTGCTTAGATTTTCATATGTAAAAAAGCATTTAGTGGCGTGTTACATATTCATCATAATATAGGTTTTGAAGTATGGTCTAGAAGTGCCTGTTTAGGACTCCCCCCCCCCCCCACAGAGAGAGAGAGAGAGAGAGAGAGAGAGAGAGATTTTCTCTTTTTTAGATAGTTTTCACAAGACTATGAGGAAGGCCAGGGCTAAAGACCTAAATAAACTGAAACTGATGCTGATTTTATTTGAAAGTAGCCACAGTCAACATGACTGGTTTTTAAAGCAACATTTTTAAGGTAGCTAGTAATCTAGAGCAGTGTTTTTCAACCACTGTGCCGTGGCACACTGGTATGCCACGAGATATTGTCAGGTGTGCCGCGGGATTTTTTCAATGAAAGAAATGTGCCTTCTGGGCTGACCTTCCGGGACGCGTTTGCGCATGCGAGAAAGAACAGTGGCGCTCTCTCGCTGATTCCGCTCGCACACTCTGTGGCTGGCCTGAGGTAGGAGGGAGCCGCCGTTGAGGCGCAGCTCCCCTTGGCCTTGCGAGATGGTTTTAAATGAATGAGGAGGACTCGTGTGCTGAATCAGAGTCATGCTAGACCTGTGGATGTTAATACAGAGGACAGGAACATTCGGTACCAAGGGCATTCACTCCTCCAGCAGAGTAAGCTGGTTTCTTCCAGTGTGTGTGTGTGTGTGGGGGGGGTGATTTGCACCAAGACATTCCAGTAAACATGAATATGTTTGATGGTAACAGCTAGCTGTTTCTGTCAGGGTGGGGTTCAAATCAGTAACTGTCCCTCAGCGAAGAATGGGTGTACTGTGTTTCTCTTCAAATCACTTATGGTCAGCGGAATGCCGTTCACATAAGAGTAAGAGTTTAAACTCTCTATTTGAAAAACTTTAGCAGAATCACAGTATTAAAATACATCCACATTATATTTCTTCTGAAACTCAGGTCAATGTTATGGGAAGGAGCCATTACACTTTGGATCTGTAACTTACGATTTCAAGTTGAGTGGCTATTACGTGTATTTGTAATACTGTCATAGTTAATACTTGAGCTGAGGCAACTAATGACCCATTTATCTTGTATTTCAGTGTTTTTCAACCACTGTGCCGTGAGATATTGTCAGGTGTGCCGCGGGATTTTTTCAATGAAAGAAATGTGCCTTAGCTCGAAAAAGGTTGAAAAACACTGATCTGGAGCTATACAAATAAATAGGACTTGTGGCATTAATTTGGATTTTTCAAAGTTGCCACAACTATTCTGAACACATTTGCTTGAAGTCAGATGAAATCAAAGAGACGCCTTCAGCCTGTCAATGGGAAAACTTGTTTCAGTCCTGGCCTTATTTAGCAAGTCTACAAAAATGAAACAAAAAAGGGCTGGTCATGTAAAGAGGTTTGCCACCCACCCAGGTCCACAGCATTCCCATCATCCATGGAGGCAAAAAAGTTGCTCAGCTACCACTGATCAGCCATATGGCAAGTCTGCTTCTGTGAATCTGAACCAGACTGACAAGGCAACCTGGTTTCAAACTAGCTCAAGAAGGGGGCCTGTGAATCAGCCCTAGTTTGTGTATAAATACCACAAACCTCAAGTTCTGAGGTCCAACACTGTATTCTTTGGTTCACTGGCTCTATAAGAATGTCTCCTGAAAATAACAAATCCCATTGTGTTTCCCTCTTAATTCTCCTCTCAGGCTGAGGCATATTTTCCCCTTTTGGTTTTCCCCTAAGCAAGCCAGCTGTCTTGAAGAGCAGCAGGGTTTATTTTTCCTGGCTGGGCTACAAACTTCAAGTTATTAATGTGGGAGAGAGAGTTCTGCTAGCTGACAATTTAAGATAAAGTAAATTGGAAGTGACATAAAAGAATGTGTGGGTGTTAATGTGCATCACCAAGGTTCTTTTCTGACATCCCTAAAGGTCTCGCCTGTATAGTCCACATTCGCAACCTTTATGAGTGACCCTGTGTTATTAAAAGCTAGCCACCCTCATTGATTTGTAAAAGTGACAGGTGCAGCATGAATTAGCAACATGAAGCTGCTCTCTCTGGATTTTCAAGTGTGAGTCCTACCTCTTCCCAATCCCCTCCCCTCCCCCCAGGAATGATTTGAACTGTTATGTTTGTCAAGCTGCTTGTGAGGAAGCACTTAACGGTTTCACTTGCATAAATTTACTGTGGTTTACATGGAAACAAAATGGAGTCCCCTACTGAAAAGCAGGCTTTTCAAAGTGGGGGGGGGGACTGGTTTTGTTTTTCTCTCTTTTCTAAGAGAGATGAATTTCAGCTAGGTTACATCAGGTTAAGGAATAAATTCCCTTGTTTATGGCTTTTATTTAGAGTATTTCTAATCTTGTGCATAGTGGAAATATTTTCACTAGTGAAGATTAGAAGGCTAACTTTGTTGTCAAATGGAAACCAGTCCCTGCAGTTCATGTCCAGGGCAAACAGGAGCCCTGCAAGGTTCTATGTTTTCCTAGCCTTAACAGCGGATGTGGTAAATCCAGCCCTAGCCAAAGAGATGAGCAATACAACTTGGATCACTTATTTTTCATTCTGCACATAATAATGGTCCACCATACTAGAGCACTATAAAGATTTGTGGTTACAGTCAAGGATGATTTACCCTTTTATTTTCTGGCCTATGACTAACTTCCTGGCTAGACTATGACATCCCCGCATCTTTTCTAATAGAAAGGACATGCTAGCAAAGCAGCCAGCTTTCTTTATCCTCTTCTTCCCCATCTCAGTGGTGTGAGATGAAGGATTATTTGGTTATCAGAGTGGCTCAAGGCACATAACACAGCAGAGTCTATCTGGTTTGTGTGTGCTGGCAAGAAAAAAAGGTTGTGGTCTTACATGTAAAATAATCCACTTTCAATCCACTTTCAGTGCACTTTCCAACTGGATTTTTACTGAGTGAACTGGCAAAATCCATTTGGAAGTGTATTGAAAGTGGATTATTTAGTGTGTGTGACTGAAGCCAAAGTTACACATGCAGCCTCATTTGTCTTTGTAAATCTGAGTCCTTTATTGTAAGGAACTCCATTCTATATAGGATAGAGTAGAGATATGATTCTAATCCAGTAACTAGCTAGGATGGATACAGATGGAGGAAGCATATCCTGACCTCATGGTGCCAAGATGGAGAAGGGTAGCATAGTGCCAAGAGAAGGTGGCAGACTGGAAGGAAGGAAGATTTCCCAAGAGTAATGATTTACACATTAAAGGGATAGTATCAGAGTAGTAGAAGGGAAAGATAGCAGAGTCCTGTCCTCTCTATCTCTCTGACTCTCTTATAGACCTCCTCTGAAGTCTGAGACTAAGAGACAGCGCAAAGTCCTTCACTTCCAACATGAGAAAGAGGGAGAAAAATCAATCTTGAAGTACAAATGTATTTGGGTAACTTCTCTGTTCTGCTCAGTGGCATGCAATTGTTAAGTGGCTGCACTGCCCAAAGTTTAGTTACCTTTGTTGTATCATATCCTATCACACTGAGTAGTTAGACATATTTTCGTATAATGATGATTTATTCAGAATCCAAGTTGTTGTATAATTCTGTACCAGATTTCTATATACATCCACTACTATACAGAACTATTTGCTCTTTTTAAGATTTTTCACAATCATACACACTAAATAATCCACTTTCAATCCACTTTCAACACACTTTCCAACTGCATTTTTACTGTGTGAAGTGGCAAAATCCAATTCAAAAGTGAATTGAAAGTGGATTATTTAGTTTGTGTGATCACAGAGGTTTCTAACAATTGAACATGGCTGTATTATACTTTGAATAAATCCTGTTAATGCTGTATTACATTAGGATTTTGTTCAGATCAGAAGTATACAATACAATGAACTGTAGAGTACAGAAGTATCATCTTTATTTTTATTTTTTTTAAAGCTTAGAGCATTTGGCTTTTAAACATGGTAGTGTCATATATTAAAGACTAATGTGTGATGTAGTGGTTAGTGTGTTAAACTAAGATCTGTGAGATCCAGGTTTGAATCCCCACTCTTCTCTGGAAGCTTGCTGGGTGACCGATTTCTGCTGCGTCAACTCAAGCCTGTTTCTTGAGGATCAAGTAGATGCGGCAAAAATCAGATGAAGCTCTGGGGCAAAATGCGTCTGCGCAGCAAATAGTGGAAAATTGACACTTAGGATTGGGGCAAAGCGGAGCAGTGGCTGTGGGAAATCAGTCAGACTGTCTAGCCTACTTTACAGAGTCATTGTGAGGTTTAAATGGAGGACGGGAGACTCATGTAAGCTGCCCTGAGCGTCTTGGAGGAGGGTTGGATAAAAATGGAGTAAACAAATTTGTTGTCTGAACAAGGTTCCATGACAAAATGTGAAGGTTAAAAGAGTAAATGTGAAACTTAAAAGTCCCATTCTGCCTCCTTATCTTATATCACTTCTAGTTTCATAGGGCATCCTCTCCCCATTTTAAACATTCAATATAAGGTGAAAGATGTTTACCTGCTAAGCCACTGTCCTTGCTTTTCCTGCCATTGTTTTCCTTTTATAAGTGAGTTGCTACTACAGTCCCCCTATCAGTTTTTCTCTTTGGAAGAGAATTTGAAATGAGTGGTGAAATGGATCCCATTTTGTTCCAATCTCTGCAGACAGAAAAGCAGCACTTGCTCTATGAGGCATTACATGGCTAAATAAAGAAATAAATCAAACAGGGTAAGATAGTAGAGAAGCCCCAAATAAAAATGGGCTGTTCCAGGTGACATGAGCTTTTACGATAGTGTGAAAAATAATTAACATAATATAACATGAAAAAGGGAGCCTGCAAGATGGTAGAGAATATTTATATGGTAGCATATATTTTAGATGCACCCATTCACATGTAATAAAGTCTTCTTGTCTGTGGTCAGAACTGAATCCCCAGGTGCACACAGGCCTGATTCATACTGGGAGCATGAAGTGAAGAGGCTTAAGGCTCCCCCGCACGCACAGTTTCCCTGACCTGCGTTCGCCCAGTTGGGGAATCTTGGATCATCAATACACCTCAGTTTACCCAGTAGAGCTCCCTAGGGCATTTTAAAGTTAGGAAAATGGGTTGTGGGGATGACAACTGCTTCTTTCCCTGTGACCATGGTCCCAATCCAAATCAGGCAGATGTGTGTCTGAGGATTAAGTTTCAAGCACTGAGCTCCCAGAAAAAGTCTGATCAACAGGACTGCAGCAGACACTTAAGGGACATAAAGGCTTTGTAACAGGTGAATTGGCCTTCATAGCCTCTTTCTAAGTTCATCCTACCCTCCCTTGCCTTTAAGTCAGAGGCATTGCATCAGACATTATGAAACAGTTTCCTACCATTCTAAGGAATCTATTAAAAAGTTGCAATATTGCCAGCTTCTTCTTCAGCCCTCACAGAATACAAAACTTCCAAAGAATCATAGAAATCACAGAGTTGGAAGGGGCCATACAGGCTATCTAGTCCAACCCCCTGCTCAATGCAGGATCACCCTTGAGCATCTGTGACAAGTGTTTGTCCAGCTTCTGCCTAAAGACTGCCAACTTTTCTGTTTGATCACTAAAACACCAATTGTTGAATTCACCACATTTCTTGGTCAGTTTTTAAGCTGTTGCCCGAGCCTCAAAAGCTTTCAGTGCAACCACGCTGGATTTTGCTTTCCCATTATAACATTCCCTAATGCTTATATTTTATGTGTTTTACTTAATAAGCATTTAAACAGATTTAAACATATTCTTGTTTTGTGAGAATTTTCCTGTCTGAGGGAATGAAAACCAGGACAGAAACAGGTAGCCCTATTTCAGCATACTGGGATTCTGTCATTAGCAAATACACACTGGAGTCCATGGCTAATCAAATATTACAGTCCCTGATGAGAGTCCTCAGATGATTCATATGTTTAATTTTGCCTTATATTTAACTAGCATTAAAATGATGAATTATTTTAACCCCATTTCCTATTCACTTGTTCCCAAGCTGCTCAAGTCTTCTGCACCCCACCCTTCAACCTGTTTGAAAATCCCAAATTGACTGTTTCTATGGTAACCAGTACAGATGTAACATCTGCAGTTCACAAGAAAAAGAAAGAAGGGAAAATGGATCAAAAGTGTCACTTGCATTATGCAAAATTTCATGGCTCTGTATAAATCACAAGCTGTGAAAAGGGTCCTTTATGAACATGAAAGTTAGAAAGGTCACTTTTCGTATCAGAGAAAATATCCCTCAAGTGTATAGATGAAACCTCTTAAAATCCTTTTCTTAAAAAAAGATTTGCATTTCTTCTCTTTTTCTGTATATCAAGAAAATATCCATTTCTGTATTACTTTCATCGCTGTTTTAAAGAAAATCTTTAAAATATTTCCATTACACTTGTGTATGGGAATTTGTTTAGTTTCTTTCATTTTTTAATTTATTCCAAAAGGAACTATTTTGTTATTGAATTGTTTCATATGGTTTTGTTTCATTATTGTTTCTCTGGTTATTCAGTTTTGCTAAATAATTTTTGTTATCATTTTCCATTGGTTTCAATGGAATACACCTCTGCCCTTTGTTGGGTCTGTACCTTCATTGTTTTCCATTCAAATTGGGCAAAACTCAAAGGGGTTGTGGTATTACCCAAGGATACCCACACAGCCAAATTTAAGACAGACAGAGTAAAGCCCTCCCACCAAAGGCAATGAAGGCACATTTATTGCCTCCAAAAGGGGAGTCTCTTTAGAAGCTAAGTCTTCTTGGTTACTAAGAGATGAAGATAAAAAAGTAACTTTGTGTGTGGCTAAATTTTTGGCAGTTGTAGTAAAATAACATTGTAATTCTGGTAGCAAATTTTAGGCTTCTCTTTCAGTGAGTGATTGCTCACAGTTTATGACTTTTGTTGTGGAAACAGTAATTAAGAAGAAGAAGTCTTTCCAATATGTTTGCAAATAATGATGGTGCAAATAATGATGCAAATAATGATGGTGCAAATAATGATGTGGTGCAAATAATGACGTCCTGCACATGTCAAGCTTGGTGCAGAACTATTTACAGTTTATTTACAACATATATACATACACAGTCCTTTATAGCAAAGCATTCACTCTGTTCTCTGACAAAATGCTTTGCCAGGCAAACTGATACCAAACTGGCATACACAGCTAGGAACAGTCCAGAATATATACAGTCCCATGTCCAATGAGGGTGGAGATGCTGAGTCATGTAGCACCTCCTATAGTCTGATGCAATCTGTCCAGTCATGTGACTCCTAGCTGTCATTTAGATCAATTTGATCAGTCTGACTAGCTGCCATCTTGCACGGCCTTCACTATTTACATGCAGACAGAGGTAAGGTTTGGAGAACAGCAGGCAAACAGGGGAGTCCAATCCACAAGGTGAAATTTGGCACAGCAGGGCAGGGATTGGGAGGAAAGAAGAAGAAATATAATTTAGGACTTATACTGAGACGGAGGACAGACTGGCAGAATGAAGCGCAAGGGAAGCGGGGAAAAAAGACTGGGCCAAGTTGTCACGGGGCTTTCCAGTCCCACTGCGTGGACTGATGTGAGACCATAATGGGGAGGAGGCAGAATGGAGCGTTTGCACTGCAGGGTGGCCCCTGGCAGTGACACCCTGGTTGTGCACAGCTTTGGTCCATTTTGCCAACCTGCGCATAGGCGCATGGGTGCATAGGTGCAGCAGCAATTGGGGCAGGATCCCATGGCTGGGAGCTTTAACTCTGTGAGCTGGAAGCGTCCCCACAGCCAATTGTGCGCTCAAACACACAGCACACATGGGCGGTTATGTGCATTCCTGCCGGATCAGCAGGTTCACATTACCAGCGCCTCTTGATTGCAGCTTATTTGCATCCACACTTCCAGGAAGCAGGATCAATGTGCACCCAAACGGCTTGCCACAGCTTTCACCTGGTACTTTTTAAAAGCTAGATCAAAATGCTTCAGGACGGACTCAGTACAGCGCAGGAATGCCAGACAGCTGTGGCTGTGTGAACTGGCCCACTTAATCCGCTTGAGAAACATGTCTATATCGGGCCAAACTGTGAGTCTGAACTCAGCCTGAGATGCAGCATGGTGCAGGGGTTAGGGTGCCAGACCAGGATTTGGGAGAACCTTATTCTGCCAGTGGAATTAGCTGGGTGATCACAGAGTTGTGAGGATAAAACGGAGGAGAAGAGAACAAAGTAAGCCACTTTAGGTCCCTACTGGTGTATGCGGGGGAGGTAGGATATAAATGAAGCAAATAAAAAAACTTCGAATTCTTCACTCATGTATGCAATCCTAATGGCTACTGCTTGCAGTCAATCAAGACAGTCCAGAACCTCTCCCCCCTCCCCCTAAGGAAAATTGTGCATTCGTTATGCCCCTATTAAAGATACTGCCTGCCATGAGAAACCAATAAATACAGAGACTGAAATAGCAAAAGAAACCCAAAAAGATATAATAAAGTCATTTTTCTTTCTTTGTAGGCTATTTACATGAAGAATTTGTTTCATTTTCATATTGATTATGATAATTCCAAAACACCTCATTTTGTAGATATTGTAATTAATAACAAAAGAAGTGCACAAGTCTAATGTCCATAGAAAAGAAAAGAAAAGAAAAGAAAAGAAAAGAAAAGAAAAGAAAAGAAAAGAAAATGAATGCGTATTCCTCTTGGTTTCAACTTGCCTCTAACAAAAAAAGTCTCCATTTCCAAAAATAATTTACTATTATAGTTTACCTGTATTCTTTCTGTGTGAAAAGTCATCAGTTCATGGGTGATGAAACACAGAAAGAAGAACAAATATGATACAAATCTAGTGCCTTATGTGAACTTCAGCTTCTCCTTGGAATTCTTGCATGCATAGTTTGTATCATTTATTTCAGTGAGGAGAAGAAATGTGTGCATGAACACATGAATATGTCTTATATTCAATAAGACCTTTGGCCCATCATGTTCAGTCTACTCAGACTGGCAGCAGCTCTGGAGGGTCTTAGGCTGACATCTTTCACATCACCTACTATCTTTTACCTTTTAACTGGAGATGTCAGGGATTAAAGCTGGGGATCTTTTGCATGCCAAGCAGATGCTTTGACACGAGCCATGGACGCTCCCCAACTCACTTCCAGACTACAGAGATCAGTTCCCCTGGAGGAAACAGCAGAATCACAGTGTGATTCTATGGCATCACATCCCTGCAGAGATTATTTCCCCAAACTCTACCACTGAGCCATAGCCCCTTGGGGGGGAAAGTACACCTGAGTTTTGGCCACAGTGTGACACAGAGTGTTAGACTGGATGGGCCATTGGTCTGATCCAACATGGCTTTTCTTATGTTCTTAATATATACATACAAAATAACCATTGGTTACTCACCATTGGTTACTTTTCCTCTGAGGACTGGAGGACATCTTGTGTGTGATTCCCATCCATCACTTAGGGAGGCAGGATCAATTTTGCTTCCTGTTTCCTGTGGTGGGAGTCACCCTAGGCCCAGTTCTTGTGCTCCGAAAGGAGCTGACACTTCTCCAAAAGAAGAACCTGAAACAAATACCAACATCTCTCATAAACCCTTTCTCTTAGCTGTTCTTGAAGAAGAAGCATCAGCGATATGCAGGAAGTTCTTTAACTGCACAGCTAGTGAACATGTGAAGTATTATTGGAACCTGTTCAAGCACAATTGGAACTTGTTTTGCAAAGAGTCAGAATTTGTTCCCATCTGAGTAGAATATTGCTGGACTTTTATTACACAAGCAATTTGTTTATATTTGTCTTTCTGTGAATGTTGGTGTCTCTATGCTGAGGTAGTTGGAGATGTGACACCATACTTGGTTGTCATTGCTTGTTTTGAGGTGTGGATATTATTTCATACTTATATATAAAATTTATGTGGGTGTAAATTTGTTTTGATCTTTATTCATACACAGTTTTTTTCTTTAGAGAGTATCCCCAGCAGGACCATGGAATGGTGGGAGCAGATGCTGTTGGTGCTGACCAGGCTTCATTAGGGGTTGGATGGGCTTTGCAGGGGGCCTGGCCTGACCTTTATATTGGGGCATGACACAAGGACTGTCTTTTTCATTACCGCCTGAAAGTGGGGTTCAGGATGCCACTAGTAGAATGCTGCAAGGCTTGGCTCCAGGTGTGATGCAGCCAGGATGGCAGGGCATCCTTATGGGGTTGTTGGTGAAACTGGGGCAACAATCTGTCTTGCTCAAGCACTTTCCCTTTGGGGAGAATTCCTTATCTCTGGGCAGTTACCTGCTGCCAGCGACTAGGTTAAAGATATGCCAAGGGGAATATGTGGGCATATTTTTATTGTTGTTTTGGGAGCCGTAAGTGAGGAACAAAGAGAAGGATAACAAGGAGAGAGAAAATAAGGAAGAGGACAGCAGACTGAACATGGGATAACTGGCTCTCTGGATATAGCATTTACATGTCTGTAGTGATACAGGTTCAGCCTCAAGAGGCACCTGCATTAATTAAATACCAGGGCATAATCCACAGGGCATATGCTGAGTATGGTGTCCCTGCCTGACTTAGATATGATGAAGCATTCAGGATGCATGTGGCCCTAGACCCTGAGTTAAGCTGAGAGTGAGAGAATCAGCAGTTGTGGTCACAATGTTCGGGCCCTGCACAACCCTTAATGGAAAGATATTTTGATACTGGCCATTTGATTTCAGAGGGTAGTAAGGTCAAACCAGCAGGATCAGCCCAGCAGGCAGTTAACCTTTATTGAAGAAATTGAAGAAAAAGGTTTTAAAACAAGGCAGATAGTTCAGCGGCTATAAAATGCACAGATGAAAAAAAAAAGCTGCCTAGCTACTATTACTGGAGTCCTAACAAAGCTCAGTTGGCTTTGGAAGTGAGGAGTCATTGAGCATAATACAGATATCTTCTTGGTAGCATGGAGGCATGGAACAGAAAGGGTAAAGCAAAAGATAACACTTATCACTTACTATGTTTATAGAAAACTGCAGGCCATAGTCTTCTCACCTCCTCAGCCAATCACTGGACAGTGTCCATGGAATCTTCCAGGTGAGAGTGAATATTCCCTTCACTCACTAGATCCACAGCCGAACTGAGTGAGCCTAGTTAACAGGCCTGGATGGATGACCTTGCCGAATATCTGCGAGTGAGTGGGATACTGGCACCTGAGTAGAACAGTGGAGTTAATTCAGGGAATCATGTAACTTCAGCTGGAACAGACTAGAAGATTCCTGCAAGATGGTCTCTGTCTTGACAAGGAGTTGTTGCAAAGTTTATGTAGGGCAAGAAAGGTGACTCTAAAGCATTTGCAAGTTGTTTTAGGGCATTTGAACTTTGCATGTAAAGTGATGGTGCCAGGCAGGGCTTTCCTTAAATGTATGGCTGATGCAGGAAGCGAAGAAGCCTCATCACCTGTTTAGAGTATCTGGTGCAATGAAGGTGGGTGCCCATACATGGTTTGCCTTTCTAGTAAAGTTGAATGGGGTGTCTTTCTGAAGACAGTAGCATCTCCTAAGCCACAATTATCAGATTCAGACTGACACTGAAGGAAGCTTAGGTTTTGGGAATTATTTTAAGGACAACTGGTATGCTCAATAGCGACCACAGGGATGGGAACAGGAGACTGTCCTGAGAGATCTAACCTTTTTTGAGTTGTTTCCCATCATTGTGGCTGTGCACATCTGGGGAGAGCAGTTTAGTGATACTGTTATTTTGTTGTGATAACCAGGCTGTAGTCCAGGTAGTGAATTGTCAGTCTTCCGAGAACCTTAGGGTCATGCAGTTAATTGGTCATTGCTTTTGAAATGCTTAAAGCTTAATATCTTGTTCAAGGCATGTACCCATCTTGATAACAGTATTGCTGATGCACTATCTCATTTTCAGAATCAGAATTTTAGACCAGGCCTGGACCAGGGCCCAATGCTGATGCCAGTCAAGCTGTGGCATCTTGGAAGCTTGAAGTGCTGCAGGCAATAATGGTCTCATTGGTACTTTGTGCAGGATGGCCTATGAGAAGCAATGTAAGGGATTCCTAATAAGCATTGCCAATAAAAACAAATGCTGAAACTGCAGATAAATTCTCATTGACAGGGCTGAAGGGCTTATTTTGTGTCCTTACAAAGGACTCACAGGGCTCCTGGAACATGTTTGTGGACCTCCACAGATCCCTAGAACTTAGTTTGAGTGAAGCTGCACTGGAACATTCTCACCGATCTCCTGTGGGTTCATTCTGTATGTACGATTCTTACAAATGACACATCTTTGCCAGTCCTGCATTTAATGGAAAAAATGTTTACAGAAACTGTCTCTGGGGATGTGCACTCAGATATTTCTTGTCCAAATATATATCTGGAAAATACCCTATTGGTATTTTTGGATATACTCAAATATTGAGGTGATATTCAGGATTATCTGGAGTACCAGATATCAATTCCTGAAAAATTCTGTAAATATTTAGGAATATTGAAAAATATTCAGGGCTGGCATTTTAAGTGATACGGTGCAGGCCTGTTTTTCTTACCTTTTTCAAGTGTTCCATGCAACAGAAGGAGCAGAGGGGGTGGGAGGAAGTTGTCCTAGGCAATGGGATCAGGTGTTAGGCGGAGCACATCTGTGCAGAAAATAGATAAATACAATGTCAGATATGTAGTTCTTGCTGCTGTCATAGAGAAAATATCCCACAAATATCAGTGGAACAAGAGATATTAGGAAAGTACATGAGGATCTCAGTTTAAACAAGCACAAGCAGAACCCACCTAAAATGAAGCTTATGCATGCTGTATTGTTGTTTTGTCTCTAATTCTTTATAGGGGTAAGCACATGAGTTGTGTAGGGATTTTAGTTCTGTTGGGCGTGCCCTGGGTTCTTCTGAGATTCTCTGATTTGACACTGGTTAAGGTGGTCTTGCAAATGTGTCCCTTGCTAAGTTGATTCTGCTGGGAATCTCTGGCCTGACATTGATTATGTGTGGCTTGCCATATTGGCCCATGCAGGGACATAGCCAGAAAATTTTGGCTGGTGGGGCAGGGGCTGGGGCACTGGGGCAGGGGAGCAGGGAACTTAATTAGATTAAGAGCAGACAAATTACATCATGCAAATTACACCATTATTTTGATCAGCCATAATCAAATAAAAACAGGATTTTTTGCTTTCTTTGAAGCAGCTCTTGAAACATGAATTATACTTGTAGTTCTTCACCTCAACCCCCCCCCCCCCCCCGACAAGCTGCTGCTGCTGCAAACAGGACTTTTCAACAACAAAGGACAATGGAGTAAGAGAACTGCTATAACCACTGATGTGAACTCCAAAAATGGGCTGCCTGCCAAAGACTCCCAGTTCATCTACATGTACGCATAAACAATAACAACAGAAACTGTATTATGACCCATACAGCACAGTAGTCAATAATACAGTATCACACACAAATAACCAGATTCCAGTTGCCAACAAACCAAATCTTAAATTCAGATGTAACAATCATGATAAGGAGAAATAACACCAGTAATGTGGAGAGATACATTCATAATTGTCGGTATAACTTCTTTGTTTCTTAAGTGTTCTTCCTTAGTCGCTATTACAGAAAAAGTAATTCAGTATTGAATGTAATAATGGAAAAGCTTTTTCAACCTCCCTCAGGAGTAAACTTGATGGGAACCTCCTGGTCTCCCATCTGGGATGATGCACTTATACTTTCATCAGTAAGGAACATGTACTCCCCAGTCACTGCGGCACAGCCTGCTAACAATTCAACAATGGAACATTCTCAAGTGACATGACTTACCTGAATTACCGTGGCATGACTTGCCTGAATTAATACCCAAATATTTTTTTAAAAAAAACATGGTTTCTGACAGCAGGATGTTGCTAATTGAGGGGGTGTGGCCCCAATGTGCCCCACTGCAGCCGTGCATCTGGGCCCATAACTCTGTTAGAATTCTCTGGTTTGAAGTTGGTTCTGCTGGGCTTCTTGGTTCTGTTTGAATTTGGAGGCTTTTGGCCAGTGGGTGCTCTTCTGTGTCTGGTTATTGGCTTCTTTGAATTTTTCCACCATAGGAAATAATGAAGACAAATAGGATGGCTTGGGGCACTTTGTTCAGGGGTCTACAGATCCATACCCATGTCCAATGTCCTTGAAATTTGTTGGCAGTACTACAGGCATACTAAATCTCTTGCAAATTTGGTGTCATTTGGTTGAGAAACAGCCATTACAGTACCCCAAAATAAATCCCCATAGGGAATAATAAAACTCAAATAATTTAGGAATCCTGGGAAAAAATAGAACCTGAATCCTAAAATGGTACTGGGAGACCCAAATACTGGTATTTGGGCCCTTCCCAAAATCCCCCACATAATTTGTAGGTGCAAAGCACTATGTTTCTAAACATGGTTTTATCTCCACTCCTTTTCCAGCAATTGATTGTTTGTTAGCACATTCAGGTGGGAACATAGGAAAGTTTTATGAGGGTCAAGCTCAACAGAGATTAGTAGATACAATGAATATTCAATTATTCTTGTTCCTTTATTTTAAAAAGTCATACCAATATGTGTCTTTCTTTCATTTGGGAGAATAAGGTTAATAGGTATTTTAAGATTCCTTTGCAGTTTTATATCTTGCTTCATGTCTGTCAGTATTCCACCCCCCCCCCACATCTCTAAGCTTCTTTTCCCCTAGTTAACTGATTGGCTTTGCTTCCCACCTTTCCAATATTACAGATACATAGCAGGTAAGTCCAAAGGTTGACTTCTTCTTTGCTATTGTCTATTGTTCTCTCCTGCCCTTATATTATTTCCAGATGAATGCTAGAAATAACTTCCTACACCTTCTAGACATGAATTTTTAGATATCAGCAGTAAAGACAGTTTTGATTTAATTTTTGTAACCCCCAAAAATGAGCCAGTGATTCTTTGAAAACTTTCAGGAAAAGTATCCACAAAATTCTTGAGAGATTTATAAATAAGGCATAGCACGAGTTCTCAGCTTTGGCTTTTGTTGGCTTACTAATTTAAATTTTCTTCTTTCATTCCTGTTTGCCAAAGATATTGTATACCTATGATAACAACAGATGTATTTTCAACCTTTCCTTCAAAGAATGCAACATATTTTTTTTAGTCTTTAATTAAGTCACAGAACAAATAGGAGAATGAAGTAGTAGAACGTGGCATGGCAAAAACAAAACACTGCAGAAGGGTTTTTTCTTTTGGGGATTTTTTTGGGGGCGGGAGGGGGGGGTGTCCAAAAAGTATCTATGTTCTATGCTAACTGTTCATGGCTCAGTAGACAAATAACAATTTTGATGTGTACAAGAGTTGATATGAAAAGTATGTCCATTGCCATTAATTCATTTACAGGAAGAAAAGAATCCAAGCATAAACTCTTTTAATACATGCTAAATATTTCCTTGCCACCTCACTTTATCTTACACGGTAGCATCATCATATAAAGAAGTAAAACCATATGGAATGCTTTTACTTTACAGCCATTGCATAAAACTGTGTTAGTATATAATTCTGCTGTTTTCATTTTTGGAAATAAACCTCTGGGTCCTATTCATAGGGGTTGCTTGTTGTGTTTGTGGAATATTGCACTATGAACTGAAAGACGCCATCATGCACAGAGAGGTCCGTTAACAGCCCTGGTATATGCATCAGAACCTCCAGATAGCATCTAATCCTCAGGAAAAGTCAAAACATGAGATCTGCCTTGTTGGATAAACCAGAGGTCCATCTAACTTAGCATCCTGTTTTCAACAGTCTTGAAAACTCACAAGCAGAGAAATGAAGCCTTAACATATTGTGTGTTCTCAGCATCTGGTATTCACTGATATACTACCACTGTAGGTTTGATTTATCTGTCACATAGAAATTGACAATTAAATATGTCTAATTTTCTCCAAATGGGTTTTGAACATGCTGTTGATTTTTTGGATATGGGAGAAGAAAAGGTTGGTTGCTTGGACTTTGGGATGCTAATGTGACAAAGCAATGGAAAGTAGGAGGAACAGGCTGTAATGTTTCCACCCTGAGGCTGATTCCACACCAATGGTTGCCCCAGTGTCATCCCCCGATACTATCTGCGGCAATGGATCAGTTCCCCACTTGCTGCTGCAGGGTCAACAGTTGGCCCGATTCTAAGCCACTTTCCCTCTGGATTTTTCATACTGGGCATTTTCAGGATCTTTTTTCTTTTGCTTCAGTACTGGAGTCGGGGTATTCCAGTGGGGAACTCAGGATTAGTGCTTGCCTAGTCCTGCCCCTTCCCACCTCTTCCCACCTCTCTCTTCAGTTTTGTTTGGCTGCCTCACTTCCAAAAAGCATGCCCCACCCTTCCCTACTTCTCTGGCCAATTAGGTCTAGCCACAGTAGAGCCGATCAGGGCACACTTGAGAGGTTGATGGGTTTGATTTGAGTTGCCCAGGGGAGGATTCTGTGCTGGTAGGATGCCATCACAGGAACCTGTCGCCGTGAATGGCCTTACTTATTTACTTCTGAGTAGAAGCACAAGTAGGGTAGTATGAGGTGAAGGGAGGAAGCTGGGACTGAATGGCAAAAAGCCCCTCTCACACACACATTATGGAAAGCAAAACCTTTTTTCTTTAAGATGCTCCCTTGAACTCCACAAGAAGGGGGGAAATATGAGGAAGGACTGGAGGAGGAAAAAGTGATGCTCCAATTCCCTGAGCTGCAACCTGCTGCTGCTACTGCCGCTTCTGCTGCTGTTTTGAGCACAGAGTGCCGCGGGGCTGAGGGATGGTTGGTGCCGCTGTGGCAGGGTGCTTTGCACTCTGCTGGGCAGGTGAACAGTGCTTGTCCCTGCCAGAGGTCTCTATGCGAGCCCCACCAGCAGCAGCCACACTCTCTTGAACCATGGGAAGGTGGAAACACAGAAACAGACAGATTTTGTTTAGACTTTTTTTTTCAGACTTTGTAAGAACTTGAAGAAAAATTGTCCCTGCCAGAGGTCTCTGTGTGAGCCCGGCCTTCCCCCCCCCCCCACCTGCCATGCTCTCTTGAGCCACGGGAAGGAGGAAACACATGTGCAAATGGATATTCTCCATAGTGGTGTATCACTTCACACCCACATATGCAGGGGGGGGTTTTATAAAAAAAGGAAGAGCAAAAAACAAGGGGGAGGAGCTGCAACACAGGAACAGGCAGAAAAGGTAGAAAATATGGAAATTAAGAACTGACGCAAATGGCAGAGAATGCACTACTGTGCAGAACTCATGCATCAGATCCGGACCAATAGAACACACAGGTAATTGAAAGCAAATGTGGAAATGGCCTGACTCCCTAACCAGCCCACAAGCAGTCTAACAAAACCCAGCTATGCTTAGAAGCTGAGGGGAAACTCACCCTGCCCTACAGCTCTCTATCTTGGGGAGGGGTTTTTTTCTCCAACCTCTGCCACTACATCTTGAGATTTTTACCCCCCTTGCCTGTTTCGTACCAGGAAAATAATCAAAAAGGGCTGTTTCAGTAACACTGGCTATGACAACTGTGAGCAGCATCTTTATATCTTAAACAAGTACTAGCACACCTCTAAAGTGTATTCAGGCTATAGAAATTATGGTACAGATAGTAACAAGGAAAATGGAACATAGAAAGGTATCTAACCAGACTTGGAAAATACCGTACCTGGCATCTGTGTAAAGTCATTTTTCAGATCTACCCGAAATTCCTGAATATGTCCGGGATTTTCTAGGGATCCCCCCCACCCCCATTTTCCTAAGAAAACCTGGATACATTTGGTAAGCTGAAACACACACACACAAACAAAAAAACACTGATAAGGTATTTTTCAGATATATTTTCAGCTCAGGTAGATCTGAATGCATACCTCTAGTTGTCTTTCCAAAGACTAGCCATGCAGCCTACCTTAAATTTATGAGCTGCACTCTTATTTTTAGTGATAAGAACAAAATACTAATTGAGGCATTCAAAATGTAAACTTTACATAACACAATCGTTTCAATGAAAGACAAACCCAAGACCTTTTGAAATCATGGCTGGGCTTTCATTAGTATTTGAAATGTGGCTAGATAATCCTTTCTCTCCCCCACATGATCTCCCCTCGAACGTTCCACCACCCTTTCCTTCCCCCAACTGACTGGACAGTAGGGCTATAGTAGTGGCAAAATATTCCACGTTTCCCTTATCTGTCTCTTCAGGCTTCATGCACCTAGAAAATTGCTGCAACATCTATAATGTATTATTTTAATTGTAAGCCTCATAGAGATGAACTCTGAAGAGGTGGCATTAAAATCTCCTAACAAATAAATTTATCCAACTCACTCGAGAAACACAGTTCTCCAGGGGTCTAGAGTCGATATGGGTTGATTTCAAGGACATGATGTACACTTGTATTTTGCAGATTTCTATGCAAATGCTTACAAAAAGCACCTGTAAATCAGAGTGAACCAAGGGGGAGTTCAGTTATCACTACAATTTTTATAATAAATGCTGAACAAAGATTCACATTTATACCCCACCCTTCACTTGGAATCACAGAGTGGATTACAATCTCCTTTCCCTTCCCTTCCCCACAACAGACACCCTGTGAGGTAGAAAGAGCTCTTTCGAGGACTGCTCTTTAGAGAACAGCTCTGAAAGAACTTGTGACTGGCCCAAGGTCACACCAGTGCTGTATATGTGGAAGAGTGGGGAATCAAACCCGGTTCTCCCAGATTAGTGTTCATGCTCTTAACCACCACACCAAACTGCCATCACTACAAAACAAAAACCTTAGCATCTGAAAGCATCAAGCCATCAGCAATAATGAGTATACTGAACTTGGAAAGAACTTAACTCTGCTGTGGAAATTAATACTATTTAAATTAGAAGTGTTTAATTTTGGCTGGATTATGACCCAAGACTGAAATCTGTCTGTTTGTCTGTCTGTCTGCCTACCTACCTACCTACTTACCGACCAACCTTATTCTGCTTTTCTGCCATGAGAGATTTTTTGTTGACATGGATGAATGCTTGAACAAAGGTATATAAATGCCTGGATATGGTTTATGAATCTTAAAATAATTTTGTTAGCTTCTTGAAAGAAAGACTGCTAAATTATAGTTACATTTAGGCTAATATTTGTTTAACCTAAACATGGTCTTATGCTGTAGATATTTCCAAGCTGACCTTTCTTCTTTATGTTTTGCTCATCCAACAGCTGCTTTTCCATTTGCTGTTTGTGCTATGAAAATGTTTGGATTTTTGATGTTGAATGTGCACTCCCAGAGGTTGCAAGGTTCCAGGCATAAAGATAAAGCTTTACTCTTCATGTTGCCTTGCAGCAGAGCAGTAATACATGCCACACACTGTGTTTAAATCCTTGGTTTTATGAAAGTAAGAATAATTTCTACTTTGTGGTTCTTTTGACATTCAAGTTGTGTTTCCTGAGGGAACGAACCAGCCAGCAGAACATTTTCTCAGCTTCTCATGGTTTCACAAACTATACACAGCTCTCAGGGAAAATTGCTGGTGGTGTACAAGAGAGGCGAAAAATGGACTGAAATTGCTAGAAAGAAGTATAGTTCATTTGACACTGCTGGCTGCAATAAAGACACCATATATTTATGAAAATAACTGCTTCAACATTGTGATCCATAAACAAAGCAAAATCCATACCACTGTAATTGGTAAAATGCAAAATTAAATTCTATAGTCCAGATGAGAAGTCATACATTGGTTTTCCAATGAAAGGAAACATAAAATAAAGAAGAATTACAGAGTGCATTTTAAATAATTACATATGAAATGCATAGGCTGCAAATTGAATCCTTATATATATGTACTTCAAAGAAAACTGGAATTTCAGTTCCTGATATGAAGTGCAGAACATTCTCATTATATATACCATGGTAATACTTGGCTCTGCAGCGATCGTCTAGGCTGATTCTGAGTATCACTGGAGATAGTGGACGTAAGGATGCTGCAAATTTAACTGTGAATATGTTGGACAGTCAGACTTATCACAGTTGAAGGTGTTGATCAGACATGAGTCAGTCAACCCAGTCTGTTCAGTTCATGTTTACTCAGAAGTGCTATTAAATTCATTGGAGTTACCTGCTCAATATGTGTCATGCTAAACAGCCATGAATGTGTGCCCCCCCCCAAAAAAAATCCACACATGGGCAAAGACATTGCTGATTCAAACTGAACTAGGGAGTACTTAGACAAACTTTGATGTGTAGAATTTTATTGAAGCATAGCATTTATTGGCTGTTTTATGTGATTTGTATCTGATTTAATTGCCCTTTTATACAATTACCTGCTAACTGGAGCAAGGATGGGGAAGGGTAATAGGATTCAAGTGAGTTGTATGAGAAAGTGCAAAAAAACAGTTGCATTGTACTGCATGGTTAGGAAGGAATATAATGAAAGAACCTGCCATACAGCCATGAGTTGGTCAGTGAACCATCAAACTGATAATCAAAAAACAGGCTCCCTGTTTGTGATTGATGAACAGGATGTGAGCTGAACCAGTGGGTATTTGAATGTCGTTAAATAGGCAGTCCAATGGCAGTAAATCAAGGAAACCATGAGGGAGGGTTCTACAGAGCTTTCTGCATATGTGTTAGTTTTCTTTTTTAGGAGTGTTTAAACAGTTCCATTCTGAAGACCAAGAGGGGCAGTTTTCATGTACAATTTCTGAATGTCTCTGCAGTATGGCTCTTTTTGTTGTCTGACATAGAAAAGGCATAACTATGGAACTCTTCCCATAGGCATCAACTACGTGGGGGCTTGGGGGTGTGGGCCACTCCTGAAATTTTCCAGGGGGGACTGAGCCCCCCCCCCGGCAAAACAGAGTGCTGCCTGCTGCCGCGCCTCCCTGCCCTCCAGGCCCCCAGCCGCCACCTGCCACTAGGGGTCCAAAGAAGCCGCCACTGCAGCAAGAGCCTCTCCCCCCACCTGGCTCCCCCACACCCACTCCTCCCTCTCCGGGGGCAGTCCAGGTGACTGCCCGCATGATGATGTCACCTGGAAGTGACATCATCATGCTGGGCATGTTGCCGGGGCGACGCTCTAGCAATCACCCTGAAAACTCTATGGCACCATAAAGTTTCAGGGTGATTGCCAGAGCATTGCCCCAGCAATGTGCCCAGTGTGATGACGTCACTTCCTGGTGATGTCATCACATGGTCAGTCATCCGGATTGCCCCCGAAGAGGGAGGAGTGGATGCGGGGAAGCCAGGTGGGAGGGGAGAGGCTCTTGCGGTGGCAGTAACTTCTTGGGAGAGAGGGAGGGGGAGGGGGAGGGAGGAGTGGGTGGGGAGAGGGGTGCGTGGGAGCCAGGTGGGGGGGAGAGGCTCTTGCAGTGGAATCATCCCGGTGCACGCTTTGCACACACTTCACAACTCCTGTCTAAACAGTAAGACTTGACAACCCTACTCTCTCTCTTTGTCTCTTTCCCCCTCCCTCCCCCCCTCTGGCCCAGCCCCCTCCCCCCCAGGAAATTGGAAAGCCTATGCCCTTGACTCCTCCCCCAGGAGGGTCACCAAAGTGTAAGTCTGGCTATCTTTTGGCAAACTTTTGCTGTTACCAGACAAGTTTGCCTTTGGGGGGTGGTAGTTGATCTGATATTGGGTTTGGGGATTGTTATTTATTAGGGTTTTTTTTAACCTAAATTGGATTTTAAGTGAATTTAAATAGGATTAGATTTTATAGGCACTCAATTGATTTTTAGCCTTTCTGACTCCTGCAGAGAACAGCATCTGTTATAAAAAAAAATTCAGTCAAACATCAGATCAGTGACCAAACAGCAGCAGCATATTTCTGAGATCTTAATTAAAGAAGCTTCCTTAATACAATGTAAAGTCAAATAAGATGAATTTCAAAACTGCTCTTAAAATTAACTCCAACTCTACAACCCATCTGCAAATTCCTTTCAAATGGAATCAGGATAGGGTTACCAGGTCCAATTTTGTCCCTGGTGGGGGACTTTGGGATGGGCATTCCCAGAGGGGGTGGGGCATCCCCAACATGGTGACATTGTGTTGGGGATATCCCGCTCTAAGACCCGCCCCAAGAACAATGGCCGGCAACCACCCCTCTACCTAACTGCCTGCAAGATTTAAAGGGCCTACCAATCAGGTGGAGGTCCCTTTAAATCTTGCAAGAGGGGACAAAGAGGGGCGGCCACTTGAAGTTCAGCCATGTGGGGCTAGTCCCCTCTAGCTGGAAGCACTTAAAGGGACCCTTTAAGCACTTCCAGCTGGCGGGTCCCTGCACCCGATTTCCAAGAGAGCATGTGGGGCCAGTCCCCACCGGCTGGAAACACAGTCACCCCTCTCCCACCCCTATGCAAAATTTAAAAAGCCCTCCAGCTGCCAGCTGGTTGCAGTGGGTTGAAACTCAAAAAAGTGGGTAAACCCCCACCTGGCCCAGGGGTTTGGCAGCCCTAAATCAGGATCAACTTTAACTGAGGGATGTGGACCAACACTGAAATGTCACTTTTGGCATTTGAATCTGAAACTGTGATGCTTTGGGTTGAGATTTTAATACTTTGAAATTTCTGAATAGGCAAAATCCCATTCAAGTCAACAGGAAACAGACATTTCCCAATTAAAACAAGGCAAACGATTTTTTAAAACTCGTGCATCCCTTAGACCATTTTCCAATGCCAACCTGAAACAGCTGGCCTTATCCATACGCCTAATATATTACAAAGGCTGTAAACAAAAAATAAAAATTCTATAATAATCTGTAGTCTAATTAATTATGAATCTGCTTTTCCTATACAATGACAGAAATAAAATAAAAGGGCATGTTCATGTATACCCCTCGTAGCATCTCTCCTCACTTTGAAAAAGACCATTTATAATATATGTGTTTATTTGCTTAATTTATGCTGCACCTTTCTCCCCAGTTGGGCACAAAGTGGTCTCTCTTGTTCTCCTCTCCTCCATTTCATCTTCATGACAGCCTTGCGAAGTCATTTAGGGGGAGAGTGTGACTGGCCCAAGGCAACCCAGCAAGCTTCCTCAGAGAAGGGCACAACAATAGGGATGCCCCAAGTTTCGCTGTGCCCCGAGTGGGAATTCAAACTTGAGTTTGGCTCAAACTATTCTAACCAATACACCATGCTTGATTAAACTAGCAGCAGGGGTCTGTTGGAGTGGGAGCGCACAGGAGCGCAGCTCCAGGAGTGAGAAGCCCAGGGGGTAGGCACATGACCAAGCCCCGCCCCCTCCTCAGCTTCCCCGAGCAGTGCAGAGGCGCAGCGCCCCGGGGAAAGCCCTGCTAGGGTTTTTATTGTTTTTAATGTTTTGTTTTAATATTGATAATTTTATCATTGTTCCATTTATGATTGTGTGCTGCTTTTCCAGAGACTTGCTCAAGGTGGCATATAAATTTTCTAAGTATACCATTTTTTATCTGGGCACATGGCACATAAGTACTGGAGAAATTTTACCAACCCTTCAGGAGCTTCCACCCCATCAGTTTGGTGTAGTGGTCAGGAGTTGGACTCTAATCTGGGAGAACCGGGTTTGATTCCCCACTCCTCCACATGCAACTGCTGGTGTGACCTTGGGCCAGTCACAAGTTCTCTCAGAGCTGTTCTCAAAAGACCTCTCTCAGCCCCACCTACCTCACAGGGTGTCTTGTTGTGGGGAAGGGAAGGGAAAGGGATGGGTGGTGCACATGTCCTGGGTATCTCAAGTCTAAATGAAACCTGGTGGTTTCAAGGGAGCAGGAAGAGAATGAGGGTGTGTTCTTTATGCTTATTTTTATTGCACAAAGTATTGGATGGGGAAGGGAATGGAAGAAGAGCAGGTCAGTTTCTCTCACCTGTGGAGTGGAGCCTGAGAGGTGGGTATTGCCTTCTGACACCCTTCAGGTATGTTAGGGGGTGTGGCATATGCAAATGAGTTATGCAAATGAGTTATGCTAATGAGCTCCTACACCTCTTTTTCTACGAAATGACCCCTGACTAGCAGTATAGACAGCTTGATTTATTCACAGTGAAGTATGCTACAGCTGAGGGCCTCAGATACAACTAAATCTCCAGGTTGTTGGAATGGGGAGTAATTGGCCAACTACTGGCCGGTTTCCAATTTGCCCTATTTGGGCAAATTAATAGAGAGGGCGATGGTGAGTCAGTAACAGAGCTTCTTGGATGACGCTTCCATCCTAGATCCCTTCCAGTCCGGTTTTCACCCCGGTTGTGGGACGGAGACAGCACTTGTCGTCCTCAAAGATGACCTCCAAAGACATCTGGATCGAGGTGGATCGGCAGTGCTGATGCTATTGGACCTGTCAGCAACGTTCAACACAGTCGATCATCAGTTACTGGCCTGCTGCCTCACCAACATAGGAATACAGGGGCATGCTCTACAATGGCTCACTTCCTTTCTCCATGGTCAGGAACAAAGGGTGGCACTAGGGGAACAGCAGTCCAAGAGGCACCAACTGGATTGTGGAGTGCCTCATGGGGCAGTGCTTTCCCTGATGCTATTTAACATCTACATGCACCCCCTTGCCCAGATAGCCCAGAGGCTGATGACACCCAGCTCTATCTTATGTTGGGCAGCCAATCCGACTCCAGACCGGAAGACCTGGACTGGGTGTTACAAGCCGTGGCTGGTTGGCTTAGGCTGAATGGACTGAAATTGAATTTGATGGAGGTCCTGTGTGTGAGTCGGTGTGGTTTAGGGGTGGAGATCCCACTCCCAACCTTTGACTGGGCACCACTGCTGCTAGCGGAGGAGGTTTGGAGTTTGGGAGTGCTCCTGGATGCTTCCTTAACAATGGAGGCCCAGGTGGCAGCCACTGCCAAGTTGGACTTTTACCATCTTCAGCTGATTAGGCTTCTGGTTCCCTTCCTCGACCACGCCGACCTAGCAACAGTGATCCATGTGATGGTCACCTTGAGACTAGACTACTGTAACACTCTTTACATGGTGCTGCCCTTGTCACAGATTCGAAAGCTGCAGCTGGTGCAGAATGCCGCAGCCAGGCTTTTGATGGGTCTCCCCAGGTGGGAGCACATCCAGCCTGTGTTGAGGACACTGCAATGGCTGCCAATAGCATACCGAATCCACTTCAAGGTGCTGGTTCTTATCTTTAAAGCCCTATATGGCCAGGGTCTGAGATACCTTTGGGACTGCACTACAGTCGGGATCCCAGAGCTGACTGACCCTCCTGGGCCCTAAGGACACAAGGCTTGCTATCACCAAGCAATAGGCAGAACAACAGCTATATGATAGGTCAAAAGCTAAAAAACAAAGGTCCAAAAGTAAATCAACAAAGCATCCGGTAAGTATATTCATTTGTGGCAGTCTTCATCAGGCGAGGACCATCATAGGACTTCATGTATGACTTAGTAGAACAACATCCAAGAGAACAATCCTTTAAGATCAGACTAATCCATCGATATCAAATTTTCGTACTGGCATCATACACAGAGTATTCATTAAATTTACAAAAAGCTAAGCAAGCTTCACAGTGTCATTGTCTATTGTATTAAACTGATATTTTTGCATTGCTTTTTCATATGGTTTAGTGGTTCAGTGTACATTTCAGCTATAAGTTCCTTTAGCTTTTGCTATCACCAGGGCCAGGGCCTTTTCAGTGGTGGCCCCATCCTGGTGGAACAAGCTCCCGGAGGAGATCAGGGCCCTACAAGACCTTGTGCAGTTCCGCAGGGCCTGCAAGACGAAGCTCTTCTGCCAGGCTTTCAGCTAGGGTGCTGCCACCACTACAGTGCCCTGGCCCTTGGTTTTCGACACCTAGCCTAGGTTTTGACATCTAGCCTTGGCTTGATATCTCGCTTGAGCAGTTGGAAGATCTGGAGCACAATGACATCTTGCTTGCATGGTTGGAAGATCTTGAGCAGAATGACATCTAAGCTAGTAAGCTTTCCTGGGATTAAGCCATCTTGTTTTAACTAATGAATCAACTTCAGCACTTTATGATATTGTATAAGTACTGTACATTGTTTTAGCTGTTTTTATGTGGTTTTATCTGTATTTATGCATTGACTGTAAGCCGCCCTGAGCCTGCATTGAGGGGAGGGAGGGGTATAAATAGAATAAATAAATAAGTAATACCATGGAACCTCAAACCTGCTGTAGCAAGGGACTCAGTGTATTTTTTCAGTCCTCATCACAGAAAAACAGAATAGCTAAATCCCTACAAGACAATCATATAATTGCATTATGACACCACACCAATCAGACATTGTTTTTCATTTGGGATTGAAACATGGCATGTAATGAAGGTTCATGACTATTTTAAAGTAGCATGAAAAGCCTGCTTAACTAAAGAAAATCTACATATGCAAATTCACCTTGAGACTGAATTGTGTTTGAACCAATGGCCTGTTTGCACAACCATCTAGAAGTGTGGTGACCCCAGCAGTGTTGAGCTCACCACTTGTATACACTGCCTCATACAAGCTAATGCACAAATCCTGTGAATTGTGGTTGATAGACTGATTAACCACAAAGTGGGCAGTGATGCCTAGGTAGTTATATAAATAGTTCTTAAAATTCTGAGATTCATGGACAGCCTCTGAACATGGTCCTTACTGACAATTATAAATAATGATTTTTAAAAACTCATATCTCTCAAACTTGGCTTCATCACAGGCTGAGTATTCCTTTAGTCCTGACATACAGATTTTATATTATAAATAAAGAAGCTTTTGTGAGGTGAATCATTTTGCAACTTAGTAATATGCAGAAGAGTCTGTTTTATTTCAAAAGTTTACTTTGTTTTAAACATATCGCTGAAGGCCCAATATAATTTAAAACAAGAATAATCAAGATGTTACTTAACAGCTGCACACGAGCAGGGGTCCTTTGGGGCCAGAGCGAAGCTCCGCCAGCTCAGGAGTGGCTACTAGGGCAGCCATGGGCTGAATCAGATTCTCTGATCTGATTCGGCCCGCTGCCGAATTGCTGCCAAAATTCGGCAGCAACTTTAAAAGCGACTGGAGGGGAGGGGGTTTGAAGAAGAGGCTCCAAACTTGCAGGGTAGCTGCTGGGGCCTCTCCTTGAAATACCCACCAGGTTTCAAAAAGATTGGACCAGGGGGTCCAATTCTACGGGCCCCCAAACAGGTTGCCCCCATTCCCTCCATTGTTTTCTATGGTAGGAAAAAAGTAACACTTTTTCCCACCATAGAGAACAATGGAGGGGATGGGACAACCTGTTTGGAGGCCCATAGAATTGGACCTCGTGGTCCAATCTTCTTGAAACATGGTGGGTATTTGCGGGAGAGGCCCCAGCAGCTACCCTGCAAGTTTGGAGCCTCTCCCTCAAACCCCCTCTCCTCCAGCTTCTCATATACCCTATGAGTTTTTGCCATTGCTTTCAATGGCCTATAGGGTACAATGGGGCTGAAACTGACATTCCCTTTCTGACACACTTCTGGTGATGTCAGAGGGCATGGCATATGCTAATGAGTTATGCTAATGAGTTATGCTAATGAGCTCCTGCACCTCTTTTTCTATGAAAGGACCCCTGCACACGAGTAAGTTAGAACTACATTTCACTGAAGAAAATACTGGAGGTTTATGTTACACAGAACAGACTATTTAAGCTGACTTAAAGGTTTGGAGGGCAATGCATGAAGAGAAAATATTTTTATAGATGTTTTTGTGGGTGTGACATGACTCAATATAAATACTTTCCTCCCTGCTTGGTTCTTCTTCTATATCAGTTCAGGCTATAACCCTGCAGTTTGAGTTTATCTTGGCTGTAAAATGCTACAGTAATTTATATGCTTCCTCACTCAGGGCCCCTCAGAGGCACAGGCAGCTGTCTAGGCAGCAGTTTAAAGAAAGAACTGTAATGAGCACTTGAGCATGCAGAGGAGGGGAAGCCAACCATCAAAGGAGATCATTTGTTTCAGCTATCTTGCCTAGCAGTCATTACATTCAAATAGCATGACTACAGTCTGAAATATCAGCATAAATACTTTCCTTATGCATTTATCCTATGCCTCTGCCTGTACACCGATGGAGGTATTCAAGCTGATATTTTTCTCAGTCAATTCCTATTTTTTATTAGGAATTGGGGCATTTATTAGCATGGGGTCCACTACAGCACTGACTAGTCTCCTACTAGAGAATTGCCTCTTGAGCCAAAGGTGGCTCATACCAGTGGTACCATCACCATTTGTCTTTGATCAGGGCAGGAGTGGATTTAAGTTTTCAATGAAGGAACAAGAGAGAGCAATGAAAGACAATGAGACAGACATTGAGAATACAATACTGGTGCAAGTTTTGTGGAAATATCTTCTAAGGGAAGCTTAGTTCTGATCAACTATATCCAGGGCTTTTTTTGTAGAAAAAGCCCAGCAGGAACTCATTAGCATAATAGGCCACACCCAACAGCAGAAACTCATTAGCATATTAGGCTACACCCCAACAGCACAGCTCATTAGCATATTAGGTGGGGGCTGGGAAAGCACAGGGCAGGCATGGAAACTTGCCTCTCTCCCCCCCCCCCCCGGAGTTCTCCGTCCCTCTTCAACATCACCTTTCTAGTCTACCCCCCCCTCCAAACCAGATGGCCGGGGAAAGGCACTGCTGAAGTGCCTGGGATCAGATTGGGGAGGGAAAGAAAGGCATTTTCAATGTTCCTGGGTTCCCTGCCTGCCCTTTTTCAGCTGCCATATGTCAGCTAGAGAAGGGGAGGCAGAGAGAGGCTTTTCGTCAATTTCACTCTCAGCTGACTGCCACCTTTTAACATGCCACTTTCCCTCTTGTGTGTAACATGGGGAGGGCAGTGTGCTCTGTAGCCACGCATGCCAGAGGTTTTGGTTGTAAGCGTGGCCAACTCAGGAGCCAGCCGGAACTCCATTCCTGTGCGTTCCTGCCCCAAAATAGCCCTGACTATATCAATCTGTCACATTTTTATTCTGCCCTTTGTCCAAGAACCTCATTTTCCTTGTGTCCATTTTATCCTCACAGCAGCCCCATGAAGCAGGATAGACTAATAGAAAATGACTGTCCCAATATTACCCATGAGCTATATGGCTGAATGGCAATTTGATCCCACAATCTCCTCAGTCTACCTTGAAACTCTAAACATTACACTATTATGGTTCTCTAAAGGTTTAAGATATAGTATCAAAGACATTAAAAGTCCAGAGAAATTAACAAGGATTTCTCCCCCTAGTCTACCCACTTTGATAACCATTGTCTTTGAGGGCAGCAGAAAATCCATCTCTCTTGACCCACCTTTTAATGGCACCAGAAGATCCTCCTCTGTTTAAAAGGTGGCACATAATTTTCTTCAGCCACAGTACCAGTAGATAACTTATAGGACTCCCTCTCACAACACATCAGAAATGAAGACAGTCTAAAGTAACTTCATCTCTCTATCACATGCCACTCTAATGACACTGGAAGCTCTTTGTCATGTAGAAGGAGTATCTTTCAAGGAATGACTCTCAGTGGCATGGGAGTAGAAAAGAGCAAGAATCCAGTAGCACCTTAATGACTAACAAAAAGTTGTTGCAGGGTATGAGCTTCCATCCAAATGACTAGAGCCTTTCTTTGATGTCCTTCTGAGCAGCAAAGAAAGGCACATGTTTCAGCAGTTCCCATGAGCCAGAAATGTCAGAAGAACTTTATGGCAAGAGCATAAGAGATTGCATGCAACTTCCTAAGCATTGTGGGAGTGAACTTAATCCAAGCAGTTATCACTAGGCCACCTAATGATATTATCAGCAAAAATTTCACTATTGCAGAATCCAAACTGCAACAGAACTAAGTAATTTTATTCACAATTATCTTGTGAAATTGTTACAGCAGACTTGTTTCAGTATTCAAATTTAGTTTAATGTAACTTTCATACCACAAGCTAAATAGCCTCCCCACTCCCAATGTCCAATACTATGCTTGTCATCCTGAAGCAGATTTAATCTCAAATCCTTGCAAATACATGGGATTTTCAGGAGTGCCAGATTTTTTGTTGAACAAAGTTTGAGTCCAGTAGTACCTTTAAGACTAACAAAGTTTCACTCATAGAGTATAAGCTTTCACATTCAAGCACACTTCCAGGAAAACATATTTTCAGTGCTCAAATCCAGCTCTCCCACATATCTCTTCAACATCCCATAACCTCTAATTTACTCAATAAGGTTCAGAAGGACACAAATGAGATAATTTGTTGAACAAGGCAGAGTTCCAGAAAACTGAAATGCCATCAAAACAAGCAGCAGTCTGTTAGTCTTCCTAAGAGATGCTGAACCTGATTGCATTTGGTACAAGTCAGATGGGCCTGCTGATCTGCCTTTTTTGCGGTCTTATGGTCATGCAGATTTCACTAATTGTTAATATTAAGAAAACTGTATTTTAAATAAATAGTAAATTAAGGACCAGATCACACAGTTCCACAGTGTATCTACATGTGCTGAGACATGAGACAAGCAATCCCCATCGCATATGGAATGTCTCCAGAGACTTGAGATACATATTCGTTCATACATAGATATGATCAAGATAAGATGCAACATAAGGGCCAACTAAGAGTTTATGCACTGAATGTACATGACCATTCCATTTGTGAAGTAAAATCTACTGAACAGCAAGTTAGGATCTCTTATTTTGGTATACTACTCACTGTATGAAACAAGATGTCTATGGATACCTGCTAAAATCCATCACCAACATTTTTATGTAGACTCTTCACTTTTGCTGTATGCCAACTGTTCTATCAGATTTTGCAATAGTCAGTATTCTTGCTTATGAGTATAGCCATGCCTAGCCAAACCCAGGGTTGCCAGTTCCAGTTTGGAAAATTCCTGGAATGTTGTGGGTGTTGCCTGGGGAGAGAGCTCAGTGGGGTGTTTGATGTCACTCCCAGAGTTCTGTTTCTGTAGAGTCTACTCTCCTTAGCTGCCATTGCATCAAGGGAAATTGTATTTTGTAGTCTGGAGATCAGCTGTAATTCCAGGAGAACTCCAGGCTCCATCTTGAGGTTGGCAGCTCTACAGAAGAAGTTCCATCCTAGGGGTAACAAGGTGTCCTGTATTTACAAAGGCAGGGTCACAACATGGGAAAGTAGAAAGAAAAGGTTTGCTAGACTAGGCTGACCTCCTGGTAGAACTATTTTTTATGCCTCTGTACTTTCTCTTCAGTACTTTCCCTTTTCTCTGCACTTTCCCTCTGTACTTGCCCTTCTACCTTCAAGTTTCCTTGCCCCCAAGAGGCAGGTTGGCCATTATAGCTACTGGGGAATTTCCAGGTTGTCTGATGGCCTGTCCCCCTACACACTTTTGCAGAACCAGCCCAGAGTAGGAGGGCTGGGGAAGGAGGCAAGCAGCATGTGGCCCAAGCAAGCAGCATGTAGCCAGGTGCCCAGCCCAGAGAAGGCAGCATCCTGGCTCAGACGAGTTGCATGCAGATGTGCCTAGGCTAGCAGAGCCTGGTTCAGCATACTGATGGATGCTTATGGGCTTGGCAGAGCAATAGGAAGTGCCCAGCCAAGCCATGCAAACTGTGAGGCTGGCTGGCTTTTTCTCCTTTTCTCTTGTTTTCTCTCTTTTCTCTTGTTTTCTCTCTCCGGTTCAAGATGTTGGTGTTGACCTTTAAAGCCCTATATGGTCAGAGGCCTGCCTACTTGAGGGACCGCCTTTCCCCATATGTGCCCCAGAGGGCACTGAGGTCAAGCACCCAGCATCGCTTGACTATTCCCGGTCCGAGGGATGCGCGGCTGGCCTGTACCAGGGCTAGGGCTTTCTCGGTGGCGGCCCCATACTGGTGGAATGAGCTCCCGGACGACATCAGGGCCCTGCGGGATTTGTTACAGTTCCGCAGGGCCTGCAAGATGGAGCTCTTCCGCCAGGCTTTCGAATAGGAGCCGCCACCGGGGAGATGGCAGGACAACATCGCCCTGGTTCCACAGGCCAAACCTTCTGTTGCCGCTACTCTCCAGGAGCATGTAGATGCCACCAGTACGGCTATGTTAGTCGTTTTTTAATGTTGTGTATTTATGATTTTAAATTGTAAACCACTTCGGTGTTTATGTTTATGTTGTGAGCTGCCTTGAGCCAGTTTGCTGGAAAGGCAGGATAGAAATGCAATAAATAAATAAATAAATTTTGTCGGGGTGTGGCCAGGCTGGAATGGGGAGCAGCCCCTTGTCCAGAGCTATTTTTTCCTCCTGGTTTGTGCCTGTTTTCCCCTCCCTGGTAAGTACAGGAGAAATGACCCATGAAAAATACCCACTGGGCTTCTGGTCATGCTCCTTACCCCAGCAGAATAACCTTCCATACACTTCCTCTGGCTGGATTCTCCACACAATTCAACCACAAGTGACCCAGGTGGATGTTCTGTTGGAGGAATTTTTGTTGTTATTCTGGAGCCTTGTGTGTCAGTAGACCACACAGTGGGTTTTGTATATGTACAGTCCCTTGAGTAGATGCAACTGGCATGTCTTAAGAGGATTCCCTTCCCCAGTCATTTAGTGCAAGTGGGGACATCTCCATCTTGTGTTACTTGTTTATGTTTATTTGGATTTATATCCCGCCCTCCCCTTAATGGGCTTAGGGCGGGTCCCAACCATATAAATACACTACAATTAAAACTACATTAAAACACAGTATAAAATAACATATTTCATGTAAACTGGGAGGCTGAATCACAGCCTGTGATTTTGCTTTTGTTTTATTTTTACTTACATTTTTAATTGTCATGTTTTCAACAGCTGTCACTGTGAGCAAGTCTGGAAAAGGTATCAGTGCAAGGAAAAGCCGCACCATGTTGAAGAATATGAAAACATTGATTTTCTGGTGAAAAGAGTTCAGCAGACAGCAGATACTAAAATGCAGTTAAGTGCTAATAGGAAGGCTTGAAAAATTAAAGTTCTGTCATCTCTGTTTACAGTTCAGTTGAGCAGAAGCTGATAAACAAAACAAGAAGAGAAACATTCCCATTTCTATGACATTGCATTATTAAATGTAGCTCAAACAAATGGAGAATCCTATTAATATGAGTTTTATCATCCTAGAATATGCTGATACATGGAGCACTGTTTTATGATCTCATGTGAAATTATCTCATGTGAAAGTCTATTTTGACTCCTGTTCTGTTTATTTTAATAAATCCTTTTAAAGTAGTTAAATATAATAAACACACCTTCAAGGTACAATTTTTACCACAATTCAGTAGACATTAGCCCTAGACATGCATGATCTCCCCTTTCATAACACTTATGAACAAGTTTGTTTAATAATAGAACAAGGGAGCCTAGAGATGTCAGAAACATGGTGGGGAAGCAACAAAATCAGCATTCCAATCTGGGAAAAAATGCTACCTAATATGTCTTGGGAAATGTAATGTGAAACTAAGATCAATTCAATTAAAAAATCTGCAGACCAATAGTGCTGAAATATACTTGTCTCTCATCTCATTACAAATGCAACTTTGTTCTGCTTGAGCCACAAAGGTAAGAGGTTATGTCTGTAACCACAAAAATGGTGACACAATCAAGGTCAACCTGGAACAGGAAGTAAACTCATCCATGCCAGAAATAGTGGTGAGATTTACCTATATTTTTATGTTTTTTTTATTTGTTAAGTGTTTTTTTGCCCACTTGTTATTTTCTGTATACTTACCATTGTTCTTGTTATGCCTTTTATAAATTTAATTTAAAAAAAAAAGAAAGAAATAGTGGTGAGGCCACTTTTGAAGAAACCATCTTTGGATCCTACTGATCCATCTAACTACCACCCAGTATCTAATCTTGCATTCCTGGGTAAGGTGATTGAAAGAGTGGCAGCAGAACAGCTCCAGGTTTTCCTGGAAGACATATCAGCTCTGGATCCATTTCAATCTGGCTTCTGCCCTGGCCATGGGATGGAGATGGCACTGGTCACCCTCACAGACAATCTCCATAGACAGTTGAATTAAAGTGGGTCAGTACTGCTGTTACTACTTAGTCTGATGGCAGTGTTTGACATAGTTGAGTATGATTTATTGACCCATTGCCTTGCCGATGTGGGGATCCATGGGGCAACATTGAAATGGCTTGCCACATTTTTTCAAGGTCAGGGACAGAGGGTGGTGCTAGGGGAGAAGGTTTCATCATGATACCCCTTGGTTAGTGGTGTTCCCCAAGGGGCAATCCTCTCTCCAATGTTAATTAATATCTATATGCACCCCCTCACCCAGCTGGTGTGGAGGTTCAGGCTGGGTGATCATCAGTATGCAGATAATACCCAGCTGTAACTGCTGATGGGTGGCCAGCCAGATGCCTACTCAGATATTTTGGCCGAAGGTTTTGAGGCAGTGGTTGGATGGTTGAAACAGAACCAGCTGTTCTGTGGTTGGGCTGGAGGGATTTGGGGTTAAGATGCTAATTCCTGGCTCTTTACAGTGCCTTTAACACCAGGACCTGCTGTCAGGAATCTGGGTGTGATTCTGGACATTTCCCTTTAGATGGTGGCCCAGATCACAAATGTGTCTAAGCAGGCATTTTTCCATCTGTGCCAGGTTAAACAACTGGTTCTCTTCCTGTCTCATCCTGACTTAGCCACAGTGATTCATGCAATGGTCACCTCCAGATTAGATTACTGTAACTTTCTCTATGTAGGGCTACCCTTGAGGCTGATCCGGAAACTCCAACTCCAGCATATCTGTGGAACTGCTCAATGGATAACAACTTACTGGTGATCTCTGGCTCTAAGAGTATCCAGCTGTCCTCAACCAGAGCCAGGGCTTTTTCAGCCTTAGCCCTAGCATGGTGGAACTCACTGTCAAATGAGACCTGGGCCCTGTGGGATATAGTGCAATTCTGCAGGGCCTGTAAAACGGAGATGTTTTGCCAGGCCTATGGCTGAGGACAGCAATAGTTTATATCAGGTTGGTTTTCATTAGGACTGGCCTTCCTCCCCTTCCTTCCTCCCCTGTCCTTCCCCCCCCTTCCTGGTTTGTTATTTTTTTTATTTACCAACTGTATGTTAGTTACTTCCTGTCTAGATATGGGGCACCATGTTAGGCTTCCTGTCATGTGCACCATGTTAGGCTTCCTGTCATGTGCCATCATATGAAATTGAAATAGTATTGTAAGAGTGGTTTTAATAGTTTTAAATGATGAATACTGTTATCCTCTCTGAGCCCTTTTGTACAGGGGAGGGTGGGCTATAAATCTAATAAATAAATAAAGTGGTGCCTTGTTAAAAAAAATAATCTCTTGGGAAGTGTTTCCATTATTGTTTTGTGGAATAGTTGCTATATTGCCTGGAGATCAGTTATTCATACAACAACCCCCTGAAACACTGCTGGAATAGTAAATTTTGGGAGGAGTGAGAAGATGACTTCCAGATGGTATTTAACACCTCAGAGGCTGCACCATCTATGTCCATTCCTCCTTGGTATATTGGTGTGGTTGAAGTGAAATAGGCACCCATTGGCATTGTTGGTGGACATGTACATTCATAGAGCAATTCTGGCAGCTGGTACATGCCCAAATCAGTGAGATTGCCTCATATAATATACTATTTAAGGTGGAAGTTTTACTTTTAAATTTGTGGCTGGATAAGGAAATCTTGACAGAGAAAAAAGAGCTAGTGGCATTGTTATATACTGCTGCAAGATTGGTAATTGCCCCAAAATGGAAGAGTTCTGTACCACTACATATAGACCCAAAAATTTGCTATTTGTACCTTTTAGAAAAAGTGTTCACGAAAATTAAAAAAAACAGAATCAGGCTCTTATTCCACTAATTTTGAGGCTGTGTGGTATCCCTTTTTAAGCTTTGTGTCTCAACATGACCAGACAAGATAATCATCGGATTGGACTAAATCGATGTTAATAAACTGACTTTTCTGAGATTTCCCTACTTGCAAAAAGTAAGTTGTGATGGCCTTGGGAAAGAAGGACTGGATTAAATTGATGTTATTAAATTGACTTGCCTGAGATATTTCCCTTCCACAAAGAAAAAGTTGTGATGGCTCTGGGAAAGATGGAAATCTTGTTATATTGAGTATTTGGCATTTCCTTTATGTGCTATATTTGTATATTTAGATTTGTTATCTTACATTTGGTATATGAATTTTGTAATTTATTGGATTGAATAAAGATATTTAAAAACAAACAGGCATAGAGGAAGAGCATATTTTCTATGCAAAGCACAACTGATCCTGGAGCTGGCTTCCCATGCAGCTCAGTTTAAACTGGATTACACAAGAAGCCAACCTGAAGACAGTGGATCCTCAAGCTGTCTTCTGCAGTCCCTTTAAACTTTAAACTTGCACCAGAGCTCCTGTGCATGTGGAAACCCAAGAAAATCACTGTGGCAGCCACTTGCTCTAAGTCAAACATGGTACCCCCACACACACACACACACTTGTATTTCCACTTGTACAAGATGTTATGCAACTAATTTCTGGGCACTGTAATATATAGGGAGGAAAATGCTTTAAACTTTAAAGGGACTTCTGTAGAAGTCTAACAAGCAGCTGAGAAGCAAGAGCAATCTGCTGCAGCCTCTCCACTGTTTTTCAGGTATACCTGGTAATTCCCAAATATATCCAGGATTTTTTTCAGTTTTCCTGAAGAAGCCTGGATACCTTTGGGATTCCAAAATATACCTGCAAAATACCAATAAATTATTTTTGTAATACATTTTCAGCTCAGGTAGATCCCCAATATCATAGACCAGCCTACTGAAAGTATAAAGGTTAAGGCAAGCTGAATCTGCAATTCCACTTTTTCCTGTACTTTTTTGCTTCACTTTCTTTGATTTAGTGAAGAAGACTATGGATTGCAGCTAAGGTATCACACTCAAAAATTTCCTGCACTCAAAAATTTTTACTTGCACCAGAGCTCCTGTGCATGTGGAAACCCAAGAAAATCACTGTAGCAGCCACTTGCTCTAAGTCAAACATGGTACCCCCACACACACACTTGTATTTCCACTTGTACAAGATGTTATGCAACTAATTTTTGGGCACTGTAATATATAGGGAGGAAAATGCTAAGTGTTGTACAGCATCTTAAGCAACTGGAAATGCACTAAATTCATTTATATTTCTGTCCCAATGACAGGCCTCCTGAACCCCCCCTCCCACTGATGCAAGCCCCTGCTCCAGTGCCAGACCAAGCCTCCACTGAGACCCCCGCACCTACCGGGGGGAGAGTTGCAGTTGAGGAGGAGCCCCTGCAAGGTCCCCAGACCCATCAGGCTCCAACACCGCTGGGACCACCCCAAGATGCCAGACCCCACCCAAGAACGCCGGAGGAGACTAGGAGGCAGTGGAGGCTGGTGCAGGCAGTCACAGCAGCCCCGCAAGCCTAGTGCGAGGGTCCGCCTCGCCACCAGAGGCCCGCAGCCTGGGAGATGAGGAGGAGGAGAACTGGGCAGCAAGGCAACACCTGATGCCAAGGCTGCTTCTGGAGCTTGGTATTCGGGGATAAGAAGGGAGGTGAGGCTTGAGGGGGAGGAACAGTGAACTGGCCCAGAGATAGGCTGGGGGAAGAGGGGAAGGGATATAAGAAAGGCCGTAGAAAGGGGCCAGGGATGATTAACCTGGCATTTGGCTGAAGGAACACCAAGAGAGAGGAGCAAGAAGCCAGCCAGAGGGAACAGGAGTGAGGGCGTGGTGACGTAACCCTCCTCCCCCATCTGCACATCTGAGGCCTCTGCTGCCTTGAGAGGATGCACACAACATGGTGGAGCTACAACCTAGCTCTGAGTCTAGCAACAGCAAGGGTGGGTCAACAGACTCGTGTAACAGTTTCTGCTTGCACATTGTGGCTCCAAGCCATGGAATGGAACTTCCATGCCTCCTACCATAGCCAAGAACACACTCCAAAACACTGTTCCTATGGTTTAGAAGACTTCAAAGAAGAACAGTTGGTACAAAGTGTGGGATCTACAGTGGGACAGTGGAAATGGTAAAAATGCCTCCTGCTACCAGATAGAGTTATCTTTTGCGGGCAGACAATGAACTTTGCATCCAATCCTATGTTTTGTCCTGAGGCAATGATAACAATTACCTCTCTTTCTTAGCTTGAACCTGCTCTTTTCCCAACTTTTTGTAATATGTGCTAAGAAGAAACAAAAGAAAACAGTAGAAAATAGTCAACTGTTTGTTGCATACCTACCAAATATATATGCAAATTAATATGCATGCTATAAAAAATAAACTGCCTGATCTGAGAAATAGCTTGCCCTAATTTAGGTATGCTTCAAGCTGCTGGTTTTCACAAACAGTCCTGTGCATTGGGTCCTACATATTGGACAACATTTGTTATCTAAGAACAAGTTACAGGCATTTAAACTATGTTTTCAGCATTGGTAAATATTTTTAAAATGCTTTGGCATATGGATTTTATAAGCAAGGTGAACAAAACAGATTATTGAACTGAAAACTAAACTGTAAGGTAGCTATTGTATTTTTCAGACCTAAAGGGAGTTCGGCAAGCTGCACGTTTGCCAACCATGAGTGCTTTAACTTATGTATTCAGTCTAATTACTCCTTCAGTAATGACTTAACTTTTTCAACATACAATGCAAATGTTGTAGCATTTCTTGTTTGCACAATGAACAAAATGATCTACTGAACTGTTGCAGTAATGAACTCTAGCAAGAGCCAGCAAAATAAAGAATGTTATTGGAACATTTGATGTGTGAAGAAAGGGATAAGTTCAAAAGCAAGACATCTGGGTGTCATGAGAGGAATACAGAACAGAAAATCTACTCCCCCAACAGGAGAGCTTGAAAACCCAAAGCCTAAATTAGGAAAGAAGAATGAGAAACCTTAAAGAGGAGGCAATACCAAAGAAGTACGACTGGATCAAACAGATTAACATGTTAACTTGTGTTAAAGATGAGCCTGGTTACCTTATAGCTGTTGAGTAAATTGTAGTTCAATTTTCACTAATAAGGAATGGGGGGGGGGATTGTCTTGTTTGGAATGCTTTTTTCTTCCTAAATTGAATATTTCATGCAGGGGTCATTTCAAGCAGAAGCTCGGGGGAGCTCAGCTCCGGGAATTGGTGCCAGCCCCACCCCCCCCCACGGGAGAATGCCTGCTTGTGTCATGGCTGCAGCAAAATGACCACCAAGAGAGAGGAGCAAGAAGCCAGCCAGAGGGAACAGGAGTCCTTTCCAGGAGTCCTGGAAAGGTCCTTGTTCCTCCGACCAGCCTTCCGAAGGCTTCAGCCACCACTGACGCTATCCTCCCAAAACAGTGGTATTTCTGAGGCTTGGATTAGTAACTGTCCCCTCTGCCAGCTCTTTCTTTCTTTCTTTCTTTCTTTCTTTCTTTCTTTCTTTCTTTCTTTCTTTCTTTCTTTCTTTCTTTCTCTCTCTCTCTCTCTCTCTCTCTCTCTCTCTCTCTCCCCACCCCTCTCTTTCTTGCCTTCTGACATACTTCTGGTAATGTCAGGTGGTTTAGCATATGCAAATAAATTATGCTAATGAGTTATGCTAATGAGCTCCTGCATCTTTTTCTACGAAATGACCCCTGGTCTCATGTGATAGTACATTCAATCCAAGAAGTATTTTGAGTTCACCCATGATGTCACAGCATACACTGTGGTGCTGACAGGTAAGAGCTCTTGGTATATGCTTTCTGTTTACTAGCTTGCTTGGATTGGGTGCACCCCAAAATAATGATGAACATGTCATGCATCATTTAAATTGCAACAAACCGGACCATGGTGTATGTAACTAAATAAAACACTAAATCACCATGTATAATTTTACAATTTTTATCTTTTTTTATATTGGCACTAATCAGTTGGTGGTATTCATCATATTAGTGCAGGCATGCTATTTACTGGATCAAACTGCAATTCCCAGATGGTATTTCAATTCAATTTGGAGCACGGTATTAAAATGAACATACTAGGTTTGGGACTGGGGGCACCTGCTGGGGATGCTGCTTCCTGTGGCAGACCCTTACACTGCAGGTAGGCAGGCAGGGCAGCAACAGAGCTCTCTACCTCTGGCACCCTAGCTGATTGCCTGGGTGCAATGAATGGCCCTAAGCCCTTACCTGCCTTCATAATCCTAGCAGACTTGAAATAGAGAAAGTACCTGCATTTAAGTTAGCATTTTCGTCTGATAGGTAGATTGGGCAGATAGGGAAGACAGGACAGGACAGTCACAAAAAGAATAAAAATATACATTCACAAAACATTTGCAACACAATTTATAACATTTTGGAGTATTCAAAGATGGTGAACAATTTTTGAGTACTCAGGGGTACTGCTTGCAATTTATGATTCATTTACCTTTTGAACAGAGAGGCATTCGTTCCTTTCTGAGCCCTGCCTAGCAAGCTATGGGTGGATATGAGCCATTATATGACAGAAATAAAAAAGCAGCCAGCCATAATGGCAAAAATTCAGGTAAACACTATCACGTTTGGTCATTATTCTGCCTTTAGACAAGGCAATGGGGATGCCTTTTGAAGACTGCCAGCATTTACAAATATGTTTCTGTCAAATATGAACTGTTAAACATTTTAAAAAGTATTTTGTGTAAGAGGTTCTGGAACTCTGTTCTGGCACATTCCCCCAGAAAAAAAGCCCTGGGTCTTCTACTTAAAATATGCTCTGGAAGAATAACAAAAATAAAAAATGTACATAAAATGTACAAAAATAAGCCATAAAAATAATAGCAGTTTAGTTTCAATGCAGTTTAACTGAAAATTTAAAATTCAGCAGACCCCCCCCCTCCAAAAAAACCCAATGCCCCACCAAACCTTAGAACCAAACCTGGCACAAAACAAGTTAGCTCCATTCAGCTACCCACCATCAGCCCCCCCACTCATGCCCTCGTTTCCATCCACCCACCCACCTGTTTCCCACCTTCCTATGTGTCTTTCTCTTATCTGCTCATGAATTCTCCCACCACCCAGTCTCACCCCTGTCTTCAGTCTTTCACAGTGGCACAGGGTGGTGTGTGCAGCTGAGAGTATAAGTAGTGGAGTACTAGCAAGTGAGTGGGCAATGGTGGAGGTCAGCAGCAGTAGGTCCTGCAAGAAGCCCTGGGCCCTGGCAGACATTCAGCCTCAGGGTATATTCAGGGTATGTTGCCAGCCCAGACTTCACCCCACCCCCCAGGCCTTCAAGAAAAGAATTGTTCAACTGATGTTTAAAAATCTATGAAGGGTTACAGGGTCATCAGGGTCTCTGGGGGAGGTATTCCAGAGCCGGGGACAGGGCTGCCAAAAGCCATTGTGGGTCTCCAGACAAAGATCCCCGCCGACTCTGATCCAAACCATGTGTCTAGTTTTTAAACATTTTTGTATTTGTACACACATACATATGTGTACACCAATATAGAATACACTTCTTACATCTCATGAAGTGGGCTGCAGTTCACAGAAACTTCATATCCAATAAATCTTTAGTAAGTAAATCACTAAGAAATCTATTTATGATTTACCCTTGTAACTTTACTTAGCACAAAAGCAGGGGAAAATTGATTATGTAGTGGTGCTAGATGAGAAGTACTGAGATCATTGGGACTGATTTTGATGACATTTTCTAAATAGATTGTGTCATTTGTCATATAACATGAAGCTTAATATTTACAGGAGCAAGGTAGCATGTACACAGGGATATTAGGGCCGTGGACAGACCTGAGTTCTGCCGCGCCTCTGAGGCGTGACAGAACAAGGCAGGGAGAATTGCCCCCACCGCGTGGTGTTCGCACACCGCCGGAAGGAAGACGCCTGCAGCGTCCAGACTGCGGGCGGCTTCCTGTGGCGGCGTGCGAACACCATGTAGCTCTCCCGGCTGGCGCATGTTCACACCCGCCGGAAGTGGGTGGAACGCGTGCCGCAGCAGCCGGGACACCACTTTTAAGTGGTGCCCGGCTGCTGTGGGAGGAGCACGGTGCTGGACTCGTCGCTTTCAAAGCGGAGGCAGAGCGGGCCAGACTGCCAGTCTGGCCTTGGCCTAGATTACCCACAAATATAACAACCCACTGCCTAAACAATGTTGATAATGTAATTAAATCCAATAAAGGGGGGGGAGAATGAGTTCTGTTCCATATATGTAATCACTAAAAAAGACGAACATTCCATTACTATGCTTGTACGGGGGGAGGAAGCATCCTTTTACTAATTAGATAGATCATGGGGAAATATTAACTCTTCCCCCATGGTTCATAATAGTAACCAGGGTTTGCTGCTTCTAGGTTGCCAACCAGAGATGAGAAAGACTGAAAATAAAGCAGAGAATTAGGAGGGAAAAGAAAGGAAGGAAGGCATGTCATGAAAGGAAGAGAGAAAAATGAAAGAGGAGAAAAGTGGTGGTGGATAGAAGAGAAATTAAGAAAAAAGGAAAGGTTTTATTTTCTATAACACATTAACAGGGATGATTTGGATAAACAGACAAAACTATGGAGCTGGGTAGAAGAAAAGGAAGAGGGAAACAGAGAGCTGGAAACAACAACCTTGTTAGGAGGCTGCAGCCCAGCAATAACTGTAGCAGCCATAAGCTGTGCTAGCTGGTCTTGCTTTGCTTTGGTGCTGGCTTGGTTGATGGGTTTAGCAGGATATGCAAGTGTTTGCCCACATGTAGCAAACTTACTACTATTAACTGCATTCTGCCTTACTTGTGCCCCTACGGATTGCAGTGCAGAACTGTAAGAGAATTAAAATAGAGATGCATTCTGAATGCAGTGTGACAGTGGCTTCAGGGACCTTTCAGCTGACTTGGGCCCCAGGAATCCCTCCCCCCAGTATCCCTCCCAGTGGCCCTGGTCTGGGGGTTATCACAGTTTTTCTGGATTTATATTAAGTTTTTTAAAGAGGGAAAGAATATGTACACATGCACATTCAGGCACAAATTAAGTCCATTCTTTTCCCCAACCCTACCTATCCAGACAACACTTTTAATGTGTTTGAATTTCAGCTATTCTACAATAACTACAACTAAATTCCTTATGAGATAAAACATCCTATTAAACATTCTGATTGAAGAGTTACAGTAAATTTACTAATACACCAGTACAATCTTAAGTAGTACTGAAGTCAGTCAAGTTAGAAGACTGTTACTGTTTAGGACTGTACAATTCCTGCTTCAAAACAGACTAATAGTGCAATCCTAAAAAGAGTTATACACTTAAAAATTCATTGAAGTCAATGCGCTTAGAATAGGCTAACTGGATATAACTGGACTGCAAATTAATAGCAAGCCAAAAAGAACCTTTAGCTAAGCCAGTGTGGTGTAGTGGTTAGAGTATCAGACTAAGATTTGAGAGATCCAGGTTTGAATCTCTGCTCTGCCATGAAAGCTGGGTGACTCTGGGCTACTTACACACTCTAAGAATAACCTACTTCACAGGGTTGTTATGCAGATAAAATGGAGGAGAAGAGAATGATGTAAGCTGCTTTAGGTCCCTGTTGCAAAGAAAGGAGGGCAGAGATGAAGTAAATACATAAATAGCAATATGAAACTGGGGGGGGGGGGGGAGAGAGCTCAAACAGTGACTTTTATGCAGGTGTCTCTAGTTTCGTGGAAGATGGAGAGTAATATTGTAGAATATGTCATTCTTAACCACAGGAACCAAAGGAATTCAGGCATTTTTACTAATGTTATGAAAATATTGGTGTGAACTTTGAAATATTCTGCAGCCAAAAAGCACAAGTATTGCTAGCTTCCTAGGCACCCCCTCTAAAATACAAAGAAGGCAATGGACAAATTGGTGGAAGGAAAGCAATCGAATACTTTAAAAGAGAACCTGACCTCTACAGTCTGTAGAAGTAAAATTATGCGAAGCAAAGACGCTCCTTACTTGAATATGTCTTTGAATTCTTTTAATCCCTTATGTCACTTTAAAGGGAACTGTTCTGCATCTGCTAGTGATTGAAGTCAAATAAAAGCCATTGTGTGATTTCCAGTTCAAGTGATGTGTACCACACCACTATTATGAAAGCAAATAGAGCAATTTCTCAATTGACCTCAACTGACTAATAAACCTTATGATGATTCTAACATATGGGTGCTGAAACGAAAAGGAACACACACACACATCTCTGAGTTTTTTGTTTCATTTTTTAATTGAGAGAATGCATTTGGTTAAAGGCTTGATTTCCCAAATCATCTTTAAACTTTAGACGTGCTATCCCAAAAAAACAAAAACACAGCACATTTAAAACGGTAACATATGGTTCTGTTTTACATTTGAACTCCTGCTGTAAATCAAAAATTCAAAAAGAGCCTTCAAGAAGTTATTTATCTATTGACTTTACACAACAGGTATACTATAATAGGAAATGCTGCATTGCAATCTAGCAAATCTTTGTGAACATGGATGTGAAAGATATGATTTAGGCTTGTAACATGTTCTGAATGAGAGTTAGATTCAAACTTTTTAAAAAAAGCTACAATACCATTTTTGGGAGAGGTTAGTTCAAAGATATTTTTTCACCAAAAGGAGCAACCAGATAAAAGTGTGCTTGATAGACAGCCAATACCTCTAGGAATACTGTCCCTGCTGGCATTTCTTTGCAATGACATACACATATGTGCTTGCCTGTCTTCTCCAGTTATAAGGTTAGCACCTCATAGCCTCAATTTGTACTTTGAAGAATAGCTTGTGGACTCTGAAAGGAAATTGTCTGTGACTTTGGTCCCCATGAGAATTTAGCAGGGGGTGGGGTGGAAGGGAAATAGGATATGCTTTCCTGAAATGCATATATGACAAGTTCCCATTATCCCCACATATGATAGTGGAACCAACACTTCTTTAGCATGTATCGATAATATTTTGAAGTAAATAGGTCCATCTGTGGTGGATAGAATTTTCAGAGCAGATTAATTGCTGCTTGCCCTCAGCTTTGACTACAAACACTTCATTTTACTACATGGTCCCACGCCCTTTTAGAAAGCAACAACAGGGATAGTACATAGTCACCTAGTTTTTTAAAAAATGAAACTTGGGCCTTGGGGCCAGATGAAGGGTACTAAAAGAACTTGTAGATGTAATTTCTGAGGCTTTGTCCATTATTTTTGAGAATTCTTGGAGAACAGGTGAGGTTTCAGAAGACTGAAGGCAGGCAAATGCTATCCCCACCTTCAAGACGGGGAAAAAGGAGGATCTGGGGCTGAGGACAGACTGGCAATCTAAAGCGGGGCAGGCACGCTTCGCAAACGGAGGAAAGGAGCACGTTCAGACATGCGCATCTGTCCGTCGGCTCCGTTGCGTACTTACCCGTCTCCCAGTCGCTTTCCTTCCGCTTTACCCGGACACCGGTTTTTCCCGGTGTTCAGGGGCCTTCCTCCGCATGCCTCCCGCTTCCAAACAGTGTGAACTGGAAGAAGCGGGAGGCATCCGGAGGAAGTGTGAACGCACCGGCAAAAAGTTTTGCGCATGTGCGCATATGCGAATGTGCGCATGTGCGCACATGCGAAAAACATCAAAGGAAAACAAAAAAAGTGCAGCGGCGCACGCGAGCCACGCGCGCTGGCTATGCGGCAGTCTGAACGCTCCGTGGCAGTCTGAACGCTCCGTATCGCCGCTGATCCGCATTGCTCTGGCCAGTGTGAATGGCCAGCTCCGTGGGTTTTCCCCCCCGCTCCAGTTCCCTCCGCTTTGCCTCCGCTTCAGATTGCCAGTCTGTCCTCAGCCTGGGTAACTGTCAGCTTGATGTCTATACCTGGGAAAGTTTTAGAACAAATCATCAAACAGACAGTCCTTGAGCATTTAGAAAGGACAGCTGTGATTACTAAGAGCCAGCATGGGTTTCTCAAGATCAGGTTATGTCAGACTAACCTCACTCTTTTTTTTTGAGAAAGTTACTACCTTGCTGGATCAGGGGAATGATGTAAGCATAGTTTATCTTGATTTCCACATATTAGTCTTGTTGACAAATTGGTAAAATGTGGTTTGGATCCTATGACTGTTAAGTGGATTTGTAACTGATCACACTCAAAGAGTGCTTCTTAATAGTTCCTCATCCTCTTGGAGAGGAGTGACAAGTGGAGTGGTTCAAGGACCTGTCCTGGGACCTGCTTTGTTCAACATCTTTATTAATGATTTGAATGAAGGAATAGAGGGAATGCTTATTAAATTTGCAGATGATACTAAATTGGGAGGGGTAGCAAATACGGTAGAAGATATGAGTGAGGATACAGGATGGTCTTGACAGGCTGGAATACTGGGCTAAAACAAATAAAATGAATTTCAATGGGGATAAATGTAAAGTTCTTCATTTAGGTAGGAAAAATCAAATGCATCATTACAGGATTGGGGAGACTTGTCTTGGCAGTAGTATGTGCAAAAAGGATCTACAGGTCTTAGTAGACCATACACTAAACATGAGTCAGCAGTGTGATGCGATAGCTAAACAGTCAAATGTGATTTTGGGCTGTATCAATAGAAGTATAGTGTCCAGATCATGTGAAGTGATGGTATCACTTTACTCTGCGCTGGTTAGACCTCACATAGAGTACTGTATTCCATTTGGGGCACCACAGTTTAAGAAGGATATGCAGAAGCTGGAACATGTCCAAAGAAGGACAATGAAGATGGTGAGGGGTCTGGAGAACAAATTTTATGAGGAAAGTTTGAAGGAGGTGGGTATGTTTAGCATGGAGAGGGCAGTACTCTCCCCAATGCTGTTTAATATCTATATGCGCCCCCTCGCCCAGATTGCCCGGAGGCATGGGCTGAGTTGTCATCAATATGCTGACAATACCCAGCTCTATCTGTTGTTGGGTGGCCAGTCAGACTCTAGTCCGGGAGATCTGGACCTGGCGCTGAAAACCGTGGCTAGTTGGCTTAGGCAGAGCTGATTGAAATTGAATCTGATGAAGACTGAGGTCCTATGCCTGAGTCAGAGCGGCCCAAGATTAGGGATCCCTCTCCTGACCTTCGATGGGGAGCCGTTGGTGCCAGCGCCGAAGGTTAGGAGTTTGGGAGTGCTCCTGGACCCCTCGTTAACAATGGAGGCCCAGGTAGCAGCCACTGCAAGGTCAGCCTTTTACCATCTATGGCTGATCAAGTAGCTGGTTCCCTTCCTTGAATGCAACGACCTGGCTACAGTGATCCACACATTGGTCACCTCAAGATTGGATTACTGTAATGCTCTCTACATGGGACGGCCCTTGTCCCAAATGCAAAAGCTGCAGCTGCTGCAGAATGCAGCAGCAAGGCTGATGTCATGTCTCCCCATGCAGGAACACATCCAGCCCACCCTAAAAGCACTGCACTGGCTGCCTATAGCATACCGGATATGGTTCATGGTGCTGGTGCTTACCTATAAAGCCCTATATGGCCAGGGACCTATTTACCTGAGGGACCATCTCTCCCCATATGTACCCCAGTGAGCACTTCAATCAGACTCCCAGAACTGCCTGGATCTTCCAGGGCCAAAGGAGGCCCGGTTGGCGGCAACAAGGGCCAGGGTCTTTTCGGTGGCGGCCCCAAACTGGTGGAATGAGCTCCCAGATAACATCAGGGCCCTGTGGGAACTCTCACAGGGCCTGCAAGATGGAGCTCTTCCGCAAGGCTTTCAAGTAGGGGCTACCTCGATCTTGTTATAGCCCTGGCCCTACCAGTGGAAACCACCAATTTTGACCATCCTGCACTGGAAGTTTATAGCGCCTGCTGACACTGCTCAGACGTGGGCACCGAAGTTGCACCATCTGGTATTGAGATTTTAAACTGTGCATTGTATGTTTTAATAGGATAATTATTTTATGGAATTTTATTGTGTATTAATTTGTTGGTAGCCGCCCTGAGCCTGCCGTAAGGTGGGGAGGATGGGATAAAAATCCAATAAATAAATAAAATAAATAAAATGAGAGATGATATGATAACCATCTTCAAGTACTTAAAGGGCTGTCATATAGAGGATGGTACAAAGTTGTTTTCTGTTGCCCCAGAAGGTTGGACCAGAACCAACGGGTTGAATTAAATCAGAAAAGTTTTTGGCTAAACATTAGGAAGAACTTCCTGACAGTTAGAACAGTTCTTCAGTGGAACAGGCTTCCTCAGGAGGTGGTAGGTTCTCCCTCTGTCAGTAATGCTGATTCTGTGAACTTAGGCAGCTCATGAGAGGGAGGGTAGGAAGGGTTGCATCAGTGCTTAGTTTTTGTGGCCCTTCTTAGAAACCCAGGGACCACTTTGGGGTCAGGAAGCCATTTTTCTCCAGGCCAGTTTGGCTGGAGCTCCTGGAGGTTTTTTGTCATCTTCTGGGCATGGAACAGTGGTCACTGGGTGTGTGTGGAGGAGGTATTTGTGAATTTCTTGCATTGTGCAGGAGGTTGGGCTAGATGATCCTGAAGGTCCCTTCCAACTCTATGATTCTATGAACATTCAAAGGTATGCCATACCTTGGGTTGGAAGACTTTAGCTATGTAGCTAAAGCAAAGATTTACACAGTGCTAAAGATTTCAACTTGTAAAATTTGAAATATAGATGAACTCTTTTCTAGCCACACATATTTCTTAACAATCTGTGGTTTGAGAGGGGCAGGAATTTATCACATTAGTGCTCTCCAGCCTTCTGTTTATAATAAGATATATATAAATGTGTAACTTCCAGTTCTTTGAGGACAGCACTGATTTCTCAAGACCTCTTTCAGTGACTCTTGGGATAGGGTTATCCATTCTTCTCTTGCAGGTTGAATGAATCTGGCAAATGAGTGGACTAAGAACAGCCGAAATTATAAAAAGGGATTTGTAATGTTAATTTTTATGTTTCATTGAATTCAAACACCTCCTGAATTATTTTGCATAGGCTCCAAGCTGCTATTCTAGCTCTTGGCAGTTCACAGAACTATTCCCTCACTCCTTCATGCTGCTTTGTTTCCTACAAATCTGCTGACAACATCTTTACAAATGTCTCCAAAGGAAACAAAACAGCAAGGCTGAAAAGTTAAAATCCTTTTAAACTAGGCTTTCAAACATATGCCAAAATGGCATGTGGGGAGACGGTCCATTGAAGTCTGGTTCCAACACAGAATAACTATTTTTAAGCTGGGAGGGTAAAAGAGACAAAGGCTTTAATATAAGATTGGGAGCAAAGGGCTGTCACAGAACTAGAAAGATCACATGGCAACACCCTATGCTGAAGCTGAACACTCTATATTGTAACATAAAGTACATCTCCCTAAGAACCACAGGCAATTCTGAAGAAAGAGAAGTCTCTTCCCTTATCACTCCCTGTAGGAATCCTGATAAAGTAAAAATAAAATAAAGAACATTAAGAAATGTGTGGTTGAGAAGCTATAAATGAACTGCTTAATTGCATGCGACTGCCAGTTTCATCCAGTTGATGGAATCCATCTTCTATATTTGTGTAGGTGCATAACAATGACACGTATCCAACCATCAATACACTGAAAGTGATCAAAGTTTCCCCACATTTTCCTCAATTCCTGCAGTTCCTTCTAACCTCTGGAAAGATCATTCTTGGGGTTGCAAGATTGGTAGACAAAGAGCCATGAAGGCTGGTTGGCTGGAATAAGGATGATCAAGAGGTTGAAACTAACCCTCTTCCTCAATACTTATGGAAAGAGGAAAGATAAGCAATTCTATACCTTGCCCTTTTTATCTCCATTTCCCTCAGCCTTCATAGCTATTCCTCCAAACAGGTCCTGCAACCCTAAAAAAGTGTGTGTGTCCCCCAAAATGCCAGAAGGGCTGCAGGAACAGAAAGGAATGCAGGAAAACTCTGACCAATAGGACCAATAGGTCTACAAAAGCAATGTGTCTGAAAAACAGGTAAGTCCAATTGAATGGAATGCAAGTCCAGATAGGATGAAGAGACGAAGAATCCGGATATTAGGACTTCATTTTGATCATTCTTCCTCAGCTGAGGCTGACAAGAACCTTCTGTCTAGACTGATCAATTTCAGTAAACATCAGCAAAAACTTTCCATAATATTTAATAGGGCGAATAGGTCAAAACTCCATAGGGGAAACCTCCACAGCTGTATGATGCTGGAATGCCAGTCCAATCTTTTTGAAACTGGTGGGGGAAGGGTTTTGAGAAAAAACAGCCCATCAGAGCCTCAGACCCCCCTGGATCAATTCTCCATAACAGCCTATGGCTATTTACTATAATGGTCCTCATAGGCTATAACTGAGACAAAAAAAATTTTTTTGCACACACCTATTATGTTTTTTAGCATGATCTGTAAGCTGCCATTAGTCACAGGGAAAAGTGGTATATAAATATTTGAATAAAAAAGTTTGGGAAGGTTGATAACATTTAAGCAACTTCTTGTTTTTTAGGTTAGGCAGGGTTCTGACAGTAGCTGAGAACAGACTGAAAGTCTGCCGCACCTCCGCGGCGTGACAGACTAAGGTGGGGGGAATTTCCCCCGCGGCGTGGCATTTGCATGCCGCCGGAAGGAAGCCGCCTGCAGCATTCAGACTGCGGGCGGCTTCCTATGGTGGCGTGCTGACGCCACGCGGCTCCCCCTCCCGGCGCGTGTTCACACCCGCTCCGGCGGGTGGAATGCACGCCACAGCAGCCAAGCACCACTTTGAAGTGGTGCTCGGCTGCTGCGGGAGGAGCACGGTGCCGGACGTGATGCATCCGGGCCGCCTCCTCGGGGCAGATGCGGCCGTCTGAACAGCCACTCTGCCTCTTCTTTTGAAGCGGAGGCAGAGCGGCTGAGACTGCCAGTCTGTCCTCAGCCAGTGATTGTTCCACCTCTTTTATACTTGACCTGTAATGCTGGTTGTCATAGTTCACTAAAAAAAAAAAAAAAGTAAACTGCTAGAGTTCTTCCCCACCCCCAAGTGCTGGTATGTTTTCTAAGGGTCAACGCAGGTTGACAGTCCAAGGTCAGGTCTACCAATATAGTGGAAACCACAACAGTATTGCCAGCCTTTAAGCCTTGGTATCTGTCAGTTAAAGGCAAGGGCAGGATCCTTTCCAGGAATGTTTTAGCCTCTGAGGGAGGATTTATTGGGGCCAGGCCTGGCAGCAACCACCAGGAAACTTGCTACAACTTGACTGGCATAACTCACCCAAGCCTGGCAGCTTGCTATTGTGCAGCCACCTCACAAAAGCCAGTGTGGTGTAGTGGTTAGAGGTTTAAAGTAGGATGTGGGAGCCCCAGAAGTGAATCCCCACTTTGCTATGGAAACTTACTGGGTGACTTTGGCCAGTCACACACACACACAACCTAACCTATCTCACAGTGTTTTTGTAAGGATATAATGGAGGACAGGAGAATGATGTAAATTGCTTTGGGCTCTCATTGTGGAGAAAGGTGGGGTACAAATTGAGTAAATATTAATCAATGTAGTTAAAGATTGGGGTAGTTAAAAGGTAGATTGGTGGATTGGGTGAGATAAGGAAGCAGGGAAAGGTAAGAATGTGAGGATTGCCAAGAGGAGGATACAGGGGAAATTGAAGTGTCCCCCCCAAGTCTTTGTGGAGTACCCACTGCAACTGGGTCTGATGTCTGGCACTCCACAAACTCACCATAGTTTTCCTGGGGAGAAGCTGCCAGGGGAAAGAAAGGATGGGAAGCTGAAGACAGGACAGATAAAAGTAGACTAATTGGTGGATGGGAAGAAGAGAAGGGAGCAAAAAAAGAGGAGAGGCAATGGGGTCTTTCAGGGAAGGGAAAGAGGAAATAGAGGGGGAGGGAAAATTAGATGCCCCCCACAAGTCCTTGTAGCTCCCCCATTTGTGTGTGTGTGTGTGTGTGTAAACAACAAAGGTGGCAAAATAGCTTTTTTTAAAAAAAATTAGCAGTTTATTAAATTGTTAGTACTGTCATTAACATTATTGATGACTAGGAATATGGCCATTGTGGAAATAAATACACAGGCTCCAAAAAGAGGCTCTGGGTGAGTGCCCTGGCCTTGAACACTGAGCATCAATTTGCTGTGGCAACCTCAGCAGGGTATACTGACACAGAGTTCACCATTCTCCAGAGGAACTGATCTCTGCTACCTGAAGAGCAGTTGTAATTCTGAGTGATCTCCAGTCCTCCCCTGGAGATTGGCAACAATGGTTCCCCAGGAGGAAATGGCTGGTTTGGAGGGTGGAGTCTATGGCATTGTACCTGTCTGAGGTCCCACCCCTCCTCAAACCCCACTCTTCAAATCTCCAGGAATTTCCCAATCTGGAGTTGGCAACCCGAGCTCCTTCCCAGCCAACCATCAATCTATCGTTATCTGCCCCTCTGACTTCAGCTTTCCATCTTCTCCCCCCTCCTTCCTGGAGAGCAGTTGAAATTCTGAGTGATCTCCAGCCCCCACCTGGAGATTGGCAACAATGGTTCCCCAGGAGGAAATGGCTGGTTTTGAGGGTGGAGTCTATGGCACTGTACCTTTCTGAGGTCCCAACCCTCCTCAAACTCCACCCTCTCCAGGTTCCACCCCTCAAATCTGCAGGAATTTCCCAAAATGGAGCTGGCAACCCTAGTCAAGACTGGCCTTAATGAGTTTTCTCCCAAAGTCCAAAATAGGCATAGAAAGGGCCTCCCCCCACCTTTTATTGACAGAACCAAGCTTGGTTGCCTAGCAACAGGTACTGAGGGGAAAGAAGGGTTGCCAGCTCTGAGAAGGGAAATACCTGAAGATCTGGGGGGTGGATCCTGTGGAGGGCAGCATTTGGGGAGGGAAAGGACTCAGCAGGTTGTAATGCCACAGGGTCTACCCTCCAAAGCAGCCATTTTCTCCAGAGGAACTGATCTCTGTCATCTGGAGATCAATTATAACAGTGGGAGATCTCCAAATCTCACCTGGAGACTGGTAACCCTAGGGGAAAGTCAGCCACACAGTAGGAGGTTGAAGCTAATGGTCCAGCCGTAGGAGAAGTATCTTCATCAGGAGAAACAGCTGGTTTGGCAGCCGGTTTGGAAAAGTGTCCAGGCTGGCAGGGGATGGGGGAGAGGAGTGGATCCAGCACCCAGCCAATGGCATGTGAGTACTCTTGAGTGGTAGTTGATGGGCCAATGGCTGACGGAGTGCACTGCACAGCCAGTGGGAGAGCTGGGAATGGCCAATACATAAGGGAATTGTAGATATAAGATATTGGCACATTAAAAAAGAAGCATATCTAGTGGGATTGTTGGCCTTTTTTTGTTCCTTAATTAATTGCTGTGTCATACCTCCCTTTTAAACTCTTTGTTGAAGATCTGTGACTTTCAGGTTATAATCATTGTCCAGAGAGGCTGAAATATTCACTGACTTGTGAATATTGTGTTTTATAATGTCAAACTTGTGTCCATTTATTCTTTAGCAAATGAACTGACCTCTTTCTCCCAAGAACATAAGGGCATTGTTGATACATGTCATATATCATGTTGGTGGATGAGCAAATGGATGAGAACAAGAGTATATAGCTAATATTATTATGCTCTATAATAGTATTGCCAGTGTGTTTTCTTCTAAGATGCTGCAAAAGACTAACTTTGCAAAGACCTCTGGAATTACTGTTGCAGAGAACTGGAAAGTGTTTTTAGTATTTTGGAACTCTGGTGACATATCTTTGGAGTTTGGACAGATGTATTTTATGTTATAATGATCTGAACTGATTTATTTTCTTGAAAGAAATAAACCAAAAGAGGCTATCAGGCCAGTGTTCTCAGATGTAAACCTTGCCTTGATTTAATCTAGATATAGACTGATAAGAGACCACTTAGCAATATGTACTCTTAGCACATGCACATCATACACATAGAGCAAGAGTCCAGTAGCAACTTAAACACTAACAAGATACATGGCAGGGTATGAGCTTTTGTGAGTCACTGGTCACTTCTTCAGTGACTCATGAAAGTTCATACCCTGCCTAAATTTTGTTAGTCTTTAAGGTGCTATTGGACTCTTGCTCTTTTCTACTGCTACAGACAAACTAATGTGACTACCCATCTTGATCTACATCATATCTTTTTAGTGTTGTTTAGCTATTCCCCTTTTATTCCCCTTCTCTCTAGGCATAATGTTAAAAAACTAAACAAAAAGCAAAGGTGATAGTAAGGATGGCCCACCAAAATATATCCTCCCCAAAATACCTTATTGGTATTGCTGACATGTCATATATCATGTTGATGGATGAGCAAATGGATGATTGGTACCTTGGGGTATACGTGGTATTCGGGATTCTCAGGAACACTTGTATCTGTGTTCTGTATATTTCTTGGAGGAGGCCTTGGCTGGTGAGAGTCTCTCCCCCAGCCCAAGGATGGCAGCTCAGCCACTGTGACAATACCCATCCACAAAACTTGATTGTACTGTACTGTTAAGAAGTTATAGTTGATGCAACCTATCAGATAGCCATGAATGGGCCTACAGACAGATTAACTGGCTTATTGTTCCTGACTGACACACATGACATGAAGTGAACCAGTGGGTGTTCAAGTATCCTTATTTCATATTGATTTCTTACCTCCATTCTACTGAGCACTATGGGGATCCCTCTACATGCGGGCACTACATGCTCCTGTTGGGAAGGGCCATGCATGTTTTAATTTGCACACCAGTCCCATAGGTAAATCTAGCCTTAGCATATCATCTACAGAAACTGTGCAAAACCCTAAACTTTTCCAGGAGATCATGTTATTCCTATGGTTTTTATCAAGTCTGATTAAATATGAAATGAATGAAAAGTCAGATAATAGTAAAAATAGCTTAGCTACAGTAGTCTTTTTATCATGAAATGTTTCTTTTATGCTTTTATTTTTTTGCCGGAAAATCACCGCTGACTGATGGTGATGCCATGGAATGTTCAAGGAAAGAGACAGTCAGAGGTGGTTTGCCCTTTTCTCCTTGTCACAACCCTGGACTTCCTTGTTCACCCATCCAACTACAACCAGGGCCAATCCTGCTTAGCATTGTGATATAGCCTGGGCTATCCAGGTTGGGACATCATATATTAGTAGAGATGTATTTTCAAAGCCTTTGTGATTCTTACAACTCCTCAGCGGAAAGAAACATTTTTGGCATAATTTTTTTTAGAACTATCATAAGAGCTTAGTTTTTGTGCCGATGGTTTTAACACATGTTGTCTCAGGTAAGACATCATGCAAAACCATGCTTGAATTAAACTAACCATGGATAGTTAGGTATGTCAAAACAGGATCTGAAATTTTGCTCTGAAGTTGGATTATTCATCATTGTTAGTCTTAACTATGGTTTCATGTGACATATGAATACATATGAATATAGGCCTCTTTGCTTGTTCCCCAGGACCTCAGTGCAGACATGGGTACCAGAGGGGGTCTGTATGGGGAAGGGTGGGGGAAAGAGCATGAAGCCAGCATTTGTTGAGGCAAACCAGGATTTGAATGATCATCCAATGAACCAAATCCTAGTTTCACAAGTTAACCATGCTTAAAATAAACAGTGGTTTCACATTATAGCTGAATTTAGCCATGTTTTCTGGCCTCTTATTAGTCAATGAAGTATTTCACAATAAATGTATGACCTTTTTAAAAAGAAGTTGTTCAACCCGACTGGAAGAAATTGTAATGACTTTCCAAGAGATATGTTAAAAATCAATGGCACAAATTTAAGATTTATTTGCATGTTGAGACTTTTTTCAAACTTAATTTTGTATATTGTGAAAAATACATAAATATGCATTCTGGCACCAAAATCTGGGAACTCTCTCCCCAAGGAGATTCGTCTGTCCCCTTCTGTTGCCATCATCCAACAGCAAATAAAGACTTCTTTGTGTATGTATTTTATGTCTTGCATATGTATTTTACCTATGTTTTTAACTTCAACAATGTGTATGTGTGATGATCTTGCTCTCTTTCCTCCCTCACACACAGGATTTTCCCTTTCTTCTTCTTGCTTGCTGAGCAACCCCTATATTTTCTTCTTATTTGTTTGTTGATGGCTGTCCTGCCCAGTCACTGAAATATATAGATATATTGATGCTGGCCCAGCCCAGGGAACTGAGGGAAGAGACAAAATCCAGTTCTTCTGAAATGACACATAAGGCTCTTGAAAGTTTGAAATACAATGTTTTATTTAACTTAGAAGATAAAAGATCAGGTGGAATCAGGGTGGGATGTATAAGGTGAACCAATACATTAATAAAACTGAGGTAACTTTGTAATTACATTAACTCCAGAGAATTTGTTGCCAACAAGTAAGTGTTTCTGCTATTCAAAAAGGTCTTTTAAAACTTTGAGGAGAGAGGCTTTCTTTTCAGTTTCTGCTTAAATACTCAAGCATAGGTTACTGAGTTTCACTGACTCTTAGGCCGCAGTCACACGGTCCTTTAAAGCGGGAGTCAGTGCTGTTTTTCCCTGGATTTAAATGGACTGATCAGACCGGCTGCACCTACTCCTGCGCTGAAGCAGGCTCACTCCCGGGTTCCTAGCACATTTTCCAACCCTGGGAAAATCAAGTACTTTCCCAGAAGTTGCACTTTGAACGCAGGATTTTGCTGATCTGGACAGCCCTCTTTCACAATGATTGTGAGAAGGGCTGTCCTTCGGGGGTTTTTTCCTTTTTCCAACTTAAGCACTTGGGCACTCAAGCGTTTGGCCACGCTTGGATTAGGGTGCTGTGTGACCATAGCCTTAAAGTCAAGGAGGCAGGAACATGCAACCAAGTTCCCAAAATCCTTCTATACACAGAGCAGGAATCACTCCTCATTTAAGAACTATCTCCCTTTTCATTGGACAGGGATTACTGCTCTTAACTAGAAGCAATTTCCTTTTTTGGCTTGAATGGGGATCCTCTCTGATTTTCTCACTCCTTTTGCCTCCTTCACGGTCTACAGTCAGTACTTAACTATCTCTTCTTCAACTGTCAGTTCCCAAGTGTCATTCCTGACATTCTCCACAAAATTCCATTTGAACAGCCTGTCATTCAAAGGTTCTCTGACTCTGTTAGGTATTAACCCTTGACAGTCTGTCACAGTGTGATTTTGGGAGGGAGCAATTTTAAATGATGTTAAAATATGATTTTAATATGTATGTTTTAATTTGTGGCCCTTGTGATGGCAGAAAGGCAGGATATAATTTTTGTAAAATAATAAAACAATAATAAATAGGAACACATTCCTTGTACTAATATTACTATCATAGTTGTATAGTATGACATAACTAAGTTCTGTACAATGCAAACAATGTAATTAGACATATTTCTCTTCAGGCTAAATCATGTTTTACCCTTGGTTCATCAAAACAAACACTAAATTATATGAGCTGTCTATCCAAGACTGGCAGGAAGTTTAATCCCTTTGCAGGGGCTGGATTTTTATCCTAATAGCTTTCCCCAGGAAATGATAGATGTGTAGTGGGAGTAAGAATAAGGAGAAGGAAACAAGGTGATAGCAAAACACTATGAGAGTCAAAAATATCCACTAAAGGAAATGTTGGAAAAGGACTGAGTCTGATAAGAGTTTTGGGAATGCAACATAATTTGTTTAGAGTTGCTCAAATGGGGCTCATTTTACTCTTATTATCTGAAGATTGTCTTTGGGGATTGAACACTAATGTTCTCAAGAAGTAGATAAATTGCTCTGTTTAAAGCATTGTAGTTTGTTCATGACTTCAGTATCTTACTGCCTTATGAATACAGAGGAACTGGAGACAGCAATCTTAAGAGACAAAATGTTGTCCTTAAACTGTGAACAGACAATTCTATTTGTTTTGGTGATTTGATAATAAGCCAGTTAAATTATTGTAGCCCTGAACTCTAGCTATCAGAGCTGTTTTATTTTTTTGGAATCTTAATCTATATATCTAATTCCTAAGGCACCCCCTGCGTGTGGATATCTAAATCTGCGCTGGGGGGGGCACCTGGGGGGCAGGGAGATTTTTCTGCATACTTGGGGGATTCCCCAAGTGTGCACAAAAATCCTAAAAGTTAAAAAAAAACTTTTGGGGGGATATTTAAATCCCCCCAAAAGTAAAAGCATTCCCTGCGCATGCGCAGAGAATGCTTTGGCCACTGGGGGGGAGGCTTGGTGGGCCTCGCTGCCACCACTGCTGTCCCTGCCGAGGGGTGGTGGTGGGAGGCTCAGCAGGCCTCCTCACTGCCGCTGCTGCTGTCCCTGCCAAGGGGGGGGGGGCGGCTCGGCGGGCCTCCTCGCCATTGCTGTCCCTGCCGAGGAGGGTGGGAAGAGGATTGGAATACTCCCTCCCCCCACGAGTATCACGGGTCCCCCTACTTGTTTATTATTATTTCCAAACAATTCCATAAAAGTGCTCTTTCAGAGTAACCAAAACACGGTGGAGAAAGAACTGGGAAGTCGAAATTCGCTTTTGAAACCTCTAAAATATGTACATCACACATGGAGGTATTAAAGCTTCAGGGATTCAAAATGCATGCAGGGAGGCCAAAAGGCTCAGTTTATTTAACATAGTAAAAGCCGAGTAGAACCTTTAAGATTAACAAACTTTATTGTAGCGTAAGCTTCCGAGAAACAGAGCTCTCTTCATCAGATGCATCTGATGAAGAGAGCTGTGTTTCTCAAAAGCTTATGCTACAATAAAGTTTGTTAGTCAAATGTGCTACTGGGTTTTTTACTATTTTGCAGCAACCGACTAAAATGCCTAACTCCTCTGGATTTTTTTTTAACATAGAGGTGTTTCTCAAGTTAAACCTGTAGCCTATGTACTCGCTTCGGCAGCACATATACTAAAACTGGAACCTGTAGCTTATATAGAACAGGAAAACCCTGTTCATCTCATTAGTATAGTCCTGACTATGGATGAAATAGCTACACTTAGCTGGCTGTACAGAGGTTCTAACTTCTGACATTGCTGAATGGCTTACTGGATGCCACATATCATCACTAGCCTTTCTCTGATTCATTCTCAGCTCCCACTCCAGAAAGAGGAAAGATAAGAAGATGCTGCTACTTGAGATGGGGTTCAATGCAAGGAACTGCGAATCTGCTTTGTACTGAATCGTAACATTGGTCCAACTTGCTCAGTGCTATTTTCTCTAACTGGAAGTAGCTTTCCTGAATCCAGCTACCTATGGCCCTTTAACTGTGTCAAGTGTACAAAGTGTGCAACCTGCAAAAGATCTGTGTATGTTGACCTCAATCTTCTGCTGTTACTAGCATCTTTATACCTGATCCCATGAACTATTACCTCAGCACAGTGGCTTAGGGAATTAGGCAATAAAAAGACAGCATAAAAACATTTATATCAAACTTCACTGGATAGTGAGGAGAGTGTCTTTTATTTATTTATTTTAAACTTTTTGAGCTTTTATTTGAACAAAAATGATCTCACATAATTGGGGGGGGGGATCTTACAAGAAATTACATATATGTCTATCCATTGTCTGTGAATTTCATAGATAACTTCCCCCCCCCCCCCCCCCGGTTTCTGCTGAGCTCACTCAAGACTAATTTGTTCTGGTACCTTTCCCTCTAGCCTCTAAGCAGCTTCCTCTGTTATTCTTATGTTTAGTTAGTTCTTCCAATAAACAGCACAGCTTGCTGGGAGATATAGTTTGACAGCACAGGAAACAGAAAACAGAAGGAAATAATTTTAATTGTTCAAATACCACAGCAAGTGTAATTTTTGTTCAGTAAGTGGCACATTTCAAAAATAATGCAAGTAGGTTGAATTGGGTAGTATAGAGCCTGTAAGTGGTACTTATTGTTACAAAAGTAAAAGAGCTTTATCATAATGGAACAGCTCAGGAAGATGCAGGGAAAGGACTGTGGACTCTGTTACTGCGTATAGTGTGTACTATTTGTTGCTGTATTATTATGTTATGTAATGGCTTCTTTCCAGCATTGTTTCAAATTTCCACTTGGTTTCAGATTTCTGCAATCCTACTCTTATTACATGGTTTATTGGGTGCCTCATCCTATTGACTGCATTGATTTACACTGTTTAATCTGTCTTGACTCTCAGTGAGAAAGGCAGACTACTAATAACCAAAATAAATAATAATCAGTCACACCCCTCTAAGTTCAATGGCTTCAATGAGTGTAACTTTGTTTAGGACTGCACTTTTAGTGTCTAAAATAAATTGAATAACCTGTGAATTTCTTGAAGATGTGGTAGAAAATTTAACAGGGGACATATTTCTTTGCACAATATATATGTTGCTACTTCTGTTCACACTCAGAACTGTAGTGTCTAGCACTTGAAGAACTGCATATATTTATTAACTGGAGTGGTTTCAAGGTACCTTGTATAGCTGGCAAAATGCTATGCAGAGCCACACAGACAAAAAAACCCATACACATTTTACTGGACTTAAATTGGCTGTATCTGGTTTATTTCTACTTATTTTTCTACTGTAGCCATTTGTCTGCATTTTCATGCAGAAAGTTGAAGTATGGATTCTGGCATAAATCAACAGAACTAGCAGTTCCACATGCTGGATGGCAAGAGAGGTCAGAGAGGTTCAAACAGATAAGCAAAGAGCTTAGTGAAAACTAAGTGATATTGGTTCAAGGTTATAGTCTGATAAAACACATTAAAAACAGCCAATTAATATTTCTAAAAGGTGGGTCATTATTAACCCATATAACTGAGTCAAATGTTAAGTCCAATCAAGACTTATTTTGCAAATGGGAGAGCTCCTTAAGAGAAGGGGGATTCTTACAAATTGCCTATCAACAGAGTGGCAAGCTCTGCCTATGGGAAGAGGTCATTAACACAACAGGAAACATGAAAGAGAAGACAGAAGATGTTTTCAGGACTAACTTAAAGGTAATGCAGCAGCTGTGGTGCATAGCTCAGGCTGCGGTCACACGGGCCTTAAATGTGGGAGGAAGGGCTATTTCCTCCCGCATTTAAAGGGGCCGACCAGACAGCCCGCCCCAAGTCCCGTGCCGAAGCGGGCTCCAATGCAGGTTCCTCCCGCATTTTCCGACCCCGGGAAAATCAAGTATTTTCCCGGGTGTTGCAGGAGGAACCCACATTGGAGGTATCTGGACAGCCCTCTCTTGCAAGCATTGCGAGAGCAGGGCTGTCCAGATAGCCCCGCCGGCCATTCCCCCCCCCCCCCTTTTACACTTGGGCGCATGGCCACTCATGCGTCCAAGTGTAAAAGGGGGGGGGAACCCAACTCACCCAGGCGGTGGCGGGTCCTTGGCTGCCACTTCTCCCGCTGCTGGGGCTGCCATCCCAGCCGTTCCCGAGAGCCGTTTTCGCCGCCGCCTTTTCAGCGGCAGCCGCTGCAGCCGCCGTTTCTGCCACCGCTCATGCCACAGCCGCCGATCCCGCCGCCGCCACTGATGCCGCAAGGGTTGGGATGTGTAAACATCCAACCCGCGGTAGATAAATGCGGCCCCTTTAGATCCGGGAGCCCTCCCGGATTTAAAGGGGCCGTGTGACCGCGGCCTTAGTTTTACAAAATAAGCCTTGTTTGGACTTGTGACTAAGTTGCCCAACACAATACCTGTGTAAAAAACAAGCAGGAAAGAGCAGCTGGTAAGCAGGGTGGCACCTCAGAGCATCTTGACTCTGTCTTCTTGCCCTCTTAAACACACTTCTTTTGTTTGTTTTTTGTTTTCTTTTTTGCTTGTCCTGCTTGTTTTTATCTCTCCTTCTCTGGAATGCTACTTAGCCCTGTCCATTTGGTTGCTGTCTACCCTTCTTAGATCTCCTAATTCTGGTCTTATTCAAATGTATAGCATGAGCCCCTAACAAAATTGGTTCAAGTTCTGAAAAAAAACTGTTGCCTTACTATGGTATTTCAACAAAGTTGGTATTATGTGTGTCAGTAGAACTACACAATTTTCCCCCTTAACTTTGATATCTGCTGCCAGGGACTGTAAATTTAATGAGAGCACCTGCTGCCCTCATGCTAGTTAATTCACAGTGATTTGCCTCAGCGAAAGGATTTTTTTTTAAGGCCTCTGTTCTTCAGTAATAAATTACCAGCCTATATTATAGCCTAAAGGGCCTTTGATTCATGTAATATTACATTTACACTAAGCACTCCTGGCAGTAGGGACATTTAGCTTCTGAGTAGAGGGAGGGTCTGTGGGGGGGAGGGAAGTGGCTGGTGAGATTAAAATAAAATGAGAAGATCAATTGCCTGAATGCTGACAGCTGAAGGGAAGGTTTTGTCCTCGACCTCATAGGCCTGAAGCAATTATTTTCACAATGCCAAAAGCTTACAACTAATACAGATTTTACTATGTTGAGTGACAGAATACAGTATGGGGGGCATTAAACATAACATTTCTTCTTTAAAAAAAAATAGCAAATGATGAGTACTTTGTAAGTCCTGCTTTTCAAAAATTGAGATCACACATTCACTCATAAAATTAATGCCATAACAGCTAGAAAAATCATCATGTAAACAGCAAACCATGCTTTCTTTTTTCTTTTAAAAAAGCTTATAAAGACTTTTTAAAGGGCCAATAAATTAAGAAGCTTAGTAGAATATTTTTTTTAAAAAAAATAAAATTACAAGCAAAACAATAAATGAGAACTGATGTGTTGTGTTTGTGTTTAGAATATGAAGCAGTAATAGCTTGAAAAGGGCTCTGGTATCCTAAAGCTCCAATTCCTATTGGCTGATTAATAAAGACTCCCATTGGTCCTGAAGCCAATCTAGATACCCAATCGCTGAGCCCTGCTTGGGTCCAATAGTATTGCTTGTATATAGTTACATTGTTGAAAGTTATGTGTTGGAACAGTATAAATGAAAGTGCTGCTCTCATAGAGCTGTCTTTTGAGCTGAACAACGTCACTGAATAAAAGCCTGTTTGTTTGGATTCATCGCCTCCTGCTCAATACTTAAAATGATGAAAACAGGATGGAAGTATGATGTGGAATTAGATAATGACTGGATGCAGTAAAGCTAACACTTAGAGGAAACAGCCTCTTGAGGACTAAAGTGGGCTGACCCTTCCAAGGCCTCATTGTATCTGGGTCTGTAATAGTTTCTGAGACTCTTCTACTTAACTGTCTTCACAATCACAAAACACAAAATGCTACCCAGTGAAAGTGAACAGCAGCTGATTTACACTCTTTTTAAAGAAATTACATAACCCAAAGATTAGGAGACAGGCCAGTCTCCCCTGAGTCCTAGCTTTGAGTAATAGTTTTCCTACCTCTTCCAATGATATCGCCTCTGGCTTCGCCCCAGTATTCAGCTGACATTAGCTGCAGTGTTCTAGTTTTGCAATACTCAACCTTAGTTGTTAGTGTTGCCAGCCTTCAGGAGGAGGCTGGAGATCTCCTGCTTTTACATCTGATTCCCAGCTGACAGAGATCAGCTCCCCTGGAGCAAATGGCTGCTTTGAAGGGTGGACTCTCTGGCATTGTATCATGCTGAGGCCCCTGCCCTGCCCTCCTTAAACCCCACCCTCTCCTGGATCCACCTCCAAAGTCTCCAGGTATTTTCCAACCCATACCTGGCAACCCTATTAGTTGTATAAATTGCCTTGCCTTAGCAAATTCAAATACATTATTACAAAAGGCTTATTACAGCCATATAAGGTTATGGTGTCCACTAATGGAACAAAGATTCAGGTTATGAAGAAAGTTGAAGTTGAAGGTGGGGGGTAGCTTTGGTGAGTAGTAAAGACATGGAGTAAATGGGTGGTGGCTTATGGGGTAAGCAGGTTAATTTGACAGGGGAATTTCATGGGGGCTCACAGAAAGGCTAAAAGGGAGGTAGAAAATGTACATAGAAAAGGGTGTGAAGGGTGTGAGAATGCACATTAGAAATGTCAAGGCTATAAGGTGAGACTTTGAGAGGTGACAGGGTTGGAATGTATGTTAAATGGGGGAAGGGAATGGGGCAAATGTGGAAGTCAAATGATAAAAATGTCTGGCAAGTAGAAGGGTATAAATAATTCAAATAAACATGTATAGTATATTTTTGATTGCTTTGAGCTCTGGGAGGAATTGAAAAAAAACCCTGAAAAAGAGAAAGGCATTTTTAACAGACTGCAAAACAAACCATTGTTCCCTTTGACACTGCAGGGCTGAGGCACAGGATTAAGACACAGACTTGGTTTTATGGGGAGTGGTTAGGGAACAGAGACAGAAAGCTGTCTAAGATGTTACATTTGCATTGCCAAGAGCTTCAGCCCCATTTGCTATCATGGGCTTCAAAATAAAGTTCCATATCCTTCAGCACAAGGATTTATGTATCTGCTTGTTCAGTGAGTAAGTGTGTATCGGACTGAAAGCTTGAATTAGCAGATAACTTCCTTTTGTGTGTGTGTGTCTCCCGCCAGCCAGATTTATGACATATAATGCCATATTGGTACTTAACAGGTGATAGATGAACACAAATTAGGACTGTTTTATTAAAAAGAGAATGGCCACCCAATGTAAAATGTAAAATAGATAGGTCAGTATTAATAGTCCTATATTACAGCTAGTAGGCCACAGCTGAAAGATAACAGCTTGCCTTAGACCAATTACTGAGCATGAAAAATGAAATTTGGATGAGGACTTCTTGTTTCACATCTCCAGCTACAATCCTAAACTCACTTCTTCCAGTCCAGTCATGTGTACGTATACTTAGAGTCCCAGTGTGTTCAGTAGAATTTGCTCCCAAATCTATATGCATAGAATTGCAGCCTTAGATTTATTTATTTATTTATTTATTTATTATTTATTTCAATTTATATCCCGCCTAGCCAGGAAACCGGCTCTAGGCGGCTAACAACATAGATGCCAGTGAGTCTTACTTTTACATAAACAGGCTTAGGATTCTGATGTCATGCTGACACAGCCTCATCCTATGTATCGTTATTGGGAGTAAATACCAATCAGACTTATCCCTAAGTAATTCTACATAGAGTTGTAGCCCCAGCATTTGCACTCCACCCAATATTCTACGTGTCTAAAGTAAAGAAAGTCTAGACTGATTTTGCACATGCTACTTACCCTTGTTTACTGGTGAGGCAGTTTGCCCCAGACCGTTTAAACTGATTTTGCGTTAGAGCTCTTGGAACGTGGCTGTTTTCAATCTGCTCCCAGAGTTTGATTTCCTTGGCAAGGTTTCCTGCAGCTTCCTGTGTCCTACCTCCCCCCACTCCCTTGTCTTCGCCCTCTTAATCCCTCCCCTTCCCCCTCCCACTTTTTCTCTGTGAGGCAACAGAAAACTTCTGGGAAATCAAGGATCAAGCTGAGCTGGAGCAAAACGGGGGGAAGCTGCGGGTCAAAAGGCAGCTGTGGGACAAAGGGTGTGAAATTGACAAGAAGCAGCGGAGGGAAAGGAGGAGCAAGCCCGGGATGAAGGCTAGTGTGAAATCGGTCTTAGGAACTATGGGAATTAGTGCTACAACATCTTTTTGCAGGATTCTTTGTGCATACACATGCATGCATGCACAGATGCACACACAAATTGTCACTGTAGAGAGGATGAAGTTCCCACTGAAAGACAATGTGTTCCTTACCAAAATTATTTCCAATGTTCAGTGAAATCCTCAAGTAAGTGACATGGTTCTACATAATGACAGTAGCTGGAACTATTTATGCAGCAAAATGGAAAGTAGAGGTCTGTCCGTGTTTAGAACAATGGGAAAATAAACTTGCTGAGTATGCAGTAATGGCAAAATTAACAACCTATTTGAGAAATAAGTCTATTACACAATTTGAGAAGTGGGGTGTATTATGTGTATCATACTAGCAGGAGACAAACAAAGTGAGAAAATAACATATACAAATATATGATAATGAAATAGAAATAGAATTAAAATCGGTTCCAAATGTAATATCTCAAATACAAATAGGTTCTCTATATAAGATATATAATAGACTTTTTTTACACTATGATATACTACCTAAATATTAAAGGTTCTAATGAATATGTAGAAGTGGCAAAATATGTTATATTGAATATGTAATAATGATGAAACCAGTGTTGTAGTCAAAATAGATCAGTTATGAAGTCTGAAACTGAAAACTTTAATGATGGATACAATTATACCCCACGAGAAATAAGAACTATTATATTTTTATAATAGAGCCGGCCTTGCTGGCTAGGCGGGGTATAAATCCAAATAAATAAATAAATAAAATTTAGATAATACCTTAAAATTATAATGAAGGGGATGAAAGGGAAAATGTTATCTGTCCTATATATAACATATTTCATGATTGTCTTTGACAAACATATTTTTGTTGTATAAACTTTCTTCTTTCCCCCTTTTTTCGTACCCCCACTTTTCCCTAAAATAAAAAAGTGACACCAAGCTCATTGACCTCAGAGGACTTTGAAGGGAAGAACTCAGTTTAGGATTGCACTGGCAGAGCATGATCTTTTCCTGGTTCATGGCAAATGCTTGACAAATAAAGGGAGTTGTGCTGCAGATCAGCTCCATTCAAGTGGCATTGCCATAAGATTTGTATCTCTTGGCAAAGCACAGAGCCTTAGAATGACTAGAGAAGGTCCTTCTCATGTACTTGAGACCATGAACTTGACTGGGACTAACCTAGTGAGGTAACTGTGGCTGTTTGTGCTCAGCCCTTAAAGCCAGCTCACTTCTTCGTAATGTCCTGCAGTACTGAATCTGAATAGGATGAGCAATAGCAGCAGTAATCAAAAAGACTCAGGACTGTCAACAGTAAGAATAAAGTATCTTGGGAGCTACATATTAATTATACTTTGTTTGCTAACAAGCACCAAGATGGTTGGAGCTGGCAGCCTTCTTTAAATTACTGATGGTTTATCAAAGACTGGGATAAAAGTCTCCTCAAACATCTTGCAATTAATTTTATTAGTGTTTTATAAGCAATTTACTTGGAATAACCTATAACTATGATTTGTTATTGTCAGACAATAAGTGGAATTGTAATGTTTAATAATTTGTTTAAACAATGGGATCATTGGTGTACAGATGATAATCCAATACAATAAAGATTTATTAGCTTTAATAACAGATTAAACAAAATCATAACCAAAATAGATCTCAGGAGAGTCTTTCAGTTAACCTTAAGTGGAATGGAAATCATTGCTAATTAAGGCATTGTATTGGTTGCTGGAAGGAAAGCTGCTCAGATATGTGGCTGGTACAGTACCGTAGAATTACTATACCACCAAATTAGCCTCTTGAACTTAGTTTTAAGCCTCACAAATAGTTTGAAATTAAACATTTAATGTACCAGTCATATATTTATTTAGATTGTTTCTATCCCATGTTTCAATAGAGCTTGCTTGAGGTGACTAAAGGGCTATATTTTGTAGCAGGCAGAAAAGCTAAGGAGTTTATTAGAACTAGAGTTGCCAACTCTGGCATGGGATATTTCTGGAGATTTGAGGACAGTGTCTGGGGGAGGGGAAGGCGGAGTTTGTGGAGGGAACTCAATAATGACAATGCCATAGAGTCCACCCTCCAAGACTGTTGTGTCCTTCAGAGGAACTGATACCTGCAGTCTGGAGGTCAGTTATAATTTTGGGAGAACTCCAGAGGAAGGTTGATAATCCTCTTTACAACTGCAGACAGGGGCAAACTGGAAGGCAAAAGCAGCCCTAGAAAGAGCCCCACCCCCTGCCTGCCTCTGACAGTGGGAGGGAAAGAGAAAGACGCCCCAGGCCATACCCCGCAATGAAGGGAGAGGGATGGAACAGGCTCTCTACAATGTCTACCTGGCTCACGCCATCTCATTGGGGCAAGGCTGCCAGCTAAGTAGCTGCAGCATGTCCCACTCACTTGCCTTGTGCAGTGTGGTGGCTGCTGCCTCCTGTAAGATGGTGGCCACTCTCATAGTGGCAGCTCCCACACTCTCATAGGGAGCTATAACCTGGTGATGGCAGTGGTTGTTACCCATTTCATGTGAGGCTGCCTCAGACTCAGGGTAGCTCCTGAAGGGGTTCCCCCAGGCCATTAGCACGCCAGGACTTTTCCTGGTGGCCTTAATGGATGATTGGTCCCTGAATGTAGACAAACTGAAGCAAGAAGGTGACTTTTATTCTAATGTTCAACGCAAAATAATTGGAAGTATTTTTATGTTCATTCCTACATACTGAAAAAGGTTAGATAAATTATTGCTAACTATAACCAATTTGTTAAATACAGGCAAATTAGTTAATCTGGAACTGGGGGAAAAATACAATCTTAAGGATCTAAATCCTGTGCACACAAATGTAACAGTGAATCTAATTGAATTCAACTGCCTTTACTTCCAACTAAATATGTATAGGATTAGGTTTCAAAGCCAGTGTTCGCTCACAGCAGGTGAACCTCTTCCCACAACAAATCTGTATGCTAGACAGTCAAGTCAGGATGCAGCCATCACATCACCTTGTAAAGTCATTGCTGATTCAGAGTAGAGGGGAAATATAAGGTATGAAGAGCTATGGAGAGATTTGCAAGATTAGATTGCAAGAAAAGCAGAATGTGTTGGGGTTCCTTTTTTATGCCTCAACAACTTTAGCAATGTTAGCAACATAGATTTTCTTTAAAGAAAAAGCACTGGGAATGTTTGGCATGCACTCACCTTGTATCCTGGCTTATTTCAATGCCCCCCCCTCTCACCCCACTGTACTCCTACATTGTTGGACCTAGTCACCTGATGTGTAGAACTAGAGTGGCCTAAATTAGATTGGCATTTGCATTGTATCCCCCCTTACCTTGTTTTTATGAACACAAGCAGCCTCAGGAGGCTGTGGGTTGTCATGGGGAACTATGGGCGCGATCATACGCACCCATTTACGACATAAGCGGTGCGATGAAGCGACGGCGCAAACCAACGGGATCAGACGAGCACATCTGCAAAGCGTCGTGCTCCCGGTATAACAACGTTGCGAGCGCCCGTTGATGCGCTTCAAAAAGAGACCGCTAAAACAGAAGTCCTTTCTGGAAGAGCCGGAAGCAGGCATGCGTGGGATCACAGCAGCGCACCTATGCCGTCGCATCTGGCCCCCGTCGCGCTTCTGCGTAAATAGCGGATGTTTTTCTTCCGAGCTGCGTGAAATGCATAAGAGCGGAGGTCCGCGCATGCGCAGTAGCGAAAAGTCGCCGAAAAGCAGAAGGGGGGCCGTACGGGCGTACGGGCTGCACGGACTGTTGCCACGCAGCCAAAAAAAACAGTAAAGGGCCAGGGACACGTTCCCCACACCTCCCTCTGCTCCCGATCCCCCTCGTATCCGGAACAGGCACCAGTGCAATGGCTAAGCCGCGTGGTCATTCCTGGACACGGCCAGAAGTGAGGGACCTCCTAGCGTTATGGGGAGACGCCAGGGTCCAGCGGACCCTGGGACAGTCCCGCCGGAACATTGAGGTGTTCGCTGAGGTGGCTAGGGGCATGGTGGCTAGGGGACATGACCGGGATGCTCTTGCTTGTCTGCGCAGAACTAAGTCCATGCGCCTCAAGTACCGGAAAGTAGTGGCTAACAATTCCAAATCAGGCCAGCCCAAGATCACGTGCCCCTATTATGAGGAGTTGCACTGGATCCTGCATAAGAGCAGAGATGTGGACCCCGGTATGGTGCTCCAGACCCTTGGCCGGCGCCGGCGGAGACGCCAGGCAACCCAGGGGCTGAGCACCTCATCAGAAGAGAGTGCCTGCTGCCCCAGGGCAGAGGACGAGTTGGAGTCAGCCAAGTCCCTGCCCTCGACCAGCAGCCACACTGGTGAGTGTCCCCAGGGACAGAGAACTGCACAGGCCACAGTGCCAGGGGGACCCTGGGAGCTGTCTGGGAAGGCACAATGCCCTCCACAAGGGAGCCTCCCGCGGAAGAAGAGCTGGTGTGGCATCCAGTGGGAGAGGGGGCATATGGGGGCTGTGTCGCACAAGCTACGGCTGGTGACTCCCTGTCTGTCCCACGTACAGGTACAGAGTCAGTGAGCAATACCCAGCAGGACAGCAGCGACGAGGATGATGACACTGACGAAGACAGTCTCATGCCGCCCGGGCAAGGTTGGTGAAGGGCATCAGTGGGCCTCCGACTACACACTGCTCCACTACTGGCATTGCCAGCCACTGTGGATCACAGTAAACAGAACCTTCCTTCCTAGGGACACAAGAGCTGGCCTTGGATGCGGACATGGAAGCAGAGGAGAAGGCAGAGGAGGAGGAGGAGGAAGAACCCATGGAGGGCCACCCGGACCGTGAGTCACACTAGGGGATAGGCTGGGGCATGGGCTATGTTCCTGTCTGGGTGGGGTAGAGGTGGCCGGTGTGAGGGGGATGGGCCTGGTGTTCACTGCCCATACCCCAACAGGCCTTCCGCCAGATGTCACCATGGGAGACCTGACCCCTGCAGAGAGAGCAGCCCTGTGCAAGACAAAGAAGAAGCGGCTCTCTGCCCTACAAAGTGTTGGGGAGCACCTGGCCACCCAGGCCCGGGAAGACAACAGAGAAGCCATGGCAGAGGACCGGCGGATGCATGACGAGCTGATTGCCGAAATGCGGGCCGCCCGTGAGCAAGATCAGGCAGCATACGCCACCCAAGCTGCAGCACAGGCCACCATGCAGGCCAGTATAGAGGCCTCCAACACGCAGATGGCTCGTCTAACAGACGTGGTCTCTGCCCTAGTGGACACCTTGCGTGCCCGGGCTGTGGCGACAGAGCCTCAGCGGCCCGGCCCCAGTGGGGTGGCCACGCAGGTTGGGCGGGGCCGGGGTAGAGGCCGTGGGTGGGCACGGAAGAAGCCAGGAGCATCATAGGGATACTGGCCCAGGGCAACCAGCAGAGGTCCCCCGGGGAGGGGGGTATGGGGGGGGAAGGACAACACTACTACGGTATTGGAAAAATATAACAAACTTTAATAAACACAACTATACAAACAACAATAAGAACCATGAATCAACCAACCCGCCCCCCCCAACCTGACCCGGTGTCCCACCCTGACTCCCCCGCACCCTCCAGGGCATGCTGCCCAGCACTCTGTGGCCCCTCTGCCCCCTCCTTGCCAGAGGAGGCCACGAGAATCGCGGCCTTGGCTGCCACCTCTGCCCCCCCGTCCCGCTGCTGCCCCCTCGTCTGGGGCCGGCCCCGTCTCCCCCTCTGCAGCTGGCTCCTCCCCTTCCAGGGCTGGTGGCTCCTCGTCTGAGTCCTCGAGGATGCGGGGATGCCGGGGCGAGGTGCGGTGTGTCCGGCGGGGGGACGGCCCAGGAGCCGCAGCCTCCGCCACCTGGGCTGCCATGGCATCATCCAGGCACATTTCCGTGAGCAGCTGCTCTATTTGGCGCATCCCCCGCTGCAGGAAGGAAAGTCGGTATCCGTAGCGACCGACTGTGGGGAAACAAGGGTGGGGTGTTCTGTCAGTGGCCACATGGCCGCCCGCCGGCCCACAAGGACATTCGGCTGGCGGCTGAGCTGCCATGCCGTGGATGGGAGCAGAAGCCTCAGCTGCTCACCACTGTCTACAGTCCACCCACGGCAACGTTCCTCGAACATGCCAAGCGGTATACTCATGGGTGTCGATGATGTTCTCCATTTTCCCCTCTAGGATGGCCAGCCTTTCCAAGGTGCTGCCGGAAGACGATCCTGCCTCGGGTGCAGATGGGGCCCGCTCTGCTGTGGGAAGAGGAAGGGGGTCAGAACCATATTGGTAGGGGGCGACCGTGGTCCCTGGGCCCCATCCATATGCAGACCTACCTGCCTTGGTCTCAGGGGCGGAGCTGATGACCACAGGTCCTGCTCCCTCGGGAGTGGCAGCCATCTGCATTGGCTCCCCTGCATGTGAAACAAGGGTGGGGGTGAGAACCCAAGGGGAAACTACGTGGGCGACCAAAGACAGGAGTTTCGGTAGGCCAGTGCCCACTTAGCTAGCCCTGCAGTCAACTGACAGCTGCCAGGCGTGCGTGGTGGGTGACCCAACCACATCCAGCCAGGCCACCCAGGCTCCACCTTGCTGTGAGGTGGAGGCACCGGCCCCATGTGTGTGTGCTGCGGGGGGCCCCCCATACGTGTGGCCACGGCCGATGGCTATGCCCAGTGGGTACTCACCCGCATCCCCTGATCGGCCGCTCCCCGAATGTGCCTCCGGAGAGCTCACCACTGAGTGACCAGGCACACTAGGCCCATGTCAGCCATGCTGCCCTCCTCCAGCGCTGTCTGCTCCCCCTGACACAGGGGACCCACCACCACATGCACTCCACATATCATGGCACCTGGCAGCCCCATGCTGGGAGCCTGTGTGGGCATGCCATCATGATGCTCACCTTGTGCTGCAGGGCACCGCTGGCCCTCCTCCACGGATCCCTGGCCCCCCTCTGCCTCTTCGCTCATGGACGCCCTGTGAAATGACAGCCATGGGGGGGGTACTAAGAGCCGAGGGGAAGGGGGTAGGGCGGTACTTATGGTATGGCGTCCGGTACCTCCATCCAGGCTGCCCAGCCTGCTCCCAGAGGTTCCAGAGCAGTCCAAAATGGTGAGGGTGGTGTCCTCGAGGCGGGAGACCCTCCCAGTCCTCCAGCGCCTCGAAGAATGCCGCCTTCTCCTGTTTGAACTTCGCCCGGCACTGCTGTGCCAAGCGCCGGAACCCCTGGGCTGCCAGGCGGCTGGCAGCCTGCTCGAAGAGGGAGAGGGTCTCCTCATGGGTCGAGGGCATGACCCTGGACCCGGCCTCAAGCTCATAAAGAGCCTCCAACAGGCTCTCCAACTCCTCAGGCAGCCACAGCACACCCTTGGTTGGGAAAGCCATGCTGCCTGAATGAGGAGGCCTCTGCGTTCTGCGCATGCGCTGACACGCGCCCCCTTTTGCCCGCCGTTCGTGCGAAAATACAAAATCACAAAGGGCTGAGGCTTCGCACCTCCGGGGGGGGGGGGAACGGGTAGACGTTTCTGTTCAGTGAACATGTCATTCTACGAAGCGACCAGGTGACATGTGACCACCGCTCCGCATCCAGTGGCCTGGCGATGTGGATCGTTCGGTGGCCGCTGCGTCACACCTGCGAACAAACGAGCCTTCGCCCGGTCGCCGCTTGGCATCTTCAACCCGGCGTCAGAACACATGGGCAAGCCCTCCGTTCCCAGGATGCACTTGTCAGCGAACGCCCAACCTTCCGCTATGTGTGTGGCAGGGAAGGGGAGAGGCACCAAGGCCATCACCATGGTTTGCAGACAATGGCAGGGGGGCTCCTTTCCAGCTGACCCCATAGCCTAGCTGTCCATGCATTCCCAATGTGCTGTCTGTGGTCCCCAGCTGGCCCCCCCTCCTGGCAGCTCATGGGTCCGGAACAGGGGGGACATGCCGTAGGGGAGATGCCATGCCAGACCCGCACCCCTCTGCATGACAGCCCCATGACTTCCAACTCCCACCCTCCATGGCTCCCATAATAGGAGACGGACTAGCATCTGGATGAAAGCCGCTTTATTTGAGGGAGGGCGGAACTCCACCACAATCTTGTCACCACAGCACCCCAGGGACAGGGAGCGGAGCACACTGTGGCAGTGGCAGGGAGAGGGACCTAGGGGATCCCTGCGCGGCGACAGAACCATGTGGTGAGGGCCTCCCGCACCACCCGGCCCGCAGCTGCCTGCCTCTCGTCCGCATCCGTCTGTGGGTGCCTCTGCTTGGCCTCGTCCCAGCCCTCCTCGAAGTCCCTCTCCTCTCCCTCCTCCAGCGCCTCAGGAGCTTTGTGGCCACGGTCCTCTCAGAGGTTGTGCAGGACCACGCAGGCAGCCACGGCATACTTCACGTTATCCAGCTGCAGTGGCACCTGTAGAAGCAGGCACCGCCATCGTGCCTTCAAACGGCTGAAGGCACGCTCCACGACATTGCGCACGCGCGCATGCACCTTATTGAAGTGCCGCTGCCTGGGGGTCATGTGGCCCTTGTAGGGCACCATCAGCCACCGCCGCAGGGGATAGGCCGCATCACCCAGGATCAGTGGGGGCACCTCCACTCCCTCGATGGTGCGGGTGGGATTTCCCGGTACGAACTGGCTCGCATCCATGGCATCCACGATGTTGGAGCTGCGCAACACATGTGCATCGTGGCTCCACCCACTATGGCCCACCACGGCATCCACAAAACGAGTGGCATGGTCAACAGTGCCCTGCAGCAGCAATGAGCAGTAGTGCTTTCGATTCATATAGTTCTCCGCCTGGTCCACGGGGATCGTGGTTCGGATGTGGCATCCATCAATGGCGGTGACACACTGCGGAAAGCCCCGGGCGGAAAATGCATGCATGACCTGTGGGCAAGGTAACGGGCAACTTGTAAACACGGGTCCTTGCCTGTTCCGCAGCATGCCTTCTGGGGTCTGCCCGTGGCCCCCTCCCCTTGCGACTGCACAGTGCTCCCCATGTACTTGCACACTCACCCTGTCTGGGTTCCGTAGGCACACCACTCGACAATACAGCTCCTCCACAATGGCACGCGTGACCTCCACGACAATGGACGCCACGGTGGATCGGGCAAGGCCAAACTGCATGCCGACGGTTCTGTACATGGTGTTGGCCATCCACCACACAGCCACTGCCACACGCTCCTCCACTGGCATGAGAACCCGCATCACCGTCGTCTCCCTTTGGAGTCTGTCCCGCAGCCCGTCCACCAACCAGGTGAATGTGGCCCTGTGGACATAACACATCAACTCAGGGGTCGCCCTCCAGCACAACATGTCATAACACCCGCAACCCCTCCTCCTCCTCTCCCCCTGACTCCACTGACCTGAGCTGTGGGGTTCAGGTAGCCCTGAGGTACAGTGCCAAACTACTCCACCCATATGCAGGGCTGTGTCACGTGGCATACGGGGCTGCCATGGACAGGTGCTCCAGTCTGCCACCCCTGTGTGTCTGCGGACCACAATACCCCCTCCCCCGCCCCTCTCTGTGCTTCATCTGGACATTCTGAAGTGCTTTACCCACTCTTCTTCTCCCCAGACGTGGGTGACAAATGTCGTCCACCACTCTAGACCGGGGGTACACCCACCACCGGCGGTGTGGCAGCTGCTGTGCAAGGTAGGTAAGCTGCACGACGTGCTGTGCTGTACTCTCCCTGCGCCGGCGTGAGCGACCTATACGGCGGATGCCACATCTCACATAACTGGCAGCCCGTTGTCTCTGGAGGCCATGTCTCATTGTCTCCCCCGGATGCCACAGTTGTTGCTGACGCTGGCTCAGGATCTGCACAGCCTCACACGCAGCCAGGACGGCTGTCCCGACAAGCTCTTCCTCCATTTCCATGGTTGGCTGTGGCAACTGTGTCCTCTAGTCTCCCTGTGACCTCGAGACTGGTGTCCGCGGTACTGCTGCAGCTGCGTTCGGTCGAGCGAGCGAGCGAGGGGGCAGTCTGTGTGCATGTGCGAAAGTCAAAGCGAACGCAACGCCACGCATGCGCATCATTGCCTCTGACGCGCAAACGGCATGCCGGAAGAACGTTTGCCGCATACAGCGCCCTTACGTATGGTCGCACCACGCCGTCTCTTCGGCCGCGCTCTCAGTGGGACGCTTGAGCGATGCTGTATGATCGCGCAACGACATTAGCCATGCGATTCTGTGCCGTACCGTGGGATCACATTAACGCGCCTTTTTATGCAACGACGCAACGCAGGTATGCTTTCCGTCCACTTTATCGCACTCGTGTGGACAGGCCCTAAATGTCCCTTCCATTCTCAGCAGTTTTACACTCAAACAACCTATCCTGCTGCTGGGTGGGGGTAGAGCAGGAAAAATCCAAAAAATAAAAATAAAAAAACCCCAAACAAATAACATAAAAAAATGAAAAGGAGGAAAGGAGAAAAGAGCTCTTTCCCATTATTCTTTGTATGTATTATCTTACTATGAAATTTCTGTGTGGTTTAACATGTTGTATTGATACTTATCCATTGTTTCAGCTTTGTTTCTGCTTTATTTCAGCATTTTTTCCTATTCCTGCTTGGTTTCAGATTTCTGCAATCCTAAACCTAGTACATTGCTTACTGGATGTCCCAACCTGTTGATTGCACTGATTTACCCTGTGTAGTCCTCCTTCACTCTGACCTGGATAGCCCAGGCTAACCCGATCTTGTCAGATTTTGACAATTCAACTGACTTTCTGCTAATGCCCACAGCTTCTTCGGACTCCCAACTTGGAAGCTGTATTTCTAATTCCCTTTGCTATGGCTGCAGTAAGGCCAGTTGAGAACTACAACTCCCAAGGTGCAATGCATCAAAAGTGGGGGTAGAAGAATGGAGCAGCCAATGGGACAGGCCAATAGGTGCCAAGGCAGCTTCCCCAGTGGCCAATGGGAGACTAGGTGAGTCGCTGCCAGCATGGCTTGGCTTTTATATATTAATAGGAATAAGGCCCGTTGTGCAAATAAATACAATGGGCTCTAGAAAGAGACTCTGGGCAGGTGCCCCGAACTTGGGCATTCAGTGTCAATTTGCTGTGGCAACCTAGGAAAAGTAGTCCTTCTCTGCAGTGGGGACCAAAGCAGCTCACATCATTCTCCTCTTCTTCTTTTTGATCTGCACAATAACCCTGTGAGGTAGCTTAGGCTGAAAGTCTGTGAGTGGTCCAAAATTACCCAATCAGCTTCCACAGCAAGAACCTGGGTCTGGCAAACCCTGCTCTGAAGTGATAACTGCTATGCCACACTGACTGCCCTAAGGGGGCTGCTGTTGGTGAACAGGAGCAAGCAGCCAGGCCTCATAAGGTCATGCCAGTCAGGTGTAGGGTTGCCAGCCTCCAGGTGGGGCCTAGGGATCTCCCGCTTTTACAAGTGATTTCCAGCTGACAGAGCAGCTCCCCTGGAGAAAATGGCTGCTTGGAAGGGTGGACTCTATGGCACTGTACCCTGTTGAGGTCCCTCCCCTCCCCAAATCCCACCGTCTCCTGGCTCCACCCCCAAAGTCTCCAGGTATTTCCCAACCCAGACTTGGCAACCCTAGTCAGGTATCATCAAGTCACCCAGAGGGTGCTGCCAGGCCTAGGGTAGCCAACCTCCAGGTGGAACCTGGTATCACAACTAAACTCGAGACAACAGATCTCTGTCACCTTGGAGAAAATAACTGCTTTGGAGGGTGGACTCCATGGGATTCTATTCACCTGAGGCCTCTCCCCTCCCCAAACTCTGGCTTCTGTTGACTCCACCACAAAATCTCCAGGAATTTCCCAACCTGGAGCTGTCAACCCTAGTCAGGACTGGCCCAAATGAGTTCCCCACACATGCCAAAGTAGGCCTGGAAAGAGTTTCCTCCTCCCACCTTTTTACTGACAGAACCATGCTTGGTTGCCTAGTAACTGCCCTGAGAGGAAAATGAGCCCAACAGCAAAAGGAGAGGGGAATGATTTGATGGCCACTAGCTCACCTTAGCAGCCAGCCAGTGAGCCTTGGAGGAGCCATGCAGGAGAAGCGGCAATAGAAGCCTCTCCCTGAACAGGGAACAGTCATTTCAGTAGTCAGCCAGATGCAGAAGTGTCTTCATCAAGAGAGACAGCCGTTTTGGCAATTTATTCTATGAGGGAAGAGTGTCCAGGCTGGCACTGGGTGGGAGAGAGGAGTGGACCCAGCACCCAGCTAATGGCACGTGAGTACTCTTGAGTGGTGGTTGATGAGTCAATGGCTGATGGAGTGCACAGCACAGCCAATGAGAAAGCTGGAAATGACCAACACGTTATGTATAGGATTGTTTGTTGTAAATTAATGTCATAAGGCACACTGGAAGCATATTGGGCTTTTGAGATGAGGTATAAATGTTTTTCAATGAATAAAATAAATAAACTGAGGTAGGGTTCAGAAGAAAAATTATTTAGTGGTTTGTGTATAGTTCCACGAGGCAGGCACTCAAGAGAAAGCAAGACTGGAAGCACAAACTGGGACTGAAAAATCCAAGCTTTGAGAAATAGGAATTCTCCCCAGTTTCCCACCACTTTGGGCATCTTTCATTAATGTTGTGCTGTTTTCTTTGACCCACCTTCAATGTCATTCAGTTGTCCTCTTACCACTGTGGAGCACGGAGGGAGGTCTTGAACTCTAGACAATGAATGAGAAATGCCATGCTAAGAATAATTAGCTTATTGACGTCACTTTGGCCTTCAGATCACATTTAACTGAGCTTCTACTCCTTGAAACAGTAGGTCATTTGTAGCACATTATGCAAATGTAAAGCCTAATCTTTTGCATAATACATAAGGACTTAGTTTTTGCATTAGTTAATTTATCGGGCTATGCAGGAGCTATGAATGCCGATTTTTATTAAGCTCTTCATTAAGTCAAAATTGTAGCTGAAGTAATGTGTGCTACTTTCATATATGCTGTAAATATTATACCTTCAGAGAGAGAGAGAGAGAGAGAGAGAGAGAGAGAGAGAATATGTATGTATAGTTTTCCAGTGCAATTGTGCTTTGTTTAGGGGAAAAAATGATCTGATTGTTCCTAGCAATCCTATGGTTTAACTAAGATTGCTGCACATCACTGTGCCGTCATTTGTTGCAAGCTAGCCTATGTGATAAACCAGAGTACTAACAATTGGCTGATATGTCACTTGTCCTTGTTAACTGTAGGACAGAGACCTCACTACTGTCATTCATATGGTGACTTTGAGATTGATGACTGTAATATACTCTGTGTGGGGCTGTCTCAACAACTGTTTTGAAGTTTCAGCTAGTATTTGATATTAGAAAAAAAGCACAGTGGGGTGTTTTTGCTGTGTCCCAGTACTTTCAAATGCCCTTCCATGGGAGATCTGCTTTATTCCCTTGTGCGTTCTGGAGGTCAGTTAAGGCATTTCTTTTCTTTCTTTCTTTTTTTTTGGTACCTTCTCTAATTGTTTTCAGGTATATATATATATACACACACACACATATACACACACACACACACACACACACACACACATATATATATATATATACACACACACACACATATATATATATATATATACACATATACCTGTCATGTGTGTGTGTGTGTGTGTGACACACACACCTGTCATATATATATACATACGACACTCGATAAGAGACACTGTTTTTCTTATATATGTATGTTTTTCTTATATATATATAAGAATATATATATTCTTATATATATGCATATATATATGAGACACCCAATAATTTGAGTAAAATAAATTAAAATGGTTTAATATAGACTTTTTTCCTGTCATGGCTTCCAAACTAAAGCACTTTGGGGGGGTTCTACATGATGTCACTAGCCAAGGACCTGATGTGGAAGCAGGCAATGGCAAACCATCTTTGAATGTCTATTGCCTTGAAAACCCAATGGGGTCACCATAAGTCAGTTGTGACTTGATGGCATTTTCCACCACTGTCACATGTTTTAATCATCCTCTTTGCATTTCCCCATCCTTGGTGCACCCTTTTCCAAATTGGCTTTACCCCAATATTTCTGAAAAGAATGCAGACTGTCATGGGTGCAGAAAGTCCTCAGACTAGGGCAGTTCCTACTAGCTCATTTAGCGTTGTCCTACCTTGATCCTCACTGTCTAAGACCTATATACAACCTCTGTCCTAACTGGCCCTAATAGTGCCCCACTCCCCCAGTCCTTGTCAGGTGCAAACTCCCAGTCCATTCCCCCCTAGCAGTCTCTTTAAGGTTCCTTACCTCTGCAACGTAATGAGTTCTTCAAAATTCATGACATGGCCCCCACTCACTTCTGGTGCCTCCTCCATAACCCCCATGGCATACACTCTCAGTGGTGACTGCCTTCAGCTCTCAGGTGGTGTCATCAACCAGTCAAGCTGCTGGGAGGCTCCCTCAGCCCCGCTGCCTTCCTCTGCCCCTGACATGCTTCTATAAGGGTCCCCTCCTAGGTGTTCCCACTGAGGGCTCCTCACTTACCTCCCACCTTCTACCTCTTCTGCTGCTGCTGTGCTGTTAATGGCACCTCCCAGTTTTTTAGCTTTCCCCCCAATACCAGTAAGTACTCCTTCCTTTTCAGTATGCCTACACTCCAATACCCACCTTCCCTGCTCAGCATCTCCCATTTTATCTTTCCCGGTGGGTCGGCCTGACGGACCCTGGTGGTGGACATCCACCCATGGCCTGAGTGTTCCCACTTCCACCCCAGCCATCAGCAGGCACCAGCCACAACTCTGCAGGACCACCCATCCCACTAAACAGACCAAGAGCATTTTTCCTGATGCAAAGTCCTGGCCCCCTTGCCATAATTTTCCTACCACCAGCAGCCCCTTGGAGTTGTCATTATCCCAACTTTTTTTCCTGCTTTGCCACCACAATCTATCCCTGTGTATTTAGTTGTCTGGGGTCAGACCTCCCACCTCCGCACTTACCTCTGAGGAGATGAAGGAATACAGACCACATCAGGGAGCCAACAAGGGATTACTGCAGAAATTTAACTTGATGCCACACGAGCAGCTTCCTGACTTGTCACAAGGTCCAGAGATGCTGGGCAGGCCGGAGGCTGGCCAGCAGACAACCCCCAAAAACTGGCAGAAGAGGCATCAGACAACAAGGATGGTGGAGGAGCAGTGGAACCCACCACAGGCAAGGGCCCTTTTCTCACTGGTTGTGGGAGCCAGTAAGGTTCTCTGGAAGGGTGGGTTTCAGTGGCCCTTTGCTTTAAAAAATATGTTATTCTGTATTTATTGTGATCCCAGAATTATGCTTTCAGCCAGAAGCAAACATGATATGGCTTTCAAAAAAAAATTAGATTTTCACTAGGTTAAACCAAAATAAATCTCATGAACATGATCATTTCAACTGGTAAATGAGCTTTGAGGTTACTAGTTTTTATTTGCTGAACAGCACAAAAAAAGTGAAATAATGTAATACTTATTAAGATTTCCTGAGAACTGATTTCTTACCATACCAAAAGTACATCTTGCATAGCAGCGAGTATAAATAATTCATATGAGATGTTTACTAGAATACATGCATGTAAGTAGTGGCATACCTTAATAAAACACCATATTATTTCTTGTAGGATAAATGTAGTTAATAATGGGAAATGCCTGTTAAATCAAAGCACTGTTCTGCATGACTTTTTAAACCCACCAATAAAAAATAAATTTAAGGTTTTAAGGTATGAGATACTTTTATTCTTAGCAATAATGTGAAAATAGAATAGTGGTGGACTATCACTGAGAAGCAGCAATGGAGTTGACATTGAAGGGGCAGTAATTACACACATACCATTTTTATCTGGTGGTTATGTTGTGAAGTTATCTTGGGTAAACTTTTGGGACACTGTGTACTGGTGTAAAAGCACTGACACATGTCAAATCCTATAACAGTGCTATCCAGTGGACTACACTGGCTCATTGCTCTGAAGTGAAAGGTGGGTTTGGGATTTTGACAGGGCTTTTTTTTCTGGGGGAACGCACAGGAATGGAGTTCTGGAACCTCTTTGACAAAATTCTTTTTAAAATGCTTAAAAGTTCATGAGTTTCTCTCTTAGAAATAGATAAGATCTTGATGCATAGTGAACAGAAATTTATTTTAAAAAATGTATAACCTCCTACTGGAAAATAAAATGCAAGACAAAGTAGTTAAGAACGTAATGATAAAATGGGCACAAAATCTAGGACACAGTATTAGTTTAGAACAATGGGCTCAGATCTGGAATAGAAACATAAATATACTAGAGCTATCTCATACAAAGAAAACATCTATAAAATGTTTCATAGATGGCATGTTACTCCTGAGATTCTTTCTAAGATTGATTTCCATTCCTTTTGACCCAGAGTTATTTTTATTAAGCATTACACCTCAACAATGTAAAAAAAATATATGTATTTTATATCATACATGATTACAGCAACTAGAATTTTGTTTGCTAAATATTGGAAGAAACCAGAAACACCATCCTGAAACTGAAACTATCAACAAAATACTGGATGCAGCAGAAAATGAAAGATTGACTTTTTATTTGAAAAATTCAACAGAAGAACAGTTTGATAGTATCTGGTCAAGATTTTATAACTGGATCATTAAATATGAAAGTATATAATTTATGAATTTCTTTAGACACTTGAAGAAAGATATTATTGATTATAAAAGAAATCCTGTAAAAATGTAAAGAGTATACTGGAAACGGCTAACAGTATGTTACTGAAAAGGCAAATAAGGTAAACCTTCTTTCATTTGTAAAGCCCAAATTCTCCCCCAATTTTATCGACTCATATATGTTTTGACTGTTTTATGTATGTTATGCAATATTTGAAAATAAAGAAATAACAGAGAGAAAGAAGTTCATGACATTTCTGTATACACATTAAAAACTTCATTTCCCTGTTGAGAGTTCTGGCACCTCTTTTTTTTTCAAGCCCTGAATATTCATTCATTCATTCACATTTATAGCCCGCCCTTCCCAGAAGTGAGCTCAGGGCAGGTAACTACATTTCATTTATACAAATATATCAGTTAATACAATAAAATTAAGTTTAAAACTTCATCATAAATATTAAAATGGTGGTCACAGCAAATAGCAAAGAGATTTTCTGGTTGTGGGAGGTTCCTAGCTATAGCCAGTAGTTGTTAACAGAGTGACAGATACCTCAAGGAGGCCATGTATGGACATCCGCTGCCTCAGCCAAAGGCCTGGTGGAACAGCTCCATCTTGCAGGCCCTGCAAAATTGAAGTAGATCCCTCAGGGCCCTGATCTCAATGGGGAGCATGTTCTACCAGGCAGGGGCCAGGGCCGAAAAGGCCCTGGTCACGGTTGACACAAGTCGGATGTCTTTCAGGCCAGGGACTACCAGAAGGTGTTGATCCATAGAGTGTAGTGCTTTTCGGGGCATATATAGGAAGAGGTGGTCCCTCAGATATGTTGGTCCCAGGCTGTATAAGGCTTTAAAGGTTATTACCAACACCTTGAAACAGATCTGGAACTCTACTGGTAACCAATTGGCAAAGTATCTGCCAAATGTAAGCCTGCGTAAATCTCATCATTAGCAGGCATACCGCTGCATTTTGCACCAGCTGTAATTTCCAGGTTAGCCTCAAGGGTTAGCCTGCATAGAGCAAATTACAGTAGTCAAGCATGGAAGTGACTATTGCATGGGTCACTGTAGCCAAGTCTTGGGGGGAGAGATAGGGTTTCAGCAACGTAATTTGCCAAAGATGGAAAAAGGCAGATTGGGCAGCTCCACAGAGAGAGAGGCATCCAGTGTCACTCTCAGGCTCCTCACCTTCTGGGCTGGCACCAGAAGAGCCCCTTCCAGTGTGGGGAGCCTGATACCCATATCCCCTCCCTTCCAAATTAGGTACAAGACCTCCATCTTCAATGGATTTAGCTTCAACTGACTCTGCCACAACCATCCAGCCACAGCCTCTAAAGCCTTGGTCAAATTATCAGGGGTGGAGAATGGATGGCCTTCCAATAACAGATAGAGTTGGGTGTCATCTGCATATTGATGGCAACCCAGCCATATCTCCGACCCAACTGTGTGGGGGCGCATATAGATGTTAAATAGCATTGGCAAGAGGATCACCCCCTGTGGCACTCCACATTCCAGTGTGTATCACGGGGAGGTCCTCTCGCCCAGCACCACTCTCTGTCCCTGACCATGGAGAAAGGAAAACCATTTCAAGGCAGTCCCTTGAACTCCTACATCGGTGAGGCAGTGGGCCAATAGATTGTAATTGACTGTGTCGAACACTGCTGTCAGATCAAGTAATTACAGCAGCGCCACCCTGCCTCGATCCAGGTGTCTATGGAGGTTATCCATAAGGGCAACCAGAACCATTTCCATCCCATGGCTGGGGTGGAAGCCAGACTGGAAAGGATCAAGGGTGGAAGTGTCATAAAACTATAAAGTCCAGGGAAGATAGAAGCAGCAGTGTGATGCCTCCCACCATCCATTTGTAATTACATTGAAACAAGTACTGCACTCACAAAGACAAGGAAAGACATACAAATCCCCTGCCTACCGTAATACAGCTGATCTGGCCACCTGGATCCATGCCACATAACATTAAGACTAGCCTACAGTGACGCCCTGTAGATTGGTCTCCCATCAAAACCAACTCAGAAACTCATGGAACTCCAGGGCTGAATAGAGATGCAGGATTCTTATCTCACTCAAACTAATTACTATGTACATTGTACCTCTGCATCCTGATTTCCTTCTTTGAAACTTCCCTCCTGTAAGACTTCTGATGAGAACCAATAAGTCAGGCCTCGTGTGAAAACAAAGTCCTTTATTTTCTTAATGGTCTTTCAGGAACACATTCTTTGTTAGTGATACCAGATAGATGAGGCTAGGATCTCATACAGTATTCAAAAGGCACTGGAGTGACAGGCACCAATCAGTGTACAACCATGAAGCGCGAAAACCTGTAACCGTTATGTTCTCATGAAAAAGGCACGCAGCGAAGCATAATTCCCCCCCCCCATGCCCCTTAGTGCACTCTACTTGCATTCCCACGCATAGACACCTGGAGGAACCCAGAGCGAGACAGCTCAAGGCTAACAGTACAGCGGCAGAGATAAGCAGAGCTGGCAAAACAAACTAGCTACACAGAGATGGGAGGGGCAGGGGAGACGGGGAAGGGATCCAGACGCCAATCTACCGACTGGAGGACCTGAAAAGAAAGAGGGGAAGGGCCATAAAATGACAGGGAACCTGACACCTCCCTCCTTCTGACTGGGATATAAGGGCTCATAGATCACTATTCCAACTCATACTTAATTAAGGGAGCTTTGACTCTCAAAATCTTTTACCCCCAAAATCTTGTTGGTCTCTAAGGCGCTACTGTTTGGAAATTCCAGTGGGAGCAGAATGACACAGCTCAGCTATTGTTGGAGCTAGACAAAGCATGCGTATTACTTTCATTCTGCAGTCAGTCCACTGGCTGCCCATCAGTTTCCAGGCTCAATTTAAAGCATTAGCTATCACATACAAAGCCCTTCATGGTCTTGGACCTTAATATCTGTGAGACCACTCTCCCCTTATGCTCCACCACAACAGCTGCACTCCTCTGAGCAGGGCCTTCTGTGGTACCAAGCTAACCAGCGAATGGACAAAATAACTGCCCACACCTGCACTTTCTTTGATAGTAGCCTTCAGCTTACAGAACGGCCTACCTGAGGAGGTCAGGAAGGCTCCCACTCTCCTCGCTTTCAGCAAACTAAGCAAAACTAAATTATTCAAGAGGGTTTTTCTACACAGGCAACAGGGTTGCACTATACAAAATGATTCACAAAGTTACTTGGATAAATGATTAGGAACTTTGGTCTGTACTACTGCATACAGCTTGTTGTAAGTAGGATCCGACTGTGTGATTTTGCATAATTTAATGTGTCATGTTAATACTCACACTTTGCTTCAATTCTGTTTTAAGATTTCTGGTTAGTTCTACAAACCTAATCCTATTGCATTGTTTACCGACCATTCCATCCTTTTAATTGTATTGACTTACTCTGCATAATCCACCGTGAGTCTCAGTGAGAAAGGTGCACTATAAATATCATAAATAAGTACAATTTTGTATCTACAGAGTCAGCAGCAGAACAAATAACCACATTTTATCTAACATCATATCTGTGAATTCCAAACAACAATGAGAAGGACAGAAATAGCTTTGATTTTTTTTCTGATTTGATACTCTTTTCTTGGGACAGCTGACTCATGACCCATAAAAAGTAATGGACCAATCACCTTGCTATGCAAATAGCAAGAGGTTGTATTTGAATTAGCCAGATAAGCAGTGCATTGCTATGAAACAGACTGTGTGAACAGCTCAAGGGTCTGGCCCTGTGCCCAACTTTACAGAAGAATGTTTATTAAATTATTAAAATTTATGAGTTGATAACACACTCCTAGAATTTATTGCAGCTGTAAAGCATTTTAAGTTTTGGAAACACAATGGAATTGATTTAATAATCCCCTAATCTTATGTCTAACTTTCTTTAGTATTTTTCTTAATGACATTTCATAAATAACAATTTATACTACATTAGAGAAACACTAAAATAAATTTTATCATCAGATTAATGCATTTTGTTAAGTTAAACAGAAAATGCAACATATTTATAAATGGCCTTTGCACTTTAAGCTCTGGGGGTCAACTATGAAGCCCACAGGCAAAAGAATTCCATCTGCCAATAATAACAGCCTATTTGTTTTACTGTACATTAACCAAGAATTTTATATTTGTGACCTTAATAAGAGATTAAGCAGGCTATGTGTGTGTGCGTGCATGACGAGAGTTCTAATATAGTCCTTTCAGCTGTGTAAAAACGAAGAAAAACTCATTGTGCCTTTTCTGTGTATGATTTTGTTTAATGTGAAAGGCTGGCATAAAATACACAAGGTATCCAACCTATTGCTTGGATCCAGTGTTCCCTCTAATCTGAGTTAGTGTGAGCTAGCTCACAGTTTTTTAGCCTCTGGCTCACACATTTTTGTCTTAGCTCAGGAAGGATGGCTCCAGAGCAAACTAACTTATGCAGAGCCAAATTGCTTGCTCACAACTTTAATGCCAGTAGCTCACAAAGTAGAATTTTTGTTCACAAAACTCCACAGCTTAGAGAGAGCATTGCTTGGATCCTATGAGCAAGTTCTGCACATGCTAGGTAGTCTCTACCATGAAGTGCACTTCTTCATGCCCTAGCATTTCCAATTGTGCATGAGCAATGATTTTCAATAAGCCTTGCACAAAGGTTCCTGCACAAGAGGAAGTGTGTTCTGCAGCAAAGACTACCTAAGACATGGAGAACTAAGGCTGAAGGATCCTGACTTTCCCAAGGTCACTCTATTGCAATCTATATAAATCTGGTTGTGTTACACTGGTTTGAAGAGTGGGCAGACCCAACATTTTTTTTGGGGGGGGGGGGATGCTATCAACAGTGGAATCCTAAAGAGTTACAACCCTTCTAAACCCATTTATCTCAACATAGTTAGAAGGGAATCACTCTCTTTAGGATGGCACTATGAATGTGCAGTTGTGTTATATAATGTTCACGGATACAGGAATTCCCACTGCTTTTTATACAGCACTAGGAATAAGGCCCATTGTGGAAATACAATGGGCTCTAGAAAGAGGTTCTGTGAGAGTGCCAAGGACTTGGGCACTCAGCATCAATTTGCTGTGGCAACCTCAGCAGGGTATAAGGACACAGAGTTCACCATTTTCTCCAGGGGAACTGATCAATGCCATCTGGAGAGCAGTTGTAATTCTGAGTGATCTCCACCTGAAGATTGGCAACAGTAGTTCCCCAAAGGGAACCACTGGCTCTGGCCTGGTGTCTTCATCAGGGGAGACAGTGCTTCTGACAGAAAACAGTGGCTGAAAGGGGAGTGGGCGGGGAAGAGGCGCAGACCCAGCACCCAGCCAATGGCATGTGAGTACTCTTGAGTGGTGGCTGATGGGCCAATAGCTGAGGGAGAGCATTTAACAGCCAATGAGAGCACATGGAATGTTGCCACTCCACCTGGCATTTATATAATAGGGACAGATTGTGGCATTTTGCAAGAAACAGCAGGAAGACTACTAAATATGTCTGGTAAGGAAGCAGAGTCAGACACTTCAGGTGGACTGTTGTCTCACTTGGAAATTCTTCAGTGCTATGGTGCTGTTTAGTTAAAACAATTACAATGAACATTTAGCTATTGAGTATTTTATATCTGCTTTGGAGACAATGAAATATGCAGATGGTTGGTTTCTGGAGGAAAGTGATAGCCTTACTCGCTGTGTTTATTTACAGAGATACATTGACATGTCAAGCTTTTCTCACAGTTGTTTTTCGAGAAATTTGTGCACATAATAAGTCTTTGAGCTAGAAGCACTGCCTACTATCCCGTAGGCCAGATTCCTCTTGTGCTAGCACCTCAGTTTTTCCTCTGTTTGTAGTTTCAGCATGACTGTTAGGTGGCATAACCTGGTCTTAATAATTACCAGCTATGGCAAATGAAGCTTTCCAGGTCTTGCCAATGTAAGCATACTGTATGTAGTCAGTCTGGATTACATAAATCAAGTTTGTTGGACATAAATATCCAAAATGTTGTAATCTGGAGCAACCAAAACTATCAACATTCAGGTAATGCTTTAACTTTTTCATTTAAAAAGCTCCCTATTTTTTTTATTTTTAGTATTAAAGACAGATGTGTGTTATTAATATTCCAGTTACCATTTTTCAAATTTATTACTGACATTTTATATATTATGTCCCAAGGTTCTTCCTCGGACATAAATAAATAGACTGTGGTCTTTAAGAGGAATTGGAGAATTAAATGGATTCCAGAAGTATATGATGTTTTTTATTGGATAAATGAGAACATTTAGCTTTGTGTTTTTCTTTGGAATGATTTTGAAGTACTCGTTAGACATGTTATTGATTCCTGTGGGCCATAGATCCACTTTGCACAATTTGTTCTTTACTGTAACCGCTAGGAGGGTGAAATGAACATCTGGGCAGATTTTTGACAGTGTAAATCTGAAATAGGAACCTGCTTTGCTGAAAAAAAATTATAGACATGAAAAACTGAGCTGGAAAAGTACTTCACTGAGTCAAAACAGGCAGACATCATACAGCCCATTCTTTCTATGTTATGTAACAATTTGGTCTTTTAAAAAAACCCTCTATAGCAATGTTTGGAAAGAAATGATATAAATTTTCAAGAACAAATGAATAGCAAAGAAATGTCAAATTTGGAAGGGTAAAATATCCATTACTTGGGTCCCCATGGTAGATTGTAACTGAACATAAGATTTTTTAAAAAGTAAAGAAGTCTTTCTGAGAAGAGTCTTCTTTCCTATCATTTGGCACCTTATCAGAAGTACCATCAGTTCAAACAGTGGGTTTAGCAGAGATCCCTCTTAATCTGGCTAAATCATAGCCTTATAGCTAGAGCTATTAGCATGGAACATAGTCCCTCATACACCCATTCATGCAAAACATTTGCCCCACACCTTCTTCCTTACTTCCTCTCTGGCACAGTTCCTGTCCAAGCAAAAAGTACTAATACATAAATAGCCATGGAACGCTGGGTGAGAATGATCTCTGCTTTTTTTCCCCACTGGCAAATGTAAACCTCAAGAGAACCCTTTGCCGCATCTCTATAGTGACATAATTATATTCAGCATTTACCCACCTAAGCTCCAGTTGATTGGCTGCCTCTTCCATAAGTAGAATATGATAACATCACATTGCACTTTTACTAGTCATACTGGACATACAAGAGGGAAAGATGAGAACTGGTAATAATGTTCCCTGGAAGGTTTTCCTTTGCTCTTAGCCGTGTAGCAGATAAGAAAAAGAAATGAAATTTCTCCCCTATGTCAAATAGACACTGTTGAAAGCACCTAGACTAGGTGACAATAAAAAGAAGAAAACACCCTCTTTATTCTGGAACAATTCAGCAATAGTACTGGAAAGGCTCTCTTCTTAATGACAGCAAGAGAATTGCTTATCTGCTTAGCCACAATACATTGTTGCAGTTATTTGTGGTCCCCATCACAGGTCCTTCATCATCTTTCCCCCTCCATTTTGATTATCCCTTTTCTTGCCTCCCCCCCTCCACCTTTTGTGCTCTTCATGAACTGGGCCCCCACATACCTCTCCATGTATACTCCCATCTACCAACTCCACATATCTCTCTATTAGGTGTGCTGCCTGTTCCTCTGGCAAGTTTGTCAATGGCCCAGGCTCAGGACTTTTCAGTGACCGCCTCATACTTGCGTAACAACTTCCCAGATGTGGTTGGGGGGCTTCTGTTCTTCTGGCTTTCTGGCAAAGCTATAAAATAAAAGTATTTAAGAGCTCTTTAGGGAAGTCTGACTCTGGACAAGAAAGGGCAGATTTTATAGGGTGATTTCATACTGGTTACTTTAATTCAGTTTTAAATATATTTTATTTTTATTGTTTTTCATGTTCAATGTTTTAATGTATTTTATTTTTACTGTTAGCCTCTCTGAGTCCTGTGTTATCAGGAAAAATGTGGGTTTATAAACACGATGGATGGATGGATGGATGGATGGATGGATGGATGGGTGATGATAGATAGATAGATAGATAGATAGAGAGAGAGAGAGAGAGAGAGAGAGAGAGAGAGAGAGAGAGAGCAATGGCTTTTGGTGCAAATCCCATTACTTGACAGGAGTGACACTCGGCAACTTGTGCTGTTTTTAGCTGAGTTGCAGCTAAAAGTAGCACAAAAGAGTCCTGCTCTACATCTTCTGGAAGGAGGAGAAGGAGATTGGATTTATACCCTGCCCTTCACTCAAAGTGTCAGAGCGGCTTACAAACTCCTTCCCCTTCCCCTCCCCACAACAGACACCCTGTGAGGTAGGTGGGGCTGAGAGAGCTCTTTCCAGAGCTGTCCTTGAGAGAACAGCTCTGACTGAACTATGGCTTGCCCAAGGTCGTCCAGCAGTTGCAGGAGGAGGAGTGGGGAATCAAACCGGGTTCTCCCAGATTAGATTTAACCACTATGCCAAACTGGCTCTCTTCTACATCTTATTGAGACCCAGGAATTTGCCCCAGAAATTCGTGTTAGACTGACAGAGGGCATCATTCTCACACATGAGAGGCACAAGGCAGTAGCAGACCACAACCTTTTCATGCTCTTTTTTGACCTGGTGGCACCAGGCCTATAGCTACCTCAGAGCCCACAGGGCTCAGCCCCCTAGTGGTTTTTATGGGCCTTGCTCCCCAAGCCTTGGTTTTTCCTCCCCCCCCCTCCATTGCCTGTCACACAGTTACAGCATTGCACTCACAAATATGATGGTGCATACTTAGCAGCAAGGGTCATTTCATAAAAAAGAGGTGCAGGAGCTCATTAGCATAACTTATTTGCATAAGCTACACCACCTGACATCACCGGAACTATGTCAGAAGGCAAGAGGGAGGGAGGGAGGGAGGGAGGGAGGGAGGGAGGGAGGGAGGGAGGGAGGGAAAGAAAGAAAGAAAGAAAGAAAGAAAGAAAGAAAGAAAGAAAGAAAGAAAGAAAGAAAGGGGACAGCCACTAATCCAAGCCTCAGAAATACCACTACTCTGGGATGATAGCTTCAGTGGTGGCTGAAGCCTTGTCGAAGGAACAAGGACCTTTCCAGGAGACGGGGTCATTTTACTGCAGCCATGACACAAGCAGGCATTCCCCCATGGGGGGGGGGGGCTGGCACCAACTCCTGGAGCTGCGCTTCCCCGAGCCCCTGCTCAAAATGACCCGTGTTTAGCAGAAAATACTGTGCTAAAGGACTAAGTCATGTTCAGCATCAGAGTATTGGTGTAAATGTTTCCAGTGCAACTTTAGGAACCTCAGCCAGCATCTCCCTTTTTGAGCTCATCTATGATGAGCTGACTCTCTTTAGGGTCCAGCAATAACTGGGGGTTGACGGAGTCACACACCACATAACTATTAGTGCACACTGGTTGGATTGCAGCCCCTGCAGCACTTCACTCCTCCTGTTGGATTTTTTGCACCTAGCTTCAGAAGAGATTGCCAGCTCAGGGAAGGAGGGAGGGAGGGAGCTTGATCCCTGATCTCCTTTTATTTTTTTACGCGGCAGTGTTTCTAGCCTTCTGAGGAGCCTTAGTGTGTGGCTATCAACATTGGGAAGGTCGGCTCTGCATGGCTGCAGCTACCAGTTGGAACATGTCTGCACCTGTGCAGCCACCTTGGAGAGCATTGGAGAAGTTTGGTTTCACCTAGAATATGAGGTGGTGGGAGAGAATGGGCAGGGAATGCAGAAAGTACACCAGGTATATCCTCCTCGGTGGGTGTGCAGTAGGGTTGCCAGCCTCCAGGTGGGGCCTGGGGATCTCCTGCTCCTTCAACTGATCTCCAGCTGACAGAGATCAGCTCCCCTGGAGAAAATGGCTGCTTTGAAGGGTGGACTCTATGGCATTCTACCATGCTGAGGCCCCTCCCCTCCCCAAACCCCACCTTCTCCTGGCTCCAACCCCAAAGTCTCCAGGTTTTTTCCCACCCAGACTTGGCAACCCTAGTGTGCAGTAATACTCAGTGGGGATTCCGGCTCACCTCGGAGGAAGGTTCTAGTGGGGGTTGGGTGGGTGAACACCAAGCAAACCCCCCTTTGCCCTGGAGCCTTTGATTTAATTAGCTGGTGGGGGGCCCCAAGGCCTCCCCCCCCCCCCCCAAATCCCTAGCTATGAGGCTGGCTGATACTGATTGTGCTTATGAAGAAATGCAATTGTTCTTTGGAGATTTGAAATGAGCAAAACCTTCACTCTGAGTTAAGCTTTCCCCCCCTCTCTGGGCAGAGAACAGGCAGGAAGAGGGTGAAGACAGTTCAATTGCCTTCCAAATGTACTTTTGTCCACCTTCATACAAATGCTAATTATCTAGCTAGACTGATAATGGGTGGGTCAAGCTCTTCCCCATCTATAAGCAGGGAACAGAGATTTGGAAGACTTTAGACTAGAAGGGCTCCAGGAATAATCACCTGGAAGAACCTCCAGGAAATGTTTCTCTGACCTAGCCTGACTTGATCAGTGGATGGGGAAAAGGAGAGTTGCAGCATGGAAGAGGTCACTTTTGTGCTGAGTCCATCAGGGCAGACTGAGGTCTTAACTGGGGTCTGAAGAAGGCAGCCATTTTAACCATGTGCCGCATGGAGGAGCTGAAGGAAACTTCCAAGTAATGGTAACTCTGTAGAGATCTGTAATTTCCTGAAACTAATGAGCCTGACCTAATATTTTAACATATGATAGGGCATGCATAGAGAGAGGAACAGAAGATTTGTACTTTACCCATTTATTTTTAATCCCTTGCTCAGTTTGGTGCTGTGTTAAAAGTATGCTTGTGAACATTTTCTTTTAAATAAATACTTTATAACTTTGGATGGTGGTAGTGGTTCTCTGTACCACATAGACCTCCACCATCTCGTACATGCTATTCCAAAAGGATGCACCAGGGGGAAGGCAGGTAGTTTGCAAGTGGCTATTTCTCCAGGGGCACACAAGGTAGTAAACTGTCACCATAGTGACCAGGTGTTCAGCAGTGGGAGACACAGAAGCATGGTCTCAGAACCTGGAAAAGAAGCTGGGAGTCCTGACCCTCCCAGCGGGCAATTCATTATAAAGGTCAGGTGGTGGCAGTGAGTTACCATAGAGAGAGAGAAGGCTCTCCAAGTGGGGGAAAAAAAACCTTGGAAGGCAGGGTGGAATAGGGCCTGTGGGCCAGAGCAGGCCCATTATGCTACAGTGCTTAAAGAAGTTGAAAGTATTGCACTCCCAAAACCTCATCCAGATGCTTATCCCATTGGAAAATGGAAGATGCATGTTCTGCTCATTGTGAGAGTCTTCTGGAAATGGGAAGCTGATTGGATTTACATGCATCTCTGAGACTATAACCTGTTTCCCAATGAGAGGGGCAGCTAGAGAAAACAGGTGAGATCTGATCTCTATAGTTGCAGTCATCTACCAGATGATGTGCTCTGTAGGTGATTGACTAGGCCAGACCTTCATTCCTCTGTTCCTCACTGGAACTATGCTATTCCACCTATTCTGCTATCCAGTACTATGGCAGTGGGAATTCTGGTACTCAGGAGCACAGTAGAAAGAGTTTATTGCTTTTTCATTTCAGCTGCATTCTACTTGTATCTCAGTGTTGTCAGGGTTTTAACAGATACATGGAACAGTGGCATCAAAATTCAATAATCTATGAAGTGTCACAGTATGGTAGAGTCAATACGGCAAAGTCAGCACTCATCTTATTTGACAAACACAATGAAAACATTCAAAGTTCATATTATGAATCTGAAACATCACCTTTGGTTTCACCTTTTTATAAAGCAGTTCTTGAGTGACCTATACCAGATAACATTGTACATTTCATTCAGATCCAGGAGCATTCATTTCCTCTACTCTAACACAGGTCCATAAAGAGCGCTTGAAAGGGGGGGGGGGGTCTGTTGACTTGCTTGCAGAAGATGGGAGATGGTATGTCTTCCTTGCCTATTATTTCTCTGCTGTAGTGGCCAAAGAGACTGCTCCCCAAATATTTCATCTTTCTTAAAAATAACTGAAGCTTCAGACAGGAAGGATGGTCATAAATGAAATATTATGTCTTTGATTCTCACAGTCTGAAGAAATTCTATTCATGCATTACTCACAATTTTATTCCCACCAAGATCTGGGAAGGGTTAAGAGCTTTTATTAAACCACGTTTCCTGGGAAATCAGGAAGACTAGGGGCAAACAGAAGTTCCTAATCCTGAGCCTAGTCTTTTCCCTTTTAGCTTCCTAATGGGTTAAAAGCAACAGAAAATAGTTTTGACACTAAACAATAATCCTTACCATGAAGAGCAAGGAGGAGCAAGCATATCCTCAAATTTCAGCTGTGTAATTTATTGCTTGTAAGATGGATCTTCAGTTCTGGACAAGAGAGGGGAAAATCAATATTAATCCACTCATACTTGTAATGGAAGGATGTGGTCACATAAAGTATGGCTTGAAAGTGCCAGGCTGAAGCTTGAGTCTGAAGACTGATTCTTTTGCATTTGCCATGGAAACAACAGACCATAACATTGTATTTGATATGGAAAAATCAATCACACCGTTACTAGCTAGAAACTGTTCCACTCTGAGACAAGAATATAAAGTACTTCAAGCAGTTGTTAAACAGAAGAGGTTTCATGATTATTTAATCACTTTAGAGGTCAAACCAATTAAAATATCATCTGTCAATACTTGCTCTTAGATTTGTTTGCTGTGGGAATAGATGTTTTTATGGTATCTGTTTTCTTGATTTAAATGGTGATAACCAAAAGTAATAAACAGAGAAACAAAACCAGCACTGTCATGGTATACACAGTGGGTTCTCAGCTGGAAATAAAGGAAGACTGTCCAGAGATGTTGCAAGGGATCATTCATATGATTTTGAATCTCATATTCGAAAAATGTTAGAACTATGAAAAATGTGTAAACACTTATTCCCATTTAAGATCTACTCACCACTCTGTATTCCTCCTTGCCATATTTTGCAAGGTGAGAAACTCTCCAAAACAGAGTTCTGCTGAGCTTTCTTTGAATTATGCCAGCCGCTAGGAATAACAAGTACAGGTATATCAGAAATATAGATCTCTGCATCTCTTGACACTCCTTTGCCCTTTCTCTAATCTTTCTGCTGCCAATTTATTTCTGAAACATGCATCAAACAACATCACAGCAGCAAAGCCAATAGGTTAAGAAAGTCATTAGTTATGACAGGGTACAATTAGCCTGTTTCACATTAGGTTTTACTGTTTGTTCCCCCAAGCTCCCATACTGTTCTTTATTTGGTAAACTGGCAAAACTACCTTGCCATTTGCACCCTGCTTTAATTTCTTGCCCCATTCACATCTTTTTATATAGTATTTTTTATTTTATTTTCCAAAGACAGAAAATACAGAACAAACATAAAAGAAAGCATAAACAGACATACAAATAGATAAAATAAAGCGGAGGGTAATATGTTTTGCTCCAAAAAAATCCTTATTTTAGTTTTTAGATTGTAAATTTATATCTTAAATAATTGACCAAGTAAAGTATATAGCATATAATGTCTGCTGTTAGTTTTTTTTAAAAAAATTGAATGATTCAGATTGTATCAAGAGAAAATATAGGTCAGTTCATGTCTTCATGTGTTCTTCTAGCCATGTATAAAACCTCGACCACATATTATGAAACTTGTCTTCCTGTTGTCCCTTTAAAAATAAAGTCAGTTTGTCCATTTCTGCAGTTTCCAGTGTTTTGTTTATAATTTCCTGGTTGGAAGGTGTTTTATCCAATATCCAATATTTTGCATACAGTATTCTAGCAGAGGTTAAAACATGCATAATCAAATAAAAATCTTCAATTTTACATTCTTCTAGCCTTATATTTAACAAAAATAGTTCAGGGGTAAAGGGTATAGTAACTTTTAACATTTTTGTAAAAATTTCATATACCCAGGCCTAATATTTTTTAACTCTGTCACACAACATGACAAAATGACCCAAGGACTCATTTTGGGTCATTTTGTCATGTTGTGTGACAGAGTTAAAAAATATTAGGCCTGGGTATATGAAAAATGACCCAAGGACTTTTTTACATTTCTAACAAGCATTTGAGAGTTTAGGGTAAAGTTTTGCAAGCATATCTGATGTCATATATCATCTGCAAAACATTTTATACATATTTTCTTTATACAAAACTGTGGCTGTGGATAGACTAACGTTCTGCCATGCCTCCGCGGTGTGGCAGAACAAGGCGGGGGGAATTGCCCCCGCCACGTGGCATTCGCACGCCACCACAAGGAAGCTGCCTGCAGCGTCCAGACTGCGGGGGGCTTCCGGCAGCAGCGAGCGAATGCCGCACGGCTCCCCCGGCTGGTGCGTGTTCACACCCGCCGGAAGTGGGTGGAACGCGCGCCGCAGAAGCCAAGACACCACTTTTAAGTGGTGCCCGGCTGCTGTGGGAGAAGCGCGGTGCCGGACGCATGGCATCCGGGCCACCCTCTCCGGGCAGATGTGGCAGTCTGGACTGCAAGTCTGTCCTCAGCCTGCTTTTGTAATTTTTACATTCGTTTTTCAAACCTATTGATCTAGTTGGATGCTATGACCAATGTTCTGTGCCCACTTGACCATGGAGTTTTTAATTACTTCATCTTGAGTGATATCTTGCAGCATTAATGTATAGAGTTTTTAAATTGTTTTCCCCTCAGAATAAAGTAATATTTTATCAGTTTCAGAAGGTTTAGAACAAAATCCTAAACCTTTATCTTTAACATATCTAGATTGTATCTGTACCAAATCCCACCAACCAATTTCAGGAGCAATATTTTTAATATCATCATTTGTTTTAAGTTCATTTCTAGAGTCTAAGAGATCACCATATTTCAATAAAGAGAACTTTGAAGCCAAATTGGGGTTTATAAAAGCATCCAATGGTGCAACCCATTTCGGTATTTTAATATAAAATAATTTTTTAACATCATCCCAGACCTTTAACAGTGCTTTTCTGACAAGGTGTTGCTTAAAATATTTGTGAGTTTCAGCTTTACCATACCATGTAAAAGCATGCCAACCCAGCAATATGTCATGACCAGTGTTAATATTCTAGTGTTTTCCAAAGTGATCCAGTCCTTTATCTATGTCATTGCTGCTGCTTTAAAGATTCCAGTTCGGGAGAGCAAAGCCAGCCCTTTCTTTTGCATCTTGTAATGTTTTCATTTTTATTCTGGGCTTCTTCCCTTGGCATATAAAGTGTTTCATCAGTTTATCTAGATCCAGGAAGTATTTTTGGTTTTGAAGTACCGGAATTGTTTGAAAAAGGAAAATCAATCTGGATAACACATTCATTTTTATTGTTGCAATTCTACCCATAAAGGATATTTGTAATTTGTTCCATTTTTCAAGATCCTTCTTGATTTCAAAAAAGAGTTGAGAGTAATTATTTTCAATCAACAAACTACATCTATTTGTTATATAAATTCCAAGGTATTTTAACAACTTCTTAATTTCCAAATCTGACAATTATTGAAGTTGCATTTTTTGATCAGCAGTCATATTTTTTGTTAAAATTTTGGTTTTGTTGAAATTTATTTTCATACCTGCTACTTGCCCATAGTCCTGTAGAGAGTTTAAAATATGTGTAATAGATACCATTGGCTTTTCCAATATAAAGACTAAATCATCGGCAAATGCTTGTAGTTTATATTCTTCTCCTTCAATTTTTAGACCATTAATATTATTGTTATGTCTGATCATATCATTTAATGTTTCCAAGGCAAAAATAAACAAAAGAGGTGAGAGTGCACAGCCTTGTTTGGTTCCCTTTTGTATACTGATAGATCTTGTGAGTTCTCCATTAACAAGAATTTGGGATTGTTGTGAAAAGTAAATTGCTTTAACCATTGTAAGAAAGTTTGGACCAGATTGAGAAATAGAAAGTTTCTCCATCATGAAATTCCACTTAAGGTTGTTGAAAGCTTTTTCAGCATCTAAAAAGATCAGTGCCATCTGTTTCTCTGGATGTGCTTCAAAAAACTCAATTCCATTTAATATTATTCTCACGTTATTTCTAAGTTGCCTTTTGGGTAAGAAGCCTGATTGATCTTGATGAATGACTTCTATCAATACTTTTTTGAACCAAGTAGCTAATATAAATGCATAGATTTTATAATCTACATCAAGTAGTGAGATAGGTCTATAGTTTTTAATTTCTTTTAGGTCAGTGTTTTCTTTATGAATCAGAGTTATCAGAGCTTCATTCCAGGTATCTGGTACCTTCCCTTTCTTAAGTATCTCTTGAAGGACTATTTTGTAAGGTAAGATCAAGTGGTCTTCAAAGGTTTGATACAATTCTGCAGGAAACCCATCTGGGCTTGGCATCTTACCTTTCTTCTGTTTTTTTAAAGGCTTCAGTAATTTCTGCATATGTTATTGGATTATTTAGGATTTTTTTCTGTTCTTCTGAAAAGGTCACTAAGTTATGTTGATGTAGAAAACTCTGTATTTGCGCTGTATTGGCCTCTTGTCTTTGATATAACTTTTCATAAAAAGTTTCCACAGTGTGTTTTAAATCTTGGGGAAGGATTTTCTCCATTCCAGAAGAGTCCTTCAAAGATACAATAGAACTTTTTTTTCTTTTTCTTTTCTTAGTTTATAGGCAAGCCATCCTGTTGGTTTATTGGCATTTTCGAAGTAATTTTGTTTTGCATATGTAATCTTTCGAGCAATTTCTTGTGTTAAAAGACAGTTCATTTTATGTTGTAAAAATTTCACTTTGATTTTGAAATTCTGGGTAGCTAATTCTTGCTTCATTTCCTGCTCACATTTTTGGATCTGAATTTTAGTTTCAAAGTATTTCTGGTTTCTCTGTTTATTAAAATGAGAGGTTTTACTTATTGCCCATCCTCTTGCAAAGGCCTTAAATGAGTCCCATACCATTCTGGTGGGGATATCTGGTTGCAAATTTTATTCAAAAAACTTCTTAAATACTTTTTGTATCTCAGTTACAAAATCTTTATTTTTCAAAATAGATGTATTCAAAGTCCATCTGTTTTTACTCTTGGGTAGGTCTTGAAGTGTCAAAAGAGTAAGACTGTGATCTGCATAAGTACCAGGAAGTATTTCTACTTCTATGAAATCTTTTACTAAAGAGGATATCCAGTTCATATCAATTCTTGACCATGAATTATGTCATGATGAGTAAAAAGTAAAGTCCTTCTTGTGAGGGTTCCTAATACGCCAGGCAACAATGAGGTTATATTCATCTGCTAATTGGGAAAAAGCCTCTGGAAGCTCATTGACAGTTGGCAAAGAAAGCTTAAGTACTGTGAGAATTATTTAAAAAGAGAGATATTGACAAGTGCCAATGATGACTCATGGCAGGTGGAAGGGGTAAAGGACACCACACCCTTTGTCCTCCCCTCCCCTGTGATTTTATGGAAACTTTTCACAAAGGCATCTAGTGCAAAATTTAAAGATACTGGAAACTATTGGAGTCAGGAGGTGAGTGGTAGTGATTTCATAGCAAAGCTCTTTATTGAGGGTCAGATGGAACATGGAAACCCCAGGCTCAGAGCCCTCTTTTATGCCGGCCGGAGACAATGCCCCGACCTCGCCCACAAGTCCTGATAGGACCTCAAGTCTGTGGTTGCAGTTCATAGGTCCCCCAGCAGGAGACCTAGGCTCGTAATTGGTGGTCGCTCAGGATCTGACTGGCTATTGTTCTACCTGGCCGAAGCTCAGGTAGATTCTGACCATGTGCGCTGACCATGTGGTGGTCGCCATTACGAGAGGCCAGGCAATCATGGTCTTAGTACACAACACCCCTCCCCCCATAGTCCAGTTCCCCCCTGCAAACATAGTCTTTCAAGTACCCCAGCCGGCAATGTTCGCGTCCCAAGCGCCGGGGGGGTTGCTGGCCATGGGGTGTCCATAGTCTCGGGGAGCGGGGTTGCTGGCAGCTCCCCAGGGTCGCTTGCAGGAATGTTCGATGGCAGCTTGGCCGGTGTTGCTTCATCAGGCTGGTCAACAGGCAGGGGTTCCGCAGGCTCCGCTTCGGGGTCGGGGTCCTGTAGCAGGGCCAGTACCAGTTCAGGAGGAGTGGAAGACTTGGGGACATCGGGTGTGTTGCATGGGAGATGCTGCCAGAGCTGGTCGATGTGGCGCCGCCAGACCACCCCGCCTTCAGAGCCGACCTCGTAGGAGAGCAGTCTGGTTGCGCAGATGATCCTTGCAGGGACCCACGCCAGACCTCAGGCATAGTTCCAGGTGTAGATAGGGTCCTCAGGGAAGAACCCTCTTGCTGCTGGCCAGAATTCGGGTTTAGCATTGCTGCTGATGGTGCAATCTGGGTGGAGTCGATCCAGCAGGGAGCCGAGGCGCCGCCCCATCAGTAGTTCTGCCAGTCGGTGGCCCGTCCTGGTGTGTGGGGTGTTTCGCTGGCCAAATAGGAACTTTATCAGCTGTAGCTCCCAATCCCCTGGGTCCATCCTCTTTAGGGCGTCCTTGGTAGTCCTTACCATCCGTTCAGCCTGGCTGTTGGTTGCGGGGTGAAAGGGTGCCAAGCGGATGTGCCGGATGCAAAATGAGTCCACAAAACACTGGAATTCCCCAGACATGAAGGCTGTCCCGTTGTTCATTACAAGCGTGTCAGGCAACCCATGGGTGGCGAAGATGCGCCACAGAGCCTCGGTCGAGGTAGACCACACCAGGACTACCTCTAGCCATTTGCTGTGTCTACTACAATAAAAAACAACTGGCCCTGGACCAGTCCTGTGAAGTCCAGGTGGAGCCTCGACCATGGCTTGTTGGTTGACTCCCAGGGCCGGATGGGGGCATGAGGAGGATCGGGGCGTGACTCTTGGCATTTGCTGCACCGGTGCACCTGATCCTCGATTTCCTTGTCCATACTGGGCCACCACACATAGCTGTGGGCCGGGGCTTTCATCCGGATGATTCCGGGATGGGACTCGTGGAGGGCTCCTAGGACCCTAGAGCAGAGCGGCTCTGGGATGACCACCCTCATGCCCCATAGTAGGGACCCCTTATAGGTGGACAGTTTATGCCGCCTTGTTGTGTAAGTGGCAAAATCAGGGCCCGGATGGTTGGGCCACCCCCTCCCCACCTGTGGGAGAGAACCCGGTCCCGAGCCGTGTGGTGGGCCATGTTGGTTACCTGGACAGGCTGATCTGGGAGGTCTTCGAGGAGTATCATGTGGAACGCAGGAGCCGGGTCCGGATTGCAGGATGGCAGTCGGAGGTGGCTGAGGGCATCTGCATGGCCCATGACTTTTCCAGGGTGGTACACAAGGTCATACTGGTAGCCTGCAATGAAAATAGACCACCACAGGACCCGGGGGGACAACATGTGCAGAGTCTGGCGGTGGGGAGCGAGTAGGCCCAGGAGCGGTTTGTGGTCCATGGCCACTGTAAACGCCCTACTGTAAAGGTAGTCGTGGATTTTTTTCACCCCAGCAATGATGGCCAGGGCTTCCTTGTTGATCTGGGCGTAGTTGTGTTCTGCCGCCAACAATGTTCTGGAGTAGTAAGCCACCGGCACCTCACGGCCGTTGGGAAGCTAATGGCCCAGGACCACCCCCACCCGTATGGAGACGCGTCACATGCTAGAATCACCGGCATTGACTCATCAAAGTGTGCCAGAACCGCGTTTGAAACCAACAAGTCCTTCACCACACGGAACGCCACCGCGTGACGCGACCCCAACCCCATTTGCAACCCCTTGTCCAGCAACCTATTTAGGGGCTCAGCGACTGCCACCTTGTGGGGGAGGAAGGCATGGTAGAAGTTCAGGAGACCCCAAGAACGCTTGTAGCTCCACCTTCATTGTGGGTTGGGGCACCTCAGTGATGGCTGCCACCTTCTCCAGGGTGGGGTGGATGCCCTGGGCATCGACCGTGAAGCCCAGGAAGGTCACAGATGGGATGCCCAAGGTGCATTTGTCCTTGCGCACCTTGAGGCTGGCATCTTGGAACCGCTGGAGGATGGCCCGCAGCCACGACTTGAAGGCGGCAACGTCCGGGGCTGCAATCAGGATGTCGTCAAAGAACAGTTTCACCCCTGGAATGCCTTTCAAAACAGAGTCCATTAGTTGTTGGAAAAGACTGGGGGTGATGCTGACCCCAAACTGGAGCCGTTTTACCCTTAATGCTCCCTAGTGTGTGACAATCGTCTGTGCTTCTGCTGTGGCATCGTCCACGGGAAGCTGCTAATAAGCCTGTGCCAGGTCCAGCTTCCCAAAGACCTTGGCCCCTGCTAGAGAGGCTAACACATGGCTGACCACTGGCACTGGGTAAGCGTCGACTTGCAAAGCCAGGTTCAGCGTGCATTTGTAGTCCACACAAATGCGGACCTCCCCATTCGATTTCAAAGGGGTGGCAATTGGGGTCTCCCACCTAGCATGGGAGACTGGTGCACGCCTTGTGCCACTAGTTTGTCCAACTCGGCCTCTACCTTTGGCCGTATGGCCAGGGGAGGCCACCGGGCTGCCACACGGATAGGGTGGACAGCGGGATTTAAGTCCAGAGAGACTGGGGGCCCCCGGTAGGAGCCTAGGGTGCCATCACAAACAGCCGAAAATTTCACACAGACTGCTGCGTAATCTGCGAACCCCAAGCAGTAGACCCCGGCAAATTCCATCCCCAGGGGTTTGAACCATGCATGCCCCAAGAGACTGTTGAGATCCTGCTCCACCACCAGGAGGTCGAGGGAGCTGCAGAAGTCATGGTACTGAACCTTAACCTTGGCCAGCCCCTTGATCACGACCGGGTTCTTTTGGAAGTCCCGGAGAACTAGTGTTGTTGGCCGGCGTAGCTAGGGGTCCCCCTGTGGGAATAGTTTTTTAAAGGTGACCACTGAAACTATGGAGAATGCAGACCCAGAGTCCACCTCCATGGAACAGGGGGTGCCCCCAATCCGCAGCTCAACTGTAATGGCTTCGGGGAGGGGCTCAGAAAGGTTCAGTACCTGTGCTGCTGTAGTGATGTTATCCACCGTCTCGTAGTTTGCGGTGGAAAATCGGCTGCTGGTCCGGGAGCGGCAGGCCTTGGCAATGTGCCTTGTTTTCCCACATGATTGGCAGACAGCGTCCCAGAAGCGGCACTTGTGGGGGTCCCCGCAGCTCGCGCACGTTGGGGGCGGCCTGTTTTTGGGAGAAGCAGGAGAAACGGCAGCAGATGCTGGGTGCCGGAAGTGGCCCCGGGGGTAGCTGGACTCACCCTTCTGCAAGCGCTGGTGGAGTTGGTGGACGTCCTTGTCTTCGGAAGACTCAGACCAGAGGTGGCGGTGCGATGGACCTTGGTCACTGGCTTGTCCTTGTAGGTCGTCTCGAATGCGACAGCGGTCTGCAGCACCTTCTTGAGGGTAGGCTCTGTGAGCGTGATCAGCCGCCACCAGAGCTTGGCTTCTCGCACTCCCACCACAAAACTGCCCAGAAGGTGGTCTTCTACATGCCGATAGTCACATCCGACTGCCATGCAGCGAAGGTTGGCGAGGAACATGGCGGCACTTTCTCCCGGTTGCTGTTTCCGCTTGAGGAACTGGACCCGGAGTGCCAGCATGGATGGCTTCAGCGCAAAGTAGTCCCCAAGCTGCTTTATCAGGTCGTCGTAGGTGACATCCAGCAAGTCTTGGGGCGAGATGAGGTTCTGGGCGAGGCACATTGTGTTGACGCCACAGTGGCCCAGAAGCCAGGCCTGCTTCATGTCAGCCTCGGTGACTCCATGCACTGTCAAGAGAAACCCGAGTTGCCTGGCCCAGGCGTCCCAGGTCTCAGGTTTGGAGGGGTCAAAGGGAGGGATTTGTCCCACAGCTGCTGCCATGACTACCGGAGCGATGTCCTCTTCGGCGCGCTGGGGCTCGACGGAGCCTGTTGCCAGCAGATCGGTGCTCGGTGCCCCCCTGCTCGGTTCGGCTGATGTGTCGCTCATTGGGATCCCATCCTCGTCGCCAGTGGAAACTATTGGAGTCAGGAGGTGAGTGGTAGTGATTTCATAGCAAAGCTCTTTATTGAAGGTCAGATGGAACATGGAAACCCTGGGCTCAGAGCCCTCTTTTATGCCGGCTGGAGACAATGCCCCGACCTTGCCCACAAGTCCTGATAGGACCTCAAGTCTGTGGTTGCAGTTCATAGGTCCCCCAGCGGGAGACCTAGGCTTGTAATTGGTGGTCGCTCAGGATCCAACGGGCTAGTGTTCTACCTGGCCGAAGCTCAGGTAGATTCTGACCATGTGCGCTGACCATGTGGCAGTCGCCATTACGAGAGGCCAGGCGACCACAGTCTTAGTACACAACAGATACTATTACCACCAGCAGCATCCTGATCATCTTGAGAATTCTATGGGTTGTAGGATTGATGAAGGTATTGGAGGATCTCTCTGCAAAATGCTTCCATAGAAATGAATTATTGTCACTGTTATGAATCATCCTAGGAATTCATTGGCTTATTGTCTGAATGATACTTTATTTATGCCCTGGCATTGGTGCATAGTTGCCAGAAAGAAGATTTTCCTATCCTGTTTTATTTCATCATCCCTATTTATTTTGTTTTGCATGCTATGTTCAGCCATTGTTTTCTAGGGCCCTTGCAGTGAGAAGAGCCTGGCTGCCTGATTGTATTTTATGGACAATACTGCTCTCTTTTCTGTTGCTCTCAGTCATAGGGTTGCCAGCTCCTGAAGCTGAGTGTCTTGTAAGCATGGAGTTGTTACTTTTAAGTAACTGGTCAATATTATCAAATATAAAAGAAGATAGACAAGAAAGGTGAGGAAATATAAAGCACAACAAATGATCCTTAGTAGTTTCTCTCCTGCATCTAGTCTAAATAGAGCCTACCCATCTGTGACCATAAGAAGAGACCTGTTGGATCAGGTAAGTACCCCATAGCCCAGCATTCTGTTTTATGCAGTGGTCAACCAGTTGCCCTGGATGCCCAGCAATCAAACATAGAGACCAAGGCCTCTTCCCTCTTGGTCCTCTTTCTCCTAAATTGAAAAGTCCCAGATACTTCAGCCTGTCCTCAAAGGGAAGTTGCTCTAATACCATAATCATCTTCTGTACTTTATCCAGGTCTGCAATATCCTTTTGGTGATGTAGCAATGAGAATTGTAGCTAGTATTCCAAATGCAGGCTCACCATCATTCTGTGCAAGGGAATTACAAATCTTAGCCATTTTATTCTCAATCTCTTTCCTAATAATTCCCAGCATGGAGATTGCCTTTTTTCACCACTGCCATATACTGAGTCAACATTTTCAGTGAGCTGTATGCCACAACCCAAGGTATCTTTTGATCTAGGCCTCAACCAGTTCCAGCCCCATGAGCATATACTTAACATTAGGATTTTTGTTTCAGTGTGCATCACCTTACAATTCTCAACACCAATCTTCATTTGCCATATTTTTGCCATTCAGGTCCTCCTGTAGGTTTTCACTATCTGCCTTGGTTTTCACATCCTGAATAATTTACTATCATCCACAAACTGGGCCACAGCTCATCCCTAACATAATTTGTTTATAAATAGCACCAGTCCAAATACTGATCCTTCGAGGACTCTGCTGCTCACTTCTCTGAACTGCAAGAATTGGCCATTTATTTTTGCTCTGTCCTTTCTGACATTTAACCAGTTCTTAATCCATAAGGGGTTACTTCCCCCTCTCATGTGACTGCTAAGTTTACTCAGGACTCTTTGGTCAAAAGCCTTTTGGAATATAAGGAGATAATTTTAAAACATCTACCAGTTTTATTTCGTAACGCATGGCTTGCAAAAATGCCAGCCAATGGCAATCTGAAAACAAACAACGGGCAGAACTGAATGTGGTTTTTCATCTAATACTTGATGTGTTTTTTTCCAAATCAGTTCTCAGAAATATAGTCACAATGGAAGACCTCACTATGCTGAATGGTTTACAACTAAACTGTTCCTTGCCATAAGCTGCCGCTGAGACCAAACAACTGATGGCCAGTTCTGTTTTTGACAGGTTTGGACAAGTGAATCAATAAAAAGACACAGCAAAGGTTCAATGTGAACAGACACCACTAATACGACTGGCCTTTGGGGACCCACAGAAGCGTGGAACTGCTTTTTCATGTTAATTTCTCTCTAGCCCCCTTGGGGTTATCACCTTCTTTGGCCCCTGTTAATTAAAAACTGTCTCTCGTTAAAGCTCCTTGCCAGACATTTTCCTTGTGTCAGCCGATTTTGCTGGCTGCTGAGAGAGGAAATGAGAAGAGGGAGGCTTCAGAGTTTAGTGTAACGAAACATTGCTAAGTCCTCAATTTTGTTATTCCTGGTCATTATAGTCATCTCTTGCTTTTTCCAGATTAAAATATTACAGAAGATGAGTCAGTAAAGAAGATCACTGTATGTATGCAGCAGGGAAATGCACATTTTAAAAGGATAGATATGTAAACATACACTGGAAGTTGAGTTTCCTGTAGGAATTTTTTCATTCCATATTATTTGATCATGCTAGCTCTTAATTTACATTGAATCAGAATAATGGAATATTACAGGATGAAATATGTGTCAGTCCCAATGAGAACATTTATTCCTAAATAAAGAAAAAAAATAGACCTCTGCTTATCTTCTGTATTTAAGTTGGTATTCCTCCTAGCCATAGCATAGCCGTGTTTTCTGTTACCAAAGCAGATCACAAGAGAGGAAATCTAGGTATGCTGCCCTGAGCTCCTTGGAGGAAGGTCCGATAAAAATGTGGGATAAAATTCACATCTAGATTCATCTAATTTCTTTAGTATTTTTTTCCCCTTTGAACCTTGATTTCCATTCCCCAGTTTGCCAGGTTGTGTCAAAGTTTGTGTATTTGAGATAATTAGAATTTACCTGTTTGCATATTTCTATTGGCAGCTCCTATCATCTGCTATTATTCAAAATTCAGATTTGTGTTTTAAGCCTCCTGCTGAGGGCTGGTGATGTCACTGGATTCCTAAATCTCAGAAGTTCCTTCTTCCACACATGTGGCAATATCTCTCTAGGCTGATTTTGTCTCCGGTCTTGTAGCTGTGAACATTACTGTACACACCAGGCATCTATCTGCTAAATCAGTTTAAGTGAAACTTCTTCATCGGCACACTGCAAGATTCAAATCCCATGGGCACAGCTCCATGCAGTCAGTTGCTTACATTCAGTGGCTCCCATCTGGGTTTCACCAATTTCCCCTGCCCCTGAATCCCCCTTTCCAAGTAGTTTCAGTGACACAATTAAAAATGGGCCAAGCAATCTGTCACAAATGGCTTACTATGAAGAGCAGCATCCAAGCAGTTTGTTCCCTCCACCAGCTATTCTGCTGCTTAAGAACAGCTCACACATGCTACAGGATTAAAGCACATTTTTCATTTAAAAATAGTCATATTCTGAGCCTGTGTAAATTTTAAGTATCTAAACTTATTAGTGTCACTAAACTAAATGCACTTGCTTCTTTTGGTACACTTGCCTGATGTTATGTTCTGATGTGCTTAGGGTTTTGGATTGTTGCTTTGTTTGTTTTGGAAATCTTCCACACTGTGTGCAAATTAAAAATCTTTCACTCCTGGGCTTACAAAGGTCTCCAGTATAACATTTATTTTTGCAGTAGTGCATAGGCGTCAACTACGGGGGGGCTCGAGGGCTCGAGCCTCCCCTGAAATTTCCCGGGGGGGGCTCAGCCTCCCCCGGGAAAATGGAGCGCCCGCCGGTGGGGGAGGCGGGGAGGGCTGCCGGGAGCCCGGCAGAAGGCAGCTGCGGAGGAGGGGGGGTGGAGGGAGGGCAAGAGCCGGTGCGATGGGCAGGCCCAGGATCCTGTACCCAGCGCGCAGCGGCTGCGTCCTTTGCCCGAAGCCAGGCGCCTTCTGGGGGAATGTCTGGCGCGTGTCACCACCTGCCTGGGTGCAGTGGGGGCCCTCCGGGGCACACGGTTCAGGGAAGCTAGAAGTGGAAGCAAGCCCGAGCCTCCCCGACCCCATCCCAGCACCCACGTGGGAAGCTGGGTCAGCGCTGCTCTCCCTGCCCACTCCCCCGCGGCCAGCATTACGCACGGAGCGCGCATGGAGAGCTAGGTCCCCTCTGCGCCCTCGGGGGGAATCTTCCTTCCCAGCCGCGCTCCCCTCCTTACCTCCAGCGCGGGCTCTGGGGCTGGGGCAGCAGCCGGGCAGCCTGGCGTTGGCTCGGGGCTGCGGGCAGCCTGGCGTTGGGGGGAAGCGCGCCACCATGGCCCGCTGGCTCAGCGACCGCCCCAAACAGTCGGTAAGTAACCGGGCCTGCCGGCCGGGGGGCAGAAAAAAAGCGGCCGGGACATGGTCCCGTGTGTGCGCATGTGCTTCGCGCGCGCACACGAAAGAGCCCCCCCCCCGGGGATTTAAAAACTCAACGCCCCTGCAGTAGTGCCTTTGTGTGATTCATATCATTGAATAGATATGGAATACATATTGAAATATATAAATGGAATATTGAAAAGGAATGTACAATGATGATCTTTGAGTCTGTTCTCTTCTGTCACTGTTGTCAGTATGCATTCTTTCACAAGAATCAAAGATCCTTCCTTGGGTTTTCTCTTAGTACCCTTTAGTAGAAGTAAAAGTAACAGTAATTAATACTGCCACATGGAATTGTTTTGCAGTTAGTATTTCAACTTGATAAACTGAGCAAAATGAAGAATAGTTACCTCTGTAATCTAAATTATTTATTTTATTTAAATTTTTATATGCCCCACTTGCTCCCATAAGGGGATCCTAATCATCTCAGAAAAACCCAGTAATATAAAAACAATAAAATATCAAGCAATTAGTCACAGAAATATTTTTTCATTTCATATAGATTCAATAAAATTTCCCCCATAAATTGATATGGAGATGGGAGGAAATGTGCAGTTATCTGCCTGATTTCTGCAGAAGCCCATTAGGGTTGCCAGGTCCAAACTGAGAAACTCTTAGAGATTTGGAGATGGAGAATATGCAGGACAGGGACCTCAGTGCTGTACAATGCCATACAGTCCACCCACCAAAGCATCCATTTTATCCAAGGGAACTGGTCTCTGTAGTCTGAAGATGAGCTATAATTCCAGGTGATCCCCAGGCCCCACTTAGGGCTGGCATCCCTACCCATTCTGCTTCAAGCCAATAAGGGAAGCCATGGCTGTAATTTAGAAACTTTGCTTCTCTCCTCTGAATTTGCAGATTTAATTGGGTGCTGTCAGTGCTTTCTTCTTCTTAAGCTTTAACTATTGGGATATTTAGTTAATATCGCAGAGTTTTGCCCAGTCAAAGAAGTGCGATACTGAGTGCAGTAAATCTCCCCAGAAGTATATTGCAAAAACGGTAAACTTATATTTATTCAAGTACATCCAGTTCACATTTAGGTTGCAGTCGAAAGGAGAGAGAGAAACCTAATCTAAAGAGTACTTTCCCTGTCACAAATAGCCAGCTTGTCCGGCATCATATGTGTTGGCGTATGAGGTCATTGTATTTACATCATAGACCTGCGGAGACATGTGTCTCTATGGAAGGCCATTTGGAGTAAGTGAGTGGGAGGACAAAGCAAGAGAGGGATGAGGGGTTAGAGGGTAGCTCCCAGGTAATGACAAAGAGAGGCATCCCATTCAATATATACTCTTACAGTGATGCAGTGCCACCCAATGTCCAGGCATGCTGTAAAGTAGCTTTAAGGGAAAGTATTCTTATACGCCCTCTTCTGACTTTCCTGATTACTCCAAAACTCAACAGCAAAATCATAAAACTGAATCTGTTTCTTTAAATGTATTATAGGGCTGTGTCCATCAGTTCCTTCCCCAGCTCAGTTTAAGGGTGGAAGCAGAAGGAAAATGAAGTGATCTTTATTTATATTTTAGCAAGAGTACCAAAACTGCAGAATGTGTCATGGGCCAGCCAGCTGCCACCTCCTCCTCAGAGGAGGAGGAATCAGAAGAATTTGTCCCTGCACCGATGGAATCCCCACCTGAGTAGCTGGGCCCAGCAGCAGATCTAACAGGGGAAGCATCAGGAAGCGAGAACACTTTCCAGTCACGGCCAGGCTGGTCAGTCTTCCAGAAGAAAGAGATGCTACAGAGGCTGGTGTCTCTGTCTTCAATGGCCTCTCCTGAATCAGCAGAGTGTAGAAGAAGGAGAGAGTGTTTGACAGCTCTAGAGAGAAGACCAAGTGCTCACCTGATTGCTCAGCAATGATCAATCTTAATTTCTGGAGCAGAGTCCTTACAGGGTCAGGACTGACAGGCTGACAGGAAAACAGTAAAGGACCTGCACCTATAGGAAGGTGAACGAAACTGTAAGGAATGACACTGGGGCCTTGGGGGATGAGTCAACAAAGGAGTCAGATAAGAGGAACACACTGAACAAAGCTTGTTTGCCACCTCTCTGTGAATTGACCTGCTTAGCAAACAGAGCTCTACCCTGACTTGGTACCTTGTCTTTGGTAACCTGTGCTTGCTCCTATAGCCTGGGACCCAGACCAGTACCTGTTCCCAAGCCTTGGAACAGGACCCCCTAACCCTTGACCCTCCTTAGCTTGACTCTTGGACTGGACTTTTCATCTCTGACTCTGCACAGGTTTGTAGAGAATGCCTAGTGCTGTGCCTATTTTTTCTATATTTGTGTGTCCTGGAAACCCTGGATAGAGCAACAACACCAGGCTAGGTTCTAATGCAACAGAATGATTGAGCAAGACCAGGAGGGATGCATCCACTCAGTATATTTGGAAATGGACCCTTGCGCACCAGAGTAACAAAGATCATTTCCATCTTATAGCCAGGCCTGAAGCCAGACTGAAATGGGCTAAACTGTTATCTAGCAACCCCTGCCAACTGCCTTGTATGCATGACAATTGTTGTGGAGGAAGGGAGAGTTTTGAACATCAGACATTATGTTTTGAACATCAGAACATCACCTGCTCCCTATAGAGAGCCTCACCAGTTAGGCAAAGGACTGCTGCCATGATTAAATGAAAACTGTAAAAAAAAAAAAAACCCTGCAAAGATAGCTAGCTTTCCAGGGCTTCTAAGAGCGACGGTGCTGTGATGGGTGTTGCTTGCTGTGTGTTTACTTCTGCATTCTTGATAATACTAGATTGTATTGTGCATAAATAAATGGATAACAAAAACTCCACAACACTCTTGTATTTCTTTTTTTAAAAAGCTTTTCTGTTACATTTCTTTGACTCCTAACAGGGTCTTGGGTGCCCCAAAGGAACAGAGTTGTGTCTCCAGTACAACTGGCAGCCTCAAAAAAGGAATTCTGCACAGGGGATTTCACAGTACTGAAGAGTAAGAGATATGGTTTGAATGAAAGGGAAGAGGGAGAGAAGTACTTGGTAACATGGTCAGGGGACAGACTGACCAAAGGTAATGTGCAAGGAAGGAAGCAAAAAAATAACAAAAAGCAATGGGTGGTAAAAATATGTGTGTGGATCCACCAGGACATTTCTGCAGAGTATGATATTCCTATCTCCATCCTCCCACTACAGTCCCAAATTTCCCTAAATTGTGGGGGAAATTGATGCTGCCATAGGAGGGGAGAGGGGAGAAACTTCCATTACATGAGCAGAAGTAATTTCACCTGAAAAATGAATCCATGCCATGGAATTTTGACAAGGAGAAAAATAAGACTAAAACTAAACTGGAAATAGGTTTGCTGGGTCTGGTTTGGGAAATACCTAGAAATTTTGGGGGTGGATCCTGAGGAAGGTAGGGTTTGGGGAGTGGAGGGTGTGGTACAATGTGTGGTACAATGCAGTAGAATCCACCTTCCCAAGTGGCCATTTTCTGCAGGTGAACTGATCTCTGTTGCCTGGAGATCAGTTGTAATAGCAAGAGATCTCCAGCCACCACCTGGAGGTTGGCAACACTAACTGGAAAGTAGGACCAGGCTATGACTGTTGGAATAAAGTAAAGAAACAGGGAAGGGAGGAGTCAAAGAGGCAGAGGCTTTCCAGGCCTAGAATGTAGACCAGACAGTGCAATTCCGTCAGCTGTGTTTCTGCTATCACTGAACCTATTAAGAGGGCTTTAAAGGTCAAGAATCAGACACCGGGTATGAGAAGCTGCCTTTGGAGCTAGCCAACCAGCCAATTTTTGCTGGGAAGTGATTGCTTCTACCAAATGTTTCAATATTATATATATGAAGCCTTGCATGTTCAATCCATGCTTGTCACTTTTAAACCATAGCAATATAGAATTACTTGCTCCTAGCTACAGTGAGGAGCACAGTATACATACAGGTACAATCTAACCTGGTCTAGTTCTGGTTTGTTCAATTGTTCTGTCACTTAGTACCAGACAAACAAAATGATTCCCTATCTATATAAATACCATGTGCTGCATACAAAGAAGCTAGAAACTGTCCAAATATGCAGCAATGATGCATATAAAGGTGAAAAGCCTGTTAATGTTTGGGGGGGATTAATAAAATGAGACAACAACACAAGCTTGTCCTCCGTTGACAACCAGCTTCTTTGTCCCATTTCCATTTGTTTCTGTGGTAGCGAAAACACCTTGAAATTACCTTCTCCAGCATGGAAGAATGATTTTTCCCTCCTTGTTCTAACTGTCAGAGTGATTAGAATTTTAATTAGTAAAGTGGAGAACACGCACAGGGAGAAAAAAAATCAGTGAGAAAAAAAAGCACATGAAAGATTCACAATTGCAGGGAAAACAAAGAGACATCTTACAGCAGCCTCCTGGTGTGATTACTCCATCAGCAATTCACCTGCAGCACAGAATTCCATATGGTGCCAACTCACTACCAGCCTTCTGCATTTTGATCAGTTGGGTCACCAAGTGCCTGCTCAATGACCATGCAAGTCTGGTTGTAGGAGGCATTGTTGCTTATTGTAGAGAGAAGTAAAGCTGTCAGGGCACCACACCCATCCAGAAGTGTCCTTGACATGGGAAGTGACCCAGTAGCCAGTCCATGCCCTCCCACCAGGCTGACAGCAGGTGTTTGAGACTGGACATAGAGAAGATCTGGGTTTCGTGCTCATAGCCTGACAGTTTGCCAATGGCCAGTGCCCCCTGTGGACCTGGCCCTACCACCTACTGGTTTCCACAAGGGGGGAGCTGTGCCCTAAAGGTGCCCTGATGCTCCATCCTGTGATTGGCGGAAGACAGGATTGCATTCCATTGCCTAGTGGTTCTCACGGTACTTCTCATTCACTAGTAACATGTAGGCATGGCTGCTCTAAACCCAGTGGATGGTGAAGGGTTGCCAGGTCCTTCTTTGTCACAGGTGAGGGACTTTGGGGGGGGCATTCCTGAAGGGGGAGATGACATCCCCAATGCAATGATGTCACACAGAAGTTATGTCATCACATTGGGGACTGGTGCCCCACACACCTGAACTCCAAGTGGTGCATTCACTCCTGGGGTTCAGGGCCCCCCCATATTAAATGATGTTTGCAAGAAATGGGGGAGGCTGTGCACACCTGAACTCCAGCAGCAAATTCAGGGGTGCAGCCAGTGGCCACCCCCTCCCTTCCTCCTGCAAGATTTAAAAGGTCCTCCAGCTAATCAGTGGGCCATGTGCTCCCCTTCAAATCTCTCAAGAGGGGAGGGAGAAAGGTCACCACTTGTGGTCACTCTTGGGGGTGGGTCTTGGGGCAGGGGTCCCCCCACTGGCCAGCTGGCTGATGGTGGGCAGGGGCCTGTGAAACTGGGGGATCCCCCACCCCCACTTGCTGCTGTATGGACTGCTGGTACAACATGACAGTGTGGTCCCTCACCACCACCAGGTGCAGCTCCACTACTGCTCATCACCATACTTTTGGCACATGCTAGGTGAGCAGATCTCTGCTATAGGCCAAAATGCTCAAATGAAAATGTCTACCCTGAAGCAGTAAAATGACTCCTTCAGGAGGCTCAGGACATCCCCTATGAGCAGGCATTGGTGGAGGGTCTGGCTGGTGCTGAGGCTGTGCTAATCCCACCTGGGTAGCCATGATGTTGAATCCTGTCTGATGTGTATATTGCCCTGTGGCTACAGCACATCTCTGTAATGGTAGCAGGGATTCTACTTCCCCATGCTGCCCATTCAACTTTTCCTTTCACTTCGCAGATGACTCATTCAAGACTTGAGATCCAGTGCCAGGCTATTGGGTGCCAAGGCTGGTGATGGAGCTATACAGCAAATCAGGAATTACAGAGGCATGTTAAGAGGTTATGAGGACATCAGTGCTGTTGCAGGCCTATTGACTGCCCAAGCAGGATGTGCCCTCACAACCCATACATCAGCACAAACCATGAGGAGATGGAGGTTAGCAATGGGGTGGCCACTTCTACTGCTGTGGCTGTGGGGGCAGAAAAGGATGAAGGTGAAGTGACTGTGATTACAGGATATGGTTGTGAGTCCATGAATGGCCTGAGCAAGCCCCACTGACTGATGTGTTGTTCTCCATTTCCTGATCAGGAGCTAGTGCCATGGAGCATCTTTGTGCACTCACCCCTTGAAGATGGACAATTGAGGCTGGGTCTGTTGTTCTCAGAGCAATGGGGACTCCTTGGGATGAGCAACTGTAGGTGAGGTATCAGAACAGGTGGAGCCCATGTCCTCAGACAAGGGGAGGCTCTAGGGGATGGGGGGAGCTGCCAGGCTCACAATGCATTCTGGCCTGGCTCTGTTTGGTGTGGTCGGTACTGCCCCAGTGAGCTGAGGATTTGGAATTACTGCCAGGTCCTAGGGCACAGAGCTAATGACCAGTGCAGTAGCTTCCCCGCCATCTTGTTTATGTGGGCAGCCATCAAGTGGGAGCATCTGGAGACCCAGGTCAAGTAGAGAGCTTCTGTGGGGTCAGAAGTGCTCATAGGCCTTTCAGCAGCTCATGAGAGCAGCTACTGGGCATTTTGAACAGCTGGCAGTTTTTCCTGGGGACATGTGTGGGTGGATGGCACAGATCAAGGGGATCCTTGGGAACCTGTCACAGTGGTCTGGGTCCTCCTAACTCCATCCCCTACCCCTGTGGCCCCCTCCCAGTCCACTGGTAGCAGGAGAGGGGTCACCCAGGGCACACCACAGGGCCAGACTCAGCACCATGGGCAGCCCTGTGTTCGCATGAACACATGAAGCTGCTTTCTACTAAATCATACCTTTGGTTCTTCAAGATCAGTATTATATACTCGACTGGCAGTGGCTCTCCAGGGTCTCAGACAGAGAAAGATCTTTCACATCACCTGCTGCCTAATACTTTTAGCTGACGATGCCAAGAGTTGGACCTAAGATTTTCTGCATTCCAAGCAGATGTTCTACCAAGTAGCCACAGCCCCTCCCCTAAAATGTATTTATTGCTCTACCACTGAGCCATGGTTCCTTTTGCTCTGCCTGTGGCACTTTCCTGGTGGCTGACCCCATTGCTTCACATGGGGCTGATCTGCTTGGGATCACACCTGGTGTGCATGGTAGTGTGGCACCATTCCTCTTTTGTGCTGTTGCCTCCTGTCTCTTGACTGGGGGCTGTACTTTTAAGGGGATGGGGTGTTTGCTGTAGGCACAGCCTAGGGGGCTGTGCTTCCATGCACCTTTCTGCTTCCATGCACCCAGGGCCATATCCTCATGATTGCCATCCCATGATTGGTTGGATCCCCCTGTGCATTTCATGTCATTGTGCCCCTGTGGTGCCTGATGACCATGGCAGTGCTCTTGCTAGAGTCTATGTAAATTCCTTTTAGAGAACAGACCAGTGGAGCCACTGTTGTACTGGCAGCCAACTGCATATACTTCAGCATCCCTCAGGATTGTGCTTTCCAGTAGCAGAGTTGGAATCAAATGTGAGGTGACATGCTTGCAAAGAAACAGTCAGCAAAGCATTCAGCAACAGGGAACAGTCAGGCTTCATAAGGATGGTCAGTCATAATTAACAGGCTTTGCACTCACTTCAGTTCCCCCTCACTTGGAGAAACTAGAAAAACACCACTCAGGGGCCAATTAGCTCCCAATCTTCACAATCTTTGGTGCCAGGCTGTCTGAAGAATATGTTTCATTTCCATTTCCCAAGGCAGCCCAGCCTACTTTTTACAGAAATCAGTGTAATTCAAAATAGTCATATTTGCACCATTTAAAAATATATATGCTGTTGTTTTAAATATTCTCCATTATGTCTAAGTCGCCAAAATTGGCCATTCTAACTAAACTTCTTGTTTCTTTCAACTATCTACTGAATTTTCTTCTTTTAGATGAATGAAATGATTGGGATATGCTAATCATTGTTAACAGGTGCTATTCATAAGGACCTAGCCAAGTCAATAAATTCATTTTATACAAATTTCCCCTGCACGCAGATAATAAGGAATTTCTAACTTGCATTAAGGCGATGCTTTTCATTAGACTTCGAGTGCTTCAAAGATACCCAAACAAAACCAAAAAGGTACCTTCTCATCTTGCTTACTATATGGCATCCAGTGCTTCACTAGATCATGAGCTAAGGGCCAAACTACACACAATACCGTGTATCTGTCATTAAATTCTCTATCATGTCATTTAGCTGCCAAAGGTCCAGGTAGATAGGGGCTACAGCACTGGGAAGGCTTAACTCTTTCCCTTGTGTTGGTTCCCCAATCAAAATGTCCCCATAGGCTGTTTTAAGCCCTGGTGGAGGGCCTGGGGAAGATATTCAGATTGTTCCTGTTTTAATTCTCTTCAATTAAGAAAATAACATAGAAGGCAAAGCCTTAAAAAAATCTTTCCCCTTTTCTGCAGCCTCTGTTCCATATTGTGCTTAACATACCTGTTTTTATATATCAAGGCATCTGAGCAAGAATCCCCAACATCATGTGTTGTTTGGCCTTAACAGATGATTACATGACCAACTGGGCAACATAAACATAATTAGTTATATAAGGACTGTATTTCAGGTTGAGACGAAAGCTCCACATAAAAACACATTCTCTTGCTTGATCTATGTTTCTCTTTGGAAGATCTTACACAGCTTCTAAAATATTGATTAGAATTGTTAAATATTTGTATTCTGTTTCACATTCAGCCAGACTTTTACCCAAATGGGCCAGTTGCCTGGTGTGCCAGTGCCCAATGAAGGACACAACAGGGAGATTCCAGAAGTGGACATAACTTTATTGCAATAAAGGGGATCTCAGCAGAAAAAGAGCTCTGGTAAGGCCATGGAATTCTGTTCATCTCTCAATCAATGGATTATTAATACTTTTTACTTTCTGTGTGAGTCTGTGTAGAAAGCTTCCTAAATTCAAGGGCTGAGAGCTGTTTAAAGTGGTTACTTTTACCACTGGGGGTATTACATATCCAAAAGTGCACTTTCCTCTCCAATCAGGGGGTGTTGCTTTGTATGCCAGCTTCCCACAAATCTAATACATAGCAAGTGCTTGGAAAAACAAAGACATTCTTTGCTAGGTACCATTTTGTATGATCTTGGCTAGTAGCCCATTTACCATCCTGTTTTACTTTCTCACAGTCGGTTGTGTTCTCCCATATTAATCCATTCCCCTGTAGGTCAAAGTATCAACTGTTAAAGACTCCATCTGTTTAGAATGTGAAGTTAAAAGCTGGAATGCAACATAATCTTGATTTCCTATCTTCTCAGTGATTTTTCCCATTATAATTCATGGTGTTCTGACAGAGTCCTAATTGTATACATCCTAGCCGTGGTCCTTTCCTTCATTTTTATCAAAGCACACAATGTATGAGCTGTCATGTCTCACCTGGTAAATGGGGATACCTTCTACTTCCAGAATCTCTATTGGAATTTTGTTATGGGAGGGATGCCCCATGACCCACCTTGTAGTTCTCATTGAATACAGCCATAAAAATGTACTTGAGATTCCCAGTGATTCTAATGCATGTTGTGATATTTGCGTGCACAGCCAACAATCAGGCAACTTAATTTCTACTGCCATTTGTTGGATGGCTTCTCTGAAGGGGTGTGTTGGTGTGCTTTGTAGACTGGTTGGATCAGGGCAGATAGGCACTGCTGTTATTATTAGATCTAACGGCAGCGTTCGATACGGTCGATTACAATCTATTGACCCACCACCTTGCCAACGTAGGAGTTCAGGGGACTGCCTTGAAATGTGGTCTCTGCAAGTGATAGTCCCCTCTATGTTATAATGTTTGCATCAGCGTCTCCTGAAGAGGATGAAGGTTTGTGATCCTCTAAAAATTGAGTGCCAGGCTGTCACGGGTACAACCTCTCTATTCATAGAGAATTAATCCTGTTGACAAATACAGGAAAGACTGTGGGGTATATATAGACTTTCATTGTTGCAGAACTAATATTTTCGAGTGGAAGTCCAGTTCCCTTAGACCATTAAGCTGTGAAATCTCCTGGCTCCCAACTACTTCTACCAAAATGATGGAATTCTTATGCCAGAGAGTATTGTGATATTCAAGATTAAAGTCTACAGCAGTGCTATTATTTTTATACATTATGGTCCTGTAAACAATGTAAGGGTACCTTTGGAAAGGGGGTGAGTTTGTGAACCTCCTTCCTGGTTCTGCTCAAAAACATAGATCCAGGCTTCTAGAGATAGCACTTTCTTGTTAATAAGAAAGGTTTATAACCTCTTAAAATTCTCCTTCTTGGGCTCCTCTGTTGGGTCTTTCCCATACTCCTAGAAGTGCTGGCAAGTCTTGTGACTACCTAAGGAGGAACACAAAAATTATAATGGCAGCTAATACAACCGATTTCCCAGTCTGAAAGATGGTATAAGCCTTGCTACCTTGTTCATCAAGACTTCCATTGTTCTCTGAAGGACCTTTGTCCAGTCAAGGCAAATGTTCCTCCATGGTAACCAACTGCCTCCTGTGACCTTTTCTTTTGAAGTGTAATATTTGACATATCTGTAATTCATGAAAATCAATCCATTGAGAGTTTTTCATTTCAGATAATTGCAGGCAAGGTTTATATCTAAATAAAGGTGAAAAGAGGGTCATATAACTTATAAACTAAGCTTGTTATTCCTGTATGGTCCTTGAATCTGTTAAACATCTTCATTATGTTGTATGCTAATTTACTGCTCACCCTGTACTCATCACTGGACTCAAACTTTGTTCCGCTGCTTCATACCGACACAGCTACCCACCCGAATCTATCTTCATGGAGAATAATTGTGAGTATGCCTCAACAGTGACTACTTGGTTAGCCATCGTGCTAAATGGCAACACTGTGCAGATGCAAAACTACTCAAAATGCTGTTCATTTTCAGTTGTGATCACATCACTGGGGTGTTTATATGAGCTGTTTAACACAACTCAAAAGGGGCACGGTGAACTAGGTAAGGTCAAGTGTCAAGTGTCCTGGTTATTTGCAAATTTGCAGTATTACTAAAAACATTTCTACCCATTCTAACTCCTCTATATTTGTATTACAACATTGAGCTGGTATTAAGTCACAAGTTAACTCAGTAAGGAGAGCATTACTTACATTTCTCTCAATTACAGAACATAGATATTTCCTGAGGAAATGAAGACCAACCATTATCCATGTGGCACAACACCTATTTTCACAGAAATGTCAACCAAGAAAATACTGGGGTTCATTCTCATCAGAAATGCAGCTGGAAACTGAGGCTACACTTCACTTAATATGGTAATGAGATTGCCCAGCTGTGGTTGCACAGAAGAGTAAAGTGTTTAGGTTGCAGAATTTACCATTTTAAATCCACAATTCCTAGGACTCTGTTTATAGGACTGGATTTATAGAGGGCTTTTTTGTATACAATAGAAATCCCCCAAAGGCTTTTCCTTCACAAAGAAGAGAATCTGATTTGGTTCAGCTTACCCATCTGCTATTACCCATAGTTTCTGAAGAGTTCTCCCTTGGTGGGAAGAAAAAGCAGGCTTCCTGCAGGTGTTAATTTTTGGATAGACTGATTTCCAGCCAATGGATTAGGTGGATCTTATTGGGAGGGAGCGGGCATTTAGGAAACATTCCAGTGCAAGCTGAGTATACCACCTACCCTAATTGAAAAGAAGATTGACTATATTCTTACCACTGGTCTACCTATGTTTGATTCAAAACTTTGTTGTGGATAGTTGCAACTGCCTTAAGCTTCATGGATTTTCTAGCAAGATAAGATCTGTAAATAACTTTATACATTAAAAAAGGCCATAGTGTCTTAGCTTTCTTCTTTACTCTCTTTTAGAGGATCTTCATTCACAGCACCAATTGTTACTTTCCTCCTCCCAACATTTCTTCAAAATTATGATTATACCTTTTCCTGATTTCACCTCTCACATGAAAAGCAATTAAATATTTCTTGAATTCTGCATAACTGTTAATCATCTGTTCCATATTCAAACGCTGAAAAAGAGCTCAGTGCATGGGAAATGGCTCCCCCACATCCAGTTCATGCTTCAACATTATGCTTCCCTCTGCACATACAATTGGCACAAATTAAACTCATGAGTTTTGCAACCTGCTTTATGAAAACATCTCTTCACATAGCTATTCAAGAAACAGAGGCCAGATGTTCCATATTTTGTGAATTTCGCTCAGTGGGGAAGAAAATGCTCTTCCTGAAAAGCCTAGGAAAGCTGTAGAGCAATATGGTTTTGGTTTAGAAGTTTAAAATCAGTTGTCCATTTCTTCAATCAATTGAAAGCTTGTTTGAAGAATTGCTGTCAGTTCTCTGTGCTTCACTTTCTTTCCTGCTGTGACTGTCTCACAAGGGACTGCCTGCAAATAGAGTGCCTGAGGGATCTATACTGAGCTTTCTAAAGCAAACATAACACACACTGTGGCTGGGTTGCAAACGCAATGGCTGTAATACAAAACATGTAACAACAGCTCTTAATGGCATTCAAATCATGTGGGGGTTTTGAGTGTCAGGTGTTTTTCATTTCAAAGTTTGGGAAAGAGATATTCTCATGTGCCAATTTGGTAATGTTGAACAGCTATATAAACTCCATAGCATTAAAACATGCTGTTAGTGGATTTCATCATGAAACACAAATATCTCATGAGGCAGAGATGAGTGGATTTCAGACTCCTACACTGTGGATAAATTTTTAAAAGGATTTTCTTAGGGAAAAATTCACACTGGACTTCATAGCGGAATATGTTTTCTGTTTCTTGAAAATAGCCAGGCAATAGCATGGAAAATGTGGGATGAATAGCAGGTTGGTCACATCACAGTGGGTTCAAGTCAGCCAAGATCCATTCAAGCCATGTTGCACTGTACTTGTGGTACTCTGATGAGTCCTTCAGTGTGTGGTGACACTGATTTTTTTATCACCCCATAGTTGCAGTCACATGGCCGAGATAAAGTGGGAGAGAAATGAGGCTATTTCCTTCGGAGGAAATTGACCTACAGTTGTGCAATCACACAGAGTTTTGTAGATGCAGGCACAGCTCGCCACAGCATGATCAGACACAACCGCGGGTGAGTGTGTGGGGGGGTGCCATTGTTTTTCGATTTGCTTAAACAGGGGATTGATTAATCGCATCTCTGCCCAGAGGGCTTCTATGACAGTATGCGATGATGCACATACTGAGAAGGGGGGGGGGAACAATGGCATGGCATTGGGAGAGCCTGATCACACTCTCCCGATGCCATGGGAGCGCTCTGGTGCAATCAGACACAGGAAAGTCCATCTGTGGCCCATGATAACCCATTTGCTACTGGACTTTCTGGGGTGTTTTTTTAGTCCGTGTGTGTGGTGGAGCAAAACGGGTTGCTGATGGCTGAGGGACGCTTGCCAGATGTTGGCATCTGATCATGCTCCTTTAATCTACCCGGCATTCACACCTATGTCAGGGTGAATTGTGTGCGTGATCACAGCCCATATTAACTTTTAGCTAAAAGTCAGCATCAGCTTTAAAAACACAGTTGTGGAAATATGTATTACATAAGAATAAACCATTGTGAAACTTCCCTATCCAGAATAATATAAACCCTTAGCAGCTTGAGCTGAACTATTTCCCCATCTTTGTAGTCTTTTTATAGTTCTTCTTTAATTGATACTCATCTGCCCTTATTCTGTAACAGATAGATGTAGCAATTGTGGGCTGGATGAGGGTGAATAAACTGTAGTGCAATCCAGATAAGATGGAACTGACACTGGAAGGTACAGATAGATGGGTGAATGCCTATTCAGCGTGGGATTACTGTTTCCCCAAAACAACAGGTTCACTTGTTAGCCGAATTGCTTTAATTTACGTTTAGCAATCAGCAAAATACCGGGTTCTTGCCAACTATACCAGGGTCCCACCCCTCCCGGGAGTTCTACAGGAAACAGGCACGTGAGGCAGATGGCAAATTAAATGCTGTTTACTGAATGATGTTGTTCAAGCACACAAAACAGATTCTCACACACATACACACAGGCCTAGGGAAATAAAGATAGAAAATAGCACTGTTGCAATTTGCAGGAGTTCGTTGGTGGGGAAGCAATACGTTACCTTCCTAAAGAGGAGTTGTCCGACTGAAGGAAGAATTGGATGGGGAAGAAAAATAGAAAAATATGGGACACGTGGCTCAAACCTGTAAAACCACGTGGTTCTCTCTGTTCCAGGATCCAGAAATTTAAAGATGGAGGCAAGGGTATGGGTATAGCAAGCTGGGCATAAGGGGTAGTAAAGCAGATAGGGGACGATGGCTCAAGAGACCGAATGCCTCTGTGCAGGGTCTTTTATTAGGTGGTCTTGGGGGCTGGCTGCGCATACCACATCCCACTAACACACCTTCTAGGTGGTCTGTTCCTTACTGACCCTACTATAGGTTAAAGGTAAAAAGTGGGTGGGTGACAGAGGGGTGGCCAATATTACAAAACTATGATCTCACCAGGAACACACCTTGGGCAAGGCCCGATGACTCACCTGGGCCACTTTTATTGTTAGTTAATGGCTCTGGCTGACTGGGTGATGGCCCGACCATCAATTGCTAGGTAACCATGTTAGCCTAATTCATTTAGGTACATTGGAGGGGGCAGAGGTTGACCAGCGTGGTGAGACAGAAAGAAACCTCATGGCAGAAGGAGTCTTTTGTCTCTGTCTTAGGTGAACTGTCTAGGGTGTCAGCCTCCTGGCATGGGCTGGAGCTTTCCCCTATAATAGAGAATGCACATGGCCCTTCCAATAAAAGCAACCCAAGTTCAAGCTTATGAATATCAACATCCATAAGAGCACTAAAAGTGCCTTGCTGGCCAACACACTGTTCTAGAAAAAGCTTTGCTACTAGGATCCCAGAAAGAAACAGTGACAATAGGAGCCCTTTATCAACTTAGGCTGATGCACCAATGACACCCTCTATTGTGCCAAAGGTCATGGTCATTGGTGATAAATCCTGTTGATTTATAGATTACATTATTGCAATGTTCATGACATGAAGCTGTCCTTAAAGGTTGTTTGAACATTTTAGTTGGTTCAAAATGCATCTGACCAAATTTTGTTGAGGATAACTGGGAGAGAACAAATTATGTTTTTGCTCAGTGATCTACAGTGGGAACCTATTTATTTCTGAGTTCAGTTCAAGATGCCAAAGGTGCTTACCTTTAAGGACCTAAATCAGGGGTGGGCAACCTGGTAAGCTTTGCAAACCATGGTACACCAAACCATTTTTCTTGGCATGCAGAGCTTGTTCTTCACTCAAACAACTAATGTGAGCTCCTGAGATGCTGGGATCACCTCTCTGGCCAGCAGCATGGAAGAAGGTGATAAATGTGGTTTATGGCTGCCATCAGCTCTCAGACCATGCAGCCTCCAGCCAGAACAAAGATGAAACCCCAACAGCATTACTGGGCTCAGCTTGCTTCTTCTGAGTCATGCAAAGTATCTATGTATGCATCTATCTACGAATGATTGTATAAATAAATAAATATAATTATTCAATCCTAATTTTCCCCTTCCCCATTTTCATTTGGCAGCACACTAAGTTCTTTACAGGCAAAGATGTTATTTCACCATAGACCAAAAAGTTTGCTAACCCTAAATGGTTTAGATTCAAGGTAACTTGAAATAATGCCTGCTTCTCTATGAGCGTTCTTGCTTCCTGAAATCTGCTAACAATGTCCTGCTCCAAGGTAGGCAACAGTAGACCTTACAAGAAGCAGGACCTTCTCAATGGTCACCTCCATGTTGTGCTGTACTTACTGCATACATTATAATGGAGCAGTCTGTTCCCTTCTCTGATATTTTTGTCTGTTGGTTTAGTCTCACAGGGTGGAGTCCCTGCTCAGTTAGTTCTGTTTGTTAGTTAGAACTGTAGACTGCATGGTTCCAGTTCTGGTTGCCACAGCAACTGGAGGTGTGGAGGATCACTCCATGCTCGAGGTTGAATTCCCCACCTTCCTAGGGGAGTCTAAGATTTCTTCTGGGGCTCCCAGAGAGGCTCCCAGAGAGAGTTCTAAGCAAGGCTATCATTTGAGGGGGTGGAACAGACGGCGGTCTGTGTCCCTCCTTGATTCTTGGCCAAGCAGGAAGGGAAGACAAGAAGGCTTTGTGACTAGCACAAAATCCTAGCAATGACCAGTAACCCGTAAAGAGGCAGCTATTATTAGTGGAAAACTAAGATATGAGGACTTATTAGGTAAAATTAAAACTTTTGGCTCTACCTTGTTTTCAGACTGCTGAAATCCATTCCGACTTTAAAAGTATTGGGACGTGTAGGCACTAATTAGTCCCGCTGAGTCGAACACCTATCTTAAGACACGGCTGGTGAAGAGTTCAGCTTTGCTCTCTTTTTTGTTTTGGACAATTTTAGTCCTTGGTCCTAAATTAGGGACTGCCGTGTTCCTATCTTGGGCAGTAGGCTTCAGAACGGTGCTTCAAACATCCTAATGGCCCCCGCTTCGGTACCTGCATTTCCCCCCCCTTTTTTGTGATCTTGTGATCGAGATATCAGCAATAGATTTGTTTGGTCTGCGGGGCTGAGTTGCAATGCAGAAGAGGTGTTTCACTGTCTACTGGGGAGTAAAAGAAAACACGAAGAGGACAATGAGAGGAGAAATGAGAGAAGAGAGGGTCTCCAATAAAGTGTGGTAAATTTTGGGAGGTATTGAACTGTGCCCTAATCGACTTTCCTCTCAACACCAGCTTTCTCTGGATCTCCACGATTGCAACCTAAGTAATAGGCTGACTAGGTCTGTAGGGCAGTGTCGTGCAGGAGGCTTTCGAGTAAAAGAACTTAATTAAGAAGACAGCGTGAAGAGAGAAGAAAGAAGAAAGGTAATAGGGGAAAACTAACTGAAGAGACTTAAAGAGACTCTATGGTCACAGCCACATGAGTGAGATAAGCCGGACAGGAATCAATGCAAATTTGCACCGGAGCAATTTGTGCCGCAGTTGCGTGAGCACACGTAGTTGCATGAGCACACACAGTTGCATGAGCACATGCAACCATGGGCGACTGGGGTTTTTTTGTGGTGGGTTTCCGAGACACTTAAACAGGAGATTATTGAAGTGGTTCAACAGGGGAAGGGGGAATCGATGATTTGCTTACATGGGGGGCAAGCGGGAGAAGAATCTATTATTCACCTCAATGGAGGGAGGATCAATGAATCGAGTCTCCCCCTAAAGGGGCCTTTGATGATGCACACATGGAGAATGGGGACAAAAAACCTGTGTGGCATTGGGATAGCATGTGATCACACTATCCACAATGACACACCTCCATCCTGGCGTGATCAAACAGGGAAACTCCGGTTGTGAACCGCAGCAAACCATTTGCTACTGGTGTTTCACTGGTAGCTTTTTGAAGCGCTTCAACAGGCCTTTGCAACATTTTCCTAATGGCTGCACTACGCTTCCCAGATGTGCTCGTCTGATCCCGCTGCTTTGAAGCACCAGTGCATCGTCCCTCTCTCATTGCAAATGGGTGTGTATGATCGCGCCCTAAGAGAGAAATTTTGGAGACTGATGAAATCCTGTTCCATTGACTAAAGACATGAACTAAGAAATACTAATTAAGATATAAGGAACAGAAAACAGAAACTGTGATTGGCATTTGGTCTCTTCCACCCCCTTCTAGGGGGGAGAGTGTTTTGTGCCCTTTGTGACTGTTGTATGGTGTTGGGAATTTGAATACGTTGGGTGGTTGGGGCTTCAGGGAAGTCTTGAATCAGGTTGGGGGTGGTTATGGAGAGAATGAGAGAGAAGGAAAAAGGAAGGACTTTACCTAATATGAGATCAGAACTTAACCTAGATATACTTTAAACAAATATCTAAATATATCATAACTATTATTAGCACAAACTAGGATACATGAATTAATAGCTAGAATTAGAGAGAAAATTAAAGTTAAAACAGAAAATTAGATAGAAAATAATTAAAGCTAAGATTTAGAATAGTATAAGTAAAGCTAAGGTTTAGAATACTATAGAATAGTTATTAGAGGTAGGTATAGGTATAGGTATAGGTTTGGGAAAGGTTTAGTATTTAGTATTTAAGATTTAGTATTTAAGGTTTGCTAGTCTAAAATAAGATTTAAAATTTGTGAGAGCAATATTAATTTTTTTCCCTTTTTTGGTAAAGGCAAGTGGGGGAAGGAAAATGTCACTTTCAGGCCCTTCGGGGCTTTCTCAAGCGAGCTCTAAGGAGCTAAGTGCACAAATGTATGACAGTATAGCTGAATCAGGTAGTGCAGAATACACTTCCAAATCTAATAGCTAAAGCAATGGAACCTATGCAAGTGAAATTGGATCTAATTACACAACAATTATCAACCCAAATGGAAGAGTTTAAAAATCAGATATTAGAAAACAGACAGGATATAGTTAAACTGAGCAATGCAAGTAAATTGACAGATACCAAAGTTGAGGAGGTGGACCAACAGTTACAAGAATTAAAAATGAAATATGACTCTATGGAAAACTCTCTTATGATGCTGGAAATGGAAAATCTGCTACCCTTCTCAGATTCCAAAATATCCCTGAGAACAAGGATGAAAACATCAAAGAGACTATGGTAGCAGTATTAAATGAGTATCTAGGATTGGAGCCACCCAACAATATAGGCAAAGATGTGGAAGTCATTTATAGAAGGAATTAGGCTTTTGCTATGCATAATAGTACCCCAAGAGAAGTTCATATGCAGTTTTCAAAAAGAGCTATAAGACATAAGGTGTTGGATAATGTTAAGTCTAACCCTTTTACACTGCAGGGATCTGAAATTCAAGTACTAAGAGACATTCCTTGGCGAGTAAGGGAGAAGAGACAGGACTATCACCATTTGACCTTAGTTTTGAGAGCGAATGAAATAAATTATAGGTGGCTCACTCCGAAAGGGATGACCTTTTATTATAAAGGTACAAGACACCATCTGACTTCCATATTTAAATTAGAGGACTTCCTGGAAAATACGGCAAAGATCTGGGGATTTCAAATGGAATTAATAATGATTCAGATGGCAAGATACAAGAAATTTTGGATCAAGGGAAGGAGGAGAAATCAAAATCTAATAAAAATAAATGATAGGTAAAACCTATTTCTTCTAGCATAACTACAAGATTGCAAGTTAGGAAAGAGGAGCAAAAAAACAAAAGAATCATGGACAAGAAGACAAGTAAAATACTATCGATTAATGTTAATGGCCTTAATATTTCCCAGAAGAGAAAAAAGTTCTTCCTTCAAATTCAAGAAACGCATATTAGGGCAAAAGATAAAAAATTACTTGATTGTAAAAACTCAGCATCAATTTTGTAATGGCTGATAAGTATAAGTAGCCATTTATATTAAGCAACATTTATTACCTGAGTTGGTGCATGAATCTGATGATGGTAGGATCCTACTAATTAAGATTCAAAGACAATCCCGAATAACATTATTGGCTAATATTTATGCTCCCAATCAGAGACAAGAAATTTATACTCCCAATCAGAGACAACAATTACGAGACTTGTTAACTAAGCAGACATGGGATGAACTATGTATAATTGGTGATTTCAACATGGTTTCCAATGAAGAAATAGATAGGAAGAGCTCTACGTCTAAAGTAAAGAAGGGTAATACGCTACTGTTAACCTTTTTACACACAATAGAAGAATTGAAGGTAGTGGATGTATGGAGGTAAGAAGAATAGAGATAAGAAGGACTTTACTTTTTTCTCTTCACAGACTGGATATGGTGTGGTTGTCAACATCTATGTTAGTAGACCTTCTAAAAGCTGAAATTTTACCAGCAACATTTGCCGACCATCATCCAGTGTTGATAACATTACAAGATACCCCAAGAACTTTTAGATGGTCAATGAAGACTTGGATGTTGAGTAATGAGTCATTTGTAAAACATTGTAGAAAGGAATTTGAAAATTTTTTCAAGTGGAACATCCTTCCAGAAACAAACATTGACATCGTATGGGATGCGTTCAGAGCTTTCGTGAGGGGTAGAATGATTAGGCACGAGATATGGTACAGGAAACAGGAAATAATAAAATATCATAATATTGTAGACCAAATTAAAAAGGAAGAGGATCAGCTGAAAAAAGACCCCCACTCTGAACAAATCTAAGTCAGATTTAAAAAAGCTCAATACTTATTAAATTGCTTCCTTTCAGAAGAACTTGCAAGAAAAATTATGTATGCCAAACAATCCTTTTTTGAGAATGCGAACAAGCCAACCAGATGGTTGGCTTATTAAAAAAAGATAGAGTGGAGAGATTTATTAAATCGCTTAAAAATTCGAGTGGTAAAGAGTGCATGTTATTAAAGACCTAAAAGAAATTATAGAAATTTTTTACCGAAAATGATATAAACAAGAAGACATCGAAAAACAAGAGATCAACCACGATTTAGATCTGCACGTGAAGAAAAAATTTACGGAAGAACAAAAAAGACTATTAAATGAACCAATTACGACATTTGAAATAACCAAGGTTATTAAGAGTCTTAAAAAGAAAAAATCCCTGGGTCTAGATGGTATTCCTTCTGAGTTTTATCAAGTATTTGAGGAACAAATTGAAATTCCATTGAAAATGATACTGCAAAATATATACGAAGGAGAGAGCTTACCAAACTCCTGGAAAGTAGCCGATGTTAAGAACTATAGACCTATTTCGCTCTTAAATGCTGACTACAAAGTATACACAACTATATTAGCTAATAGATTCAAAAAGACACTATCCCAAATGATCCATCAAGATCAGGCAGGGTTTTTACCCTGTAGACAACTGAGGCATAATATTCGTACCATCTTGAATATTTTGGAGTATTATGAGACTCACCCCAAGAAACAGATGGCACTTTGTTTTGTTGATGCCGAGAAAGCCTTTGACAAGGTTTCCTGGGAATTTATATTGGCACAATTAAAATGTTAGGGTTGTGGAGAACAGTTTTTTTTACTATAGTTAAAATGATCTATGACGAACAAGAAGCTATGGTTACTTTTAACGGGGTCTCTACCCAGAGATTCCTAATACAGAAGGGTGTAAGGCAGGGTTGCCCTCTTTCCCCACTTTTATTTATTTTTGCCCTTGAGACCTTGTGTGATATTGTGCGAGAGGATGAATCAATTAAGGGTTTAAGGATAAAAGGTGAAGCTTTCAAACTCTTAGCATTTGCAGACGATCTTGTTTTTATCTTAGAAGACCCGCTGTGTTCAATAGATAAGCTGCTTCTTATATTATATCATTATGGTCTTGTATCAGGTTTTAAAATTAATGCTAAAAAACCCCAAAGATAATTACCAAGAACTGTTCAAATGTCATATCACAACAATTACAGGAAAAGACTGGTTTTGAGATATCCCTTAAAGTTAAATATCTAGGAATTACAATAATGAATAGATGCAGCTCGATGTTTAATGACAATTATAAGAAACTTTTGGCTGAAATTAAGCAAGATTTGGAAAAATGGCAAAACTTACAGATTTCCTTTCTTGGCCATATTGCTTTAAGTAAAATGAGTATTCTTCCCCGAATGATTTTTTTCCCAAGCAATCCCAGTTATAAAGAACCAGTCCTTTTTTTGTGAATTGGATAAAACCATATCGGATTTCATTTGGCAAAATAAATGACCCAGAATTAGACTTAAAAATTTACAAGAGAAAACAATTAGAGGGGAAATTGGGCCTACCAGATTGGTACCTTTACTACAAAGTCACAGCTATAGTTTGGTTAAGAGATTGGGTTAATTTAAATAATACAAGATTGTTGAAATTAGAAGGATACAATCTTCAAATGGGATGGCATGCAGTTTTTTTGGTATGGTTTAGAAAGAGCTCACTTTAGACAACTTGTTATTCGAGGTGCTTTATTGAAAGGCTGGGAAGAGATTAAACATAGCTTTTATTTTAAAACTCCCAAATGGGTATCTCCACTCGAGGCTTTCATAAAACCTTCTTTGTTGACCGTAGAGAAAAAGATTTGTTATGTGGACTTGCTTGATGCTAATCTTGATCTGAAGACATTTGAAAATCTGGAAAGACAAGGTATTAAACTATAATGGTGGGAATCCATACAGTTAAAATCTAGATTTAAAATGGATGGGGAAAAAGGTTTTTATATATACCTGACAGATCTAGATAAAGCTTGGTTGGGCCCAGAGGAAAAATTGATACGGAAAATTTATAGCTGTTTATTAGACTTCAAAATGCAAGATGAGATTGTTAAACCCTCCATGGTTAGATGGGCTCAAAACTTAGGCTTTAATATAGAATTGGAAAAATGGATGAAAATATGGAAAACAAACATTAAAATAACCAGAGCCAGCCCTTACAAAGAAAACATTTACAAGATGTTTTATATGCGGCATCTCTCCCCTGACAAATTAGCTAAGTTCTCCAATACAAATGATAAAACTTGTTGGAAATGTAAGCAAAATATGGGCTCTTATTTCCACATGTGGTGGATATGCAAGAAGGTTAATAAGTATTGGGTGATGATACAGAAAATACTGCAACAAATAACTCAGACCAAGATACCCTTAAAATCAGATTTATTCCTCCTTAATATAATTCCCAACATTTACAAACAGGTTGATAGAGACTTGATTTTACATGGGGTCACAGCAGCACGAATATCATATGCAAAATATTGGAAGATGGAAAAAACTCCTGAAAAAGAGGAATATGTGTATAAACTGTTAGAAGTCACTGAAATGGATAACCTGACATCGATGTTAAAATGTAAAAACAAAGAAATGTTTGAATCTTCATGGGTAAAATTGTATAAATGGCTAGAAAATTACGTTTTAAGAGAGTAGTACTATATTATGTATTAAGGTTACCTTGAATCTTAGTTGCCTCTTTTATATGTATGATATACTGCTTGATGGATTTAGTTTATAACTATAAAATGTAAAAATAAAGTTCAAAAAAAGAACTGTAGACTGCATGAGCTCCCTTGTCCTGAAACCTGCTGCCCTCATCCCTGCATCTTCTTGTTACTAAATGGATGTTGTTTTGAACACACCTGTCTATGCTGTTTGAACATTAGAAAGATGAGGAAGGCCTCATGACAAAAATACATTTGGTGTACATGTATTTTACATTATTAATAACTTTACCTGGTCATAGGAAAGACACTTGTAAATGTGTGACATCGCCATGTGTATAAGTGTAATTTTACAAAAAAATGTTTTTATACTGTGGAAGGTACTTTTATGTGTAACCAAAGTTAATGGAGTTTTATGAAATTTTTAATATTTACAGTTTGATAAAAGATTCTGTGATTCTATATAACTTAATAGAGTTGGGTTTTTTTTTTAAAGATATTTCTTTGTACAAGGTTCTTCTCTTTCCACCTCTTGGTTATCTGGTGTGTTCTGGCTGGAAATTCCCCCCCCCCCCCCGTTTTTCCTTCATTTTCACTGGGCACTCAGCCAGAACATTTATTAATATGAATTGGCCCCAACTATTTTTCTAGCTAAATGTACATGTCAAAGGCCTATTAACTTATTAGGTTTGCCAGGTTTCTGTTTCATGCAGAAAACCTTCTTCTGCCCCTGGCTGGCCCTTCCCACCACTGCTTAGCTGGGTGGTAGGAGAAAAATGGTGGTGAAATTGGAGTGATTGCAGGTATCCTGATGTGAGACATCACTTCCTGAATAACCAGAAATGATGTCATCACATAGCCAGTGATACCCCCCATGGGCAGTCTCTCAGTGGATGCCAGTCTCATTCTGGCAATGATATGATAATAATTATAAAGTGTTTTTTTTTCTAGCCTAAAGAAAAAGTCATGACTTCTTCACAATTGAAAAAGAAAACTATCCTCTGGTTATATATAATTCTGTTTTCACCATGGACTCTCCTGAACATTCCACATGCTCCAAAATCAGTTGGCTCCCTGATGTGTCACTCAGCTGTCCCTATCCACTGGTTGTGAGTACTCATGTGCCATTGGCTGGTTGCTGGGTCTGCTCATCTTCCCCGCCCACTCCTTCAGCCACTATGCCCTGTCAGAATTTCTGGCAGATGGCTTTCTCTCTTGACGAAGATGCTTCTCCTGCTTGCCTCCTGTGTGGGACCAACTGTTCCCTCAGTGGATGTTGGTAGGTGTAACAAAATGGCAGTTACCTGTGTTTGTAAGATGGCTGTTGTCTGTGGTTGTTTGTTTAAAGTGTTCCGCCATAAGGTTCAATTGAGCTGTAGTTCCAGAGAAGGGCCTGCAGAGGTATCACTCACTGGGTTGAATGGGGCTTCCTCATCTGCTGGACTATAGTTCCCAGAGGCCCTACAGCCAAAAAGTGCAGGAAAAGAGGGTGATGTGGCTGTCAGGGCTTCAGAGCACAGTAGAGGCTGCAGGTGGGGGGGGGAGATGGAAAGCTGAAGAGTGAGGGGGAAATAAAGGTAGGTTGATGCTTGGCTGGAAGGAGAATGGGTTGCCAACTCCAGGTGGGGAATTCCTGGAGATTTGAGGGATGGAACCTGGAGGGGGGGCTCAGACAAGTACAAAAACATAGACTCTGCCCTCCAAACCAGCTATTCCCTCTTGGGGAACTACTGTTGCCAATCTCCAGGTGAGGGCTGGAGATCACTCAGAATTACAACTGCTCTCCAGATGGCATTGATCAATTCCCCTGGAGAAAATGGTGGACTCTGTGTCCTTATACCCTGCTGAGTCCCCCCCCCCCCCATGACAGCCAATGTGACATGGCACAGTATAGGCTGCAGGTGGTGGTGGGGGATAGAAAGCAGAACAGTGAGGGGAGAATAAAGGTAGGTTGATGCTTGGCTGGAAAGGAGATAGGGTTGCCAACTCCAGGTGGGGAATTCCTGGAGATTTGAGGGATGGAGCCCGAAGAGGATGAGGTTTGAGGAGGGGTAGGGCTTAAACAGGTACAATACCATAGATTCTGCCCTCCAAACCAGCTATTCCCTCTTGGGGAAGCACTGTTGCCAATCTCCAGGTGTGGGCTAGAAATCACTCAGAATTACAACTGCTCTTCAGGTAGCAGAGATCAGTTCCCCTGGAGAAAATGGTAGACTCTGTGTTATTATACCCTGATGAAGCTGCCACAGCAAAATGACGCTGAGTGCCCCAAGGCATTGGCACTCTCCCAGAGCATCTTTCTAGAGCCTGTTATATTTATTTCAACAACGGACCTTATTCCTAGTACATATTAATATTATTCTAATGAGTCAAGTACAGGCTTCCACAGTATTTTAGAGTCCAATGTGTAACTATTGTGTCTGTATGATTTCATGAAACTGGAAGGTTAATTTCATACATTTCATACTAGGAGAGAGAGTTTGAGATATGTGGGTCTAGAACTTTTAATTAGACCTGGAAGTATGCAAGTAACCAGTGGCAGTGGCATACATTGTCAACATGTAACAAAATATTTTGTTATATCACATCTGTCCTGAATACTGCATTGTTCTTCTGCTGCAGAATAATAGTTGCTTCAAAAACCCTGCAGTTATTACTCAGTTTCATTTACATATATTACCATGTGCACTTAAAGTAATGTACAGCTTACAGAAATAAATAGATCTAAACATTTATTTTAAGATCTAAATTGATGGAGTTAGAGCAATCATGTCAGAATTTAGTCAGAGCAATGATGCATTAACCTTTGAGACTCTAAGATCATGCTAAGAACTGGGGAAATGATTTTGTGTTTGATTGGCTCACTTTGGCCAATGTAGAATGTAAGGTAATTGGCTGTTTCAAAAGAGTGCAAAAGGAGCCTCATGCTTTATACAGCCCTTTGCATTATTATCCTTGCAGAGAGCTGAAGCCTAACTATGTTTTATATCCTCTTATTGTGAACAATTGTAGCAAAAGCAAATTGTACAATAGTAGGTGAAGAAATAACAGTCATTTTAAGTCTTCATTAAATTATTTGGTTCACATATATTTCAGGAGTTCAAATAACAGGGCTGTACCGATAACCAGAACAAGAAGAAGCAGAAGAGCAATTGGTGCAGTGGGGAAAATAATTTATTCAGTTTGACAATCATTATGCTTTCAGCCTATACTTTGCCAGGGAGACACACACACACACACAACATTGAATAAATCAATGTCAATTTCCTCACAGGTCCATTTTGAGAAAATATGTTATAAATGCATGTTATTTGAATAATGACTGTTAAACAAAAGGTAGAGTTTACTCTCACAAATACACAGGGGTTAAGTAGAATATAACTTGTAAAATTGCATTGCCAGAAAGTTCCCACAGCAGTTAAGCTTCAAATAAAACAATGTGAGCTGGACACAGGTTTTATCTCATGTGAGCAGTAGCTTGGAGAAACGATGACTAAGGGGTGACATGGTTGGGGTTTACAAGATTATGCATGGGATAGAGCAGGCAGAAAAAGAGGTACTTTTCTCCCTTTCGCACAATACATGGGCACTCAATGAAATAGCTGAGCAGTCAGGTTAGAACGGATAAAAGGAAGTACTTCTTCACCCAAAGAGTGATTAACACATGGAATTCACTGCCACAGGAGGTGGTGGTGGCTACAAGCATGGACGGCTTCAAGGGGGAATTAGATAAACATATGGAGCAGAGGTCCATCAGTGGCTATTAGCCACAAGGTATAGATAGAAACTCTTGGTCTGGGGAAAGTGATGCTCTATATTCTTGGTGCTTGGGGGGGGGGGCAACAGTGGGAGGGCTTCTAGTATCCTGGCCCCACTGCTGGACCTCTTGAAGTCACCTGGTGTTTTGGCCACTGTGTGACAGAGGGTTGGACTGGATGGGCCACTGGCCTGATCCAGCATCGGCTTCTCCTGTGTTCTTATGTTCTCTTAAATCTAAACTTTCTTTTAAATCACAATGAACTAGTCCTTTCATTCTCCAAATACACTGTGCATTTTTTTCCATTAATATTTTGTCATTGTGATGATCTAATCATCACAAAGTTGGAGAGCAGCAGGCAAGCAGGGGAGTGCAGATGGCAAGAGAATATTTGACACAGCAGAGTGGGCATTGGCAGGGGTCATTTTGTAGAAAAAAAGGTGCAGGAGCTCGTTAGCATACTTCATTAGCATAACTTATTTGCATATGCTACACCGCCTGACATCACCAGAAGTATGTCAGAAGGCAAGAAAGAAAGGAGAGGGAGAGAGAAGGAAGGGAAGGAGGGAGGGAGGGGGAGAAAGGGATGGGACAGCTACTAGTCCAAGCCTCAGAAATACCACTATTCTGGGATGATAGCTTCAGTGGTGGCTGAAGCCTTCCAAAGGCTGGTTGGAGGAGCAAGGACCCCTTTCCAGGGGATGGGGTCATTTTGCTGCAGCCATGACACAAGCAGGCATTCCCCCACAGTGCGGGAGGCTGGCACCAACTTCTGGAGCTGAGCTCGCCCGAGCTCCTGCTCGAAATAACCCCTGGCCATTGGGAGGAAAAAAGAAAGCAAAGTCTCACCACCATATCTTTCAGGACTGGTATAATTTGCACATATGTGCAATCCTAGTGGCTGCAGCTTGCAGTCAATCAAGAAAGCAAAGAGCATCCCCCCCCCCCCCCCCAGAATGCTGTTTTATTTCTAGGCTCTTTAGGAAAAATATTGTCTGCCTTATGAAAATGAAACTAATAGAGACAGGAACTACAATAACAAAAGAAACTAGAACAAAATGGGGGAAATCATGATTTTTTTTTGTTCTAGGCTCTTAAAGTGGTGAATTTGTTTTGTTTTCATATTAATTAAGAAATACCTGATTTTCATAATTATTTTAATTAATAACAAAAGAAACACAAGTATATTAAGCACAAAGAGAATCAAGGTGACTGTTCATATAATCTAGGGCTGAACCAATATGACGACTCTTTTTGCAAATCTTTTCACTGTCTGCAAAAAGGATATCCTTTTTTTCCTGTGGTCTTTTGGAAGGTGCACCAAAAGGGCTAAGAATGTTCACAATCTACTCCTGTCTTGCCAGTTGTGAGTGGAGATGAGGGGAGAGATGCACTTTGCAAACACGCTGCTATTTTAAAGAAGGCAGTCTCAAAGTTAGCAACACATGTCCTCTCACTTCTTTCATTCTGGTCCAGACTCCACCAAAGGTATCATCCTCATCCTCATCCTCGTCCTCATCATCAATCATCCTCATCATATTTATTTATTTATTCAATTTTAAACTGCCCTCCCCCAGAAAAACTGTGCTTGGGGCAGCATACAACAGGATAACAAATACAACATCATTAGGCAAATTAAAACAGATTAAAAACATAACTATATCTTATGATGGCATTAGCATTTTCCTTATTGAACCATTGGCCTCATGTTATTTGGCAGAGAGTTCCACCAGGCTGGAGTCAGGGCAGAAAATGCCCTGGCTCTGGTTGAAGACAGCGGATATCTCTCAGGCCGGGAAACACCAGCAGATTTTGATCTAATGAGTGCAATGCTCTCCTGGGGGTATACTGACCTGGGGGTATACCAGGAAAGGTGCTCCTGAAGATACGTGGGTCCCAGACTATTATGGGCTTTGAAGGTCAACAACAGAATTTTGAACCTTATATAGTATTCCACTGGAAGCCAGTGCAGCTTGCACAGCACTGGATGAATGTATGCTGTACGTGGCATCCCCATGAGGGCCTATACAGCCACATTCTGAATCAGCTGGAGTTTCTGGGTCAGCCTCAAGGGTAGGCCCACATAGAGCAAGTTACAGTAATTCAGTCTGGAGGTGTCTTGTCACATGGATTACTGTGGCTAGATTCTGGCAAGACAGGTAGGGAGCCAGTTGCCTGACCTAGCACAGTTGGAAGAATGCCAGTCTAGTAATAATAGTGACCTTGGTCTCCATTGCTGGAGGTGTCCAGGATCGAGCCCAGGCCCTTGACAGTTGGTGCCGGTCTCAATGGCACACCATCAAGAGCTGGGAGCTGGCACCCCAAACCAGAGTCTCTCCAGCCCAGTGACAGAACCTCCATCTTAGAAGAATTAAGTTTCAGCCAGCTCTGTTTCAAACACTCTACCACAGTCTCCAATCCCTCAGGCAGATTTTCTGGGGCAGTGTTTAACTGGCTGCCCATCAGCATATAAAGCTAGGTATCATCATCATAATGATGACAACCCAGCTCGAACCTTCACTCCAGTTGGGTGAGGGGGTGCATATAAATGTTAAATAACATCGGGGAGAGGATTGCCCCTGAGGAACCCCACATACTATCCTCTCTCCCAGTGTCACCCTCTGTCCCTGACTCTGGAGGATTGAGGTAAGAGTACCTGCGGACTCTTATGTCACCAAGACGGTGGGTCAAAACATTATTATCAACCATGTTGAACACTGCTGTAAGATCTAGCAATAACACCCATGCCAACCCGCCTCAGTCCAACTGTCTAGGGAGCTCGTCCCTGAGGGTGCCCAAAGCCATCTCTGTCCCATGACCAGGGTGAAAGCTGGACTGGAATGGGTCCAGGGCTGATGTGTCTTCCAAGAAACTCTGTAACCCCCCTCTCAATTACCTTACCCAGAAATGAAAGACTTGGAATTGGGAAGTAATTGGATGGATCTAAAGGATCGGCATCTAGTCATACTGGTCACATGACCATGGAAACATCTTTGAACAGCACTGGCTCTTCAGTGACTCTTCAGTTTGGAAACAGAGATGAGCACCACATCCCCAGAGTCGTGTTCAACTGGCTTTCGAGCAAGGGAAACCTTTACCTTTACCTTTAAAGGATCCAAGGTTAGTTTTTTTAAGAGCAGTATGACCACAGCTTCTTTCAATCCCTCCGGGTAGACCCCTGAATCCAGGGACAGATTGATAATGTCTACCAGGGGACCACAAATTTCCTCACTGCAGGCCTTCACCAGCCACGAGGAGCACAGATCCAAAAGGCATGTAGTCAGCCTAACAGCACCCAGAATCCTGTCAACATTGCAGAAGATGTCAATTTATTTATTTATTTATTTATTTTTCAGATTTATATCCTGCCCTCCCCGCAAGCGGGCTTAATTCCAACCTAAGGAGACTTAAACGGTCTGAAAAACTGTTCAGTATCATGTCTCATACTCTAACAAGCCCAGAATTGGGTAGTCTGAGAGCATCTCTTTTGCAACACAACTCTGACCCTATAAAATCTTTTATTGAGCTTAACAACTTACTTAAAACTCATGCTTATGAACAACAGGCCCATAAGGCCAATACAACATGCCCATAATGTATGGTATAATCATGAATGCAGAGAGCTAAAAAAAGAATTACTCCACACTATGAAACAAACCAGGTGTAACAGGGAAGGAACACAACTGAATATCTACTTAAAACTCAGATCTCAGTACAAAGCTTTAATTAAGCAAAAGAAATCAGAACATGCCAAATTTCTTTGGAAAGAGCTAGATCAAGCTGTAGTGGAGAAAAATGACTCCCATTTTGGGAACTAGTTTCAACCAAAAGTAGTAGCCCTTTTTGTCAGGTAGATGCATATACACCAGGACATGTCTGGCTTTCACACTTAAGAACATTTTTGGGTCCTGGCATCACTCATCTGAGGGGTCAGGTAAAACCTAGCTGAAAGATTACCCAGATCTCATTTCTGATTCAGAAATCAGAGAACTAATTGCCTCATTGCCCTCTGGAAAATCTCCGGGGTAATTATGTTACTACCGGAATTATACAAAGTGTTCCCCAAGTGGTGGACCCCCATTTTGGCTAAAGAGTTTACACAGATTAACATTTCAAGCCTGATCCTTGCGGGCTGGAAGTTAAGTATAGTTGTACCAATAAATAAAAAAGGAGTCAAAGCTGACCCACAAAATTATAGGCCAGTAAGCCTTCTGGACATAGCAGCTAAACTGTACAGCAAATACCTGTTGTTAAAATTGGAAGACTGGGTGGCGGAGGAACAAATTCACCCAGCACAAGCAAGATTTTGAAAAGGGTGCAGAACTATAGACCTCTGCCAAACCCTTTACCAAATAGCGCATGCCAGTATAAATGGTCCAACAAAGGCACTTTATGTTGCATTTGTTGACTTGGCTGCTGAATTTGACTCAGTTAACAGATCTCGTCTACGGTCAAAGCTTGCCAAACTGAACATTGACAAGTGGTTATTATTCCTACTTCAGGAGCTCCATAGGGACACTTTTGCCCAAGTAACGGTGGGAACCAGTGTTCCCTCTAAGCTGAGTTAGTGTGAGCTAGCTCACAGTTTTTTAGCCTCCAGCTCACATTTTTGTCTTAGCTCAGGAAGGATGGCTCCAGAGCAAACTAATGTATGTAGCAGCCAAATTGCTTGCTCACAGCTTTAATGCCAGTAGCTCACAAAGTACAATTTTTGCTCACAAGACTCCATAGGGAACATTGGACTGGGAACCTCTGGTTCCCTAATGAATAATATCTCCATCAGTAAAGCAATAAAGCAGGGATGTGTGTTGGCCCCCAGTCTGTTCAACTTGTACATAAATGACATAATGGAGTGTCAATCAGGTCCACAATTTTTTCCACCCTCTGGGACAACAGAAAATTTCAATTGTTTTATATGCAAATGATATGGTCTTAATCTCACTGACCAAAATTAGTTTGAGAAGGCTTTTACACCAACAAGGGCAATACTGCATTGAAGAAGCTCTCAACATCAATTAAGCAAAGACCAAAGTAATGGTCTTCAGAAGAAAGTCCAAAACTCTCGTTGCAGTATCTTTGGTAATTCAGTCTATCAATGCAGTTCATTTAAATACCTTGAAGTTTACTTCATTACATTAAACATTAAATTGGAAAACCCTTGTGGCAGGGGTGAAATCATCAGCGCTAAGGATTGTTGGGTCCATTGTACACTTCTTCCACACAAAGGGTGGGCAATTAATTGACCCAGAGCTGAAATTTTCAAGTGCAAAGTTGTACCCCACTTATTATACAGAGTGGAAGTGTGGGGCTGAAAAGGGGACAATATATCTACCCTTGAGGTAATCCAAAATTATTTTCTAAGACAAATCTTATGTCTCTCTAGGGGATCTCCTGTGGCCCTGATGAAAGCAGAAACAGGACTTTCTTCTCTTAGGGCAAAGGTACACCTCGCAATTATAAAATATTGGAAGAAGACAAATTTGTCAAGATCTAACTCTTTAAGCCACCAATCTGTTAGATTGTTACTAATAAAAGACCTTACACACTCTGGTTGTTTTAGCAATATCCTTTGTAGATACACCATACCCAATGACCTCCTTGGGGCCTCAAGTGATAACGCCCAGTTTAGGGAATGGATATTTAATTCAGATGCTGTGATAGATCGCTCTGCTATCACAATGTCTATGGTAGCTCCTTGGTACAAATTTTTTAAATCTGACCATTCTAGATCACCCTACCTATTCAATATCTCCAATTATAACCTCAAGGTGTCCTTCACTGTCTTGCACTTCCAAACAATGTACATAGCATTGCGGGACGGTCAATACTTTCAAATTCCAACAGAACATAGTATATGTATCTGTGGTTCGCTTGCCACTGAGAACTTCCCCACTGTATCCTAGCTTGCCCGTTGTACAACGCACCCAGAGACAAATTCTTGACAGAAATTTTATTTACCATAAATGCATATTCTGAAAATGAGAAGATTGTTCTGTTATCAGATACTGATAATCTCGTATCCTATAGAGTTTCCCTTTTTTGCCCTTGTGGCCAAAAAGAATAGAGCCAAGGCTGCACCATAGGGGTCATTCTTATAATCTGCTGGCCATTTTTAACCCATTTTACTGTATAATTTTATAGCTCACATATGCAATTTTAGGTTTTATTCCTTACATATTTTCTGTATTTTAATGCTATGTAACTTTGTTATGGTATATGGCTAATACAATAAATCTCTCAGTTTCCAGTTTCCTGGAACAAAATAAAATTAACCTAGCCTTGGTTCTTCTTGAGTGCTGTGGCTGAGGGGGGCTGAGACACAACAATCCAGTCCCCACCCAGCTAGTGACTCAAGTTAGGGGAAGGGAAGGAAAGAGGTTTGTGCAAACCTCAATAAGTCCCAGTAGGCCAAACACAGGCCCACTCATCCATCACCCCAGCTGAACCTGGAACTTGCCCAACCAAGCCCCACCCCACAAGCCTGCAGCACACTGCAACAGCCAACTGTCCAAAACAGCTTGACCCAAAGGCATAAGCACCGCCCATGCACTGGTCCCTTGTCGGGACACCTCCACACCACCATCAGGGCTCCTCCTGCCACCAGTAACTTTGCCACTGCTGAATATGCTGCCATAACATCAAGCCACCAACCATGAGGTAGACCACAGGGTCTGAGTACAAGGCAAAGACTGGCTGGTGAGGGCATTGCCTGGCTTTTATATGGAGCCAGCTCCACCCCCTCCACCATCACAACACATAGCATCATGACATCAGCAACATCTCATCCTCCTCTGCAGAGGCAAAGCAGCCCCCACCCAGCAGCAACCTCTCTGCGGAGGGCTGGAAGGAGCTGGATTCTGGGAGACCTCCATGCTCCACCTTGAAGTTAGTAACCCTATTCTGGCTTTGGGTCCCTACCTGGACCTGCCCAGGTACCAGAATTGCTGAGATCTGGTGACCATGTGTGCCAAAATATTACATGTAATAAATAAATGGTGGTTTCTCATTTTATCCATTAGATAGCTTACTCATGGGTTTTTTTTGAAAGGTTTCAAAGTATTCTAATGAACTAGAACTGAGGATTACTCAGGGGCTGCTGAAAAGTGTTTTATACAAGTCCTTTTGGTACTCCACACAACTCACTATAGCAATATAGCTTCATGAATCATAGCAATTTGTCAAATAATTACAAAACATTAACTTCTGAGTTTGAGTTTAAAATGGCAAGGCTGCCACAGGTTTTAAATAGCAAATGACTCCCCCCCCCTAATTTTGAATCAGTTGAACACAAGACTGAGAAGCCAAGTCAAGATGTCGATCTAGAAGGGCTGAGGCCTTCTCACTCCCTACCACTCCCAAATGCTTGGCCAAGAAAAGTAGCAAAAATACAATCCATTGTCTTATATTGGCCTTTGCCACCCCTTTGTTCCTCCAAATGAATTATTCTAGAGTTAATCCAGATAAAATTCACAGGTGAAACAAACAGAATGGAAATTTGAATATGCATAAATAAATTTATTTGCCTCTGGTGCTGATCTAATTCTAATCCAAAGGGATCGGAGTTTGGCATCAGCTGTCTTCATTGATCGCAGTGTAAAAGCTTTCAGTATTTTCTGCATTTCCCTCCTCTAGATGTAAACTCAGCCTTATATACTGCCCATTACTTTCTGTAATATTGCTATTAGTAGTTCAGATTAAGAGCCAATCCACACATTATCATGTCCACATATCTGTCACTGCCATATTTTCCTGTGCCAAAACAGCTGCATGGGGCTGTTATTTGTCTCATCAGAGTGGGGTGTCCTCATGCACTACATACTTGCACTACATACTTCACCTGTGCTGCCTTCCAATGGGGCAAATAATGCCCTGGCATCATTTCAAATTGGGGAAACAGCATGCAGCAGAAGGCAGGAGCCCATCCCCCTTGTGCCATGGTCCCAATCTGAACGGGGCCCCTGAATGAAGCTTTAATTAGGAATTTCCTGCTACAATGTGGCTGCAAGTCCTTGTGGTGGACTCCTCTGTGTTGTAACTGTACCTTGACCCTGATTTTTACCTCTTAGACAACTGTGTTTCCTTAACAAAAAAAACAGTACAACTTGTCTAATTCAAAAATGCTGAAATAAAGGTAATTGAAATCCTCTGATAATCCCAGCTACTTAGTCATACTGTTCACTAATTATCATGCACTAATTTTTCATGACTGCCTTCCTTAACCTTGCGTGTTTGTTACAGCTGACAGGCCTGGGGACAGTACTGACTTCAGGTTATTATAACAAATTAGCAGAAAGGAGAGGGGAGCACTATGAACATTTTCTTTTTTCCACCTTTATCTTGATCAAGGCAATCAGGTTCTTGTTCAACATATTTTGTTGTCTCTTCCTAACCTTATCCTTGCAATTCCATGCCCACATGTTATTGTTATTTACAACCATTTGAGCTCTTTTCAAGCAGCAAATACAATTAGCAAATTGCTGTAGCATGCTAAAGTCCCATTTGATTTTCCTGATATTATGTCGCTGATACATCCTGATTGGCCGAATGCTACTTTCAGGGCTATCAGTGATAACTTTTGCATACTGTCTAAGGATAAATGGTCCTTATCTCAATTAACAGGAATGATTTACAGCACCCAGGTAATCACTGCTTGTTTTCATGGAAGTGAAGCACCTAATGCACATGCTAAGAAGAAAATAGAAGGCTGTACTTTTGAACTCAGGTTGACCTACATAGGTGTGCTGACACAACATAATTATGACAAACAGCACCATTATAGCATAAGCATCGCTTCCTATGGAGTACAGTTTTCATACATATCTGTGCAATATCAACTGGGAAAATCCCCTACCTCAAGTAAAAAAAATAATGTTGTAATAATCTGTCATTAAAATCAATAGCTATTTTATTACTCATTATGCATGTAGTGCCAAAATGAAGCCCATTGTGTGCCATAAATTTACTGGCTTGTCACTTAATACAATATGATTTTACAATATTGCTAATGTGCACAAAGCATTCAAATACAGAATATTGGCACATGTGTGATTTATAACAAATAAGGCGAGGATGAATTTCAGTTAAGTCCTCACGTTACTCAACTTAGGTCAGAGGAAAATCAATATGATTCATAATGCATCTGTGGGACAGAAGGCTGGATAAAAAAATATTTCCTGAGATGAGAGATATAATTTACATTTACTTTTTTTGAGCACCGTGTTATTTTAAAAAGTGGCAAAAAGGAGAGTGCTTTTAAAAAACACACACACACACACCCCAACAGTAACAATGAGGCTTTAGACTCCAAACAAGCAATAGAAAACAGTTAATGCTATATATCCCCTCTAGTCCTCAGGTCAAGTTGATGCTTTTTCTAGGGTGCGTTCAGATGACAATGTTAAAGAGCAATGAGCCCAGTTATATTTAAACCAAATGAAATTATACCAGAGAATGTCATCCAGATGTTGATCCACTCACTTGCTTCAACACACAGTTGTTCCATGACTGAATGTCCAGACCTTCCCCTGCTCTTACTGCAAAGCTTGCGCGATCACCATTTTTTTAAAAAAAAATTGCCGCATGCGCATATGCAGATGGCAACACCAGAGATACACATGTGCGCATGCGCAGACAGCCACACCAGAGATACACATGTGCACATGCCCAAAATGGTTTTTTAAAAAGGCAGTGGTTGCAGTCTTGGCGCGCAAGATCGCGATCAGATCTTCAGTAAATCCATGCCAAAACTGCAGCAATCATCTGCCACCAGACTTTCTCAGGTATCCAAAAAACATGGAAAATAGTGAGGGGAAAATGAGAGGCAGATGACTGGGGCACGACAGACAGATGTTGCTGTTGGTTCGTGCACTTTAAATCCGTAAGGGAACAGCAAGGGGAGCGGATAAAACTGCATGTCTGTATGCACCCCTAGAGTGGTTTATTCCTCCATGTTTCGTTCCACGCTGCTTAGACTGTTGGATATTATAGAAAGGCTTGTGCAAGGAGGTGGCAGAGAAGATTCTCCCCCACCACCATCCCCTTTCTCTAGAACCTTCCTGCTTTCCTTGAAACCATCCTTGAAGGTCATGAGACCCTTATTTTAAAAAGTACTATAATACTCAAGGGTGCAGTGAGAAAAGAAATTGGACAAAATTGCTTCATCCTCTTCCCCCTTCTACTGAGATTATGGCAGTGTGATTCCTCTAGATTGCCAGCAGCAGATGAGGAAAATAATAAGCAGACAGACAATGCATCTCATATACATATTTTTATTCTCTCTCCTTAGAACACAATCAACATAACCATACAGTATGAATCAAGCTGACATACAATTTCTCTGTATAGTGCCAGTGTTCACAGAATGGGAATGAGTACAGGTGTCCTCTCAGTGCTCACAGACAAGTAAATTATTCCTGCCTCTTTTCCTACATGAATCCATTGGAATGGATGCACAATGCTTACATGCATACAAGCTGTATGTACACTGGTTCCATCCTAATGATTGGGAATATTTGTGTATGATCATTCCTATTACAGGAAGAGGTTACATCACATGTAAGTGTTTTGCCCACCTTCAGGTGAACACACATAGGAGGAGGCAGGACAAGTATGCTTTACGTGTATTGACCTTGTACACTCATGTCATCATGTCCACAAGGGAGGGGTGGCACAAGGTGTGCTTCTCCAAACTCTTGGCTTTCACAAACACCCTGTTGCATATCTTAGCCAAAACCTGGACAAAGTGGAACAAGGTCTCCCCCCCCCCCATGTCTCCGAGTAGTAGCCGCATGTTGCCGGCTAATTGAGGCTGCTGCAAAGTTTACTTGGGGAGGGGAGCTCACTGTCTTTGTGGCACATGGAGTTAAAACTATTATGGAGCCACAGGGCCATACATATTTGACTGTTTCCAGGATGGCCAGATTCCAAGCTGTTTTGCTCAAAAACCCTGGAGTTACCTTGGCTCCAATCACCACTGTCAACCCATGCCTCCATAGACCACTGATGACATTTTTGCCTCCCGCTCTGATCTCCTAGACCAACACCTGTCTGCTCCTGACTGGACTTTGTATTGTGAGGGGAGTAGTTTCATTGATGAAAGGGGGATCTGGCTATGCTGTAGTGGACGACCGTGAAACTATCATTGCCCGACCCTTGCCACAGGGCACATCTGCTCAACTTGCTGAAATTATTGCTCTTACTGATTGTTTGCTTTTAATGCTGCTCATGCACATGGTGTTCTCTGGCAAAACATAGGATTCATTACTGCAGGGGGGAAAGAGATTAAATATGGACCTAATTTGCATCTCCTGATGGAAGCGGTAAATCTCCCTTCACAAGTTGCTATTATTCACTGCAGAGGGCACCAGAAAGGACTTGATCCTGTAGCCCAGGGCAATGCTAGAGCAGATGCTGCTGCAAAACAAGCAGCAATGGACTGTATTCTAGACACTCAAGATGTTCTAGATTGCCCTGTTTACCCTCCTCTGATTTCTGAATGGGCTCCACACTACACAGCAGATGAAAATGTGTGGCTGGAGTCCCAGGGGGCCACTAAAACTTCAGAGGGTTGGTGGGTTCTCCCAGAGGGAAAGATTTGGATTCCCACAGCCGTGGCTTATGATATTGTTAAAGCCCTGCATGCCAATACACATTTTGGTTTTACAGCTCTAATTAAATCCCTTGACAGATGGGCTCATATTGACCACAAGGCGGCTCTAGCAGACCTCGTTTGCCAACAATGTGTGACTTATGCTCAAAACAATCCCAGAGAAGGTCCTTGAAAGCCACCAGGGCACAAGCCCCGGGCCCCACTCCAATGACTCATTCAGTTGTGGACTTTTCAGAGATGCCTTGTGTGGGGTGTCACAGATATTTGCTTGTTTTTGTTTGCACTTTCACTGGATGGATAGAAGCCTTTGCTACAGCTTCAGAAAAAGCTTCTGAGGTTAGCAGGACTTTGATTTGGGACTTAATTCCGAAATTCGGGCTCCCACAAATGCTTTCTTCTGATAACGGAAGTTCATTTGTTTCCGAGGTGACCCAGCTCATGGCAGCTGCCATTGGCATCACTTGGAAGCTGCACTGTGCCTATCACCCCCAGGCTGCTGGCTCTGTTGAAAGAGCCAACAGGACTATAAACTCTGGAAGTTCACCCAAAAGACTGAATTGCCTTGGACTAAAGTTTTGCCCCTGGTGCTTTTCTGGCTTCATTGCCTGCCTTCAAAATGCACCTCTATTTCTCCATATGAGGCAGTGTTTGGCTGTTCCCCACCGCTGACTTTGGGGATCCAGACAGATGCCTACCAGACAGGGCACCTTATCACTGCTGCTGAACTCCAAGCTCTTGGGCTTCAGGTCCAGGAGCTCCAAAACTACTATTCTGTGAGTTTACCCCTTCCTGTGTTTGACTCGGTGTGTCAGTTTAGCCCCGGGGACTCAGTGTGGGTTAAAAATTGGTGACCTGATCCTTTGGGACCTAGGTGGGAGGGACCATTCACTGTTCTGCTTAGCTCTCCTACAGCTGTCAAGATTGCCGAGCGTAAGCCGTGGATCCATTGGTCCAATCTCAAGCCGGCGTATAAGGAGTGGGAGGTGGTTCCTGGTTCCACACCAACATCAGTCTGGCTTTGGAGACAAGCCTGCTATTGCCGTCTACCCTTGGAGCCTATTGCAGAGGAGGAGGACCCAGCTGCTCATCCACAGGTCCTTGCCAACACTGGTGTATCCCGGGAACGAGAGCCAGGTTGATGATCTACATACCTTTGCCGGGCCCTTTCTTAGGGTTCCTCTACACATATGGTGAAGATGCTGGTTCGTTGTTGAGAAGGTGCACTGGGCATTCCTTCCACCGCCTGGATATTCTTGCTGCTGCTTTTCATTTTACAAGCACAGGTTATAAGCCAGTGCCATGACTGTATCACAACTACCTACAGAGACCTTCAGGTTTCCCAGACTCTTGTCTACCACACTGACCATGAATGTTTAACCTCGAATGTTTCTTTGTGCCTTTACCAGAATATCTCATACCATGTGTGCCACCAACCTCCTAAATCTGTGTGTTTCAAACCCCAGGCTTATTCTGTTCGAGCTCGTATTAACATTTATTCTTATAAACCAGGTCCGGGGAAAACATTCATTCCTGGGAATCTTCTTGCCAGTAACCTAACCATTTATCCTAAAGACTATCTTTCTGTATGCTTCGATGTCTGTGCTGCTATTTCTAAACAGGCATCTCAAAGCCATCAGAGGAGGTGTGGAAACCACTGGTGGGAAACCCAATATGCTCAAGAAAAGAAATACTTGTATACTCATTGGCACTCTTATTATGTTTCTTATGGCAGTACTACTACTGGTCCTGATAATCTGTTTTTGTATCTAGGACAAGTTTCCAGTGCATGTACAGAAGATTTTTGCACTCCCGTATGTATTTCTACTCTGCCTCCAACCTCCAGCTCCACCAAACAAACAGTTTATGGTATTGCAGTAGATGGAAGGGTAGCGGATCCCTATGGCCATGTCATTGTTGAAATTATAGGCTCACGCCCAAGGGGCAAAGAACGTAAAGTGCACACTACGTTCTGGATGGAGATGGGGAAGCAGATAGATATCCCTCCTGTTACTAAAAATTTGTTTATTGATTTAGCAGAGCGTATTGCAGCAGAACTACAGATAAAGAATTGTTACCTCTGTGGGGGGACAAACATGGGAGAGCAGTGGCCCTGGGAGGCAAAGGAGCTGGAGTTGGTAAATCTTACTTCTGCAAATCTCACTTGGAAAGACACATAACATCCAACAAAATGGCTTCTGCAACATTCTTTAGTTGGTAGGCACTGTGTCCATCAAGGTTCTCATTATACTCATTCTGTAGGGTCCCTGGACTGTGAAGCTGCCTGGGTATGTAATCAGTCCAACCCTCTCCAGTATGTAAATTTTGCTGCTACAATGTCTACTTCCCCTAGACCAAGGGTCTCCACTGGTACTCAACTTGATTACTTTTACCGCTTTCCTTGTCCTGTTTTCCTTCCTTGGCAGGCACTAGATTGCTTCTATTGGATTTGTGGAACTCTTGCTTATGCTGTTTTACCCCATGATTGGGAAGGTGCTTGTGTTTTGGTACAATCAGGCCCAGCTTTTTCTTGCTACCCATCTCTACAGGTGAGCGCTTGGGTGTTCCTGTCTATGACACCCTTGGCCGTGTGAAGCGGTCCTTGCAAGTTCATGCCTGGCAAGGTAATGAATGGCCCCCTGAGCGCATCATCCAAGTCTACGGGCCAGCTGCCTGGGCAGCTGATGGGTCTTATGGTTATAGAACTCCTATATACATGTTAAATCATATTATCCATTTACAAACTGTACTAGAAATCATAACCAATGAAACCTCTCTAGCACTCAACCTTCTCGCTTCTACCAACAGATAGATACATACAGCAATCTATCAAAACTGCCTGGCACTTGATTTTCTCCTTGCTGCAGAAAGAGGTGTCTGTGGAAAGTTCAATCTTACCAATTGCTGTCTCCAGATCGATGACAATGGGAAGGCAAAAGAGCAAATCACTGACAGAATGAGAAGCCTGGCACATGTTCTGGTTCAAAGCTGGATAGGCGTGCTGGATGCTGAAGGGTTTCTAGGGGGTCTATTCACGAATTGGAAGCAGGTTCTCTTACTGATTGGGATTGCCTTGGGGGGACTTCTAATCCTACCCTGCCTTATTCCGTGGGTCAAATCTTTGGTCCAAAGGACAGTGGAAGCAGCGGTTAATGACATGGATGCCACAGAGCTTCTCTACATGGAAACTGCCCAGCAGCGTTACCACTACCAAGAACTGTCACAGCTTAACCCAGACACTGTTAGCGAGTAAGTTGGGCAATTTTCCCCTTCAGGGAAAAAGCCCGAAAGGGGAGAAATGAAGGAAGAAATTGCAAAACTAATTTTATTGCTTTAGTAAGCTAATCCTTTGAAACTGCAAAGCCAACACAGATACAAACATGCACAAGAATTCTTTGGTGTTACATTGTATGTTTGTGCTTCAGCAAAATGCTTATACAGAAGCTTATTGTTCCAAAGTTGCAACTACTTACAATGGCTTATTATTCTTTGACCATCCTAGCTTAGAGAAGAGGCATGAGAAAGTATACCGATCTGCAACAATGTTTAACTTAACATTCTTGATTCCTTTCCTGTAATTGACATGGGCAAGAATGAAATAGAATACCTTTGCTTACGAGAATGATGTCAAATGTGTAGAAATGACACTAGTTCCATCCTACTGAAAATCTCCACTTTCTTAGTATAAAAGATTAAGCCCAACTGTAAACGGGGCTTGCTTGTATCTGAAACTGTTATTCAGATTGAGACTTATGGTACCATAAATTTTTGGCTTTTTCTATTCCTAGTGTCCATGTGCCTTCTTCCTGAACGGATCTGGTTTTTTTGGGAATCGTGCTTCACAGCCACCCTATGAAAGCCTGTGTGGTGCAGCAGTTAGAGCTTCAAAGTAGGGTCTGCAAGACCCAGGTTCAGATCCCCATCTTGCAGTGAAAGCTGATTGTGTGATTTAGGACCAGTCATACACTTTCAGCCTAACTTACCTCAGAGAGTTGTTGTGCAGAGAAAAAGGAGTAAAGACTAATATAAGCTGCTTTGCTCCCCACTGTGGAGAAAGACTGTAATTTTCCTAGGTAGAGGCTGTGAAGGAGGGCAGTGGATATGGAAAGCTGAAGACAGATAAAGGCAGATAAAGGTAGATTGCATGTTGGGTGGGAAGGAGTGGAGCCTGGGAGGGTGGAGTTTGAAGAGGGGAGGAACTTCAAACCATTATAAGGCCATAGACTCCACCCTCCAAACCAGCCATTTCCTCCACAAGAACTACCACTGCTAGCCTCCAGATGAGGGTTGGAGATCACCCAGAATTACAACTGTTGTCCAGGTGATAGGGATCAGTTACCCTGGCTGCTTTAGAAGATTGAGTCTATGCCATTAAACCCTGCTGAGGCTGCTTACTTCCCCAGGCCTCACTGTCCCAAGGCTCCGCCCTCAAATATTCAGGAATTTCCCAAACTGGAGCTGGCAGCCCTAAGGTGAATTGATTTCTGTAGCTGGGAGATCTGTTGTGATGCCCAGAGTGCTGCCACTGCTACTGTGGGGGGAGAGGAAGCAGGTGGGTGGCTGGAAGCACCGCTGCTGTGCAGGGTTGGGTAGGAAGCAGGAAGGAGGCTGGGACAGGTGATGGGGGCTTAGAGAGAAAGTGATGGGGTGGGGGGCAGAAAGAGAAAGTGATGAAGTGGGGAGGTGGAAAAAAAGAGAATGACGAGGGGACAGAAAGAGAGAGAAAACAACATGCATGGAGGAGAGATAGAGAGTAAGAAAAGGGGGACAGAAGGAGAAAGAGTGTGAGAGAGGTAGGTGTAGAGGGGAGGAAGCAAAGTTGTTTCTTGTGGGTCTCCACCAGCATTCCCTGTAAGCTGAGTTAGTGTGAGCCAACTCACATTTTTTTAGCCTCCGGCTCATACATTTTGAAGGATGGCTCCAGAGCAAACTAATTTATGCAGTAGCCAAATTGCTTGCTTATAACTTTAATGCCTTAATGCTTTAATTAAAGGCTTTAATGCCAGTAGGTATCAAAGTAGAATTTTTCCTTCCATGGCTCCACATCTTAGAGGGAACATTGGTTTCCAGTTGTGTTTATCTAATCTCCTCTTGAAGCTGCCTTGTAGCCATCACCACTTGTAGCCATCTGTAGCTTGTAGCCATCACCACTTCCTGTGGCAGGGATTTGCACATGTTAACTGCTCTTTGGGTGAAGAAGTATTTAAGAACATAAGAGAAGCCAATGTTGGATCAGGCCAGTGGCCCATCCAGTCCAACACTAGGTCACACAGTGGCCAAAAGTGACTTCCTTTTGTCTGTAAACCTGTTGTTCTTGTTGTTCAGTCACACAGTCAAGTCTGACTCTTCGTGACCCCATGGACCACTTCACACCAGGCCCTCCTGTTTTCCGTCATCCTGCAGAGTTTGTTCAGTTTCATGTTTGTTCCATTGATTGCACTGTCTAACCACCTCATCCTTTGCTGTCCCCTTCTTCTTTTACCTTCAATCATTCCCAGCATCAGAGTCTTGTCCAATGAGTGCTCTCTTCTCATTTGATGGCCAAAGTATTTGAGTTACACCTTCAGTATCTGGCCTTCCAGGGAACAGTCAGGGTTGAGTTCCTTTAGGATTGACTAATTTGATCTCCTTGCAATCCAAGGGACTCTCAAGAGTTTTCTCTAGCACCATAATTCAAAAGAATCTATTTTTTGGCACTTGGCCTTCCTTACAGTCCAACTTTCACAGCCATACATTACTACTGGGAATACCATGACTTGGACTATACAGATTTTTGTTGGCAGGATGATGTCTTTACTTTTTATTATGCTGTCTAGGTTTGCCATAGTTTTCCTCCCAAGGAGCAGGCACCTTTTAATTTCATGACTGTAGTCACCATCTGCAGTGATCTTACTGTTCATTAATTTCATTGAGTGACCACGAATTCGTGTATTGTGAGAAAAGGAGAAAAGTACTTCTTTCTCTACCTTCTCTATGCCATGCATAGTTTTGTAAACTTCTATCATGTCACCCCTCAGTTTTAATTTCTCCGAGCTAAAGAGCCCTAAACTCTTTAACCTTTCTTCATAGGGAATATGTTTCATCGCCTTTATCACTTTAGTTGCAAATAGTATATAGACAAGTGGGAACCTGCAAGGACTTGCAGGAGGCAACTCAGTTTCCCCTCCCACTATTTCTTCTTTCCCTTTCCTGAAAGCCCCAATAGTCACTCCCCTTTTCCTGCCTTCTTCTATCCTTCTAGGGTTGCCAACCTCTGGGTGAGGACTGGATATTTCCTGGAATCACAACAGATCTCCCAACTACAGAGATCAGTTCCCATTTGGGTTGCCAGATAAAAGTTGTAAAATCCCTTGGAGATTTGGGGGTAGAACCTTGAGAGGGCATAGTTTGGGGAAGGAAGCGACCTCAGCAGGGTATAAGTCCTTCCTCCAAAGCAGCCATTTTCTCCATAGAACTGATCACCTATCATCTGGAGAGCAGTTTTTAATTCTGGTTTATCTCCAGTCCCCATCTGGAAGTTGGCAATTCTAGCTCCCCTGGAGAAAATGGCTACTTTGGAGGGTGGAGTCTGTGGCATTATACCCAGGGATCCTTTTGTAGAAAAAGAGGTGCAGGAGCTCATTAGCATAACTCATTAGCATATGCCACGTCCCCTAACATCACCGAAAGTGTGTCAGAAAGGGAATGTCAGTTTCAGCCCCATTATACCCTTTGGGCCATTGAAATCAATGGCAAAAACTCATAGGGTATATGAGGGGCTGGAGGAAAGGGGGTTTGAGGGAGAGGCTCCAAACTTGCAGGGTAGCTGCTGGGGCCTCTCCTTGAAATACCCAGCATGTTTCAAGAAGATTGGACCACAGGGTCCAATTCTATGGTCCCCCAAACAGATTGCTCCATCCTCTCCATTGTTCTCTATGGTGGGAAAAAACGTTACTTTTTTCCCACCATAAAGAACAATGGAGGGAATGGGGGCAACCTGTTCGGAGGCCCGTAGAATTGGACCCCCTGGTCCAATCTTCTTGAAACTTGGTGGGCATTTGGGGTAGAGGTCCCAAAAGCTACCCTGGAAGTTTGGAGCCTCTCCCTCAAACCCCCTCCCCTACAGCTGCTTTTAAAGTTGCCGCCAAATTTCGGTGGCAATTCAGCGGCAGGCCGAATCAGATCAGAGAATCTGATTCAGTCCGTGGCTGCCCTACTGCCCCTCCTGAGCTGCTCGCTCCATTCCCAAAGGACCCCTGATTATACCCTTCTGGGGTCCTTCTCCTCCTTAAACCCCACCATCCCCAAGCTCACCTGCAAAAAAAAAATGTAATTCCCTAATCCAGGGGTGGGCAAATTGTGTCCCATGGGCCAGATGCAGCCCACCATGGAGTTTTTTGCGGCCCACCAAGGCAGAAGAAGGATGGCAAGCTACCTTCCCTCCCCCATCCTCCTCTTCCCAGGACCGCAGAGCTCCAGGGAAGCCCTGCCCGCCCCCACCCTTGCCTTCCCCGGGCCGTGCCAAAGTGCAGCACTCTGGGGGAAGCCCTGCACACTCCCACCCTCGCCTTTCCCGGGTTGCACGGAGGCGCAGCAGGCAGGCAGCTGCTTTCAGTGATCTCTCTCTCTGTCCCTGTCTCTCTCTTTGACTCTCTCTGTGTCCCTCTGCATGTGTGTGTTTCTCTGTGTCCCTCTGTCTCTCTCTGTCCCTATGTTCCCCTGTGTGTCTCTCTCTGTCCCTCTGAGTCTGTCTCTGTCTGTCTCTGTCTGTCCCTCTGTGTGTCTTCCTCTCTCTCTCCTATAGATAATAGGAAATTAGCATAATAAATAAATTGAATAAAACGACCACTATTTTATTTAATTTCTATTTATTGATTTTTATGATACAATTTATACCTTTTCTGAAATGCAAAGTTAACTAATGAATGCAATCATTTTAAAAGGTGTGGCCCTCCGCTAACCTCTGCTCCCACAAAGTGGCCCCCAAGCCAAAACAATTGCCCACCCCTGCCCTAATCTCTTTCCCTTCTCTTAACAATCCCCATATCCTCTCCCTGTCTCATTCTCTCCTTCATTCACCAACCTACCTTTTATCTGCCTCCCATCTTCAGCTATATTTATCCTTTATTTACTTCGTTTACACCCCATCTTTCTCCACAGTGGGGACCAGACCAGCTTACATTATTATCCTCTCCTCCTTTTTATCGACACAACAGCCCTGTGATATAGGTTAGGCTGAAAGTATGTGACGTGTCCAAAAACATCCAGTGAGCATCCATAGCAGGATGGGGATTCAAAACTGGGTCTCCCATACCTTTCTTTGAAGCTCTAACTGCAAAACCACGCTGGTTTTCATAGTGGCAGTTGCTGTTGAACAGTAGCAAGCAGCCAGGTCCAGTTGAGGTGGTATCAAGTAACCCAGTGGTTGCTGCCAGGCCTAGGGTCCCAGCTTCCAGGTGGAGCTTGAAGATCTCCTGGTATTACAGGTGAACAGACAACAGACATGTGTCCCCTGGAGAAAATAAATGCTTTGGAGGATGGACTCTACAGCATTATATTCAGCTGAGGCCTCTCCCCTCCCCAAAATCTGCCCTCCTCAGACACCAATACAAAATCTCTACCAATTTCCCAACTTGGAGCTGACAACCTTAGTCATCCCTGGCCTTATATGAGTCCTCCCTCACAGGACAAAATAGGCCTGGAAAGGACCCTGCCTCCTTCCCTGCTTTTACTGACAAAAATCATGCCTAGAATCTTGTAGTTATCTAGCAACTGCCACTGAGGGCTTCTATTTTTTTAAAGTTACAGACACAGGTTTTATCATTTTTTAAAGCTTCCCAGTGTACCTTTTTTAGATTTCACATTTTTCTGCAACCCTGGGGACATTTCAGGTTTGTAGAAAGATCTGTCTTATCTGTTCACAGATCCAGTCATTGGATTTCAGTATCCAAAGATACCCTAACTTTGCTATTAGAATATAATAGTTAATTCATATGATGTAGTTCAGTAGCTAGGGAATCTGGTGCAGTGGTTAGAGTGTCAGATTGGGACCTGGGAGACCCATGTATGTTCATGATTAGGAGTTTAATGGGAAACAAGATGCCCCTCTAGAAGTATAATGAATTGTTCCAAAGTACCAGCTAATGAAGCAGATGTATCAAAATGTTTGCTCCCATTAGAGAAACATATGATTAATTAGACCAACTTGAATGTAAATGGTCAAAGCAAGTCAGGCAAACTGAATCCATGAAGTGAATGGAACTCACATGTAATACAATGTAAGCAATGCAAGACATGGAGGAAAAAGAATGGGGGAGCTATTTATTTATTTGCTTCATTTATATCCCAGCTTACTCTTCAGTGGGCACCAACAGGGTTTACATTGTTCTCCTTGCCCCCATTTTATCCTTACAGCAAAAACCCTGTGAGGTAAAAGGGTGGCATCCCCCTGTCAGACACGAGGAAGCCATCATGTCTAAGTTTGGCCCTATCAGTGCCATTTTAAGCAGACTTAAGAAGGATATGATAGGATTTGGAGTTCCCTAGTGGTAACTCCTATGGGGTCTAACAGACCTCTGATATATTCAGGTGGGTAGCCATGTTGGTCTGAAGCAACAGAACAACAAAGACTAACAGATATTGATTCTGGGTATAAGCTTTCATGGGCATGCACTCTTCTTCAGATACATTGAAGGGCCAACTGGAGTCAAGTTGCATAAGTAACTGATAAGTATAGCTAAGATTGGATTAAAGCTGTTGGTAAAACCTGTGAATAGCAGCAAATTAGCATACAGATAGTAAAAGAAAGACCTAAAAGAAATATTGAAAAGTACTGGGCCCAGAACCAAGCCCTGTGGCACCCCATTCGGCCCCTCCCTCTGGACACTTCAAAAAGGATGTGGACAGAATCGAGCAGGTGCAAAGGAGTGTGGTGAGGATGATTGGGGGCCTGGAGACCAAGCCCTATGAGGAAAGGCTGAGGGACTTGGGAATGTTTAGTCTGGAGAAGAGGGATATGATTGCTCTCCTTAAGTATTTGAAGGGCTGCCACTTAGAGGAGGGCAGGGAGCTGTTTCTGTTGGCAGCAGAGGATAGGACTCTTAATAATAGGTTTAAATTAAGGGCAGGAAGGTACTAGCTGGATATTAGGAAAAACTTTTTTACAGTAAGAGTTGTGCAACAATGGAATCAGCTACCTAGGGAGGTGGTGAGCTCCCCTTTATTGGCAGTCTTTAAGCAGCAGCTTGACAAATACTTGTCAGGGATGCTCTAGGCTGATCCTACATTGAGCAGGGGGTTGAACTAGATGGCCTGTATGGCCCCTTCCAACTTTGTGATTCTATGATTCTAGGTGCCTGGATGGGCCACCTCTGTGGAAGAAAGAGGACGCAGTAAGTCTAAACCCAATCCATGACAAGGAAGTAAGCTTGAACCCCCACCCCACCCCCTCCAATTGTTATTCCACTGTTCATTCATTATTCTAGTGCCATTAAAAAAATAAAACTGCAAAAGCCCTGGTGGCCTAGGGGAAAGGGGAAGCCACTTCTGAGACTGGGCCATGGAAATTGCAGGGAGACCTGCCATGTGGAACCTCTGTTGCTGCAGCCACACCTGTAACAGGGAAACCAAACAATCCCATTTCCATGTAGAAAACATGTGAATCTTTTCAGGTTCCATGTAAGCAAAAGTATATTTCCGAGCCATATTACAATGTTGTGCTGCTTTTGTAGTTGGCTCAAGCATCAAATGCCCACATTTCATCCTCATTCCTGCCTTTCAAGGGAAAACATTATCTCCATTTGACAGGGAAAGCTTTTAAAAATCACATTACTCCTTGATCCACATCTAGCACATATTAGCATAAAAATAATATTAAAATGTGGGGTTTTAGACTTTCAGATTTATAAAACATATGGAAAGTTGTAAATTCTGTAAATGGATGACCTAAAAGATTAGGGATCACTCTGAAGTACAAGAAAAGCAATATGCCAGCTATGAATGGTAAAATGGCTTCAAAGCTACACTTGTACTTTGCAGTTATAAAGCATTTGCCACCATCAGAATTAAGCTCTGCAATGCAAGAGTTCAGAAAGCAGACACATCTGTGCCACATGGAAGGTGCAGAAGCCAACATACTAAATAACAGTACTAAATCATGTCTGCTGTCCATGACCAATAAGGTAGAAATCAATGCAAGAGTTCAGCAGCAATTCAGGCTGAAACAGACAGTTCCAGAACGGCCTTGCTTTTCCAAGTGAAATACCGATGAAGATGATATTTTCAGTTTTTCATTCCAAGCAAGCCTAATCTGTATTAAATCTTGAAAAGACTGTGGGAGCCAAGTAGGCAGTTTGGCAGGACTTGGAGAGGAGTACTCGGAGAGAGTTTGGGTGCTGAGTGGCTTGGAGATCTCACTTTCCAAAGCCTCAGTTTACATTATTAAAAATTGGCTTGCTTCTACCATGACAATGCTTCTTCATATCAAAATCATAAAAAAATCATAAAAAATCATAAAAAACTACTTAGCAGTTGTAAACTCTGGTTTGAAAAGCAAATATGATTGTTTCAGGATTACGTATTTATTTATTTCAATACCCTGTCACTCTGCTCAAAGGAATGCAAGACAACTCATGTTGTTCTCCTTTCTTTCATTTATAACCTGTCTTTCTGCCCTCCGCAGGGTTACCAAGGCAGCTAACAAATTTAAAATGTACATAATAAAATCACATCTTAAAAACTACTAAAATGAATAAAAATGCGTCATTAAAACAAAACCAGAGCAAAAAATACAAAACATAAACACAGCAGTTGACACCCTGGGCAGGAAGGAGGGATCACTGAGGAAACTCCGAACAAAACAAAAACATCTCCATCCACTGGATGAAGAATGACAACAGAAGTTGACAGTCAACTCTCCCTAGGGAGAGAGTTCCAGAGCTTTTGTGCCACAATCAAGAAGGCCTTCTCCTGGATTGCCACTTCCCTAATCCCAGAAGGTAGGGTTGCCCAACCTCCAGGTGGTGGTTAGAGATTTCCCAGAATTACAACTGATCTCCAGTCTACAAAGATCTCCTCCTGGAGAAAATAGCTGGTTTGGAGGATAGACTCTATTGGATTACCTTTCCAAATCTCCAGGAATTTCCCAACCAGAGTGGACAACCCTATCAGAAGGCAGGAGCACTCAAAGCATGGCCTTGGAAAATGGCTGCAGTGGTTGGGTATGTTTTTAAGGGATGAAGAGGTCCTTTGGGTATGCTGGTCCAAAACCATATAGAGCTTTAAAGGTCAATAGCAGCACCTTGAACTGCACCCAAAAACAGATTGGAAGCCAGTGTAGAAAGTCCAAGACTGCAATATTAATGGTGCCTAAAACAGACTCCAGTAAACATCTTGGCTGTAGGATTCTGCACCAACTGAAGTCTCTGAACCCTTGGAAGCCAGTGTAGAAAGTCCAAGACTGCAATAACATGGTCCCTACAACAGACTCCAGTCAACATCCTGGCTGTAGAATTCTGCACCAACTGAAATGCATTGCAGTAAAGTACCCTGCAGTAATCTAATTTAGATGTAACAACTGTATGCACCACAGTGGCCAGATCTTTTCTGTTCAAGAAAGGCAGCAGCTGGCTAACCAGCCAAAGCTGGTAAAAGTTACCAGCTTGCCTCCTTCTTATCCAGTGATAGGCTGGGATGCAACAGCACTCCCATACTATGGATTTGTTCCTTTAAGTCCAGGGGTCCTCTCGAGCAGGAGCTTGGGGGAGCGCAGCTCCGGGAGTTGGTGCCAGCCCGCCCCCCCCCCCCCAGGGGAATGCCTGCTTGTGTCATGCCTGCAGCAAAATGACCCCGTCCCCTGGAAAGGTCCTTGTTCCTCCGACCAGCCTTCTGAAGGCTTCAGCCACCACTGAAGCTATCCTCTCAGAATAGTGGTATTTCTTAGGCTTGGATTAGTAGCTCTTTCTTTCTTTCTCTTTCTCTCTCTCTCTGTCTCTCTTCTTTCTTTCTTGCCTTCTGACATACTTCTGGTGATGTCAAGGGGTGTGGCATATGCAAATAAGTTATGCTAATGAGTTATGCTAATGAGCTCCTGCACCTCTTTTTCTATGAAATGACCCCTGTTGAAAGTCCATATATGGAATGGATGAAAGTCCATATATGGAATGGATGATACTTTAAATTCCAGGTCAGATTAGTAACACTCTCGTGGAGTACTCTAAACTGAATGTTACATACTGGGAAAATGGAGGTGTGGAAAATCTTGTTTCACACCAGTCCTTTTAACTGCTACCACACTGCTTTCCAAACTTAATTATTTTTTACATATTAAGCAAGATAAAATAGCAGTCAACAATGTAAGCAAGACTTTCAGGGACACAACAGCTGATGCATCCTATTAAAGAATTCAGAAATGCTTTAAGATACTAGATACACTTGGCTTCCAAATAGCATACTTTCAGAATTCCAAAATTAATTTAACAGCAGTTGTTAGAATTAGCAAAATGACTTATTTTCCACTACCCACTTAATTAAACATAGAGAAACTGCTGCAGTATTAGATTTAAAAAAAAATGGTACACATTGTCTGGGAAATGGTGTTGGAGGGAAGAAGTATGCTCTATTTTCCAGTAACGTGGCCCTGGATCAAATCATCCTTTACCCTATGTCTGTTTTTGAAGAAGGCTAAAGGAGTTTGGATATCCAGTCATAGATCCCAGCATCCTGATCAGTTGAGCCCTGAAAGAGTGATGTTCAACTCCTCATGTCCCCAGGCTTTTCCTTAGTGTGTGTCCCAGTTTTCTGCTGTGGTTGGTTGTTGCTTCAGCATCATGTTTTCCCCTCACAATAACAATGGCTACATTAAAACATCAAGCAGATTGAGTACATGGTACTATCAATAAGGGCAAAGTAAACCAAACTAATACAGAGTGACAGCAGTGCACTGTCCCTGAATCTGATTAGCTATGTGATGACATCATACTTACAGGAAGAAAACCAATGGCACTAGAGGCTCATTCAAGAGAGTTGCTAGAGGGCGCAATCCTAGTGAGCAAACACTTTCCCCCCATTTCATGCCTTTGTAAAAAAAATCACCAGAAATTAGGGTTGCTTTTCATAGGGGGGATATAGATAGAGACTGCTCCCTCCCCATTTTACCTTAGCCCTATAATATATTTTTCTTCCTCTTTATCCATGTATACTTCTTTCTACATTTTACCCATCTTAGTCCCACCATCTTTATTCTGGCTCCCCAAATCATTCTAGCTCTTCACTGAGACCTTTAGTGGTATTCTGTAAGGATTTCAGACGTATTTAAAATCCTATAGGGCAAGCTAATTATAACTTCAAGACCATACTTATTCAAGCTATTAACTTCCCCCAGCTTAAAAGCTCACCTCTGGCAACAGCTTTTAAAAATTTCTTCACTATAAAAATGCCCTTACAGCAAAAACAAAAAAAAAGTTGTTGGGGTCAATTTCTTCCTTGTTATAATTTAATCATGCAGCTAAATCAGTTTTTGAAAGAACACCAAGTCATTCAACAATAATGCTTACATATGGTCTGTCCCTTTCGCTCTTTAAAATAAATGCTATTGCAGGGAAAAGATCACTATGTTCCACAGTAATGAAATCTACTGCTATATATCCTTTTCAGTGTCTGGCTAGAGCTTTTAAAGATAAATCTCCTTTCTCTTGAGTGCTTCAACATTTAGATGTGGCTTCACTTTGGATTAGACTTCAATCCTAAAAGTTGGTAGCACTTTAAAAAATATCCATCAACATGTTGGCTGCCCAATTTTCATCCTGAGTACAATTTAAGCTGCACACAAGGTTTATCATAGATCTTAAACAGGCATAACAACTGCAGCATCAGTGTTCTGTTATACTTTATCTCCCAGCAGGTAGTTCTTCTAGCTCTATTGCTATAGCAACTGTTATATTGCAGAACATGACACACTGTTATACTTGAACCTGGGCATGTGTTAAAGCAATCATATGACTCCCTGACAATAGGTTCAGAGGGGAAAATGTCAGTTCTAAATGTACTATAAGGCTATTAAGCCAGTACAATCAAAAAGTTTTAATTTTGGGGTTTGCACCTTTTAAAATTTGGTTTTCGTTAGACATTTTCTAAATATATTGCTTATTTAGGCCATCCTCATTTCACGTTTTGTATTTGGGTATGTACGTTTGGGGGTGGCTGCTGTTCAGGTCCTTGCCTGCCTCCTTGATTACCTTTCTGGCTATGGGCATCTCTGCCCTGTCTTGGCTGCCTGCTGATTGACCTGTGACCCATGTGCCTGTGTAACTGTGCCGGCCAGGTGAAAAATGGGATGGTGCCTAAGCAGGCATGCCAGAGGGATAATAGGGAGAAAACTTTGTTCAAATCAAAGCCCTCCCCCCTAAACTAGGAGACCAGCAATCTGATTGGGATACAAATACAGGTCTGTCAGTCCACTATAATCAATAGCAAGATCTGCATGGAACTCTGATGATTAGAATATATCCCAACCAGTTGCATATCTGTTGAATCATTCTCTCCACACTCTCCTCTGTCCTTCTGATCTCCCTGAACTGTAAACCGAGTACCAAAGTACCAGAAGAAATACCAGATCTGAAATTTTTAGAATATTACTGATAGTTAGGTGTTTTGGGTTTTTAAAGTTCAAATTAGTTATAAACTGAGGCTATCATATTTTGGACACATTACAAGAAGACAAGATTCACTGGAAAAGGCAATTATTCTAGAAAAAGTTGAAGACAGCAGAAAAAGAGGAAGACCCAAGATGAGGTGTATTGACCCAGTAAAGGAAGCCACAGCCCTTGGATTGCAAGAGCTGAGCAAGGCTGCTAACGATAGGAGATTTTGGAGCTCATTAATTCATAGGGTTGCCATTAGTCAGAAGCAACTTGACAGCACTTAAGAGCTTGTGTTTATGAACTGGACATTTATGGTTTCTGTTTTGATACCTAATACCCAATGCATATTGAAATGCAAATATCATTGTGAGGATTTATCCTTATTGCCCCATACCCAAAACTTTTAGGATGGGATTGAGTAAATATCTGAATATGATTAACATGGACAGCGGTGTAAACCAAAAAGTTCTCAGCCTATGGAACCACCACCAGTCTTTGATGACCTTGTAACTTATCACCCTTTTGTAGGATGTATTGAGCATCTGTTGGGTCACGTGTCTTTGTTTAAAGTATATTTTGTTTGGAGAGACTTCATTTTGTAAGCCACTTTGAATGGGTTGATAAATAAATTCAAACAGGGTTATCAATAAAATCCCAGAAAATTAGCAAAATTGCATGATAAGGCACAGCAATATAAATTAATTCATGCAAGTCACATTGTGAATGATCCTGTGCATGGGTATCTATAGAGAAAGCTGGCTACAAATTGGATTTATGATTAGCTGCATAAATATGCTCATAATTGTGAAGCAATATGCCTGGTCTAAGAATATGATATGTGCCATTATTGAAGGCAAAATAAATCATTGATAAAATACGATCTTTCTCTGTGAGTCTGGTCATAGCCAATAGGTAACTGATCTTGAGTTCTAACCTCTTTCCTCTTGTACAAATAATTACCTAGAAATAATGCCATTTCTTTTTGCTAGACAATATAATTGTAGAACAGCCAATTAGACTTGAGTTTTAAATCAATGTTTTTATAGGTCTTTAAGATGAAAGCATTTTTTAGGCAAAAGTCAAAAAGGCCTGGATCAGGAAGAAAAAAACCTAAGTGATTATTTAGTGGTGTGACTACAGCAGTGTGATTAATTATCTGTCTATACAGCAATGTTATGCAAAATTGTACTAATATATGTTGTTTCATCTTCTCCTTCACAGATTTGTTTAGCATTAATGTTCAGAATGTAAAATTAATACCAGGAGCAGCCCATTAAAAGTGATGGGCTACCTTATTTCAGTTTCCTTATGATCATCTTATTTGACAACAAACTATGTTAATGAAGGTATTTATCTATCAGCTTAAAAAAAGTGAAAAATCCAGACCTTTTACAACATGCTGTAAGGAAATATCAAAAAGGTCAAATATTAAATGTGAACAGAAAATTGGAACTATACTGCTAAAATAAGGTACTGACTGGGAAGAAGAGTAAGAAAAGCAAGAACAGGAAACCAAGTACCACAGTTTGAACTCAGGTTCTGCGGGGCGGCGGGGGGGGGGGGGGGAGGACTACAAATGGACTACTGTTTATATATCAGGTAGGAAACAAAACCCAGAAAATTTCTTTATTATCTGTTCAGATTGCTAAATGACAAAGGCACTGGATTTGTGCCCAGAGTAGGGAACCAGTGCAGTGTGGTATAATTGTTAATGTTCTGGTAAAGGACTGGGAGACCTGAGTTCAAATTCCTGCTACATGAAACTCCCTGGTCTTGGACCTGTAAACCTTTTCAGCCTGATTTATTTCACAGGTTTGTTGACCACATCCTCAAAGCATCAGTTCAGGACCAAGGTGGTCACATCTGGAGGCTCTGATAATGAAATATAGAGCTGGGTGTCATCTCCACATTGATGACACCTAACCTCAATCTCATTTCATGAACTTGTATAAAACACTATCATGAACTTGTATAAAACACTATTGAGAGAACTATTGGTGGCTCTCCAGAAGATATATTCCACCCCGTTGATTCTGCACCTGCCAGTCACCCCTCAGACTCCAGTTTTGCCTTACCTGGAAGGAGGGGCAAAGGACAGCACCAACAGCTTATTATCAGACTGCCAGCATCACTGTACCATCTTCAACATCATAGCACTCCTGGATACACTTTCTTGGGGAGGGGTGGCTGATCTCATGCCATGGGGCATATTTCTGGGTGTAGATGCATTGTGTTGTCCCCATACAAATGCACCACTTGTCTTGGCTGTAGGAGTCTTCATTGTCAAGGGTCAGGGTGCATGGGAGGGGGAAGGGTGTGGATTCCTGGGCTGAGCCTGCTGGATCCCCACCTGAATTCACTTGTCAGTGTGTGGTTGCTCATTTGGTTTGCATCTTCAGAGATGGGCTACCTGTCTGTATTCTGTAATGAAAAAATGTTAGACACACAACAAGGAGTTTCCCCCTTGGGTGGAAGTGCTAAGTGCCCCCTCTGTTATGCTAAGTGCTCTCTCTGTGCATTCCCCTCCACCAAGATGAAATGCTGTGCACTCTAAGTCTGCAAGTCAGCGACTTCAAAGATAGTCATGTCCCACCCACCTACTAAATACAGGTAACTGAGTCTTGTATAAATAATTTAATTATCAAAAGAGAGAAAAGTCAGTTGTTACAGCTCATGCTGGTCTGAAACAGTACACTTAGTCCTCTAAAGAAGCTATCGAAATTATAGTTTTATTGACCTTTGGAGGTCGAATAGTGGTAGACCTTTTGCTTGACATGCAGAAGGTCCCAAGCTTAACCCCCAGCATCTCCTGTTAAAGGGATATAGTAGAACCGTGGTGGTGAACCTGTGGCACGCATGCCAGAGTGGGCACTCAGAGCCCTCCCTGTGGGCGCACGCGCTGTCCAGGGCTGGTTTCCTGCCGCCCCACCCCTCCCTTACCAGAAGGTCCAACAACAACAACCCTTGAACTCTCTGGAAGGAAGCGTGTGCTGTGCGTGCACGCACAATCATCCTCCTGCCACCCAAAGCTGCTTGCCTCCACGCTGCAGTTCGCCGCTCCTTGAACATCTGTCCATGCCACCACCGCTGTTTTCGACAGCAGCTGAAGCCCAGGCCCCAGCATCCCTGGACTCAGGCGAGTGGGTTGTTGTTGTTTTTTTGATGGGGAGGGGGAGCAACGGGGGTGGGGTGGGTGGCAGAGCCAAGGCCTGGGGAGGGGGGTGGCCTGCAAGCCCAGGATGGCAGCTAGAATGCTATTGGGGCTGCAAAAGCCCCATGGAGTTTGCTTTGGGGGCGAGGGAGAAGGAATCAGGCAGCATGTGCAACGGTTCAGCTGGCTTTCCCCTCCTGCAAGCCCTGGATGGTGGCTGAGATGCTGTCAGGGCTGCAAAAGCCCTGTGGAGTTTGTTTTGGGGGCAGGGGGGGAGAAGGAATCGGGCAGCATGTGCAATGGTGCAGCTGGCTTTCCCCTCCTGCAAGCCCTGGATGGTGGCTGAGATGCTGTCAGGGCTGCAAAAGCTACATGGAGTTTGTTTGGGGGACGGGAGGGGAGAAGGAGCTTCCTCCTGGTTTTTTTCATATTTTCAATGCAAAAAAATTCATAGTAGAGAGAGAGACTGTTCTGTATCATAGACAATAATAATCAAGGCTAGCTTTCAACTGAATACCAGAAATCCAAACTTAGTGAGACACCATCCCCCCTCCCCTTCTATTAAGAGCTGAGAAATTTTCCTTGGTCCCTTACCAGCTTTATTCAGCTAACTCTGAATACAGGTTGCTTGCTATCGCCAGTGCAAGTTCCCATCCAATGAAGAAGTGAGATTAATTAGAACACCTAGAAGGCTTCAAACTTTGATAGATCAAGGTGGGCAACGTTGTTGGTCTGAAGCAATACAACAAGACTCTAATCATTCTATTGCTTCAAACTTTGGTAACTGGAGTGTTAGCAGAGGGATGGAGCCACAATTTTTGTAAGTTGTTTGAATGGATGTACTTAAATTGTGCAAAATAGTCTCTCTCCACTTCATTATATTTTCCGATATGGCTTTCAGAGTTAAGTTGGCTTGGTGAGCTCACAGGGCAGCAGGCCCCTTGAGGTTGGTTGGAGAGGGGGATGGAGGATATAAGGGAGAAGCTGGAAGGATGGAGGTTCTGGCAGGGGTCTTTTAGTAGCAGTTTTAAGGACATAAGATGGGCCAATGACCCATCTAGTCCAACAGTATGTGTCACACAGTGGCCAGAACTCAGGTGCCACCAGATTTACATCAGCCATGCCAGAACTCCAGAAGCCCTCCCACTGTTGCCCCCCCTGGTTTAAGCCCAACAAGATTTTTAGGGTATAAGCTTTTGTGACTCTTGTAAGATTATACCCTGAAAATCCTGGCTAGGACTCAAATCCTACTACTGGCCTTCCTCATAGGGTTACTTGTAGCGGTCACTGTTAAAATGTTAGTGAAAGATTTAAAAGAGCTGTATAATGGCTAAAGTTTTAATTTACAATATCAGCATTAACAAAAGTGACTTTGTGGTTTGAAATTTTTAAAAAAATGTAAGTTGGCTCACAACTTTTATGGCTTGGCTCAAGTTTTTGCACACAGAGCTTCAGAGCTTAGAGGGAACATTGCTAGGCAGCCTTTCCCCCCCCCCCCCCCCAATTGTCAGTCTCCTGGAACGGCTCAGGCAGGCCAGGCGGGCGCACAGCTTTGGCTTGCAAGTGCCCAGGGAGGGAGGGGGCAGGAATGGGCTCCAGATCTCTGCCTTGAGCACCCTGGCTGGCCCAGCCTACCTGCATGAAAAAAAGAAATCATGCTATAAATACTGGTGGGTGGGTGGGGGAGGCATTAGGAAAAAGAAAAACGTTCTGGACACAAACTTCCGCACAATGCTTATAAAGTCACAGCTGGGCACATAACAGATTTTCGTTTGTTTTACAGACTGGTTTGATCTTAGGCCAGGGGTGGATAAAAAGGTGCCATTAAGAAACTTGGAGGGGGAGGGGGGCCTCTGCTTCCACAGAGGTTTAGAAGCTGTAATTTCCTCCCCCCCATTGATTATAATAAACCAGACTTATGTAATTGAAACTTCAACTTTTGATGCTGTTTGCTGCATCCAGTGATGCTGTTTAGATTCTTGCTGTGAGCAGAGGTTTCTTCAAAGGCTGAGTCTCTCCTCTCCTGGGGGACCCATCCTAAGGAGACAATTCTAGGCTGAAGAGGCTCTCCCAACTGTCTTTCTGAACAAGTATTTGCAGAGAAATCCAATCCTTTTCCAGGATCATATCAGAGAAAGCCAGTTTGGTGTAGTGGTTAAGAGCAGTGGACTCTAATCTGGGAGAACAGGTATTTGTTGAGTCCATATTTCCACTGATTTAATGACAGAGAATCTATATTTAAATTTGCAACAGCAAGCTAATTTGATATTTTTCAAAGTATATTTCTACAAAAGTCTATTGTGATCCTGGGGGTATTTACTTAGAAGTCTTCATACAGTTCCTTCAAGCTGCATTTTTGTGAACACTTCCAATGAAGTAAGCCTCACTGAATAAAATGGGATATACTCCTGAGTAAACATGAATAGGATTGAGTTAGTCTGATTTTGTGCCATTTATTCCACAGTAATGTGCTAAGTACTTTAAAAACAGATACAAAATGTTTACAACTGTTTGGAGGGGAAAAATGCCTTGACCCTTTAACAGAGGCTTAATGGAATGTTATTTACCAAGTGGTGTTATTTACCTCCATGCCATTCGCACACATTAAGCCTTTAATAAAGGGACAAGACATTTTTCACCAGCCCTGTGAGGACAATGATGCAAAAGAGTCTACTTGGTTTGGAAACTATTTGAAGTGAACATGCTGAAGCATGTTGACCTGAAGGAATTGGTGGTAATTAACCTGTGGAACTCCTTGCTACAGGATGTGGTGATGGCATCTAGCCTAGATGCCTTTAAAAGAGGACTGGACAAATTTCTGGAGGAAAAGTCCATCATGGGTTACTAGCCCTGATAGGTATGTGCTACTTCCTTATTACAGATTTGGGCCACTGTGAGATACAGGAGAAAATTCTACAACATTTGCAGACAATCCTGAAAGCCATCAGGAAATCTACAAAGAATTTTCTAGTATTGTAGCAACTGCAAAGGTGAATTTTAGTCACAGATTTTTACAGTTCTGTAAGATGGAGACAACCCTGTGTTTTCTTACTTCTCCAGATAAAGCCAAATTTGAAGAACTTGATCTTTCCCTCTTACACTGGTTAGATTTAGGAAATCTGGAAATGGAGCTATTGGAATTTCAAGAAAGCTCTATGTGGAAAAATAAATTTTATGACCTGCGTGAAACACTTGAAAAGATAGAAGGGATGACAAAGGGCAGCACAGTTAGTTCCGAAAATGAAATCCTTTAAGTGTGGAATTCTCTGCCAAATAATTTTAAATCAATGAAAGTACTTAGGATTGCTTTTCTTACTTTGTTTGGATCATCTTATGCTTGTGAGCAGCTGTTTTCAGCTTTGAATTATATCAAATCTGACACTAGAAACAGACTAACAGATGACCTGAGTGCTGCATGTGTTGCTCTCAAATTTACAAAGTATGAGCCAAGGTTAGACAAGTTATCAGCGTGCATATAACAACAAAAATCACATTAATAAATATCACGTTAATTGTTCAAAAGCATGCCAAATGCAAACTTTTACCTTTCAATAAAAAGTTGTTTGTATCATTGAAAGCTCTGTTATTGTGTTTTTTCTTTTAAGACAAAATATGATAATATATGAGTTCTTTTTTCTAAACTAGAACCTCAGTATTCAGGTTAAATTGTCGTGGTGGCACTTTGCGATAAATAAGTGGGTTTTTGGTTGCAGTTTGGACACTCGGTCTCTAAAAGGTTTGCCATCATTGTAGTAGAAGGTGATGTGAAAGACCTCTGCTGAGACCCTGGAGATCTGCTTCCAGTCTGAATAGACAACACTGAGCTTGATGGACCAGTGGTCTGATTCAATATAAGACAGCTTCATGTGTATCCCATTTCAAGTCATACATTCAGGCAAAATGCATATTTCATTGAAATATGTAAAAGTTATTGTTCACCATCTTTGAGAAGCTAGCATCTTTCATCTTTTCTATTTGCATCGAAAAACTTGCTTTTGGAGTTGTGGAATGGGATGCTGTCAGTGTTGTGGAAAGCAGACAAACCAGAGCAGATGAGCAGACATGCTGAAGCACAGAGTTGACTGTAACACCACGGAAGAAAAAAAGGAGAATTCTTTAAATGGCCTTTGCACAAAAAGTGCCTGAACTGAAGCAATGAATTCCACAGGTAATTTGCAATCTTTGAGTTAAGTCTAGGCATGGTGTTAAGCATTCTTCTCACAAACACATTAATGTCAGGGCACAAATGCAGCCTAAATTATTCTCTGTGTAGTTTCCCAGCTTGACCCAAAACCAAGACTTAAGTAAGAAGCTTTTCTGTGTAACTGTGGGTTACACTCCAGGCTTTCTCCTGCTAATGGGATCAGGGACCTCTACCTGTAATGTGTGTGAATTGTCACTTAGGTAATGTATTTCTTGGAAATGTTCGGATATAAACCTTTAAATCCAACACACTTAAAGTAGCACTGCACCAAATTTTTGCCCTCAGAAATGTTCAGGTGAAAGGGAGAGTTTTCAGGGAGTGCAAAGTGTTCCTTAAAAAATCCTAAAGTAGTGCCTTTTCCCATTGCATAGTGATTCTCAGCTCTTGTTTGCTTTTCTGCTTTTGTTTCAGTACAATGAACTGAAGCAACACATCATCTATCATCTACAATGAACTGAAGCAACACATCATCTTTATATAATGCCCTTCAACCATTGCATTCAAGATAGCTTACACTTGAAAACACTTATTTACAATATAATATAAACACAACACCAAAGGAAAAAGAGGATAGGAAGAAAGGAACAAAATAAGCAACTTCTGGTACCAACTCTTAAACAAGATGTGTAACACACACACACACACACCCCTGTGGCACTCTAGGAAGTGATGCAGACACAGTGACCAGAATTGACATTGCCGTGTACACATCATCATTGTCCCCACCACCACCACTTCCTCCTCCTGCAAGAGCAGGTAAAAGTGAGGGAGAGCCAGTAAGGGCAGGAGGTTGCCCTCTGCAGTGGGCAACCTATTAAGCCTAGACCAGTGATGGTGAACCTTTTAGAGACTGAGTGCCCCAACTGCAACCCAAACCCACTTATTTATCGCAAAGTACCAACATGGCAATTTAACCTGAATACTGAGGTTTTCTTTTTAGAAAAAAGAACTCATACATTAACATCTTTTGTCTTAAAAGAAAAACACAATAACAGAGCTTTCAATGATACAGACAACTTTTAATTGAAATGCAAAAGTTTGCTTTTGAACAATTAATGTGATTTTTGCTGTTGTGTGCACGCTGATAATTTGTCTAACCTTGGCTCATACTTTGTAAATTTGAGAGCAACACATGCAGCACTCAGGTCATCTGTTAGTCTGTTTCTGGTGTCAGATTTGATATAATTCAAAGCTGAAAACAGCTGCTCACAAGCATAAGATGATCCAAACAAAGTAAGAAAAGCAATCCTAAGTTCTTTCATTGACTTAAAATTATTTGGCAGAGAATTCCACACTTTAAGGATTTCATTTTCGGAACTAACTGTGCTGTCCTTTGTAATCCCTTCTATCTTCTCAAGTGTTTCATGCAGGTCATAGAATTTATTTTTCCAGATAGAGCTTTCTTGAAATTCCAATAGCTCCTTTTCCAGATTTCCTAAATCTAACCAGTGTAAGCAGGAAAGATCAAGTTCTTCAAATTTGGCCTCATCTGGAGAAGTAAGAAAACACAGGGTTGTCTCCATCTTAATGCAACAGTAAAAATCTGTTTCTAAAATTCACCTTTGCAGCTGCTACAATGCTAGAAAATTCCTTGTAGATTTTCTGATGGCTTGTAGGATTGTCTGCAAATGTTGTAGAATTTTCTAAATGCATTTTTAGATTTGGAAAATATTTCAGCTGCCCATTTTCAAGGTCTGGACTGGCAGATTGGGAGCCCTTTTAGCCCGGACTGGCAGATTGGGGGCCCTTCTGCCCTCCCGGGGAACCTGGCAGCCCTACTTAGTGTGCATTCATACTAAAGTTCTCCAAGAACTTAAGAAATTGTGCTGATCGCCATCTGGTTTAGTTTTGGTTTTATATTTGTAATTATGTTTTAACTGTTAAATTATTGCTAATTGTATTGTATATTTTTGATGTAACCCATGCTGAGCCCTGCTATGTAGCCCTTACATTTCCATCATAACATAAGATTGGCGGGGAGAGGGCGGAGCTAGCAACACATGGTGGATGCATAAGTTTTGAGCTCCCTTCTTCCCTTCCCAAAAGTCGTCTGGAACACGCTTATTTCATCACTAATGCCGAGAAAAAGCTTGAGGAGGCAGTTGGGAACCACACTGGAAAATAGTGGACCAGGAAAATCCTCTGTAAAAAGCTATTTTTCGCCGGTAATTGCCTCAAAATCGCCTCCTGCAGAGACTGTGGAACCCGACAAAATGGCTACCTCACCATCTCCAATAGGCAACAATGAGGCCCAAATCACACGACAGGACTTTAGAGCCTTTAAAGAAGAAATCCTTACCTCGATGTCAACTTTAGTTGCGGATCTCCTTAAGCCGGTACAACTCTCAATAGAAGACCTCCGGAAAGAAATCAGAGAAGCATCTAAGCTGGCTGAAAACACCTCACAGATGGCTCTGGACTTACAGGAGGAGGTAAGAGTATTACAAACTTCTGAACAATCCACTTCAACAAGACTGGCAATACTGGAAAGTAAATGGCGCCAGAATAACCTTAAACTTCGGGGCTTTGAGGAGGGGGCTGAGCAAAATGGAGACCTAGCTGTATTTATCTCGAACTGGCTAGCTAAAGTCCTGGAGTTGGAAGACGGAGTAGCCCCAGCTATAGTGAGAGCACACCGGGTAGGCCCCATAGCCTCTGCAAGGCAAGGCAGACCCAGGGACATTCTTATACAATTTCTTTACCAAAGAGCAAGAGCAAAAAAGTCTCTATTGTATCAAGACCAAAAAATTTTGGTTCTTCTGGATTTGCCACCGGAAATCTTAGAGAAGAGGAGGAATTTGAAGATTATAACAGCTAAACTTAACGATGCCACGATCAGATTCAGATGGTCTCCAACTTCAGACATCCTGGTTTACAAAAATGGATTGCAATACCAAGCATCAGACAAGTTTACTGGCAAAGCTCTCCTTAACTCTTTGGGAGTCAAACTATCTAAGTCTGAAGAAGAAAACCTGCTGGCAAGCTGAACTATGAATGACTAATTCCAAGAAGAAGAAAAAATTCTTCCTCTATGCTCAAGATGATGTATGGGATATTCAGAAATATCAGTGAAAACTGATCTTTAGTTAAACTGAATTATAGTATTTTCTTTGGGTTTTTTTTTATTGTTTATATATTATCATAGATAATAATGTGGAAATAACCATATTATTTTTCTGTTATTGGAGTTTTACAGTTTATAATGGCTGATTTAATAAGCCTGAAATTTAATTTTTTTATGTGGGGGGGTTCAATAGAGGAATAATGTTAGTAATAAATAGTATAGGATTTTAGCATGACTAATATAAGTCCTTAGTGATTACACAACTTTAGGCTTATAAATGCTATTTTATTGTAATTTCTTTTACAATATATATGTTAAAATTATATTTTTATGTATTATGTATTATTGGAGTCTTCTTTTTAGGTCTTAAGGGTAGTTTAAATATACCTCAAATTAAGTTCTGTTACTGGTTTTAATGGATATATAATGTCAGTATTATTTAACATAGGATTTCAACTTGAATAATATAAACTTTTGATATTTTAGTCTATAACAGACAATATTGTTGTCTACAGTTAACTATTGTTATAACTTATATGAAGAATATTTGAAAGCTTAGTATCTATATTTAAGAACAGATATATGATAAAAGTGTATGTTCTCTTTTTTTCCTATAAGAGGAATTTATAGTGGCAGACTGCTTAACACATAAGTATTTATTATTTGGTTACCATGATTTCAACAAAAGTAGATCATTATGTAATTTTATGATTTTGGTTAATCCTTATATCTCATTTAAATAATTATGGCTATTGTTATGGAAAATAACATTTTTGAAGGGAGGGGAGGAAGGTAGAAAATGTCTTTTGAGTAATTACTTTATAGTACAACCTCCATTTTAGTTTTAAGAGAGTGTCTTAGCAAAGGGTGACACTTGATTGTTACCCTTTTAACTGGACTTTAGTTCTAGTTTTCTAAACTCTTACCCTTCTATAGGGTCATTATTGTAGTTTATAAAGGTTAAAATATTGGATAATAGTTTTGTATCCATATTTAGTTTATTTTTTGAATATAGTATAGAATAGTATAGTTATAGTTGGTATTTTTTATTTTTTATTTTTAAGGAAAGTTGAGGTTTTTAAAATTTTAGGATAGTTAGTAAACTACTTATCATTAATGACTCAAGAGTTTTCAATAGCCTCTTGGAATGCTAGAGGTCTTAATAATGTTGTCAAACGCAGGAGAACTTCTAACTTCTGGGCAAAAAAACGTATTAACATATTATGCTTACAGGAAACCCACCAAAAATGCAAAAATAAGAATATACTACCCACCAGATGGTTCACACAGCAATACCAAGCTCCAGGCTCATCCAAATCTAGAGGTACAGCTATTTTAATTTCCAAAAATGTCCCCTTTCAAATTCAAGACACTAAAATTGACCCTAAGGGAAGGTATATTTTTATTAAGGGTTCCTTAATGGTAAACCATTTACAGTAGCTTCCATCTATGCACCAAACTCTGATCAAGTAGAGTTCATTAGGGAAACTTTAAAATCTCTGCTAGAATTTAAACATGGTGAAATACTAATAGGTTGTGATATAAACTATATTGTGGACCCCAATTTAGATAAAACACAAAAAGTTCCAACTATAAAAAGAAAGGTTCACCTTAAAACAGAACTGGAAGAAATTTTTAACTACTTTAATTTGGGAGACGTTTGGAGGTCTTTTAACCCTGGAACCCGTCAATACACATACTTCTCCCCTAGACATCAGATTTACACGAGAATTGATTACATACTGGCTACAAAAACTTTGCTCCCAGTTCTTAAATTGCCTGATATTGGGTCAATAACGTTGTCTGACCATGCTTGGGTTAACTGTATAATTACAAATCAACAGACTGATGACAAAGGTCCGATTTGGTCTATGAACAAGCTTTTATTACAAAATCAAAATGCTATTAAATACATCAAGCAACAGGTAATTGAATACTTTAATTTTAATGCAGAGTGTGCAGTGCCGCAATCTATCATTTGGGACGCTTTTAAAGCAGTTATAAGGGGCCACCTCCTATCAGCATCTTCCTCTTATAAAAAAGAAAAACAGAAAATTATAGAGGAACTTCTTTTTAATATTAAAAAGCTGGAACAAAGACATATGCAATATGGAGGTAAAAAAACCCTAAAGAGACTAAATCAAGAGAGAAAAAAATTGGACGTACTGGATACATCTGCCACCCAAAAGCAACTTCTTATGCTTAAACAAAAATATGTTACTAAAACTCCTAAATCCATAAAAATGCTTAAGTTTAGAGTAGATAAAAAACTATCCTCTTCTTTAATTTATGCTATAAGGGATGAGAAAGGAAACATTTTAAATACAGCAAAACAGATTACTTCTGTTTTCTACAAATTCTATAAGCAACTGTATTCTTCCACTAATCCTGACAAGCACCAAATTTATTCTTATTTAAGTTCAATAAATTTTAACAAGTATCTTTCTGATGAACACGCTCACTTCTTAGACCAACCTATATCTAAACAAGAAATAATTGAGGCTATATCTGCCTCAAAAAATAATAAAGCTACTGGAAGGGACGGAATCCCCATAGAATTTTACAAAACTTTTAAAATTGAAATTTTGGATCACATACAAAAGACAATGAATGTAATATTACAGGATGGGTTACTGCCAAAGTCATGGTCTGAAGCACGGGTGATAGTACTTCCAAAACCTGGTAAAGACCCCTCTCTTGCATCATCATACCACCCAATTTCTATCCTTAATCATGATTTTAAACTTTTTTCATCTATTTTAGCTTCCCGTCTTAATGAAATTATAACTGAATATATACATAGAGATCAGGCTGGCTTCATGCCGAATCGCACAATTACTGACAACATAAGAAAACTCTAAATCTAATTGAATATTGCAGATCTAAGGCAATAAACTCAGCAATTCTTTCTTTGGACGCAGATAAAGCTTTTGACCGTGTGGAACCAATTTATTTGATTGAATTAATGACTTATATGAAATTTGGACCTGCTTTTATGAATGCAATAAAAGCAATTTATAAAGCACCGACAGCCCAGATAAGCGTAAATAACTTTCGATCGGAGGACCTTTTTTTAAAACGGGGCACAAGACAGGGTTGCCCTCTTTCCCCAATATTGTTTGCTATCTCATTAGAGCCTTTGGCTTGTGCCATAAGGAATGATTTTAACATTGGGGGTATTGATATTTTAAAGGAACCCTGTAAAATGAGCTTATTTGCCGATGATGCAATTTTTTATTTATCTAACCCTAAGCTTTCTTTAAAATTTCTTATGGATCGTATTTCAGATTTCAGTAAAGTTTCTGGATTTTTGATTAATTTTACAAAATCGGAGATTTACCCAATTCATTTAACAGAAATAGATAAAAATATAATTTCTACTAATTTTCCCTTCAAGTGGGCTACAAAACAATGGAGGCATCTAGGAATTCTTTTTCCTTTAGACCTTAAGGACTTATACCAGGTCAATTACTCTCCTCTTGCAACCCTACTTCATGATACTTTTCAAGAGTGGCATAAACTTAATTTAAATATTCTAGAAAAAATAGAATTATTTAAAACTATTTTGGTACCGAAATTTCTTTTTCTTTTTCAAAATTTACCGATTTCTATTCCTCAAGCTGATTTTACAAAGTGGAACTTGTTATTACGTAATTTCCTTTGGGGAAACAAAAAAGCCAGGATAAAAATGTCCTTACTACAAAAGCCCCCAAGAGAGGGAGGCCTAGGCTTACCGGACTTATATTTTTATTTTGTTGCGGCCCAGTTAAAATATATTTGTTACTATGCAAATCCATCGTCAGATAAAACCTGGGTACAAATAGAGGGTACCTCTTTAGCTCCAGATATTTTACACGAATTGATTTGGAACCTCCCTAAGTATAGAAAAAAACCAGTATTACAAAATAAATTTTTAGCCCATACATTAAAGGTATGGGATAAATTTAGACACATATTGGCTCCAGATATTTCGCCTGCAATGGCATTTCTTGGACAACACTGGTTCAATCCAGGTAGACCACATACTGAGTTTGTAACTTTAAGAGAAAAAATGGTTTTTAGAATTGCGGATTTGATGCATAACCATAAGTTAGGCACTAAAGACTTTTTAGAAAATAAATATTCAATAACAATAATCTGGTTTCAATATCAGCAACTCTCCCACATGTTTTTGGACTTAGAAAAATCAACAGACCCTGATAGGAACCTAACCTCTTTTGAAAAAACTTTACTAGCAGGTAATTATAAGTCTAAAGGTCTCATTGGTATTATATATAAGCTATTGAACCAAAAATGTTGGAAACAAGAATTAGCCATTCAAAAGTTTTGGGAAGGGAATTGCCCAGGTATTAGGGATACCTCCCAGTGGACCAAAATTTGGAGTTCTTTTCCTTTTAAAACAAACAACCTTTTGGTTAAACTCCAATCCTTTAAAATTTACTCCAGGTGGTACCTGACTCCAGTTCGACTTTTTCACTGTAAATTTAAAACAACTCCAAACTGTTGGAAAGGATGTAAGCAAGTAGGCACTTTTATCCACTGTTGGTGGGGTTGTGAATATATAAATAAATTCTGGGTCTCGGTACTGGAGGAAGTGTCAAAAATTTGTGGTCAAGTTTTTCCTAATACCATAGAATCGGTCTTACTTAATTATTGGCAGGATTTGAACATATCTTCAACTAAAATGGAGTTAGCGACGTTGTTGTTCTCAGCTGCCAAAACATTGATAGCCCAATCTTGGAACCAAACCAGAATCCCAACATTAAGACAATGGATAGCCAAATGTTGGGACATGGCAGCAGCTGATAAACTATCTAGTCAAATATTAACTTCACATTATCCAAACAAACAAAATGCATTTTTGGAAAGATGGTACTCCTTTTTTCAATACTCAACAATCAAAGCAAAGGAAAAGTATAAAGTTCCAGTGAAATACCTGAAATTTGTATTTTATTAAAGGTTGAATTTTAATATTTGAATATCAGTTACAATTAGGAAGGAGGCTATTGATGAAGGTGTATTTTTTGTAAGAGTTTTAGTTTATATTGTTATATGTTGGTATTAATGATTGTTTTATAAGTGTTGTAGATATATTCTGTATGATCTCTACAGTTCTACTTTGTTGATTACTTTTGGAGTGTTTTATAAAATAAAATTATATTGTTTAAAATAAATAAATAAATAACATAAGATTGGCTAAATCAGTCATCCAGACATACCTTTCCCTGCTTAGAGATCTTCTCTTTTTTCTTTATTTGGAAAACCTCTTCCTTTAATGCTTTTAAATGCTACTGTAAAGCTTAATACTAGCTACTTAATTACTGGGATGGAAGAGAACTATTTTGCATACTAGCTTCCCCCATTTTCCAGCTCCTGAAAAGAGCATTCCTTCCCTCACATTTTGCTTATTTATTACATTTGTATCCCACCCTCCAGCTACCACGGACCACAAGGGGATATATCTAGAGCTCCCAGGTTTCCCATCCGGTCACTGCATAGCTTTAACAAGGCCACTACATCATGCACCCTTCCCCTTTCAACCACACTCTAGCTGCTGCTGCTGCTTATTATTCTTATTCTTACTATCATCATCATCATCATTTTTATTTATAAATCATCTATTCCCTATGATATAAGGCTCTAGGTGATGTACAACCATTAAAAACAATTTTAAAACAAAAACTGAAAAAGGATGACTACGTTATATCAGATGGAGTCAGACAATTTCTTTGATACCCTGCTCTGGACTGTGCTGCTGGCTTGCAGGCAGGTGAGGAGAGGGCCAAAGTGAGGAGAGAGGAAAAAGAGGAAGGAGAAAAAGAAGAGGGTGTCAGCTATGATGGAACCATTGCAGTCCTCAACCAAAAGCCCCTTTCTTTCCCTTCTTTCTTTTCCTGCACACAGGAGAAATCCCAGGGAGAAATGCAATGTGTACATGTGTGCATAAGAGTGCACAAGAGTGACTTGGACTAGGTTAAAACAAGAACATACACATTTATTCCACTTTTTAAACCATTTATTTATGTACTTATTTATATTTATTTACATAATTTATAATCTGCCTTTCTCACAGGGACTCAAGGCAGATTACATATAGTGAGTTAGCACAATCAACCACATGGGACATTCCATAACCAATGCATGAGGATTTTAGAAGTCAGGAACCCCCAGGAAGAACTGCAGCATAGTGTTCACATGACACATTAAGCAGTACAGAAATTACATAAATAGGATCCTACTTACAGCAAACTAAGCACAGCAGTATAGACCACAGTCCCTAATCATTTATCCAAGCAGGTTTGTAAAACTATTTTGTTCTGTGCAACTCTATTACCTGCACAGAAAAGCCCTCTTGAATAGTTCAGTTTTGCATAGTTTGTGAAAAGCTAGGAGAATGTGAGCTTCCCTGACATCCTAGGGCAAACTTGCCCACAAGGCAGGAGCCACAACAGAGAAAGCAAATATACAGGCAATTGTTGATTTTGCCCATTTGCAGGTTGGCACCTGCAGAAGCCCCTGTTGCCATGGTGGAATATAGGGAGAGAGGCCGTCTTGCAAATAAGAGGGGCCAAGGCCATGAAGGGCTTTGTATGTGATAGCCAATACCTTAAACTGAGCCCAGTAACTGATGGGCAGCCATTGGAGGGTCTGCAGGATGGGAGTGATATGCATGCTCCATCTAGTTCTGGTTAATAACTGGGCCATCAAGTCATAGCCAACTTATGGTGACCCCTTGGGGTTTTCAAGGCAAGAGACATTCAGAGGGGCTGTGTCATTGCCTGCCTCTCCCTAGAGACACTGATATTCCTTGGTGGTCTTCCATCCAAATACTGACCAGGGCTAACCCTGCTTAGCTTCTGAGATTTGACAAAATCAGGTTAGCCTGAGCTATCCAGGTCTCTTTGGAAAAAAAGCATGTTGTCTAGACATAAACCTGCACAGATAACAAGACCTGAAATTAGCTTAAAGGTAGAGTTAAATAAAGAAGAAATAAAATCAAAACTTATTAAAAACATGAAAGTGATTTTGGCAGCTTATTTAGTGCAATTTCTGTTTCCAACTGGATTAATGTGCAGAGGAAATACATAAGGTCAAGTTTGCTATTGCCATTCCGAATCTCTTGTGAGAAGATCACTGAACCAGCAGTAAATATAGCCAAGGTGCCTGGCTGTTAAATTATTTCTCTTTCTGCCTTTGGCGCATCTGAGTAAATGGCGTTAAGGTGGATCTCCAGCAGCCTGTGTAAATTCCACAGAAATCTCTTGCAAGGAAAAATAGTGTATTCACTGGTGTATTGTGGGGCTGCTTCAGATATAGACATCTATTTACAAATGTGATTGGAAAGTGGTAGTGAAATTAGGTGAGCCAAATGTTTACTAGCTGTTACCTAATTCACACAGAAAGCAGAGAGTTTGTCCCCCAGCAATCATCTTCATTTAACCTTTTCAGAGAGAAGTGGTATTTGGTAAATGAATAGTTTCCCGTTAATACAGTTTTCAGGGCAGGATGAGGCTCTTGATGTCTATGATGATACATAAGGTTGCCCTTTTCTTTAAAAAAAAGCCTCACAAATTATTTCAAAAATAAAACTCTTACCTGACTTAATCAATGAGCTTATTTTTTCCCTTCCTACTCCTTTTATTTTGGCAACAGAACATAAAAGCTAAGTGGTATTTTCTTTTGTAATCCCAAATGGCAAACAAAACTAGTCATTTTCTAAGACTGATCAAAATGATGAATACATTATTTGACCATGCTTACAAATTATTGCAATGCATAGTAACTGTTCATGAATCTCTCTACCTGATTAGCCCTTGTACTCTGTAAAAACCCAGAGAGTGCTGAACATATGTTGCGGGAAAATGCTGTCAAGCAAAAAAAGAAAAAAGTCCCTAAATTCATCTCATTTATCTTTGTCACCCCCACTACACGTACTTATTCAGCAGTTGCATACGGGAATATATATTTGGATTAATACAGTATTTCTTTAGGAAATTTCATTCTTGGTGAAAAGAGAACAAGTAATCATTAACTGTACCCAGGCAAAGAGTGCATGTGTTATGGGCAACCCCAAGCCTCAGAGAGCCTGTTCTGTGGCTACAGGAGAAGGCATGGATTTGCAAAGGCAGGCCATTTTATAGCTGACAAGGAGAAAGCACCAGCTGCCAGATCACAGCCACTGGGTCAGCAATGACCCCAGATACTTTGATGCCTGGGGCAGGAAAACTAATTGGTGATAAAAGATAAAAATAAACAGAAGAATTAACAATTTGTTGCCATACGGACTCCCTGAATCTTCTTTCCGAGCAAACCACTTTACTCTATCTAATGAAAAAACCTGCCCTGCATTGGCTCCAAAACAAGAAACACATTAGGGCTCTCCAGATGTTATAACCCACATGTACTGAAAGACTGGCAACCTCAGGGAGACCATAGCAACACATGCAGTAGGTAACCTTTTGTTAGACAAATTGTCAGTTTTAATACATGCCACTGCGCTAAACCCTGCAAAATAAAGATTTGGTATAATCTGTATAAAGTACATGGAAAATCCATGCATTGCCCCTTTCAGACAACATTATGACCATGCATATTGGGACGACTGGGCATAGCATGCCAGGCCCACAACCAGGATTTTTTTAGTTAGGGGGCATTTAAGGTTCTTAGGTGGCCCTGGCTAATCAGATTAAAGGAAAACCTGCCTGCTTCCCTGCATCCACCATTGCTTTAGGGCTCTGGACTGGATGGGAAGCCATGGGGCCTTGCCAGTAAGTCAGGGGGCCTAACCCCAAGATGCCCCACTGTAGCATGCACGCCTGAGATGCATGGTTAGCAGATTCCTGGTATGCACCATTGTAATACCTGAAGAGAGCATTACTCTGTGGTATTCTACATTTAACTATCCCAGAATAAATTATTCATAGATTGCAATCTACTTCTCTGCATTACTTCATTTCTGCAATAATATCAACTTGAATGGTCAGAATAACCACTTCTCAGTGGATTACTTTCATTTTGGAAAATAATGTTGAGCTGAGACAGTGCTCTGTAGAAACCATCTTGAATACTTAGTGCAGCAAAACTTTGAATTGTATTAAGTACAAGGAAAAAATAAGATACACATTTTCAAGGAGCAAACATTTACAAGCAACAGGCAACCATATACATTCTGGAGCTAAACTGTGCTATCTTTGAGTCATTACAGTATGGAATGAAGATTGTACTCTGTTCAACACATCTGCTAAGGAATTGCTTCTGGGCACTCCAGCAAACAGCTAAAATATATTTATGTATAAGAAAGGGGGGAAGGACAGTTATTCTACAGCAGAAATAAAACTATGCCACTTTTTTGTAAATAAGCTTTAAATGGTTGCATAGCATCAGGGATATTCTAGGCTTGACATCTCATTTAAGATAGTTAATTATATTTTTACCTAGATAGTCACTCACCACTGGGTTTTGCAGCAAGGTCTTCATAAATAATGTGGTTTCTTTTTTTATTTTACAATCTGACAAAATGAAAATTGAGAAGTAATATATCAGGCCAAGCTCCTAGAGTCACATCCAGAAAGAAAGCATCTTCTGACATAACTTTAACTACTCAAACCATCTGACTTATACTGCTGTGACTGTTAGCTTTTGCAATGGGTAGCACCTTAGAAGGATATCATTTATATATTTTGACTCACTTTTGTTAGATTCACTGGTATGGTACAGCCAGGACTTTCTATAATGTAGCAGAGTGCATGAGGCCAGTTTAGTCGAATGGTTAAGTGCGCGGACTCTAATCTGGGAGAACCGGGTTTGATTCCCCACTCCTCCACTTGCACATGCTGGATGACCTTGGGCAAGCCATAGTTCTGGCACAGCTGTTCTCTCAAGGACAGTTGTCTCTGAGCTCTCTCAGCTCCACCTACCTCATAGGGTGTCTGTTGTGGGGAGGGGAAGGGAAAGGAGTTTTTAAGCCACTCTGAGACACCAAGTGAAGGGCTGGGTATAAATCCAATCTCTTCTTCTCTTTTTCTGCAGCATCAGCTTCTCAGTACTGTGTGTGCTACCAAAGTTACTGAGTTAACACAAAACCATTTGTCAGTTTCAAATTAATAAGAATTCTTTATTCAAGGAACTACATTTTAGATAGTATAGGTTGAGAGAAATGGATAGAATCTAATCTAACTAACTAGGATGAATGCAGATGCAGAATGCATATCCTGCATCCATGGTGAACAACAATAAAGAGTGTGTGCTCCTTCTTTGTGTGTATGTGCGAGTGTTAGACTGAAGGAAATCTCATCTCTAAGAATAGCATTCTACTTCAAAGAGATGGTATCAGATAGCAGGAAGGAAAGAATGGTCTGCTGTCTATAAATCCATGGTGCTGTCTCTGAAGCCTGAGACAGAAGACAGTGTACAGTTCTCCACTTCCAACAACTTTTACTAATTAGCTCAGTGGTTTACTGATGAGGTCAATCATTTGGATCCCACACAAGATTTTACATGGGTGGAGGGTAGGTGATTTTTGTTGCTATCCCTCACTTACTGTAGCCCTTTGACTCCCCCTCCCCCACTTGCTATGCTGTTCTTGCATATCATGTTCGCCACTGCAGTATTTCAGAGGGTATATTGGGCTGCAATGGGAGGCAAAGAAGTCACTGTTCTATAAAGAGGTTTGTACACTGAGTAGACTTGAGTAGGATTCTGAGTAGACCTGCTTAGACTAGTACTAATGAAGTAGCACATAGATAGAATTATGCACTAGTGGTTCTATAAACACTGGTATAGTAGTACGTGCCCCAGAAATCTAGAATTTGATGAAAATTGCCATTAATGATGATAATGATGATGTTAATAATAGTTGATGTTGGTATTTATTTACAGCCTGCCATTCTTACTGAGACTCAAGGCAGGTTACATGGTGTAAAACAATGCAATCAAATAGCATAAGACATCTAATAAGCAACACAATATGTCCAGAATTACAAAAATTAGAAACAATACAACAAACTATCAGATGTTATGTCAAACTACGTAAAATAGACCTGGCAACCCTACAAGGTGAAGAAAAGTAATTGCTTGGTCACAGGGCTCTTTTTGGGCCAGAACGCACCGGAACGATGTTCTGGCTGGTGTCTGAGCCCCCCCTCCCCCCCGCTGGCAGGAAAGGTCTTTCGGCTCTCTGCACTCAAAGGGAGCTTTCCCTTTAAGTGTAAAGAGCTGTGGGGAAGGGGCCGGCTGTTGCAGCTGTCTCCATCAGGCTTGTTGCCACGCCTACACTCTCCCTGCTGCTGGTAAGTGCCTCCTCTTCTCTCTCTCTCTCTTCTTTTATTTCTTCCCCTTCCTTCCTTTCTCGCTTTCTGTTTCTTTTCCCCCTTCCTCCCTCCTTCCCTCCCCTTTCTTTATTTCTCTTGCTCTCTCCTTCCCTATCTCCCTTTCTTTCTCTTCCTTCTTTCCCTCCCTTCTCACTCATTCTTCCTTCCTTTCTCACCCTCCCTTTCTTTCCCCCTCCCTCTGTTTCTCTCTCTCCCCCTCTTTTCCCTTCCTCTCTCTCTCTCTCCCCTTCCTCTCTCTCTTTTCCCTTCCTCTTCCCCTCTCCTCTCTCTCTCTCCCCACAATCATGTAAAGGATTAATGTCTAGAAATGGGGAGTTGAAGCTTTCTATAGCAGGAGGGTAAATAGCAGCTCATCAAGCTTCTATTAAAGGGACAGGGCATTTTCCCCAGGCTGTTGGCAACCCTGGATATAAATCCCATGAGAAAACTTGTTTCAGTCTACATTAGAGGATCAAATCAAATATATGCCACAAATTAGAAATAGTACAAACAAGTCCTAAAGGTCAGGATGACTCTTTGAATTGCAAGGAAGGGGGGTATAAAAACTGACTTCCTTCCAAAAATGAGAACTATATTTTAAATACACTTCAGTGTAGAGGTATAACTGACAAGCCATTCCTCCAAGAATTGTATACCAAAGGCAGGGCAAGTGGGCATGTAACTCAAAAAGGTAGGCCTGCATACCATCTCCTGTCGGCATATGGAAACCAAATATGCAGGCAAGATGACAGATGAGTCAGATGGTTAGATCATGGGGATCTAGGTGACAGCTAGGGAGGTCACCTGACAGGCAGATTGCATCAGCCAGAGGAGGTGCAAGATGATTCAGCACTTCTTGCTGATTGGCTGTATGACTGTATATATTGAACTCTGCTTATGCCTGTGTGTGCCAGTCTTGGTATCCCCTTGCCTTGCGAAGCACTTTGACTGACTGTCTGGCGAGTGCCTTGAGGACTGTGTATATAGCTGTAAATAAACCTTTGTATATACTCTACTTCACCACGGTGTTGAGGACGTTCTGTGTATCTTCACCATCCTCTCTGCGACAACATCTCCACCTGGACCATTCACTACTCTGAACCAAGTACTCTGTTAAATCACACCTGAAAGTTTTATGCTGCTGTTGCAAACGAAGTCCTGAAAATTGCCTCAAACCCGAACTTTAAGAATAAGGGAATGACAAAAGCAAAAATACAGAAATGCAGCAGTGGTTGGGAGGAATGTTGTCTGAATTCTCAGGAAAATATGAGTAATGAATGAATGGCGTCAGTACCAGTAAAAAATGTTATTATGAAAGCATCCTTTCTTTCTTTCTTTCTTTCTTTCTTTCTTTCTTTCTTTCTTTCTTTCTTTCTTTCTTTCTTTCTTTCTTTCTTTCTCTCTCTCTTTCTCTCTTTCTCTCTTTCTCTCTCTCTCTCTCTCTCTCTCTCTCTTTCTCTCTTTCTTTCTTTCTTTCTTTCTTTCTTTCTTTCTTGTTGTTCCATTTTGTTCTTTGTGTTATGTAAAAAAAAAATATTGGAAAAGGGGAGGGATGTACAAAAGCAGAGAGCCCAGGAAATGCCGGTTTTGACAATATCTTTAATTTTTGAGAATCTCTTTAGTTTTCTCATGGCATCTTCTGTTTAAGAAAAGTAAGTTTGAAGCCTGAGTATTAACTAGTTCATTGTTGTGTCTTGTTGCGAATGGGTTGCAAATATATGTGTCTAAAGCAGTGTTTTTCAACCACTGTGCCGCGGCACAATGGTGTGCCGCGAGATACTGTCAGGTGTGCCGCGGGATTTTTTCAATGAAAGAAATTTATTTATTTATTTATTTGTTAAAATTTATATCCCGCCCTCCTCGCCATATGGCGGGCTCAGGGTGGCTAACAACAGTCGTTAGGCACAATACATTGCTTTAAAAAAATTTTTAAATAACATAAAAACAACCTTACACAATTACATAGATGACGGTGTTTTAGTACAGATATCAGAACAGCATTCAGGCATTGACGGCTAAAGAATCAGGCTGGGCCCGATGTATATACTGTGGGCGGCCCCTATTTGTAAGCCTGGCGGAAGAGCTCCGTTTTACAGGCCCTGCGGAATTGCAATAAATCCCGCAGGGCCTTGATGTTATCCAGGAGCTCATTCCACCAGTAAGGGGCCGCCACAGAAAATGCCCTGGCCCTTGTTGCCGCCAAGCGGGCCTCCTTCGGCCCTGGGATAGTCAGGCGGTTTTGGGACCCAGATCGAAGTGCTCTCTGGGGAATATAAGGTGAGAGGCGGTCCTTCAAGTAGCTAGGTCCTCGGCCATATAGGGCTTTATAGGTAAGTACCAGCACCTTGAACCTTATTCGGTATGCTATAGGCAGCCAGTGCAGTGTTTTTAGGGCGGGCTGGACATGCTCCCGAACCGGGAGGCCTGTCACCAGCCGCGCCGCTGCATTCTGCACTAGCTGCAGCTTCCGGATTTGGCACAAGGGCAGCCCCATGTAGAGGGTGTTACAGTAGTCCAATCTTGAGGTGACCAAAGCATGGATCACTGTGGTCAGATCGTCACGCTCAAGGAAGGGGACCAACTGCTTGACCAGCCGTAGGTGGTAAAAAGCTGACCTCGCAGTGGCTGCCACCTGGGCCTCCATTGTTAATGAAGGATCCAGCAGCACTCCCAAGCTCCTAACCTCCAACGCTGGCACCAACGGTACCCCATCGAAGGTCGGGAGTGGGATCCCCGCCCCCAGACCGCTCCGGCCCAAACACAGGACCTCCGTCTTCATCGGATTCAGTTTCAGCCAACTCTGTCTGAGCCAGCCAGCCACAGCCTGCAGCGCCAGGTCCAGATTTCCTGGGTCGAAGTCCGACTGGCCACCCATCAACAGATAGAGCTGGGTATCATCTGCATATTGATGACACCCAAGCCCATACCTCCGGACTATCTGGGCGAGGGGGTGCATATAGATGTTAAATAGCATGGGGGAAAGCACTGCCCCCTGCGGGACCCCACAAGTCAGTGGATGTCTACAGGAGAGCTGCTCCCCCACTGCCACCCTCTGTCCCCGATCCTGGAGAAATGAGGAAAGCCATTGCAAGGCTGACCCCTGGATCCCAGTATCGGCGAGGCGGTGGGTCAGTAGCTGATGGTTGACCATGTCAAACGCCGCCGACAGGTCCAACAACATCAGCACTGCCATACTGCCTCGATCCAGATGCCTTCGGAGGTCATCTGTGAGGGCGACCAGCACTGTCTCCGTCCCATGGCCTGGCCGGAAGCCGGACTGGAAGGGATCCAACACAGAGGCATCATCCAAATAGCTCTGTAACTGATCCGCATCCGCTTTCTCGATTAACTTACTCAAATAGGGTAAGTTAGATACCGGCCGGTAGTTGGTCAATTCGGCCGGATCCAGTGATGGTTTTTTTAGGAGAAGGCGTACCACAGCCTCCTTTAGGGCACTCGGGAACGTCCCTTTTTCAAGGGACGTGTTGACAATCTCCCTCAGCACTCCACAGACTCCATCATGGCTTGCTTTAATTAGCCATGATGGGCATGGATCGAGTCGGCAGGTAGTTGGGCGTACCAGGAAGAGCAACTTGTCAGCCTCCTCCAGGCAGAGTGGGCTGAAATGATCCAAAACATGACCAGAAGACATGCTTGGAGCCTCAAGTTCTGCTTCTGTATCAACTGTGGCAGGGAGGTCCCGGCGGAGCGCCAAGATTTTATCCGCGAAAAAGTTCCCAAATGCCTCACAGCCAATGGCCAATTCCCTATCATTTGGTCTGCTTGTCGGCAGGGTCGTCAGTAATCGAATCGTCCTTCTGGGCTGACCTTCTGGGACGTGTTTGTGCATGCGAGAAAGAACAGTGGCGCGCTCTCGCTGATTCCGCTCGCATGCTCTGTGGCCGGCCTGAGGTAGGAGGGAGCTGCCGTTGAGGCACAGCTCCCCTTGGCCTTGCAAGGACTCGAGGGAGGGAGGGAGGGAGAGTGCCAAGGGGCTCTGTCTGTTCACCCACCCGACCTACCAGCGCCATGACGGAGGCAGCAGCCATGAGCGATCCAGAGCAGCTGCTGCAGCGAGCCCGCCTGGCCGAGCAGGCGGAGAGATACAATGCCATGAAAGTGGTGAGTTGCTGGGGGGGAGGAGGAGGAGGAGAAGGGGGTTCCTCCTCAGGAGACACACGGCGCCCCCCACAGGCCCCGCCGTCACAGCCTCCGCTTGGACGCAATGGAGCCAACGCCCTGCCTCATCTGTGCCCCCCCCACGAGCCTCGGAGGGGGCAGCTGAGCCTTTCCAGGAGAGGGCTGTCTTCTTCTGCATGGCCTCTCAGCCCGGAAGGTGGAGGTGGGCCTCCGCGGGTCCCGCTTCATGGCTGCTCTTTTTCCATCTCTGGCCCTGGCGCTGATGTTGGCCGCCTCCAAGCCGTGTGTTGGTGGCGGCAGTCGGCTGATGCCCGCCTGTGTGTTGGAGAATGAGCAGGACGAGGCGGTGGACTCAAGTGGCATCCAGTTCGTGGGGGCCGGAGGCAGGCTTGCACAGGGTAGATGGTTTTAAATGAATGAGGAGGACTCGTGTGCTGAATCAGAGTCATGCTAGACCTGTCGATGTTAATTCAGAGGACAGGAACATTCGGTACCGAGGGCATTCACTCCTCCAGCAGAGTAAGCTGGTTTCTTCCAGTGCCTGGCTCCTGGGTTGTGTGTGTGTGTGTGGGGGGGGTGATTTGCACCAAGACATTCCAGTAAACATGAATATGTTTGATGGTAACAGCTAGCTGTTTCTGTCAGGGTGGGGTTCAAATCAGTAACTGTCCCTCAGCAAAGAATGGGTGTACTGTGTTTCTCTTCAAATCACTTATGGTCAGCGGAATGCCGTTCACATAAGAGTAAGAGTTTAAACTCTCTATTTGAAAAACTTTAGCAGAATCGCAGTATTAAAATACATCCACATTATATTTCTTCTGAAATTCAGGTCAATGTTATGGGAAGGAGCCATTACACTTTGGATCTGTAACTTACGATTTCAAGTTGAGTGGCTATTACGTGTATTTGTAATACTGTCATAGTTAATACTTGAGCTGAGGCAACTAATGACCCATTTATCTTGTATTTCAGTGTTTTTCAACCACTGTGCCGTGAGATATTGTCAGGTGTGCCGCAGGATTTTTTCAATGAAAGAAATGTGCCTTAGCTCAAAAAAGGTTGAAAAACACTGGTCTAAAGACTGTCTTAAAGTCGTTTGGTGCTAACTGCCATGCAAGAGAAAACATCTGAAAAAGTAGCTTCATTGTTGTGTGTGTTGGCAGAACACTTGACTGTTGCATGGGGGACTTTGGGGGACATCTGCAGAGAAACAGAGTTGTAACTAAAAATGAGCATGGTCAGCAGCACTGTGGAGATTGCCTGTTTTGTGAAATTTAAAAAGTGGGCAGAGTTTCTGAAGAAGATGGTTGTCCCTCTTCTCCTGCCACTGGGCTAACATCTGCCTTTAATGGGCCAGCAAAGTTGATGTTCTTAAGCCTCCTAATAAGAGATTTCTGCTTCTGAGGAGTTGACTTCCAACAATTGGTAATCTTGTGATGGTAGTGATACTTTGATGTGGTAAAGCCAACCTTTTCACAGGATCATTTTACCTATGGGACAGACTCTGCATGGTAACCACGCCACTGGTACATAATTGCTTGTAAAAATATTATAGTGTAATAATTCAGGTGGGTAGCCGTGTTGGTCTGAAGCAGCAGAACAAAGTTGGAGTCCACAGTTTCATCCAAGGTATAAGCTTTTGTGTGCATGCACACTTCTTCCATCTGAAGAAGTGTGGTTTCATCTGAAGAAGTGTGGGTGGCACCTGAAATCTTATACCTTGAATAAAATTTTGAACCTTGAATAAAATAGCCCACAAACTACTCCCATCCAGTGCATCCACAAACCTAGAAGAAGAGATTACATTTATACCCCGCCCTTCACTGTCCAAGGGAGTCTCAGAATGGCTTACAAACTCCTTTCCCTTCCCCTCCCCACAACTGACACCCTGTGTGGTAGGTGGGGATGAGAGAGCTCTGAGACAATTGTCTTTGAGAGAACAGCTGGTACAGAGCTATGGCTTGTCCAAGGTCATCCAGCAGGTGCAAGTGGAGGAGTGGGGAATCAAACCCAAAAAGTCCACACACTTAACCACTACACCAAACTGGCTCCTAGGGTTGTTCTGCCAGTGAACTAGGGTTGCCAACTCCAGGTTGAGGAAATCCCTGGAGATTTGGGAGTGGAGCCTGAGGAGGGTGGGGTTTGAGGGAAGGAGGGGCATAATGCCATGGACTCCACTTTCCAAAGCAGCCATTGACCTGATCTCTGTAGTGTGGAGCTCAGTTCCAGGAGATCTCCAGACCCCACCTGTAATTCCAGGAGATCTCCAGACCCCACCTGTAGGTTGGCAACCCTAAAAATTCATATTCAATGTACTAGTTCTGCAGGAAGGCAAGCTAATTTCCATGGGAACCTAACCTTTATGAATTGATTCCAATCCAGTGTGGGAATAATGGTTGGACATAAGATATTGGTTCAGGCAAGATGGGACAGAAAATAAAGTTTTCATTGGTTTTGGCAAAACCGTTTTGGCAACAAATAAGGCAAACAGAATAAGAAGCAAAAGGTGGATGTGGCTGGATGACCACACGTCTGGTAACATGGAGTGTGGCCTAATATGTTAATGAGCTGTGCTATCAGGGGTGTGGCCTACTATGCTAATGAGTTCCTTTTTCTACAAAAAGAGCCCTGCTTGGTCAGCTTCTGTCTTAATAGAACTGACTAACATGATCCCTGTGATTGAAGTGTCCTTGTTCTCCACCCACAAGTGGGCTTTTCATTCTGTCTTCAACATTGAGGAGAGGTCTGTTCCTTATTGCTCGTTGGCTTCTAGCCCAGCAGTCCAGGGATATATTAGCATATCACAAACTCCTATTATTTTTGGAGGGATGAATTTTTCCAGAGGTATATGCTAAAAATATCTTGACTATGAATGTGAGATCCTGCCACTTTTTAAAGCAACTACTGTCTAGATGCTCTATGGGATCTTTTTTGATGTGGTAATGTGCTATATTGTCTTTGGAAATAAAAATATGGTAAGAGAAAAGCCAGGTTTAGTCTTAGCATCAAGTCAAGGACAGCTGGTTCCCACAAGCTATGAACTAAAATTAGATCTGTCTGACAGAAGGGGGAAGTCAGTACTGGGAACTCACAGCACAGAAGAAATTTCACCATTAACAGTAATATTCTAGTTGCTGTATAGGAACAATTAACAGGCAAAAAGGGAGCTCCTGGTAGATTGCTAAAGACATCATTCCATATTTTAGTGCAGGTGAGCTGGGGTCAAGAAGTAGAGAACCTAGAAAAACAAAAGAGAAATTTCTGGTAATTTTTAGGTGTGCCTTAAAAAATTGTATATTTTTGAATCTAGATATGGGGAAGCCTAAAAATATTAGTATTCATAAGAGCATAAGAGAACATAAGAGAAGCCAATGCTGGATCAGGCCAACGGCCCATTCAGTCTAACACTCTGTCACACAGGGGCCAAAAATACCAGGTGTCATCAGGAGGTCCAGCAATGGCGTTATCCATCCTGGTTATCCAGGTTTCAAATACCAGTTCCGTATTTAGGTTCCATTTTTGTCAGGATTCTCATATTATTTGGCTCCATTATTTCCTATGGGAAAAATTTCCAAAGGGATAGAAGGGCTACTTTAGAGCAAATGACACCAAAATTCCAGCAGATCTGCTGGTGCCTGACCAGAAAATAACCCCCAAGTTTCAACTGAATTGGATCAATATGTCAAATTCCATGGGCCCCTGAAGAAGATGCCCACTGCCATCACCACTGTTTCTTATGGTGGGGGGGGGGGGAATCCATCCTTTTCTCAGGGCAAGGAATAGCCAAAGACACAAGAGCAAGCAAAGCAACCACTGGCCAAAAGCCTCTCAGAGCAGAGAACCAAAAAATCCCAAGGACACAATGCAGAATCAAGGAATCCCAGGGTCAATGTGGCAAGCCTAATGCAACAAATATATATAAAGCCCTATATGGCCTGGGACCTACATACTTGAAGGACCGCCTCTCTCCATATGTTCCCCAGCGAGCACTGCAGTCTGGATCCCAAAACTGGTTGGTCCTGCCAGGGTTGAAGGAGGCGCGGCTGGCGGGTACAAGGGCCAGGGCTTTTTCAGTGGGGGCCCCGTACTGGTGGAACAAGCTCCCGGAGAACATCAGGGCCCTGCGGGATTTGCTACAGTTCCGCAGGGCCTGCAAGATGGAGCTCTTCCACCAGGCTTTTAAGTAGGGGCCGCCTAATGTATGCATCTTGGCCCTGGCCCAATTTTATTCTATTTGCCAGCCTGTGGGAATGTATAGAAGGATTACATCTGAGTGCTGTGTAGATACACCTGTGAAGAAAATTGTAACTGTATGTCGCTGATTTTGTGATGTAAGTTTAATGAGTTTTAATTTAATATTGTATGTATTATTTATGTGTTGTTAGCCGCCCTGAGCTCGCCATTGGTGGGGAGGGCGGGATATAAGTCGCAATAAATAAATAAATAAACAAACAAATGTCAAATCAGAAAATCCAAGCCAGTGTCAAACCAGAGAATCCAGTGTAAACCACGAACCCAATACAAGCCAACTTACACAAAGAACACAATGTCACAAGACCAACAAAACCGATGTCAAATAATAGAATCAAAGTCACACTAACATAGCAAGCTGGCGAGACAAAGATACACAATAAAGGTAAAGAAAAAAGTCCTGGAGCCTTAAAACACTGGCTCCCAATATTCCCAGTCACTCATGAATATTTCTGGGATTTTTTTCCAGACCCATTCCACAGTATCCCAAAAAAATCCCAGATACTATCCAAAACCACAAATAAAAGTTTGGATAAACCATGATAAGCAGAGGTGTGGAACTGTAACAGACATACAAGCCTGACTTTAAATACCTGTTATATTTCTGTATTTTAAACATCTGTTCTTAATTTGGGTTTAGGTTACCAGTGTCCGGAGAGGGGTGGGGGTGGAGAAATGTCCTGTCCCTTTAATAAAGGTGTATTAGCATACTGTGTTATTTACCTCCCTGCCATTAAACAACAACAACAAAACCTTCAGCTGCCCATTTCCACACATTAAGTTTCTATTAAGAAGTCAGGACATTTTTTTCCTAGGCCTGTTGGTAACCTTAAGCAGGCTGTTCTGTATACGTGTGGCTCCATTTGATAGTGTGATTACATTTTCTGAACTATACTAGCCCAAGTACTTAGACTGGAGAACGTTGGTAGTGCAGTATCCACAGGAGCCATAATTGTTCTCAGGTGTTTTTAATGTAACTGTGGTCCCTGCAGGGGACCCAGCCTTGCCTTGCTTTCAGGAAATAGCTTTTCTGGTGGGAAGAGGAACTGATTAATCCATTCCTTCATTCTACTAGCCAGTAATTGGCAAGGGGGCAGCCTGAATTTTCAGTGATAAATGCATCTGAGAGGAATTAGTAGAAACAGTTCAGAAGGAAATGGGAAGCACCAGTTTAGAAAAAAAAATGCTACTTATGTTACAAAGAGTTTATAGAGGTATAAAAATAATTGTACAGGTACAGTTGCCAACAATCTGGAGAAAAAGCATCCTGACCCTTTAACAGAGGTTTCATGGGATGTTATTACCAGTTGATATTGTTTACCTTCATGGGAAGAAAAGCTTCACCTGCCCATTTCTACACAATAAGCTTCTGTTAAAGTGAAAAGACTTTTTTCCTTCCAGATTTTTGACAATTGTATGTACAGAGCATGAGAATGCAGACCCCAACCCTCGCCGAGCTTGCGCTGGCGAGGGAGGGCTGATTTGCCTCCCCAAAGGAGGAAAAGGAAAGCCAGGAGCTGAGCTTTGCACAGCGTCAAGCAGGGGGCAGAGCTAGCCCTTTAAGGCTTGAAGCTCAACCCCCCTGCCTGTCAGTCCACCAAGAGCCTGGCCCACCCTCCCGCCCTATTTTAGTGCAGGTCTAGCCGGTTGCTTGTCAGGACCCAGTTAGGAATTTTTTCTCCCTTCTTGATTGGCATTTTGGAAGGGGTGTTTTTACCTACCTTGCACTGAAGTGGTGGTTTGGAAAATTGGCTGTGGTGGTTTATCCGTTTAAATAGGTTGGTCACTTTTAGTTAGTGGGAGAGCGCAATAGGTAAGATGGAAATGGTGAGCACGTTGGCATTTGGATAAGGTTAAGGTCCTTCTAGAATGGCTTTCAGGCCTTGCGGCTCAAGGCTAGGAAAGGGGGATCTTCACTGGGAGCAATCTGGCCTGGGCTGTCCTAGTGGGCTTTGCAGCTTCTGGGGTAGTTGGGCCAGGGTTCCTTTAATTGCCAAGCTGCTGGTCGAGAGTCAGTTGGAAGGCTTGAGATCAGGGCAGGTGCATCGCCCAAAAGAAAATGAAGGTGGCCAGGGGTCTGGCGCCTGTCAGGTTCCTGTGTAGTTTAGTACCCTCACCACTGGTTAATTAATTAATTAATTAGTTAATAAAGTGGCCCTTGTTAATCCCAACCTTGTGTCTGTCTTTTTATTCTGCATTGGGGGAGGGAATGAAAGCATTTTTAAAAGTGTTTGAAATGAATGTATTTATTTATTAAAACACTGATATCCAGCCTTTCCTCTTGGTTCACTGTGAGAAAGGGGAAACAATGAACAGGAAATAATCATGGAGACATATTGGTAAAGTATTCCAAAACACTAGCCATTCTTTGCTGCAGAAAAGTCATTTATGGAGAGAACAGTTTAGAATGGAAAAGCAGGAGGAGGATGAAAATAGTGCATGTCTCTTTTCCTGCCTTTGCTTTTCCACTGCAGTCCGCCCATGCTGCTTTCCCTTCTCATGGACTGTCAGGCTTTGTGGTGTTAAACATGCATGTAGAATTCCATACAGTTTATATGACATTTGTAGTGTAAACACTGTAGTAGATAAGCACTCCTTCCCTCAGATGCTTTTCCACATCAAATTGCCTTTTCCCAAAGCTGCTTTTCTGCAACAACTGTGTCCAGTGATTTATATATATATATATATGTGTGTGTGTGTGTGTGTGTGTGTATATTTATATATATATATATATATATATATATATATATATATATATATGTATGTATATATGTATATATGTATGTATTTGCTTGCAACAGTCAAGGCTTTAGGAATAGGCCAAAAATTAATCTAAAAGTATACAATCTGACTTTAAGAGCACTCCTAAGCAGTTCTACTCAGAATCATACTCAGATCTGTTCAGTGGGGCTTACTCCCAGGGAAGTAGTCTTAAGACTGAACTGTGTGTTACTTATATTCATTAGTTTATACCACAGAGCCCTTCCTGAAAATATTTTTTCTTCAATTTTTACTAGGTAAATCCTTCCAAATTAGTCAGCCGATAATTTTTATTTGTTTCACTCATTTTAAACTGGTCAACATAAGCATTTCCTCACTGATTAAGTTACTATAATGGCAATATTTAGATGGAAATGAAAATCTGGATATTTGTATTTGTTTGTGACAAAACACAATGAGATATGCAATCTGGCCAACTGAGCAGTGGAATTAAAAGCCGTCCATTTCAGAGAATTATTTTTCACAATATGAGATGAAAATGCAAAGCAACCCCTCCCCCCTCCAAAAAAGTTTAAAAATATACTCAGGGTTTTATTTTGTTTTATCATACTACCTAATAGTAATTTTAACAGCAGAAGTTCCAAAGATCACAGTTGACAAAAAAAGACAAAATATTAGTTTTCTAGCCTTTACGTTTCTCAAGCCACATTTACCCAACATATTTTACCTTAGTGTCCTTTCACAAATGAAAGAAGTAACATCTTTTACTGTCTATCTTCGTGTTTTGTTTTGTTTTTTTAACCCTGCAATATCATCCAGTTCTTTAATACCAATTATTCTTCCTCGGAGTGGAAAGAAGTATGAGATAAACACTATGCTAGGAGCATTTAAATCTATCAGAGTTGACATTTTAATGGTACCCTTCCCCACTTCTGCTTATGCCAGCACTTTTACTCCCAGGGCAGCTGGCTGAGAAAGAGATGCTCTTAGTAAAATATCTTAATGTTTAAGGCTGTTACAAAGTGGCAAGGACACTTCATTTTTCCCTCATAGGATGAACTGATCCACTTTCTTCAGAGCTTATTGAAATATGATGGGATGGTGAACAAAATGACTGACTCAGGCACAATTTTTATCATAGCCTAAACCAGAATTTTTCAAGTATGATCCTACAAATAGCAAGCCCATTTTTAACAGGAACCAGAAAACAACCGCTCCTTTCCATATAACTTTATACCAGTGGTGACTCATCAAAGGGTGTCACCTGAAGCCACAACCATACCTTGCCGCCACCACCCTCGTTCGCTCCCTGCTGTACTGCCCAGGAGGCAGATCATACAATGCTTCCCCATTCTTCATGTGTCTTCAAACACAGCACAGCAAGTCTCACATGCCCAGAAGGGCTTGACAAACTGCTGTGTCTCCAAATTTAAAGTCCAATGGCAACTTTAAGACCAACAAAGGTGTATTCAAGATATCAGCTTTCATGTGCACGCACACTTTATCAAATACATTAGAATGGCCGGCAAGGTTCATACTTACAGCCAGAGAAGGAACAGCAAATTAACATGCAACATGATGATGATCAAGATATGCAAAGTGACACTAAATAACAAGTTAAGGTTATAGGGTCAACAGTTGTAAGGCAATAAATATGTCAGACTAGCAGAGAAATGTCTAAAGGTGTCTTTTCTAATTGTGGGAAGTGACTGGGAATCTTCATTCTCTCATGTCAGGTGTGGAGGGCACTTAAAACTACCTCCCCCTCCAAAAAATGCTGTTGCCAGCAAATATTATAATATCCCTTGCATAGATCCTGTATTCTAATATACTATTCTGAAAAAGATATACACTGAAATACATTAGAATACAGAGGAAATGTGTCTCCAATTCCTGAGGGGATGGAAATAGGGCTGATGTGGGAGCAGCGCTAGAGGCTGATACCTGTACCCCCATCCTCTGCCCAAGGTCATTGTTTCACCTAGCCACATTGCACAGCTTGTTACTCCTGATACAAATAACAGTCTCTAAACTGTCCGTTGTGTTGACTGATGATGCTGGCTATGCACAACAGGAGGACTTCTTTTTTATTGCTTAAGTCTTCCTCTTGGAAGTTTGTTCTGTTATTGTTGTTCTGTTATTGTTATTCCTTTTCCACTGTTATTCCTCTTCCACTGATATACTAGCTTTATGCTCTGCCAAAGATGAGTACAGACAATGGTCAGAACTCTTTGCCCCCATAGACGGAAGAAAGAGTCATACAACAGTAGTTGGGAAACTAAAGGCCACTTTATTTATTAACAAGAACAATGACAAGGGCAAGCAGTATGCAGCGGCATGGTCAAGGTCTGGGGTCACCAAAACCCCACCCTTCCCATAATACGATCAATGCATCTGGCCCCCGGGGTGAAGCCTACTGTAAGCGGCTCAAACCCAGGCAGCCCAGCCTTGGAATATGCCATGATGACCCCTCACCACAGCTGCATGGCCTGTGTAGAGGATCCATCAAGGCAATCCAAAAGGCAGTCTGCCCTCCTCATCCCTAGCCACACGGCTGCAGTGATGATCCTGACAGACCCCTATGCCCTCCAGGGTTGCTGATGGGTGCTTACCAAGCCGCAACAGATTTTCCTAAAACCAACTCAGCCCTACCATAAAGTGACAAACCTAACCACTGGTGCCACCCCTGTCAATTCCTCAATCCACTGATCGCAGTGCAGGGTAGGAAAAAGCACCCCTCATCCATAGCCAATCAGACAAGAGGTAAAGAATTCCTATTTCCCCCCCCCCCATAAAAAGGGGGCAACCAGCCTAAAGCCTGCACTACCATCAGGGCGGGCGGGTGGGCAGAGCATGAGGTGAAGACTGTAAGATTGAAGCTGGAGCCAGCTGATAAAACGGCGCTGGCCCCACCCCCTAAAAGACCCGGCTACAAAGGCAGCCGGACTCCTCCCTCCTTTCATGGAGGCAAAGGGGGTTCCCCGCAGGATGCTGCTGGCATCTGTGGGGGAGCTGGATTGCTTTTGCTCACCTGGATAGCTAGTGTGCTATGGGGATTAGAAAGTTCAGTTAGCAGAGGAGTTTAGAGTTCATGTTCAGACTCAGCCTAATCTACCTCACAGGATTGTTATGAAGAATGAAGATAATATGGAGGAGGTTCTGGGAAGAAGGATTATTGCGGTGGTTATTTCCTCCATTTATACCCTCCCTTTCCAGCAATGGGGACCTAAAGTGGCTTACGTTGTCCTCTTCTCCATTTTATGTTAGGCTAAGAGTTTGTGAGTGGCTGAAGGTTGCCCAACAAGCAGAGTGGGGATTCAAACCTGGGTCTCCGAATCCTAGTCCAGCACTCTAATATAAATATAAAAAGCTATATTTGTTGAAATACCTTTCTCTACACAGCTGTTAAAGGCCTAATATGATGATAGCTGCATAATATTGCCTAAGTCTTCCTATGAATTTATTTTGGTTTGTCAAGATTAATTTTCATGAAGTTATTGTAGATTTAATATTTTTAACTCAATTTTAGGCTGGGGAAGAATATTAGTCTCACCTCTTTGCCATTAAAAAATCTATCCCTGTGAGATACTTTCACAGCTGATACTAAACATATCTCTGGAATATTATCACTTAAAAAAGAAAATATCACTACATAAAATTGTAGAGGTGGGTTTTAGCTCCTCCATTCTATTTATGAATATAGAACATACCTCCAAAATATTACACCCCCATGGCCTTAATCTCCATTTAGTGAGAAGCAAGCTAAACAAAAGAGTTCTTGATGTTCAGCTTGAACAAATGGTATATTTGATAAAGGTTTCTCCCAGGGGTCCTTTCGTAAAAAAAGAGGTGCAGGAGCTCATTAGCGTAACTTATTTGCATATGCCACATCCCCTGACGTCACCAGAAGTGTCAAAAGGCCACACATCCCTGACGTCATCGGCAGTGTGTCAGAAGGCAAGAAGGAAGGGAGGGGGAAGGAAGGAAAGGAACAGGAAGGAAGGTAAGTAGGTAGGTGGGGGAGAGAGAGAGAAGAAAGGAAGGAAGGAGGGAGGAAGGGGGGAAGGAAGAAAGAAAGGAACAATAAGGTAGGTAGGTAGGTGGGGGGAGAGAGAGAGAAGGAAGGAAGGAAGGGACAGGTAGGTAGGTAGGTAGGTGGGGGAGATAGAGAGAGAAGGAAGAAAGGGAGGAAGGAAGGGGGAAAGGAAGGAACAGGAAGGTAGGTAGGTGGGGGAGAGAGAGAGAGAAGAAAGGAAGGGAGAGAGGAAGAAAGGGACAGGAAGGTAGGTAGGTGGGGGAGAGAGAGAGAGAAGAAAGGAAGGGAGAGAGGAAGGAAGGGGGGAAGGAAGGAACAGGAAGGTAGGTAGGTAGGTGGGGAGAGAGAGAGAGAGAGAGAGGGAAGGAAGGAAGGAAGGAAGGGAGGCGCTTCTCCCCCCCACTGGGGCCAGCGTTTCCCTTCCTCCCCCCTCTTGCTTGGGCCCCAGGGGCTTCATGCCTCTGGGGCCCGGCTTCTCCCTCCCTTGTGCCCCCCTGGGGCCCGGGAGCAGTGAGTGGGGGAGGGAGGGAAGGAGGAGGCTTCTCCCGGGGCAGCGGTGCTTGCTGTGGCCCCGGGAGCAGTGAGCGGGGGGGGAGGGGGCTGGTCCCGGGGCTGGCGGCACTCGCTGCGGCCCCGGGAGTTTGAGGGTGGGAGGAGGGCGGCTGGGGCCGGGGCCGGCGGTGCTTGCCGCGGCTCCAGGAGTTTGAGGGCGGGAGGAGGGCAGAGGGAGGCTGGTGCCGGGGCCGGCGGCATTTGCCACGGCCCCGGGAGTTTGAGGGCAGGGGGAGGGCGGAGGGCGGCTGGTGCCTGAGTTGGAGGGCGGGGAGGGCGGGGGGAGGCTGGAGCCGGGGCCAGCGGCGTTCGCCGCGGCCCCATGAGTTGGAGGGCGGGGAGGGCGGAGGGAGGCTGGAGCCTGAGTTGGAGGGCGGGGAGGGCGGGGGGAGGCTGGAGCCGGGGCCGGCGGCGTTCACCGTGTCCCCGTGAGTTGGAGGGTGGGGAGGGCGGAGGGAGGCTGGAGCCTGAGTTGGAGGGCGGGGAGGGCAGGGGGAGGCTGGAGCCGGGGCCGGCGGCATTCGCCGTGTCCCCGTGAGTTGGAGGGCGGGGAGGGCAGAGGGAGGCTGGAGCCTGAGTTGGAGGGTGGGGAGGGCGGGGGGAGGCTGGAGCCAGGGCCGGCGGCGTTCGCCACGGCCCCTGAGTTGAAGGGCGGGGAGGGCGGAGGGAGGCTGGAGCCTGAGTTGGAGGGCGGGGAGGGTGGGGGGAGGCTGGAGCCTGAGTTGGAGGGCGGAGGGAGGCTGAAGCCTGAGTTGGAGGGCGGGGGGAGGCTGGAGCCGGGGCCGGCGGCGCTCGCCACGGCCCCGAGAGTTTGAGGGGGGGAGGGAAAGAGGAGGCTTGTCCCGGGGCCGGCGGCGCTTGCCACGGCCCTGGGAGTGTGAGTGGGGGGGAGGAGGGAAGGGGGTTCTTCCCGGGCCGGCAGCGGCCTGCCGCTGCCGGGAGAAGTGAGCGGGGGGCCGGGGCTTTGTTAAGTCCCCGCCCCCCGCCCCCCTCTCTCCCGGAGCCCTGGTTTCTCCTGAGGATTGTTGATGGATGAAAAAATGAACAGCATAAGCAGTAACCACAAGTAAACAGTTGCAGTGGGCCTGTAAAACTAATTAGACTCTAACTATATTCACCCCACTGTCTGTTTAAAACCATGGATATATTCATGAAGCCTCTTTTGACAGGTTAGAGAGTGGAATTTCTCCATTTTTCCTCTCCCAGTATCAAGGTACACCTTCATTAAAATGTCTTTTCTCTAAGTATGTTATCACAGATGTATGACAGAAACAGAGGCCCTGCTGTAGAATTCTTCCTTACACATAACAAACCAGACCTGTTGTGGTTTTCCCTGGCTTGGAATCTATTCATGTGATGGCATCCTTGAATTTTAAATGAGAGAAGGGAACAGTGACTTTTATATTTATTAACGACAGTCAATTCCTTTGACTTTTTTCACATTCCATTCTAACATGCTATTAGCACTCAACGGGGAATTCAGTAGTACTCAGATGTGATTAGATTGTAAAATCTGAACTCAACCAAAGAACATACTCAGAACAGCTGCCAGCAAAGAAGTGACCCAAGAAAGACATGGGGTTATAGCTTGATGTGTTTATGTTACAGGGGATTTGAAAAGAAAGGCTTAGAAGTAAAGAACTAAAGGGGAAATGTACTTCAAGAATGCTACTGTTGCTTATCTTAAATGCTTGTTTGTTAAAAGCTCTTCAGATCACATTTAAAATTTCCTCAGAGCTTTTGGGAACAAAGAGATGGCATTACTGAAGTGTATATGCCAACAGTCATTGCAAAATTAAGATTTTCTTCCCTTTGAGATCAAGTTCATGGGATCTGGAAACATTTTATCTCCTTGCATGGCATTTTTATTTTCCCCTCCACATTGTGGACCTGTGCTTGCGATCCTAGAAAAAAAATCTAGATTGACAGCCATTGTGTACATCTGAGCCCTAAGGTAAAACATGCTACAATTTTTATTTAAATCATGCTGTTAAGGTGCAGTAGGAAGCTGAACTATAAACAAAGGGCACAGCCTAGGAACATATAGGAAAAGGGACCTTTTTACAGGAATAAATCAGTGGTTTTTAGCACCAGTTTTCAAATATACTGTCCTACATAGATCTACTCCACCTTGATGGTTGAAAGTGCTGTTAAGTTGCAGCCAACTTATGGCAACCCTATGGGGTTTTCAAGTCAAGAGATGTTCAGAGGTGGTTTGCCATTGTTGCTTTTGCATAGCAGCCCTGGGCTTTCTTGATGGCGTCCCATCTAAATACCAACTAGGGCCAACTATGCTTAGCTTCTGAGATCTGACAAGATTGGGCTAGCCTGGGGCATCCAGATCAGGGCACATTGATTTCAGTGAGGTTCTTGCCTTGAAAACTTTATGGGGTTGCCATAAAGTTGGCTGTGATGATGGCACTTTCCACCACCAAACTACTTAATGGTGTATTGCACATAATGGTATATTACTAAAATAATTTAAATAACCTATTTTATTAAAATCATTTTACTACTATCAAATTCAACTTTTGGGGTTACCTTTAAAAAAGATTAGTGAAAATAAAGAAATTATGAAAGAAGAACAATTTTACTGGATGAGATGGAAGCATTCCAGCAATATTTGACTAAATGTTTAAGCCCATCATGTGGGATGGAGGGGGAGAGGTATATTATCTCACATATACAGTACACTGCAGCACATGCAGTAAACAAGACACACATGCTCACATTATGGAGTGTATACATATCCTTTATCAGAATTATAACTGTTTGAGAGTTTAATGTTGGGGAGTATTTTTACTCTTTAGAATTAAAGGAGAAGGTATGTTTCAAGGCCTATAAAAGATACTTCTGTGCTTAGTACAACTGAACTTGTATCTGGGGAGGGGGTTGTTATTAAAAAAAAAAACACTCTGAAGGAAGATGTGCCTTAGTGGCAAGATGCACCCATGAACAAATTTAGAGTCCAGTAGCACCTTTAAGACCAACAAAGGTTTATTCAAGGTATGAGCTTTTGTGTGCAAGGCACACTTTTTCAAATACATTGGAATGGTAGATGAGGTTCAAACTTATAGATAGGGGCTGAACAGCAAATTAACATTTAACATGATGAAGATGTTTTAAGATATGTGAAAACAAAATTAAATAACAAGGTTATAAGGTCAACAGTTGTCAAGCAATAAATATGTCAAAATTAGACTGATGCTCTCCATTCATTCCTCTCAGGCATGGAGGTCATTTAACAGCATTTCCCCACTTCTTTTTGGAGGTGGGTGCAGTGTTATGTCAGCCAAACATTCCAGTATTTCTTGTATTACATTCAGTATTCTAATATACTATTCTGAAATATAAATACACTAAAATACAGAGGATAAATAGTCCCTCTGTATGAGAATACATATATGAGGACTGAATGAGTTAGCATATGAAATAAGAAACCCAATATCCCTGTTGAGTCCTGGGGAGGTTTTTGTTCCAAGCATTGTAATAAGTTGTAATTCAACCATTTCCCTTTCTGTTCTTTTCCTGAAGTTCCTTTGTAAGACAGGCCGATATGTGTTTATCTCATGTAATCTTATATACAAAATATATGTGCTTGTTCCTACACTGGATGGATATTGATTTAGGAAAATTATCATATTTGAAGCAGCCTTCAAATGCTACTTTGTAATTCAATAGAGAACTGCAATCAAGGCTTAAAAGAAAAAAAACCTGTAGCTTGAAAGACAACTTAGGCATCACAATGTTTGGGGGAAATTCAATTATGTTTGGGAAGAGTGCTTTGAAGCTAGAAGGATAATATGGTTACACAATAGTGGAGCAGGTTTCAATATGTTTGTGAGGGAAGAACAATGAGATACAGCAGAATTATGTTCTGAAGTGTAATGAGAGCAGTCACTTCAGCCTTGCCAGGGGTGGCAGCTCTAAAAGGTGAATACTGCTGTGAGCAGGGCTATTTTGGGGCAGGAACACACAGGAACAGAGTTCCGGCTGGCTCCTGAGTTGGCCACACCCAGCAGGAACTCATTAGCATAATAGGCCACACCCAACAGCAGAAACTCATTAGGATTGACTACATTAGGGGTATGTGGCCTAACATGCAAATTAATTCCTGGGTTTTGACAACAAGCAAGGTAAACAGAATAAGAAGCAAGTGGTTGTGGCTGGATGACCACTCTTCTGGTAACATGGGGGGGTGGCCTAATATGCTAATAAGCTGTGCTGTCAGTGGTGTGGCCTAATATGCTAATGAGTTTCAGCTGTTGGGTGTGGCCTATTATGCTAACGAGTTCCTGCTGGGCTTTTTCTACAAAAAAAGCCCTGGCTGTGAGGGAAAGATTCAAGATACCTAGGAGATAACATTTCTCAGGGAAGGGGGGCTATAAACCGCTTAGATGGCCAGCTGAGGGAAGATGAGTCTCCTGCATGGAGGTAACACTGTGGGTTAGTATTTGGATGACCTGAGTTGGGCCATAAAAGTTTTGAGATGTGTGACCTAAGCTAATAGGAGAAAAGGGTGCAGAGAGATTTACATGGGGCTTCACTCCCCAACTCAGGATAGTGAAAGGGGAACCCACCCCACTGAATCAGGAAGAGTTAAAAGATCTGGACACCATGTCAGAAGTGCTCAAGAAAAGGAACAGGAAGAAGGGTGGGAATAGTGTGGAGTCTGTCTAGATCAGCCTCTGTTTTCAAGGTTCCAGTGTAAGCCAGCAAGGCATATTATATGGTCTTATGAACTGTTAATATCATAAGTTTGAACTCTGGGTTGTCATTCTGCTGAGGGCAAATACACTCTCTATTGCTGTGAGAGGCTCCAGCCCACAGCGGGAGACTTCCTTCAGAGTTCAAACCTATATGGAGACCCAGAACTCCATTTCAAAGAGTTCTTCAGTCTCTTTCACGTGTTCACACACCAACAGGGAGACCAGGAATCCATTTCAAAGGGTCCTTTTCTCCTTTACGCTGGCCTCTTCACACCTTCCCCCAAAGTTCCTGTAAGAGATTAGGTTGCTTAGCAACTAATCATTGACCATCGAGTGACCTGGCCGAAGCCATCACGAGACCAAGGATTGGCGCCGAGAAACTGACCAGATGGCCCAGGTGTGAGTTCCTGCTTAGCACCTAGATTTGCAATATTGCCCACTCCTTCCTGCCTCCTCCTCCTTATGACACTGACCAATAGTAAGGCTAGTGGGGATGGACCAACTAGTAGGTGTGACAAGGGGATGTGGTCAGCGCAACCCGCCCCAATGCTACCTGATAAAAGATCTTGCACAACAGAAGCACATTGCTAGCCACCTTCGACCCCTATCTTCTTACCAACCTCTCACGTCCAGCTTCCTGTACCCAACACTTTGCCTCAATCTTTAATCCCTGGTTTGCGCAGCCAGGACGAGGCGTGTATCTGCAGGTTCAGATCACATCCCCCATTTTTCCTTTTCATCCCCTCAATCTTCTCGTGGAAGTGAACTATCCATCTCCAGGATAGGTAACGTATCCCCCCTCAACGAAACTCCTGCTAATGCAACAGTGCTATTTTCTGTCTAATTTCCTTAGATCTTGTGCGTATGCGAGTTTTGATTACCTTTTGTATGCTTGAACAACATTTTATAGTAAACATCATTCAAAGAAACCACTCTGCTTCATTGCCTATTTTCTGGGAACTCCCGGAGGGAGCGGGACCTTGGTATAGCTGGCAAGAACCCGGTATTCTGCCAATTGCTGATCTTAAATTAAAGCAATTCAGCTAACACCAGCAGACTTGTCCATCCCAAAGTCTGGATTCTAAGGTAACACTTATACATTTTATTTGCTTTCTTAGTTCTGCAAGAACCCTATAATGCTGTGATATATTTTTCCTGTGTACTTGTTTTCTAGTATCTAAATAGTATCTTATATTAAACAAATGTACTTCTTTTTGAAGAGCTCAGTGATTCTCATCTTCACATCTGGCTACTTTTTACACACAAAGGCTAGAGACTCTTGACTGGGCTAACTTGGATAGCAAATGGTAGAAAGCACATTGGAAGCTAGAAACCAGCACACATGCCACAAACAGGCACAAAGCCCCTCCTGTGAGCTCACACCACAGGTGGATAGATAAGGAAAGCTACCCCATACAGCAGGTAAGGGGGTAAGTCCTCTCACTTGCATGCATGTTCCTCCCCCCACCATGACATGATTGGCAGCAATAGGATCTGAACCGAGAATCTGATATAGTCTGGAAATAAACTGAGCACAACTGATTGGAAAAAATATCATAACAGAAGGTACACAGAAAGGTTTTTTTTTTTGTTTTATGAGGGTTGTTTGGCTAGGAATGGTGAGTATCAGACACTCCAGGACGCAAACATATTCTAGAGGTCCAGCAGACAAGGTAAGGGGGAGCAACCAGTCTGGGCAGCCTTTCTTTGTGTTGCTGAACACAGAAACTTGCCCAGAGAAACTCCAAAGAAAAGCAGAAGTCACTCCAGGGAAAACGATTTATGGTCAGCTCAGAGAGGAAGCCCAACCATTGTGGAGGCAGAGATAGATGACCACTGAGATGTCTGAGGTGTCCAAAATCCCAATAGCAGCAGAACCACACATTGGGAACCTTCTGATCATGTAGAGGATGAGTATTCTCTCAAAGTGTGGCTGCAGTGTGCTCAAGGTGGAAGGGCTGAGATTGCAGTTCCAAAAGAATGAGACTCACCAAGCATATGAGAGAGCCTTTCAAGGCTCTATGATTCTAATGATTCTAAAATGTGGTTTTATTGTGTAGGTTACAAATTGTCAGCTGCCTTGATGGCCCTTGTGAGGGCAGAAAGGTGGCAAACAACTTTCGTTAATAAATATAAATAATTAAGAGTGATTTTAAGAGACTGCCCTGTAATGCTGAAAGTGAATACTTGAAACTATTTTTGGTGAATTTTATAAAAGCTTGTGTAACCCAGCAGAACCCTGGTTATATAGATCCCTCTACTAAATTACTTTTTCTAATGAGAGAGGAGGGGAGGGAATTCAGCTCAATAACTGACCGCACCCTCATGGCTTGGCAAACAAATGTGAAATTGCTTTTAAAAATTAAAAAACATTCAAGGTATTATGATTTTGAATGTAACTAGGGTTACCAGATGTTCTCTTTTTTGGGTGGCCATCCTATTTTGGGCCATTTTTAAAGAACTGATGAAAATGTCCTTTTGGGGGTTGAAAGGTTATGAATATTCCTAGTTAGTAGCAATTATTACTGCTTAAATAGTAAAGGTAAAGATTTTCCTTGCTCAAAAACCAGTTGAATTCAACTCTAGGGGGCGGTGCTCATCTCCATTTCCAAGCCGAAGAGCCAGCGCTGTGCGAAGATGTTTTTGTGGTCATGTGGCTGGCATGACTAGATGCTAAGGTGCACAGAACGCTGTAACCTTCCCACCAAAGCAGTACCTATTTATCTACTTGCAATTTCTTGCTTTCAAACTGCTAGGTTGGCAGGAACTGGGGCCAGAGACGGGAGCTCACTCCATCATGGGTATTTAAAATGAGATTTGTCATAGTGATGACTTGTTTGAAGTAGTTTGCTTTTCAAAATATGGAGGGTGGGATATAAATCCAGTTAAGTAAGTAAGTAAGTAAATAAATAAATAAATCAGTCGGTATCATGGCTGGGTGCCAGGGTCATGTGGGCCATGATATCCCTTCTAGAGGGAAAATTACTAGTGATATCACATTGTTCTCGGAATCACTGAGAATCCTATGGTAAAACCATAAAGTTTCTGTTGATTCCTAGAGTGATGTGACATCACTTCCAGATTTTTTCCAGAAGTGATGTTATGCTGCATGTGATGCTGGTATTTCTGGTGTTGTTGTTTTTTCCTTACTGCTGCTTGGAGTGGCAGCAGGCAACAATGGTTGCCAGTGGGAGGACCTCTGCTATAGTAGGAGGCATGGCAACTTTAACATTAGATGAGAAGGGACACACAAGAAGTGTGTGGACATTTTGTGGCTGTGTGCAGTAGTAGCTGAATAGGTGGTTAGTGAGATCTGAAGCCATGGATTTTGACTCAATAGTACATCTGTTAGCCTGGGAGAAGGTGTGTGATGTTCTGCTAGGACAGCTGAGGGGAAAGGTGCAGAGCTAGCATCCCCAGAACCTGTTGGCCACATCCCAAGAAGCCAACCAGCTAAAAAGTTGGGATGAGGAAAGCAGAGGTCTGAAGGGAGAAAGGGAGGAACTGTCCAGCCAGTTGAAGGCAGCTGTACTATCTGTTGTCAATATTTTTAGGGTTAGCCCCCACTAAAATGAACTTCAGGATTTTCTGGATGAAGTTGATCAGAACAATGGTACTGGGGGAGATGCTGCATCTTTTTCCTACCATACATTTCCTCCCTAAAATGCTGTTTGCCTCCACATGAAAGCCTATAAACTCAGATGCCATCTCTAAGGGGCTGATTTGCCTTGGGAAACACAGTGGTATAGTCACAGTCCAAATTATCTCTCTCCACAGTTCTTTGTAGAAGCTTCAAGATATGGGGAATCAAATCATTGATTCCAACGTCTAGTTTCCAGTGTCTATAAATAACTCTGAGTGGGATTATTTTATTTATTCATTCATTATGAAAATATTTTATGTTCCATGGTTTTCCTAAGATTCAGTACATAAAGGAATACTGGGTTATGGAATAGGATGGAATTGCATAGAGTTAATGGGTTAGAGAAGAATAAGAGAAAAGTGAGACACTGGAAGATAAGGTAAATGATACATGCATGCTGGGGGTGTCCCTTCTTTTTCTTGTAAAACTGAAAATCAGTGAAAACATTTAAATTTTTCCATGTGATTTTATTTTCAGATCCTAAACTGCTCTAAGTCTTTGGGTTGGGGCCAGATACAAATCTAATGCACACACTCCCTTTTCTAACAAACTTTACTCTGTAGTTTTATTTCTACCTTGGCAGAAAAAGAATTTCACTCTATACTTTTTTAAAAAAAATTCTCTGTTGGCAAGCTTGTTTTTGTCTGCATTATAGTCAGCATACCAGAGGACAGCCAAGCCTCTCTGGTTTTGACTGGCCATGAGACAGCCTCACTTGGCTACAGATGGCCTGTCAAATCTATCAAATCCTGATTGGAATAGATTACTGAGTTGATGGAGCTCTGGGATTAGGGCCATCTTTCTGCAGGAGCCTCAATAATCATGATGAGAGACCATTGTTGTCTGGGAGCTCAGAAATGACAAACTGCACTGCACGCAAGGATCAACAAAAGCTTTGTGTAATGCAGCAGGGATTGGAAAACAATAGTGTCAGCTGCATGTCCATCTAAGCTTCAAGAACATGAGCAAGGGAGTTTCTTGCATTCAGAGGGTGACGGAGGAAAAGGTGTTTTATTTATTATAAATATATTGAAGTTATTACAGAAGGGAGATGCTACAGCATACAGTGAAATTCTCTCCTCCTGTACGTTTAGATACCAGCAGCCATTTAGGAGCTGTATAAAGACAACAGTAAAACAGGAGCTTGTATTTCTTTTCTTGATTTTTAAAATCCTGAATCTTATAACAATTGTGATTTTTTTGCTATCATGAGTCCAATCAAAATTTCTAAATGTTTTTTAAAAATCAGAGGCAATGCATAGCTTTGACTATAAGCAGCTACTAATGTCATACAAATATTGCTATTCATTTGACAGAGAAGGCAATAGCATAATGCCACTTTTCATGGACCACTGAGTGTAGAGGATTGTAGCTATGGTTTGTTTTCCTCCCAAGAATTCCTGGGATGAAACTATTACACTGTAAACATATAATGTTCAGAGAATCAAACTATTCCATGAATAGAAGGAAGTATTTGAGAGTACCAGCTAAGAATAAAAAACTAGGAGAGGAACAACTAGGGTTCAGTTGTTGTAAGGTAAAGGTAAAGGTTTCCAGTGCTCAAAAGCCAGTTGAATCCGACTCTAGGTGCTGTGAGACTTCTGCTCAAAGTAGTCAAGGATCAGATCTTTGTTGATGAAACACAGTTCTTTATTTCCAATCTCTACATTGGTACAGCTTCTCGGATTATTGTCAGAGATAACACAGATGACAGAAGCGGGTCTATTATACCTTTCTAAGCAGTTTGAATTACCCATAGGTAGCCAATCACTACAAGGGAAAAACGGCGGGCAAAAAGGGGCTCTGGCCGTTTGCTTCCCACAGGAAAGAAAGTGAGGTGTCAAGTTGTAAATTTCCCCTTCCAAACCAGACCCTTCAGATGTTACCAGTTCACATAACAATCCATGGCCTCGAGGCTTTCGCACATTGATAAGAGATGAGACTTGTCCTCCCTTGGAGTCTCAGCCGAGATGAATGGAATGCGGAGGTAGGAGTGTGAGAGGCCCACTGTTCCCATACTTTGAAGTTGACATCCTGTCGCTTTGACAGTTACACAAACCAGGCCGGTCAGGGTCATAAACCTGGGGTTACACATTCTACATACATGCTAATACATACTGGCCAGAATGAGGGTTACATGACAGGTGTTCATGAGGGCAGCTAGCATACATACAGTACTATAAGAAGCAAAGCAACAAACACAGAGAACATATCTGAAACATGGCTGTAAGCAAGAGAAATACTCTGTCTGAATCAGCAGATTCTGACAGGTGCTCATCTCCATTTCCAAGCTGAAGAGCCAGCATTGTCGGAAGGCCTTTTCATGGTCATGTGGCGGGCATGACTAAATGCTGAGGCACACAGAACACTGTTACCTTCCCACCAAAGCGGTACCTATTTATCTACTTGCAGTTTCTTGCTTTCAAATGGCAGGAGCTTAAATTTGTTCATTCCACTCCAGACTTGTGTAGCATCATTTTTTTTAAAAAAAATTATAGCATAAAATATTACATATAATATTGGGAAAGGTCCTAGCTGGGATGGGCACAAACTGCATTGTTGTGGTTCAATTCAGTTCATGGTTTGTGGCTGTATCATGAACCAACCCACTCTGCTGCCTCCTCCACCCCATGCGAACTTAAGATCATCCATGCGCAGTGGGTGCCAGCCGAAACTCAAGCAGCCGAACTAACACTGCTGAGTGCAGCCATTTATAACAGAACCCGGAAGAGTAAGAACTTGGGTTCCGGGACTGGTTGCTTCTGGGTGGGTTGGCCTGGCTATTAGTGGAAATAGCCATGGAAAAAGGGGTTGAAGATTTTAATTGGTGCAGAAATTGGGGAACCCAATTGTTGTGTTGAATTGGGGACCTAATTAGAAAGGGGGGGAGGGTTTAACATTGGCCTTTACTATTTTACTGGCCAATGAATGAATATTGGCTGTGCCAAATTGGGATTAAGTTAATTAAAGGGAGACCACTGAGGACCTACCACAGGAGTAGCGCCAGCACTTGATGGCTGAACCCAGTGATCTGAGGCACACGCGAAGATTGTGGGGCAGTGATGCTTGGCCAGCAGATACCGGTGCTCCTGGGGAGGGGAAAGAATAGCCATGGGTCCAGGCATGTGTGGAAGGGAAGGATGTGGAGAAATAAGTGAGCTCAGCACCCTTCCAGCCTGAGACTCAACCCGAAGGTGGTCAGCAGTGGGGTCAGGATTGAGAACCCCCCTCCGACATTGGTGCTGTGTAATGCCAGATCCATAAATAATAAGACCATGGTCCTTCGGGACTTCATGGCGGAAGAGCAGGTGGATCTGGCTTGCGTGACCGAGACCTGGGTGCGGGAGGGGGAAACAGTAGCACTTTCCCAACTTGCCCCACCTGGGTTTACGGTCCTGCACCAATCACGGACTAGGGGGCGGCGGGAGGGGTAGCGATGTTCATCTGGGAGGCTTACTCCTTCTCCTGCGTGCAGAAATCACGGGCTTAGAGTGTGTTGGCTTGGTGCTGGAGGCCAGGAAGAGTGTGGCGATTTGGCTGGTGTACTGACCGCCTAACGCACCAGCTGAGAGCCTACCGGCCCTGATGGAGGCCATAACAGGCTGGGCGCTGGAACACCCTAGGCTGATAGTCTTGGGTGATTTCAATGTCCATGCTGATGACACGGCTTCCATACAGGCGGCGGACCTGGTGCTGTCCATGGCAGCGCTGGGACTCTCCCAGTTTGTAACGACCCCCACCCACCAGGCAGGACACACGCTCGATTTGATTTTTGCAGCGGGGGTAACAGTGGACCGGATTGCTGCATTTGCAGTACCATGGTCGGACCACCATGCACTAAAGGCCCACCTGGACATCCCACTCCAACCCTGTTTAGAAGCGAGCATATTTTAGCTCGCCCTCAGAGCCAGATGGACCCAGGGCGGCTCCTGGCAGCTCTGAGGGATCCGAGACCCCCTGGCAGCTCGTTGGATGAGCTGGTGGAAGACTGGCATGCCCGACTTTCCACAGCCATCAACGAGATTGCTCCTAGGCACCCTCTGCGACCCCATACTAGGCTGGCTCCTTGGTATACCCAGGAGCTACGGCTCATGAAAAGGGAACTCAGACGGCTAGAGAGACGGTGGCGTCGCACTCGTGATGAAGCTACAAGAGCATCTTATAGGATGTTTATGAAAGCCTATGAGATGGCAGTCAAGGCCACCAAGAAAGATTACTTGGCGGCTGAGATTGCATCCACTAGCTCACACCCAGCACAATTGTTTAGAACAATTCGGTCTATAACAGCACTGCTTCAGGGCAAATCAAATAGTAGAGAGTTAGAGATTGGCTTTGAGGCTTTTGCAAGCTATTTTGCGGATAAAGTCTTGGCGCTCCGCCGCGACCTCCCTGCTACAATTGATACAATGAGCGAACTCGAGGCCCCTTGCACGTTGGTAATGCCGGGCTTGGATACCTTCGGCCTGCTCAGCCCTGACGAAGTTGACAGGTTACTCATGACCGTACGTCCAACCACGTGCCTCCTTGATCCGTGCCCTTCCTGGCTCATTAAAGCGGGCCACGAGGGGTTTCGAGGTGCACTGAGGGAGATTATCAATCAGTCCCTCTCGGAGGGGCAGTTCCCAAAGGCACTCAAGGAGGCGATGCTGATGACACCCAGCTCTATCTGATGTTGGGCGGCCAGTCTGGCTCGGGACCGGACGATTTGGACCGGGCACTGCACACCGTGGCTGGTTGGCTCAGGCTGAGCAGGCTGAAGCTGAACCCGGCAAAGACGGAAGTCCTGTGCCTGGGTCGGGGCAGTCCATGGTCGGGGGTCCCACTCCCGACCTTCGACGGGGCGCCGTTGGGGCCTTCGCCGGTGGTTAGGAGCTTGGGAGTGCTCCTGGATCCCTCCTTGTCAATGGAGGCCCAGGTAGCGGCCACGGCTAAATCAGCCTTTTATCATCTGAGGCTGGTGAAGCAGTTGGTTCCCTTCCTGGACCGCACGGACCTGGCCACAGTGATCCATGCAACGGTCACCTCGAGGCTAGACTATTGTAATGCTCTCTACATGGGGCTGCCCTTAGTGCAAATCCGGAGGCTTCAGCTGGTGCAGAATGCCGCAGTGAGGTTGTTGATGTGTCTCCCTTATCGGGAACACATATGACCAGCGCTGGAGGCACTGCACTGGCTACCAGTGGCGTACCGAATTCACTTCAAGGTGCTGGTGCTTGCCTTTAAAGCCCTAAATGGCCTGGGTCCGACCTACCTAAGGGACCGCCTTTCCCCGTATATACCCCAGAGAGCACTTCAGTCTGAGGCCCAACACTGCCTGGTCGTACCTGGCCCGAGAGAAGCCAGGCTCACTGCCACTAGGGGGAGGGCATTCTTGGTAGCGGCCCCTCGCTGGTAGAACGAGCTCCCAGAGATCAGGGCCCTGCGGGACCTGATGCAGTTCCGCAGGGCCTGTAAGACGGAGCTCTTCTGCCAGGCATATAATTAGGGGGCGCTGCCTCTGTGTACCCCCCCACACCAACTACCATCAACAACTATCAATGTACGCCAGGTGTCACCATCTGATCGCCAATGACCCCGGCGTGCACTCAACATTAGACAGTACGCCATCGATACTGTGAGCACTTTATACAATACTTGAGTATTGTACTGTATTGTATTTTAATGATTAAAGTTTTAATGTTTATTGTTTTATTGTGGACTTGGTCCACTAAAATGTGTAAGCTGCTCTGAGCCTGCTGTGCGGGGAGAGCGGCCTAGAAATTAAATAAAATAAATAAATAAACTGATATGCTGGTTCACAAACCAAAACCAGTTGGGGACCACTGCTCAGCTATTTGATTTAAATGGTGCCGTTTAAACTGCTTTCTGCTTCCCACAGCTTTTCATAGGGAACAGAAAGTAGGGTTTAAATGGATTAGAGTCATTTAAACCAAACAGCTGAGCTGTGGGGACCTCCCCACCACTCATCTGTTTTTCATGAAGAGCATGCTCTTCACAAGCCACCACAAACTGTATCAATATCCATGGAAGTTCACGAGGGTTCTTCAGTTCACAAACATTACTTCGCAAACCACAAACCAGCCAAAATTTGTGATGAACTTTAGTACATCAGTTGGTTTATGCCCATCTTTAGTCCTAACACCAGTCAGTGAAGGCTTGCTGCACCACAGACTAGGTATGTGAATAGCCAATAGCAAATTGGCAGTCTAAATAGAAAATAAAACATGGCCGACCAGGGCTTTAATTACAGTAAATAAGTCCTATAAGTATTTTCTATGTCATCCACCTATTTTAGAAGGAAAAACTAGTTAGCATCAGCACATGTAGTCAGTGAGAAATATGGTTCAATAACCTTGTATACTAGTTTTCTAATATTAACCATTCAACATTATACTCATAAGCACTTCAAAGTGATTGCAATGCATGAAGGATCATGGGCTGCAGTCACACACACTAAACAATCCACTTTCAGAGTGTTTTATTTTGAAGCATTTAATCTTCTTATTTGAAATTTGTATACTAGCTTTTAATTTCTCTCTCTCTCTGTGTATATATATATAAACTATAAGAATATCTGGTCTGAGAACTGTAATAGCAATAAACTAAACTAAACTAATCCACTTTCAGTCCACTTTCCAACTGGATTTTGCCAGCTCACACAGTAAAAATCCAGTCAGAAAGTGCACTGAAAGTGGATTGAAAGTGGATTACTTAGCGTGTGTGACTGCAGCCTTGTTGTTTATGTTACTAACTTCCACACATGTACCTAAAGGTCTCAGTAGAACAGAGGTCCCAGCACAGCCTCTACAAATGCTGGAAGATGGGGGGGGCGGTGCCTGGAGAAAGTGGAGTTTGGGGAATATGTGATATCACTGTCAGGTGACACTCTAGGCAGCCTACCCTAGTCTCTATGCTCTTTGCCATGGGGAAGCTAATTTTCCTCCTGTTGCTCAATTCCTTGTGGGTTGGAAATTGAGGGTTGGGACTAGTAATTCCCCACCCCAGACCAGTAAATGGGAGGCCTACAATAGAGCTTCACCATGTTGTTTGGGTCCCTAGAAATCTATGGTTCTAGATCACATAGATCCAAACACACACATGTAGATGCCCACACTGGTATAGTTGCAATTGTTTAGATTCTGTTCCATCAAGCCTAATTCTATCCACTCCCTTTCACATAATAAAATAATAAGTAAAGTGGGTTTGGGATCAGTGAAGAAATAGAAACAGGTATCAGAGGTGTTTGATAGTTGCTGTCCTTCCCATATTCTGTCTATGATCACAAAAGAAAAGATAATATTATGGGAAACCATAATATTATGGTTTCCCATGCCAGAACTAGGGATGGGCTGAACCATGAACTAAACCTCAAACCGAACCAGGAGGCTCATTTTTTAACTGAACCAGTTTTGGCAGATTGTGGCCCTACAAACCCCATTGAAAAGGACCACAGTCCCTTTAAATGGGTGCAGAGAGCCTAAAACACAACTGATCAGCAAGCTACTCCCCACTGCTCAGCTGTTTGGGGCTGTCTTGTGCAATCCCTTTAAAGTTTAAAGGGACTGCAAAACAGCATGAAAAAAGCTGTGAGGTACTCCCCAGTTCACAGCCATTTCAGGCTGTCTTCTGTAGTCCCTTCGAACTTTAAAAGGACTGCAGAAGAGAGCCCAAAAAACAGTGACCAATAGAAAGGGGGGGATTCCTTGGGAAGAGACTTCCATTCCACCTTTCTGCTGGCTGTGGCAAATCACAGCCATAGAAAGGTGGAAGTGAAATGCCCCCGGAAGCAGGGCCAGTGAATAGCTGCAGGGAACAGAAACCAGCAGTGGTTGAAATGGCTCCAAGGAAGTTAAACCTGCTTTCAGTTCCCACAAAAAGCTGTGGGAGAGCTGAAAGCATGGTTTAAATGGCTCTGAGCCATTTAAACCAAAGAGCTGAGTGGCGGGGAGCTCCCTACTACTCAGCTGTTTCTCGTGTTTCATGAACCACCGCAAACTGTGCCAAAATTTGTGGTTGTTCATCCCAGTTCTTCAGTTCATGAACTCCAGTTTGTGAACCCTGAACAGACTGGAATTCATGATGAACTTTGGTTTATCAGCTGTTTTGTACCCATCTCTGCACCATGAGGATTAGGAGAGGCAGAAGAACAATCTGAACACACTAATTTGAGAACAGTAGGTGAGGATAATTACCTATGAAGAACTTCAGACTGAGAATAGAAACTCAAGTAGAAATTAAATGGGCTCAGTTGTAAAAGCCAAATATACTGTGGGGTGTATTATATAATCTGTGAGGTTAAAAAGAAGTTAAAATATAATAATTTGTTCTCCCCCTCCCCCACATTGTGTGTGTGTGTGTAAAGCATAATGTTAGGTATGCCCATTGCTGGACTTCTAATACATATATGGTACTTGTATGCAGGAATTGTTCAATGCAAACCTTAGAACACTTTTTTGAGAGTAAGCCCCACTGAATAAAACTGAGAATGATCCTGAGTAGACCAGTTTAGGATTGTTCTCTTTGATAATCTTTGCAAGGAGAACTAAGGAATCTGAGGATTTCTATCCATTGCACTTTCTGCAGATAACTATCCATACATAATTCTTTAAAGCCTGTGAAAAATCAAATATTGGTAATCGCTGGATTCCCCTTGTTTCTTTCTCCCTCACCAGAATTCTAATAACAAGCATTATTCTTTCTTTACTATATGTACCTTTCATTTCATTCAAAGCCTTTAATCCTTCTCTTTTTAGATAAAATGCCACAGCCATACCACAGTAGGTTAAGAATGATTGACAAGTGCATATAAGTATGGCTTCAATACCAAAGTATGTTTTACAGGGTTTTTTTAGAAATGCACAACCTTGAAAATAAAGAAGTTATGCCCTTTCAGTGGGATAAAAGGATCATATCAAATTGCTTCATTTCTTTGGCAGAATGAAATAAAAGACTTTTTTTAAAAAACAAAGAATACTTCCCGAAAGGCTGCTGGAGGAAGTGTTTCCCAATAGATGATACCACACCACTGAGAATATCAAACAAGGGCAAAAAGTATATTTTAGGAAATAGTCTCCTTTTTAACCTCTCTTATCATTCACCAGCCCAGAGAAGGCAAAGAAGGAATAAATGTCATTTTATTATTCTGATCCTCGTTCATAATAATTTACATTTAATCTCTATCTCTTTACCAACTTCAGAGTCTCTTCTCTTCTTATTAAAAGACCTGGAAAAGGAGGAATTTGGAAGACCTGATACAAATTCAAGATAGTCTAGGAATAAAAAATCTTTCATCTGTTAATGAATAAGGAGTTGCAAGTGTCTTATCCAAGTACTGCTTTCTTTCAAATTGAGTCTAGTTTCATGGTATAAAATGTGCACTCACAATTATTAACAAATTTATACTTACAATTACAAGAATAGCAATTGTTTTTTTTTAAGTGGAATCCATCCATATATTAAGGGAGAGTAACAGCTACTAAATGAGACAACTATGTGGAACTGGAGGAAATAAGAAATTGGTATTCCTTAAAAAAGGGGGGAAGAACAACCTAATATACCATCTTCACTCCTAAAATACTCTTTCCCTCTCTCTGGTTGTGTTCAGATTGGCAGTTTGGCCCGATATAGACACAGTTCACAAATGGATTAAGTGGGCCCATTCACACAGCCACATCTGTCAGGCGTTCCCTGGGGTGTACTCACCCCACCAGAGGACAACTTGGAGCCGGGTTAAAAAGCCACCACTTCCAAAGTGGTGTTTTTGTTTCCCTGCACATTCATCATGCATGGCCGGCTGTCTGAACATGGGGGAGAGCACACAGAATGGATTTTGCAGTCTGAACCTGCAGATCCATTCTGCCACTGGGGATGTGGCTTTTTTAAAAAATCACCTAAGTGTGCATGTGCACAAGCGCATGTGTGTGCATGCATACTATGCATGCGCATGACTTTTGAGAAGTTTTTGGCAGTGTGCTCCATGGCTGATGTGCTGCAATAATGTGGATGCTTTATCACAGGATGTCTCTGTAGGTAACCTGCAGCAGGGTGTGCTGTGTGGCTGATATGCCCCACAGTACTTTCAACTGGTTCAATTAGAGATGGCACCATGTCACACCAAGCCACCAGTGTGATCACAACCTCTCTTTCTCTCTCTCTCTCTCACAGACACAGAGCCTTCACTTATTTTCCTTTTCTTTGAAGTAGTTCCTAGTGAGAGTGTGATGCCAGCTGATGCCAGGGGCACATTGTACAGGGTGGGCATCATTCTTTGGCCAAATAGGAGCTGTCATTGAAAGTGAAAAATAAAAAAAAAGCTTAAAAATAAAAACTGCTTCAGTCAGCAAGTTTGAGGAGAGAAATCCTCAGTTGGGGGCTGCTATAGGAAAGGCCATACATGTCAATATTTTTAGGGTGATCCCCCACTGAAATGAACTTCATATTTTCTTGATGAAGTTGATTCTCTAGACTACTCGACTTTAGACTTTCCAGACTCAGAATCCACCTCTAACTCCAAGGTGGCAACATGGGATATGCTGTATTGCAAACATGAGATAGGAAGTAACATCATATCACAATCATGTGACATCACAGACGTATAAGAAGTAGAAATAGAGCCTGACCATTGCTAAAAAGGAAACAGAGGCTTTGTAGATGCTGAGGAAACTGTTGTGGGAAAGTATCCTTACAATTGTCATTTTAGCAAGATTCCAGAGAGAATATTTTAATCAAACTTTGTATTTGTATTTGTACTGGATTAAAGTCATATGGTAACAAGTACAAAATCAGTAATATAAACACATGTTTCAATTAAACCTATTAAGACCAAATTTAGAGTCCAGTGTACCTTTAAGACCAAAGAAAATTTATTCAAGGTATAACCTTTTGTGTGCAAAGCACACTTTTTCAAATATATTGGAATGGTAGATGAGGTTCTAAACTTGTAGACAGGGATTTAGCAGCAAATTAACATGTGACATGATGTAACAACAAAGTTACACATAGAGCCTCTTTATCTTTACAGAACTCATTTGAGTCCTTTATTGTAAGGAACTCCATTCTAGACAGGATAGAGTAGAGAGAGGATTCTAATCCAGTCTAACTAGCTAGGATGGATGAAGATGCAGGAAGCATGCCTTACCCTCATGGTACCAAGATGGAGAAGAGTAGCATGGTGTGGAAAGAAGTGTCTGACTGGAAGGAAGATTCCCTGAGAATAGCAATCTACACATCAAAGGCATAGTATCAGAACAGTAGAGGGGAAGGATGATCACTGTCCTGGCCTCACTATCTCTCTGATTCTCTGTAGTCTCCCTCTGAAGTTTGAGGCTAAGAGTGCAAAGTCCTTCACTTCCAACATCCCCTCTCGATGTTTTGTGACTCAGTCTACAAGATTCTTCTTTCTTAGAGCTTCAAAGCAAATTCTAGGCAGTGGCTTAGTGAGAACACCTGCAATCATTTCTTCTGTTGGGCAGTAGGTCAGCTTGATAATTTCTTCTCTTTGTAGCTTTCTCAATAGGTTATACTTCGTGTCAATATGCTAGGTATGCATGTTCACATCTTCTTTTTAGACAATTGAATGTAGCTTTGGTTGCATTCATAAATTTGTATGGGTTGTGGCATGTCTACCTAGATCTGTCAGTAGCTGGCAACCTTCACTTAGCAGTATCTGGGATGGAAGGGGAAAATGGCAAAAGCTGGGAAAAGTGTAACTGGTACCTCTAAGCATGAGGTCAAAAGTCAAGTTTTCTGCTCAGCAGTGCTTAGCTGCTGGAAGTCAAGAAGCCTTGTCCCTGATTTATGCTTCTGTGAGAAGAGAGATTTTGGCATTAGGACATTTTCTTAACGGTTTCTTTGGTAAGATCAGTGACCTGGTATCAAGAAGTCAAGCTTTGACAGAAACAATTGAATCCTCATATTGGAAGATCCGCTTTCAGTGCCTGGTGATGCACTGAACATATAACTGCGATCACACACACTAAATAATCCACTTTCAATGCCCTTTCCAACTGGATTTTGCCAGTTCACACAGTAAAATCCAGTTGGAAAGTGCACTGAAAGTGGATTGAAAGGGGATTATTTAGTGTGTGACTGTAGCCTAAAGGCCCTTTCATTATGCAAGTGGACTTTGACAAGGAAAGACTTCAGCAATGTTCACTTCCAGATCCCTTTTTTTCCCTGCCAAGGAAAAGATATATTTGCCAAGGTTATACCAAAGAAGCCAAGTCCATGAAAACCAAGCTTTGAAAATAAATTGTTCTAAGTACATTAGAGCTGCTGGGCTGCTGGGCAGAATCAGATCAATAGCTCCCTAGTCCAGCATTCTGTTTCATACAGTGGACAACTGTATGTCCCTGGAAGCCAACAGGGAGGGCACAGAGACCCAACTTCCTTCTGTTCGCGTTACTCAGTATCGGTTTTCAGAGGCTAAAAGCCATTGATGGAGTTATACTATATTAATTTGTATAATTCCCTTTTATTACCAACTAGTAGTATCACTGCCTCCTGAAAAATCCACAAGTTATTCTTTAAATGAAAACATATTTCCAGACTCTATGGCCCAACAATTTTATTGGATACTCACCAGTTCTAATATTATGGAAAACAAAGAATTTTTTTTGTCTTCTACTTTCTTTATTCCATGCCCAATTTTATTCTATTGTGAAACCCCCCAGGGCTTTTTCTGTAGCTACAAAGCCCAAATCTTCTTATCCTTGTAGGGAAAGTATCCCAGTCTTTGGATTGTTATATTTGCCCTGTCCTACACCTTTTCCATCTTTTTTTTTTTAAGATACAATGATCAGAACTATACATGATATTCCAAATGAGGCTGCACCGTAGTTCTATACATGTATGTGTATAATTCTGGCTATTTTGCATTTAGTCCCTTTCCTAATAACCTGTAGCATGAAACTTGCCCTCTTCTATCATGTTTCCATCTCTGCAATGTCTTTTTCAAGGTAAAGAAACCAGAACAGTACACAATGTACCATAGATCTGTATGAGGGCATTACAATACTGGTCATTTTATTTGTAGTCCTTTAACCCCGATGTGGAGTTCGCTGTTATTCAGTGCTGCTACTGCTACACTATAGGTCCTTTTCCTTAAGCTACCCACCACAACCCCGTTATCCCGTTACTGGTCAGTTCACTGCCTGTTCAGCCTCCAACAGTGTATGCTTAGGGCACTTTCAGAAAGGCTCTTTAAACCAAGATGGGTTTGTGTGTGTATGTTTGTGTGTATGTGGGTTTGTGTTCATTTTCTTGTTTGTCTTTCATTTCAGACAGGCAAGATCTTTAAACTATTTCTGATTCTGACGGCAAACAGTTTTGTTTTTCATTTTAGTCATCTCTAAGGGCATTTTGTCCCTTTTTATGAAGGTTTGATCCATTTCTTCTGAAACCATTTTTCTTCAGTACAAAAGCGCAAGAGTCCAGTAGCACCTTAAAGACCAACAAAATATCTAACAGTGTATGAGCTTCCGTGAGTCACTGCTCACTTCTTCACAGCTACCTATCTTGATCTATCATTTTTCTTCCATGTTTTTTTTTTTATTGTTTATAGTACTTCATAATGAGCTGCTTTTAATTTTTACAGTTCCTTTCCCATGATTGTGCAGTAGAAGGCATTGCAGGAAAACACGTGACAATGAAGCACCATCTGATCCAAATGTGCACTGTGTATGTGTCATCTGCAGTCTTGACCTTTTTACTGTTCACCCCCAATTCCAGACCAGTTGTGAACAAAGTAAGAATGGTTTTCAGAAGAATCCGTGTGTTTCCTTTTCTATTCATAATTACTAGGATTAAAAATGGAATAGGTTATAAACTTGTCTAAACCTACTCAACCATTCTAATCAGATTGAAAAAGTATACAAATTATAGAAGGATGTTGCTTAAGTTTCTAATATTAAAGAGATTAGCTTAAAACTTTATGTTTTGTAGCCTAGTATTAGTATGCAAGACATAAACACAGTAATTCAGGGGCAGCAATAATTATATGAAGCAGGAGTATAACCCACTTAATAGACAAAGTAATCCACCAAGATTATTTATAAGCATGGACTAGATGACCTCTTTGTATGTTCACAGAAGACCAGTGTTCATCAACATAAAGCCAGAAACACAGCCTTCATTAGCCTTTATTTAATACTACTTTCAGTAATGATGAAACAGAGACAGCGGAAATTGCTGCCCGGCATCTTCCTTATCAAAAACATGACAACCTTTCTAAGACATGGAGTTACCCAATTCCTTATTAAGCTATGACTGAACTACATATTAATGTTAGAAAGCCCAGGACTGGGACTCCATGCTAGTTCTTCAGTCGAAACTCCCCCTTAAGTTGAAGAAGAAGAGTAGGTTTTTATCCTTCACTTTTCTCTACCTTAAGCAGTCTCAAAGCAGCTTCCAATCACATTCCCTTCCTTTCTGCCCTATCAGGCACCTTGTGAGGTTAGTGGATCTGAGAGAGTTCTGAGAGAACTGTGAGCGGCCCAAGTTCACCCAGCGGGCTTCATGTGGAAGAGTGGAGAATCTAAACTGGTTCTCCAGATTAGAGTTTGTCTCTAGATTAGAGTTTGTCTCACTATACCACACTGGCTTGTACAGCTCCTGAAGGACAGTTAGACATGGCAGCTATTCACAATCTTCTTGGAATCATACTTAGAAAATAATGCAATAGCCACTGAAAGGCAATGATGTCAGCAGGAAAACATTTTCCTAATAAAAGCTTTTCCTAATGAAAGGCTATCCAATGGCTTATTTGCACATGCTCACATCCTAATGAACACAATATCAAGTGGTAATTTGCACTGGTGAAACAGCCTTCATAGATCAGACAGCATAGATAGTACTTCAATGTTAGCTCCGTCACAGCAAGGCCAAGTTCTTGGTAATGCTTTTAAATGAACTCCCTCCTGTTACAGCTAAGGTGTGATCGGAGCCAAAGACTGGGGGGGGGGGGGGTGTCACAATCACAGTGGTGCACTGTCCCTTTAAATTTTAAAGAGACATTCTTTTCAGTAGTGATAGTCTTGGCCTCTTGAGTTGGGATGCCAGATCTTTTCACAGATAGTACTAGTTCTTTAAAGTTTAAAGGGACCGCACACTGTTGAACAGATAGAAACCAGACCTCTTCTCTTTCTTTCCCTCCTGCATCTCCCCAAAACCTGAAATACTCCTGAAATGGTTGTTACTCTCAGAATTTTGAATTGTTTGGGGTCATATTGGGTACCCAAGAGCCAACTCAAAAGAGATAATTTCAAGTTTAATTTGGCTCAGATACAGCTGAATGCAGACTCCTGTTAGTCAGCAGCAGAGAAATAAAACAGGATTCCAATAGAACCTTAAAGATTAAATTTACTTAAGCATGAATTTTGTGAATCAGATGCATCAGATGCTGTGATCTTTGACTTATGAAAGCTTATGCTGAAATACAACTTTTGTTAATCTTTGAAGTGCCACTGGACTCCTTTTTATTTATAATGAACTAGTAGCATAACATACATATTTATATATTTATTATTTATTTATTTATTTATTTATTTATTTATTTCATTCGATTTCTAGGCCGCTCTCCCCACGCAGTAGGCTCAGAGCGGCTTACATAATTAGGTGAACACGTTCACTATAAAACAATTAAAACAGTTAAAATTAATCATTGATTAAACAATACGATTACAGTTATTAAAGTGCTCAGTGCTGTTAATGGCATAAATCTGACATTATTATGCATGCTGGTATTGGGAGCACTCAGGATCATCGGTGACGTTGGTAACCACTGGATGTTAGCGGGGGGGAAGCAGAAAGGTGGGAAGCAAAAAGGCAGCGGCCCCTATTTGAATGCCTGGCGGAAGAGCTCCGTCTTACAGGCCCTGCGGAACTGCATCAGGTCCTGCAGGGCCCTGATCTCCTCCAGGAGCTCGTTCCACCAGCTAGGGGCTGCCACCAAAAAAGCCCTCCCCCTGGTGGCAGTGAGCCTGGCTTCTCTTGGGCCAGGTATGGCCAGGCGATGTTGGGCCCCAGACCGGAGTGCTCTCTGGAGTACATATGGGGAAAGGCGGTCCCTTAGGTAGGTCAGACCCAGGCCATTTAGGGCTTTAAAGGCCAATACCAGCACCTTGAAGCAAATTCGGTACGCCACTGGTAGCCAGTGCAGTGCCTCTAGCGCTGGTCGTATGTGCTCCTGCCTCGGGAGACACATCAGCAACCTTGCTGCGGCATTCTGCACCAGCTGAAGCCTCCGGATTTGCACCAAGGGCAGCCCCATGTAGAGAGCGTTACAATAGTCTAGCCTCGAGGCAATGGAATAATAACAGGCAATGGAAATGTGTACTGAAATGTATACTGAAAAAGCCTTCAAGACAAGATCAGATTTAGAACAAAAAAATGCTACATATGACTGCTAAATTGATTAAATTTTCTGTAAATGTACAGATTTTCTGTAAATGGAAAAAAGATAAGCTGTAGTCTAAACCTATCAGAAATAAGTAGTAATCCCAATGTAATATTTACTTAAATTTGGAGTTTGTTATTGAAGGCACAGGTTCCAGTACATCTATCAGAATTCCTTGTAGTGTGTCACAAAGCTATCACCGCACACAAATTCCCCACCACCACCACCACCCATCATCATAATACCCATTAGGAGATATTCGATATGACTGAAAGGAAATTAGTACACTTATTTTTAAAAGAATGGAAGAAAATGATTCTTATTACTGTGATGGGACTTAAACTCCTCCCCCAGTGTTTTTGTCTTGTAACTATACAAAAAGGGTTGTTGTTGTTTTAAAAAAGGGAAAAAAAGAAAAAGAGCCAGCGTGGAGTAATTAGAATGTCAGACTCAGATTTGGAAAGCCCAGGTTTGAATCCCCACTCCCACATGGGAACTTGGCAGCCTAATCTACTTCAGTGAGTTGTTATTTAGGGATAAAATGGAGAGCGGGAAAATGATGTGGTAAGCAACTTGGTCCCTTTCAAAGAGAAAAGTGGGATATAATGATTAAATATCTACAATACTGAAGTAAAAGATCAATGCCTTTAAAAAATTCTCTTCACAAAATCTCTCATTTCTTAAAAACATTATATCATATTCTTTTTTAACCTAAAAGTAAAACTTATGTCTCCCTATGCAGCCTCTTGCTTTCCACTGAGAAGAAAGGAGAATAAAGAATGCACTGCAAAGTGGAAAGGTTTTAAATATTTAAAATTTCAGAGATCCAGCATAGACTGTGTTCACAAACAGCATATGATATTTAGAACCGAGCTTCCATGGAGATAGGTATTTTTCAAATATGCAATATTCAGAGACTTTCAAGCGTCTTAAAATAAAATAAACATAAAATTTATTTTCTTTAAAAAAATAATAATTTAACACCAACTATTATATGAATATTTCCCTCCTCCTTGTCCTCCAAAGTTCTGACTTTTAAAAGATAATTCTGCTTTTTGAAAGACAATTTTGATTTAAATAGGCTTAAAAGAGTATAACTCTGCTCAGGATTGCACCACTGGAGACCTCACTTAGGAAACTGGTGCAAGAGCAATGTAAACTTCTTCAGTGACAAAAGAAAAGAAATGTTTGTATAATCCTCATGAGGATTCATATGAAGAAGATCAAGGCAGAGATATGCCTTATTTCAAAACTGCAGGGATAAAAAATTCAAATTATCCCTACTCTCAGTTTATTTCACTTAACAATCAAATGACATTTAGATGGTAACTACGTTCTCTCAGAAGCGACCATCAAAAACAAAATAACCTTGGAAGTAAATCCAACTTAACTTCTATAGTGGTTGCTGTCTTCGTTGTCTTAAAGGCCACCTCAAGACTATATAATGCGCCATTTTAAATATTCATTCATGTGAATGAATTAAATGCATTTTATATTCTGGAGAGGTGAGAAACCAATTCATCATTGTAATGTGTAATTTGTTCCAATGCATTTCATTGCTTTTTAGAAAATCTTCCATCTGAGCAATAATTACTTGCAATGTCTGATGTCTTAGAATGATTTTTTTCTTATTATACCTCACCAGGTGGTTTGCAAATTTCTTCCCCCCCCTCCCGGTTTGTTTGTTTTTTCCAGTTCAGGTATACTGAACCGAGATTGTTTTCCAGTTTCATGAAAAATCCTGAATCCTAATACTAGTGTGATATTCAGATATGGGATTTTCAGAAATCCTGATTCTTCCCCCAGTCCAATAGACCTGAGAAAGAAAAAATTGCACACCAGCAGCTGTGCCCATGGGGAGTAGCCTGCTCCCCGGAGACACAGCTGATCCTGGGGCCAACACCAAGCCAAGGTGGCAGGGTGCTCTCAGCTCCCATTGTCCCAGCCGATCCTCAGCTGACTTCTTGTGCAGCTCAGTTTAAACTGAGCTGCAAGAGGAACCAGCCCCAGCAGTGGTGGCACTGAGCTCTCAGCTCCTGCCACCCCAGCTGATCCTCTCTTGCAGCTTGGTTTAAACTGAGCTGCAAGAGGAGCTAGCCCCAGCCAAGGCTGATCCTGGGCTGACTTCTCTTGCAGCCCGGTTTAAACCAGGCTGCAGGAGAAGCCAGCCAGCCCCAAACTGAGCTGGTGGGGGTTGCTTTTGCAGCCTTTTTAAAGTTTAAAAGGACTGCAGAAGCCCAGCAAACAGCAAAGAGGAGGGAGCAATCTGCTCCCTCCTCGTTGCTGTTTTTAGATCTACTCAGGGCTTTATTTGTAGAGAAAGCCCAGCAGGAACTCGTTAGCATAATAGGCCACACCCAACAGCAGAAACTCATTAGCATATTAGGCCACACTACTGACAGCACAGCTTATTAGCATATTAGGCCACACCCCATATTATCAGAAGAGTGGTCATCCAGCCACACCCACCTTTTGCTTCTTATTCTGTTTACCATTTTAGTTGTCAAAACCCAGGGCTTTTTTTGTAGCAGGAATTAATCTGTATGTTAGGCCACATACCCCTAATGTAGCCAATCCTAATGAGTTTCTGCTGTTGGGTGTAGCCTATTATGCTAATGAGTTCCTGCTGGGTGTGGCCAACTCAGGAGCCAGCCGGAACTCCGTTCCTGTGCGTTCCTGCCCAAAAATAGCCCTGGATCTACTGGTAATTTCTGAATACATCCAGGATTTTCTCAGGATTCCATTCCCCCCAGTTTTCCTGAGAAAACCTGGATACTTTTGGGATGCTGAAATATAGTTGAAAAATGCCAGTCAAGTATTTTTGGGGTATATTTTCAACTTTGGTAGATCCAAATGCAGACCCCTATACTTCACTTTGGATTTTTGTTCCTTTGTTGTTCCAGGGAAACAACAGCCTGCTTTAATACATAAGACAGCAGCCATTGTAGAAGTTAACATGATCTGTTTCCAAATAACCATGTATAGTGTTCAGCATAAGTGAAAAGAGAGGCTAACAGTGCCATCGAAAGCATAGAGATACCCTTCCAAGCCCATTGACTTCAGTGGACTTACATCTCACTCTGCTTAGGAAGGGACGGTATATTCCATATTTGTCAATAATACTAAAAAATAATCCACAGAGAGATGGCAAGTATCCCTTGCTACCAAAGGTATCCTTGGCAGGAATTGTGTTCACCCCCACCAAGGGATTGGTCAGTCCCACAAAACTTCTGGTCTCTCCCTCTACCCATCAGTCCACCATCAGCACATCCCCTTTCTCCTTCTATTGTTCAACCCACCTCACTGACTTTGATTCTTCTCTTGCCAATTTTTTCCCCCACTCTCTTCTACCTGCATCCTCTGTCTTCTTTCTTAGGGCTCGGCTCCCTGCTCAGACTACAGGGAGAAGCAATAGGTGCCTGAAAGACACCACTGATTTTCTTATATGTGCAGGAAATTCAGCAACATTTTTTAACATCAGGCAAGTTGTTTTTCTCATCTCATCTCAAGCAGAGGAACATAAAGAGAGGGCTATAAAATAAATTCAGGTCAAGAAAGCTGGGCTTTGTTAAGGTTTAATTGTACTTGATTTTGTAAATATTGTTAAAGACATTCCAATTTTAGGACATTTGCTTAAATCCAGAGATTGGTGATATGAACATACGAGACAGATCTTTCTACAAACCTGGGGAAAGCCTAAAATAATATAAGCAGCATTGGTTGCTTAAAGAAATCATCTGTTACTAGGCAACCATAAAGTATTGCCATTCTTCAAGTCTTGGTTTCTGTCTCTTAAAGGTAAGGAGAGCAGACAGGGCATAGAGAGCCAGGGTAAAAGTACAGACTCTAATCTAGGAGAACTGGGTTTAATTCACCACTCCTCCACATGCAGCTGCAGGTGTGACCTTGGGTCAGTCATAAATTCTTTCAGAGCTGTTCTCTCATGGGCAGTTCTCAGGAGAGCTCTCTCAGCCCCACCTACCTCACAGGGTATCTGTTGTGGGGAGAGGAAGGGAAAGGGACTGTAAGCCACTCTGAGACTTCTTTGGGTAATAAAGGGCAAGGTTTAAATCTTCTTCTTCTTCTTTAGGGCTCTTTTGGCCTTGAGGGGGGACTTAGCAGGACTAGCCTTGACAGCAACCACCAAGCAACTTGCCACTAACTGAGTTGCATTACTCACTTAGGCTAGGCCACTCACTACTGTTCAACAGCAGCCTTCCCATGGAATCAAGTGTAGTATAGTGGCTAGAGTTGCAGATGAGGATCAGACCCACTCTGTTATCAGTGCTCACTTGGTGATCTTGGCCAAGTCACATGCTCTTAGCTTAACCTACCTCACAGGATTTTTGTAAAAATAAAATTGAAGAGAATAATGCATCCCCATCAAGGACACAGGTGTTGTCTAAATCAAATCAATAAATAATAAATAAAGCTGAAAATGGGGGTCAGATAAAAGATGGGTGGGAAGGAGAAACAGAAGCAGGGAAGGAGAAAATATGCAAGGGGAGTAGGCGAGGGAAACGGAGGCATCCTCACAAATCCTTGCAGGTTCCCTGCCATGCACCTGGGCACAGCAGCTGGCGCCATACAACTGGACCAGATTTCCCCAGAGACAGGCTGCCAGCGGGAGAGAAGAAGGGAAGACTGAAGATGAGGAGAACAAATAAAGGTAGGTTGGCTAGTGGGTAGAAAGTAAAAGGGGAGAGGCTATGGGCTTTCAGGGAGAGGAAAGGGAAAATAGAGAACTCCTTGCAGGTTCTCTACTTACACTGGAATTCTACATACTGAGGAGCTCAGTGAACCACAAAGCAGTTTGTTTCTTATTATTTTATGGGTGCCTATAATTAATTTTTTTATGTTAAGTGTATGGGGGGGGACACGAAGCTTTCTATTAGCTTTGAAAATCTACTTTGCTGGCATGAACCCAGGAGACTTTTTAAAACTGGTTTAATTTTTAGTAAATTATTCTTGGCAGCTGGATTTAAAACCTGATATTTACATTTGATTTTAGTTTCAAAGGGCAGAAACAGCACTGTCTAGACTTATTGTACTTTGATACCTAGTTGCCATAGTAACATATGTAAATTATTAATCTTTATATATGAAATAGCTCCAAAAGGAAATATTACCTTTGTGTTAAAAAAGCAGATAGTTTTAAATATATCCTAGTGATGAAGTGTTATATTCTAGAGTACACAAGAGTTCTTTTTTAATTTTTACAGACTATATTTCAAAATTTGTGCAAGATGACCCCAAATTAAAAGTTAATTGGAAAGTGATATTGATAACAATATGCCATCCAATTATTTAGGCTAGATGGTTTCTAACTTTCTACCTTCAGGGCATATTTTTCACATAGCCTGGTGGCACACTCTGAAGTATCTTTCACAGACAACTCTTACATTGCAGGAAAATAAGGCATATGTTCAGAACAATCAGCAAATGGGTGGGGGGGAACCAAGTCTCTGAGGCCTTCCTGCCCCACTTCATGGATTGAGTGGTCATTCAACACAACTTTGTGACTGGACATTGCAGAGAAGGTTAACAGTGCTGGGCAAACTGTTTCTTAGGAAGCTTGCCTGCCATTGCTAATCTTGATCTATCATTACTGAAGAATTTCTGATACACTTCAGAGTAATCAAGATTTCACAAATAAAGTTTGAGAAATACATGAGTTGGTTAATGCATTCTATTTACAGTTCAAGACTTTAGAGATCAGCATAAGTCTGGGAGGCTTGGTGACCACATAGGACTCATTAGCCCACAAGGACTCACCATTAATTTCAATGAGAGAAACCTCTAAGGCAGGCTGACAAACAGAAGCTGTGTGAAAAAAGAGCAAGGGCAAAGCTATGACTAGAAATGCACCAACAGCTCTCTCCAAGCCTAGCAGGCCTGGCACATGCCTCAGAAGTGAGGTGGGGCTCGGTCATCAGAGTGCACCTGAGACCAGACCAGAGGAGGAGGATAGCTGCAGCTGGGGCCTCCTGGGACCTGTGCAAGCAGGCAGAGCAGCCTCTTAAGCCTCAGGGGAGGGTGGGGCATAGAGTTGCCAGCCTCCAGGCAGGGCCTGGAGATCTCCCGCTTTTACAACTGATCTCCAGCTGACAGGGATCAGTTCCCCTGGAATGGCTGCTTTGAAGGGTGAACTCTGTGGCATTGTACCATGCTAAGGACCCTCCCCTTCCCAAACCCCACCCTTTCCTGGCTCCACCCCCAAAGTCTCCAGGTATTTTCCAATCCAGACCTGGCAACCCTAGTGGGGCACAAGAAGAAAGCACCTAGCTAGAGAGGTCATTTGCCCAGATTCTATTTATTCACCATGGGCCCACCCCTGAAGAAAGGGCATTGGGGAAGTCCAGGGGAAGTCTACTCCCAAGCAATCCTTTATTAAGCTGCCTCAGGGAAGGCCAAGAAAGAATGGCCAGACCATTTCCAAAATTCCAAGGGAGAGGCACCTGGCAAGAGAAGAAGAGGGTGCAGGGTGGAAGCAACCTTCCTTTTTCCTAAAACTGCAGCTCTCTTTGGGCGTGGCCTAGAAAATGGGAAACTCTGGAAGGAGCTATGGACCCAGACTCCACCCCTACATCTTTGGAAAGCAACACATTCCCTTGGGTATAAAAACAATGTGCTCCTTCCAATGAAACAAATGGAGCAGAGAATGTTCCACTCTGATGGAAAACCCTATAAAAGAACTAAAGGTGTACAGTCAGATATTATTAACCCAGTAAAATGTTCAGATTTTCTGAAGTCTGGCAACATCCAGTATAGTGCAAGGCTTCCCAATAGTCCCCCAAATCTAATAATTTTCATTTTTTGTGTGTGTGGAAAATATGGAATCTGGTTAGGATTCTGGTTAGTTCTCTCTCCCAAGAAGCAGTATGGGGGAAAGGATGCAGGGATCCTAGCAAATTTGATCCCAAGGAGGGATCAGAAGACCTGCCCTTGGCCAGTGAGGCCATACTGTGCAGCAGTTGCCCTCCCACCACTGCTTGTGTATTTATGGCTGTTAAAACAAACAAAAAACAAAACTTCCACCTTGGATTACTTTGGAGGCCCTGTCTAGATCTTGCTTGGAGTTGATAGACCATGTTGTGACAGACAGGTTATATTCTGCCTCTCCCTAACAGCAACCAATGGGAGCCCAGGCACTGTTGGTGAGAGGGACAGCTGAAAACTGCTGTTAGTTCAGTTGAGAGTGAGACTGCCTGAGTGAAGCTGTGGCAGAAGCACAGCTTAACATTATGACAAAAATTCCCAAATACCTGAATAGGACAATAGCTGAAATGTTCAATTGAAAAGAAACTGTGTAATCTCTACCTGACTTTCTCTAAGGACAAATCTACATCTGACTTTCCCGCTAGAATCATTCTAGTTTCAAAAAAAACCCATCTATACCTGTTTCTAGTTTCAAACTATACTTGTTCTAGTTTAAAAATTACTTACATTCGTTAATTGCTCTCCTGTGGTCAAGCTAGCATTATACTGCTTTAAACAGATCCTGTTGCTTAGTGCTCTTCAGACCCAGGGGAAAAAAACAAAGTGAAATTTGACACCAGTGTGAAATGAGTGTAGGAAAAGACAGCAGTCAAACTACTTCAGAGAGGAGGTGTAGATTTGACCTAAAGTTATGTTCAAACCATAAATTTAAAAAAACCTTCTAGTTTGTTTAACCCTGTGGGCTGGATGTGTATGGTCTCAGGGAAAGAAGCACATGCACACAAGCTAAGAAGATTTCAGCCTATATAGAAATATATATTAGGAGATTAATAAATGGTGACAGCATGTGAATGAAGCAACAATTGAGGCGGAGGAGGAGATTGGATTTATACCCTGCCCTTCATTACCCAAAGAAGTCTCAGAACAGCTTACAATCCCTTTCACTTCCCCTCCCCACAACCAACACCCTGTAAGGTAGGTGGGGGTGAGAGAGCTCTCTCAAAAACTGCCCTTGAGAGAACAGCTCTGAAAGAACTTATGACTGACCCAAGGTCACACCAGCGACTGCATGTGAAAGAGTGGATAATCAAACCTGGTTGTCCTAGATTAGAGTCTGCACTCTACTTAACCACTACACCAAACTGACCAAATTGAGACCCAATACCCTACAGCTCTGAGCAGTATCTGAGTGAGGGCTGCTTATAAAATGGCTACCCTGTTTATTAATATCTCTGAGAGCAAGAGAGGAGATCTAGTAAATGAAAGGGTTATGGCTCTCTAGATATTTTAAAAGAAGCAAGACAGGTAGAGAGCTGTGACTGCCTGACCTGTGGGACAAAAGGCATGGAGGGTGGTAGGGACTCTGAGTGTGTGAAAGATGGCATCACACATAGCATGAACCTTGTATTTCTATGCAGCATCCTCGCCTGGACTACAGAGTGGTTTGATTTGTTTACAATATCAATAGTAGTTAGCTTTTCTATTTCCCCAGGGGGTGGGTGGGTAGAAAGGGCACACATTTCTGTTCTCTTGGGTGAGGGAAGGGGCAATTGCTTTGTGGTTCTTAATATACTATTCTTATTTTAACTGTTATTCATTTCTTTTGTGGGTGCCATTTCATTTAAAAATAACTTCTGAAATCCCTGTAATTTTCTCCCATAGGAAACAGTGGAAAGAAGGATGCTGAGCACCTGTCTTTTTTTTAAAAAAAAAATTAAGATTCCGTATATTTCTGCACAAACTTTTGTGGCAGCAAGTCCCACTGAATACTATGGATTTACTCCTGAGTGATACACAGTGCTTTTTTCAGTTTTTTTAAAGGGCCAGTACTCATATATAGCCATGACCTAGATAGCCCAGGTTAGCCTGACCTCATCAGATCTTGGAAGCTAAGCACCTCGGTTAGTATTTGGGTGGGAGATGCCCCAAAGGTGTGCTCACTTGGAGAGAAGAAGAAGACCAGGATTCTGATACACCCTCTCCTTCCCATTCTGACGTCGGCAGGAACACTGGCCTGAACTAGGGTTGCCAGGTCCCTCTTGGCATCCAGTGGGGGATGGGGAACTTACTAGGAGCAGGAGGGAAGCCAAGTCAACATTGCAACAATGTGTTTATGTCACTTCTGATGTGACTAGGAAGTGTCATCATCACACAGCAACATCAGGACAATGCTCTGATATTTGGGCAAAAATGCTACAGAAAATTTGGCTTCTACCATAGAGTTTTTGCCCAAATATCAGAGTGTTACCCCCAACATCACTGATGTGATGGTGTCAGTTCCGGGTCCTGTTGAAAGTACTGTAGACACACTGCTGCAACTGTACCTGGGCCTCGATCTTTTGGGGGATAAATCCCCCCCTGCTGGCCAGCTGATCAGCAGTGGGGTGGTGGGGCCTGGCAGCAGAGGATCCCTGGTTCCACCAGGAAGTCTGGCAACCCAAGCCTGAACTCATCCAGGACAGCCAAGGGCAGGCCAGCCAGTGCAGTGAAGGGAAAGCCTCACAACCACCAAAGAAGTCCAGGGTTGCTATTCAGAGACAGGCAATGGCAAACCACCTCTGAACGTCTCTTGCCTTGGAAAGCTTACCAGGTCACCATAAGTCAGCTGCTACTTGATAGCAAAAAGAAAAAAAAGCTCCTATATAAGGCTGAGCCAATTAACACCAATTCCTTCATCAGGATTTGGGAGTGCTCCCCCCCCCCCATGTGCAGGGACTCAGTACCAGTGAGTGTCACAAAAAAAGTCCTGGCGATACATATGATTGGACTGTTGGATCATAATAAAATTGGATTATGAATTGGACATTAGAAGTAACATTAACATAGCACTATCAAAGATAAAGAAGGTTCAATATTCAGTTTTTTAAGACCTCTATTCTACAGCAAGTTCAACAGAATCTAAGATGAATCTCTTGACTTTTTCAGCACGATCGAGGTAAATAGAAAACCTTCTGCAGCAAGTTGCACTCATGGAGAGATGACCAAAAAGTTAATTCATAAAGAAGTCCAAAACCAGGGTGCCAAGAGCTACTAAGGATTCCAAGTAAAGATTCCCCCTTTCCTTACTTATTGGTATTAAAGCAATGATAGATGGTGATGATGATGATGATGATGATGATGATGATGATGATGATAGAATCAGAGTTTGTGAACATAGTGAAGCATTCTTAGAACATTCCAGCCTTCCTAAGAACAGGGGCATTTTAGAATTGTGTGTGTGTGTGTGTGTGTGTGTGTGTATCTCCGCCATTATCAGTCAAAGTTAAAAGTATGAACCCTGATCATAGAAATCCCATTTGAGTCTTGGCTTATGCATAATAGGTACTCTGCATGCTATTATTTTATCTCCCAGTCTCTAATATGGACAGGGCATATAGCTCAGGGAGTAATATTCCAATCACATTTGTGTAAAGTTATAAGACTGGATCCTATTCAGTAGTTTAGGAAATTAAAAACACTAAATCTAGAATTTTCATAGCTGCGACCTAATCTAGCCTACTTTACAATGTAAGGATTTATAAAGGGTTTTCTGGAAGAAATAGAGGAACATCAGCTATAATATTTTCATCTACAATATCTTACTGAATCCATTAACCTTACCAAGAGAATATAACATTTCAGCTGTCCAATTTACAATGTTATCATGTATAAGTTATGGCCACAGAATCAAATCCATGACTAGGTTTTTAAAAATAAATTATATGATTTTTCATCGTGATTAATAATATTTCTATTTTATAACAAAAATGTTTTCCCAAGACCAAAAATGGACATATTCATAGTTACTGCAATGTTCTGCTTTCACAATCAAGAACCATATGTTCTTGATTAAATGTTATACATTTAACAAAGGGAAACCCAAATTCTGTAAACAGAAATCCAGAATAGCAGAACCAAATATATTAACAATATCAATATTGACATGGCTTTTCTAAAACAGTATTTGGATGAAATAATTAAAACTTAATTCATTTTTCCCATACATTTTATGTAATAGATCTCTCTCTTTTTCCCTATGTACAAAGATCTAATTTTTATTATGGTTATTCTGCTGATTTATAAGTATAAACTAGCTAAAATTCACACAAGCATCCAGGTGACCGTTTCCCAATTTCATGGTCAAATAGACCAAACTGGTTGGAATCCAGTTCTTTCATTAAGGCTGTGGTCACATGGTCATTTTGATCGGGTTTCACCGCTGTTCCCTCCCGCATTTAAAATTGCTGATCAGACAGCCACATCTGCTTCCCGTAGTGAAGCGGGTTCACTCGCACAATCCTCCCAGTTCCCTAGCGAGTTTTCTGACACCAGGAAGATCAAGTACTTTCTGGGTATTTGCGCTTTAAATCCACGATTTCGCCAATCTGGACAGCCGTCTCTCACAATGATTGCGATTAGGTCATCTGACTGTCCCTCGTGCAATGAGGGTTTTTTCCCCAGCTTCCACCCTTGTGTGCATGATCAATCCTGCACTGAATAAATGTAGTGTTTGAACATTCAAGTGCACATTTAGACTCCAGCGCTTGGTAGTACATTGTCAGTTCATTTTGTTTGCTGTGGGCGGGGGGGAGACCTGTAAAAACAAGGGAGTACAGCAAGTCCAGGTGGGGGCTGTGATTCAGCTGTATGTGTGTGCGCATGCACAAAGCAAATTTGTAAAAAAAAAAAAAAAAAAACCTCACACCACACCGCCCAAGTGGTGGCGTGGTTATCTAGACGGTACCCAGAGCCTCATCACACAATGCTTGTGGTTCGGGGAGGGATATGTGATCATCCCAACCCAGGAAAAAATATTCCCAGTCAAATTTATTACGAGAACAAATTGCTAAAACCTTGCCATGTGATCACAGCCTAATGTTCTACATGCTTTCTTCTGATTTACAATCTTGAATTCTAACAGGGAAGATTTACTCTCATACATACCATTTGATAAGACAGACAGCAATATAGTGCATAATCATTGTGGAAGAGGGGAAAAATCATTTTGCAACAGAGCACTGTATGGGGCAAATCTAAACATAGAAATTAGATATTTAGGACACTATTTGGTTACAGAATATTTGGATGAATTGAATGCACTACATTCAGTGGGACCATTTTTAACTGAGATATGGAGCTATTTTAATCTTGGTACAGGAATGAAAGCATCAGATGGCAGCTAATGAAAAGCTTTGGCTTCCTCCTCATTAGGAATTTTCAGTCAAAACCAAAAATAAATTAGCAAACCCCAAATCTCTTCCACTTCCCCCATTAAAAGATGTCTACCTTTACGAACATAAGAGAAGCCAATGTTGTATCAGTCCAATGGTCCATCCAGTCCAACACTTTGTCACACAGTGGCTAAAAATACCAGGTGCCATCAGGAGATCTAGCAGTGGGGCCAGGACACTAGAAGCCCTCCCACTGCTGCCCCCCCCCCAAGCACCAAGAATACAATGCATCACTTGCCCCAGACTGAGAGTTCCTATCTATACCTTGTGGCTAATAGCTGATGGACCATATGTTTATCTAATTCCCTCTTGAGGCCGTCCACGCTTGTAGCCACCACCACTTCCTGTGGCAGTGAAACCCTTCAAACCCTTCACAAGACCTGGCAAACAGTCAGGCCTTACAGCACCTCCTGAAGATCTCCAAGGGGTCAGCCTCCCTCACCTTCTCAAGGAGCCCATTCTGCAGAGGTGGAGCCATGATGGAAAAGGCCCAGGCTCTGGCTGCTGCCAAACAGGCCACCCTAATTGGTGAAGTAGCCAACAGATTGGCTGCCTGACAACTGTAGCTCTTGCACAGGAACATATGGAAGCAAACAGTCCTTCAAATATGTAAGTACAACGGCGTGAAGGGCTTTAAAGGCTATAACCAGCAGCTTAAATTGAACTCAGAAACAGTCTGACAGCCAATGTAGCTGTTCCAAAATGGGCAACAATTCCCAGCAGCTAGCCCTGACATTAGTCATGCTGCCACATTCAGAACCAAGGAGCAAAGAAGCAAGGAGAAGGTTGCCAATAACTGAATCAACCAAACATACAAAAGCAACCCTGAAGAATATAAACAAAATCTGTTTTTTTGCAAAACTATTTATAGCGATATAAGATAAGCTATCATGTAAAGTGCAAATAAAGTACAAAATGTGTGATTACATTAAAGGACATACAATTACAAATTACATACAGTCTTAAAGGGACTGAGCCATCAATCTTCTTTATGCTGTAAGGGGGGGGGGGTATTCTCTTTAACAGCTGAAGATAAGTCCCTCGGAGCATGAAAATGTCAAGGTTAGTACTACATGACAGTCCTGTTTTGAATCGATATCTTTATCAAGCTGTTAGTCTTCATAAGGCTTGTAGGACTTCCACTAGTTTCCAAGAATTCACAAGCGCATGGCGGCAAGTGTCACTAATGACAAGCTTGAAATAGCTGTACTCCATACCTCAGCATGTTGTGTTACCAGGGGACCCACTTAAAGTGGGAAAACAGTGCTGTGGGAAGAGTTAGCCCCTCCCTCTTCCAGTGGATGTGATCAATTCAGTGTCCTCAATGGCTGCTATTTGTAGAATTTTAAAGATATACAAGATCCATTAATGGATCTCTAATCTTGTATTTAATTTATCTTATTTTCCTCAGACTTTGGTTTCCTTATGTACTTTTATTTCCTTATTTTTAACAAACATCAGTGTGGCTAGCTTGCTTTCAACAGATTTTTTTTACTACTGGTTGGTTAATCCTATGGGAAATACAATTTAGTATTAAGTAAAAAATGATGAAAATGGCTTGTTCAATTGCATGTAGAATCAAAAGGACATTAAAGTTCTTAAAGTAGGAGTCGCATTGTGAAATTGTAACACCAGTGCAATAATCATAATGCATGGATTTCTAAAACATCTCCAGGGAAAGGTTTTATAAATGTTTGTTGATTGTTTCATAATAGTAATAATGACCTTAAAACTGAATATAACCTGGGGTTTCAGACACAGCTGGGTGAATGGTTTTCAACCACACTTTAAGCTATAAATCCTTCCTCCCTGGCCCCAACTTTAATCTCTCTAAATGCCTTGTAGTTTGATCATTTATTCCTTACATGCTGAAAGGATTTCAACTTTTGAACATTATGTTTAAAGTACTATAATTTCCAGGCAGGATTCATGCAGGCACTCTTGTGGGGTAAGGCAAGCATAATTGCCTTACAGAAGCCACTAGAGACTGTGAGGGGCATAGGTGTAAACTATGGGGGGGGGGCTCGATGGCTTGGGCCACCCCCAAAATTTCCCGAGAAGGACTGAGCCCCCCCCCAGCAAAATGGGGCACCTGCCGCCACCTCTCCCCCACCTCCCCAGGCCCTTCCTAGGCCTGCCGGCCAGCTGGCCACCACCACCAGAGCCTCTTTCTTCCCCCCCCCGGCTCCCCTGTACCCACTCCTCCCTCCCTCATTCCCTCTCCTTCCCGGGGCTCCGGGCAAATGCCCAATGTGATAGCGTCACCCAGAAGTGACGACATCATGCTGGGCACGTTGCCAGGGTGATGCTCTAGCAATCGCCCCAAAACTCTATGGCAACATAGAGTTTCGGGGCGATTGCCAGAGCATCGCCCTGGCAATGTGCCCAGCATGATGGCATCACTTCCAGGTGATGCTATCATGTTAGGCATTTGCCTGGAGCCCTGGGAGGGAGAGGGAAGGAAGGAAGAGTGGCCAGGCGGGGGGGGGGGAGAGGCAGAGGCAGCGGCATCGTTTCAGAGCGTGTGCACGCTTTGCACACACATGACCCCCCCCCCCCCCGAGATTTCAAAACCTGATGCCCCTGGTGAGGGGGGAAAAGAAGTTAGCCCAATTGAATGCCAAAATTGCATAATCAGTAAGATTTTCAATTGGACTGAGAAGGCAAATGTATAATATGGAAAACAAAAATATCAGGCAAAGATTTAGTGGAGTCCATAAAGTTAAATAACACCACTTCTTATCCTCATTTTTTAAAAAATTACTGAGCATTTGTTTGGTTTCTCTCATACACACCTACATTATTTATTAAATATAATTCCTGAAGAATATCCCATTATATTCTGAACAGTGTGTAAATACAGAGATGCTAAAATGTGGATGTTAGTAACAGAAAAATGTAAAGGTTTTTTTTTATCTAATAGGCTACAGGAATATTATTTATAATAGCAGTACTTAGTATTTATACCATGCGTTCAGTCTTGAGTAATCCAATCCAAAATGCTAGATGCCAGCACTATATTGATGCTGGCATGATACCAGTGAAGCTAGATATCCTATGTTTTCTCAGCAGAGGGATGACATTCACAATAAAGATCCAAATCAAGGAATGGAAAGCATAGAAAGCACAACATCCATGAGGTTCATTACTGCTAACATCTCACTCCTTTTTCTCCATTCCTTCTTACACCCCAGACAAGTTGACTATATATCTTATAAACACCAGAAATGAAGGGGGGGGGGGCAAACCTCAAAGTGTCTGCCCCTATCTCTAGAGCACAACTGTGTAGACAGTGGACTCTCAGCCCCCTCCTGATGTGAGAAGACAGCTAAAATTGGTCATTAGCAGTGTGTGGGCACAGATCTACCAAACACCAACCAAAGACGAATGTGAAACAATACATATATTAATTGACAAGCAACATAAATGGAGTTTTGAAACCAGCTGAGTTTTGGAAGGCAGCAGGTGATAGAGCTGCAAGAGGGGTGAGTGTTTTTTTATTTGATTTCAGCTGAGGTGGTTTAGCTGAGGGTACTGTGCATGGGGACTGTTTGGAAGCATGTGAGTGAGTTTTGAGTTGTTGCAGAGTGCCGGCTGCTTGAGATAGGGTGAGAAAGGGCCACTGTTTGACTGCAATGGAGTACCTGGGTGCATTTGAATAGCTGCTAACCACACCCTCTGCTAAAGGAGGCTTCTATTTAAGGCTGCACCTGGCCAGCAACACAAGCCTCTGGCATGAGCCGAAGGGCTGGGCTCTTCGCCTGTGGCTCTTGGCCTAGGGACTCTTAGACTAGGGGCTTCTGAGAAGCCAAGGAAGAGCCAGGACCCTAGGCTCCTTGGGTTCCTAGTAAGACAAGTAGACTTCTACAAGGAGAATACAAAGGGTTTAAAAGGGGGATTATATAAAATTATTTTTAAAGCAATAATGAAGCCAGAATGCCAGCAGGGGGTTGGGGGCTATCCAGTGTTTTGCATGGTGTGTCACATGTATGATTATCTGCCCACTGGGCAGAAATCTTGGGTGTGTGCTTGGTGCAATGAGCTCCTGGTTCTCAGGGAATGAGTTTGCTCCCTTGAGGCCAAGGTGGTTGACCTGGAGAAGCAGAGACGGTCAGTTAGGTGCATGGAGAAGACTCTTGGGGACTTGTTAGATTTGTCCCACTCTGAATCTGGCAGCCCCGCCACTGTCAGGGAGCATGAGGGTTGAGAGGGAACAGGGCACTGTGCTGTGGATAAGGGGAATGTGCTCTCAGAAGGGACCACTTCTACAGCTGGTGAACACGTATCCTTTTGTACCAAGGAACCATCCCTGGGCAGGGAGGGAGGGGGGCTCTTGGTAGTTGGCAATTCGATCCTTAGGCAGGTAGACAGCTGGGAGGTGAAACTGCGTATTGACCATATGGTGACTTGCCTGCCTGGTGCAAAGGTAGTGTTTTAGATAGGCTGGTAGATAGTGCTGGGGAGGAGCCAGTGGTCATGGTACATGTGGGGAAATGCAGTCGTGATGTCCTGGAGGAAAAATTTAGGTTGCTAGGCAGGAGACTCAAGGCCAAGACCTCCAAGGTAGCCTTCTCGAAAATGCTACCTGTTCCATGTGCAGGGCCAGAGAGACAGGCACAGATCAGGAGTCTCAATGTGTGGATGAGAAGATGGTGTAGGGGAAAAGGGTTCAAGTTTGTTAGGCACTGGGATGCTTTTTGGAACAAGAGAGACGGTCTCCATTTAGTGCTTGGGGAGCAACAGTGGGAGGGCTTCTAGTGTCCTGGCCCCACTGCTGGACCTCCTGAGGGCACCTGGTGTTTTTGGCCACTGTGACAGAGTGTTGGACTGGATGAGCCACTGGCCTGATCCAACATTGGCTTCTCTTATGTTCTTATGTTCTTAAGTCAGATGAATAAGGTTGCTAACTCTCTGATATGGCAATAATTCTGTGCTGTGGAAAACTACCCTGACAGAGCACAGCATCACAGGCAGAATTGTCCCAATCACTTCATGCTCATGAGAGCTATGACTGTTCTATACACACCAAACAACTGCCTGTTAAACAGCTTGTTGTGTTGCAGCAACCAGGATGGAACTGGAGAGTTAGCAACCCCATTACAGAACAGATACATGCACACGCATCAGTGTAGCTATTGGTCATGCCTTAGCAAGGAGGTGACACTGCACTAGGAATGGGGTCCATCCCACACTGTACCTGTGTTGGAGAGCTGCCTTCAAAAACTCAAAAGAGAAACTAGGATCTAAGAGCTCTCTGGTACTCTTTATATACTAGGAAAATAATTGTTTCAGAACACGTAAAGCAAGAACATCAGTTTTTAGAACATCAGCTCTGCAAGCCATCATCACCAATGTCTTTTCTTTTGGTTACCATTTATCCTGAAATATGACTTCACATCACAGTTCTGAAGACAAATCATCCATGTTTTGGAACCACTCTTGATATTTTAATTGCCAAATACAATTGCCAGTGCTTAAGCAAAGGCCAGAGATGACACAAAGCAAGTGGACTGGACTGATTTCTTTCTCTTTACAAAAAGCTACTCATTTGCGCAGGCAAAATCATCTTCATTGCCTGATTAAATGCAATCAGTGTGCATTGCCTAGCCATCTGGTCTAATGTAATAACAATCATAACAGGAGATAACTGTTAGTAACCTCCAGTGTTATACGGTATCAGAAACGAAGGTCAAAAGCTGTGACTGGGAAGCTAAATAGGCATTGCAAGCATAGTTTTTTTAAAGACATGGTGCCTTTCTTGCACATAAAAGGTCATTCTGATAAATTCCTTAGTGGCTGACTTATTTCACCTCTAATATAAGTAAGACTGGCAAAAGTGCTACAGTCAAATGGTGTATTATTATCCTATTCATTTCTTTAACTGTAAAAAGCTCATTGAAACATACCTTGCAATATGTTTCAGCTACTCTATCAGAACATTAAGATCTATTAAGCAGAGGGTCATCATGATATTGTTTTTTAAAAAATCTTGTTTCTGCCAGTGTATCTTTAATGAAGGTTGCTAATATGACATCAGGATTAAAGCTTCTTGAACTGTAACCTCCACAACTCAGCACTTCTGCTGGTTCAAGTCAGGAGGTAACTATCCATGTTTAGAGATGGAAAAAAGCAAAGCGCTCGCTTCCATTAATTCCTTTTTGCCAGTGACACAATCAATACCAAATGAAACAGGTGTATCATTACCCATCGTGCTGTTTCTCCTTGTTAGATAATTGTCTGAGATAATGAGGGGAAATGACCTAGGCTAGCCATGACAGCAGGCTTATGTGTTTAAGGAAGCAAGCGATAATTGTAATGATTATATGGTAAAATAAATGAAAAGCAAGCCAATCTCAGTGGCCAATTTCATGTACTTAAAATGATAATATCACATTACAGGGCATCGTCAGCAAGTAGTCCAGTCAAGGAGCACAATATATGAACTATTAAAAGGTATATTTCAAGATTTTCTGCATAAGAAATTAATGCACCTCTTGATATCAGTCATTCACATCTGATTTCTGCCACTCACTATACATAGTCTTGGGCACACCACTATCAATCAGCTGCAATCTTAATAAAAGATACAATTTATCAGAAAGATAATTATGATGATCTGCCATATAGGTATGTTGTGAAGAGAATGTAAAGCCTTTGAGTGCTCTTAAATGCTATGTAATTCCTTAGGCCCTACTATCCTACCTTATGCACACAGAACAATTGCTGTAAAGCTTAATTGTGCCCTGTTTTCTCACATGCCACATTCAACATATGTGGACATTCAGTATGGCAGGCTTTAATGAAGTTATGAAGTAAAGTCTGTGCATGTCTCCTGTACCTGTTATATTTATCATGTCCAATGCAGCCCTCTCTAAGCATTAGTAAGATTACTACTTAATTGGTGGGTTGGTTTCTATTTCCAACTCATAGTTTACATGTTCAAAACCCTAAACATTCTGGGTCCTGCATATCTCAAGAAGTCACTTGTATGTATAAGCCTCTTCCCTTAGTTATTAATGAAGCCCAGATTGAGATCCCATCAGTTGTAGGTTCTACACTATCCTCAACAAGATGTCCATCTTTTTTCTGTTTTATTCCCTGATGTTTGTAAATCTTGCCCCTCAAAGCTTCAACATTCTTTTCAGAGAAGAGTAAAAATGTACTCTTTTCACTATGCCTTCAGAAGTTACATTAAGCAAAATAAAGATATTAGATTATTTTTCTTTCATTTTATTATAATGTTTGCTGTTATACTCAGGTTTGCTCCTCTTATTATTGTTGGCAATGTGTGGCTTTATTTTTAAATTATTTAACTGTAAATTGTTTAATTTTTTTAATTTAATTATATAAACTGCCTCAGGATCTTTGACAATGGAAGGGAAGCCAATAAATATACTAAATAATGAAGTAAACACATAAATATTAATACTATAGTTGCATTTTTCCCAAAGTGCTTTTTGCTCTTTGAAAAACACCCATCCCTGCTCCATTAGAAACTGCTTTGGGAATGGACAAGTTTTAAAAAGATGTGGTGCACAGAAATGAGGTGTTTAACTCTTCCTAAAATGCCATTCACTGATGAACAGTGGGCCCTCCACTGGGCTGTACGTAGTCCAGTCCATTTATTTATTTATTTATTTATTTAATAGGCTGCCTTTCTCACAGACACTGAAGGCAGATTGCAGGATATAAAGCAGTGCAACAAGGTGGCATAAAACAACCAGTGAACAATCTAATAGGAATAGGATTATTATTCCTGGGAGTAACTTTCCTGGGAGTAAGTCCCATTGAATAGAGTAGGCATCTCAGTAGACTTGCTTAGGATTGCTCCCTTAATAAAAAAAAATGAGGAGGAGGAAGTTCAACTCTTAGTAACTATTTCCTGATCCAAAAGAACAATATTGGGGCCCTTGGTGCTTTTTAATGCCAAGAACACATTTACCTTCTAAGTCCACTGATTTCACTATTGCTTTGGAGGAAGACCACCCATCCTTCTGTTCATTGCCACTCAACTGGGTAGTGAGGACGGATGCCAGGAAAATGAGTGGGCAACTGGTGTCATGCCAATGCCATAATATTCCTTCTGACACAATTTAGAAATGCCATCATCATATTGGACATCACTCTAACTTTTGTCCAAAGACCTAGGGTCAAAACATAGAATTTGGGGTGAATGCTAGAGTGTCACCCCTGCATGATGAGTCACTTTCAGATTGCACAAAAAGTGCTGTTATTGCATTGGTTTGAGTCCAAAAAAGAAAGTTCCTGTCCCCTGCAATAGGTTATAGAAGTGTGTAACTCTGCTTCAGAACTCCAATATCCAATATCACATGCAGAGCAATCGTAAACAGAGTTACGCCCTTCTATGTCCCATTAACTTCAATGGAATTAGGTGTCATTCAGTTTAGGATTGCACTGTTAGGTGCCCAAATATGGAATGTGGACACACGGGATGAACATTGCACTGTACTTATATCTCAGAGGTTGAGTGCAATGATAATGAAAGCTGTTTTGAAATACAAATACATTCAGCCAAAGAAATATACAGTGGAAGTCACTGCAATGCAGATAGAAATTATAGTCAATATTAAGAGATGAAAAATTAATGAAATACACATGTGACATAATTGATATGTTCACTTTTTAATAATCCAAAAGTCACCTTTGAAATTTCTGTTGCCAGAGGGATTCTAATAAGATCATTCAAAAAGCTTTAAACAAAAAAAAGGTAGATGAATTAACAAGTGTAATGAATATCAGAAGATGCATTCTGTACTTTTAAAAGGAACATCTATCATAAATTTGGGAAGGGTGCACTATTTTATTAACCTTATTTTGAAAAACCACTTCTTCAGATCTCAGTACAAAAATAACTGGAGCTTTGGCAATTTGTAAAGCATTTGACATTCATACACAAAAGACCATAAAAATGGAAACTATTATTATCTATGTAACAGACAGCGCTTGGCTTCAATGTAATATTTTGCTCTCAGCAGGGGTTTTCTCAGAGGAGCTGCCAAGACTTCAGCTTCCATTAAAAAAAACAGAAGGCAGGAAACTTCAGCACTTTGCAGAACTGAACTCACTATTGTGTGAGAAGTTTGAGGACCACTATTTGTAGCTCTTTGCTGAAAACAGATTCCCACTGTTCTTGGATTGAAGAGAGAAATAGAACATCAGTATTTTACAGTGCACCGTGTATTTGTTTCTACATGTGTATCAGTTTTGTAGTAAGTTGGAATCGCAAAGCAAACCTAAGTATGTACAAGCTGAATATACATAAAACTCTCTGTCTCAGGTAGAGTGACTGACTGTTGCTTTATACAGAACAATTTTTGGATATGAGCACTATGAATACAATCACATTTGAAGACTGCACCAGTGTCCACTGAACCACTTGTAGACACATCCATTTTACTGCACTGTACAGCACTGGTCAGTGTATGCATGGCATATACTTCATTGGTCAGTGTATTCATGGCATGGGGGAACTCTCTCTCACATGTGGAGGCAACAGCATGTTGGAATGTAGTCAGGTATAAAACAGCCCCCCTCAAATGCACTCCTAGTTTGGTTTGAAAAAAACTGAAATGCATCCAGGAGAGGAATTTGAAGAGTGTCTAGTTTAGGGATGAGCACAAACTGGGAAAATGCGGTTTGCTTTGGTTCATGGTATGCCTAGTTCACAAACCATGAACCATCACAAACTTTTAAGCTCCAAATGAATTGTTTCAGTTTGTGAGATTCATGAATTGGTAGAATGCCCCCTGACCTTCTAGAGATACCAAACTTACAGTGGATCTCTGGTTGAATCTCCTCTACTTGCCCTCCATGTTTGGTGAGGATTGGATTGACAGGGTCTGAGTTATGACTCCCTAAAGAAGGTACCCCAGGAAAATGTTTTCTGGGGAAATTTCAGGGCCAGGTTCAGGGGGTTCAAGCATGTATAGAAGTGTTCCTGTACAATCTAGAGACACAAAAGTCGCAGGGGACCTCCCACAGATACTCCTCTACATGCCCTCCAAGTTCCACCCCCCTGTTGCTTTAAAGTCAGGTAGACATTTAGATTGAGTGGAGACAATCTTTTGCGGAAATGTATCCATTCACAAACCACCATGAACTGCCATGAACTGCTTGAAAGTTCATGAAAACGTTCATGCCTGTTAACCTGCCATGAACCTGAGTTCAGAAACCAGCCAAAATTCATCACAAACTTTAGTTTGTGACCTGGTTCGTGCCCATCCCTAGTCTAGTCTAATCACAATATTCATTTTCTCTTCCTCACTTGCTCCTTTTTTATTTTTTTTATTTTTTTAAATAAATTTTTATTGATTTTTCCCTATAACTACAACTATTACGCTACAATCTAAGCTACATATACCTTATACAGAGAGTACTTTATCATTTGCTTAATACTACCTTATTACATAATATAATTATGAAGCATTTAGAACCTTGGATATATTTCAATTACTTGTTACTGCTACTATAAAAAATATCAAAACTATTTGGCAGGTACTCCCACCTAGAGAAATACGGTTAGTTAAACAATTTGTACTACATAAGTGCAATGCTTAATAAAACAGTTTAATCACTATTTCTTCTTTCGTCCTCTTCTTGTCTTAACAGTCTCAACTACTTTTGGAGCTGCAGCTCCTTTTTCCGAGTCAGACACTTCTTCTTCACTCTTTGAGCTATCAAATCCATACATGCTTTCTTGCGAGGCCAGTGAACCATCTGAGTCTCTCCCAGTTTTCTGCTCTTTGCTTTTTTCCAGAAATTTTTTCGCTTGTTGAACAGAGTCAATCTTATACTTCTTATCTTTGATGCTGAAGCATAGTCCTTCTGGAGTATTCCAGCAATAGATGATAGACTCAGACTGGAGCCAAGATGTCAATTTTCCGTAGGCTTTCCTTCTTTTCCTTATTTCAAATGGGATATCCTTCATCACTTTTACTTCTTCTCCCAGGATCTTCAGAGCTGCTTTGTTTGTGGTCCTAAGCACCATGTCTCTTGTAGATTTTTTGGAGAACCTTATCATAATTTCACCAGGCAGGCTTTTCTTTTTAGTATAATCTGGATAGGTTCTGTAAACCATATCCATATCGCTTTTTATATCCGCTGCTTTCATGCCTGTCACTGGTTCAAGTGCTTCACTTAGCAAATTTTTAAGGTCTTCTCCTGTGTTTTCTGGCACATTCTGAAGTCTTAGGAAAAAATTCGATCTTTCCATTTGTAATTTCAAAAGCTGATCGTGGTGGAAGGCCTTTTCCTTCTCTGCCTTTTGCAGTCTTGCGTCTTGGTTTTTTACTGAAGTTTTTACTTCCAGAAGTTCTCGCTGCAGCTTCTCTGTGGATTTATTCGACTCTTTTAGTTCTAGCTGCATTTTGTCCATCTTAACGTTGAGAGCTGTCATTTGGTCCACTAGAGGTCGCAATAACAAGGAGAACACCGCACTCATCTCCGTGGTATCAACCTTTGAACTCGGAGCTGTACTTCCTAGTTTGGGGGAAGGTTTTGGTTTCCCTGTCATTGTTGAGGCTACGCTCTTTGTTTATAGATAGATAAGATGAACGAAAGGAGCAAATTTTCAAACAGCACTTATGTCCTTCTAAAGTTTATATCTCCAAGTGAGCGATGCTGCCATCTAGCAAGGTGGATGGGCTTTTATTCCTGCAGTAACACCATGTAAAGAGTCTCGTAAGTACGCTAGTCCCGGAGAGGGGGGGGGGGTTTCACTCCTCCCACCGTCTTCCCGCTGTGTTCTGCTTTTCTTACTTCAGACTCACGTTTTCTCCATGCGTAACTGTCAGTTCCAGCCTCATTGATTCGCACTCTCTGCTGCTTCACGGATTTGCGCTTTCAGCCATACGGCTCCCACGGCGGGGGAACCTATGGGGGTGATGAAAAGGGATCTCGATCCCTCGATTGCCACCGTAGGGAGAGATCCCCTTCGTGCCACCCCAGGCAGAGCCCCCTCACTGGGGTATCTGGGGGCTCGGCACCAGTCCAGAGCCCCTTCTTCCCGCCGGGTATGGATCACTCTCCCTGCAGTTGTGGAGGAGAGCGTCCGCCATTATCGCAAGTCTTGCCGGAAGACTCCTTTTTTTATTTTTGATCCTAATCAGTGCACAAACAAATATGCAGTATAATAGCAAACAGGCTAAGCTAATATTATTTGGAAACCAGATTATAGAAATAATATTTGATTAATGAAAATAATACATTACACACTGGAGAGAGTCACCTTAGTTTTGACGTTTGCATAATCTCAAGGGCACCTAAACTCAAATCACATTTACATTATGATGCATTATTTAGTTTCTTACGTAGCACAGTTAGTGTAATACAGTGGTTCAAAGCCCCACACTGCAGGGAAGCTCAATGAGAGACCTTGGGCCAGTCCTAACTTTTTTCACAGGGTTGTGAGGATATAATGGGGGCAGGAAGGGTCATGCATTCCACTGGGCCTCCTTGGGGAAAGTATGGAACTAAAATATCTGTTTGCAACTGTCCTTGCAGCTTTCTGTGTCTTCAACACTGATATTATCTTAAGCCATGTTTACAAATAGAGAATGCTTGCAGCTGAAAATCAAGAGTCCTACCCTCTGGCCCTGGAACAGATTGTTGCATTCTGACATGCCACACATGAAGTTCTCTCTAGGGCCTAGTCTGCATTTGCTATGTAAAACTGTTCCATGCTGCTGTGGTGCTGGCTTCCCATTTGGCTCTCCTCTGTCTGCATCAGGATGCAAATTGTTTAGGGAGAGTGCGAGAGAGAGGGGGTGGCTACCAACCCACCCACCCCCCATATGATCACAGAAAAATGTTTCCTGGCTGCTTTTAAATACAAATGACTGGATTTTCAGGTAACTTATTTCCTTTGTGACAATTTGCGTATCTCCTTAGAAAAGATGGGGGTGGGAGGATTCAGCTCCAGTTGTCTGTTTTTTTTGCTCACAACAGCTCAAGGGTGGGGAGGAGCAATTGTAGCACCTTAAAACCAAATCCAGCTAAGACACCATAGTAACCTCACAGTTACCATGAAATGGCAATAAAATGATGCAGACAGCCAATGCTGAGATGAAACAATAGGAGAGTGGATGCAGCATGAAATGCAGACAGAAATTTGTGAAACGATGTCAGTGGTCTTCTGGGCCAGAGACATAGGTTATAACATAGATCTAGAAAAATGGCACAAAGTCTGGAAGACCAATATAAAAATAACGAGCTTCTGCTTATAAAGAGAATATCTATAAAATGTTTTATAAATGGCATTTAACACCCGTCAAACTAGCAAAAATCACCCAGTCCACAAATAAATCTTGTTGGAAATGCAAGCGGGGTATTGGCACATATTACCATATGTGGTGGCTTTGTGGGAAAGTAGGAAAATACTGGAGAATGGTGCAGAGATGGATATATGAGATAATATCTGTAAACCTACCACTCAAGCCCGAAATCTTTGTTCTCGACGTAATACCAGAAATATATAACAAAGAGGATAGGAAACTGATTTTGCACATATCTACAGCGGCAAGAATTTTGTATGCGAAATTTTGGAAATCAGAAAAAATACGAGACAGAAATGACCTAATCCAGAAAGTTTTGGAAGTGGCAGAGATGGATAATCTTACCATGAGGTGAAAAGACAAAGATGCTGATTCTTTAAACTCTGAATGGTCCAAGTTGTATATATGGTTAAATATAAAGATATGATTTTGTTGTTTCTTTGTCCTTTCTTTCAGTTAATTGGTACACCGTTCTGTCATAGCTTTGTTAAAATGTAACATTGGTTCAATGTTGGAGGATGCTTTCTATATGTATTTGATTAGCATTGTTGTTTATTTTTAGATGGAAAATATAAATAAAATAATTTTTTTTAAAAATTTGTGAGACGATGTGAGATCATTAGCACAACAGCGGGAAATACCAATGCAGATTAGACCTGTGTAAGCCTAGCCTGACCTTACCTCCCCAAGCCAGTAGCATAAGATAAGGCAAAGAGACCCCAAAACAGCAGCAAGATTTGAGGAAGCAACTTTAAAACAGCAGAAATGGTTGGAGATAATGAGCCTGGCAGAGACCAGCAAAGATGTCAACAGGGATAAGGTTGCCAAGTGTCTGGTACTGATCCAGGCAATCCAGTATTTTCACTGACTGTCCAGGGAAAAACTGAAAAAATGCCAGACATTTTGTGAGAACTGGTGGCCTGGCCAGAATGAGTCGGGGAAAGTGCAGGGACACTGGTGGAAGGGCTGGGCCTGCTCTGGTTCCCTTGCTGTCCAAAGATGGCTGTGGGCCAGGGGAAGGGGACCTGCAAGTGAAGGAAATGTTGGGGCAGAAGTGCATGTGCCTCCAATCCATCAGATGTTTGAGAGCCACAAGACATGAACAAATATTACCTGATTTTATTGGAAAATAAGCAAATTTGCTTTTTATTAACATTAAATGAGACTGCCAAAAACAATAACAAAAGGAGTTGTTGTGTTGTGTTTTGGATTACTGAAGCAGCAATAGCTTGAAAGGGCTCTGGTATCCTAAAGCTCCATTTCTTATTGATGAATAAAGACTCCCATTGGTCCTGAAGCCAATCTAGATACCCAATCACTGAGCCCTGCTTGGGTCCAACAGTATTGCTTGTATATAGTTACACTGTTGAAAGTTATGTGTTGGAACAGTATAAATTAAGGTGCCACTCTCATAGAGCTGTCTTTGGAGCTGAGCAATATCACTAATAAAAGCCTGTTGTTTGAATTCATCGCCTCCCGCTCAATATTTAAAAGGGGTAAAAGCAGATATTGATAATTATATTAATTTGTCCAATGATATTTGTTTGCTAATGATATTTAGCTTCCCCAGCCGCCCTGCCGGGAGCCACATAATATATGTGAAAGAGTCTTGGCCTCCATAAATGCTTGGCTAAGGTTATGCCATAGGCCATTTGATATCACCGCTCTAATGCTTATAGACAGCTGTTGCTCTAATTGGCTTAGTGCAGTATACCATAGGATACATCTGCTTGGCACCTGCAAGTGCCTCCAATCCCAAACAACATGAAGCACAATGTTTGGGCTTGGAAGAGGCAGCACCTAGCTCAAGCTCAAAGCAACAGCTTTTGCTTCATGCTCAGGTTAGGTTATCGGGGGGGGGGGGGGGTATGACACCCACTGCTATTAATTTGCTGCTTTGTGGCTTTCTGTGAGGTGACTGATCAGGCTTGACTTTGCTTTACTAACCAGCACCCTCTATCTACCTTATAGACTCTTCGGGGTTTATTTTAAATTGCTTTCTAGGCACGCTGAGAACCACTGCTAGATATCTTTGGTGTTGGTTATGAGAGTCAGGCAATCAGGCTTTTTACTTCACAACAAAACAGAACTTTATTTCCAGAACCAAATGGGAATGGAGGATGTATATATAGTTGACACTTTGTTTCTTTATAGGCTGGCACGTTTTACTTAGAATACACTTTGGCAGTATGCTATATTGTTTCCAGTTCCTTTAGATGTCCATAAGTTCACGCAACACCTTCATATGTACATTCTCCTGTCCTGCTTAGTGGTTAGCCTTTGGCTTTGGCTTCCTGGCCCTTTTCCTTGAGTCCCAACTGGCCACTAACCAGCTGTCCAAACTCTGACCATCCTTGCCTCAGCCTTCACTTAACCACCTATCCTAGATTCTTCAGGAGTTATATAGTTTGTGTTTGTGACCGCTTATGTGCTCTACTTTCACTAGACTGTTCACTGTCCTGTGAACCAGACTATCCAGCACCAGTTATCTGCTTCAACTGGTCTTTTATGCTGCTCACACAGAGCTACAGATAGCCACACCAAGCCCACACAGAGCTACCGAGAGAGCGTCTTCTCACAGACTCTCCCTCTCAACTCACTCTTCCAAATGTCCGCTCCCAACTGTCAGTTAAGCCCATTAAGTGTCAGTCAGTGAGTGTTCAGAGCTAAATTGCCCCCTCCTCACTTAGTCATGTGACTCAGCAATGCTCTGTGTTTACATTTTTGCTGGTTCCAGATTTTTCATTCCATCACAGGGGGGTTTAACCATCTTGCCACCCTAAACAGGGGACATCTGATATCAAACAACAACTGGCACACCTACATTTTGGCAAGTAAGGGGGAAAGGCAAAAGAGGCAAAGAACAGAAGGGCCAAATGTTGGTATATATAGTTAGCAGAGTGCTCTAGGCCTCAACACAGCAGAGCTCATCTGGTAAAGAGGTATGTGTGTCCAAGCAAGAAGCAGAAGTTACACGGAGCCTCTTTATATTTACAATATAGGAGTCTATTATATGAACTCCATTCTAGATAGGAAAGAGGGGAAATAGATTCTGTAATCTGATCTAACTAGCTAGATGGACTGAGACACAGGAAAGCATCCTGCTCTCATGTTGCCAGGATGGATTCAGGCAAAGTGTGCAGAGAGAGACAGGGGAAGAAGCGGAAGGAAGTGAAGCTTTCCCTAAGAATAGCAATCTACACATCAAAGGGGATAGTATCAGAGAGAAAAGGAAAAAATGTTTATTTTCCTAGCTTGTCTTTCTCTCTCTTGCTCTGTTGCAGTCCTTTTTATGTAGTCTAGGCAGGCGACAGTGTAAACAGTCCTCCACTTCCAACACCAAAAACATTGTGACATCAGCAGCCCCACAGAAGAGAAGCTCCAAGATTACAGGGCAGAGTTCTACCATCCATCGTCAATGGAGCTCTTCTGCTCAAGCAGCCAGTTGAGGCAGCCTGCCTCCTTCTCCAAGACCACTGGCTGCCTCCTGGCCATCTTGTTGGACACCAAACACAGACATGCATGGGATGCAGAATGGGAAGCAGAGGGGGTTGCTCTACCTTATTCCTGTGTTCCTCCCGGGCAGCAGCTCACACAGCCTAAAGCTATACCTGATCTTCCTCCTCAGCCATCATCTGGAGCCTGCTTTTAATCCATCATCCCTGCTGCTCCACGTTGTCTCCTCCAATCCCTGCCTTGACCCTGCCCCATTGGCCAGGCAGGATGGCAATTTAAAGGTGTTACCAGTCCTCTGGACCTAGCCCTCCTTATCCCAGGCCTGCCTTCCAAACACCATCTCCCGTCCCTAGAATGTGGCTGCTCTCTTTGTTTTCAAGATCACCTTCTCTGGCCTAGCTGCAGCCTCTTCCAGCCTCAGGAGTGCCCCCTGCTGCCCTCTGCCAACTTGCTGGCAGACTTTTCCAAAGGGTCCTCTGAGCCTCAGAACAGGAGGAGAAGGAGTTACATCCACCCTGATCTTCTTCCTCCCCAGGTAGTTGCACCTCTGCCCCCCCCCCCCGGCATCAAGGTCAGCTGCCAGTTTTCTCCTTGGCTCATCCTGCAGACCCTATATCCTCCTGGCCCTCAGGAGCTCCTCCCCTCTCTCACACTGACTGGCCTTTCCCCCTGCTCATCCTGCTGGGAAGATCCCCACTGGCCTAGGCTGCTCTACATCTCCCCTGCCCCACCTCCCCCTCGATGTATCCCTGGCCCGCCCTAGCATGAGGTAAGACAAGGAAGCTAAAGCTGGCAGAGGATGGGACTCTGCCTGAAGCCTTTCCCCACAGCGGCTCAAAAATGAAAGTGTGCCAGTCCCTGCGGGCTTCCTGGGCACCTCCCTGGCTGTCTCCCCAGACACGCAATTCATTGCGGGTGATCCACCTGCTGTGGCAGGCACTGTTATCTCCAAGTCACCCTGAGGCCATGGGGCTGGCTCCTGATGACTCCCTCACCATGGCAAGCACAGGGCTCCTAAGTCACCTCCTGGTTGAGGGAGGGGACTCCAACATGGGAGCACCTGCTATGGGACCAGGTGAGTCTCTCTGCCAGGGCCTAAGGTCCAGGGTGGCAGTGGGGCATTTTCTGATGGTTCTCAGCTGATGTGACAAGCCCATTGGTTTCCTTTCCAGGTCAGTGCGCCACTGGCCCTGGACCCCCCCTGGCTTTCAGTGAGCAGGCTGGTGAGGGTGACAAAGTAGGGAGTTACTTTCCTATAGTACATGACAAGGCCCAAATAACATTTTAGTTGAAGCTTGGTAGTGGGTTGGGGAACTCTATTCCAGGGTAACAATTTTGACCTGGAGGGGTCTCAGCTGCAATGCCCCATGATGAAGCCCAGATATTTCAGCTCCCTGAATGCCATGTAATTCTCCCAGGGGTTGGCCTTTAAACTTGCTGCTACTAAGGCTTCCAGGACCTGCCGGAGGTGTCATACATGGGTAGGCCAGTCTGGGCTGCACATGATGTACATCTGGTAAAAGCCCTGACACTGGGCTAGGGCCCTGACCATGATCCTCTGGAAGCTTGATGTGGCCCTGTACATTCCAAAAGGCATTCTGCAAAATTGGAAGAGCCCTTTTAGGGTTGTAAAGGTGGTGTTTTCACAGTCAGATAAATACATGGGGACTTGCCGGTAGCCTTTTGTCAGACTGAGTGGTGTCAAGTACTAGGCAGTTTCCAACTGATTGATCAGGAGGTCTGCCTGTGGCATAGGGTAGGCATTGAATTGGGTGATTTTATTGACTTTGTTTTAGTCAATGCAGAACTGGATGCTGCCATCGGGCTTTGGTACTAAAACAATGGGGCTACTCCAGGTGCTCTGGGATGGTTCTATCACCCCAAGTTACAGCATGTCTTTTACTTCTCAGTCCACTACCAGCCACTGTTTCCAGGGTATTAGTCATCACAAGGCCATTGCTACCTATCCTGGTAGGGCATAGACTTTCCAATTTCAAAGGGGGGGGGCTGGGGCTGGGCCAGAGAGATTACAGTCCATTGTCTCCAGGGGAGGCTCAGCACATCCTGGAAAAGTTTGGGGGGCAGCTTTCCAACCCCCCTGAAGTTGATGCCTATGCCTGGTAGAGTCCATATGTGATGTGTGGCAAGGATGGTATAGCCCAGTTGTCCAGAGAAGACTCCTTTCACCGAGTCTAACATACTGCAGAAATCGTGGCACTGTTACAAGGTGAGATCCACAGATAATTGCAGCTTCTCCAATTCCTGTTCATCTGGTCCCCATGGGAGGTCCCCATTTAGAAAGTCCCCCAGGTCCTCTGCAAGATGGGAGGCTGGTGGTTCCTGGGGGTGCGACTCCTTGTGGTTAATGTGCAACTTCTTGCACCATGAACCATGAGATCCACACTGGACCTCATAGGATAGGATCCCAATATTCAGATGACCTTGTAGGAACCCTGCCAGGGGTCCCTGTGGACCAGGTCCAAGACCCAGTGGTTCATCAATACCTCATCTCCAGCCTGGAAGGTTTGTTCATGAGTCCTCTGTTCGTACCACCATTATTGTGCCTCCTTGGTCTGCTCCAAGTTCTGGTGGGCTTCCACTGGTGCCCTGCCCAACCATTATCACAGTTAACAGGAGCAGTCAACTGGAGGCAGCCCAGGCTTTGATGGCTCCATCACCTACTTTTCCTCCACCTGTCCCAGGATCCCCTGAGGCATCTGTTCATACACCAGCTCAAATGGGGCTAACCCAATGAAGGCCTGGACTGTTTCTCATAAGTCCCTGCACTGGGTTGGTCATGGGCCACCTTGTGCAGTATGGCATTTATGGTATGCTTGAGCAGTTCCATAAAGCCATTGCTTTGGGGATGGTGGACAGACATGAAAATCTCTTGGATCTGTAAAGACTGCACACCTGCTGCAACAGGATAGCTGTGAAAAGGGACCTGTGATCCATCAAAATTTCACTTGGGTGAAAAAATGCACTAAAGCACTGGCTACCCCCACCTACTTCATGTTGTGGAATGGGATGGCCTCTGGGTACTGGATGCCATAATCCATTAGGATCAGTAGATATCAAGCCCTGGAAGGGATGTATGGCAAGGGCCCTATGAAGTCCATGGCCACCTGTTCAGAAGAGGTTTAGATGATGGACAACAGGGCTAGAGTGATAGACACTCAGCCACCGACTCTGCTTTTCCTAATTCTTGGAAGCCTGACCTTGGACAGAACAACCTTGCTGAGGCTGACTTCTGGAACCCTGACTTTGGACTGAATGACCTTGCCTAGGCTGACTTCTGGAACCCTGACTTTGGACTGTAGGACCTCACCCAGCCTTTCTTCTGAAACTCGGTACTCAGAGCCTGCAGGTCAGTACAGTCCACAAGACAACCTGGACATCTCTGGTGAGGTAGGCCCCAATGATGAAAGACCACTGTTCTTTGGGCAAGTGGGCTGCCTCCACCATGTGCTTGAATATCTCCAGGAAGGAGGAGGAGGAGGAAGAGGAAAAGATTGGATTTATACCCCAGCCTTCACTTGAAGTCTCAGAGCGGCTTACAAACTCTTTTCCCTTCTCCTCCCCACAACAGACATCCTGTGCGGTAGGTGGGGCTGAGAGAGTTGTTTCGAGAACTCAAGGTAATCCAGAAGCTATAGGGAATCAAACCTGGTCCTCCCAGATTAGAGTCTGTCCACTTAACCACTACACTGAACAGGAAGGACTATATTTCATCCTCCAGTCCCATTTTAGTCAGTGGGAACCACATGCCCAGCCCAGAGGGATGGTAAGCAGCTTCAACTTAGGCTGCCCTGACTTCAGACTTAGGCTTCAGCTGCCCACCTTGATCCCTCAAGGCTGAGTTAGTGTGAGCTAGCTCACAGTTTTTTAGCCTCTGGCTCACACATTTTTGTCTTAGCTCAGGAAGGATGGCTCCAGAGCAAACTAATATATGCAGCAGCCAAATCGCTCACTCACAACTTTAATGCCAGTAGCTCACAAAGGAGAATTTTTGCTCACAAGACTCCACAGCTTAGAGAGAGCATTAAAAGACTGTTGCCCCCTCCTGGTCCCCTGCATTGGGGTTTGGAAATGGATAGGTAGCCTTGAGGGCCTTCTGGAAGACATGGAAGAGAGCCATGTGAGCCTTCCATTGTTGCTGGGTAATGTCTCACAGAAGCTGGGCCTGGTGTTTGGCTAGCCATTGTCTGAACTGGGCAAAATCAATGTCAGTCTCAAACATCTCTGCTGGCATTGGTGAACCTTCTCTTTCCCCACATTCTGGCTGTATGGGGAGAGCCCCAGGCAGTGACTAGTCCACCCTGCTGGGATGGGCAAACAGAACAATGGGTGTCCTAGAGAGGGTGCTGTGCCTGCATTCTCCACCACTGTGTCTTGCCCCAGCAAGGCTGGCTGCTGCCATCCTGTCTTCCTGGCAGACTTTCCCAAAGGATCCTCTGAGCCTCACAACAGGAGGATAAGTGATTACATCTACCCTGATCCTCTTCCTCCCCAGCTAGGTCCACCTCTCTCTCTCTCTCTCTCTCTCTCTCTCTCTCTCTCTCTCTCTCACTCAGTGTTGAGATCAGCTGCCAGTTCCTGACAGCTTTCTCGGCTGAAGCAGCAAGCCCACCAGACTCCTTCCAGGATCTGTGGTGGGGGGCACCTCACTTGTTTCCACTGCCATTGCTGGCCCCAAACAGTTGCAGTGCCAGCTTGTGCTTGGCTACTGGCTCTCCCGGACACTGCTCCAGACTTCTTTGCAGGCCTGTTCCTCAAAGAAAGCAACTGGATGGAGGCCTGCAGGTGAGGGGCAAGCTGGCCGGCTCCCACATTTATCCTAGGTCACAGCTGAGCCACCTCGAGCCACCACAGTTCCATGAGTTGTTTCCCTGCCCCCAACAGCTGTGGTGATTGTTGCTGGGGAAGTCTGGGAAGGCCGCACCTGAAACAGCCACTGCTCCAGGGATGGTGAAGCAGGTGATCCCAGCTCAGCTCCCTTGTTCTCCACTGCAGTAGCACCTAGGAACTCTTGGCTGGCACTATTCCTATAATATATCTATATAAATATTATTTTAAGAACAAAATAATAATATAAAATGGATGCAGAAAAGAAGAAAAGGGTTATATAGGGATCATGACAGGATATATAAAACAAAGTGGTAAAGAGTAACTTCTCCCCGATGCCCCCTTCATTAGAGTTTTTAAGACTTTTAAGACAATGGCTTCATTATTAATACATTTTCTATATTGCATATTTCATCAATATATATTCTATACATATACATTAATACATATTCTATATTGCATATTTCATCAGTATTAACACTAACTTTGAGAAGAGTGTGATATGTGAATGAGGTTAGGGTAGGATGCATGAATGGTTCCTGTAAAGCTCTATTTCCCAGGGAGAGTGGGTTATAGTAGTGCTAGTAGCAGCAGCAGCAGCAGTAGTAATAGTAATCAGCAACAGGTACGAAGTCAATGGGCTACAGGTTCAATTTTCACCTGACACATTGCAATTTAAAGGCAATGTGCTAAGGTCAACAGCTGTGGGGACTTACTATTGTAGTCTTCAAAATACAAAGTTTCCAAACAGACTCCTCTACATGCAGCTGCTGGGTGACCTTGGGTCAGTCACAGTTCTCTCAGAGCTGTTCTCTCAAGAGCAGTTCTCTCAGAGCTCTCTCAGCCCCACCTACCTCACAGGGTGTTTGTTGTGGGGAGAGGAAGGGAAGGAGGTTGTAAGCCACTCTTGAGACTTTGAGTGAAGGGCAGGGTATAAATCCAACTCTTCTTCTTCAGACAGAAGCAGCCACAGTTATAGCAGCACTACATGTACTGAGACCTCTTTTAGTTGTGGATGCAGAGAGTGGTCATGCCAAAGACTTCATGGAAGAGATGGATTCTATGGACTGAAGGAAGAGAAACATATGACCTAAGTTCATAGAATCATTGAATAGGAAGGAGAATGAGCACAAGTTTGCTGGCCCTGCCCACTGTCTCCGCCAAGTCATCTTCATGGAGTGTATACATGTAGCAGTTGCCTGAGCATATGCTCCCTCTCCATGAACAACGACACTGCTTTCCAAATGTTGCTGATCATGGGAGGTGGCATGCACATAGGTACTCCTTCTGCACATCTATGCCATGCAAGCTGTTCAGCAAGTACACAGAAGTGGAGAGTGGAGTCAGTGCACTCATATCCACTCTCCCATCGCACCTGGTGAGTCAATGTGAGGATGGGTCATCTGCACAGGGTAATAAAGATTCTAAAATGCCCATCTATGATGGGGCCTCATTTGGAATACTCATCACTGTATTGCCAGCTGATGTATCTAAACAGAATTTTGCAGAGCTGGAAAAACTGCAGAAGAAGACAACCAATATTATTAAGGTGCAGGGTTCCTATAAGGGAAGGCTAAAGCTTCTCGGACTTTTCAATTTAGGCAAAAAGACAACTAAGGGAAGGACATAATGTAGGTTTATAAAATTACAAGCAGGGGACCTGCAAGACTTGCAGGAGAGGAGTCCAATCCTCCCTCCATTGGCTTTTCACTTGTTGGCTCCATCTCCTCCCCTGCCCACCCACCTCCATCACTGCTGCAACACAGCTTTTATGACAGTAAGGAGAGGTTGTGGCACTCCTAATTCCTCCACCAATTGGCCACCTGCCTAGCCACTGTCCCCACAGTTCATGTGGTAGTGGGGGAGGTAATGGTGGTTCACATGGAGGGGAATAGGGCTGCGGCAATGACAGCTCCTATTCCTCCCTTGCTTCCACCCAGTGCCTGCATCACTGCTGCCTCTGTGGCTCACATGATGGCAAGAGGATGGTTCCTGCTTTTCCACCTCTGCCATCTGAAGAAGTATCTGCCAAGAGCTGCGATAGAGAGAGTGAGAGAGAGAGAGAGCTTTACACATACACACACACTTTTTCTCTACCATGAAAAGGATGGATCAGGCCAGGTGATAGAGGTCCATGGTCTGCACAAGCATAGACCATGCTTCTATTGGGGGAGATTTGACCTCCCCCTTTAATTTTTTCAGATTTTTCTGAAAACCCAGGGGTTGCCCCAAGTTTGTAGAAAGATCTTCTTCTCTTTACATGGCCCCAATACATGGATTTAAGTATCTGCAGATAGTCCCCTGTTAAGAATTAGAGATACTGATACCTGGATTACACAATAAATAATTAAACTGTAGATTTCACTGCCAGTGGACATGGGGTGGCCACAAGTACAGATAGGTTAAAAAGGGTGTTCAGAAAGCTACATAGAGGATAGGTCCATCAGTGGCTACTAGCTATAGTGACTAAGGGAAATTCCATATTCAGGAAATCTCTGAATGAATAGAAGTTCTATGAGGCAACATCAGGGGAAGGCCTTGGCCTCTATACCCTGATGGTTAGCCCTCCAGAGCAACTGGTTGACTGCTGTGTGAAACAGGGTGCTGGACTAGATGGACCACTGGTCTGATTCAGCAGAGTTCTTCGTCTGTTCTTCTTCTGCCATTATCTTGAGAAGGCAGGAGACTCTGGAGACCAATTAGGGTTAATGCAGTCTAGAAACAAAAAAACCCCTCTATTTTACTTGCATTATCTAGTGATTTAAAAAATAGTAACTTCCAAAATAACACTTTCTTCAGTAGTTTCTTTTCACCCCACTGGGAATCACACCAATTCTGAATCCTCAGTATTTCCACCTCTAATTGCTAGAAGGGTTCATTATCAGCTGTCGAAAATGCAATACATCAATCTTGCAAAGCTGCTATACAAAAGACTTTCACACATCTGATGGACTGCTGCGCTAAATACATCTTAATTTGTGCTGCATCTGCTGTTTTCTAATTTGTTTGTCATGCTGTGAATGCTACAGTCTTTGCTACAGCAGCTCCCTGATTTTACTTGCAAAGAGGGGGGGGGGGGAAATCCCCAGTTACTCAGAAAAGAAATGGCAGCATGCCATCATTGTTCTTCTGTTCTGCAGAACACTATCAGATCTTTTACATGCAGAACATAATTAATGGTTTTCTTATAGACATATAAATATATTAGGGGCCTAGCTTTAGATACACCTGCATGTAAATACCGAGCTTAATTTGTGATCCAATAAGCAACACAATGGAATTATACTCTCTTATTCCAGTTTTTATTCATGCCATGGGTATTTTTCAAATTACAGTTCTGTTTTCTCATTTAAAAAGCATTGTTAGGCATACAAAAAAGTGGGAGGGTTGCTGCATTAAATCAGGATATTTAATGTTTCAGATGTGCTGCCAAATTCATAGTGTTAGCTGAATTTGTTGAAACCAGAGTCTTTTTTCAGTCTACCTGTGAATGTAGCAGCCCTCCTAATGAAATGAAATGAGTTTGGTGTTGTCTGATCAGTGCCTGCTGAGCCATGGACCAAGACCATAAAGACAAAACCATGTAATTCAGCAGGATCCAGAAGAGATCAAAGGCTCAGAGTCGGAAAAGCCTCCGTCTGAATTGCTGGGGGGAAAAAACAGGTTGGCGCTATTCCTTCTCAAAGGGGATAGTCTGTTTTAACAGGTATGCCAAGTGTGAAGGACCCTGGTGGGAATGTTGATGAATTTGCACTGTAACCACCTCTGCTGTCAGTCCATTAACCTTCATGATCACAGAAATTCATCCTTTGAAAGAGTAAGGGAAAGGAAGAGAAAGTATCTCCTTCAAAGCCACACAGATGGGATTCTCTGTGTGTTCAAGAAGCTTTACAGGGCATGAGGTTAAGAAGACATCCATTTGACAATAATATACATTATTTCCTAGCATAAGGAGTGGTTGACAGACATCAGTCACTAGGGATATCACTAAGGGATATTGTGGCTGAGAGCAAGAACAGCACATTCAGCTTCCCCCCTCCTCATAATTTAATAATGTTGAGAATTCCAGTCAGTGTAAAGGAGCATTCTTCTATCATTACAAAATGCAAAGGGTATATAACCTAAGTGATATATATTGTCATAGATAATGTTCCTAACATAGCTGCCAATCTCTTCCACTTAGCCCAGAAATCATATCTCAGACATACAATGTGCAAGATAAGTCGCTTTGTTGATACACAGAAACCAAGGCTTTGCACAAGCATATGGAAGGCAGATTTACAGACCTTGTTTTTTTGTAGCATATCATCCCTCAGCTTCAGGCATGGGGAGCCATTTACATGATGCCAATCATTTGCGGGCATCAAGCCTGTGAAAGAACACAAGGCAGCTTTCCCCAAGTGAGCTTTATGACTGACAAAGTCACTGACAAATCAGAGCTGTCGTAAAAGGACTGTGTGTTTAATCAATAAGGCATATTGTTCATCCAGTCCTGGGGAAAAAAAACCCTCATAAACGTAACAGCCTTTGTAAAGGTTAATCAATTCAGCTAATTGCAAATGCTCTCAATTGTCAGTCTCTAAATAGGGCCCTTCTTTTGTAGCTGGTAATTCACTGTGGGATGCAGCAGCGCTAAGCTGGAATGCCTGAGAAAGGAGAGGAAGCAGTCAAATTCCTCATTACTCTCTTCATGTTGTGCTCTGCCTGTGTCGGTAAATGTCAATATAGTTACCTCAGGGAGATAGTCTTTTCTATCTACCAGTGCTACCTTCCTCCTTCCCTTCCACACTAAAACAAAGCAAAGACCTGATCAGCATGGTGTCGGAAGATGAAGAGAAATCACACCATTGATCTTTTTGTTCGCTTCCTTAAGGCTGTTGTCTCCAGCTAATCATAGAAGTAGCTGCTGCAGTTGGTTTTAATTTGTGACAGTAAGCAAAATGGATGTGCTCCACTTAAGGCTGTGTTAAATGTTTTCCAGCTAACATTTTCAGGGCAAATGAAATGAAATAGGAACAGAAATGTTCACCAATACATACTCCACCCAATTTTTAATGCTCTCTGTAGCCATTATTTTTCTTCATTGCTGTTAGGGGTACTTCCCTCCTTTCTGAAGAGCTCCCAGACAATCAGGGATTGATCACATAGTGTGCATAATGAGGTCATGCTGTGGCATAGTAATACTTACCTAGTTAGCTGGCTGCAGCAAAAGAGTCAGAAGTGTTGGGGCACACTTAACTGAATCCTGATATAGATCTTCAGTAGCCTTGTTCACGTGTTACGGTGAATACCTATACAAACTGGAAAGCCAGTTTGGTGTAGTGGTTAAGTGCGCGGTCTCTAATCTGGGAGAACTGGGTTTGATTCCCCACTCCTCCACTTGCATCTGCTGGATGACCTTGGGCAAGCCATAGTTCTAACACAGCTGTTCTTGAAAAAGAGCAGTTTCTGTCAGAGCTCTCTCAGCCCCACCTACCTCACAGGGTTTCTGTTGTGGAAAGGGGAAGGGAAAGGAGAGTGTAAGCCACTCTGAGACTCCCTTGGGTAGTGAAGGGTGGGGTATAAATCCAATCTCTTCTTCTTCTTCTTCTTCTACATGCATATATCTGTTTGTAAGAAGGTGCTAGTGTGTATTCCTGTTGGAAGTAAAACAAGAGACCAGTATCTGGATAAATGTGCAGTTTCAATCACACATACAGTTGCACATGGATTAAACATGAGACTTAGTAAATAAAAATAAAGTTTACACATTACATTGATTTTATATGCATTCACTGTAACTAGGGATGGGCATGAACTGGAAACACACAGTTTATGTCAGCTTGTGGCCAAACCACAACTGAACCACAAACTGAATTGAACCAGGAGGTTCGTTCGCAAACCGAACCAGTTTGTGGTTTGCAGCCCCACAAACTCTATTGAAAGGGACCACAGTCCCTTTCAACAGGGTTTGCACAAAGCACAAAAAACAGCTGATTCAGACTTATTTGTGCAGTCCATTTAAGATTTAAACTCAGAGTCCCTTTAAACCCCTGCTTTCTGCCCTGTCCTCAAACTGCTTAAAAAGTTTGTGGAAGTTCGTGACGATAGACCTGTCTTGAATTTCAGTTCACAAACCATGAACAGGGCAAAATTTGTGACAAATTTTGTCTCATGGTTCGGTTCATGACCGTCCCTAACTGTAACTTGTGAACAGGGCTAGTTCTGTGTCCACACTGCATATAAATTTCTTGTATGGAATGCACATAATGCTTTTGTGCAAGTGGGAGTCCATTAACTTTGGGCACATGTGTGTATATACACATACATTAAAGGGGGGGTGCTTCTAGTATAGTAGGATCAAATTAAATATTATGAGGGAAACATGGGGTTCCCAACTTATATTTTGCTTGTAACAATAATGTGATAACTAGGAGAGGTATTTTCAGGGGAGAAGCATCAAGCTGAAAGGCACTGCTAAGCTCTTTTCTCATCCATGGATTCTTTGCTGCAAAAAACCCTCCGGTGTGTGTGTTTTTTCCCTCAGCTACTCTCTTGTGGGCACATATTGGCACGTATTCTAAAAGGTGAATTGGCATGCGTAGGAATGATTAAGCACCCATTTGCTGACACAATCTCTACTTTGGCTATCAGCAGTCACAAGAACAAAAAAAACCTACCTTGGATGTCTTATGACTGGAAAGTGGTAAACAATTATTTTTTCTCATGAGTAATAATATAATATTTGTTACTGTTATTATTGTTATTACTGTTATTATTGTTAACAACACCAATAATAATAAAGCATATTACAAAACTGAAAAGCAATGAGGTACCCTTAACATTCATTGTCTGCTTTAAGTCATTTCAGTTCAGTTTGGTTCTCCCATTCATCACTCTGATGTATTACTGCCTTGATGCCATAACTCTTAAAGAACTGCTCTGGCCATGGTGAGAAAAAATGTCATCACAGAAAATAAGATACTCAGTGGTGTCCAGCTGACAGTTGTAGACTCTGCAAAGAGCCTTAGGGTGTCATTGGACAAGCAAGTATCCATGGTATCCATGGTAGCATGGTCAGTGTTTTTTCACCTACTCCAAGCCTGCCAGTTGGCTTTCTATTTGTCTGGGTCAACCTTGCCACATTGATCCATGCAATGTTCACCTTCAGATTGGACTACTGCAATTCACTCTACATAGGGCTACTCTTGAAAAAGCTTTGGAAACTGTAGGTGATCCAGAACGCAGCTGCAAGGTTGCTGACTGGACCATCATGGTCAGCTCATATTTCTCCAGTTCTGTGACAGCTGCACTGGCTACCAATTAGTCTCTGAATTCAATTCAATGTGTTGGTGTTAACCTTTAAAGCCCTTAATGGTCTGGGACCCTCATACCTACAGGACCACCTCTCTCATTACAACACCCCAATGCTCCCTTCAGTCATCATCTAGGAGTCTCTTGCAGGTGCCTGGCCGCAGGTTGGCTCAGCTAGCTGACACCAGGGGAAGGGCCTTCTCAGTTGTGGCCCCTACCCAGTGGAATGCACTCTTGGATGACACCTGTGCCCTGCCAGACTTGTTTAGTTTCCACAGGGCATTCCAGGCTGAATTTTTTAGGCACATGTTTAGGCTGTTTTAATAGTGGTATGGTGATAGCCACATATTTTAATGTTAATGTTTTATATTTGTTATTTGTTTTTAAGTTGTTTTACCTTATTGCTTTTAATGTTGGCAGAGGACAGACTGGCAGAATGAAGCACAAGGGAAGCGGGGCTAAATGGCCTGAGGCAAGTTGTTGCAGGGCTTTCCGTTCACACTGCTTGGAGTGATGTGGGACCATACTGGGGAGGAGGTGGAATGGAGCGTTCGCACTGCAGGGTGGCCCCTGGTGGCAGCGCCCCAGTTGTGCACAGCTTTGGTCCATTTCACCGACTTGCATGTAGGCGCATAGGCGCAGCAGCAATTGGGGCAGGATCCCATGGCTGGGAGCTTTAACTATGCAAGCTGGAAGCATCCCTGTGGGCAGTTGTGCACTCAAGTGCACAGCACACATGAGAGGTTATGCTGGATCAGCAGGTTCACATTATCAGCGCCACTTGATTGTGGCTTATTTGCATCCACACTTCCAGGAAGTGGGATCAGTATGCACCCAGACGGCTTGACACCAGTTTCACCAGGTAACTTTTTTAAGTGGGATGAAAACGCTTCAGGATGGGGTGAGTATGGCATGGCAACGCCAGACAGCTGTGGCTGTGTGAACTGACCCTCTTCATCCGCTTGCAAAATATGCCTATATTGGGCCAAACTGCCAGTCTGAACTCAGCAGTTGTAAATTGCCATGAGACCCTTCGGGTGAGCGGTGACTAAAAATCTCTTTGTCAGGCTTGAAGACATTTACAATTTAATTCTCAGTGTCCCACATAGTAGAAATCCTTTCACCTTGGATATTTTTTTTATGTGTGTAGTTTATATATAGGTACCTTCTGACAGGTTAGAGGTCCAGGTGGTGTGTGGGAGTGAGGAAGAAGGGAAGGTGAGGCAGGTAGAAGGCTCAATGTGTACAGGTGGGTTGCCACCATTGGGAAGGTGTGGCTGGGGACGGCAACAGCTGGAAGAGGATGGCTGATTCATGTAGTAGCAGTTAGAGGAGAAAAGATACCACAGAGATTGAGAGGGTTTGGGACCATTATGAGCACACCTGGAGAGGTGGGGCAGAGCCAGTTACTGGGAGGAGAACTTAAGTTCACAGTGCAAAGGAATTGGGAGGCCACCCAAAAGCAAACAAAGCAGAGTTAGTGTGAGCTAGCTCACAGTTTTTTAGCCTCTGGCTCACACATTTTTGTCTTAGCTCAGGAAGGATGGCTCCAGAGCAAACTAATTTATGCAGTAGCCAAATTGCTCACTCACAACTTCAATGCCAGTAGCTCACAAAGTAGAATCTTTGCTCACAAGACTGCACAGCTTAGAGGGAGCATTGCCTAGGAGGGAAGGAACTCAGGGGGCTGCTGGCCCAGGGGCAAGGAACTCATGGGTACAGAAAGCAAGAATGGGAGAGAAGTAATTCTAAAATGTTGCATGCGTTTGACAAGGCAATAAGCAGACTACAGAACTGGTAAAAGAGCATTTATCAAGGAATGGAACCACACCCAATGTCCATCCTGCTGACAGCCTCCACCCTCTCCAGCCCACACCTTCCTGCCCCAAACAGTCATGCACCCCATGCCTAAATACACACTCACAAAGAAGAAACAAAGAACACACCCAGTTGGGTTTGTTTCCAGATGCTAAAACACTGTGTCAATGTAAGTTTCACTGAAGAATCGCTCACCTTGTTCCAGATTATAAATCTTTAAAAAAAAGCTTTGAAGCACTTTGGCAATTCTAAATCACTCTTCATGAAGCAATTTAAAATTATTGGAACAATTTTATAAAAACTTGAATTTGGAGGTGATATGAGTTGAAAATGTGCAACAGATAGTAATTTTGAATTATTAGAGAGCTACTTTTTAATATAAGCACTTCAGTGTGCAAATCTTTGGGTTTTGACTTCTAGGTATGCACAATTCCAGGGAAATAGTTCCCTTTCTGGAGGTAATTCAATGAGAAATTAGGTCAGATCTCATCAATAATCATGGCTTACTGAATAAGAGGACTATGTAAATATTTACTAGATGTTGACCTTTTTTTACATATTTTCACTTCAAGTTTATCAAAAGGTAAGACACTGAAAAATTCTAGAACAGGATTTTCCCAGCATTAAAAGAAATAGAGAGAGCAGTTAGTGAGGCCCCAGTTCAAACTGGATTATAAAACGGGCCATTATGCTTCCATCTGCTCATGGTTTCAGCAAAACCAGCTGACCCCTTCCCTGTTATTAGTCTATTAGTTATTAGTCTATTAGTTATTAGTCTATTAGTTATTAGTCTATTAGTTATTAGTCTTATATACATTTTTTCCTTCCAAGAGTAATTATAGGGCAGGTAGTTGCTTTGAGTTGGCACAACTGTTTAGGTGTGTGCTGTGGAATGAGCCTGCTCTGGCCTGCGGACCTTGTTCCACCCCACTTGGGGGTGGGGACATGGGGGGTTGTGAAGTAACATGTGCTGTTACATCAATTCCAGTGAAAACCCACGAGTAACATAGGGTAACTCTATGGTAAAACCCTCCATTTCTTCTGGATTTTCACAAGAAATGATGTCACTGCACATATGACAATACTGGGGTTTTAAAAAAAAAAATTCTCCCACCACCATTTGGAACACTTTGTCTGGGGCAGTGATGCTCTGTATTCTTGGTGCTTGAAGGGGCCATAGTGGAAGGGCTTCTGGAGTTCTGGCCCTGCTGGTGGACCTCCTGATGGCACCTGGTTTTTGGCCACTGTGTGATACAGAGTGTTGGACTGGGTGGGCCATTGGCCTGATCCAGCATGGCTTCTCTTATGTTCTTATGTCTGTGGCAGTGATGCTCTGTATTCTTGGTGCTTCAGGGGCAACAGGGGGAGGGTTTCTGTTCTAATCCTGCTGGTGGACCTCCTGATGACATCTGGGTTTTGGCCACTATGTGACACAGAGTGTTGGACTGGATGGGCCATTGGCCTGATCCAACATGGCTTCTCTTATGTTATCTTATGTTCTTATATTCACCCTGCCCTCCAAGCTTTTTCCAACACATGGAGAGCTTCTCTCTCTCTCTCTGGTAACCAGCTGCCACCACCTGACATCTGTAGGAATAGCCAGCTGAGATGCTCAGGACTCCCAGCTTCCTTTCCAAGTTCTGAGGCCTTGCCTTTGTGCCTCCCACTGACCAGCACCTGGTCATCATGGGGACAGTTTACTGCATTGTGTGCCCCTGGAGGAATAGCCACTTGCCAACTGACTGACTTCTCCTGGCACTCCTTTCAAAATAGCATGTCCAAGATGGTGGAGGTCTACGGCGTGCAGAGAATCACTACCAGAATCAAAAGTTATAATGTATTTATTAAAAAGAAAATGTTCACAAGCATACTTTTCACACAGCACCAGATTGAGCAAGGGATTCAAAAGAAAAGGGTAAAATGTGATTCCTCTGCCCCTCTCTCTATACACACCCTCTCAAATGTTAAAATATAGGACAGGCTCCTTAGTTTAGGAAGTTACAGATCTCTACAGAATTGCTTTACCTTGAAGCTTCCTTCAGCTCTCCAGGTCACCACATGGCTAATGGCCTCCTCCTTCAGACCTCAGTTAAGATTTCTGTCTGCTCAGATGGACTCAGCCCAAAAGAGAGCTTCTTCTTTGCTCCACTGAGTTTTTTCACTTCTCTTTCTCCATCCACTGACCAGGTCAGGTTGTGTCAAAGAGTTTTTTTCCTGGAGATCTCCAGTTCCTTCCTTCCTGAAGTCTCTTTAGTGTTTAATTCCTCCAAATCTCTGTTACCTTCTTGGAAAGGAGGGGGGAGAGCTTGACCAACCCATTGTCTAGACGTATTAGCATTTGTATTAAGGTGGGATGAAATAAGTCTGAAAAGCAATTGAACTGACTTTCTCCCTCCCAGCCTGTTCTCTGCTCAGAGAAAGAAAAAAAACTTTAAAAAATCAGAGCGAAGGTTTTGCTTATTTCAAACCTTCAAAGAAAAAATGCATTTCTTCACAATGTGGAAGAGTTAAATCTGTTTCCTTTGGACAGACTGAAATGGGTTTGTGTACCACTGCTATTTCAGTTTAGAAATCATTAGGAATAGCTGACCATGAAGGTCTAAGCATCTTATCCTGTTGTGATCAGCTAGTATTCTTCCTAAATCTCCTAACAAATCAGCTAGGATCTTCTTCACTTAGTGAAACATCATGGTAACATGAGAAATGCTAAAATACATTGCAAGTGCCCTCAGTTGCATTTGTACTCTGGGACAGTTGGGCTTGTAGAGAGAGCACTGGATGGAGGAAGCCAAGGCAGGCCTCTGAAAAGCATCAGCAGCTCCATGCACAATATTCCTCTGACACTCCCAATATTGTTGCCCCACAGGTAACGATTATCCCTATGTCATTATCCATCCATCAACAGTCAGAACAACTCTGCAGTGCAATACAAACAGAAAGCTGAAAACTGCTGCATATCTGATCATGGGTTGGATCCAGTGAACTTTGCATATCATGAAAAGGGAAGGAGGGCCTCCCCTTTGCCCTACAAAAGAACTACACTGGGCATCATGGGACCTGCATGAAGAAAAGCTTTGCACAATGCAGTACGGAGTAAAGAAGAGAATTGGGTGAGACTGAATGGAAAAACTGGCTAGATAGAGCCCTATGAGGAGGGGCTGTGGCTCACTGGCAGAGCATCTGCTTGACATGCAAAAGATCCCAGGTTTATTTATTATATTCAGCCTTTATATCGCCCATTCCCCAATAAAGCTCAGGGCGGTGCACAACAAAATCAAATTCATATCATACAGTTTAAATTGAATAAAAATCACAATAAAATTCCATAGTAGTAAAATCCATCAATTCCATAGTAGCAATACAGTTTAAAAAACAGATGGTGATCAAAGTTCCAATTTTCATCGTCATGTGTGCACACCAGAGTTGAATAATACTCTGTTGGTCTTAAAAGTGCCACTGGACTATAAATTTGTTCTGCTAAATTTAAAGTTAGGTAGTAGGGCTGAGGACAGACTGGCAATCTGGAGCGGGATGAATGCGGAGGCAACTGCTGCGAGGGGAAAACTCCCCGGGGCTGGCCGTTCACACTAGCCAGTGTATTGCGCAAGGATGCTGTTACAGAGCATTCAGACTACTGCGGATGGGCCCCACGTGGGCCGGCCTCCGCAGCTGGTGATAGGGATGTTTCAGCAATTTGCGCATGTGCGCTCATGCGCAAACTGGCAAAATGCCACGTTTGCACTGCCGCCTCCGCTTGCCTCCCGCCTTCTTCTGGTTCACACTGCCTGGAAGCAGGAGGCAAGTGCAAGACGGCCTCCGGACACCAGTTTCTCCCGGTGTCCTTCTAAAGCACAAGAAACCCAGCTTCAAAGCGAGTAAGTGCGGAAGGGAGCCAAGGGACAGCTGCGCATGTCTGAACGGGCTCCCTTCCCCTGCTTCCCAAGCGGAACTGTCCCGGGGCAGATTGCCAGTCTGTCCTCAGCCTAGATCTGATGTCCATAAAGGACTCTTTGTCAAGTGAAGCACTGAGACCTCATCACCTGCAAATCCAATTCAGCCAAAATTATAAGCTATCAGATGGAGAGCTGGGTTGACAACCAAATTATTTCTCAGCCTTCTAAGTAGCTACAAGCAATTCATAACATTAAAAACCTCCTGACACTCCAGTACATTCTTTTACATAGTAAAAGACGAGCACATTTGCTATAGACAGCTTCCAGTACAACATGCCAGAAGAGTGTGGTCTATGAAAAGGACTGACAACAGCTGGTAAAGAGTAAAAATTCAAAATCTGGTCCAAGTAAAAGCTGCATATCAAATTCAAAAGGCCCAAATGTTGCCCATTTGAAAAGCATTTTGTGAGAGGAAGAAAAATCATCAAAAGTTTTAAACCGAAAAATCTCTTCCCTCTTGAAATTATGACGAGCAGGAGAGAATTTCCTAAATGCATCCCTTTCTTGTCTGTTTTTCTCAACAAATTAGGCGACTGTAGAAGCACAAGAGCACAGAGCAGTCATCCTAAATTCCCTCACTGGAAACCAACATTTGCTCCTTCATTCTGGACAGATGATAGATTTCTTCCACATTGTTGTAATTTTTATTGTACATATAGATTCTGTCCTCGTAATGGGATAGTCATCTACATATCCCTCACATTTTCCCAAAGTGCTATTAGAACATTTATTGTTTTGCTCGACTCAGTGGGTAAATGCAAACAGATCTGTTCCTGTTTATCTGAACATTAACAACATCACAAACCATTAAGACATTAAATGTCAAATGGAGCTGCCAATTCTCCTCATTTTGGAAGATCTCATGCTGTGTGCAACTCAGATTGATGGGTGATATAGTTATATTCACTTCAAAAATCCATTCATAGAGTTCTTTACCAGAAAGAAGGAGATGAAAGGGGCTATTAAAAAGAAAAATAATAAACAGCCATGGATGGCATAACTCTTGTTTTCACTGATTCTTATCACAGCAGAAATTGTCCATTATTGTATTTTGTTCAAAAGTTCGGCATAGACAGACCTTGGAGAACACACTCTCCTCCTATCTGGTACATTCTTACAAGAAGACAGACACTATACCAGTATCCCCCTATCTACCACTGGTGGAGCAACTGTAATGGTTGGGTTCTTAATAGGGATACTATATGCCTGTTCGCAGTTGGTTTTTGTATTTTGTCACTGGGAGCCTTTTCAATTTTCATTGCTGGTTAGGTGGATCCAGCCATTCTCCAGGTAGCCTTCACAAGTTCACAAAACCAAAAAAGGACCCATGGTAAGAAAGAAATACCAAAAATAAAAAATACCATGCTATAGACAATTTACAAAGTATCTAAAAAATTAATTTTTAAATATTATATATATATATATAATTCACTATCATATTGATTATTACAAACACATAGAAAGTATAAATCCCAAGATACTAGGTATCATCCAATAATATAACAACAGATATTGCACAACCTCTATATAAGTATCAGTCCTCCTAAATAATACAAAAGTGTTTTTGGAGGAGGACTCCTTTAAGTCCAGTAAGTGTTTGTTCTTCCTCCTCCTCCAACAGAGGTCCAGATATCCTCCTGTTTCCAGGTCTTCTTCAGGGAGTTCAAAAGATCTTTTCAAGCACAAAGTTGCCAAATACAAACATAAAAAATAGCAAAAGCAGAATAGGTTACAGAACAGGCAGTCTCAAGGTGAACAGAGTCTCAAGAAGTAGAGAGTTCTTACCCCAAATATTTATTCAAATTTTCACGACTGAACGCTGCAAAAAGTCTCTCTTAGTGAGCTCAAGGCTTCCTCCAAAGTGAAAAGCCTGTTCTGTTCTTAAACAGGGGATAGATGAATTGCTGCAAGGGGGAAAGGGGGAATCAATGCTTTGCTTCTCCCCCCCTCAAGGGCTTTCAATGATGCGCACACGGAGAAGGGGGGGAAACAGTGGCCGAGGACAGACTGGCAATGTAAAGCGGGGCAGGCATGCTTCGCAAACGGAAGAAAGGAGCACGTTCAGACATGCGCATCTGTCCGTCGGCTCCGTTTCGTACTCACCCATCTCCCAGTCGCTTTCCTTCCGCTTTACCAGGACACTGGTTTTACCCGGTGTTCAGGGGCCTTCCTCCGCATGCCTCCCGCTTCCAAACAGTGTGAACTGGAAGAAGCGGGAGGCATCCGGAGGAAGTGTGAACGCGCCGGCAAAAAGTTTTGCGCATATGCGCATCTGCGCGCATGCGCACGTGCGCACATACGGAATACCCATGAAAGAAAAAGGAAAGGAAAGAGGGAGGGGGGAGGGGGAGAGAGAGGGAGAGAGACAGAACCTGGAGTGCAGTGCTCCAGCAGACTATGGAAAGTTAGGCAGAGCCGTGAAAGTGGCCGGGAAGAGGGTAATGTACTCTGCCTGTCTGCCCAGCAGGACGGAAGGGTTGCGCTACGGCCACGGGAGGAGCTGTTGAGTGGGCTCATGGCCTCAGGGTATAAAAGGACAGAGTGCTATGCAGGGGGAAGTCCAAAATGGCTGTGGCACAAACTGGAGGCGGCCTGAGATACTAGACCTCCTGGCCATATGGGGGGAGCCAGCAGTCCAGAGGGCCTTGCGGAGGACCCATCGCAACCTGGATATCTATGAGCAGGTGGCGAGGGGCATGACCGAAAGAGGCCACAGCCGCTCTGCCGAGGAGTGCCGCACCAAAGCCAAGGCCATGAGGCTGGAATATAAGAAGACGCTGCAGCACAACAGCACGTCGGGCAATGACCCTGCATGGTGCCCGTACTATGAAGAGCTGCACGCCATCCTACAGGAGAATGCCAGCGTCAAGCCTCGTCGGGTGCGGCACAGCCTTCCACTGGAGACCACCCCCTCAACGAGCACCAGCTCCCAGAGGTCTGCTGAGCAGGTCCCATCTGCTGCTGTGCAGCCTTTCCGTCTGGCCCTCGAGACGGAGGAAGAGGACGAGGAGGAGGGCAGGGAGCCAGAGGTCCTCGTGCCAGGTTGGTGGGGAGGAGGCTTGCCAGCCACAACGTGGGGGCGGGGGGGCCCTGGTGGGTGGCCGGGCCAAAGAAGCAGGCGAGCAGGAGAAATGATGCAGGGCACCCATGGCAAGGGCTGCCACCTGCACCACATGACTGCACATCCAGGCCACAACACCCCACGCTGCAATCCATGTGCATCCCAAGGGGGACAAGAATGTGAGATGGGCCCAATGGGAAAGGCCAGGTGCATGCGTGCGCAGCGCCATGCATCCCACTTGCCACCCCCGCACCACAGGTTGCCATGGGTCTGCTTCTGTTGGCGGCTGCCACTCTGCGGGGAGGCGTGGGACCCTGCCCCCCGTGTGCTCTGGTTGCCAAGTGACAGTGTTGGCAGCCACAGTGTGCAAGTCACCCAGTTTGGTGGGCTGCCCAGAGTCCAACTTCCCTCCCTCTCGTAGAGACCGCTGAATCTGTGCTGGCCCAAGAGCACGTGGACACGGACTCAGATGACAGCACCCAGGTTCCTGAGGATGCCATCCCAGGTAATGGTACTCCCTTCTGGGGGTGTGGAATGTTGTCCTGGCCCCGCCACAGAGCCAGGTGGACACCTATGCCGATGGAGTGGCACGCACCCGAGGAGGGCCGTCTGCAGGGCCCCATACCCATAGGTGGCCACAGTGCTGCCATGTCGAGGCAGGTGTTGTCTATGGACTGCATCATGCAGGCAGGAGGGGGGGAGGGGAAACCCCATCTGCAGCCCCAACACATAGTGGAGGGCAGGGCCTGCCCAGTGTGTCCCAAGTTCTGTAGCTGCAACCCCACACCCTTGTTCCCCACTGTGATGCAGGACCGTCAGGGGTGTCGAGGCCTCAGGGTGCTGGCATTGGGCGCCGCCGGACGACAGATGCTGCAGGTGGGTGACCACAGTGAAGCTCGGCGGGAGGCAGGGGCTGCAGGTGGAGAGGATCTCCTGCAGGGCGCCGAGGCTGGGTTGTGGCAGGACGGCCACGTGCAATGGGGGCATGGCTCGGTGACCTGACAGCACTAGGGCAGGTGGCCTGTGGGTGTGTGTGGGGGGGAGATGGCCACGGGAGCAGTGGCGGCTGCCGCCAGTCATGCTGGCTGGGGAGCCCTGTCTCGGGGATGTGGCCCATCTTCCGATTCCCTGTGGGGCCTGAGCATGGCGACGCAGAGAGGTGGCTGAGGGGTCCCCAGGCCGCTTGGAAGGTGGGCGGGCCTGCTGGACGGTTGTGTGGCTCCCCACCAGCAGGAGGCAGGCATGCGACTTTCGGTACCCTGTGTCCACAGGGCCATCGGGGGCAGCACAGCAGGAGCCGGTACCACATCCCCATGAGGGGGGAGCCCATGGTGAAGGTAGGTGCGGGGCGCCGGCAGCACGTCTGCCATGGCATCCCCGGGACACAGCTGCCGGCTGCCAGCAGGACGGCTCGTGGGGCCGGATGCACCCAGACAACATCCGCCTGCCTTCGTAAGGTGGAATGGTGACAACACAGGCGGAGAGGTGTGAGGGATACGTGTGGGCCACGGTGCGGGTGTGGGTCCACACGCTGTGTATTCCGACTGCTCCGCCCCCTCTGCTCCTACCACATATCCGCCCCCAGGACCTGGAATGGGAGACCCATATGATGCGGCCCAGCAAGCTGCCGTCGTGGCCCGGAGGCAACGTGTGTCTGCCCTGCAGAGGGTGGGCGAGCGCCTCCTGGCCCAGTCCGCCAGACAGCACCAGGACATGATGGAGTTGGCCCGCCGTGAGCAGGAAGAGTACATGGCAGAGCTGCGGAGGTCCCAGGAGGAGGAGAGAGAGAGAGACCGTGTCTCAGACCAGATGTTTCAGGCCGCCCTCGACAGGCTGACGGTCATCGCAGACGAGCTGATAGCCCGACGAGACTCCTTGCAGGAACGTCGGGGCCAGCGTGCCCGCGGAGCTCGTGGCCGGGGAAGAGCAGCACGCCGCTGTGGAGGAGGCCGCCAGTGAGCTGGTTAGGACCCCTCCAGGCCCCTCGAGCCGCTGTTCCCCAGGTGGTGTCGTCCCCAAAGAAAGGACACCAGGCCCATGTTGGAAAAGCAAAATCAAACTTTATTACAACATAGAATGGGTGGGGGTAACTGGGATAATAAAGGCAGTTTTATGAGATGCTGGCTCATGTCTCGTCCGTGGCGGGGCCTCTTGGGCCAGCTACGGGTTGTGGGGGGCCGCACCGGGGTCTGTGGGTGGCTGCCTGGCCGGGACTGTCCGTGCAGGGGACTGGCCGTCACTTTCTGTGGCCTCTGTGGACGTCGTGGGGATGTTCACCCCGAGGTAGGTGAACATCTCCCGGCGCATCCTGCTGAGGCCATTCTGATGCATGGTGAAGAGAGTCACCATGCGGTCGACTGTGCAGGCGAGGGAGAGAAATACATGATGAGACGCCCGGGGGCGCCCTCCACCCATGCAGCCAATGCCATCTGGCCGCCATCCAGCCACGTCTCCCTGCACCCCAGTGACTGGGTGCAGCACCCTCCCCACAGAGCAGGACCCCCGACTTACAACAGTAGTCCACGTGCTGCTCCAGTGCCGCAACCCGCTCGGCCAGGCCCGCAAGCGTGAGGCCCTCTGCATGTGGTGCAGGTGGCTGGGCCTGTGCAGAAGGCCCCGCAGAAGGTCCCGCCTCATCCCCTGTAGCAGAGAGATGTGGCCTGTTGTCACTGTGGCCCGCCACACCTGGCCCTGGCCCACACCCACACGAGGACTGCTCACCTTCACTGGCGCCTGTCTGGGACGCGACAGTTGCTTGCTCCTCCGGGCCACTGGTGTCCCCCACAGTGTGTACTGCAGCCAGGATGTCCGCGGAGGGTCCCTCTCCAGCATCAGAGGCTTCAGGGCTGGTTGTGAGGACCACACATGGTCCCTCTGGATCCGGTGGTGTGGGCGGCTCTGGGGGAGGGAAGCCAGTTACGGACGTCACAGGCCGGCCATGTCGACAGCATGCCGAGTGCTGGCGTGTGCATAGGTGTCCAGTCCATCAAGACCTCCCGGATGCCGGGTCGCACAGAGGCATGTGGCAGCCGGGCCCTCAGGCACCATGCAAGGGACACAACACATCCTGTCGTGGGCAAGCCTGGCCCCTGGTGGCTGCACCCAGTCCTTTCGGGAATCTCACCTGCAGAGGGTCCTGCCACAGCCTCCTCCTCCGAGGAGCCGTGAACTGCTGCGGGGGGCGCCCATCCTCTGCACCTTGGACACCGTGGCCGGGTCCCTGTGGGAAGGCAGAATGGCCACTCAGTGGGGGCCACGCAGTGTGCAGCCACTGCTGGGTTCTGGCAGCCCGGCCCACCGACCGGCGCCACCTGTGGCATCTGACAGCCACCGGCCCCTCCAGGGTCGCCCTGTTGCATCTGTGGCTTGGAGGCTGGCCTGCCGTGGCCCGAAGATACACCTGTGGGTGCCCTGGCCAGGCATCACCCAGGGCGTGCGGCAGGGAGCCCTGGTGTCCTGGGCACCCCGCGCACCCCTGCACCTCAGGGGTACACCCATTGCTCCCCTCCCCATGGCTGGCGACGGCAGGCGTTCTTCCGCCAACATCTACCATGCTCTAGGTGGACAGCACACTTCCCCCTGCCAGCCCACCCCCCCCTGCCAGCCCACCCCCTGCCAGCCCTCCCCCCTGCCAGCCCACCCCCCTGCCAGCCCTCCCCCCTGCCAGCCCTCCCCCTGCCAGCCCTCCCCCCTGCCAGCCCACCCCCCTGCCAGCCCACCCCCCTGCATGCACCCCCATACTCACCAGGCACACGCTGATGCTGCCAAGCAGGGCGGCCACCCTGCTCCCACAGGGCACGAAGGAGGTCGAACCGGGGAGGCCTGTGGGACACTGGGGGGATCCCCTCCCAGTCTTCAATGGCCTCAAAAAAGGCAGCCTTGTCCCGTTTGAATTTTGAACGGCACTGGGCTGCCGTCCTTGGGTACCCTGCATGGGCCAGGTCCCTGGCCACCTTCTCGAAAAGACCCCGGGTCTCCAGGTGTGTGCTGCGCATCACCCTGGCCCCGGCTTCCCTGCTGAGCAGGCGCCTGAGCATGAGCTCGACCTCCTCGTCCAGCCAGTACATGCCTAAACTTTCGGCTGCCATGCTGGCTGGACGCGGAGTAGTGCAGGAGCCGGTTTGCGCATGTGCGAAAGGCTCCGGGGGCCACATCGGGCTCCAAGGATCCCTGCAGGCGTCCACCGCAGAGGCCAGCCCAGGACGCCTGCAGTCCTCTCAGTCCTGAAGCCCTGCCCTAAAACTACAGTGGCCAGGAGCAGAGCAGAGCTCTGCAGTCCAAAGTGAAAACTTCATGGCATGCTGCTGTTGCCGCGCGGGAGCCATGCGGACTTACGAAAATGCGCATGCGCGCGCAACAGCTTGCTGTCAGGGACTACAGAACATGGGGGAGGGCGGATGTCACAGATGGCAGGGGACGGGGAGGCAGGGGTGAACTCTTAGCTGGGTAGAAGGATGATGGGGGCAGGGGGGCAGTCATGAGGAATGCCTGTTCTGGGAGACTGAAAGCTGGATGGCTGGGGGAATCCCAGAGACACATCTCCCTGGGATGCTACTATGGCCTGTCCACATAGGCTGCCAACCCCCCCCCCCCGTGTGCATGTCAGGAGTTCCTGGGCTCCCAGGACAGCATGTCATCCCTTCCAGGAATCGCTGGGTGCAGGCAGAACCCTGGACGAGCCGAGGGATGTGCTGGAGGTGGACTGCATTCTCTGAGCTGGGAAACAGGGGAGGAGAGATACCAAGTGTTTGTTGCTCATAACATGCAGCTGTGTCTCTTTCCCCCTCCCTCGCAGGGGAGTCTGAGAAACGGCTCCTCCAAGGCCACTGCCAGGCTGCGGCCAGAGCAGGGGAGGGAAACGCATTCCAAGGGTGGGAGGCAGCAGAGCTCTCTCCTCCCCGACAGATCCCAGCTCCCGCCCGGGAGACAAGCATCTCGCCTCTGACACAGACAGAGGGGGCAGATGCGTCCAGGACCCCCTTGGCTGCCGCTACTGCCTGTCATCTCGTGTCACTGTTGTCTGGAAGTCCTCACGTGTGTCTCCACCTTCCATGTCACTGCTTCACTTGTGGAGGGACACAGATCACTGTCTGTGTGTGGCCATGTGTGCTCCTGTGCAAACAGTGCCCCCAGCATGAGCCACCCCCACCCCAGCTGCAGTGCCCACCACTGAGAACGAAAAGTGTCCTCTGGCCCTCTAATGGGCCACCAGCCCCTTGACAGACTCATCCTCCCCCACGTGCCTCCCGGGTGCCTGGAACCCCAGCCCATGCCCTCCAGGGCCCCACCCCACCTTCACAGTACCAGCCCGTGCTGGAAGGGATTGTGACACAGCCGTGGCATGCGTGTGAACGGACTTTATTGGGCCCCCATCAACACCACAGACAGCACTGATCCACATGGGATACCACATGACTGTTCCTGCATGGGCTGGCAACTGCGCCATCACCACCACGGGCCAACACCCTTCTTGTGCCACATCAGCAGGCAGGCTGCCTGAGGAGCCAGGCAGTGATGGCCTCCCGCAGCGCATTGCCCTCCTGCCGGTTCCTCTCCTCGGCCTGACATGATGGTGCTGGTGCTGCGGGCACGTGGACTGGCGGCTCGTCCCCCAAACGCTGGATGATGGCATGGCCGCGCTCTTCACAAATATTGTGCAGTATGACACATGAGGCGACCACTGGCCCGAAGTTGGCCTCCTGGACATCTAGCCGTAGCCCTAGCCGCCACCACCGTGCCTTGAGGCACCCGAAGGCGCACTCCACGATGCTCCTGGCGCGACTATGTGCTCGATTGAAGACGGCCTGTCGCTGGCTCAGGGCGCCCTTGTACGGTGTCAGGAGCCAGCTTCTGCTTGGGTAGGCGGCGTCAGCGAGCACGAGCGGAGGCACCTTATGCCCTCAATGGTGACGGTTGGGTGGCCTGGGACGAAGACTCCGGCATCCATGGCCCGGCAGAGGTGCGACTGGCGGAACACGTGAGCGTCATGGTCCTGGCCACTGTTGCCCACGGAGATGTCCGTGAACTGGCCCAGGTGGTCCACGGTGCCCTGGAGGATGATGGAGCAGAAGTTCTTCCGGTTGATGAAGTCCGCCGCCTGGTGTGGTGGCGGCCGCACTGGGATGTGGCACCCATCCACTGCACCCACACAGTGTGGGAGCCCCAACTCTGCAAACCCATCCATGACCTGTTGAACAAGGACACATTGCTTTAGACCCTCTGGTGTGTGGCAGGAAAGTCGCTATCCCGTCCCTACTGGCCGGCCCATGGAAGCGGGCCCATAGCCCCGAAGGCCACATGTGACCCACCCTGGCCACACCACTGGGACTGTGCACCCTGCAGGCACCAGCTTGGCCACTCACCCATCCAGGGGGACCGAGACATATGGTCTGGGACAGCAGCTCCACATCCATGACCCCACACACCTCTGCCACGATGCCCGCGACGGTGGACTTCCCCACTCCAAACTGGTGGCTGACCTCACAGTAGAAGTTGGTTCCGGACAGCCACCAGAGGGTTATGGCCACACGCTCTTCTGCTGGGATGGCCCGCCGTAAGTGGGTGTCTGCATGCGTCACACATCCACGGACACAGTCCACCAGCCAGCGGAACGTCCCCCTAGTGACCCGAAAGTTCTGCAGCCACTGTTCATCTTCCCAAACCCGACACACAAAGGTCTCCCACCAAGTGGTGGGCCGCGGATACACCCACCAACGACGGCCACCACCCTCATCAGCCAGCCGGAAAAACCTTCTCATCAGCACACCCTGCGAGGCCACATAGCGCCTCAGCAGGACTCTCCTCCTGGCCCTGTATCGATGGCGGAGTTGCCGTCTCTGCAGCACAAAACACCTGTGTCTCCGCTTCCGCAAGTGCATGACACACATGTAGAGACGGAGACTAAACATCAGGGCCACCAGCAGCTCTGACTCCTCTGGATCCATGGCCAAGCCTCACTCCTGCAATGTGGGTACAGGACGCTGCCTTGTCATTGTCTGCGGTGCTCGTGGTTTCCTCGTAGCAGCTGTCCAGCCCATTGCCTATATGCGGCCGGTGCGCACATGCGCACATGCACATACTAGCAGCATGACGAAGCCGCGGAAGCCGCACGGGCTGGCTACGCGGCAGTGTGAACCCTCCGTGATAGTCTGAACGCTCCGTTTCGCTGCTGATCCGCATTGCTCTGGCCAGTGTGAACGGCCAGCTCCGTGGGTTTTTTCCCCCGCTCCAGTTCCCTCCGCTTTGCCTCCGCTTTAGATTGCCAGTCTGTCCTCGGCCAGTGTCACGTTGGGATAGTGTGTGATCATGCTATCTGTGATGCCACACTTCCATGCTGGCGCGATCACACAGGGAAACTCTGGCTGTGTGCCGCAGCAAACTGTTTGATACAGGAGTTTCACTAGTAGTTTTTTTATTATGATTCCCCACCAGATCAAAATGGTTTGCAACAGCTTGACGACGGTTGCGGGATGCTTCCCAGATGTGCTGGTGTGATTGTGCCAGTTTTATCCATCGATGAATCGTTCATCTAGCGTAGCAAATAGGTGTGTATGATCGCGCCCATTGAGAAACAATTTATGCAGAACTGATGCAAAAATAACATTAAAATTCCATGTTTTATAAGAAACAGAAAATGCTGCAAAAATGTCTTCTGGGTTTAATGTACATAAGGTATACACAAAATTAACATTACAATGTTCGAGCCATAACAGTAAGATTGCAAAATCTAGTAGCATTCTTAATTATAACCATACAGCCAAGACTAGTTTAGCTTATATTTTTGATGAGTGCCTAAATGAAATGTTTTAAAACATTCCAGAATAGAGTAAAATTGAATTTTTTAATCATATATAATAATAACATTATTAGTAGTATCATCACTATGACTTGTCACAGTCAGATATTTGACTGAGAGATAGTGTTCTGCAATTCAAGATCTAGCCAAGTTCTTGGGAATAGCAGAGATTTCTTCACAGGATTCTTGCTATTCCAAGCAAAACAGTCTTCTGGAACTGAGTTGGTGTTATGAGCTCTATGCCGAGAATTTTCAGGTGTTTCTTGAGACTTCTAGTCACAGCTCCAAAGACAACTGGTATGATGCTACCCTTCTTCTTTCAGAGGCACTTGAACTATATTCATAGGTTTTGGTATTTTATCTTCTCCTATTCTTTCTTTTCTATTCCACTGTCTCCTGGGATTACAATGTCAGTTATCCCAATCCTTTTTCTCATTTTATCTACAATTGTGATATCAGAGGCATTATGCTCCAGGCGTTTATCTGTTTGTACACCCCAAAGAACCTTTGTTTCATCATTCTCCATGATCTTGTCTGGTTTTTCTCCCATGAATTTCTGGCTGATGGTAAGCCATACTTCTTGCAAAGATTCCAGTGGCTGCAACTCTGATGTGAGTTGGGGGAGGAGGAAGGAATGGGCAGCCAGGAAAGAGAAGGTGGAGAGAAGCCAAGCCAAACTGGATGGTGGGTGACAAAAAGAGGGAAATGGGGGCCAGAGGGAAGGAAGTGAGGAAAGGGAAGAAGATGCAAGGGCTGTGAAGGAGAGAGGAGAAAGGAAAGTTGAGATAGCATAGGGAGGAGAATCAATTGAAGAGAATGAGACCTCCCATGAGTCTTCAGAGGTCTTCCACTTGTACATTCTACATTCTCCCTCTATTTGTTGTGAAACAAATACCAGCAGCCTTGTTGAACCACTTTTTTTAAAAAATCCCACAAATCCCTATAATACTTCTGTTAGGACCAACTAAGAATAAGGAAGCCCTGGACTGAGTTTGAATGTGCGCTCACTAGCTTACAACCTATTAATTGGTCCGCTATGGCTGTATACTACGGTTAGTAGGCCTATTTAGAGAAAATACCAGTGATGTACTCCATCCAGTGGGGATCAGTTGTCCATCTGTCTAAATAAGACCCCAATTAAAAACTTTTCTGGTTATCTAATATAGGACACTCTCATCATTAAAATTTGTGACCACAGAAATGGCTGTAAATACTTAAGCAGAAATATTTCAATTCCATTTCATTTGTTGGAATGTATTCGCTGGAAGTATACTGGCACAGCTTATATGTTTGGTTTGTCCTAGCAGCCACCAAGCAGCAGAGTGTCAGAAGGTTCTGCAATCATTGCTTATTCCAGCAGGGATACATTTTTGTAGCCCAGCAGCTGCAAATAAACAGTACACAAACACTGTTATTTTCAGCATTGTTGATACACTTTTACCAGAATTTTTAGCTGTTTCTGTGAGGGGGGAAAATATCAGCTGTGATGTTGAGACTTGAAATGGAGACCCTGGAAACCCGTCTGTCACATTCTGAGGGTGGAAAAGCACCGCAAACTCTTTCAGCAGACAGGTTTATTTATGAAGATCAAGAGAATGTTCAAAGCATACATTTTCAGCATGCTTAATCCAAGAATCAGTGTTCCTGCTACACAAACTCAGAGTCTAACTTGAAAAAGTATTCATCCAGAGTTTATGATGTATCTAAAAGAAAGAAGGAAATAATTTTACTAAAATAAGGCATAAGTTCATATGGAGACTGGCTTCAAGTTGAGTACCAGATCCGCTTCAAGGTTCTGGTTTTGACCTTCAAAGCCCTTAATGGTCTGGGGCCAACATACCTGCAGGGCTGCCTCACCTGGTATGACCCTCAGGTGACCAAAACTTATTAGTGATCTCTGGCCCAAACGAAGTCCAGCTGTCCTCAACCAGGGCCAGGTGGAACTCCCTACCTGGTAACATCTGTGCCCTGCGGGACCTTGCTCAATTCCACAGGATGTGCAAAACGGAGATGTTCTACCAGGCCTATGGGTGAGGACAGCAACAGTTCCTGAGACACAGCCTCTATCTGCCTTATCAACCGTCCTATATGGGATCAACCCCATGGGGGAGCAAAGTGATTTGCATGCCATCGACTGTGTACTGTATGCTGTATTATACATTGTTTTAATTGCTTAATTATTACTTATTTTATTCATTGTTTTAATTGTTGCTATGTTTACTATGATGTACACTGCCCTGAGCCATTTGGGGGGAAGGTTTATAAATTCTAATAGTAGCAGTAGTTGTTGTTGTTTTAATGCACATATTCTTTTATTTTGATTGGTTATCCAGAAATATCTAGGCAAGGATCAAATACTTTGGCTTCTCTAAAGAAACACCAATGGTGCTGCTGTGATATAAAATCAACTTCTATGTAGATGGATCACCTGCCATTTTGGTAGCATCCAGACTGAGAAATAATGGGACAGGTAAATGGCATGAGCATTTTCTGTATCAGCAGTGCCCTTTCAGGGAAACTGGCCACACTGCTCTAGGAAAGCATTGGCAGTCCCATATGGCATAAGAGAGTGACCATGAAGAAGTACCTTTTTATTGATTTCTATTCCTATAAAAGAAAGCAATACATAGGGCTGTACAAAATCCAAAAAATATGTGTTCCAGTGCTCCTTTTTAAAAATCCAATTACTTACAAATCTATCTGATTGATTATTATTTTTCTTCTTATAATAACTCAATAATGCTACATTCCTAATTCTCCTATATCAATCTATCATTGTTAGTGGATTAACTGATTTCCATTTTGCAGCAAAACACTTTCTTACTGCTAATACTAGAGCCTCAATTAGTTCTGTATCATCAATTCTAATTTAAAAAAAAATAACATGCAGATATGTTTAGTGCTTACTTTAATTGTCCTCATTTTTATGCCAGAGATAATCTAGAGATGCCATCCCTCAGCTGGAAATCTTCAGGAGCACTGGGGGCAGAGTCTTCTTGGAAGTCACTTCCTGTTTTGAAAGAGGAAGTGGCATCATGAAACTCTATGGAATTTTGAAAATCTCTATGGTAACACCACAGAGATTTTAGAAATTCCTAGAGTGTCATCACTTTATCTTTGAAAACAGGAAGTGACATCATGAGGGCCTAAGAATTTCAGAAATCTCTACAGTTTTACCATGGAATTTTTTGAAATTTCTAGAGTGTTATGCCATCACTTCCTGTTCTAAAACTGGAAATGACTTTCCCGTGTTGTATCCCCCTCCCATATTTTCCTTCCATTACAAACACCATTGGTGTTTTCACTGTGCAAACATGGGTAAACTTTGTATTGTGTGTGGGAACACTGAGAAAAGCAGGAACTCTGTTATGCATTCAGAGACCATGCATGTACATTTTTTGTAAGAGCACAGGGTTCCCTTCATGGGTTCATCTGTATGTCCTCCATACAAATGATCCCTGGGGGTAGGACCACTAGGGTGTGGATCCTCTGTACATACATAGAATTTATGCACTATGAAGAACTGAACATGGAATGGCCCTCTAAAATGATGATTCAGGTAATTTTATGTAAGGCATGTATTATCTATTTATTCTCCTATACTCCTATTTCACACTTCAGTGTCATTTTTAACACAGCTACCAACAAGCAAAATTAAATAAAATCAACCTGCCCAATGCTATAAACATCAGTAAGTGAGCATGAGATCAGCATAAATGCAAAAAAACAAAAATATCAGTAATTTTGAACATTTAAGACATAAAATGTAACAGTATTTTAAACCATCAGTATTGTACTAACTATACCAGAGGCAAAAAATGTATTAGAGAGGAACAATGAAGAAATCACGTCAGTCCTTTTATTATATGTATAATGCTAGCAAACTTCATTCTTTATACCTTACTAGGAATAAGGCCCGTTGTGGACATAAATACAACGGGCTCTAGAAAGAGGCTCTGGGAGAGTGCCAAAGCCTTGGGCACTCAGCGTCAATTTACTGTGGCAACCTCAGCAGGGTATAATGACACAGAGTCCACCATTTTCTCCAGGGGAACTGATCTCTGCTACCTGAAAAGCAGTTGTAATTCTGAGTGATGTCCTTCCCTCACCTGGAGATTGGCAACAGTGGTTCCCCAAGAGGGAATAGCTGGTTTGGAGGGCCGAGTCTATGGCATTGTACCTGTCTGAGGCCCCACCTCTCCTCAAACCTCACCCTCTCCAGGCTCCACCCCTCAAATCTCCAGGAATTCCCCACCTGGAGTTGGCAACCCTATCTCCTTCCCAGCCAAGTATCAACCTACCTTTATTTCCCCCTCACTGTTCAGCTTTCCATCTCCCCACCACCTGCAGCCTCTACCATGCTCTGAAGCCCTGACTGCCATGTCACATGGCTGTCATGAGGTGTGGGGCATCTCAGCAGGGTATAAGGGCACAGAGTCCACCATTTTCTCCAGGGGAACTGATCAATGCCATCTGGAGAGAAGCTGTAATTCTGAGTGATCTCCAGCCCTCACCTGAAGATTGGCAACAATGGTTTCCTTGGCTGGGAGGGTGGGATAAAAATTTAAATAAATAAATTTCCCAGGAGGAAAAGGGGTCTTCTCTGCAAGGGGGACCAAAGCAGCTTACATCATTCTCCTTTCCCCCTTTTGTCTTGTACAACAGTCCTGTGAGGTAGGTTAGGCTGAAAGTCTGTGACTGCTCCAAAATCACCCACTCAGCTTCTATAGCAAGAACCTGGATCTAGTAGACCCTGCTCTGAAGCACTGATCCCTACACCTAGGCTAGCCAACCTTCAGGTGGAGCCTGAAGATCGCCAGGTATCACGACTGAACTCCAGACAACAGATCTCTCCCACCCGGATAATATAGCTGCTTTGGAAGGTGGACTTTATGGAATTCTGTTCAGCTGAGGTCTCTCCCCTCCCCAAACTCTGGCTTCCATAGACTTTACCAGAAAATCTCCAGGAATCTCCCTACTGGGAGCTAGCAACCCTAGTCAGGACTGGTCCCAATGAGTTCTTCACAAAGGCCTGCAAAGGGTTTCCTTCCTTTGTCTGAACCAAGCTTGGTTGTGTACTGTGGCAAAAGGGGCTCCAGTTTACAACTTAGCTGTTCGCCTCCCACCCTCGTCCTGTGGGCGTATCTCACTCCTTAAATTCCCTGCCAACTGTCATTTAATTGTAACTGCCTTTTTAGAGTGACAGTGAGACCCCTATGGCCAAATCTCCCTATCTGGAGATGGAATCCCCAATCTTTGGGGGATCCCTGGAAAGTTGGCAACCCAAGGGTCTGGCCTTTCTTTGCTTCCCTGGGCTACCCCCTCCCTTTGGTATTGTGCAGAGCAGGGGAGACTATGTGGTCAGAGCACAACACAGATTATTAGCCCAAATAAAATAATTTATTTTACTTTTTACACAATTATGGAGCACACACACACTAAATGAATAAAGGCACTACTGTAGGAGTAAGCACACACTATGAACCAACAGGGCATAAATCAACAGGGGTTAAACACATTCCTCCCTGGATGGGCTGGAGTCTATATTGATGGTGCCCCGCCCCTTGGGAGAGTCCCTCTTTTCCCGCACTTTTTGGCTTTGTGGCAGCTGGGAACCGTAGTGCAGCAGATGAGAAAGCCCCATTCAACCCAGTGAGTGATACTCCTGCAGGCTCTGGAACTACAGCTCAATTGAACCTTATGGGGGAACATTTTAAACAAACCACAGACAGCAGCCATCTTATAAACATTTTCTTTACAGCTACCAACAGCCAGTGAGGTAACAGTTAGTCCCATGCAGGAGGGAAGCAGCTGAAGCGTCTTCATCAAAAGAGAAAGCCGTCTGCCAGAAATTCTGACAGGGCACAATGGCTGAAGGAGTAGGCGGGGAAGAGGAACAGACCCAGCACCCAGCCAAAGGCATGCGAGTACTTACAGCCCGTGGATAGGGACAGCTTCTGAGTGACATGTCAGGGAGCCAACTGATTTTGGAGTGGGTGGAATGTTCAGGAGAGTGCCACCGCCAAATCAGGATTATTATATAGAGAGATACCACAAGTCATTAGCTATCAACTCATTGGCCTAGATCAGCTTAAATCTTCTCTCCTTTTGTTGACAAGTAGAACTAAGGCTGCATTCTGAAACAGTCCTGCTGCAAGACTACTCTATGATAAGCAAAAACTGCATCCTAATCTCTGGATCTGCCAAACCTTCCCATACCCACATTTACATCTGAAATCCTGCATAAACTATGAGGTCTGATGTACAACCAGGGCTTTCATCCAGAGGCAAGACATTTTTCCATGTGGGCCTTCAGAGTAAGACATGGTTTTCTCCCCCAGAACAGAGAAGTCCTCCTTCAAATGCTTTCTGAAGCCAGTTTGGAGAAAGGCATGAGTGGATGGAAGCTCAGAGTCAGAACAATTTTACACATCATCATTATGTTGGAGATCCTGCTAACCTTTCACAGCAGGTGCCAGCTGCTCTAGATCACAGGTTCTCAATAAACAAACCTGGCCTAGCAAGACTGCCACCGCTAGCTCTAGCTGTGGCAGCAGCAGTGTTGATTCTGGGAGTTTTCCAGTGGATTGGTCGCTGTGCAGAGACCAAAAAACAAGCTCTGTTCATACAGGCCCACTATTGTCAACAAAATCCAAGCATTGCTTCAACAAAGGGCTGAGTGCATAGCCATGGCAACATCCCCCACACCTGGCAATAGAACCCTTCCTCCTGAGCCACAGTGCCATCCTACACAGCAGGCAGACAAAAAGGCCAGCTGACAGGAGCCCTCTGGCAGAGTTGGCTCCTGGCAGCCTGAGGCAGAATGAGAGGAAAGGAGGAATCCAAGGATGGCATCAGCTGGCACTGCTGGCTGTCAGATGCCCAACAATGGTGGGAAGCATCAAGCTGGCTGGCTGTAGAGGCAAGAGTGAGTCACATGATTGCCTTGCAAACACAGGAGTATGGTGGCTAAGGGGAAGGAGATGGGTAGAAACCAAATAACAAAGCTTTTACTGAATTCAAATTATAGATTGGGGTAGGCGACTTTTTGACCTAAGTTCAAAAACACCCAAAATATTTACCTGTAAAGGGGTTGGAATGACAGCAGATTGAAGGATGGGTGGGTGGGAGATACAAGGTTTATACTTGGACAGTAGGGTTGCCAAGTCCAGGCTGGAAAATACCTGGAGACATTGGGGATGGAGCCAGAAGAAGGTGGAGTTTGGGGAGGGGAGGGGCCTCAGCATGGTACAATACCATGGAGTCCACCCTTCAAAGAAGCCATTTTCTCCAGGGAAGCTGATTTCTGTCATCTGGAAATCAGTTATAAAAGCAGGAGATCCTCAGGCCCCACCTGGAGGCTGGCAACCCTATTGGACAGACATGCTAAGAGCATGCTGAGCCCCAGAAACATTGCCTGCCGTTCAAGGGTTCATGTCAGTCCCTTGGGTGGAACATCAGTCCTGAGTGTCAAACAAAATGATTAGACATGATGCTGCTCAGCATGTGTTCTGGCAGCTTCCTACCCCTGCAGTAGATGAGTTAGGAAATTTTGCATGTGTGCCCACTTCTCTGAACAGTGAGAAATTCCAGGGTAGCACTTACTTTTGGAAGAGTGTGCTTTATTCAAAAATCTACAAGCATAGCTAAAATGCAGACTTCTTTAGGGCAGTAGATCCACTCCTTCACATTGTATCCCAAGAGAGGGATCCTCCCTTCCCCCCATACTTGAGCAGACTGTGTCTATCTCTTCAATAACTTACATATTATAGAGTTGAAGGACACCCTTTTTGGATGTGAACCTTATATGGAATCACAATTTTCCTATTCAGGAGGAGGAGGAGAAGACGAAGAAGAATCTGTTTTAAATTGTATTTGTAAATTATTACAAAGGCTATATGATATTATAATCAGCTCAAATGTCATCTGAAAGATATTTTCAGGGGGGAAATACTGTTGATTACCACTGAAACAGAAAATTAACTTCATTTTTAAAAAAGCTCAGATGCCCCCACGCGATATCCTCCCACTTTGAAAGTATCTGCCATTTCCTTGAGAGAAGTGTTGACACCTCCTGGGATGCTATGTAACTAAAAATCAGTCTGAAGTTTTGGATTTCTGGAAAATATGAGATTTTAAATATACATTATATGCCTATGCAGACGCTTCCCTTAGCAGGGGTGCACTGCATGTTATAATTTCTCATTAGCAACAGACACTCAACCACAGTCCAGCTCAAGAAAATTGTAAATAAATTTTACATTAAGGGTTTTGTTCTTTGGTAATTTATTATTTTCATACATGGCTCATAAGCTTCCTGCTGTTAGGACTGCTGGAGTAGAATATGCCCAAAAGGGTAAGATGTTTTACATTAATTTTAAGATAAAACAAATTAAATCTAGCCATCTGATATTAGTTGGAATTACTCAAACTGATTCTAGAAGCTTCAAAGTGCACATAAAGCATGTTTCATATTTAAGTTGACAAATAACTAATTGCTTTTTCTTCTTGAAAATAGTTAAAGGCTCATTCCAGGCAGTTTCAATAGCCATGTTGTGAATTATTTCACTGATTTTTTTAATTAAAATGTATCGTGTCTACTGTGAGATCATGGGGAGACTACAACATTTATGCTCAACACAGCTTTATGAACTCTGAAAGCCTAAGGTGAGGACAAAGCCAAACAGAAACACCTGTATACCTACTTAGTAGCACTGGAAGTACTATCAGGGAATGCAAGTACAATCTGATGACCTTTTTCTCATCAAGGATTCTGCTGTCCATGCTGACCTATTAATGTCCTGGTTTGCCATATGAACTAGCATGTCAAAGATCAGGAGATTGTATGAAAGAACCATGTGGACATGAAAGAACCATGTATGAAAGAACCATGTGGATTGTATGAAAGAACCATGTGGACTGCCACCTTTTTTGTACTCTACTATAATCTCTATGATGTTTACCACCTTCTAATGTACAATATGCTTCAACTGTCCTGTGTCATTCCCTATTAATTACTTTACGATGTCAGTGACTGACAAAGAAAGATCAAAAGTGATTCACACATGTGACCCAGCCACATGGTTTCTCCGTACAATTGTATTTACATATTTAAGTGCATATGCCCTGCTTTTCTCACACACGTGAAGACTCAAAGCAGCTTATCAAATAAATGCAAAAATACAGTTTAACCCAAGACACATATGCAACATATGCACAAGACACATAACATCCTGGGCTGGTTCTGCTTTCACAAGACTGCTCACTTAGGGCCTCAGATGATGTCACAGGCTAAGAGCCAAGCTTGGCCCAAGAGCTCTTTAGCTCTTGCCCCTTGGTTTCTACCTCTGGCCATGGCCAGGCTCAAGACCTGTCACACAGCAGAAACAGAAACTCAGCCAGATCTCATTCAGCTGGCAAAGATGTCCCCAGATCTCCTTCCCTGCTTTACATGGGATTGTATAGACACCCCCCCTCCTGTGTGAAATGGGCTATCTTCACTTAATGTCCTTAAAGGTCATTAACCTTGCTAATGGTGGAGGGACTATTTTCCATCCGCCACAATCACAAAAATATTCATCAGACTCACTGTTGTCAGCTCAGCTGTATGTGCACATATCCTGATTTACCACATGTTCCCATAAATAGAAATCAAAGCATGGAGAAAATAAGCCTAGCCACATGTGCCAATAACCTCTCATTAAACTTCAAAGCTAGCAGGGATCCAGATGTGGACCATAACCCGGTACTCTGTACACTGCACCAGTAACCCAATGAAGGAAATAGTATACACAGATGGTCTTGTCAGCAATTTACATATATATAAGTAATACAGAATCTTAATTTTAAATATTACCTTTAATGGTTCACCTTAATCACCCCCATTTCAGAAGTGTGAGTTGTATGTCCATTATTTTTTTGTACATTTAGTGGGTGGGATTTTATTAAATAGTACAGTTTCCCCAGGTTTATTGTTAAGTATCCATGTGGAAATTATAAAAGCAACAGGATTTAAGATTTATTTTTCATTACTGCTATTACAACAAACCATTATTAATATAGTATGAAATGAGAAATCTACTGCATAGTTAATAAAAGCCTTTAAAACAGTAATCCCTCTGAATCCTTCCATGTAGTGGGTGAGGCTTTGCAGCACTGAATCAATGAAATTCACACATAATGCAATGGAACAGTGGAGCAATTATTACAACATTCTTTCCAAAGTACCTTAGGCTTTTGATGATTACGGAACAGTCTCATGCTTTAAAGTTACAGCCAACAGTAAGGCTTTAAGTTGAGCTGGATTGTGGACAAATTGTCATATAATGTATGTTGACAGTTTAATAACATGGGTTACTATCCTTCATTTTCTTTATGATGTAATACATCTTTATAGGAGTCTCTTGGGATCTCCAGCATGATTTTCAAGGCCTAGAGAACTCAATAAACTAAACTACATTGAGGAAGGTTTTTACCTCCTGTATTGTATACTTTGGAAATTTTCCTGAGAAATAAAGAGGTGCTACAAATTTGAAAACATTTTCTTGACATGACTTTTTGTTTTTCTTGTCATGTATTAGATTTTTTTATGGTACATTTCATACTTGGGTTATACATTCTTTTGAAGCGCTTTCCCAAAGATTTTTTTTCCAGTTCATAAATGAATGGTCTCATTTTCAGATCTGGGGAGGGGTGTGTGTGTGTCATTCTATAAAATGCTCTAAAATGCTATGTGTATTTCCTTTAAGTAATCTCATTATATAATGAATGAGATAAAGGCAGCACGTTAGGTCTGCAGTTCTGTTGTTGTTGTTGTTAGATTCAAGGAGGATAGGTATATCAGTAGCTACTAGTTATTGTGACTGAGGGGGACTTCCATGTTCAGAGGCACTAAGCCCCCATCTCTCTTGGGTCTTCACAGAGGTGCTTGCAAGCCAAGCTGTCTGCTCTTCATCGCAGACTCTTTTCTTCAGAAGGTAGCTATTACCCCATCAACGTTTCACCCTCTTTCGTCTCTGATCTCTTAAGATCACCTCAGTCCTTTATTTCTTAGCTCTTGAGTGTGAGAGTGTGTGATATTTTTATTGAATTAGTTTAATGTATTTGGGATATTCTGACTGGTATAGTTGGAGGACAATCCCTAGTTTGTGCACCCATTAAACAAAGGTCTCTCAGCTAAATTCCCCCATCATAATTTAAACTGAGACCCCGGTGTTGCGGCTAACACTCTTCTTATGTTTTTAGCTTCATAAAATCAACCAAACATATCAATAATTTGAAAGCAGTATAACTATTTCCAGGCATTCTGTTGCTTCCAGATGATCATTTTCCCCCACATGGAAAGCCAGAAGCCTTCACAGTAAAAAGGACTGTTCAAATGATGTGACCAATACGCTGTTGCACTCCAATGTGGGCACGTTCATGTGGCTCGATTTTTCCCCTTTTCTCCAGAAAAAGCATACAGCTTACTTTGTTTGAAGTAACAGAAAACCATGAGGTGCCTGCAGGTAGAACCACATGAATGAGGGAAGCAGGATTACAACACATATTCCTCTCCCATCTCATATGCATTTGTTGTAATGTATGCAAAGAGCCTGTACATGAACAGATGCTTCCTACTTATATTTGATGAAGGGAGCTTTGATTCTTGAAAGCTCATATCCAGAAAACCTTGTTGGGCTTTAAGGTGCTACTAGGATCTAGCTCATGCACAAACGTTATATGCCTTTGGTTTCTGATCACACACAGAGAGAAAAATATGCATGTTCATGTGTAAGCCTAATGCATAAACCATGCTTGACTCATGTGTACATGTCTGAAACACATACAGGCAGAACAAAGATCCCACTCCTCCTACACATATTCACCTCATGTGGACACAGCAGACATACATGTTCAAAAACTATATGGGCATAGGATCCATCCCCATGATCAGGGATGCTGAATTCTGAAAGTTCCTGAATATGGGGTAGCACTCTCATGTGTACAGTTTGTTGGATGCATGGAGGCGTTCTGTTTATATTGAGATAAATATATGAAGGAAGGAGCAGCCAATCCACTCAACAGCAAGCACTGGGTATGCCCTATGGATTTGTTCCTGGTCCTCTAAATGTGTTAGCCATGTGCGTGTCATGTGTATAGGACTATTCCTTCATATTGTTACATATAGGCCAGTGGTAGATATTGCTGCTGTAATCTCCTCCCCTGTTCTTTAATGCATGTTCATTTTACTCTTCAAGTGTCAAAAAATGCCTCATATAAAAACAGGTTCCAGTTTGCTAAAACTTGAAGGCCTACTGAAATAAACATGTTTTCAGCATTCTCCTAAAAGGGCTGATGCATCTGGCACATCCTAGGTGCTGAATGCTTGTCTCAGACTAGGAATACATAATCATCATGCCATAGTAAGCCTGTCATAAATCCACATCAGGACTAAGCCATTTTTCCAGTCTATTTTACAGAATGGTCATGAATGGGGGCAACTGTTCACCGGTACAAGTTATTAATCCCTTTAGTTCAATGTATAGCCTTCTGGCTTTACAATCAGGTCCCTTTTGACTCTCTAGTTCTACTTAATCCCCTCATGTTTTCTGTTATAGATCACATACACTTAGACTAATAGTCAGAATGTTTTGGCAAGGAAAGGCAAGCAGATGTATTTCAAAAGCAAAATCTAGAGAATAATTTCATTTCCATATTACTTTCATTCTATTTGCACAGGTGTCCAAACTCCATAAATAGAGATACTATGAGAACCATGGTAAAACAATCCTGTTCTCAATAGGGAACATTCTTACCATTTTAAGCAGCATTTTTTTGAAATAATATAATTGGGGAGTTCTTATGCTAATGAAATAGCTGGGCAGGTGATACAGAAATATCTTTGTTTGAATAATGTTTCATAGCCGTAGATTTATATGGTAGTGTGACTTATTACATTGAAAATGTGTAACTATAATGAGACAAGAGCCCAGGGAGAGTGAATGCATGTAAGAGAGAGCTACACATGTGCAGCTGAATGCCTGCATGAACCCTATGCTGGTAGGTCTATCTAGAGAAGAGAGCCTCCCATACACACATCTGCACAGTATAGTTCAACTGCCTATTTCACCTGTGCTGGTGAGACTTGCTGTAAAAATCCCAGCCTCCCCATAGACACATAGATACATGAGTTCACTCTCTCTGAGTATGTCATCTGAACATTCTGTTTTTCACTACTTGTTACTAACATTACATAGATTCAGGTGGGTAGCCATGTTGGTCTGAAGCAATAGAACAAAGTGAGTCCAGTGGCATCTTTAGGACCAACAAAGTTTAATTCTGGTTATAAGCTTTTGTACGCAAGTACACCATCAGATACACTGAAACAGTTTTCCTCAAGCTTTACATAAAAGTAGGAAGAGGGTGGGGATGTTAGTTGCCAGGAAGGGCTAGATAGTCAAGATGCATAAGTAACAGGGTGATAAGTATAGCTGAGACTAGATTAAAGCAGTTGGTAAGACCTGTGAATGGCAGCAAATTAGCATACAAATACAAGAGTGAACAAACATGAAAACTAAATTTGGGTCCAGTCGCACCTCCAAGACCAGCAAAGTTCTTAATTCTCACATCTGTTTGTTAACTTTTGTAGCATTACATAGAATGACTAGTGTTTATAGCACCTGGGCATTCTCCTTTAACTGCATACAATATGAAGAGACAATGAATTCTAGGTTAGAGGGATTCCTCCACATTTCCCCTTCCCCATTTCCCCACAGCAAATAGAGGCAAGGTATCTGGCCATGCGGTTTTATACAACCTAACTTATTTGAACTGAGTTTGCACCAATATGTTTGACATTCAGTTGTATAGCATTATTGAAAATATCCTCTGCATTCCCATAATTGAGCTCATGTGTTCATCTACCTCTTTTGCTTTGTCAGCATAAATTCCATATTAAACCATTCTGCCCTGAAGCTCTGCATGCTAAACTAGCTTCACATCCCTTGCAACAGAATGATTCATATATTTCTCCAAGGGCCACACTGGAAACCTGCCAAGGCCCTCCAGCTTTTTGTGTAATTGGCATATGCATTTACATACAGTGTAATCAGGAAATAGAAATGCAAGCACATAACCATGACATTTACTTCTACTTGTATTGCTGATTGGAAATAATTACTTTGGAATCATCAAATCATTGCAATGGGAGGAGATGACATGGTGACAGTTTTTCATATACTGAAATATAGGGGGAAAGGAGAGAATTGTTCTCCCTTTGCAATGAGGACAAGACAGGTACTATGTAAGGATAAATGCACCACAAAGTTGAACAAATGAATGTGATTGAACAAAACAGCCTTTTGTTGTTATTGTTTGCTAAAAGCTCAAAAAAATGTAATGATTAGCACCCTGGCCAAGAAGAACTTTAAGAAACAGCAGAGTGTAAATGGTTTTACTCCAGTTTTTCTATCTGTTGAGCATCCTTCAGAGTGATTTTTCCTACCTGCTCTTTTGTATGGCACTAGCATTATCAGACAGAAGAGAAAAATAAAGTCCACACCAAAATACTTGTCTTTCTTTACCTCAAGAATCACACTACCCTTGTGGGGGCATTTTGGGGCCCTGCCTTCTAATTAAAAGTCCCACCACACAAATAGCCTTGCCAAAAACCTTATACAGTAGAACATTGAACTTCAGCAGTCTTCATATAACTTTATGAAATTAAGTCATAATTTTACCACAGCCATAAGGCATCCATTACGGGAGGTATGTCTTATTGTTTAGTTAGGTATTCCAAGATGGGAAACCACGTGGCAGTGAAATTAGTAGGACATTTATCAAATTGCGTAAGATTATCCGAAAGTTTTGCCATGATGTATAAATCCAGGGCTATTTTTGGGCAGGAACTGAGTTCTGGCTGGCTCCTGAGTTGTCTACACCTACAACCAAAACCTCTGGCATGTGTGGCTACAGAGTATGCTGCCCTCTCCAGGTTACACACAAGAGGGAAAGGCGACATGTTAAAATGCGGTCTTTCCCTCTGGGGAGCCCATGGGGATTTTCTTGTCAATTTCACTCTCCACCCCCCTCAGCTGAGAGTGAAATTGACAAGGAAAAGCCTCTTTCTGCCTTCCCTTCTCTAGCTGACATGTGGCAGCTGGAAAAGGTGTTAGTTGAATTGCTTTAATTTAAAGTTAGCAATTGGCAAAATACCGGGTTCTTGCCAGCTATACCAGGGTCTCACCCCTCCCGGGAGTTCTCAAGGAGAGAGGCAGGTGAGGCAGATGGCAAGTTCAATGCCGTTTACTGGATAATGTTGTTCAAGCACACCAAAAACAGAATCTCACACACAAACACACAGGCCTAGGAAAATAAAGATAGAAAATAGAAGAAGAAGAAGAAGAAGGGATTGGATTTATACCCCGCCTCCACTCCCCAAGGGAGTCTCAGAGTGGCTTACAAACTCCTTTTCCCTTCCCCTCCCCACAACAGACACCCTGTGAGGTAGGTGGGGCTGACAGAGCTCTTTCCCAAGCTGTCCTTGAGGGAACAGCTGGTACAGAGCTATGGCTTGCCCAAGGTCATCCAGCCAGGTGCAAGTGGAGGAGTGGGGAATCAAACCCGGTGCTCCCAGATTAGAGTCCGTGCACTTAACCACTACACCAAACTGGCTCTGATGCCACTGTTGCATTAGCAGGAGTTTTCGTTGTTTGGGTAATACTGTACCTGTCCTGAAGAGGAGTTGTCTGCTCGAAGGAAGAATTGGATGGGGAGAGAAAAATAGAAAAATGGGGCACATGGCTTGAACCGGCAAGACCACGTGGTCTCTCTGGTCGCGACTCAGAGATTAAAGATGGAGGCAAGGGTATTTGGATAGGAAGCTGGACATAAGGGGTAGCAAAGCAGATAGGGGACGATGGCTCAAGAGACCGATTGCCTCTGTGCAGGGTCTTTTATTAGGTGGTCTTGGGGGGCAGTCTGTGCAAACCACATCCCACTAACACACCTACTAGGCAGTCCGTCCCTTTCTGACCCTACCATACGTTAAAGGTAAACAAAAGGAGGAGAGGCCGAGGAGTGGTCAATATTGAGAAACTGAAACTGAACAGGAACTTGACACCTGGGCAAAGTCCGATGACTCACTGGATCGCCTCTATTGTCCGTTGATGGCTATAGCCGGCTGGCTGATGGCCCGACCATTAGTTGCCAGGTAACCTCATTAGCATAATCCGTGCAGATATGTTGGAGGGGGCAGGGGTTGACCAGCGTGGTGTGACAGAAAGAAACCTCATGGCAGAAGGAGTCTTTGTCTCTGTCTTTGTGAACTATTGAGGTTGCCAGCCTCCAGGACTAGACTGGAGCTTCTCCCAGCAATGGAGAATGCCTGTAGTCCTTACAGCATAGCAACATAAGTTCAAGCTTATGAATATTACAATCCATAAGAGCACTAGCAGTGCCTTGCTGGCCAACAAAGGGCAGGCAGGGAACCCAGGCACGTTGAAAATGCCTTTCTTTCCCTCCCCATGCCTGCCCTGTGCTTTCCCAGCCCCCCGCCTGATATGCTAATGAGCTGTGCTGTCAGGGGTGTGGCCTAATATGCTAATGAGTTTCTGCTGTTGTGTGTGGCCTATTATGCTAATGAGTTCTTGCTGGGCTTTTTCTACAAAAAAAAGCCCTGTATAAATCCCACAACTTTTTATGCCATTGAGAAAGAGTGGGTGTCATTGTCATTTTCCAGTTTTTGGCAATTATCACTTTAGCCGCAAAAAGCATAATTGCGGCACATTCTTTGATGGAGACACTATCACAATCTGCAGCCCAACTGCTCAAAAATAAATGTTCTGGTGTCAGATCAATATCAAAGGTTATAAGAGGTTTGATCTGATCTAATACTATTTTCCAGAAGGGTAAGATTTTGGGGCAAGAAACCCAGCAGTCTCCTATATTTCCACATTGTTTCCAGCATAGTGGACTAGATGTTTTGTTCATAAGCGATAATTTGTATGGTGTCAGGTACCAATGTGACAAAATTTTAAAAGCCTGAATTTCATAGAGGTAATTTTTGAACAGAATGGGGGGGATAGACCAAGTGAGATCCCAAGAGCTTTCTGGTATGGTCCTATTACAAGTTTTGTACCACATGTTCTGATATGACAAGAGTTTGGTGTCATTTAAGGAAGCTATTATTTTGTGTACCTCTCAAAGGACAAACTTTTTTTAAAATGACCAACAGCCCCATGAACTACATATCCCAGCAGGCTCATCAGTGCTTGTGCACATGCTTTAAAAAGTGGCCGACGCCTCACTCCCTGGCTGCTGCATCTGATCACTCAAGGATGGGGTGAAAGTGCTTTGGGATGAGTCTGATCGGGATTCTCTGTTACAAAATAACCTGGCTCAATTACAAGTGAGGCCACACCAGATCAAACTGCATGTCTGACCACAGCCAAAGAGGGTTTTTTTTCTTGGCTTGTAGCCAAACACACTTTTTCAAAATTGGAAGGATACTTTGGCAAACCCAGGAGGGAAGGGAAATTGCCTTCAATTCCCTCTTTCCACTGCAGTTCCTCGTATTGTGCTTAATGATATCCCTGGTGATCCCCTGAAATGAGCTAGAAGAGTGCATAGTGGGCTGCAGAGGAAGGGAGAGGTAGGAAAGTCTGCTCAGATAAAAGCCCCCAATTTTAACTGTTCATACTATTGGTCTTTTCCAGCAATTAAGCTTCTGTCACATCAATTATGTAGCATTATTTAAGAGATATATTAAATAGAGTCGGTGCATTTCCGGCAATTCAGTCCAGATGTGTCCATTTATTCCCTGGCACCACAGATTTTGGCTTACTTCCCTGGCTTACTTTACTTCTTTAAATGTTTAAATGTTAACATAATATTAATGTTAACACAATTACAAGAAAACATACTTTTCTCCCTCTTATTCTCTCACAGACTGCTGTGAATGCATGCAAATTATTCTCTTCTGATAGGTCTTTGGATTCTTATTATCAAAAATGATGAAATAAATAAATGGTTCAAGAAACAAGGAAGAAATTAAGTCAGTATTAAAAAAACAGAGATGTTTATATTCATAACATTCTTATCAAATAATACCAGGGAAATTTTCCATACTCTTAAAAGGTTACTATTTTATCTCTAAGAAAAGGATGTCTCTTTTAAATTGTTAGCACAAAAATGCCCTACCCACTATGGATTATGGAAAAGTAAGCATACATGAGACAGTAGGTGGAAATGCTACTAATGTGGTTCAGCAAAGTTGAAGAAATCTTTTGCTGCCATTTATATTTTAGAAAGTATAATCAAACCTTCCTTTGGAATGTTTTAAGAAGTATAGGGCATCCTGAAACTGACTAGCCAGGAGTCTGTCAGGATCCTGTTCCTTGGCTGGGCCTTCATTGCCCACCTTACTTTATTAAGCCTTCTGTTACTTTTCAGCAACCCTGCCAGCTGTTCAGACTATATTGCAACATCTCCCAGGAATCCAGGTGGCCATTTTATGAAGGTATGACTTTTTAAAAAGATTGGGCTTCTTGCTTGTATTCTATTTTTCCATTTCCCTTCTTCTGTGTCCTTCCTAGAATCCTGCTCTCATTGTTTGCACAATCTACCTGTTGAACAGCGGAATTCATTATCATCAAGCTTTTAATTAAACAAACATATTGCAAAACTAGGCTTATGGATACAGCCAGGAGCAATTCCTGCAACAGGATCTGGAAGAAGGGAATCATCATGGTAATGGGAATTGCTGCAGGCCAAAGGCACAGTTGCCTGGTCACATACCATGTTGCCTATAGAAAGTCAGCTATAACTGTGCACTAAGATATAATGTATTGTGTGAATTGTGTATGAAAGCAAAATTGCTTCTCAGCCTTTTGGCTAGTATCAAGTATGGTATCTAAGCAAAATACTTCCAAACATTTCCTCAAGACAATACTTTTTCAGTTTAGCACCAGTCATTTCTGCATGAGATTCCCTTTCCAGTTGCAGATCCCAGTAACAGTACATTGATTTTGCCCTCACTTACAGCTTTGAATGCATGAATATTTGTAAACAACAATTCCATTACAATTTTTAGAAAATCACCTGCCCTACTGTTGTTGGGGTTTTTTTTGGGTGGGTGATGGCATTAGTGCTGAAATCTTGAAATTCATTTCAACTTTCTTGCACTGTTACCCTTGTAAACTTTCACTCCTTTTCATTTCTTTTTTAACATAGCTGCCACCCAGCTTCCTGCAGGTCAATGCTAAAATAATTCTTGCTCTTGGAGCTCTGTGGTTTAGCTAATCAGGTTGTGCTGAGTAACTGACAGAGCTCATTAGCATCATGCTGCTATGCTTACATGCCACCCGCCATGCAGGATGGGAAGAGATGGAATAAAAAGTTGCCTTGTTGATCCCAGAAACAAATATAATAAGGTAGCTCCCATCTTGGGGAAAAAATGGAATGGAATTTGGCGCAAATCTGTTACACTTCTACTTCTTTTGTTAATTCATACCCAGCTGTATCTGGCAGTATTGTAAATAAACTTAATTAGTTGCTTATTAGACACATGGGGTTGAATATTCCACTATAAGTAGTCTTCCTCTAGTGGAGAAAAACTTCTTTTTGTGGAAAAAGTCTTCTTCCCTTGAAAGAAGACTAGTGGAAGAAATCCTTGGAGTTCACCCAGAATGCACATATGCTCCAACTGCCCTTCTTTACCAGTCCATATTGTTTGTTCCCTACTCCAGGTAAATTACTGTTTCAGCTTTTTCCTAATTTCACTTATTGGGGATGCTATATGAAATGTTTTAGTGAGAGTTCCTAATATTTTCATTCTTCAACTGTCTCTCTAGAGCTTAAATCTCTGAATAGGGAATGAAAGCATCTTTTTTGTAGAGTACATCATGCAAAGCCTATCACTCCATACATTATACTTCTACAACGTTAGAGAGCAGACCCCCCCCCCCAAGGAGCAAGGAAAAATTAGGTACCAGGAAACACAATGGCAGGTGCCATGGGCCCATTGGTGCTACATTGGCCATCATGGTATAATGCATAGGGCTTGGTCAGAGAGAACTGGGCATCTAACAGGCTATGAATGTCCTATTGTGACTCTGGCCTGTGTCTCACTTCTATGGCAGTGGAGTGTCCTGTTCTCTGAAAAGGGCAGCATTGCTTAGCTGTATACCTGCCTCATTGCAATGTAGCACTCAGACCCACATCTTCAGTGTCCCATTAAACTGCTCTCCCCCTCCCGAGCCAGTTCACAATGTTGCATCCCAGGTTTTTGTTGTCAGAGCTTCCATTTTTCCTCACTTATATGGCTTCTTTCCTCTCTCTCTTGTTAAAATGTTGATCCACTTATGAATGCCAATTCCAAAGCTATGACATGCAGTCTTATTGGCATTGTCTGTGTGACACCCTAATGGGATTCAGCTCCTTCCCTGGAGAAGCTGATGCCATCAACTGTTCCTAGGAGCATACTATCACCTCAGATATGGATAGGATGTGTTGTGTCTTAGGTGAAATTATGTGATTATGGCATATACTGGGGGGGTTGTTTACTGGTGCCTTACATACAGAGGTAATGTGGGAGTATAGTTGGCAAGTAGCACTGTGATTGATGGGTTACAGCAGTGTTGCCAGCGATGCTGTGGAAACAGTTGTCAGTGTCACTATGTTAGCTTTTATTTCTAATGGTCTTGTCTTGCTGTTGGAAAGGGTATTGAATCACAAGGATTAGGCCTGGCATCATACTTGCTGGGCATAACAAGATGATTGCATTTGCCCAGTTTGTGTGTAAATTGCTAGACCTCAATGCTAGGTGAGAGGTTTTCTGTTCTTCATACTTCAGGCAGAACCCTCCCCGGTACACAATGTTTGCACATAGTGTTAATATACCCAGTATGTAAATCATCAGCTTACAATTCCAAAAGCCCTTGCAAAGTATTAAAGCACTCCATTGGCAAGGCTCCTGCATGAGTTAAGTGCTAATCTCCAACACACATCAGCCCTAGCTTGGCTTGTCTCGTTAGGTAAACAAAATGTGTCTTGACTGTCATTGCCATAAAATATTAATGTGCTGGAAGTCTCTAAACCTTGCTAAGCATAAGGCCTATTATCACACTTAAGAGCAAAGCAATCTAATAAATCGCTGGCTGTATAAAGACTAAGTCAGCTGGCAGAGACGGTAATCTCCCTAATGGATAGTAAGAGCCTAATCTTCAACTACAGCAGCTGCAGTTCCAGGGAAATTATGTTTCTGCTGCTCGCAACAAATGCATTTGTGCTGAATTCTGTTATTTAAACTGTAACAGAATCGTTAGAAGTAGTCATACATTATGACAAAGACCAACTAACTAACCAAGAGCAGCTAGAGGAGACTCATGTTGCAGACAAAATATTTTTATTGCCCTCTAAATTTCAGATGTTTAAACCCAAATCAAAGCAAGCCAAAAGCTCCTATTGCCCATTTTGTAATAACATCAAGCCATGCTCATACATAAATAATCTTGTGTACTTATTCTGTCCTGACTTGGTGTGCTTAATTGAAAACAACTTCCTTGTCTGGCACCAGTGCAAGGTCCTTGTGGTTGTATTTAACCATAAACACATTACTGTCATATATTTTATAATGGAGCAAATAAAATCACAATTATGTTATTTTTATGGTGTACTTATAGGCCATTTTGCATGATACAAAAACAAACCACCAAAGAAATGCAATCTGGTATAGAAGAAACTCAAGACATGGCAAGGAAAGCATGCCTAGTTTCTGGTGATTGAACTGTATGAACATAAGAAGCTGCCTTTGATTGATCATCATTTCCTCTATCTGGACTAATACTGTTTCTTCTGCTTGGCAGCAGATCTCTGGATCTTTCCCAGCCCTGCTGTCTGGAATTCCTTAAGTGGTGGTGCTAGGACCTTCTATATGGGAAAAAAACAACCCCATTGACCATGTGTTATATACAGCAAATCAGCTGTTTCCTGTGGGGTAATAAAAAACCTTAAGCTTTTTTTAATGTCCCTTTTAAGGTAGAATAAGGGAGGGGAAGAGGAAATATTTGTTCTATCTACTGTAATTTGTATTTATATGGCAGAATAAATTACTTTCCCCTATTTAATATGAATTATGCTGATTTTGATCAATTACAAGATTGTTATGAATGCCTCTGCATGCATAAATACAGTTATAGGCCAAGCAGCTCTCTCAGTAGGCTTGGTATGTCTTGTTGATAGATAATACGCCTTGATTAACAGGAAATTGGTGTAGTTTGCTTTAATGGTCAGCTATTTTGAGGTGTAACGCAAGTCATGCCAGTTTGCCTGAGTGAGAGCTAAAAACAAGGATGCCTGCCAGAAAGCACTCATAAGAAAGACCCCCACAGGTGGCAATTCAGGGGCTGTGAATGTAGCAGGAAATAACATTGCCTTCATCAACCACCATTCAAATTTTGGTCAAGTTGTTGTTGAAGGCTTTCATGGCCGAAGTTCATCAGTTGTTGTAGATTTTCCAGGCTGTATGGCTGTGGTCTTGGCATTGTAGTACCTGATGTTTTGCCAGCAGCTATGACTGGAATCCTCAGAGGTGTAACACAGTACTCTCTGTGTCAATGTGAGAAGAAAAATGGTAGGCAGCAAGGGCATAGACTTTCCAATTTCCCGGGGGGGGGGGGAGCTGGGCCATAGGGGGAAGGAAGGGGGAGGGAGAGAGAGTTGGGTTGCCAAGTCTTACCAGTGTGATAGGAGTTCCTTGTGCGCACTTTGCGCACACGCACCAGGACAATGTCACCACCTGTGCCACTGCCACAAGAGCCTCTCCCCCCCACTTGGTTCTTCCGCACCCCTTTCCCCACCCACTCCTCCCTCCCTCCCTCTCTCTCCAGGGCCGACTGCCCAGCATGATGATGTCACCCGGAAGTGACATCATCACACTGGGCACGTTGACAGGGTGATGCTCCGGCAATTGCCCTGAAACTCTATGGTGCCATAGAGTTTTCAGAGCAATTGCTAGAGCGTTGCCCCGGCAATGTGCCCAGCATGATGACATCACTTCCAGGTGATGCCATCATGCTGGGCAGTTGGCCCTGGAGAGAGAGGGAGGGAAGGAGGAGTGGGTGCAGCGGAGCTGGGTGGGGGGAGAGGCTCTTGCAGCGGGGGCAGCTTCTTGGGAGCCCTAGCGGCAGGTGGCAGCTGGGGGTGAGGAGGTGCAGTGGTGGGCAGGTGCTCCATTTCACCGGGGGGCTCACTCCCCCCCTGGAAAATTTCAGGGGTGCCCCATGCCCCCAAGCTCCCACATAGTTGATGCCTATGGTAGGCAGGTAATTTATATCTACTCAGTAAGGTGGGGTAGGGCTGAGTCATTATCTTGTACGAGTTTCCCAGGGTGTGACATGCTAATGGAGGAGCTTTCCTGAGAAGGTTCTTTTGCATATGGATTGGCTATTGAAATTCTAATCCTATCTGTAGTGGTGTTGTAAGATGTAGAGCATTTTGTGTTTTTCAGGACTGGAAACCATGCCCTATTTATATTTATTTTTAAGAAGAGACCAGACCAGGAATCTCTCCACCCTTCAGCGCTATCTCCCTGTTTTAACTGAGTAGGAATATTCTTCTTGTCACTAGAAGATCTATCCCCTTGTCTTGGCCCACATAGGAATCTTCACCTAACTATCCACTCCTCCTGCCAACCTTCCCAATACTCCATCTGTGTTAAACTGCTCTCAGTCAGGGCTAAGCACAAACCTTATCAGTATTAAACTCTTCTCTGCCAGAGCTAGACTCAGACTCATCAGCACTAGACTTTTCTCAGTCAGGGCTGAATTCAGACTCCCTTCTCCTCAGCATTCAGTTTAGAAGCCTTTCTTTGCTCAACTGATGCTAACCAAGCAGATCTCTTGGAGCAGTCTGTCACTCAAGGCTTTCTGACTCTGAGAGAAATTAACCCTTAACAGTCCATTACCTGTCTACACAGCACTTATAAGACTTTAAGGTGCAGTCCATCGCACTTGGATAGACTGTCAAGCTGCTCAAGGAGGGCAGCATCACCTCCTCACCCTGGTCAAGAAGTCTGTAGCAGACTACAACCACAACCACACTACTGTTTGTCCTTCCTTCCCTTATCCTCACCCAGATACTTTCCACTGAGCTGTCACTCACCTACTCCAGTATTTCCTGACAAGCAAACCCTCTCCTCACATACAGCACCAATCCACCTTCTCTTTAACTCTTTCTGTTTTTCTTGAACAGCTCATATCCATCCACCACTACATTCCAGTCATGGGAATCATTCCACCAAGTCTCTGTAATGCCTATTAAATCAAATCCCTCTATCTGCCTTAGAAGCTCAAGCTCTTCCTTCTTATTGACCAAGCTTTGGGAGTGGGTACATAAAAGCCCCATACCTTCACTTCCATTTGAACTGGCCTTCCCAAGAGTCCCTCTGCTGTTTTCTCTCCTTCATTGAAACCCCTACATTGGTCGCCTCCTTCCCCTTGTGGTGTCAATTTAAGCCGTCCTGGTGAATCTCCCCAGGTTCCTGCCAAACACATTCTTCCCCAGCCTTGATAGGTGAGTGCTAGTGTGCTGTCTTCTAGAAAACTTGGCCTGTGGTCCCAGAATCCAAACTGCTCCTGTTGGCACCACCAACACAGCAATAGTTCACCTCCATTATCTTCTGTTCCCATCACAGTCCGCTTCCTCTGATCGGAGGGAATCAAAGAGAATACCACCTGTGCCCCCATTCCCTTCAACCTTCTCCTGAGAACTCCATAGTCAGCCTTAATACTTGTGATGTTCAAGGCCATGTTGTTCGTTCCCATGTGGACCATCACAAATGGGCAATGATCCATAGGTCTGATCACTTTTGGCATCCAGTCTGCACTATCTTTAATCTTTGCCCATGGCAAGCAACAGAGCTCTCAGGCTAAGACTATACAATAGTCTAAATTAATGTAATTGGTCATATTTTGATAACATGCATACAATATTGCTGTGGAGACCCTCTCTATGATGCTGTATTTCATTAAGAAAGAACAAGCAGGAAGTAGTTCATAATGCTTGTATTATAAAGTTGCTGTAAACCCCTTTCTGGTATGTGAATGCCATGATAGATGGTGTTGACGATTCCCACCCCAACTTGCAATATGGGGACAATAACACCTGACTATATTACAGAGTTGTTGTAAGTAGCAACTGAGTGTATTAGCTGATTTTACTCAAACTTGGTTCAAGTGGGTTCTTTTAAGCAGAGGGACAAAACTTGCCGCTGCTGAACATGTTTGAAATACGGATAAACCTTGTCAGACAAAAGACACTGAACCCGTTGTTCAGGATTTAGAGATTGAAGGATTTTTAAGTAGTTCCCCCACCCCCTCAAAAAAAGCCCTGTACCTTTGTTGTTTTTGCTTCTCCTTTGGGGGCAGGGGTGGAATGATAACATGTTGCAGCCAAATCAGTTAAGATAAAATCCTGGATCTTTCTACAGTCTACAATGAACAGCTGTCACTTTTATCCCCCCTAACAGGAAAAGGCTGTGTTGCCAAAAATAACCTGGAAGTCCTATCTATAGACAAAGGAGTTGTCAGTTTAGTACATTTTATACCCATGTTGGCACTAAAGTGAAATAAAGACAGGAGGGAACAGCTTGTATTTGGACTGACCATTATCAGTGCAATAGATTGAACAAGGTATTGCAATAAATTCATAGTTCGGAGTTCAGGGGGAAGATTTTAAAGGTCACAATAGAGAGAGTTGATAATACATTTAATAGCAGCAATAGAACAGACACAATTTGTACTTTTTTTTTTAAAAAAAGCTGGTTTATTACATAGCATATGGGGTGAAGACAAGCCAAAAAAACCTAGCCTAGGTGGAAATGCATAGCAAATTGCTACTACCAAAATCCGGACTTTGGTATTATGGAATCCATAATTCGATTTTACTCTGGATACATGTGTGTGTGCTTTTCACACACAAGGGGGGGGGGGATGTTCCAGATGCTGGAGTTTACATTCTTGTAGGCCATTTGGCTAATAGTCCCCAACAAAAGGGAGGGTGTAACTGAGGAAATCCAGTCATCCCTAGTTTTGCCTTTTTAATTAAAAACTAACTGTTTCAGAAGGGTACAAATTATTTCTCAGAGGATCAACATTGTGTGAATATTTAAACACCAGCCACCATGAACACACGGCCAGTTGTGTGAGGGATTTGGGAAAAAACTGGAAGCAATAATCAGGCGGCATAAAATGTATGCAATTGATCCAGTCACATGAGATGGAGCTTGAAAAGTTACAGCAGTGTAAAATGAGATGTTTCCTCATTGGCTCCATTCCCTTCTCAGTGCTTTAAAAAAAATTAAATATATGGGCAATCCTACTCAGTGAGTGATTGGGTGAAAAGCAGGTTAGCATCCTGATATTACATCTAGCATGATAATGTCCTAAACAGGCATAAATAGAGATAAACACAACCAGATCTGATTTTCTGAGATAGAACCATATTTCTTGTTGCATTAATTACCATTTTGTACATTATTTTCTGGCAATAGAGCTATAATCATTCAGGAAAATGCACATTCACTGTAACATTCACAGTGCAGCATATGTGTTCTGACTCTGACAGCAGGATCTTTAAGTAGTCAAAGGATTCCTCAGATGAAAGATTTGCCCAGTAGATGGAGACCAGGAGTGAGGTTGAGGCTAGACCCCCCCAGTCCAGGTGGGGGTCTCCCTCTTTTGAGTGCTCCTCTCCCCACCCCCAAATTACCCCCTCTTACCTTTGAGAAGCCGGAAATAACAGTGACATTCATACATAACCTGGAAGTGACATAGGCATGTCAAGGACATTGGGCTGTGATGCTTTGATTTTGGGGCAAAACTCTGCAATTTATAGCTAATTTTACCATAGAGTTTTGCCCAAAAACCAGAGTACCACCATCCAACAGCCCCAAAAGTGACATAGGCATGTCTCAGTGCTCCTCCCTGCTCCCAGAAAGTTCCCTTCCACCCACCCCGCCAGTGCGTTGTTGGAACCTGGCAACTGTGGGCTGAGGCCCGGCCTCATGGGTAGCACAAAAGCATGCTGGCCATATGAACTGGTTGAACCAGCAAGGGCCTTTGTTTAGCCCAGAGCTTAAATATCCTGGAAAGCAAGAGGCCTCACCTGTTCTTGGACTTCATCTGGCCAGGGCTTGATTGAGCCCTTATCCTGCAAAGCACTATATGCACTGATCTGGCTCAGTAGCTGGAACATGGGCAGCCAGCCTGGCATTTCATTTTCACTGAGCTGCCTCCTCATGGGCCTGACATCAGTCACTCTCACCAGATGTGGAGAGAACCTGGGGGGATGGTAGTCTCCGATCTGATTCTACCAGGCAGGGGTCTGGTTGCCCTGGTAGCATGGCCTGTAGCTAAGCCTTTGGAGCAGGTCCTTTGACTGAGGCCTCAGGATACAGAGGCTCTGGGTTGGAAAAGGCTTTAGGTCTAGAGAGGGCCCAGTGATGTTAGGTATCCCCTGAGCCTCTTGGTCTTTCACCAGAGTAATCTCTGGCTTTTGCTCGTCATCCCCCGAAGAATCTGTTTCTGAGTCCAAAACCAGCCCAGGAGAGATCACAGCAATATACACTCTTCATATGGTGACTGTATGCATTGAATGGATGCTACACACACACACAAGCCACTAATCAGTGCATTCACACTGCCTTTGAAAAACTGTGCTAGTGCATGCATTTTCCTACATGGGTACGTAATATATGATGTTTCAGGGCTTTCTCCAATATACCACTAAAGAAATGATATAATACACACTGCAGTCCTTTGCAAGATTATTCAGGTCTAAGCCCATTGAAATCAATGGGTTTAGTTTGGAGTAACTCTGCATAGAATTGCACTAGCAATGTCATTGACTTCTGGCTAATCTTAGAAAGGTTTGTAGACACTGGAGTGCAGAGACAGGAATCTAGATTTTTCAAACATCAAAATCTGAAATTGTGTCTATGAAATATGGGTTAATTATATCCACTGAAAGAAATAGCAAGAAGTTATTGTATGTATGCCCTAACCTGGATAGCCCAGGTTAGCCTGATTTCATCAGCTCTTGAAAGGTATGCAGGATTGGCCCTGCCATTTGGATGGCAGACCACCGAGGAATACCAGGATCATGATGTGGAGGCAGACAATGGCAAACCACCTCTCTTGCCTTGAAGACCCCACAGAGGTCCCTATAAGTCAGGTGAGATTTGAGGACAAAAAACAAACATATGTATATCCTGGGGAACAAAGACAAAAGTTACTGATTTGACACTACTATTTGTGCTATTCATATAGTATTTATGCTAGGTAAGAATTATTTCTTAATTTATAAGACAAGAAAATCAAGAGGACTACTTGTTCTTTAACAGTCAAGATCAATACTGCAATAAGCAGGAAGAGCTTCTGCTGATGGAGAAGACATTTTGCTTCCTGATTTCAGCTCTTCACTGCATGTAGGTGTAGTAGCAACAGTGCATAGCAGTATCCTTGCTATAGAGTGCATATAGTTCTGCCTGGCCCCATTAATGTATTGTACCACTTTTTTTTTTGTGCTTCTGTAGTCAGGGCCACCCATGCCCAATAAGCAAATCAGGCAAAGACAGTTAATTTCCCAAACCAAATGGGAAAGCAAGGGGAGAAGTTCTAGTCCCTATGTGCCAAATCTAAATACTGTCCCAAACCTCAAAGCTGTCTCTGATGGGAGCATGCACATGGCGGGGGGGGGGGGGAGGAGATGACACTAGCCTCTCTCCCAAGGATCTACATATCCCACTTGGGGGGGGGGGGATACTTGAGCTACACTGAACGAAAAAGCATTCTGGGTGCCACCAATCTAAGAAGTCCCCGAGTATTCAGTTCCACTACAGAAGATTTCCTAGACTTCAGGACAGCTTTTGAAGGGACAAAGGCCTTCAGTGGGAAAGAACAGCCTTGTATCTTTCCTGATTTTTTTAGCAGTAGCCCAAAGGTTGTTAACATGACTCTTTTCTAGATTAAAGAAAGCATGAATACAGATGAGTTTAATTTTGATACAGGTAATTTAAGAGCTCTGAGACTTCCCCTTAAAGCAGCAAGAGGTTCTTTTTTGGTTTTTTGCTATGGCATTCTTTTGAACAATAATCATGTAGCTTTAAAAGAACTCAAAGATTACTGTATACAAGAACAAATTCATTATAATTCTTGTATTTCTGAAAACAGTGGTGTGTCCTAAAAAATTTATGAAGGTAGAAAAGAAACAGCATCACTGTGGTGCAATAGGAAGGAGATAGTCTACCAATCACGACTTATCCTGTAAAGCTTTGTGCTTTAACATTAATGGACAACACTCATTATTCAGAATAATATTAATTAAACAGTGAGAATATAGTAAGTAGTGTAGACAACCACTGTAGAAAAAAATGGAATTACATGTTCTGCAGCAATCTCTTTAATCTTTTGCAGATTTATTCATTAGCCAGTTACTTAAACTCTGTGCTTATCTCCTAATTTGGAAAATGGCCATCTCTATTACTCTCTGATGTCTTTAAACAAAAAGCTTTACATAACTGGACAAAATGACTATAAAATATGATTAATGTTTACTTTCATGCATCATTACTGTCATTCAGTATTTCTGCAAATGCAATAATTACAGAAGATATATCTTTAATTTTATGATTATGCTTTCACATTTCAACATTTTTTTTGCTATTTTATTATTTGTATTTTTGCTAATGAGAAAGGCATGTTATTGTATGGGTTTAATAGTGAGCACTAATAAGAAACATTTCCAATTAATTCAACATTTCTTCTTGAGCTGACATAAAAAACAAGCAAATTTCACAAATGAAGCAGGTTGAAAACTGGTTAACAGGATTTCATTATTCATTGGGACAGGACTTTGCCAGTTTCACAACTGTTCTTCCTACTATGGACCAAACTAGTCATGACGACATCCTTGTGGCTGCCATAAGAACACTGGCACTATTTTAAAGTCATTTTAATATAGAAGAAAAAGAAGAAGAAGAAGAGAGTGGATTTATAGCCCACCCTTCACTACCCAAAGGAGTCTCAGAGCGGCTTACAATCTCCTTTCCGTTCCCCTCCCCACAACAGATACCCTGTGAGGTAGGTGGGGCTGAGAGAGCTCTGACAGAAGCTGCTCTTTTTCAAGAACAGCTGTGCCAAAACTATAGCTTTCCCAAGGTCATCCAGCAGGTGCAAGTGGAGGAGTTGGGAATCAAACCCAGTTCTCCCAGATTAGAGTCCGCACACTTAACCACTACACCAAACTGGTGTTTTTGTCTTCCCCCATGCCTTATCAAGTGCCAAGCAAAATGCCTCCTTTATTTTTTTCCACAAGCTGCCAACAAACTATGTATTTATATGAGCCTTTTCTTGATATTGGTGGTACTGTGCTTTAAGAAGACATTAAATTAAAAAAATTAAATTAAAAAATGCCAAAATGGTTTTCCCTCCCCCCGCCCACAAACATGTGGCTGTTTTTGCACTTAAAAATGGGCAGGTGAAAAACAAGAGAACTGTGCTGTGGCCCAGTCAGGATCAAACCCTCGTGGCATTTTAAAATTACTTTACAATGGTGGCAGCATCCTCATAGCAGCCACATCATGTCTAGTTTGTCCATGAGAGAGTATAAAAAGAGCAACCACTGTAACCTCCCCAACAGACTGTGAGGGAATTGAAGGAAAGTTAAATGGAGGGGTTAATGCCTGGTAAATATAATTCAGGATAATTTTATCCCATGCACCATATATCACATGGAAACATATTTTCCCCATGATTTTGGAGCATAGAAGACCCAGGTTCAATTGCTGTTCAGCCATAAAGCTAACTCGATAGCCTTCAGTATTACAATATATCTCTTTTATTTGACTAACTTGGGGGGGGGGGGGCTGTTTAAAAAAATTCCTTTTATTGAAACTCAAAAATATAAGATGTTGCAGTGTACAATATGTTACAAGAAGCACTCTGAGGTGCACATTCAAGTCAAGAGCTCTGTTTCCCACCCCCCTCCCTAAAGTACTTGTTCCATATACACTGTTAACTTTGCAAGAGGGAAGGGCCCCAACCCCTCAATATTCTGTTAATTAGCACCAAAATATCAAGGTTCTTCTTTTTTATTATTATTTGACTAACTTTAATGGGGATTGGGATGAATAAATGTGTCAGGAATTACAAAGCATTTTGCACCTTTATCAAGGACAAATAATAATAGATGATGCTAACAATAAAATACAGAGCTATTGCATTGGTTGACAGTCAAAGAACCATGAAGCTATTTTCTTGACAGGCCTTGGCATAATAGTAGCATTGGCTGGGGTAGTATCTCAAGAGGACCTAGCCCAGTCTGGCAGTAACACCCCTCCCCCAAGTTGGAAAAGCGACAGCCTGCTAAGAGTCTAATTACTGTTCCCTGGGGGGAACTGTGAAGTATTCTCTAATGTTTAGGGTTTATTGAATGTTTTCTCTTGTAGTTCAGCCTACCTCTTGTTGTTTTCTCTTTTTGCTTTGTCTTAGCATGTGTTAGTGCTTTGCTCTGAAGGCCTCTCTGTTGCATTAATGACCTGCATTCAGCTATTGTCTTTCTGAAAAAATCCTGTTGCAGTAAATTCAGTGACAACAAATTCCAAAGCTTGGATTGGATTATTTCTGATCTCTTCCAATAGGTTCTGGGCCCAGCCCCCAGGATAAATAGCAAGAAAGCCATATCTGTGAGTGAGTAATAGAAAGGAGGGGCATGCCCAGTCCATAGGAAGATGACAAGCAGAGCAGATTTTAAGTTTGTAGTGGCCAAACTGAATAATAGCAATTATCATCAGTTGTAGACGTTCAGACTGGAAATGCTGCTATGCAAAGATGACCTCTGGGATGTTTTAAGCACTGACAGACCGGCCAATGATCCTAAAGAATGAGACAAGAAAAACAGCAAGCAAAAACAACTATAAGCCTGTTACTGAAAGATGATCAGCTGATCCACATAAGGAACAAAGAAACAGCTAAAGGTATGTGGAATGCACTCCAGAAAGTGCATGAGCATTCAAACCTAAGCGGCAAGCTATATCTGCTGCATAAACTGTATGAAATGAGACTTGGCAGAGAGGAAGATATGCATAAACATGTAAATGCCATGTTAGAAACTGTGGAATAGCTTGGAGAAGAAATGAAAGACAATCACATAGTGGCATTATTACTGTACAGTCTTCCAGAGTCCTGTGGTCCACTCATCAGTGCCCTTGAGACCAGACCAGAAGCCCTTGAATATGTTAAGGGTAAATTAACGGATGCGTATAATCGCAGAAAAGAACTACAAGCAAAGGAAGACACTGGAAAAAACACAAACAGCTCTCAAGGTAAGTGTGGTAATAAAGCACATGACAGAAACCAGGATGTGTTACTGCTGCAAAAGGGCTGGACATCTGAAAAAGAATTGTTCAATTTGGAAAGCTAAACAGAGAAAACATCACAGAATCACCCAAAGAAAAGGCTAAGAAAGCTGCAAGTGAATCTGTAGATGAGGAATGGGATGGATATCTAAAAGCTATGCAGAGCAACACATCAAGTAGATGGTACATTGATTCAGGTGCCACAAGCCACATGACAAGCAACCAGGAATTCTTCCCAGATCTTGATCTCAGCACAAAGGAGAAGATTTTCCTTGCAGACAGAAAAAAAAACATTACTCCAGAACGAATTGGGTATGGATTCTTATCTTAAAGTGCTGTGGGCCATCTACAGGAACTCATAAACTCTTTGTGAAAAATGTTTTGTATGTTCCAGAACTGGAGAGAAGCCTCCTGCCTGTGAAGCACCTCACCAATAATGGTCTATCAGTGAAACTGCAAAGAAACCAATGTGAGATTAAGAAGAGGAAAGAGGTTATACTCAGAGGAATCATGAAGGTGCATCTGTGTAAGCTTACCCTACTGAATGAGGAAGCTAGAATTGCTGCACAGGTTTGTCACAGCAACTGCATCCACCTGTGGCACAGATGTCTAGGACACAGGCACCATAAAAGAGCTTGAAAACTGAAGCTTAACCAAGGACATGAAGATGATGTCAAATCAGAAACAGTATCAACAGTAACACTGGTTGAATTATACAGTATTCCTTTATGAAAATTTTTTTTTCAAGCATACAACTATTAGAAACAAAGAGTAAAACTCTGATACAAAAGTGTTGGAAAATATGCAACTGCAGTCACAACGAGAAATCTAAATATTCACTCTGTTTCGAATCCATCAAAGGTGACTAGTATTAACTGTTTCAATTATACAAAGTTGTCAAATGACTTAACCAGGAACTGCAGTTCCAGAAGGCTCTTTACAAATGGGCTACCATGCAATATTCCTAAGAAGCATCACCTCCATCCATCTTTATCTGGTAAAGCCTCAACTTTATCTAATGATGTCAAGTCAAACATGTATGAAGTGTACGTGCTGCATAAGGGCAAAAGCTACATGTGCCTCGCTCCCTAAAGGCAGTGAAAGCAAGTTTACACATCCCCTACAGATAGTGCATAGTGACAATTGTGGACCCATGAGAACTGTTACACTAGGAGGAAACAAATACCTGATGACTTTCATTGATGACTATTCCAGGTACACTGTCACATATCTCCTGAAACAAAAGAGTGAAATGCTTGGGAAACTCCAAGAGTTTATGGCAGCAGCCAGCAATAAGTTCCAAATGAAGCCACAAAAACTCTGCACAGACAATTGGGGGGGGGGGGTGTATACAAGTAAAGAAGTGGAGCAGTACCTAAAGAAACAGGGTATTGAGCACCAGACAACTGTGCCATACACACCTCAACAAAATGGAACAGCAGAAAGGAAGAACCACACCTTAGTTGAAATGGCCAGGTCCATGCTTCTGGATGCTTGATTGCCAAATAAGTACTGTGGTGAAGCAATTATGACAGCAACATATCTACAAAATAGATTACCATTAAAAACAATTAACAGCACTCCATATGAATTATGGCATGGAACAAAGACAAGCATCAAGCACATCAGAGTGTTCAAATGCAAAGCCTATGCTTTCATTCCCAGTGAAAAACTCTCAAAGCTGGACAATACAGCCACAGAAGTAATACTAGCGGATTACAGAGATTACTCTAAAGGGTACAGAATTCTATTCTTGAAGACAGACAAGGTTGCAATAAGTGGTATTGTATACTTTGATGAGACCCCAGGACTAAATCTGATGCAACCCACACAAGTTAAAGAAAACTCATTAACAAGTGAGCAAGAGACAGCAAGACCAAGCAAAGTGGAGGTGGAATTTGGCACAGAATTGTCAGGGTTTCAAGAGGAAATGGGACCAAGGAAAGTTACAACCCTCAGATGTACAACCCAAGCAACTAAAGGCGTACCACCTCACTGACTATCTTATATAACCAAAACTGAGGAAATACCAGAGCCCTTGTCTTGGGAAGGTATCTCCAAGTTTCCTGAAAGTGAAGCTAGAAAATAGAGCAGCAGCAAAGGAGATACAATCAGTTCACAAGAAGAAAACTTGGACATTCACCAAATTGCCACCTGGGCACAAAACTGCTGTTTTCATGCAACCAGTGCCTAGAGACTGCCACTGAACCGTTCTAGCAAAATTAAACATGGTGGAATAGTACACATGCTATCGAGAAGGGGTGTTGGAGAAGCAATGGCCTGCTAAGGTTCTAATTACCGTGAAGTCAGTGAAAGCAAACTCCAAAGTGTGGATTGGATTATTACTGAACTCTGCCAACACCCCATACATTAAGTCTCTTTTGCCCTACTTTCATGGTACAGTTTACACATTCATAGTACGGTTACACTGGAAAGCCAGTGTGGTATAGTGGTTAAAAGCAGTAGATTCTAATCTGGAAGACTGGGTTTGATTTCTCACTCATCTGCATGAATCCTGCAGGGTGACCTTGAGCCACTGACAGTTCTCACAGAACTCTCTCAGCCCCATAATCTACCTCACAAGATGCCTGTTATAGGCAGAGCTCCATTGGGCCAGGGCGCCAATCTAGGAGAGAGGAGGCTGGGTGGTGGGCACATAATCAAGCCCCGCCCCCCAGCTCACTTTCCCTGGCCCATGCTTCAGTGCGGAGCCAGAGGAAAGCCTCCCCCCCACAGCTCGCTCTCCCCGGCCTGCGCTTTGGCGTGGAGCCGGAGGAAAGCCTCCCCCCCCCGCTCTCCCCAGCCCGCGCTTCAGCTCGAAGCCAGAGGAAAGCCTCCCCCCTCATCCTTCCCGGGCCGCGACAGGCTGCCAGCCCGGGGAGAAGCCCCCATCCCTCCCCGCTCACCATTTCCGGGCAGCAGGGGGGAGGGAGGGAGGGAGGGAGGGAAAAGCTGGGCCCCAGTGCCCAAGCAAGAGGGGGGGAAGGGAGGGAAACACCGGGGGGAGAGAAGTGCCTTGTCTGTCTGTCTGTCTGTCTGTTTCTTTCTTTCTTTCTTTCTTTCTTTCTTTCTTTCTTCTCTCTCTCCCTCCCACCTACCTACCTACCTTCCTTCCTTCCTGTCCCTTTCTTTCTTTCTTTCCTCCCCCCTCTCGCCTTCCCTCCCTCCCTCCCTTTCTCTTTCTTTCTTTCTTTCTTTCTTTCTTTCTTTCTTTCTTTCTTTCTTTCCTTCCTTCCTTCCTTCCTTCCTTCCTTCCTTCCTTCTCTTTCTCTCCCCCACCTACCTACCTACCTTCCTGTTCCTTCCTTCCTTCCTGTTCCTTCCTTCCTTCCTTCCTTCCTTTCCTTCTTTCTTTCTTCTCTCTCTCCCCCCACCTACCTACCTACCTACCTACCTTCCTGTTCCTTTCCCCCTTTCCCCCTTCCCCCCTCCCTCCCTCCCTCCCTCCCTTTCTTCTGACACACTTCCGGTGATGTCAGGGGTGTGTGGCCTTCTGACCCTTCCGGTGACATCAGGGGGTGTGGCATATGCAAATAAGTTATGCTAATGAGCTCCTGCACCTCTTTTTTTATGAAAGGACTCCTGGTTATAGGGAAAGGAAAGGGAAAATGATCATAAGCTCATTTGAGACTCCTTAAGGAAGAGAAAAGTGGGGTATAAAAACTACTCTTCTTCTGCACTGGGAAAAATCTTCATAATTGGTGGGTGGGTTGCTCAACGCCACCAAGTTTTCAGTCTGGGGCTGACCCTCTCCATCCTACCCCTTCTTACATGGTGGTGCTTCCTCAAAGGGCTAATAGTGCTTTCCTTTTGATTTCCTTCAGTGTTTCTTGCAATAGGATTGTTGCTGGTGTCCTGGCTCATGATGTAAGAGGCATGAGCATGATGCCTAGATCAGCCCAGAATTGGTGCTTGTTTTCAGGTTAAGGTTGGTCTTTTCTTGTTGTCCTGCCATGGGTGTGCCAAGCCCTTGGCCTGACACCCCTGGCACCACCACAGACCCCAGCAACCCCACAAGGCTTTCCAGGCCCAAACAGGACCAGACCGGTTTTTCCACAGGACAGGGGAAATGCACAGGGAGAGGGTGCCCCAGAGTCCTGTCAAGCAGAGCCCAACAGGGTGAGTGAGATCACTCACCACAGCCTGGTCAGCTATTCTGATACCTAGCCAACTGTGCTCCCAAGCCCTCCCTTTGGAGAAGACTGCAACATGGCGCATTCCAGGGGCCCTGTGCCACAATGTCAGGAAATGACCAGCAGGGGGCAGAGGTGGGGTGTGACACTTGTTTGCTGTGTCCCTCTAGTCTTCCAAGAAAAGGCTTTTGAAGAACATCACAACATGCATCAGGAAAGTCATATTTTGGTGTCAGCCACTTTCTTCTAGTCAAGGTACACAGTGTGCAGTGTCTGGATATGTATTTCTTGAACAGTAGCCTGACCTCCCATAAAGAGTAGCCAAAAGACCTTTGTTCCTTTCATAGTGGTTTAATGGGATGTTATTTTGAGGTGATATTATTTACCTCTATATAATAAAACACTGCAGCTGTCCATTTCCATATAGTATGTCACTATTAAAAGAACAGGACATTTTTCTCCAGGCCTTTTGGCAATCCTAGTCCCACAAAATTTAGCAAACCATTTTTGAAAGAAACAAAAGGAGAGCAATAAGGCCTGATAGGGCATGAAGGACTCTTGGTCAAAGTTAAACTTTCCACTGTGCATGCTCAAACTTGTGAACATGTTTGAAGCAGCTCTGTGCTTCCCAGCCTGTAAAATACATACAATTTGACTGGTTGTAACATGTTCTACATTTAAACGTCTTAGCAGGTTGTAAAGGTTATTGAAATGAAAGACTGACGAGCTATTCCCTTGATATTTGGAACTACTTTTGACAATTATAATGGAACTAGGAATAAGGCCCATTGTGGAAATAAATACAATGGGCTCTAGAAAGAGGCTCTGGGAGAGTGCCCCGGCCTTGGGCACTCAGTGTCAATTTGCTGTGGTGACCTCAGCAGGGTATAATGGCACAGAGTCCACCATTTTCTCCAGGGGAAGATCTCTACCATCTGAAGAGCAGTTGTAATTCAGTGTGATCCCCATCCCTCCCCTGGAGATTGGCAAAATGGTTCCCCATGAGGGAACAGGTGGTTTGAAGGGTGGAGTCTATGGCACTGAACCTGTCTGAGGTCCCACCCCTGCTGAAACCTCACCCTCTCCAGGGTCCACTTCTCAAATCTCCAGGAATTTCCCAACCTGGAGTTGGCAACCCTACCTCCCAGCCAACTGTCAATGTATCATTATCTGCCCCCTGGCTTCATCTTTCTATCTCCTCCCCCCTAGAGAACAGTTGTAATTCTGAGTGATCTCCAGTCCCCACCTGGAGATTGGCAACAATGGTTCCCCATGAGGGACTCGCAGGCTTGGAGGGTGGAGTCTATGGCATTGTACCTGTCTGAGGTCCCACTCCTCCTCAAACCTCACTGTCTCCAGGCTTCATCCCTCAAGTCTCCAGGAATTTTCCCCCTGGAGTTGGCAAACCTATCTCCTTCCCAGCCAGTCATCAACCTCACTCTTCAACTTTCCATCCCCCCCCCCCCCCCGCAGCCTCTACCATGCTCTGAAGCCCTGACTGCTATGTCACGTTGGCTGTCATAAAGGGTCCATCTCAGCAGGGTATAAGGAAGTAGAGTCCACCATTTTCTCCATGGGAACTGATCTCTGCCATCTGGAGAGCACTTGTAATTCTGAGTGATTTCCAGCCCTCGCCTGGAGATTGACAACCATACTTCCCCTGAAGGAAAAGTAGTCTTTCTCTGCAATGGAGACCGAGGCAGCTGACATCATTCTCCTTTCCCCCTTTTTGACTTGCACAACAACCCTGTGAGGTAGGCTAGGCTTAAAGTCTGTGACTGGCCCGAAATCACCACTCAGCAAGAACCTGGGTCTAGCAGATCCTGCTCTGAAGCACTGATTGCTACGCCTAGGGTAGCCAACCTCCAGGTGGAGCCTGAAGATCACCAGGTATTACAATTGAACTCCAGACAACAGATCTTCCCCCCTCCCTTGGAGAAAATGACTGCTTTGGAGGGTGGCCTCTATGGCATTCTGTTCAGCTGGCCCCAATGAGTTTTCTCCCAGAGCCCAACATAGGTGTGGAAAGGGGCTTTCAGAGAAGCAATCTTGGTTGCCTAGCAATGGGCACTAAGCAGGAGAAAGAGCCTGAAGAATTTCACACAGCCAATATGTTCTGTTTCAGGAACTCTTCGGTAATGGTTTCTGTCAGGCATTTCACCCAGAACTGTATTAGTACTGGTTCCCTAATGGAACATATTGGCCCTTTCATACAGAAACATGCCTCTCTCGTTGGGGAAGCGTTCCTGAGCCAGTTTACCTTGAAACCTCCTCCCAAGCGTTCTTCAGTTCTTATTCCAGTCCTGAAGCACTATGGGGTGCTGTGTGAAATGCCCCCGTTTCACAGTTTATTCTGACAGTTTATTCTGGGCATGCTAGCAGTGTGTGGGGAAGGGGGTTATGGTGAAAGTCCATTGTCTTTTCACTGACAGAAGCAGGCCACCGAGGGGACAGTTAGACCCACCTGGCAGTGGGCGGAGGAGAAGAGTGGACCCGGCACCCAGTCGGTCCTTCCCCTTCGCTGGCTCCCTCCAGACTGAGGCCAAGACGCTGGCTGGTGGCTCTGTGGGCGGGACTGAGGCAAAGCAGGGAGAGAATGCAGCCAGTGGTCAGGGACCCCCTTTTGAGTGGCAGTCCATCCTGCCAACTGATTTTGGTGCCCCATGGAATCTTGCCCCATGGAATCTTGAAAATGGCTTTATATAATAGGAAAGATTCACATTCTCCTCCTCATACTCCTCTCAGTTTTGTGTCTAAATCACCTTTTGCACTCAAAGTATTATTTATTTCACAAGTGGAGACCTAGAAGGACTTGTGGAAGAAATCCCATTTCCCCTTCTCCTGCTATTTCCTTTTTCTGAAAGCTCAAATAGCCTCTTCCCTTTTCCTGTTTCTTTTTCTCATTCTCCACACCAACCAAACTATCTCTACCCACAGCAGACTAGGGATTCTAACTTCCAATCTTAGTCTGAAATTATAATTGTTACACCATACTGGCTTTTGTGAGATGGCTACTGTTGAACAGTAGCAAGCAGCTGATCCTGGGTGAGTCATACAAGCTGGATGGTAACAGCCAGGTACCTGATGGTTATTGGTAGGCCTAGCAAAAGAGTCTTTCCTCAAAAGCCAAAACAGCCCTGGAAAGGGTCCTGCCTCCTCCTCATTATTCCTGACAAAAACCCAACCTTGAAAGCTGGCGATAGTGTTGTGGTTGCCTAGGAACAGCCACAGAGGACATTTGTTTCTTAAAGCTATGTATGTGTGCTAAGTGTCGTCAAGTTGCTTCTGACTTATAGCAACCCTATGAATTAATAAATTTCTATTATTTGGGGGGGGGGGGTTGTTTGTTTAGACTTCAGATTTCGTCTTGAGGTTGTCTGTTCATGGCTCCCATCTCTAGATTTAAGTATCCACAGATTTGGCAATGCTAAGAATTAGATATATTGCTATTTGTCACTCATTTTATGTACATCTAGAAACTCAGGAAAGCATAAACAGATCTTAAATTGGTATAAATGATGTCACTATTCAAAATCAATCAAAATTAAGTTTGAGATCATTCTCAAAGAATTCAAGCCATGAAGTCTTTAGCTGCCACAGTACCGATATCATTCCAGATTTGCTAGTCCATGTTGTTATGGCATAGGATTAGAAAAAGGTATCTTGAAGATAAATACATATAAAAGATAAAATGTTCTCTCAGGTTTAACCTAACAGACAACAGCACAAAACTCACTGGAACCTTGATTTTTTGTTGTTGTTCTTTGTAGAGAAACTACATGACTGTTCTAGGATTTTCTTTATTGTTTTCACTGTAGTACTTGGTGGCCTCTGACAACTTGGTGGCCTCTGAAAGATTTAGATGACCCTGGAATAGATATGAGTTCCTGCACTGCTATCTTCTTTTCTATCTGGCTTCATTCATTATTTCTATTTCCATTTTTAAAAAAATTTCCCTTTCAGAAAAAGAAGATGAGATTCAAAAGGGAAAGAGAGAAAAATATATATTACCAAGGCACTGAATACTTCTCTATCTTTGATTAATAGCTTACTGTTATAAAGAGTGTTTTTCAACTGAACAGATCATTGGCCAAAGGGCAGCAGACAAAGACTTTCCTGCAGATCTAGTTTCCAAATGCTTTACCTTTGAAAAGATTGTTGTCTGCCAGCTGGAAGAATACATACCTGACCTATCTGTTAGATTAGCCTAAAGGGTTCCATAATGCACTGATCTGTGCATAGGGTGTTTTATTATTCTTAATATAATAATAAATTATGCACTCAATAGTACAGAAGTCAGAACATAACAATTTGAATGTGCGCCATTCAGTAGCTGATTTTTTCCCCAGTATGGGTAGGTAGTGGTACGTTGCTTCTTTACCTCTTTGCTACTGGGTAGGGGTGGGCACAAACCAGGAAAATGTAGTCACAGACTTTTAGCCACCAAATGAACCAGTTCAGTTTGTGAGGTTTGTGAAGTGGTAGAATGGATCCCATGCAAGCTACAGATACCAAACTCACAGCGGGTTTCTGGCTGACTCTCCTTTACCTGCTCTCCAAGTTTGGTGAGAATCGAGCTCCCGGGCGCCCGGCAAGGCTGTGGCGCCCGATTGGGTGCTCCTTTGCCTCCCCGTCGCCGGGAGAGGCAGCAACGGCGGCGCGCCTTCGCGCGCATCCGGGACCTTCTGGGGGGCGTGGCTTGCCTGCTAGAGGCAGGAGCCTCGCCCCCAGACTGGCAGTTGCTCCGCGTGCTCTCCCACCCGCCCGCCCCGTTTGCAATGTAGGCTTTTGCTGGTTGCCTATTGGGACCAGGTAGGAATTTTTATGCCTTCACCTGATTGGCTGTTTTGGAGGAGGTATTTTTTGCCTACCTTACACTGTGATAGGGGTTTAAGGGCATAGATGGCGGAGAGAGTTAAATAGAATGGTCACTTGGCAGGTTTGTGCAAGCAGAAATGGAACTGGTGAGCGCCTTACGGCATATCCCGATTGGGAACAGGAGGTCATCAGGAACCGCTCTAGGGCAGTGCGGTCCGGGGTGGGGAATGGTGACTCCTCTGGGAACCTCTCAGGCTAGGCTCCTCCCTGAAGTTCCATGTGGTCTCAGGGGTAAGCGCTCCTGGGGGGGGGGATGCCAGTATGCTGGGCTGCCGGTTATGAGCCAGAATTGGCTGGCTTCAGACCGGAGCTAGGTGTCCCGCCCATGCTAAGGGCAAGGAGGCCGTGTCTAGGAAAGACGCCTGCCTTGCCTGTTCCTGTGCTTGCATAGGTTTTCCCGTTGCTGCAATTTCCTGTAAATAGTTAATAAAGTGGCCCTTGTTTAATTCCAACCTGTTGTCTGTCTCTTCTTTGCGTCTGGGGGGGCAATTGGACTCACAGTCCCCCAAAGAAGGTGCCCCCAGGAAAGCGCTATCTGGGGAAATGATAGGTTCAGGAGGTTCAGGAGTGTATAGAACAGACCTTGTGCAAGCTAGAGACATCAGAGTCGCAGGGGACCTCTCCCAGATGCTTCTTTACATGCCCCCAAATACTCCTCTACATGCCTTCCACAAACTCCCACCCCATTGCTTTGAAGTTTGGTAAACAATTAGATCGAGCAGAGACAGTCTGTTTGGAAATGCATCTGTTCCATAAACTGCCATGAACAACTTGAAAGTTTGTGGTAAGTTTGTCCCAGTTCACTTGCCACAAACTTTACTTTATGAACGACAAACCAGCCAAAATTTGTCATGAACTTTAGTTTATGAGCTGGTTTGTGCCCATCCCTACTATTGGGTACACAAGGAGGAGAGGCAGCAAGGTATAGTTCAGTCTTGTCAGTGCAACAGGGTTGATACTTGGATAGGAGACCATCAAGGAAGGCTCTGCAGAGGAAGGCAATGGCAAACCACCTCTGCTTCTCACTTGCCTCTTGCTGGGATCATCATAAGTTGGTTATGACTTTATGGCACTTAATGTGTACCTGGTGCGGGGTCTTGTGATGTCATGGAGAGGGAATTGATGTCACACTGAATTAAATTTTGAATAGTAGTATTTCCATTCACTATGAAAATCTAGCTGAAGTGTTAGGACCAAATTATTGCTTCACATTTCTAATCTGCAGTAGGTACCATGCTCAGAAGTAAAGCCGGTGGGAAAACACAGCTGGTGGGAGAATACCTGCCAGAACCAGATAAATGGTACATCTGAATAAGCAACCTAAAATTATATCCTTAAAATAGCTGTCAGGGCAGTAGATCATACAAATAGCTTAAAAAAAGATCCAACACTTCAATGAAGAACAGTTCTTGAAGAACCACTTTGCTGTTAGGAGTGTAATGAGCCCATGTGGGAGCAAGATAAGGCATACAAAATATGTAAATTATGTGGTTCCATAGAATATTGGCTCTGAAGAAGTGAATTGAAACTCTCTCGGCCGACAGGAGACATCAGCCTGGTGTTTAGCCTCCCTGCAGACCTGGAAGTTGGCAACTCAGAAACAGCCAAGAAAACTACAGTGTATACAAGGACTGTGTACTGCCTATTTAGGTCTTGCTTGGGAAGGTTTTCTGGATATGTATATTTGGTTTAGGCATTAGTGCTTTAATAAGTTATACTGAGAGATATGCTTTTAAGTAAAACTTTGTGTTATTAGACCTTGAGCTGTTTGTTATTTGCATGGGATATTTTTGTTTTGTGATTGTATTTGGTGTCTCCATGGTCCCACTGTGTTCAGTATATTCACACTAAAGCTGCACCCCCGGCCTCGCTCGATGAAGTGGATAGGTTAGGTTTCCCGCAGGAGTGCGCTATAGGACCCCCGTCAGATCCTAAGCGCACGATTGGTCTAATTTACGATCTGGTCGGGCTATTGTCTGCCGAATTGAAGCTCAGGCAGCTAGCTCGACCATGTGCATTTTGGCAACCACGTGGCAGTTGCCATTAAAGACATTACAATTACTAAACTCTGAGAGCTTTCAAATTGCACCCTCATTCCTTCTCCTCCAGAGTCCATCTCCTCCCCCCTCCCCATTCTTTCTTTTGGTTTACCTTTCAGTCACACACACACACACCATTCCATGATACAACACATATGGACATATAATTAATCATCATAAACATAGCATTTCAATGTCATTTTTAATGGAAATGGAAAAATCTTTGTTGATCCCTGGCTGCATCCAGATGCCCCAGGAAACAATCATATAGAAACTCTCTGTTGTGGACTCCTACTGCATTACATGCTGGCTTTGCATCTTATTATACATGGAGGTTATTGTTATTGTAATGCATCTCAGTGGTATACCAAACGTTGCTCTAATGATGTAATTAATATGCCTAGATTTTTCCATCTGATGTTCTTATGCACTACTTGTGCGAGCATGGAATACTACCAGTTTCAAAGTTATTTGGAAACAGATGCTTTTTGTTAAGGGAGTTGGCTGAGAAAGAAAAGGCTTAATAATCTAAATCAGATTTCCTAACACTTGAAAAACATTTGTGTCAGATGTGTACAGATGACATGACAGTTTGGAAGGATGATGTCTCTGAAGTTTATACAAGCTGCATTATTTATAGTCAGTCATTCCATTGGCTTTTTAAAATTCATGAATGTAGAAATAACAATCAAGTCTTCAGGCTGATTTGGTTATTGCCCTGACAGATCAATCTTTATAAATACTGAACTGCAAAATTAGTTAACATTTTTGGGTGGGGAGCTAATCTTCACTGATAATGTAATTGGCAGATGATTTTCCTAAATTCAACTGAACTGCTAGATCACAGTGTAAATTAGTTAATTTGTTGCTGAAGCCAGCCATAGTACAGAGGGCAAGCAAATTTCATAGACTGAGGTTTGGCACCTTTAACAAATGCATAATGGGAATAAATTAACAGGGGAATATTTTCCAGGGGAAAGCTGCACCTGTTGATTTCTGCCAGTTATGTAACTGTTCATTACAATGGAAACAACCCTAGCAGGACTACTAAATGTTTGTTTAATGTGTTTAGTGAACTAGATACTGTATAGAATACAAACATTATATGCTTCCTGTATAGAAGCACTATTCAAGCATAGTGGGAGGAGAGAAATGGGTATACTTTATTAGGTGTCCCATGGATCCTGGCCTTGCATGCAAGCCCATTAGCATTATTTACTGAAGAGCTGAAAAACATACCAAAGAAGGCAACTGAGATGGTTAAAGCATTGAAGCACCTTTCCTATGAGGAAAGGCTAAAGAGTCTGAGACTTCTCTGTCAAGAAAAAAAGAAGGGGGACATGATAGAGGGTGCATGGGGTGCATAAAGTGGAACACGAACACTAGCACTCAGGAGCACCCAATGAAGTTGATGGGCAACAAATTAAGGACAAAGGAAATACTTCTTTATTCATTATACAACCTCCACTGTAGAATTCAGTGCCAGTGGATATAGCAATGGCCTCATGCATGGATGGATTTAAAACAGTGTTTACTGGATTCACAGAGGATAGGTCCATCAATAGCAAGTAGCCATTGACTACTAGCCATGGTGACGAAAGTGAACCTTCATGTTTAAGGGGGAAAAGCAAACTACTGATTGGAAGTGCTAGCAGGCACCATCAGGGAAAGGCATTTATTTCCATGCCCTATTTGTGGGCCCTCCAGGGCAACTGTTTGGCTGCTGTATGGAGCAGGATACTAGACTAGAAAGACCACTGGCCTGATTTAGCAAGGCTTTTATTTATGCTATTTCAGATCTTCATTCTTAATTCATGTTTTTGTATGAATAGGATCATGCGTGTGGGGGAGAGCAAATTACAAATAGTATGCATGGAATACCGAACATAGTTTTTTGTGAATTACAAGTAGTAGAGGACTTGGGTATGAGATGACAAAATTGGGCATAGTTAAGACGAAACTGGAATGGTCTAGGAAGATTTGCAGTGTAAGTGGCCAGTGAGGAGGAGCTTAAGTAGAACAAGGAAATGCCTTAGACAAGGGTTACATTCTGCCAAATAAGAGAATGTGTCCTTTCTGCTAGCTGTTAATATATTTCCAGATCTATCACCTAATCAGTAAGTGAAAATACAAGCACATAGATGTTATATAAAAATCACTTAGCTCCTTGCAGGTTAAAAAAAACAGAATGATGCTCATGGCTAATGGTAAGTAGGAAAACAATTATTGTTGCACTATAGTTGACTGGAACAGAAGTTGTCAGAAGACAAAAGAAATAACATAATGCTACTTGGCATTTGTAAAGTTATAGCTACACACTTTGCATACCTTATTTCAGTACTGAGAACAATATGCACATCTGCTTTCATAGTTCCAGGCTTGGTATGAGCAATAAAATGATCAAATATCTATAAAAACAAAAATCTGCTCTATTTTAAAAAATCTTTTTAAAAGTCTAAATTGCAAATGACTTGAAAAGATGGCTTATCGACCTACCTTTTGTCACACTCTGCAGACTCCTGAAGGTCATACCCATGTTTGCTAATGTGCATGTGTTTATTGCAGAAAGCATTGTACATGCATCTCACTTATCTGGGGACCTGTGAACACAAACCTGTTCTTTGAGAGCAAGAGATCTTGATGGAATTAATACCTTGCCTGAAAAATGTAGCCGTTTGGATTTGACATTCTGATAAATACTAAAGGCTCAGCTGCATGGCAACAATACAGGAACATTTCTCAAGAAAAGTAGTGGCTAAACAGTGACACTTAGAGCTAAGCAGCCTTTCTAGGAAATCCTGATAGTTGATATTTAAACAGAGAGAAAAAAGACTCAGGCAGTAGATGTTTATCATGAAAGTAGCATCCACCGATCAAAAGCACAAATGTTCTTTCATGAAATTTTATAGCGAGGCAAATGTATAAGTGGAGTTTCCAATTAGCAGCAGCATATGTTAACAACAAACACTCTGAGAAGAATGCTAGGAATTCAGCTTGGTTGTTTTTTTATTGCTGTTTCCTCTCCACTCTTCCCTCTTTCCCCCAAACTAAGCCCAGCTGAGTTCTGAATTTCCATTCCTCATATCCTGTTAGTCATGTTTCAGCTGCTGCAGTCAATTTTTCATTTAAACAAACAGGAATCAAATTGTGACTCTAGTCACGTTTAATGTTCTGCAGCTAAAAAATAGAAAAAAAAGCTACCAGAAAGAAAGGATGTTGTTTTGGCCACAGTTGATCTGTTCTCTTAAAACCATTGTTCATTTAAAAACAGAAATACGCAGAGACTGAATGACAATAAAGGGAGAAATGTAACCATTTGAACTATTCCATCTGGTTATTGTGGTAGAACAGTAAGCTGAATAAGCCAGGAATCTGAAGGCTTAATTAGACTCCGGTTCAGGGGGAAAGGATTTAATCTTTATTCCATGCAGTCTGCATGATCTTAGTTGACCTCTGGTGTGTATTAACTAGACAGCAGACTTACTTTGTAGAAAATCCACTGCTTCAAACAGTGGAGAACAGTGAGATAAGGTGCAGGAGGACATGGGCTTTATCTTCCTCTGTCACATGCCCAGGGCTTAAAAAAACCCTGTCCTCATTTTACTTGTGAATGGGCAGATTTATGGATAATTGGGCAACATGGGTTCCTTTTACATGAGAAGTGAGATTTTTCTCACATATATCAGATCCTTCTCTTTCCTTGCTCTGTGTTCTCTCTTTAACTTCATTGGGTTGGAAGCCTCACCTTTCCCTCTACAAAGTGGGAAGGCTGCCTGTTATACCTGAAGAATCAATCTTATCTCCTCATTGTCCCTGGGAAGTGGGAAACAGATACTTTAGAATGGTGCAAGGAAATGAACACTGATTGTGCAGTCCTAAGCAGAGTTACACCCTAGCAATCCTAAACAAATTCAATGGAAGTAAATGAAAGAAGGGTGTTAACCAATAGAGTGTGTTCAGCTGAGCTATTGATTAGGCTGCTTCAAAATACATATTAAAATATAGAATTAGGGAGTGGCATTTTTATCTGTCTGTTAATGTAAGAAATCAATTTTGATGTCATACCTGTGGGTCACAAGTTAAGTGAGCAAGCCAGCCCAATTGGTACTAGATGTCTGAGGGTACGTTCAGATGGGCAGCTAATCCAACCATTGGCCGAGTTCAAATTTGATCTAGATCTTTTTTATCCAGTGTTGCATGACCAGACAGCTCCCCCGTGAATTGCCTTACTGCACGTGGACTCTGTGGTGGATTTTCTAGATGGCATCTACCTTAAGGAGCTGTGCGGTCAGCTTTTTTATAAAAAAAAAATCCTGTTTGCACATGTGCATATGTGCCTCACCATCTACTTGTTCTTCCGCGCATGCGTGGACTTAAATGGTAAAAGCACCACAACCAGTACCTTCCCCTAGGTACCATTTCAGTTAATAAAGTTGATAAAGTTCACGGGACCGTCAGAAACATAAAATTGTCCAGATCGTTTCAGCAGAGCTCTGCGGATGTCGCATGTTTAAGTGGTTATGTATGCATTGCTAAGACTTTCTTAAAATGGCGGCTATTTGGGATGGTCTGGAGACCATCCCTACAGGCTGATTGCACGCTGGTGGAATGACCAGATGGGAGAAAGTCTGCCATTGGCCCGTCAGCAAGCTTTAGACTGGATTTTCACCACTGTCTTTTAAGTACGGCTCCCTAACAGGGATTGACGGGCTGATCATGGAAGCAGCACGTTCCCCAGATGTTGCTGTCTGGATATGCCCCTTAAATCCACCAGGCACTAGTGCCTGGCATGGCTCAAAAGAGCCGTCTGAATGCGACCTGAGTCATCTGAGTAATTTCTCTAACATTATCATTCAAAAGCTCACAAGCATAAAGAGAACAAACAAGAAGATTTGATACCATGTGACAACAGTAAAAGCAGTAAAATGTTTGAGTTAAAAGGAAGCCAGTATTTTAAAAATGTGAATAAAGAAAACCAACTTCCATCCCTTTGAGTGGAAACTTTTCTCTGGCAGAACAGTCCTGCTCTGGCCTGCAGGCTCTATTCCACCCTGCCTTCCTGAGCTTTCTTAACACCTGGAGGGGATTTTCTCTCTGTGTTCAACTGCCATCACCATCTGACCTTGTAGGAACTGCCCACTGGGAGGGTCAGGAGTCAAGACTCCCCACTTCCCTTCCAAGCTCTGAGGCCTTGCCTATGTCTCTCCCACTACCCAGAGTCTGGTTACCATGGGGACAGCTTGCTGCTTTGTGCACCACTAGGGAAGTAACCACTTGCCAACTGATGGCCTTCCCCTTCCTCCTGGTGCTCCTTTTAAAATAGCATGTCCAAGATGGTGGAGGTCTAGGTGGCACAGAGAACCACTACCAGGATCAAATGTTATACAGTGTTTATTAAAAAGAAAGTGTTCACAATAATACTTCTAGCACAGCAGCTTGAGCAAGGGATTCAAAAGAAAAGAAAAGGGTAAAATGCAACCCCTCTGTGCCTCTCTTTCTTCACATTTTCAGTTCAAAAATACAGCAGGGTAAAAATTGGGTACAGCCCTAATTTTGACATCTGCAACCAAACCTTACATTGACACACTGTTGCATAAGATTTTAAAACATTTCATCCAGAGAACAAAAGACCTGCATATTATTAAAAGCCCTGAAAATCTACTAGCAAAAAAAACAAGGGCAAAAGTGAGCTTGTTAATGAAAACCAAATGTCTCCCATATGATGCCATATGGTCTAATGTGGGGCTCTTGGAAGGTCATATAAAAATTAATCCAACTAATAAAATGGAGCACAAAGCCAAACATTTCCAGAAAATGAAAATATATCCAAAACTCTGGCCTGCCAAAAACAGTCATGACACTTTGGAAACTTCAAGCTAATATTCCTCTGAGCAAGGAGTTGAATAATTTTTTTACCCTTAACATTGATTTATTTTCTGCCATGTACATGGGCTTGAAAACTACAAGATTATTTGTCCTAGCTATAATACCAGTATTCCCAAATTAAAACTTTATATATTTCACATCATTGCAAACAGCAGAGAAGTATTTTATAGCAGAAGGCTGAAACTGGCTGTCTGATAGAGATATGCAGAGAAATTTTATTCAGATTTTGGTTTGACTAATTTTATCTAAATTTTTGTTCAGATTTGTAATATTGTTTGACATATGATCAGAGTACAGTAGTCATTTAAATTGGCTTCAGTGGGAAACACATTTTGATCAGTAATATTCCCTCACCACCACCACCCCTCGATGAGATGAAATGTCCAGAGATTTTAGTCGTCACTGAAGGGATCCTAACTGCCAAACTGCTGACAGAGAGAAGACAGAGCCTTCATGTTACAAGCCATTAAAATTTACCCTTGCAGAGCAGGCACACAGAGGTGTGGGGATGGAATTTTCCACATCCTTTATGGCCATTGGGATTGTGATATTTTTAATCAGAGAAGTTAAGGGTTGCTAAACTCTTCACACCTTGTACTGCACTACATTCAGTTAGTTCAGAATTCTTCTTCCTGCTCCTACCTAGCTTGATTTTTGCAGTCCATGAAGGACCCAGTGAGCATACTGATTGTTACAGAGGAGACTCTGCTTCATATATGAATGGGCAGATTTGCCCCCATAGACGGAAGAAAGAGTCAGACAGCAAACATGGGATTAACGGCCACTTTATTTATTAACAAAAACATGGCAAGGGCTGAACCTAACAAGTGGCATGGCCAAGGCCTGGGGTTACCATTAACCCCATCCTTGCCATAGTATGGGCAATGCACCTGGCCCCCGGGTCGTAGCCCGCTATAAGCGGCTTGAACCCCAGGCAGCCCAGCCTTGGAACATGCCTTGATGATCCCTCACACACAGCCGCAAGGTCAGTGCTGAGCATCCCTCAACGGCACTCCAAAAGGCAGCCTGTTCCCCTCATCCCAGGCCGCAAGGCTGCAGTTATGATTCAAACAGGCCCCTTTCCCACCAGGGTTGCTGATAGGTGCTTACCAAGCCGCAACAACTATTTATTAAACTTCCGCCCAACTATAAAGTGACAAATTCATGCAGACACCACCCCGGCCAATTCCTCAATCCACTGCTAGCACTGTAGGGTAGGCAAAAAACTCCCCCGTCTCGAGGCCAATCAGAGCAGAGGTAAAAAATTCCTACCTGGCCTTCCTAAGAAACGGGATGACCAGCCAAAAGCCTGCATTACCTACAGGGCGGGAGGGTGAGTCGAGCACAAGGCACAAATGAAGCTGCTGGGGCCAGGGCTGTCCTTCAGCATGCTAGCCCTGCCCCCCAGCAAAACCAGGCTGCAAAGCCAGTCTGATCAGTCCTCCTTACAAGGAGGCAACTTTGTCCCCCTCTGCTTAGGCCCCTGCACCCACTAAACCCCTAACACTGTTAACAGCCCTTGCCATAAATCCTTAAGGAAGATATGCATATCCTGCTCTGACAAATGAACACTGTCACCCCTATATAACTCAGCATGTGTAGCCCTAATAGCCGGATGGGGTATGAAGTGGCCACCACCCATTACTAAAATGCTCCTAAATTCCCCGTATACCTTACGCCTAGCCTGCTCAATCCGCTTAGGGTCCAAGGCCCATCGCCATTCCCTTTGCGGAACCATGGCTGACCAAACCACTGTAGTATTAGGTCATAGCCTTTTAATAAAGTTAAAATCCTCCCTGGCTTGTAAAACTAATGCCTTCCCTTTTAAAAGTCCTAAATCATCACCCCCTAGGTGAATTAGCAATATGTCAGGAGGAACAGTGGCATTCAAACCAAATAATAGATGGAGTAGGCCCACCCAGCACAAGCCGCGGCGTCCCCTCCATTCAACAGTGGCCCATCGACTTAGGCCCAACTGTGAGCCAATGGCCGATCTGTTAGCCCAGCGAGCAGCCCAAAAAATGAAGCTGTGCCCACAGATGAGAATGATTCTCCGCCTGCCACAAGACACAGCACCTGAAAGGAAAGGACAGTCAAACACTGGGCCAAAAGAACAGATCACCACATGGCCATTGAATGCACATAACCTTTATAAGCGTTGGATCTCCAACGCCCTACACGCTGAACATCCTCAGCTGAATAGCCCATAGCTGCCGCTGTGGAAGCTGCTCCAATACGAAAGAAATGGGTCCCAAACTTTACACCTGATAGGCCCAGCTTCCCCAAAGCCAGGGAAGTAACTGCCCAAAACTGATGTTTAGTCAGAGGGCTCCCATCCTCATGCCTAAAGAGGAAACCAGCTTCCAGACCCCTCAGGGCCAAATACTGTGACAGGGCCAGAACTGGGCAGAGCTCCGAATCCTGACAGGTCCCCAATTTTACCTTGGCTCCTTTTCACATCTGATCCATCTTAGAGCTCCTAATCGTGACCAGCATGCCATTGCTGTGAATATCAACATCCCGCACCTGCAAAGCCTTGCTCGGCTGGTCTGTCTTAGACTGAGCGACCAACTCACCCAAAGAGCCCCAAAGAATGCAAGCAAAGAGGCTGCATAATGAACTCTTCTGGTAATCCTGTTTTAAAATGTGTTGCCCATTCCAGAAATGTGCTGAAGCACTCAAATGCAGTGCATGACACAGAACATCCCATGGGCAAGGCCCTATCCATAAAAAAACTGCCCTTTAAAGGAAAATCCCAACAGCTCAAAATCATCTGGGTGCACAGGGAGGAGATGAAATGTGGATTTGATGTCACATTTCGCCAACTCCGCCCCACGACCACAGCAGCACACCACATGCACAGCTTGGTCAAATGAGGTGTACCTCACCATGCACAGATGATCCGGAATAGCATCATTTACTGATCTACCTTGGGGATAAGAAAGATGGTGAATTAAACGGAATTCACCAGGTGCCTTCTTAGGTACTATACACAGAGGTGAAACCCGCAAATTAGGAAGCGGTGGTGCCGGAAATGGACCTAGAACCCTACCTTCTTGAACCTCTTTGGCAATCTTCACAGCAACCACAGCCTCCATGCCATTAACTGATTTTAAATTGTGGGCTAAAAAAGGAGCCCTCAACCCCAAAAAAGGAATTCTAAAAACCCCTTGAAAACCCTCCAGCAAATACATGGCATCCTCTTTATTAGGATACCGCTTCAACCAACTCTGCAATGGACCAAGCTTAATTGGCGTGGGCCCCCTTTCCAGTAGCTGCTGAAGGACTGCCACCTCCCCTGGGCCATTGGCTATGCCTGGGCCTTCCTTTGGGGCATGCAGTGAATGCATGCAGTCCACTGCACATTGGGCATGCGTGCCTGTAAGTGCACGTCTTCCTATTTCAGACCCCCTGTGAACCAAACTCCCAACAAAGCAAGCGGGGTTGAACCGCCTGCCCCGTGGGCCCACGGGAAACAGTATTAGCACCAGACGGAAGGTTCTGCACCATGTGCCCACTATGTGAGCGTTCCCCAACATTAGGCCGTGCCTGCAACATCAGCTATAACCAAAGATGCAGATGTATCTGGTCCCACGGAAGGTTGGGGTTCATAGCAGCCCTCATTCTAAACTCCTCATCTTATTTGAGCCAGGCTGAACCCACAAAACCAGTGTACGCTTTATAAATGATATCCAGATACTGGTATAGTGCTGCAGCCTTCCAGCTCTGGGCCCGAGAAATTACCCCTGCGTAGACGATGTACCCTGCCAGCCAATTTGCCCATGTCCTATCAACCCTCCTTTTCTTTAAAATTTCCTTGTCCTTGTCCTCCATCTCCTCTTTATCCTTCTTCTCCAATTCCCGGTAAAGAAGGCTGAAGAGGTCGATGTACTCACCCTTGCAAATCTTTTCCCTAGTGATTGGCAAAAGTTGGTCACCAAGGGGCAAGGCTACATCGCCAAAGGGCATTGCCTTTGCAGAAGCCACCCCATAGGGGTTGTAATAAGTGGAAGAAAAACCCCATGCCCCCCATGGACTAGGAGGCGACATCATGCCCAGAGGCAGCACAGGGCCCCAAGGCGACTGCCAGCCCTTAGGCAGAGGACCCCAGACCACAGCTGAGTAGTCCCAGGTGAATCCTGCATCGTATGAGGAGGGCCCCAAGCCCACAACTGTCCATACCTCGAGGGGTCCTGCATAAAACCAGGCTTATGCACCCAAGGTCCCCAGGGCCAAACCATGGCTGGCTGTGCATCCGCCTCATCCTTACCCCTGGCCCAGGCACTTCCACCTCAGCCACCACCGCCAGTACTTCCCGAAGCTTGAATGACTGCTTGAAAGGGGGGGGACCCAGTGTCCCTGGCCTGCTGTAAGGCTGCAAGTTTATCTAATATAATCTGCTGCTCTTGCACTTCCTCCTCATCCTCAGAGGATGATGGAGCAACAGGAGGGGGTGCCGCAGTATGCCTAGGTACCTTCGGTGCAGGCCCTTTTCCTTTAGACTGGCCTTGACCCTTTCTAGAAGCCATATCCAAAACACAATGAGCCAGGAGGCCTCTCTCAATTAATAGAATTGTCCTAAAATGAGCGAAAAAAAGCCTCGTGCTCCTTCTCTGTCAAGCACAAGGCACGAATGAGGCTGCTGGGGCCAGGGCTGTCCTTCAGCATGCTAGCCCCGCCTTCCAGCAAAACCAGGCTGCAAATGCAGCCAGTCTGATCAGTCCTCCTTACAAGGAGGCAACTTCATCCCCGCCCCGCTAGCCTTCGGCGGCTGCAGGGATCCATCTTTGTTTTATGCCTTCTCTCTTTCCAATCTGTCCCTGGGTATGTGTGTTCTTATTCTTTTTATAGTTTTGGGAAAGTGTAATTCAGCTGTGAATACACTCTGAAAAGCAGGCAAGCTTCCTATTGTGAAGAGGCTGATGAGAGTATTAGCCCTGCAGCAAGACCAGTTTGTGGATCTTTGGCTGCCCCCACCCCCATGTTCTTTAGTTTTAGGGTTAGATGTCATCGATATGCAGATGACACCCAGCTCTATATTTCATTATTCAACCATCCAGATGCATCTGTCTTAGGTGGAGCTCTCCCTAAGTTGGTGAGTCACATGTGTTTGGAAGAAACCCTGGGTAATGCCAGTCTGGGACAAAGCTGTGGGCTAAATGCAGTGGATGTCAACATGTTTGGGGGCCATATCTGCTGAGCCACCCTGTTCCCTTGGTATTCCTCCACTCCACTTCACCACCCTAAAGACAGAAAACTGAAAGGCAATGGAAGGGCAATGGAAACTGAAAGTGGGGGGTGGGGTAGCCAAAGACATTAAAGCACAGTGAGAAAAATGGCTAGAACTTGCCTAATCTCTCAGTTCAGGTCCAATAGGTATAAGGAATTTCATGCAGGTTAGTTACCTTTCCAAGGTTAATGAACAATGCTTGCTTGGCTTTTTTGGTTTGCTGTTATTGTTGTTAATTAGTTACTTTCTAAATACATGCTCCAATTGCCTGATCCACTTAACGAGCAACGACACACAAACAGCACATTTTAGGGTTCTCAAGTGGCCACCACATTGTTTGTACCTCTCTGTGAACTTTACCATTCCTCATTTTGCAACCCCACACCTGAAATCAGTCATGGTTAAGCAAGGCTTACATCTCATACAATGACCAACATTTTCGATTTCTCCAGCTTGGAATTTGCCACTGCTTGTTTCTCTGATGATTCGGGAGAAGCCAACCCAGGACAAAGCAATGAAAAGCATTAAAAAAAAATCTGAGCCAAAGGAGTATCAGAGGGTCGAGATGAGTTTAATGTAACACTAGAGAAGACTGAAGTAGTTATAGTAGTCCCTGCACTATATTCACTGAAACAATGTTATGTATGAGTAAAAAATTCTTATATCTCAGAATCATTGTTTTTTGGCATTGTGTATGTGATGGACATTACCCATTTTCAAAGTTTGTTCAGCTTAATGTGATCTCTCCATTTTTTTAAAGCTTGTTTGCTGTTATAAGTGAACTATTAATCTTCAGGTACGCTTCTATTTTCTTCAGCTAGCTTTGAGGCCAGAAAGACCTCTTCCCTTGACCTGTCTAGAGGGTTGAGGTTGAGTAATGTTAATCCAGTTACTAATCAAAAGTGCCTTTATGGTAGACATGATCTCATTCACCTTACCTGTTTTAGGACATGTGGATCTGCTTGGAGAAACTTGGGGAAAGAGATGTGGTAAGAAAATTTGTGGGGGAAACTTCAACTTGTATTTATGTACTGCCTTTCTTCCCTCAGCGGGGCCTAGGCAGTTCACAAAATGTGATGAAGCACACAACGATTAAAACCAGAAGAGCTTTCTTCTTGAGCTCATGACAACACACATAAAGCTGCCTTATACTGAATCAGACCTTTGGTACATCAAGGTCAGCATCGTTCACTCAGACTGGCAGCAGCTCTCCAGGATTTCAGGCTGAGGTCTTCCACACTACCTCCTACCTGATCCTTTTAACTGGAGATACCAGGGATTGAATCTGGGACCTTCTGCGTGCAGAGCAGAAGCTCTTCCATTGAGCCACAGCCCCTCCCCAAACACTGTATTTTTAATAAGAAGATGGTCAGGGGAGAGAACTGCCTAACCCCTTTCAGATAGTCATTTTCCTGCTCAAAATGGCCTCCTCAAGGTGATTTTCTCCCCACCCCTGGGGGAAGGGATACAAGTAATATATCCTTTCCTTCACAGCTGCAAAAGTTACTGATTGTGATTCTGAGCTAAAACATAGCTACAAGGAACTGAGTTAAAGAAGATGTGGAAAAATGCCCTTTGCCCAAAAATTCACTCAAATATTTCAGCAGCTGGAACTCAGTTGCAAACTTGTGGCTAGTGGAAAGGAGAAGATTAGGGAAGGACCCCTCAAATTCCAAGCACAAACACTCAAGCTCTTAGTTAGGCTAATGACACTGGCCAAAGCAGAACAAAGGTTTAACATCCCACTCAAAGGATCAGAGAGGGAACAGTCAAATTTCTAGAGGCAAGAAGATCAAAATGACCCTAAGGTGGGATAGACTCCCCAAGATAGATTATAAATTTTCAGAGTGCAGAGATATCAGCTCTTCCATTTTCTCTTTCATATGGAGCAGCGCCTTGAATGGGTACAAACTAGGGCTGCCAAGTCCAACTTGGGAAATATCTGAGGACTTTGGGGGTGGAGCCAGGAGACTTTGGGGGTGGAGCCAGGAGAAAGGAAGTGACATCATTTTGTGATGTCACATCCTGTGATGTTGCTTCCACATGCTGACACATGAACTCATGAAGTTTCCTAATACTGAGCTTCTGCTGCTGCCTTGAGCTTTATAGGCTTGCAAGCAGCATTACCCAGACTGTGACTTTTATGCCACTGTTTTTTGTCGCTGAACAAGAGTCAGTGTTATGTAGCAGTCAGTTTGTTTGGCTGGGATCTGGGAGAGCCTGGCTCAAAACCCTGCAGTGCCATGGAATCATTTTATTTAATACTGAATCAGGCCATTGGTCCATCAAGGTCAGTATTGACTACTCAGACTGGTAGTGGCTCTCCAGGGTCTCAGGCTGAGATCTTTAATGTCACCTATTACCTGATCCTTTTTTAGTTGAAGAGGCTGATACCTCCTGCATGTCAAGCAGATGCTCTATCACTGAGCAACAGCCCTACTGAATCCTTCCTCATCTCGGCAGAATATGAAGCACTAAGTGCTGCACAAGTGCTAAATATGATTTTCATATCATAAGAACAGGAGAGAAGCCACAGTGGATCAGGCCAACAGCCCATCCAGTACAACACTCTGTGTCACACAATGGCCAAAAATACCAGGTGCCCTCATGAGGTCCACCAGCAGGGCCAGAACTCCAGAAGCCCTCCCACTGTTGCCCCCCAAGCACCAAGAATACAGAGCATCACTGCCCCAGACAAAGGGCTCCATTTAGATCTTGTGGCTATAATAGCCACTGATAGACCTCTGCTGGATGGGGACAGAGAGAGAGAGAGACACACAGACAGACAGACAGAAAAAAGAAAGAAAGGGGGAGGGGGAGAGAGAGAGAGAAGGAAAAGAGCTGGCAGACCCCAGCAGCTTACCCCAAGCAGCTTACTCCAGCAGCAGGCCACATGCAAAAGCAGGCCCTTCAGCAGAAAGAGCCTCTCTGGGCAGGACTCTCTTCCTCTCTCTTAAAGGGGAAATGTCTGTTGAGGCTTTTTACTGCAGGGCAGGCTCTCTGCAGACATTTCCCTTTTAAGAGGCCAGGGCAGGCTCCGACGTTTCCCTGCTGGCAGCCATTGCCTCCCCCGGTGGCCAATTCTGAAAAAGCGGGGGAAAGCTTTAAAAATCGGTGCTTCCCCCGCCCTACCCGGGGACTTGGCAGCCCTAGTACAAACCATTATGAACTGAACTTTTACCTAGACTAGGAGCTCCATTTTGTCCATGTGGCAAGGGACAATGAGGAAAAATCCAAACCATGAGAATTAAAGTAATGATGAACCCTAATCTACTGCAACTTCAAGTAACTGCATGTTTTTACCTTCTTTGTACTGTTGGCCATCCTGAATGTGTACTCTTTTTATTCATTTATTAAACTTCCTTATATTTTGAGTGCTCAAAGCCTGGAAATGCAACATATCAATTCAGTATTGCTATCTGAGGTGATAGCTTGAAACTGAGAAGTTTCAATAGATTCCCCTCCCCTTGCTAGCTTGCAGGAGGGAAGCAGGCAAGAATGGTAACTAGGCAAAGCCTCCTGATAGCAAAACAGGTGCAGAGTGCTAGATATGTGACTCAGTTCAGAGTTACTGGTGACAGTGGAAGTTATCCAGTTTATTTTTGGCACCCCTAGGGAGCCAGGGTAAGGGTTGATATTACTAAAAAGAGACTTGGGATGACCACAAGGTTCTCAAATGTCCTGGAGATGAACCCAGGGGAGCAGAGAGGGTTTGCAAGTCCATTCTGTCACAAAAGCCACTGTTCTAAGCAAACATGCACCACACTGCAACTGGTTTTTCTATTTTTTTTTAAACATCAGGGCGTTGCTGACTCAAACTTTGTTCTGCTGCTTCAGACCAACACGACTACCCCACCTGAATGAATCCACCATATCTAGCTTGGGCTGTGACCATGCGCACAATTAGACCCAACATAGCTGCGAATGCTGGGCGGATTTAAAGGCGTGATCAGACAACAACATCTGTTGCGTGTTGACCGCAGCCTTGGTCATGCAGATATTTGTGACAAAGCCTTCTTCCCCCTTTAAATGTGTTTTGAATGATGAAAAAGTTTGCTTAGCCTGGTCCCTGCAAGCACACTGTCCCCTTAATCTCTTTCTCCCCAAGCCTATGCTCTGGATCTGCATTTAACTTGCATACATGGATCTGGCTCTTTGTGACAGGAAAGCAATGCTGAGAAATTTCTGGAGGGAAGGATAAAGCACTGCCTTTCCTTCTGTTTCTTGACTGATGCACATTGTTTCTGCTGAGGGATTTTGCAACCCAACAAAGTCTGGGCTTATTTCTGTGTTGCTGCAAAATAGCATGTCATTTACCACTGAGATCCATAAATGCATATTGCTTTACTGTCAGATGCATGAATGGTTTCCACATCTACAGATACTTGGTCCAGTGTAACCTCTGATGCTATCCTTGTTCTCCTTAAAAAGTATTACCAAAGCATTACTTTCTGGCAAGGGCCCCAATCTTGCAAGAACTTGCCCAAAGCCATCATAGCAAGTGTAATGTAATATACTCAAGGAAATTAAAATGATTGCTGGATTTCAACCTTTTTTTACTGCACTCTCCAGCTAGTAAATGGCCTATGTTGTGTAACAGCAGTTACACTCCCCAGATGAGGGATTAACAACACATGTTCCAAGTGGTTTCTTTTACAATTGCTGTGAAATAAAAGCTGATGGAAATGAGGCACTGCTGAAATGCTCTGCCTTCAATAAATAAATAAAATATTTTCATCACTGATTTTTTTAAGTGTTTATTTTCCTCCTTTTTTTAAAGAATTAACTATACACTTGTACTGTTAACCCAAAGGATCTACAGCTTTTTGTCAAGAGCAGAGATCCTAGGGCATAAATGTCTAAAAGACTTCCAATACATTGTTTCTTGCTAGCTCATTTGAATAAATTTTAATCAGTTGAATCTCTGTCACAGTTAATTAACATACAATTTAGGGCTGAAAAGCATCTAACAAGCAAATGAAATGAAAATTCTTCTCAAGATAAACTACAGCCTCTACCTACTCAATGGAATTGCTATGCTTGTTGACTTTCACCTCATATCCTTGAGGATGAAGTATGTGTTTATGTTGTAAATCTACATTACAGGCTTATGAGGAAGAAAATGACAAGCTTCTGCAGACTTTCCACAATATTTATCTAAATAGAAAGGATTAGACATTGTTCTCCATGTAAGCAGCATAGGAAGCCGAGGTTCTATGAAATAAGCACCAGTTAATCAAGACCAGAGGTCCCTGGAAGGCTGTTTGGGAATACTCAGAAGATATTTGACATTGACAAATATAAAGGGTCATTTATTGTGTTATGTTTTTGTGGAATTCTCCACATGGTTTTTCATGTTAACCTGCTGCTATATTGCAAGTAGATGAATGATTAAGTGAGAGGAAAGCTATTAAACTCATAGAAAAAAAATCCAGTCATTGCACCGGGGAACTTTCCCTAGGGCTACTTAATGTCTCTTACATTCTTCTTCATAAAGGAGTTTTATTCCAAGTCTTTTTTATCCACCAGACTTCAATCACTATAGCCTGTGCATTAGTTAGATGGTATTTGTGGGAAGGCTCCAGCTATTCTTCCTATCACCAATGGTATTGATTCATTCAGCAAGTACAGACATAATCAACAGTGACCGAGTCTACTCAGAAGTATTTTATTCATTGGGACTTATTCCCAGGAAAGTGTTTTTAGGAAAGCAGACATACTTGAGGGGGTGGGAGCATAAGGAAGCAGAACAATAGTAAAATATATAATGTACACATTCCAATGACATAAAAATAAATTGAGCTGCAAAGTAAACATGGAGAGTCCAGTACATGGAGGTTCTCCATTCATTTTAGGACCTGTGTGTTCAACTGTTGTTACTCACAAACAGCGAATTGATTTCTGATGACAGATAAAATTGTCTGTCAGCCTATTTGTAGCTGTTCAGTAGATTGCCTCACTGTCTTCTTTCCTAATGGTTGGACACTATACAGTCAGCTTTTTTTGAGTCAGTTTGGTGTAGTGGTTAAATGCGCAAACTCTAATCTGGGAGAACCGGGTTTGATTTCCCGCTCCTCCACTTGCACATGCTGGATGATCTTGGGCAAGCCATAGCTCTGGCACAGCTGTTCTTGAAAAAGAGCAGTTTCTGTCAGAGCTCTCTCAGCCCCACCTACCTCACAGGGTGTCTGTTGTGGGGAGGGGAAGAGAAAGGAGATTATAAACCACTCTGAGACTCCTTTGGGTAGTGAAGGGCAGGGTATAGATCCAATCTCTTCTACTTCTTCTTTTGCTACCATGGCCACCATTTTCCATGCCATGCCTCAGAGGGCTTCTTGAAGACTTTTTTTGAGAGTTGAAAAGGCCACATAGTCATTTTGGATCTCAAAAATGGCATAGGGGGAGGCAGAAGTCCTTCATCCCCCTGCCCTTTGGGCTCTAGAAGAATTGGACACCTACAGTGTTTTTGAAAGGAAAAATATTAGGCTCTAAAATGATGCTGCATCCTCATGTGCAGTATAGTATAGCCTTAAGACACGTGAAATGGGACTCTGCACAGATTGCTACAATGACATAACCACCATGGATATAGTAAGTACATCCTTATATACATATATGCACCCTGGTGTGGTGGTTAAGAGTGTTGGACTAGTATTGGTTCAAATCCCCACTCATGTCATGGAAGTTCACTGGAAGACCTTGGGTTCAACACATACTCTTAGACTAAGCTACTTCACAGAGTTGTTGTGAGGCTAAAATCATGCACATCATGGCTATACCAGGGGCTGTTGTATGGTTTCTCTGTAGACACTAGAATATTAATAGTGAGGTTGATAAGTATTGGGGTCGGGAGTCCGTGGAACAGTGAAACAGCATGATCTTTATTGCTGGTCCGGATGAAGCATACAACCCAGGGCTCGAAGCCCTCCTTTTATGCTGGTCAGGGACAATCCCCTGACCTCACCCAACTGGCCTAATAGGCTATTAGAAGTCTATTTACATTTCATAGGTTCCCTGGGGGAAACCTAGGTACAGGATTGGTGGCCGGTTTGAATCCACCTGGCCTTTGTTCTACCTGGCTGAAGCTCAGGTAGTTTCTTGGCCATGTGCTCTGGCCATGTGCTCTGGCCATGCGGTCGCAATTAAGGGAGCACATGGTGACCGCATGGTCAATACATAACAGAGGTATTGAGGAGGTTTATTAATAGCAGCTGGGAGTAATCATCTAGAAATGGACTATTTCAGTGCAAATGGGATTTGGTTGGGATGGGGGTAGAATTTATCAAAGTTGGCCAGTGTTCAGCAAGGATGCTTGCTGCTATCTAACCTTTGTAGCATCCCAAGAGTTTATGAAACAAGGGCCCCTATCCCCCATGTCTGCACTAATACTGTGTAACATCAGATCAGTGAAGCACAAAGCTGCACACCTCTATGAGATGCTGCAGGAAGAAGAAATTGACCTAGGTTGGCTGGAAGAAAATAATGTTTGCAAGCTTTAGTTGATCACCTCAATTTGAGTGTAGAAAAAGTGTAGCCTCTCTGTTGCTCTTACTGGATTTATCTGCAGACTTTTAATACACTAGATCATGCCATCTTGTTGAGGTGCCTGGAGGCAGAAGTAGGTATCAGGGGATGTGCGTTGAACTGGTTCAACTCATTCCTAATGATGAGACTCAGAGAGTTGCTATTGGAAGTTGTCATCTGTGTGGGACCTATCTTGTGGGTTCCCAGGGCTCATTTTGTAGCAGGAGCTCCTTTGCATATTAGGCCACATACCCCTAATTAGCCATTCCTCCAAGACCTACAGGGGCTACTGTAAGCTCTTGGTATATTTGTATTTGGTATAAAGTGTATTTGACCCACCCCGCCCGATACCAATCCACCAGCCAATCACCTGCGCACCATTGTCCCCTAAAGTATACTCTGAAGCCAGAGGAACCCACCGCATCTGATGAAATCTGCAGCTCTGCCTCCAGCAAAAGTTTCTCACACCAAAGAGACACCCCCTTGTATGACTCCAAAAATTGCAGACATATAAGGAGGTTGTCCTGAACCACTCTGGTGACTCTGGTCCTATGGTGTGGAAGATGGAGGCCCCTCATCGATTCACAGAGTCTCCTAACAAAAGCCCTGCCAGGTGCCACGACCTTGCATGCAAAATTTAGGTGGCCCACTAACTGCTGCAATTCCAGCAGTGTCACCTTAGATTGCGACCTTACTGTGTCCACCCAGGTGTGCAATGCAGCTAACTTTTCGGTCAGCAACCTGCAGCACTGCCCCACCGTATCAATTTCAATACCGAGGTAAGTTAATTTGGATGTCGGGCCCTCTGTTTTTTCCTGAGCAAGAGGAATGCCCAGTTCCCCTGCTAGACCAACAAAACTGGACAGCAAAAATTGACATTGTCCAATACCCCTCCTTCCTACTAATAGGAAATCATCAAGGTAGTGGGCCATACTGCAGAGTCCCATCCTGTATCACAAGGTCCATTCCAAAAACAAACTGAACCTCTTTATATATATATATATATATATATATATATATATATATATATATATATATATATATATTTAAACCATTTATTTATAGATGGTAACAAATAAAAGCACATTGGTAACGATAGTGCAACAGGGTACAAAACTGAAAAAAAAAAACCCAAGTATTATCAACCGGAAGAGATGTATACAATAAAAGCCTTAGGCCTTAAGACACTACAGATTGCAATTGGAGGACAATGTTATCATGTCAACATTTCTATCATTATATTAGAAGTATAACAATTTCTGGTAATATTTGTTTGTCGGTAAGAAGCCGTCTTTTGATAGATATTCTACTATTGGGAACCAGACTGCTCGGAAAAAAACCATATTAAAGTTGGAGTTAATGGCAAGATTTTGTGAAGAGATTTTTCCCAGTAAAAAATGTTCCCAGATCTTGTTTTTCCAAGTATCTATAGTTGGAGCAAGCTTGTCCTTCCATCGTTGGGCTATCGTTATCCTTGCTATTGCCAGTAAAGTAGATATTGTAGCTGTTAGTGTTTTATTTCCCTCAGGTTCGGACCAAGCATCAATCAGGAGGACTTCTGGGAGGTCAGGTAAGAGAATTCTGGTAATTTCCTTGATTTGTGCAATAATATTTAGCCAAAACGCATGGATGTTTGGGCAAAGCCACCAACAGTGTAAAAAATCTCCTACCATACCGCACTGCTTCCAGCAGTGTTTGTTATGTGATGGGTTTATTCTGTGCAGTCTAGCTGGGGTCATGTACCAATGGTGAGTTAGTTTGAATGCATTGAATCTAATAGAGAAGATTTTAGAGTTCAGGTTTGGGCCGGTCAGAATGATGTTCCAGGAGTCAGTGTCTATGCGGTTATCACAGTCTATGTGCCATGCACGTCTGTTTTTTGTGAGTTTAACAGGAATCGTGGATTGCAGGATTTTGTAAAGTTTCGAGATGAGGCCTTTGTTACTTTGTGGCAAGATTGCTAGTAATTGTTCGAAAGCATTTAGTGGCGTTCCAAAACTATGTTGTTTATTGAATTCTTGTAGCAAGTGTGTAATTTGTAGGTAAGTAATCCAAGGAATTCCCGAACCTATTTTCCTTTCCAGTTCTGGTTTTGTGATGGGTTGATCTTTGTCAATTAAGTCTATGATACGAGATAGCCCTACACCTCTCCAGTCAATTGTTGCGAGTCCTTTACATCCTGGAGAGAACCATTTTTGGCTTAAAAAGGAGGAAACTCTTGAATAAGGTGGTAATAACTGCTGTCTGTAATGGTCCCATATTTTAAGGGTCGGGGGGAGAAACAAGTCGTAGGCGTTTAGCTTGGGCCGATCTGACGGTGTCATCCAAAGAAGATCCTGTAAAGGTATATCGTTGAAATGACGTTCTTCTATTGTTTTCCATGAGGGATCGTTACCTGAGTTAAGTATCTGGACTATGGGTGCTAGGGTGGATGCTGCATAGTACAATGAGAGGTCCGGGAGGTTAAGACCACTGTGATTATTTGGTAGCTGTAAAATTGAAGAAGCAATTCTATGTTTCTTATAACCCCAAAAGAATTTAAGAAGTTCCTTTTGCCACTTTATAAGGTCTTTGCGTGGTATGCTGATAGGAAGTGCCCGAAAAACAAAAAGAAATTTTGGTAGAATGAAGCTTTTGATGAGAGCGATTTTGTCCGCCCATGAGAATTTTTATCTGTTCCATTGGTCCATGTGCTTTTTCGTTTCTGAGAAAACATTCTGAAGATTGCATTGCAGAAGATCGTTTAAATCTGGAGGAATTGTGATGCCTAAGCATTTCCAGTCAGCTGTTGTCCATTTAAATGGAAAGGAGGATTGTAGCTTTTCCTCGAGCTCAGGCCGTATTGAGATCGGAATGAGTTTCGTTTTTTGCAGGTTTACTTTCAGACCTGTGGTTTTTTGGAAAACAAACTGAACCTCTTGAAAGCAGCACAAGACACCAAGCACCCCATGGGAAGGGCCCAATCCATGTAGAACTTGCCCTCAAAGGCAAATCCAAGTAGCTCGAAGTCCTCTGGGTGTACCAGAAGGAGGCGGAAGGCTGACTTAATGTCACATTTTGCCAATTCCGCCCCCGTGCCACAGAGGCAGACTACCCGCATGGCCTGATCAAAGAACATGTACCTAACCGAACATAACTCGTCCAGAATTGCGTCATTCACCAACTCCCCATGCGGGTAGGACAGGTGGTGAATGAGGCGATATTCGCCCGGTGCTTTTTTAGGCACAACTCCCAATGGGGAAACTCTCAACATATGAACTGGGGGAGAAGAAAAAGGGCCTACTACCCTGCCTTCCCTGCACTCCTTGGCAATCTTTTCCCTAACTATATGCTCCATACCCACAACTGATTTCAAATTAGAAGCTAGATAAGGCGCCCTCCTCCCCTGGAAAGGAATCCTAAACCCCAACATGAACCCTTCCCAGAGGTAAGTGCAGTCAAGTCTGTTTGGGTAAGAATGCAGCCATTGCACTTCCAATTTAATTGGGCTGGGACCCTTTGTCAGAAGGGGGGTTAAAGTTCCCCCCACCTCCAGGCTGCTTACCCCCTTTACTACCACCCCCCGGCCCTTTGGCTTGGGGCAGTTGGAAAAGGCATGAGGCCTGGCACACAGGGGGCACTCGTGGCGAAATTAACAGGACTTATGGCCATAGGTACCAAGGGAGGTAAACTCTCAGTAAAGCAGGTGTCGCTGAATCACCTGCCCCTCCTGGGTGCGGATACCCATCTGCAAATATGCCCTCTTGATCGAGTGGCCCTATGTGTATATAGGGGTATTGTTGTAGTTGATTGTTAAGGAATGCCGACTAGGTGAGGCTGTGGCCCTGTCGATCAGTTGCCCGTTGACTTATGTGTTTTGCTTGTAAACCTGTGGGTTGTTTATTACACATATAGACCCTGTTGGGCAATTATATTGGTTGTATTTTTTCTGCATTAAACAGTGACTTTTCATTTGTTTGTAATTTACTGTGTTTTTCGCTGTATTGTATACTATAGGTATAGAATATCCACCATAGGCTTTCTGTTACCTATAAGACAATAATACCACTGACATTAATGAATACAAGAAGGATGAAATGTTATTCTCAGTGGGCAGCTTGTTTAAACAGATAAACAGAATGAGAAAAAGTATTTCCTGCCTTTCAGAATATGGTGGTCACAGCACCTTACAAAATTATGTCTCTACAAATACAAGAAAAACAATATCCAACTAATAAAATAGCAATAAATACACAACATGATAAGAAGCAGCAGGAACTACAGAACAACAGCAAAACCAGGTAACAGCATCTTATATACTATTAAAAGCACGAGAGGCAAAGATGGACTTCACCTATCACCTAAGTATTAGCATAGGTGACACCACACCAACATGTTCAAGCTTCAAATATCAAGACCAGAATTTTGAATTGGTACCAAAAGCAAACTGTATGTCATGGTATGTATGGTTTTGTGTGCTTATTGTGGCAAAACCCTGTTAGCATTTTGATCACCACATTTTCTACTGGCTGAAGAATCCGAATCATTTTCAAAAGCAGTCCCATGTTGATGGTGTTGCAATATCCAGTCTGGATGTTACTAAGGCATGTGTAGCACTGGAGACTAGTTTTGTCCAGAGTTCAGCCAACAAACCAATACAAACGGGTCAAAAGCAGTGCTAGTACCTTCCAAAGCAGCACCCCCATCACCAATTAAGACCAAAAAGGAGCCCAGCGTTACCACCACCACCCTGATTTTATACCTTATCTTTCAAAGAGAGGACAAACATTTAAAGAAAGGGGAAAGGTAGGAAGATAATATGGCTTAGCATTCATATAATGCTTTAGAGTGTTCCAAGAGCATCACATTTGTTACCCTGCTACAGTCCTTTCAACAGCTGCGTAAGATGCAAGATTTGAAGCGAAGGCTGATTTTTAGCCATGCCATTACATACAAATAGCCTAATATCCCTTGTGCGCGGGTAATGCTTGTTTGAACTTAAAACACTAACGCCTTGCAGCAACCTGTTTTTCATTACATTTCATTTATACACATTTGAATGTCATCACTGTTCAGTGTCAAAAATGTTGTGGAAACATAGATAACCACAAAGGCACTCAAGCCATGTAAATTCTGTTCTCAACAGAAATTGGCACTGTAGACGTAGCCCCAGCTTGCTTTTCTTGCTTCATTAAAGTGGGACTAGATGCTGTATCTGAAGCAGGTGATGTTGATTTTTTTTTAAAGGCTGTTTAAAAATAGTTCTAGTTCTAAATCTATCTGCTCTGATATACTACAAACCAAGTGTGTTTCACAAAATATGCACTGGGGATGACTAAAAGGCATTTCTGGTTTTCTTAAAATGGAAAGCTTAAAGGCTGCTTCTACATGATGAACACACAGAGATGCCTTATACTGAGTCAGACCATTGGTCCATCAAAGTTAGTATTGTCTACTCAGGCTGTCAGCAGCAGCTCTCCAAGGTTTCTGGTTCTTTCATGTCAACTCCAACCTGATCCTTAATGGAGACGCAGGAGATTGAAACTGGGGCCTTATGCATGCCAAACAGATACTGTACCACTCTTTGGTCCCTCCCCAGTAATACTTTCTGATAAAATCCAACTGTACCTATTTACTGGGGTGGTCCAACTTTTCAGACAATTGTCCTTAGTAAATTATCATTTGTACCTATTTTTATGCATGAAAAGCCTTATTATTTGTTTAGTGTGAATTGTATTCTTCAGCCCCTTCAGAGCAAATACCTCTTTGTCCACAGTCACATGGCCCTTTAATGCGGGAGGAAGTGCTGTTTCCTCCTGCATTTAAAGGGATGGATCACACCTGCCGCAGCTAGTCCCGCGCTGAAGCGGGCTCCAGCGTGGATTCAAAGCGCTTTCCCCGACCCCGGGAAGATCAACTATTTTCCTGGTAGTCGTGCTTTGAACCCATGCTGGGCTGATCTGGACATCCCTCTCTTGCAATCATTGCGAGAGAGAGCTGTCCAGATCGTTCCACCTCATTTTTTCCCCCTTTTGCACTTGGGCGCTTGGGCACTCAAGCGCCCAAGTGCAAAAGGGGAGGGGGAACTCCCAAACTTACCATGCAGCCGGCGGGGCTCAGGGAAGGGTGCCTCCCCCGGCCACCGCCGCCAGCTGCCACTGCCAGCCGCCGCAGCAAAAAGATGCCACCAGCCACCTCCGCCGCTGCACGCTGCTGCCACCACACGCTTCTGCTGCTGCCACCACTGCTTCTGAGAATCTTATGCCCACCCACACTGCCCGCCGCCGCCTCCTCCGCCAGCCACTGCCCCCTGCCACCCGCCGCTGCCAGAGGTTGGGATATATAAACATCCCAACCCAAACTAAAAAACTGCAACCCCTTTAAGTTCGGGAGGGCTCCCGGATTTAAAGGGCCGTGTGGCCACAGCCTTTGTCTTTTTAAATAATTGAAGAGCAGGCTTTTGCAGTGTTCATTAAGGCAGCCTGCAGCAGGTGAATTAAAGAGCTATTTTTGGGCAGGAATGCACAGGAATGGAGTTCTGGCTGGCTTCTGAGTTGGCCACGCCTACAACTACAACCTCTGGCATGCATAGCTACAAAGCATACTGTCCACCCCACATTACACACAAGAGTGGAAAGGCAGCATGTTAAAATGCTGTCTTTCCCTCTGGGGAGCCCATCAGAATTTCCTTGTCATTTTCACTCCCTGCCAGTCAGCTGAGAATGAAATGAGAAGAAAAAGCCTCTCTCTGCCTTCCCTTCTCTAGCTGACATGTCCCAGCTAGAAAAGGGCCGGCAGGGAACCCAGGCAGGTTTAAAATGCCTTTCTTTCCCTCTCTGATCTGGGGGAGGGAGAGAAAGTCATTTAGCCATGTCCCTGCCCACCCTGCAATTCCCCAAGTGTCTCCGCAATATCAGAGAGGCTCAGGGAAGAAAGGGGCATGTGTGCATGCCTGCCTTCCCCCCCCCCAGCCTGTCCACCATGGTGGGCAGGCTAGGGAAAGGGGGCAGGCATGCAGACATACCTGGGTTCCCCTCCTGATCTTCTCCAGGTGCAAGAAGATCAAGAAAGGAACCCAGGCATGTTGAAAATGCCTTTCTTTCCCTCCCCTTTGTGGGCTGGCTGGGGAGATGGTGGGCAGCTAGGCAAACATGCCTGCTTCCCTTCCCGATCTTTCAGAGGGGGGGTAGGAGACTAGAAAGGCAATGCAGGCACTTCAGCACTGCCTTTCCCCGGCCATCTGGTTGGGGTGGGGGTAAGAGACTAGAAAGGTGCTGCTGAAATACCTGGAATCTGAAGGCACTTCAGCATTGCCTTTCCTCGGTTGTCTGGTTTGGAGGGGGGGTAGGAGACTAAAAAGGTGTTGCTGAAGTGGGGTGGAGAAACTCGGGGGGGTGGAAGAGGCAAGCTTCCATGCCTGCCCTGGGCTTTCCCAGCCTCCTGCCTAATATGCTAATGAGTTGCACTGTCGGGTGTGTGGCCTAATATGCAAATGAGTAGCACTGTCAGGGGTGTGGCCTAATATGCTAATGAGTTCCTGCTGTTAGGTGAGGCCTATTATACTAATGAGTTCCTGCTGGGCTTTTTCTACAAAAAAAGCCCTGATTAAAACCTTCAGGGGGAAGGGCTCAGGCATCTTTGGTGTGAGAATAGGGGTATCACCAAGGTATCCCTGTTTTCCTCTGCAAGGTGTTCCTACTTTCCTTCTATGAAAATGGCAGTTATAACTAGGGATGCCACCCTACAGGTGGGACCTGGGCATCCCCTAGAATTACAGTCCATCTCCAGAATACAGTGATCATTTCCTCTGGAAAAAATGGATACTTTAGAGGGTCAAATCTGTGCCATTATACCCCAATGAGCTCCCTGTCCTCCCCGGGATCCATCCCCAAATCTCCAGGAGTTTCCCAAACTTGAAGCTCTAGTTATAAACATTTCTGCCATATAGTGTATGACAAATTCAGGTGTGGCTAATAGTACATGGTACAGAACATACTTTTCATCCTTTCCCCATGCCTCATTATTGGTATCAATGTGTATAAAACAGGGGGAAATTTTCTTAATGCAGGTTTCTGAATCCATTGATGGCCATGCAAGTAGGTGGACTTGCTACTGCATGTCAACCTTTGTTTAGAATGGCTTTACAATGCATATGTGGTTTTGGTCTTTTTCAAGTGTTCACATGGCAGGAACCCACAGCCAGCCACAGTGACGTGAAATGTTCTCAGCAGAAGAGATCTCTCTAAACAGCACAGAAGACCCATTTTATCCCACCCTTGTGTCAGAAGGCACACCCTTTCCCCCACCCATTTATGTTCACAGCAGTACTATGGGAGAGGTATACAGTGTATAATGGGCCACAAACCACCCAGTGAGCACGAACTTGAACGCACTGTTAACTATATTATCCTGGATGCTAACATGTGTTGAATTTCAGCCCACTGATAACAGCCAGGGAGATCATAGCTGGAACAGTTACTCCTAAAACTAAGTACTCAAATGATCAGTGTGTATTTGGCATAGAAGTATAACTCTACACTATGAAGACTATTAAAAAATTTATATACAGTACATTGATTCACCTTTTTTTCTTGTTTTTCTGTTATTCATATGCAACCATAGAAAACGCTTTCAAGGTTAGGAAAGGGACAGAAATTATCTGATTTATATATTGAACTCAGAAGTAGTTGTTTCAGATAGGGATTTGAGGTAAGCCAGCCACCATTAGGAGAATGTAGTTGTAATAATCCTTTATGATACATACCATTATATACTTCTTAGGACATCATTTATATAGCTGAATTTGGAATTTTCGTTTAAATTTTGTCTGAATTACATGTTTGTGATTACCAGGTAGAAATTACCAGGTGAAACATTTCATCAAGTAGAAATAAACATTTCTCACCTGCTAACATCTGCTTATAAGGAACACAAATCATATTGGCTTCATTGCTAAAGTTTGGGCAACTGGGTGTCAGCTGGCTTCTATGTTTTAAAGCCATAGAAACCTTTTCTGATCTGGGTGACAAAGCAGCTATTTCTGGCATACTTGTATTGCAGTATGTGACATTCCTTTGTTTCAATCCTCTTTGCCACCTATAGGGAGCATATCTGTGTAATGCCTAGTCTCACAAGAAATATGAAGTCATGTAAACACTGAAATGTCTCTTGCGATGCATAACTGCTTTGTCCTGCTCAAATACGTGATGAGATCTCTGTTTTGTTCAGTCTAGAGTGGCTTGTTGTGAAGCCTAACAACCATCATTTTCTGTTTTGGTCAACAAGCTTGCTCTTAATTCTTTCCTGCCCTTTTGTTTTACTTTTATGCTTCAGTTTCCCTAAATAAATTAGGGATAATCCACAAATACTAGTGTGTGTTTTTTTTCCTTTCTGTAGCTGGTAGCAAGTCATCTCTGGTTTATATATTGTCATCACAACTGTTACTAAACTGTGTGGTCTTGTCCTTCCCATGGCACTGAAGTCCACTGCCATGTCTAGCTGGGGCTCCAGTAGCCCTAATATGAAATTCCCTGGACCTAGGCTGAGCCTAAACTGAATCCAGTATGGGCCTTGATATTTTCCATGCTACCTTCTCCACACTTACTAAGGTCTGGAGCACACCCGCTTGCTCCAGATTCCCAATATAAATGTGCTAAGAGATCTCACAAGAGGCCCACACAAGCTCGTGTCCAGCTGCCTGAGGCTGGTGCAATTGGCCCAGGATATGTCCTGATTCCATTCTGCAGTTGTCTGCAATGCCACACTCTGTGATGCCTCTGTTGGAATTAATGCTGATCTCCAGCCTACAAAGATCAGTTCAGCTGGAGGAAATAGCCACTTTGGAGGCTGGACTCTAATGGCCTTCTTTTTTTTTTTCTTTTTTTTTTTTTTGTAATACATCTTTATTAGATTTAACATATTTACTTCTTGTCCAACTTATATTTTGGCTTAAATACAAGACGTTGTCTTCCCCTTCAAATCAGGGGTATAGAAACTTCATCATTGAGACCCAACATTTTAAGACAAATTAATAATAAATCAGACAATCAAAACATCAGTTCTAACCAAGAGTACCATTTTTGCCATGTTTCAGAAAAGAAAATTTCCTCCTTCCCTTTAAGTTTTGTAGTTAACGAATCCATTTCTGCTAAATTAAAAAGTTTATCAATAAATTGTTGTCTGTTTGGTTCTTTTTCCCCCTTCCAATTACTTGCAAACACAATACGTGCCGCTGTCACCGCCTGGATCAAGAACTTTCTATCCTCCTTGACGTAACTATCTGGGATAATACTTAAAAGAAAAAGTTTGGGATCTAACTCTATCTTATGGTGGATAATTTCTTCTAAAATATTCTTCACCATTAGCCAGTATTGGCCCGCATGTTTACACCGCCACCACATATGGTAATAGGTGCCTACATTCTTTTTACATTTCCAACAGGTTGCTGGGATTGACGGGGAGAATTTGGCTATTCGGGCTGGAGGGAGATGCCATCGATAAAACATTTTGATTAAATTTTCTTTGAAAGAGACAGCTTTAGTAATTTTTATATTAATAGACCAAATTTTAAACCATTGCTCCAAGTTAATATTTTGCCCTATGTCTCTTGCCCATGCCACCATATTCGGTTTAACCATCTCGTCCAACATCTTTTCTTTTAGGTAATACTTATATAAACGTTTAATGAGCCCTTTCCCCATACTTAGCCATATCTTATCCAAGTCATTTGGGGTCAAATAAAACCCTTTCTGATGGTCAGCCTTATAACAAGATTTTAGTTGTAATTGTTCCCACCATGTTAACTCCACATTCATTTGCTTGAGAGCTTCTGTGCTCTTCAAAAAACCTGCTTGATCTAATAAATCACTATATTTTACTTTCTTTTCCTTCAATAAGAGTGATGGACGTATGCTGGCTTCCATTGGTGCTACCCAAAGTGGTGTTTTAACATATGATTTTTCCTTTATCTCTAACCATATTTTATATAGTACATTCCTAATATAATGTTGTTTAAAGTGTGCTCTATCACATCCATACCACAAGTACTTATGCCACCCTGTCACCAAGTCATGTCCCTCTAATGTTAGAGTTCTCGTATCTTCTAAAATCAACCAGTCCTTCAGCCAGACCATAGCAGACACACGATAATATAACTGCCAATCTGGTAGTCCCAATCCCCCTTGTTCTTTATTGTCTTGAAGGTCTTTCAATCTTATACGTGGTCTTTTATTTTGCCATACGAATTTTGTTACTACTTTGTCAATTTCCCTAAAAAATAGCTGGTTTTTAATTATAGGAAGATTTTGGAATAAAAAGTTCACCTTTGGTAGTACAGACATTTTGATCGTGGCCACTCTTCCATAAAATGACAACTGAATCTTGGACCACCTTTTCAGATCCTCTCTAATTTCTAATAATAGATTTGTGTAATTGCCATCATATAAAGAGCTACATCTATTTGTGATCCATATTCCTAAATATTTGATTCTTTTAACCACCTCAAAACCTGTCACCTCCTGAAGTTGTTCCACAATCTTTTTCGTGCAATTTTTTGTTAATAGTTTGGTTTTATTGGCATTTATTTTTAAACCTGCCATTTGTCCAAAATGTCTCAAGAGAGGACTTAAATGTGTAAATGAAGAGAGTGGGTTTTCAAGGATAAAAACCATGTCGTCCGCGAAAGATTGCAATTTATAACTCTCTTTTTTAACCTTAAGACCTTCTATTTCTTTTTCTCTTCTGACTGCTTCTGCCAGGGCCTCTAAAGTAAATATAAATAATAGTGGCGATAACGGACAGCCTTGCCGCGTTCCTTTTTGCACCGGAATGGTATCTGTTAATTCACCATTAATATTAATTTTGGCATCTTGATACTCATAAATTTTTTGGACCATATTATAAAATCTTTGTCCACAATCCCATTTCTGTAACAGCGCCAACATAAACTCCCATTTGATGTTGTCAAACGCTTTCTCAGCGTCGAGGAAAAGTAAGGCCAACTGCTTTTCAGAGTGCAGTTCGTAGTATTCCAGAATATTTAGAATATTACGTATATTATGGCGTATTTGTCTATGTGGTAAGAAACCAGACTGATCTCTATGGATTGTGTTCATCAATACCTTTTTCATCCTACCAGCTAAAATTGTCGCGTAGATTTTGTAATCAACGTTCAAGAGGGATATTGGTCTGAAATTTTTGATGTTAGATAGGTCACATTCTTTTTTTGGAATTAACGAAATTAGAGCGTTCTTCCAAGATTCTGGAATTATCAAACTCTCATGGATATCATTCATGGTCTTCTGTAAAGGTGTAATCAACTCATCTTTAAAAGCTTTATAAAATTCAGATGGAATACCGTCTGGTCCAGGCGATTTCCCTTTTTTTATACTTTGTATGGCTTCCATTATCTCTATTGGTTTTATAAATTCATTCATCAATTCTCTTTGCTCTTCTGAAAATTTTCCAAAAGTATATTGATCTATGTTCCACAATGGAGATACCGGATCATCTTTTTTATATAGCTTCTTATAAAAGTCTTCCACTATTTTTTTCATGTCTTTTATATCAAAACAGTCTATCCCATTTTTATCTTTTAGCTTACTTATAAACTTACTACTGTGTTCCTTTTTTAATCTGTATGCAAGCCATCTAGAGGGCTTATTGGCATTTTCAAAATAAAATTGTTTGGCATACTTAAGTTTCTTTGCTATTTCCTGTGACAGATAGCAGCTAAGCAGATGTTGTGAATGTTTAAGCTTGTTTTTGAATTGCTGCCCTTGTGGATTATTTTTCAAACGTTTTTCATCTTCCTGAATCTTAAGCTGTAGCTCTGAAAACTTTTCTTTGTCTTTTCTTGCTTGCCAGATTTGGTACCTTATTACTCTCCCTCTGGCATACGCTTTAAAGGCATCCCAAACTGTTGCATTACTAATTTCTGGTGTTGTATTTTGTTTGAAGAAAAACATAAAGTCTTCTTTGGCTTCCTTTACAAATTCTGGTTTAAGTAAAAGCCAGGTTTTAAATGACCACCTTATACTCTTCTTTGTACCTTGCAGAACTAATTCTAGTGGGTTGTGGTCCGCAAATGACGAAGGTAATATTTCCACTTCTTTCAAATCTTTTAAAAGCGTCATTGATGTCCAAATCATGTCTATGCGTGACCATGTCTGGTGCCTGTGCGAAAAATAGGTGTAATCTTGTTTGTGTATATTCCGGATTTTCCACATGTCTATTAAGTTGTGTTCTTCTACTAACTGTTGAAATGCGATTGGTAGTTGGTTTTTGTTGTTATTGATCCTAGTTTTGCAGCTTTTCCGATCTACTTTGCTATCTACCACCGCGTTGAAATCACCAACTATACACAGCTCATCAGTTAAATAATTATTTAATACCTTGTGCAGATAAGTATAGAACACTTCTTGATGTTGATTGGGTGCATAAATGTTAGCCAACAACATTGGCTTAGAATGCCTAAAAATCTTGACAATTACAATTCTGCCATCCTCTGAGTTAAAAATTAGTTCTGGTCTTAAATAGCTCTTCACGTAAGTCACAACTCCCCTTTTCTTTTTGTCTTTATCTGCAGCTACAAATGCCTGTCCTATCTTTCTAGATTCCAGTAGTTTGATATCTTTTCTCTTTATATGCGTCTCTTGAAGACACACGATGTCAGGTTTTAGTTTCTGCAATTGTAATAAGGTTCTTTTTCGTTTTTGCGGTCCATTAAGACCATTTACGTTCACTGAGATTAATTTAAACTTCTGAATTTCCATTTCTGCCTTTCTTTTGAGCTTCTTCTTTTTTGGATTGTTGTCGTGTGGTTATTAATGAAGGTGTATATGCCTTTTTCTTCTTTTTGTCTTTGGGGTCGCTAAGATTTGCAGCTCCCTGTTGGGGTTCAGATCCTTCTGATTCCGATTCGCTCTGCTCTTCCCCCAATTCTGCTCCAAACTTGGTCAAAAAGTCTTCTACTTTAAAAACAGACGTTAGATTATATCTATTTCCTTTATAAAGGAAAGTTAGGCCTTCTGGGAATTGCCATCTATAGGTGATTCCGTTGGTTCTTAAAAGACTTGCCAATTGCTGATAATCCCTTCTCTTTTCCCTAATTCTCCAAGGTACTTCTCTTAGGATTGGTATCTCCGCCCCTTGAATATTTAACGTTGAATCTTTAGCTTTGTCTAGAATTTTGTCCCTTGTGGCCCGTTTTATAAACTTAACATGTACTTCTCTTGTGGTTTTCAATTTCCTGGCCATTGCAGTGTTGCGCCTATAAACTGACTCGATCTCCATTCCCATCGTTTCTGTGTTGTCATAATTTATGAATTGAGAGAGTGCCTCTACCATAACTTTGTCGATGTTTTCTCCTTGAGCTTCTGGAATGTTTTGGAATCTGAGGATATTGGCTGCTTTTTCCAATTCAAGAGTTAAAAGTGATGTTTCTACTGAGTCTAATTTTGATCTGGTTTCTGCAAGTTGCTTGGCCATCTCCTCCTTTTCACTTTCATCTTTCTTTATCCATTTATTTATGTTATCTATTTCTTGCCTACTTTCTAAAATTAGTGTTTTAAAAGCTTCCAACTGTGTTGCAGTCTGTTGTGTAAAGCTTTCAAAATTCTGTTGAATAGGTTCCATTGCTTTATTAATTAGGTTAGGTAATATTTCCTGGACTGTTTGACTCATTGATTGCGCAATACTTTCCTGTATTTGTTGATTTAACTCCTTGACACTCATCTGTGCGAGTGTAGTCAGGGCTGTTTTAGTTTGTGTTGACTGACTAGGTGATGGATTTATCTGACCCAGACCAGGGATAGAGGTTTTCCTAGCTCCACTAGCCATTCTGCTTTATACTCTCTAATTCTGTTTTATACTCTCTAATTATCCTTAATCACTTAAACACTAAACACTTAAATACGTTACACCCAGCAGTCTGCTTTATAAACGTATCACCAACTAAAGCATGTTCTATCCCCCAAGGCCTCACGATAGAACAATGCAAGCTGTGTGTAACTAATCTTAAGGAAAAAAATAAAATAAAGTATATATATACTATTTGACTAGTTTGACTAGTTCGTCTCAATCAGATCTTTGAGTCTTAATAAAATTCATAAATTTGTTCCTTTAAGTAGATCAGTTATAATTCTAAATTTAGTTAATTAGTAGATTAGTAGGTTAGTCTGAATTAGTAGTGATCTAAGTACAATCCGTTAGTTGGTTAGTAAGTTAATTAGTTAGTGGTAGAAATTCATTATACCGAATACAATATGTTAATATATAGTATGTAAATATGTAAATATGTAAATATATAAATGAGCAGAGATTTAATCAAGTAGGGAACTCAGCTACCTCTTCAGTTCTGTTTACCCCAGTAGTATGCTATGTTCATTTAACCAATTAATTGCCGCCTTAATTACCTCATTAATTGCCACAATTAATTACCATTTGATAGTTTGCAAATTAAACTTAACTTTTCTCACCTAATTCATTCAAAATTCAAAGTTATGATAATTCATTCAAAATAACCATTTCGTATTTAAAGTAGCAATTTCACTTTCCCACCTTTGTATTTCTGCAATTTTACCACTATTTCGCAATTACCCTCGCATTTTAATCCCTAAAATTAATTCCAGCGTCTTCCAATCTAATGTTTCTTACTAAATATTTTCACCCTAAATGCCTTCAACCAAACAAAACCAAAGAGTAAGAGAAAAAAAAAAATACAATAAATAAAGTCCAGGGTTGCCCCCTATTCTTTTTACAAATACCCGCCCGTGTCTCCTTCGAACGACGTTGTGTTTCTGTCCACTTTCAAGCCCAGATAGTAAAGCGCCACAAAACTCAATCCAGTTCACATTCGTTACAAACTAGTTCACTTTTCCTTTGCCGCCCACTTTGCTTGGACTCCTCAAGGCAGGCAAACACTTCAGTGCGGCGGTGACTCCTTCTAGTAAACAAAGAAAACAAAGGAAGAACAAAACAGGAAAGAGAAGCAGTTCTCCTGTAAGTGCGGGCTAAATTTGGTAGTCAGGCGTAGCAAGCTCACAAACAATCCGTCGCTTCTCCGACACGTCACGCTGCGTCCTGTTAATCTTGCTCAGCAGTCGTTTCTTAAAGGTACAACCCCGTAGTAGATGCGCCCGCTCCGTTTGTTTAAATATATATATAACGTAATAATAAATAAAGGAAAAAGTGCATAAAGTTAGTGGCCACTGTTTGGCTTGTAGCCCATAAATCCGTAAATCCTCCGCCTCTCCTGTTTCTCATAGACGAGTCCTCAGTCAGATCCCAGCCGCACCCTCGTCAATGGAAATTAGAGGGAGCGCGTAAAAAGCTCAGGGCAGAGAAAATAAACTATAAGAGAAAAAAAAAAATAATCGGCAATTTGGCCAATGTATTGCTTGCATACAGCTGGCCTCGTCTTCCTAATTTGCCGCTTTTCCAGCCTCAAGCGTCTTTGCAAATCCCGCTGGTCAGAGTCGCTGACAACGCCCCGTAGGGTCTACCGGCTGCCGCTATGCCGCTATGCCTCAATTGTTGTTGAGACTTCTTGTCTCCGTTCCTTGCCTGGTCATAGGGCTCTGAGGATCTCAAGCCGCCGCCCGGAACCCCAGCACCCCAAAGACCTTGCCTTCACCCTCCTCCAAAGGGTTAGCAAGCATATACAGAGCAGTATTGCTTGAAGATAACGAAGAATTCAGCAGTAGCCGCACGGAGCTCCGCAGCTAGCTACCGCTGTCGCCGCAACCGGAACCGGAACTCGACTCTAATGGCCTTCTATAGGAGTTAGGATACACATGGCCTTCTAGGCTCCCTTCCATTTGTGAATATCCCCCTCACTCCATAATAATGGACATTTTGCTATTGGAGAATACTCATTACTACATACGTAATTTAAAACTGAAAATGAATCAGACTTATTCCATTTTCTTCCTCATTAATGAGTTCTTTAATTTAGTTGCTTAAGAAGAGGCACCTATTCACTGGATTAATTAAGGTTTGGTTAGTTACATTTTTAACCAAGTCAATAGCTTCCAGCATTTTCTTTGAGTTTCTGTTGAATGATCAGTCTAATAAAATCTAAGCTTTGAACATCATTAAATGTCAGACACACTAGATTCTCACACCTTTATACAGCCTTTAACAGATCATGTTACAGAAACAACTGCTGAATTAATACCTAAATGAACAGCTAATGACAACATATTAATGGAAATCCAAATAGCCCCTCCATATTTTTAAGTAATCAAATTGTAATTTTCAAGGTATCCCCTTGTCACATCAAGCTGTATAGCTACAAAATGTGGATTCTACCGTTACAGTGAATTTCAGAGATAAACTGTTGCAAACCACCCTCAGAACCCAATGCAACATAGTATGGCAGTAGCCATAGATTTAACTATTACCTAATAAAATTATAACCTAAGAAGTGTTCTAACACCAAAACCTTCAACTATAAGTCATTACAGAACAAGAGAAAATGAGGCCTGGGTAGAGGAAGACAGTCTTATTGTTCTGTTTAGCCACTTTAAAAATTAAGTGGCCAAGCAGTAAGAAATGTTATTATTTCTGACAGGAAATCAAAATGTCAGTACACTGTGTCTAAGCAGAGAGTGAGGATTAGCAATTGCTTCTATCTTGACAGTTTTTAGAAGAATTGGATCTAACATGTTGTGGGCATTATTCAAGTGTAGTAATTATAGCTGAAACACATGATAAACACATACCAAAGAAATAAAGCAGGAAGATGTTTGCTCCTCTGTAATAGAATCCTAAGGAAAGGAGTTTACAGTAAACACAATGAAAAGAAGTCATCAAATGCATCAAGGCGTACAAAACACAATGAAAAGGATTGATGTATTTTATGCATGCATTAATGTGGATGCGGGCTTGTTATTTACACAAAAAGTTCCCTGCAGACATTAAATCAACATGGTGAAACAAGCAACAGCTTGTGCTATACAATGATATTTAACTATGCATTCAAGTTACAAAAAATCTAACTCTTCTCCATATGCCAAAAATTATTTTTAGTTTCACTAAACAGTTTCATGGTAAACACAGAGTACATGAATTTTCAGAAGACAATAAACAAATTACAGTTTTGATGTTTATAAAAATATGCACTAAACCATTTCAAACTATCTCTCCTCTTCCCTTCTCACTTGAATGGCAGGAAGCCCTAATTTAATAAATAGAAATAGCATAAACTGACTGCCATGCTGGGCCAGCCCAAAGGTCTTTTGCTTATTTCACTGCTGACAATTGCCAAGTGGTACCAACAATGCCCTATGGGTTAGCTTGCGGTAATCAAGGATATTCTGCCTTTAATTATTTGTCCATTCTATCTATCACAAAGAAATATCAGGGTGAATGGACTATCTATCTGAGCCCTATGCAACCCATGATCCACCAACTGAATGCATCCCACCAGCTATCTGTGGCAGAGCTCCATGTGCCTTCTACATTTGCTATCTCTCTTGGTCTGCAAAAAATAAGGACAGTGGACAGGCCATATCCCATGAATGTTGGTTTGTGTATTTTCTTGGGTCACAAGTTGTACACAGCTAATCCAATTTTTTCAGAAGACTGACAATGGATTCCTATATTTATTCAGAAGATCTGGAAAAGATCAACATCATAATATTTATTTAAAGATATTGCCCATAATGTTCATCCTGGAGCGGAGACAACTGAGAGGTGATATGATAACCATCTTCACGTACTTGAAGGGCTGTCATATAGAGGATGGTGCAGAGTTGTTTTCTGTTATCCCAAAATGTCGGACCAGAACCAAGAGGCTGAAATTAAATCAAAAGAGTTTTCAGCAAAATATTAGGAAGAACTTCCTGACGGAATGGTTCCTCAATGGAACAGGCTACCTCGGGAGGTGATAGGCACTCCTTCTTTGGAGGTTTTCAAACAGAGGCTAGATGGCCATCTGACAGCACTGCTGATTGTGTGAACTTAGGCAGATCATGATAAGGAGGACAGGAAGGGTTGTATCAGTGCTTATTTTTCATGGCCCTTTCTTAGGGAAATGCTGATTGCCACTTTGGGGTCAGGCAGCAATTTTTCTCCAGGCCAGTTCAGCTAGGGATCTTGGAGGGGTTTTTTTGCCATCTTCTGGGCATGGAACAGGGGTCACTGCAGGTGTGGAGGGGGAGGTATTTGTGAATGTCCTGCATTGTGCAGAGGGTTGGACTAGATGGCCCTGCAGGTACCTTCCAACTCTATGGCTGAGGACAGACTGGCAATCTGGAGTGGGATGAATTCGGAGGCAAAAGCTGCGGGGGAAAAATCCCCCGGGGCTGGCTGTCCACATTGGCCAGGGTATTGCGCAAGGATGCCGTTACAGAGCATTCAGACTGCTGCGGATTGGCCCCAGGTGGGCCGGCCTCCGCAGCTCGTGATAGGGCTGTTTCGGCAATTTGTGCATGGGCGTATGGGCGCATATGCACAAACTGACAAAACGCCACGTTCACACTGTTGCCTCCGCTTGCCTCCCGCCTTCTTCCGGTTCACACTACCTGGAAGCGGGAGGCAAGCGCAAGATGGCCTCCGGACACCGGTTTTTCCCGGTGTCCTTCTAAAGCGCAAGAAAACCGGCTTCAAAGCAGGTAAGTGCAGAAGGGAGCCGAGGGACAACTGCACATGTCTGAACAGGCTCCCTTCCCCCGCTTCCCATGCGGACCTATCCCGGGGCAGATTGCCAGTCTGTCCTCAGCCTATGATTCCAAAGGCTCCAGAGATGGCTTCCAAGTTTAACAATCAATAATAGAACAGTTTATCAATAAAACAGGAAAGGAGTGAAGCAGAAGACTATCTGCCAAAATATAAAATATAGCAAAATATAAAATATAGCAGTGAAGATGGCTCCTGGCTCTTGTCTCCTGCTCTTTCGAATACTAGGCTCATTTTTCAGATGCTACTTTTGGAGAGTCATTAGTTATTCAAACAGATAATCCTGTTTTCTTATTTCAGTCTGTGAGCCTCCCTATTGTGATCTTTCTGAGCTCATCTGAATCCTTGCTGCGTTTGTGCTACAAGACTTCTTCTCAAGGTTGTTCTTCTAGACACTAATTATATTCCTTATGTCTGATATACAGAGCCACTCTAAACAGATCTATACCCTTCTGAAGCCACTAAAGTAAATGGGCTTAGGAAAAGCACTCTTTATCACCTAATTTCTTGTAAAAATTGAGAGGAGAACAAAGTCTCTGCACAGGGAAATTATATAGTCTAGCTGCTTGAGGAATAAGTTCACACTTAGACTTGATCTTTAGAAAAGAAATAGAAGTTCTTTATTGTAAGAGAACTCCATACTAGAGAGGAAAGGCTGTCTATCTAAACTAGGATGGAGAGAGATTGTAGAAGGCATGTCCAACCTTCATGGTGGACGGAGAGAGAGAGAGAGCATTCTGGGTAACAAAGGGACAGCAGCAGAGTGGACAAAGGAAAATATCAGAGAGCACTCTATTTACCCCTATACTAACTCTCTACTGCCCTCTCTTGAGACTTCAAAGTCTGTGCTAGTATTAAGCAACACTGCACAGCCCATTCCTTCCAGCAAAAATATCTAGAAGTAGTTTCAGTCAAGTATATTTCACTGAGAGAATTCAGAATTTAAACATATGAAACATTCACAATAAATGCAAGGTGCATGTATTTATACTTGGCCTCCATAGCCCTTCTGCTCCTGCGCTTAGATTAGAGCTGGCTTCTGCCTCATAGATGCTACCCCTTCATCTCACCTGTCTTCCTCCCCAGAGCCTAACTGTGAAGAGTGCACAAAGAGTTCACCAGGGAGGCCCAGACCAGGATGTAATCATGCATTTGTGTCATTTCAGCAATGAAATGTAAAATGTTATTTTATGGCACATAGGACTGCATGCATGGGATTGGATTAGAGTTGCCAACCTCCAGGTGGGGCCAGAATTACAACTCATCTCCAGACAACAGAGATCAGTTCCCTTGAAGAAAATGGCTCCTTTAGAGGGTGAACTCTATGGCACTATACCCGGCTGAGGTTACTTCCCTCCCCAAGCTCCACCCCCCAGATCTCCAGGTATTTCTCAGCCCAGAGTTAACAACCTTAAATGGGATTGTGGGAAGTAAGGTGCATAAACCTTCTACCTTCCTAAGTCCTTCTCATGTTCAGACTTCAAAGTTATAGAAAACCAATGTCTGTATCTTGACAGGATAGGAATTAGGGCTACCAGGATTCCTGCTATGGTGGGAAGTATCTTGCCGGCAGCTAGCCTTGCCTGCCACCAGTTCAGGCACTGGTGGGATAAAATTTTTAGAAGTTGGCATTGTTTGCATTTGTACGTCACTTCCAGGGGAAACCCAGAAGAGACATAGGATAGCCATAGGAATCTGGATTTTCCACAGAAGTGATGTAAAGACACACAGGATGTTGGTGCCCCCTGTCCCTGCCTCCAAGCCTCTTGTAGGTTGCCAGAGTAGTGCCATGGTGTCCAGAGTATGGGAAAGTGTGGTTCTGTAATTAATAGTTGCCATAACTGCAGAATGTTTTTATTTATCTACTTCAATGCTCCATTTACATGTATGGAGAAGAGGGAGGAGCCTGAGGTTATGGAAATAACTCTATGGCTGTGATGCATGTTCTACAGCCCAAGGCTGAACCTTCAGCTAAAGACCCTTTTGAGAACCACTCAAGTGCCTCAAGTTAAAGATGACAGCAGTTTGTTCAAAGCAGTGCTCTCTTTACTGCCTCCCCCAAGAAATCTACCTTTAAAAAAATCTCACTAGCTGGAAAATTTAAGATTTTTTTTCTTTACCCATGACACAAACACTACAGGGATGTAGGCGGTTACAAGAACAAATGACAGTTTTGAATGCCATCTCTGTCTGCTCCCCTGCTGATGAAAACAAGAACCTCAGAAGTTTAATACAGTACCTCATAGCATCAGGCAAACAAGAGCTAATACAGCTAAAATGTGGATCATCTTTGTGAAAGAAAACATGCTCCTTTGGTAGAAAAAAATATTCCTGTACAGCTGCTTTCTGCTGTGCAATATTCCTTACCTTTGTTTCAGAAACTGTCCATTATTTCAGTCTCCCAAACAACCCATTTAAATTCTTTTTTAAAGCTAAACTTACTTCTAGAACAGATTAGTGTATGACCTGGAGCAAATGAAAATATTATGTAGTACAAGACTGGTCTTAGATCAGCTCACATATAGCCCCTACAAAATGTTAACATAGCCATGTGCGAGCCACTCTTCTTGGTGTGAAATCAACACAGCCGGGATTACATTGAAATGATTCAACCACAGAGCAGGGGCCAGTCATGTAGAAGATGTGTATCCTGCCCAGATGAGGCATATGCTGATTCTGGGTGGAAGAACCAATGGAACGATCTTTACACTTCTGACTGGGTTTATTTAAATGTCATCATAGTGGTAGATGGCTGCCTGAATTCAATTCAACATCCTGATTCTGTGTACATTTTCTCAGAAATAAATCTCATTGTGTTCGGTGGCACTTACTTTTACTATGCATTTATAATGTGCTTATTATTGTTACAGATACCTTGTGACAGGGGTGTCAAACATGTGGCTCAGAGGGCTCCTATCCGGCCCACAAGGAACTGGCTGTCTCCTGCTTCTTTCTCCAGTTCTGCAGCTGCTGCTGTGTTGCAGCTTGCTTTACCAGACTCCCTCAATCACACTGGAGAGATAGATAGGAACGCTTCTGAAAAGTACTGAGGTCAGAGATGCATTGAGTGAAAACAGCTCATACTTTATTAAGAGGTCTGAACAAGACTGGTGGGCTGGACTCGCAGGTCTGCTTTTTATCCCCATTCTTGACCACACCCATGCATACACCCAACACCCGTGATTCACTATTTACAGTGTACTCTTAGATTATAGGTTCCCCTAAGGATCTGACTCCCCTGATTGGACCTCGCCAGGATCCTCTCAGTCTATTGTCTATATTTGCACAGCTCAGACACTTCACCTGACCACGTGGTCACCTGACCATGTGCGCAGACTTTGGATAGGACACAACACCCCTTCCCCCATAGTTCAGCCCCCACCCGGCAGACATAGACCTTGAGGTATGTGGGCCTACACTGCTCCCGGGTGGACCTGTGTGGTTTGGGAGCTGGTGCGGGTCACTCAGGAAGGGCTTCTGTTGCCGTTTCCAGCTCTGGCCATTCGGGTGGACTGTTGGGAATGCCTTACCCTGCCGACTCTGAGCTGCTGTCCCTTATTGGGTCATTTGTCGCAGTGGGTTGAGGTGGGTCTTATGCTGCAGTGGTTGCCTCCCTGTCTGACTCATCCCTTTCTAGGTCATCATTGACTTCTGGGAGTAGACAGTGGTGTATGTGATCGATGTGCCTGTGCCATACTTGGCCCTCCTTCCCGAAGACTTTTTAAGACCGAGGTCCAGTCACCTGAATCACTTGATCTGGGAGCCATTGTGGGCCCTTTGCAAAGTTCCTGGCATAGTCCGGTTTGCCCAGAAAGAACTCTTGGGAGGCAGCCTGTGTCTCTGGGGCTGCACTGTGTTCCAGCACTCTGTCTGGATGTAGCCGATCCCATAAGCATTTCTGCTTGACTATGGTCAGTCCTGGTGTGGGGAGTCATTCTCTGTCTGAACAGGAAGGCTGCCAACTTGTAATGCCAATCACCTTTTTCCAGGTACTGCAATGCTTCTTTTGTGGTGTGGACCATTCGCTCTGCTTGACCATTGGTAGCTGGGTGGAATGGTGTGGAGCAAATGTGTCGGATGCCATGGTAGCTCATAAATTCCTGGAACTCACTGGATGTGAAGGCTGTCCCATTGACTGAGACCAGAGTGTCCGGGATGCTGTGCATACTGAATATCCACTGCATCACCTGGATTGCAGATTGTGCTGATGTGGAGGACACTTGCTGTAAGCATCTACTAGAATAAAAAAGATTTGTCCTTGGAACGGACCAGCAAAGTCTATGTGTACTCTGACCCAGGGTTTGTGGGAGGATTCCCATTGACATGCCGGGGCATTCAGGGGGTCTGGGCATGACTCTTTGGCATTTCTGGCATCTTTTTACCATGTCCTCAATCTCCTTGTCTAGTCCCGGTCATCATACATAGCTCCGGGCCAGAGCCTTCTTGAAAACAAATTTTTATTATTTTTCCAGTTACAAAACTTTACATAGTTACTTTTGAAATATTATCATCACTATCTGTTTTTCTATATATCTATGTATTCCGCTTACAATTCAAAGACTTTGGGACTTCTCGCCTCACTTATACCATTATAGGCTGAGGACAGACTGGCAATCAGAAGCGGAGGCAAAGCGGAGGGAACTGGAACGGGGGGAAAAACCCACGGAGCTGGCCGTTCACACTGGCCAGAGCAATGTGGATCAGCGGCGATACGGAGCGTTCAGACTGCCCACGGAGGGTTCACACTGCCACGTAGCCGGCTTGCGCGGCTTAGTCGAGCTTCTGGTATGCGCATTTGCGCATTTGCGCATGGGCGCATGGGCGCATGGGCATACCGGCACAAATAGGCAATGGGCTGTGAGGGAACAGCGAGCACGGCAGACAATGACAAGGCAGTGTCCTGTTCCCACGGTGCAAGACTGAGGCTTGGCCATGGATGCAGAGGAGTCGGAGCTGCTGGTGGGCCTGATGTTTGGTCTCCGTCTCTACATGCGTGTCATGCACTTGCGGAAGCGGAGACGCAGGCATTTCGTGCTGCAGAGACGGCGACTCCGCCGTCGATACAGGGCCAGGTGGCGAGTCCTGCTAAGGCGCTATGTGGCCTCGCAGCATCTGCAGACGAGAAGATTTCTCCGCCTGGCTGATGAGGGTGGGGGTCGTCGTTGGTGGGTGTATCCGCGGCCCACCACTTGGTGGGAGACCTTTGTGTGCCGGGTCTGGGAAGATGAGCAGTGGTTGCAGAACTTTCGGGTCACTAGGGGGACGTTCCGCTGGCTGGTGGACTGTGTCCGTGGACGTGTGACGCATGCAGACACCCACTTACGCCGGGCCATCCCAGCAGAAGAGCGTGTGGCCATTACCCTCTGGTGGCTGTCTGGAGCCAACTTCTACCGTGAGGTCAGCCATCAGTTTGGAGTGGGGAAGTCCACCGTCGCGGGCATCGTGGCAGAGGTGTGTGGGGCCATGGAAGCGGAGCTGCTGTCCCGGACCGTATGCCTCGGTCCCCCTGGACGGGTGAGTGGCCAAGCTGGTGCCTGCAGGGTGCACAGTCCCAGTGCTGTGTCCAGGGTGGGTCACATGTGGCCTTCAGGGCTATGGGCCCGCCTGCATGGGCCGGGCAGTGTGGACGGGATAGCGACTCACCTGCCGCACACCAGAGGGTCTAGAGCAATGTGTCCTTGTTCAACAGGTCATGGATGGGTTTGCAGAGTTGGGGCTCCCACACTGTGTGGGCGCAGTGGATGGGTGCCACATCCCAGTGCGGCCGCCACCACACCAGGCTGCGGACTTCATCAACCGGAAAAACTTCTGCTCCATCATCCTCCAGGGCACCGTGGACCACCTGGGCCGGTTCACGGACATCTCCGTGGGCAACAGTGGCCAGGACCATGACGCTCACATGTTCTGCCAGTCGCACCTCTGCCGGGCCATGGATGCCGGAGTCTTTGTCCCAGGCCACCCAACCGTCACCATTGAGGGCATACAGGTGCCTCCGCTCATGCTCGCTGACGCCGCCTACCCCAGCAGAAGCTGGCTCCTGACACCGTACAAGGGCACCCTGAGCCGGCGGCAGGCCGTCTTCAATCGAGCACATAGTCGTGCCAGGAGCGTCGTGGAGTGCGCCTTCGGGCGCCTGAAGGCGCGGTGGCGGCGCCTAGGGTTACGGCTAGATGTTCAGGAGGCCAACTTCGGACCAGTGGTCACCTCCTGTGTCATACTGCACAATATATGTGAAGAGCGCGGCCATGCCATCATCCAGCGTCCGGGGGACGAGCCGCCAGTTCACGTGCCCGCAGCACCACCACCATCACGCCAGGCCGAGGAGAGGAACCGGCAGGAGGGCAACGCGCTGCGGGAGGCAATCACTGCCTGGCTCCTCAGGCAGCCTGCCTGCTGACGTGGCCCAAGAAGAGTGTTGGCCTGTGGAGGTGATGGCGCAGTTGCCATCCCATGCAGGTACAGTCGTGCTGCATCCCATGTGGTTAAATGCCGGCTGTAGTGTTGTCAGACGCCTAATAAAGTCTATGCTTCTGCATGCCATGTATGTGTTGCCATCCCTACCAGCATGATTTGGGAAGGGGAAGGTGGGGTGGGCCAGTGGAGGCTGAGGGCTGGGTTCCCAGGCACGTGGGAGCCACTTGGGGGTGCATTCACCCGCTAAGGGGCTGGGGCCCTTTGGAGGGGCAATCGGCCTCTCCTGTTCCCGGGTCAACGCCCCCTGTGCTGCGTGGACAGGGACCGGGGTCTGGTGGGCTACAGGTCCCCAGTGAGATGCGGGCGGACATGGCTGCCGGATGGCAGCCAGTACCATCCTCCAAGGGGTGGCCCCTGCGGCCCCCCTGGTGAACGGCATGGGTCGACTGCCGATATGGGGGATACAGATGGGCCCATGGGCCCTCAGCGAGGGCAGCCCCACAAGGCGGCCTTTGGCGGTCTGGACACATGAACACAGCGGGGGCTAGGACTGGCAGCACCTGGAAGCCAGGACGGTGGCTGAGGCATGTGGGGGGGCCAGGGATGCATGGCCAGTTGCAGGGTGTCCCCCAAGAGCCCATGGGCACCATGGAGGCCCCTGGCCAGCCGGCTGCTCAGTGGGACAGTGGGTCAGAACACAGGAGCCACCGCCAGGGGGGGACACGGAGATGGGACTCCCAATCTGGTGGAGCAGTGTTGCCATGGACAGGGGGGGCCAGGATGGAGGCCATGCAAGGTAGGCCTGGCCACATGCATCTGCCGTCAGTGCTCCAGCTTCTGGGAGGTGCCGTCTGCAGTGTGCTTCCTTTGGCAAGGGCCGGCCACTGCAGCTGGGGTGGGGGTGGGCCATGTTGGGGGCCCTGTGTGCACAAGAGCACACCTGTTCACATACACACAGTGATCTGTGTCCTGCTGCAAGAGTGGCGGCTGCATGGTTGGTGGCGAGCCACGTGGGGACTGCCAGGAGACAGTGGTGTGAGGTAGCAGATGTGGCCGATGGGCAAAGGGCGCCGTCCATGTGAGAGGCGAGACACTCGTCTCCCGGGCGGTAGCTGGGATCTGTCGGGGAAGATGGAGTGCCGCTGCCCCCACCCTTGGAATGTGGTTCCCTCCCCTGCTCTGGCCGCAGGCTGGCAGTGTCCTTGGAGGAGACATTTCACACACTCCCCTGCGAGCGAAAGCGAAAGAGATACAGGTGCTGTTTATGAGCAGCCGGCCTTGAGAATCTCTCCTCCCCGATTGCCCAGCACAGAGCAGGCAGCAAGTCTCCCTCTAAGCTGTGGAGTCCTCTAAGTAGGAAAACCAATTTGGCAGGAGGCTGGCTGTACAGTGGTGAGGAAGCACCTCGGCTCTTGGATTAATCCATGTGCCCTGTAGGCATCCTTCCAGAGCTGAGACAAGGAGACATGAGCTGGAGGCTGCAACACAGGGCAGGCCATGGTAGCATCCCAGGGAGAAGTGCCTCCAGGCTCCCCTGTCCCTACATTGGACGGACCCCCAGAGTCTGCATTCCTCATGTCAGTCCCCCTGGCCCCTTCTGACGTTCCCCAGCTGACAGATCCCCCCTGGCTCCCCTCCCCCTGTCCCGTTGTGCCTGACAGCAAGGTCGTTTTCACATGCGCAAACCAGGCAGTGTGCATCGCTCCCGCTCGGCGATGGCAGCATGCCATGAAGGCATTGCTGTGGACTGCACAGCTCTGCCCAGCTCCTGGCAACACAGGTGTCAGGGCAGGGCTCGAGGGCTGAGGGGACTGCAGGCATCCTTGACAGGCTTCTGTGGAGGACGCCTGCAGGGGTCCTGGGAGCCCGACGTGGCCCCCGGACCCTTTCGCACATGCACAAACCCACTCTTGTGCTAGTCTTCGACCAGACAGCATGGCCTCCGAAAGCCTCGGGGTCTACTGGCTGGACGAAGAGGTTGAACTGCTGCACAGACGGCTGCACGTCAGGGAGGCAGGGCCACGGGTGATGAGGAGCACCCACCTTGAGACCCTGTCCCTGTTCAGAGCAGTGGCTAGAGACCTCTCCCAGGCTGGCCACCCCAGGACAGCAGCCCAGTGTCGCTCCAAGTTCAAGAGGGAAAAGGCTGCCTTCTTTGAGGCCATGGAGGACTGGGAGGGGATCCCACCGGTCTCTCACAGGCCACCCCGGTTCGACCTCCTTTGTGCCCTGTGGGAGCAGGCTGGTCGCCCTACCTGGCAGCATCGGCGTATGCCTGGTGAGTATGGGGCGGCTGCGGTGGGGTGGGGGGGTGAGGGGGGTGGGGGGGTTCTGGGGGTGGAATTACAGGTTTCACCCAGGAGCCGGAAGTGCACAGCAGCACACCTGGGGGCTGGGGAGCGGGTAGGGTTGCCAGCCTCCAGGTGGGGCCTGGAGATCCCCTGCTTTCACATCCGATACACAGCTGACAGAGATCAGTTCCCCTGGGGACACTGGCTGCTTCAACGGGGGGACTCCATGGCATTGTACCATGCTGAGACCCCTCCCCTCCTCAAGCCCCACGCTCTCCCACATCCAGCCCCAAACTCCCTAGGTATTTCCCACCCTGGACCTGGCAACCCTAGGCCCAGGACACACGGTGTGGCCTGTCCTCCGGAAGCAGCAGTGGTCTGCTGTGGCCCTTGATGGTAGTGCCGGTCTGCATCTGGACCCCAGCAGTCCCCAGTGACGGGGTGGGACGGAATGAGGGCGTGGCCAGGATGCAGGGGCGTACGGAGCCACCTGGACTCCATGGGTCAGCGCTGCAAGTCATGTCTGCCGCCTGCCCAGGGCACCTGCAGGTGTCTGTCCCGGCCGCAGTTCCCGTGGCAACCAGGCACACAGGCCTGTGGCAGTGCTCCCTCAAAGCTGTGAAGTCTTGTGAGCAACGCTTCTGCTGTGAGGGTGGCTGGTACTGCAGTTGTGAGGGAGCAATGTGGCTCCTGCATACACTACTGTGTTCTGGGGCCATCCGTCCTGAACGGAGACAAGCACATGAGAGCTGGCGGCGAGGAACCTATGGCCTACCTCACACCAGCACAGCTGAGACGGAACGCTGGCCACAGGGTGGCTGTTGAGGGGACAGGGACTACCGGTCACCACAGGCAGGCCTGATCGGTGGGCGGCTGTGCCAGGGGCCACCAATGGCTGGACACTGTATGATCCCCACTGCCCGTCCACTCTGGTTTCCCACAGGGACCCGCCCAAGGTGCCCGAGGCGGAGAGGCCATGCGCCACCCGCGCCGGTGCATGGGTCTTCGGAGGAGGAAGCTGAGGCAGGACCCTCTGCAGGTGAGTGTTCTCAAAGGGTCGGACACAGCCGCCAGTGGCGGGCTTGGTGCAGACCGGGAGTGTATGGCCCCTCACGTGTATGGCCCCTCGCATGGTGGCTGTGGGTCTGGCTGCCGTGGCCCTCTGGCCCACTCACCATCTGGGGGCCCTACATAGGTAGCACAGCAATGCAGACACCAGCGGTCGGCATGCCAGCGACAGGGCCAGCCGCTGACCCCCAGAACTGTCTTCCCTCCCCCAGAGCCACCGACACCAGCAGACCCAGAAGAACCCTGCGTCCTCCTGGTGACGACTCCGGAGGCCTCCGATGTTGGGGAGGGGGCCTCTGCCGACATGCCTGCCGCAGTCCACACTGTGGGGGACAGCTCTGAGCCGGAGGGCCGAGCAAGTGTGGCATCCCAAACGAGCGCCGCTGAAGGTGAGCGCTCCTCATGCGGGTCGGGGGCCGGGCCTGTCATGGCGGGCCACAGTGCCAACAGCCCACATCTCTCTGGTACAGGGGATGCGGCAGGACCTTCCTCCCAGGCCCAGCCGCACATGCCGGGAGCAGAGGGCCTAACACTGCTGGGGCTTGCGCAACAGGTTGCGGCCCTGGAGCGCCACATGGACCGCCAATGTAAGTGTGGGGGTCGTGCTCTGGGGTGAGCCTGCTGCACCCTGTTAGTGGGGTGCAGGTAGATGTGGCGGGATGCCAGCCAGATGGCACTGGCTGCGCGGGCGGAAGGGGCCCCCTGGGCACTCATCATGTCTCTGTCTTGCTCGGCACCGCAGTCAACCACATGGTGACCCTCTACACCATGCACCAGGAAGCCCTGGTGTCACTGCGTCAGGAGGTGTACCGACGGCGTGAGGGTGGCATTCCCCCCCCATCATCAGAGGCCCAGGAGAGTGACGGCCAGTCCGCAGGAGGAGCACTCCCTCCCCAGCAGCCGCCCGCAGACCCCGGAACGGCCTCCAGCGACCCGTAGGAGGCCCAGGAAGCCACGCCACAGCACAGACTGATGGCAGCTCGTTTTGAAAGTGCCTTTATTGTCTCAGTTACCCCCTCCCGTTCTGTGTTTCAATAAAGTAGAGTTTTGATGGTTCACCGTGGCCCCGGTGTCTGTTATTTGGGGACGACAACACCTGGGGAACAGGGGCCCGAGGAGCCTGGAGGGGTTCTAACTAGCTCACAGGGGCTGTCCTCCACGGCGGCGTGATGCTCTTCCCCGGCCACGAGCTTGCCGGCCACGCTGGGCCCAACATTCCTGCGAGGAGTCTCGCCGGGCTATCAGCTCCTCGGCGATGACCGTCAGCCTGTCGAGGGCGGTCTGAAACATCTGGTCTGAGACACGGTCTCTCTTTCTCTCCTCCTCCTGGGACCTCCGCAGCTCTGCCATGTACTCTTCCTGCTCACGGCGGGCCAACTCCATCATGTCCTGGTGCTGTCTGGCAGACTGGTCCAGGAGGCGCTCGCCGACCCTCTGCAGGGCAGACGCACGTTGTCTCCGGGCCACGACGGCAGCATGCTGGCCAGCACCATATGGGTCTCCCATTCCGGGTCCTGGGGGCGGATCTGCAGCAGAAGCAGAGAGGGCGGAGCAGTCGGGATACACAGCGTGTGGATCCACACCCACATCGTGGCCCACACGTCTCCCTCACACCTCCCCGCCTGTGTTGTCACCATCCCACCTTCAGAAGGGAGATGGATGTTGTCCGGGTGCATCCGGCCCCACCAGCCCTCGTGCTGCCAGCCGGCAGCTGTGTCCCAGGGATGCTGCGGCAGATGTGCTGCCGGTACTCCACACCTACCTTCACCATGGGCTCCCCCCTCATGGGGATGTGGTCCCGGCTCCTGCTGGGCTGCCCCCGGCGGCCCTGTGGACACACGGAAGCGAAAGTCGCTTGCCTTTCCCCTGCTGGTGTGGAGCCAGACAACCGACCAGCAGGCCCACCTACCTTCCAAGCAGCCTGGGGACCCCTCAGCCACCTCTCTGCGTCACCATGCTCTGGCCCCGCAGGGAGATGGCTGATAGGCCACATCCCCGAGACAGGGCTCCCCAGCCAGCATGACTGGTGGCAGCCGCCACTGCTCCCGGGGCCATCTCCCCCCCAGACACACACCCACAGGCCACCTGCCCTAGTGCTGTCCGCCCACCGAGCCATGCCCCCATTGCACGTGGCCGCTCTGCCACAACCCAGCCTCAGGGCCCTGCAGGAGATCATGTCTGCCTGCAGGCCCCGGCTCCCGCCGAGCTTCACTGTGGTCACCCACCTGCAGCATCTGTCGTCCGGGAGCACCCAATGCCAGCACCCTGAGGCCTCGACACCCCCGACGGTCCTGCATTACAGTGGGGAACAAGGGTGTAGGGTTGCGGCTACAGAACTTGAGACACACTGGGCAGGCCCTGCCCTCCACTCTGTATTGGGGCTGCTGATGGGGTTCCCCTCCCCCCCCCCGCCTGCATGATGCAGTCCATAGGCGACACCTGCCTCGACATGGCAGGACTGTGGCCACCTATGGGTATGGGGCCCTGCAGACGGCCCTCCTCCGGTGCGTGCCACTCCACTGGCATAGGTGTCCACCTGGCTCCGTGGCGGGGCCAGGACCACATTCCAAACCCCCGGGAGTGCCATTACCTGGGATGGCATCCTCAGGAACCTGGGTGCTGTCATCTGAGTCCGTGTCCACGTGCTCTTGGGCCAGCACAGATTCAGCGGTCTCTACGAGAGGGAGGGACGTTGGACTCTGTGCAGCCCACCAAAGTGGGTGACTTGCACACTGTGGCTGCCAACACTGTCACTTGGCAACCACAGCACATGGGGGGCAGGGTCCCACCCCTCCCCTCCCCGCGGTGCTGCAGCCACCAACAGAAGCAGACCCATGGCAACCTGTGGTGCGGGGGTGGCAAGTGGGATGCATGGCTCTGCGCACGCATGCACCTGGCCTTTCCCATTGGGCCCATCTCACATTCTTGGCTCCCTTGGGATGCACAAGGATTGCAGCACGGGGTGTTGTGGCCTGGATGTGCAGTCATGTTGTGCGGGTGGCAGCCCTTGCCATGGGTGCCCTACATCATTTATCCTGCTTGCCTGCTTCCTTGGCCCGGCCACCCACCAGGGCCCCCCCGCCCCCACGTCGTGGCTGGCAAGCCTCCTCCCCACCAACCTGGCACGAGGACCTCCGGCTCCCTGCCCTCCTCCTCGTCCTCTTCCTCCGATTCGAGGGCCAGACGGAAAGGCTGAACAGCAGCAGATGGGACCTGCTCAGCAGACCTCTGGGAGCTGGTGCTCGTAGAGGGGGTGGTCTCCAGTGGAAGGCTGTGCCGCACCCGACGAGGCTTGACGCTGGCATTCCCCTGGAGGATGGCGTGCAGCTCTTCATAGTACGGGCACCATGCAGGGTCGTTGCCCGACGTGCTGTTGTGCTGCAGCGTCTTCTTATATTCCAGCCTCATGGCCTTGGCTTTGGTGCGGCACTCCTCGGCAGAGCGGCTGTGGCCTCTTTCGGTCATGCCCCTCGCCACCTGCTCATAGATATCCAGGTTGCGATGGGTCCTGCGCAAGGCACTCTGGACTGCTGGCTCCCCCCATATGGCCAGGAGGTCTAGTATCTCGGGCCACCTCCAGTTTCGTGCCGCAGCCATTTTGGACTCCCCCCTGCATAGCACTCTGTCCTTTTATACCCTGAGTCCATGAGGCCACTCAACAGCTCCACCCGTGGCCATAGCGCAACCCTTCCATCCTGCTGGGTTTCACACAGGCAGAGTACATTACCCTCTTCCCGGCCACTTTCAAGGCTCTGCCTAACTTTCCGTAGTCTGCTGGAGCACTGCACTACAGGTTCCGTCTCTCTCCCTCTCTCTCCCCCTCCCCCCCTCCCCCCTCCCTTTCCTTTTTGTTTTTCATGGGTTTTCCGTATGTGCGCACGTGCGCACTTGCGCACGCGCGTAGATGCGCAAATGCGCAAAACTTTTTGCCGGTGCGTTCACACTTCCTCCGGATGCCTCCCGCTTCGTCCAGTTCACACTGTTTGGAAGCGGGAGGCATGCGGAGGAAGGCCCCTGAACACCGGGAAAAAACGGTGTCCTGTTAAAGTGGAAGGAAAGCGACTGGGAGACTGGTAAGTACGCAACGGAGCCGCCAGGCAGATGCGCATGTCTGAACGTGCTCCTTTCCTCTGTTTGCGAAGCGTGCCTGCCCCGCTTTAGATTGCCAGTCTGTCCTCAGACATATATATAATAGCAATGTTATTTAGCATGTGCACATGTGTACAGCCTTCTCACCTACTGCACAGATGCAAGAAGCCTCCATAAGGTATGGAAATGAAATTCTGCCACCACAGCTACTGTTTGCAGCTACTCTAATCTGGAAGTAAAAGTCCCCTGGATTTTGATTAGACAGGCTTTAGGACTGTGCAGGGCTTTATTCCAAAGGCTCTCAAGGTTCTCTTGGCTTGGGCAGTTTCATTGGGTGTTGAGCTGTCATTAGTGCCCATGACTTGGCCACCAATAGACTTAAACTGTCAGTATATGTTATGCATGTACAGAAACTTATTTTATTTTTTGAGTAGTTTTAGAATTTGGGAAGGAGGAGAGTTATATTTTGTATTTCTCCATTAGCTCAGAATTGCTGACCCAACCTGACTGACTTGAGAGGAAATTGCTCAGCATTAATATTAACAGTAAAGAAGACACATACTTTAGGAGTATCTGATTTTCAAATGCTTAATTCTGCAACTGGTGCTGTTTTAATTTGTGATTTATGGTGCAGAAGTACTTCAGTCTAAATCCACTGAAAATTATATGTTTAGACTGGATTAACTCTGCATAGGATTGCATGGTTAAAGCACAAACACAGATATCTCACCCTCAGTGTAAAATCCATTGAGTTTGTTGTAAAAAAAACTAACAAGCAAGCAATAGTAATTGCTAATGTGACATTATTTCAAATGGAAACTACTCTCAAATATTTAACAAACGTAGTCATTCCCGACTTACATTGTGTCCCTTCAAGCAATCCCAATCTCTAGTAATTCATTTGCATTGGTTATAAAAGGGGGGAGGGGGAGGACATATGTTTAATACAGATTTTTGTTCCCTGCCAGAAGGCAGAATAGCATTGTGCTAAATTTAAGTGGAATGAGTCTGAGATAGTTTTTATGTCAGAAAATACATAAGGTAGATTTTTTTCAACAGCAAAATATAAAAAGCTGTTCACCAGTTTGCTTGCTATTGCATCAAATATATTCAAAGTGCATCATATAAGCACTAATTGGGTTTGAATCACTCAAGTGTGCATTTGCTATGACAATAGCATTCCCTTTACATATCATCCCAGTATTTACGAGAAAGGTTAAAATTAATATTTCCTGCTTTTGTCAAAGTGAAGCACATTTCAATGAGTCTTGGAAAACCTCTGAAGCATTCTTGCATCCCAAGATCATCTAGCTATTATATTTTCAAGAGTTATCTTGCAGTGAACTACGACAGACATATAATAGGTAATTGCAGATTCTTCAAAAAAATAGTAAAAAATATCATAGAGGCTTGATCATCACACTTCACCATGTACGTTAAAAAAGCCATTTATGTTTTAAAAAGTCATTGCTGGTGGGGGTTTATGGTCTGGATAGCACTCTCCTTAATATCAAAATGATTCATGTACTCAAAAAACAGTTCTAATTTGGCACGATTAGTACAAAATACGCCCAATGTGATCAGGGTAAGGATGCTGAAGAGCAGACAAGCTAGAGTCAGGTGGATGGCATTGCACTCCTAGAAACACTGTCCTGGAAGTAAACCCCTCTGAACAGACCTGAGTAGGATTCTGAGTAGACCAGCTTAGACTTGATCTTTGGACCACTCCAGTATTTATTGGAATGGCAAATGCCAGGCATTCAAGTTTGAATGGTTGCAGCCCTCAGTAGGGCTGCATCAAATTGAGGTCCAGCCCTCAATAGCTGGAAAAGCATCAAGTAACTGAGACTGAGGAGCATGGCCTAGTAGCTTTTTTCAGAAGCAAGGATTGACTTGATTGATGGAACATCCCTTGGAAGACTAGAAATGGTAGGGACCAAAGCTATTTTTGGGCAGGAATGCACAGGAACAGAGTTCTGGCTGGCTTCCGAGTTGGCCATGCCTACAGCCTCCCCCCCACTCGGGTTTCCCATGTGCCCTGCAAGACGCGGGGCACCTGGGGAAACCGATCCTGGGAGGGGTGTGGCCTAATATGTTAATGAGTTTCTGGTGTTGGGTGTGGCCTATTATGCTAATGAGTTCCTGCTGGGCTTTTTCTACAAAAAAAGCCCTGGTAGGGACTATGAGGATTCTGATTTGTAGCACTGTTAACTTAAACCAACTCAAATAGTTCTTGAACCATCCTGTTGTTTAGGGGGGGAAATAAATTCCAGTGTACCCAGGTACCTGCATTCAGACATCACAGCAAACTGGAGTCTGATTACAGACTTTGCAAGCCAGAAGACTTTCAACCATGTGCCATGCACAAGGGGAAAAGAGATGAAGAAGAAAGAAATGAAGGAGCCCACACACAAAATCCTGTGTTCATCCCTGTTAAGGACAAACAGGTTCTTCATGGCACCAGAAAATGGCTATTATTTCCCAATATTCTATGATTTTTGGAAGCAGTGACAGGCAAAAGAACTGGAATTTCAGTGCCCTGCAAAAAAATATGCTGGAAAAAATCCTCCGTTTCTATGGAGAAACCATTTTGTTATCTTTTAAAATCATTTTAAATTCATTATGTGATTTCATTTTCTATTATAAGCTAGGCTGGCATTCCTGATAGACAAGAGGGATAGAGTCATCCATCTTAGCCCTACTTCCCTTCAATGACTCCCACAACGTCTCTAACAAAACTGTTCCTGAATTTCTATTCTAGTTTTACTGATAAGTATGGTACATCTTTGGCTTCATCCCCCCCCCCCCCAAAAAAAAATTACACATCTGTGTACACTGTACACACAAGCTATTTTTTTAAAAAAAAATAAACTCATCAAATACTGCTAAATAAAAATCCTTGCCATTTGCATTTTTGCTGAGCTGAATGGATCAGAAAACTGACATGTCCCCAATTGAGCATGTAAAACCACAGTCTGAGAAAACCTTAACAGGAAAGTGTGGGAACCATCAGTGTCAGGCATCAAGAATCTGAAACCTACCCAGGAGGCCAAGGGGAAAAGGCAATGCCAGAAAATATTTATGTCTTCTCTTGTTACAATATCAGTTAAGCCCAATTCCCACAGATTCAGTTTTCCAGATTTAGGCTGCGGTCACACACACTAATCAATCCATTTTTAATCTACTTTCAATGCACTTTCCAGCTGGATTTTGCCAATTCACACAGTTAAAATCCAGTTGGAAAGTGCACTGAAAGTGGATTGAAAGTGGATTATTTAGTGTGTGACCACAGCCTTAGATATATTCTGGGTTTACCCCCGAAATCTCAGGAACAGTTATAGACACTATACCTAAACTCAAGCTAAGCATAGAAGGAACTTGAGCACTATGCACTGGCAAGACACTGCTGAAGAAACTTAGCCAGAATCAAAAAGAGCAAGATTAAACCTACTCATTCTACCAGTTAAAAGTAGGCTCATTAATGCTCCAAAACTGAAGCCCTCATGTTCCGGTACACTGCTGAGAGTAAACCTGCTTGTCAATAACTCCTTGAAGAGTTGCTCCTATATTGTATTATTCCCCAGGCATTCATTCCTGGAACCTGCTTCTCTGATTCCTATGTCTGCATATCATTAGTCTCTTGAGCAAATCAGCAGCTGTCTCAGTAGCTGAGCCTCATTAGTTTATCAGAGGAAAGTTGCAGCTAGAATTTGAAGTCTTGTTCAAATGACTTAATGTTTTTTTTATGTGCACTGCCTCAGGGACCCTGATCAGGTGGAAAGGCAGCATAAAAATGTTTAAAATAAATAAATAGAACTGTGTGTGTCCAAACTGATCAGTCCTTAGTGCTTTCCTTAGAAGGTCTTCCTTGGAAATCTGACAACTAGGTGCCTGAGCAGAACTGAATAAGATCTGGTGCAAAATGGAAATAGTGATCTATCATATTTTTAAAAAATTATATTTTCTGTTGTGAATAAAGCAACAAGTTGGATCCCAAGATCTGCAAGTGCATATCATTCTTTCTGTTGCAACCTCCTTTATGCATCTCCTTAAAGGCAGCTCTTAAGAACTGGGGGATAATGTATGGTATGGTGCTGGAATCTACAGTAAGAAGGGGGAATCAACCAAAATTAGTCCCTCATTTGGGTAAGAATGCCTGTTAATGGAAAGGGGATTCAGCCCAACTTTTTGTGTCTCTAGTTGCTTATAACAATATTAAAACCTGTACTTTGCAAGTACGTAAATGTAGAGTACAATATGTTCTAATAATACATTCTTCCTCAATGTGCATAAGTAGCATTCATGGTTATTAATAAGTTATTAATAACCATGATCATATTATTTATAAAGCACCTGAAAAAATGGTGCTATGCTATACAATGATAGTGTGAAGTGGGGAAATCACACCCTACAAGCTTACAATCTAACTCAAGACCACAAGGAAAGGGGAAGGGAGACCAGGGGAGGATTGATCTATGTGGGTCACTGGGATCCAAATATCAAATGATGAATTATATGGTTTAGTTAAAATCGAACTTGCAATTCTCCAAGAGTATACACACACACACACACACACACACACACACACACACACACACACACACTTCTACCTAAGTACCTAATGATTTATATTAATCTACAGTGTATGAATATTTATCAGCTGGTCTATTTCCAATATAAACTTTCTAGCTCACTAAATCTAACAGAGGAAAATGTAAATTATTCATTATGGTTCACATTTTCAGCACAGTAGGGGATGAATAAGAAGACCCATTACAGCTAATAGGAACTACAGACAAGTTTTTATTCCCAAAAGTGCAGAGGAGACTTTTTCATCACAGACACCCTAAAAATTCATGAATTTCTCATTGGTTCAGCTTTTCACTATTACTTTTTGTGATGTGTCTTGTCTTTCCTTCCATTGTTCTCAACCTTTTCTTTCCAGAATGCAAATGGTTAAAAACATTTTTCTTTAAAAAAACAGAGTGAGACTTGGCAATAGACACATAGAAATACCTCAACCAATTTGCACTCCTACAAAACTAACCACAGACTAAACAAAAGAATGGACCTCTGTTCTGGTGAAAACCGTATTTGTTAGGCTGGTCTATTATATTTATGTTGCTCTGTATTTATATTTCATTTAGAGCTTTTAAAAAGCAGTTACTGCACAATGAAGAGATTTTATGTGCCCAGAAACATAATTGCAGGTTAAAAGCTATGAAGCTTCACTGATATATAATTTGAGGTCTCACCAACCTGTCTAATATGAGTCTTTTTCTATTACCTTAGCACATTATTATAGCTGCAAAAATATCTGTTGAGAAGCTTTGGCCACATTCTATTTAGTACCCAAGGGACAAAAATCCATTAAGTACTATCTCTTTTGTGGCGCTGTTTAACAGGTGGCCACATTAATGTTTGAAAACTAGCAATCTATCCCCTCTTCAGATGCAGCAGCGCAAGCAGAGGACTTGAAGCAATTGAGCATTTCAGTCAGCAGAGACCAAGGGCAGACTGACTGGAAGGGTCAGACATCATGAAAAGATAGTAAATTGTGGGGAGAAAGGATAAATTAAAGTATAAAACTGAAAAGCCTAGCAGGAAGATCCCCAAAGGAACAGTATCTGTAGAAAATCCCTGGATTATAGGAAAGGTGTGCCAATTATGGTTTAATCCTGCTTTAGGGAGTAATCCTAAAAAGTTCTGTTCAGAAGTCTCATGTTAGTCAGTGGGGCTTACTTCCAGGAAAGCATCCTTAGGATTGCAGCCTTAATGAAATAACATATTTAACTGCTGTTTTGAAACATGATAAGAGTATATCTCATGCAGTAATGCCAAAAAGTGGTTTTCATATGATTATGAGATGTCTCATGTATTCTGAGCTAATATAGATATGGGTGTGAAAACTAGAAAATGGGAAGGGCTGTTGTATATGGCTAAGTTAGCTAAGTAATAACTGAGAAGTGAGCAAATTATATAAATTATAGAACAAGACCTCAGGTCATGGGACAGTGACCAGTCATAGGATTGGGGGTCCCGCTAGAAAATGTATGAAAGGATTTCATGTTTTTGAGAAAGAAAGAAGATTGGAAGGGCAAGCTTTGTCAGAATGATGAGAGGCTAAGCATAAGTGACGATTTCTTGGTCTGGCCAGGACTCTTCTTCAGCAGGAACGCACAGGAACGCCGTTCTGGCTGGCGTCCGAGCCTGCCCCGCCCCTTCCCTGCCAGGCCTGAGCTGTTTACCCTTAAAGAGAAAGTTCCTGCAGAGAGCCGGCAGGAAAAAGCTCCACCTGGTGCTTTCCCTTTAAGAGCAGACAGCCAGCAGGAGAAAGCCCCACCCAGAAATTAAGCACAGGGGCTAGGCTCTCTGCATTTGGCTTGCCGATGTCGCATGGCTTTCCCTGCTCTGGTAAGTGTCTCCCCAATCTCTTTTCCTTCTCTGTCTCTCTCCCTCCCCCACCTTTCTTTCTGTCTTTCTCTCTCTCTCTCTGTCCCCACGTTTCTTTCTTCCTTTCTCTTTCTCTCTCTCCCTACCCCCTTCTTTTCTCTCTCTCTCTCCTCCACCTACCTACCTTCCTTCCTTGCTCTGTCTGTCTGTCTACCTTCCTTCCCTCTTCCTTCCTTCCTTTCTCTCTCTCTCTCCCCCACCTACCTCTTTCTTTCTTCCTTCCTTCCTCCCTCTCTCCCTCACTTCTTCCCTTCCCTTCCCTCCTTCCTTCCTTCCTTTCTTTTCTTTGTTTTTATTTAAAAAATATTGAAAAGGGGGGGGGATGTAAAAAAACAGAGAGCCCAGGAAATGCTGGTTTTGACAATATCTTTAATTTTTAGCTGTGTTGGTCTGAAGCCGTGTTGGTATGAAGCAGCAGAACAAAGTCCAAAGTTTCATCCAAGGTATAAGCTTTTGTGTGCATGCACACATCTTCCATCTGAAGAAATGTAAGTGGCACATGAAATCTTATACCTTGAATAAAATTTTGTACCTTGAATAAAATAGTCCACAAACTACTCCCATCCAGTGCATCCACAAACCTAGAAGAAGAAGAGATTGGATTTATACCCCACCCTTCACTACCCAAGGGAGTCTCAGAGCGTCTTACAAACTCCTTTCCCTTCCCCTCCCCACAACAGACACCCTGTGAGGTAGGTGGGGCTGAGAGAGCTCTGAGACAACAGCTGGTACAGAGCTATGGCTTGCCCATGGTCATCCAGCAGGTGCAAGGGGGGAGTGGGGAATCAAACCCAGTTCTCCCAGATTAGAGTCCGCACATTTAACCACTACACCAGACTGGCTCCTAGCGTTGTTCTGCCAGTGAACTAGGGTTGCCAACTCCAGGCTGAGGAAATCCCTGGAGATTTGGGAGGGGAGGGTGGGGTTTAGGGGAAGGAGGGACCTAAGCAAGGCTTAATGCCATGGACTCTACTTTCCAAAGCAGCCATTGACCTGATCTCTGTAGTTTGGAACTCAGTTGTAATTCCAGGAGATCTCCAGACCCCACCTGTGGGTTGGCAACCCTAAAAAAAATCATATTCAGTGTACTAGTTCTGCAGGAAGGCAAGCTGATTTCCATGGGAACCTAACCCTTAGGAATTTATTCCAATCCAGTGTGGGAATAATTGTTGGACATAAGATATTGGTTCAGGTAAGATTTTGTATAGATGGGACAGAAAATAATGTTTTCACTGGTTTTGTCAAAACTGTTTTGACAACAAGGTAAAGAGAATAAGAAGCAAAAGGTGGATGTGGCTGGATGACCACACTTCTGGTAACATTGGGTGTGGCCTAATATGTTAATGAGTTGTGCTGTCAGGGGTGTGGCCTAATATGCTAATGCGTTCCTGCTGGGCTTTTTCTACAAAAAGAGCCCTGGGTCTGGCCATCCAAATTATAGCATTCTAGGGCAAGATTGGAGGGTTCAATAACTGTCATTTGATTTGTCAGCAAAGTATAGGATTAAGTAGAGATCTAATAGAAATAACTGCTGAAATATATGTGAGCTGTGGAATATAAGCAACATCTAGTCTTGTTCTATCTCAGGGGCGGTCCTTCAGCAGGTTAGAAAGATCCCAAAGTGGAAAAGTCCATTGAGTTTCATTGTATAAACTGAGAATCAATGGTAAATTGTAAGGGAAAACTGTTTACATTTGAAGCTTTAGAATTAAGGATCCTTTTATCAAGAAGGTATGAATCACTGTTTAGCAGTGACCTTGACTGAAGTAAAGTTGGAAGGAAAGACACCAAAAGTAGGAACAAGACATCAGTTATGCACGATTTGATGGGAGGGGGGATTAGGATAAGTGACATTATAAAACGTGATATGGTTTCAAACAATACAAGCTTATTGTGTGTGACAACTTCATCGGAGGAAGCTGAGCCTGTTACTATGACAGCATGCTTTGACTATAACATTCATAGAAGATAAATCATTTCAATTTAGTCCATCCAGTTGTTTTATTATTAAAGCTGACAAGGAAGCAAGAGCAAGCATCACCAGAGAAATCACCGCAATATACATCTGTCAAATCATAATATGGTAGAATCAGAGATCATCCAGGGGTGTCATAATTGTAATTTAAGAAAACCTAGCTGTGTTTACATAACATCTACCTGCATCTCTTGAGCTTGTATTTCCAGTTTGTTGCCCATCTGCATCTACAGAGAAATGAAGTACTCCATGTTGTTAAACACAGTTAGGCCTGGCTGTGGAAGATCAGCATGAAATGCAAAACTACAAAGTAAACTGAAATGGCAGAAACTGGAAGTTCATCCATTTTACAAGCATTCCTGTGGCCTGTGAAACATAACCAAATAGGAGATTGTAAGCTAAACAGAGATTTCAGTGAAACTAACATTATCCAGGGGGTGCCACAGACTCACTATGTGGCTCTGTCACTTCAAGCTCCTAGCTTGTTAAACAGGAAAATAACTATCTGACTTACAGACACAATGTGGAGGTGACACAGCACATTTTAAAAGAACTATATGAGTGGTTGGTGGAGGTAGCAGCTTGCTAGTGTAAAAGATAGCCACTTCCTTAGACATTAGTCTCTCCTTAGAGGCTCTGAAGGAGACCATATTTGTAACAAAACAACAAATGAAAAGCAAAACATTTAAAAGCAACCTAGGGAGCAATCCTGTCTACTCAGAAGTAGGTCCTATTTTATTTAATGTAGCCTACTTCCAAGTGTTTTTAGGGGTACAGCCTTAATATATGCACAACTCCAGTGCATACAGTGTCTGCTTACCAGTACTGAGGGCCCCTGGCAATGCTGATGTTGGCATGCAAAACTGTACACACCAGGGAGTAAGCTTTTAAATGTTACACTCCTTGGGTAAATTTTCATTGTGAGTAAGGGCTTTTGCACAGTCTGTATTGAATGTAAATGTTTCAGAAGGTTCATAGTGGCACTGTACTACAATGACATCATAAATATCCAGTCTCTCATCCAAAGAAAACAGAACCCTGTAGTACTGCAAGTGGATTCTTCAGTGCTCAAGGAAGTAGAAAGCCGGTTTTCCAGCACGCATTGAACATATTTTTCTGTGACTTGTCAAAACAAGCAAAGAGGATTAATCTATCACTGACAATACCAAGTGCTGAGAACGAACAACCTGATCCATTTGTGTATTTCCAAAAGCATCTGACTTCCCATTGTCAAAAGATAAAATGCTAGACCTAATAGTCCTGGTTTGATCCAGAAAGGAAATTCTTAGGTTTAACTGTCCAAAAAACATCGGTAAACCCATGGGGCCAGGGCCCCTTTTTCACCCCAGCATCCAGCTGGAATGTGTCTAGAGGAGGGCAATGAAGATGGTGGGGGGTCTGGAGACCAAGCCCTGAGAGGAAAGGTTGAAGGAGCTGGGCATGTGTAGCCTGAAGGGGAGATGACTAAGAAGTGATACGATAACCATCTTCAAGTTCTTAAAAAGCTGTTGTGTTCCGACCGGCAATCGCCCATACGGTCAGAAACATACACGTGGTCGTGCAAAGCTTCACACAGGAACCCAATAGACTGAGGGGATCCTAGCAAGGACCTATAGAGGGAGCCGGATCCTTAAAGGAACCTATGGAAAGGTTAACAATGTAAATAGACCTATCACGGGTGTTGGGGTTTGCAGGGGTGTGGTTTGGAACAGGAATATAAGCGGAACCCCGGGTCCCACTTCTCTAGTCTTGTTCTGACCTTTCTAATAAAATATGAGCTGTTATCACTAAACGCATCTCTGGACTCAGTACTTTTCAGCTGTCATACAGAGGATGGTGCAGAGTTGTTTTCTGTTGCTCCAGAAGGTCAGACCAGAACCAATGGAGTGAAATTAAATCAAAATTGTTTTCAGTAAAACATTAGGAAGAAGTTCCTGATAGAGTGATTCCTCAATGGAACCTCAAGAAGTGGTGGGCTCTCCTTCTTTGGAGGTTTTTAAGCAGAGGCTAGATGGCCATCTGACAGCAATATTGATTCTGTGAACTTGGGCAGATCATGAGAGGAAGGGCAGGCAGGGTAGCATCAATGCTTAGTTCTTGTGGCCCTTTCTTACATGCCCAGGGAAATGCCAACCACCCCTTTGGGATCAGGAAGTAATTTTCTCTAGGCCAGTTTGGCTAGGGATCCTGGAGATTTTTTTGTTTGTTTTTTGGGGGGTTGCCATCTTCTGGGCATGGAGCAGGGATCACTGGGAATGTGGGTAGGAGGTAGTTGTGAATTTCCTGCATTATGCAGGAGGTTGGACTAGATGCCCCTGTGGTCCCTTCCGATTCTATGACTCCAGCATCTTTCAGCCTCTCCAGTAAAAACCAGACATCAGGAACAGGTATGGTTGTACTTTATTGCCTGGATTAATCAGAAGAACAAAGTCCCAAATTTAGGGATGGGCATGAACCAAACAAGGTTCCAGACAAGGCAAAATTCACCACAAATTTTGCCCTATTCATGGTTTGTGAACCAAAGTTCATGACAGGTCTACCATAAAGAACTTCCACAAATTTTTAAAGCAGTTCATGGTGGTTAATGGTGGTTTATGAATAGTGCAAAAAGCAGGGGTTTAAAAGGACTCAAAGTCCAATTAAACCCCCTGCTTTCTGTTCCCTGCAAAAGCCACAAAACAGCTGAGTGGCGGGGAGCAGGCTGCTCCCTGTTGCTCAGCTGTTTTTCTGGGGTCACCTGCAAAGCCCATTTAAAGGGACTCCAGTCCCTTTCTATGAGGTTTGCAGGGCCATGAACCACAAACCAGTTCAGTTTGCACACAAACCTCCCAGCTTGATTCAGTTTGTGGTTTGGCCACAAACCACATTGTTATGGTTCGTGCCCAGATTCGTTATGGTTCGTACCCAGATTCAAATGTTCAGTTAAAACCTGGAGATCCTCCTGTCCCTTACAGCTTCCACCTGCCTCCATCAAGGCTGCCTGTTTTCCAAGCCTGGGTTTCTGCCCAGAATTCCATAAGAGCTGCCTCTAGCAGCTGCATGCTTGCCACATGGTTAAGCTTTTAGATAGGTAAGCCCCCAGAGAGTAATATGCTGCTCTCCTGGCTAGGGATTCTACCTCCTTGGTTCCCTAATCTTTCTGGCCTCTAAAACCCCAGATTTTGCCAGTTGTCTGACTTATTTCACTTATCAGCCAACTGTCTTTTCTCTCTCCCTTTCTCCTGCTTTGGCCTTTTATTCCTATTCCTCCTGCCATACTAGGATTATCAGCCAATGGCTGGTGACTAGCAAGAGTTGGGGGGGGGGGGATGAGGAAGCACAATTAGCACAATGGCATCATTATGTTTCCAAGGAAAAACTGACCTGACTCTGCTCTAAGAAGTTGATGTGACACCTTCACCAGAGAATTTTCAGAGTAGCCAACAAAGCAAATTTCTCAAATAAGCATTCTTACCATTTTGTGTGCATGGAACAATGCACATAATTTCCATGCATGTACAGCTTTGGTAAATACAACTGATTCCAGGTTTTTTAGGCAATTTTTAATATTTATACCAAAAACTGAACATACATAGAAAGAAGATGCATTGCCACATTCACCCAAAATGGTGACGATGCATAAGAGTGGTGGTTACAGCACTGTAACTGAACATCTTAAAAAGGCTGAAGAAAAATTATAGCAAGGTTAATGAGCTTCAAATAATGCCCCTGTATAAATCGATGGTGTGCCCACATTTGTTTTTTTTAAAATTTATTTTTATTGAGTTTTTACGAAAGGAAAGGAAAGAAAAAGAAAAAACACACAAAGATAAAAACATACTAACAGATACGGAGTCCACACTGTACGTATCTACATTAACATTTCTACTAAAATCAGTATCTAATACATCAAATTATCTTATCCTAGTTTTATAGGAGCCTATAATTAAAGTTGATTCATTTTTATAATGTTCATCCAACCATTTATAAAACCTTGACCAGTTATTTTCAAAGATTTCCTCTCTTTTATCTGCTAATTTCAATGTTAAATTGTCCATTTCTGCAGCCTCCAATAGTTTGTAGATTATTTCCTCCTTAGAAAGAACTTCTCTTTTCCAGTGTTTTGCATACAAAATTCTAGCAGCAGTTATTACATGGATAAACAGATATTTATCTGATTTGTTAAAAGTTTCTGGAATCATATTCAACAAAAGAAATTCTGGTACAAATGGTATAGTCAAATGCAACATATTTTGCAATATTTCATAAATCCAGATCTAATATTTTTTTACACATTTACACGTTCACCACATATGAAAAAAGGAACCAACAGTTTGTTTACACTTCCAACATTCATTCAACATATTTGGATACCACCGTGCTAAGTTCTCGGGTGTCACATACCACCTATAAAACATCTTATAAATATTCTCTTTAAACGCCATATATTTTGTAAAGTTTATATTTGTTTTTTAATACTCTCAACCATCGCTCTAATTGAATATTATGCCATATATTTTGTGCCCATTTAATCATAGCAGTTTTTACTATTTCATCCTGCATTCTCATTTCTAATAATAGTGTAGAAAATGCTTTTATATATTTAACATCATTTGCCAACAATATTTTATCAAGCCCATTTGGTTTCTCAGCAAAACCAATTGGTTTATCTTTCACATATCTAGAGTCAAGTTGTACTCTTTCCCACCAGTTTAGATTAATACCTTGTCCTTGTAATGTGACTTGCGATTTCAAAATGTTATTTCTTGTAAAACTTCTTGATACCTCCAAAGTTGTTCTTTAGTAAAAACTGTGGGATGTATGAATGCTTCCAATGGTGAAATCCATTTAGGAATTTTTGTATAAAATGTATTTTTAGTCTCTTCCCATACTTTTAAATGGGATGCCCTTAACATATGTTGTTTAAAATATTTATGAGCACCACTCTTCTCATACCATATGAAGGCATGCCAGCCTGGCTTCAGATCATGTCCCTCTAATTTTAGCAATCTTGAATTTTCTAGAGTGGCCCATTCTTTCAGCCATGTCAAAGCTGCTGCCTTGTAATAAAGGTGCCAGTTTGGTACAGTGAAGCCCCCTCTTTCTTTTGCATCTTGTAACATCTTCATTTTGATTCTTGGCTGCTTACCTTGCCAAATAAATTGTTGTGTGAGTTTTTCAATTTCATTAAGATATTATTGATTCTTTAAAATAGGAATTGTTTGGAATAAAAAAAGAAATCTTGGTAATAGATTCATTTTTACAATCACTATTATTTCCATAAAGAATACTTGTAATTGTTTCCAGTTCTCCAGATCTTTTTTAATAGCCAGAGAAAGTATTCCCACATTTGGAATACTGTGTGCAATTCTGGTCACCACAACTCAGAAATGATATTATAGCAGAAAAGGGCAACTAGAATGATAAAGGGATTGGAACACTTTCCCTATGAAGAAAAGTTAAAGTGCTTGGGGCTCTTTTGCTTGGAGATACGATGACTGAGGAGTGACATGATTGAGGTTTACAAGATTATGCATGGGATAGAGCAGATAGAGAAAGAAGTACTTTTCTCCCATTCTCACAATACAAGAATTCATGGGCACTCCATGAAATTGCTGAGCAGTCGGGTTAGAATGGATAAAAGGAAGTACTTCTTCATCCCCAGAGTGATTAGCACATGGAATTCACTACCACAGGAAGGGGTGGCAGCTACAAGCATGGGTGACTTCAAGAGGGAATTGGATAAACATATGGGGCAGAGGTCCATCAGTGGCTATCAGCCACAAGGTATAAATAGGAACTCTCAGTCTGGGCAAGTGATGCACTGAATTCTTGGTGCCTGGGGGGGGAACAGTGGGAGGGCTTCATGTGTCCTGGCCCCACTGCTGGACCTCCTAATGGCACCTGGTATTTTTCGCCACAGTGTGACAGAGTGTTGGACTGGATGGGCCATTGGCCTGATCCAACATTGGCTTCTCTTATGTTCTTATGTATTTGTACACAGTAATTCTTCACTGTTTTGACATTTGACACAAAATTCACAGCATCCTTATTTGAAAAGCAAGATGTTTTCACTGTAGCAACAGTCTGTCCTCGTTGTGTTATTTTTAGGCTGTCTTAAACATAACATGATGTACACAGACAACTACTTTGCTGTCAAACCTTCTATATAAAGCTGGTATAAACTGGCATGATTTAATAAAAGATTTTGCTTAATTCACTGTGGAAATAGTAAGGGCATTTTAAAATTAAAATTAAAGAGAAATAGTTTTTGCTTCAAACAAAATATTAGTTGAAATGAATTTCTGAATACCCTTGATGACACCGAGTAGTGTTACAAAAAAGTATTCATATTAAAAATATGGTTAGAAGGTTTGTTAATATACTCAAATCAGGAAACAAAGAAGGAAGTTGCATTCATTAGCCTGACAAGTATTTGATCTCTACATTTCATGGTCACATGTTAAAATACCAACTATTGTTTGCTGGTGTATGTGTAAAGTGGAAGTTTTAATTTTTTTGTGATTTTAACTGTGATACTAGATGTTAGTAGATATACATGACTGATCAACATGCAAGGTTCTCAAAGCTATCTCAGCTTGGGCCAGGAGCACACACATTGAATCCTTCTAGCCACACAGTTTTACAACAATCTAACCACAGGGCTACTGAAGAAAACAGACTTCTAGGGAAACAAAACCAATACTCCATCTAAGCTGTGGAGTCTTGTGAGCAAAAAATCTGCTTTGTGAGATACCACCATTAAAGTTGTGAGTGAGCAATTTGGCTACTGCATACGTTAGTTTGCTCTGGAGCCATCCTTCCTGAGCCAAGACAAGAATGTGTGTGCCAAAGGCTAAAAATGGTGAGCTAGCTCACACTAACTCAGCTTAGAGGGAACACTGGACAAAACTAGTGTGGGAATCCATTTTTCATGTTCTGCCTAAAGATGTGCACAGCTTGGCAGATCCAGAACAAGATTCTAATGTGGCAACAAACTGTATTTTCAAGCTTCAGGTGACCATGATAAGTTCTATCATGATGGAGCTGCTGAATACTACTCTGAAAAAATGTAGAAAGACCATTTCCAATCAACTGTCATCTTTCCACATGTTCATAATTCCAGCATTTGGTTAATAATGCCTGTTTGGTGTAGTGGTTAAGTGCACAGTCTCTAATCTGGGAGATCCAGGTTTGATTCCCCACTCCTCGACTTGCAGCTGCTGGATGACCTTGGGCAAGCCATAGTTCTGACAAGAGCTGTCCTTGAAAGGGCAATTCTGGAAAGAGCTCTCTCATCCCCCACCTACCTCACAGGATGTCTGTTGTGGGGAGGGGAAGGGAAAGGAGTTTCTAAGATGCTCTGAGACTCCAAGTGAAGGGTGGGGTACAAATCCAATCTCCTCCTCCTCCTCCTCCTCCTCCTCCTCCTCCTCCTCCTCTTCCTCCGCAGCAGAAGATAAGCTGATTCATTGTGTCCCTTTTCTGCCCACAGATTTTATGTTTTATGGTAGTGGATATCATTCTATCCATTTTTATATAAATTGGGAATGCACGTGTGGCACACAAAAGAACTATCATGTTACACACATCTGTACATATTGTATAGCATGGAAGGTACACTCTGACACAATATTTAGTTTTGTGAGGATCTCTCCTTTCATTGAAGACAACCTGTGGTGTGCTTTTCCCCATTTTTGAGGGGGGGGGGAGTCTGAATGCCACACGTACTGAGGCCAGAAGGGGCCACAACCATCCCCAGGGAGTCTGGTCTCATTTTCTTGTACAACTTAATTTGTCTGCCTCATTCATGTCAGGTTTGCCTGTGATCTTTCGCAATTTAATCCAGAGAGGAGAACCACTGGAGGCAATGAGATTTAATTAATAAAGGATGTGCTGTTTAAAAACTGAGTTTAACTGGTTATCAATTTGTAATAATAGTCTTGTTTCTTATAGCACTTAATGGAAATATCTCATACAAGTTTGATTTGACTTCACAGAAAAATAATGAAAACCATTTGATCAGTTACTTTCTTTTGTAACAAGTGTCTTGTTTGTTTTCAACACGTGTCTTTGATTATGCTGAATTTTATTGTTTGATATCCCATCCAGACTGATAAAGGATGAATTATAGTTCTCAGCAATTTCAAGTAGTGGGGACATTCAAAAACACAGAACTAACCCAAACCAACCTTCTGACTTTGGAACTCTAATGAGAGAAGTATTGTTTTCTGATTTCTAACTTCAGCTCACAAACCAACATGTTTTCATTTGGTAGAATACTGTATTTTTACCTTATTTTCTGATCAGACTTTTCCATGCCAAGTTGGAAGAGAAATGAAAGACTAGGGCTGAGGACAGACTGGCTGTCTGGCCTGCTCTGCCTCCGCTTTAAAAGCGGAGGCAGAGTGGGCGTCCAGACTGCTGCATCTGCCCCGCGGAGGCGCCCTGGACTTACCTTGTCCGGCGGTGAGCTCCTCCCGTAGCAACCAGGCACCACTTCCAAGTGGTGTCTCGGCTGCTGCGCGTGCATTCTACCTGCTTCCGGCAGGTGTGAACGCGCGCAGGCAGGCGGAGCCGCGTGGCATTCTGCTGCCGCTGCCGGAAGCCGCCTGCAGTGTGGATGCTGCGGGCGGCTTCCTTGCGGCGGCGTCTGAACACCATGCTGCGGGGCAGTCCCCCCCCGCCTTATTCTGACGCACTCTTGTAGCACGGCAGAACAGTAGTCTGTCCGCAGCCTAGGACTGGATTCACATGTTAATGGTTGGTTTGCTATTAAAATGATTCATTACTTCAATTTTCCTGTACTATTAGCACTATATCCAATGACATTTGGATGCAGTCATGGAAATCTCCAGAACTGAAGAGATAGCATGTTTTTAAAAGCCAAACAAGGCACTAATTTCCAATGCTGCACATATATTATAAATACATGAGTATATTTATACATGAAGCTAGATACCTGGTGTTGTGACGCTGAAATCTGATTACTCAAAATTGGTCTCTCTTATGGACTTGGCCTACAGTGGCATGACTTGGGTAAAATAAAGCCCATGGCAAAAGGAATGCTAATGTTTTTAAATCTGTAGATATTATCTCAGTTGGTCAAGTATTTTAAAATGGCTCTGCCCGAACATCCATCAGATCTTGGAACAGGTAACCCCCCTCCCCCCCCATACACACATTCAGCTGTCATGGGACACCAGCAAGTGATTATTAATTCCATTCATTTCTCTGGGACCTGGCTGGTTTAAAGGGTTCAAGGCAATTTCTAAGATAAGGGAAGACCAATCAGGGGAGATTAAACTGACATGGAATCATTCCAGTCTTTATAGAACAGATCATGCAACCAAAGAGAACTGTGTCCTAAAATTTCCTTTCTCTAACAGTTACCTGTGGTTTTGTGAGGTTTCTATATAAGCATTCCTCCCAAGGTGTTTTTTTGCTTGATGTTTTCTTTGAAAAGGAGTATTTTCAGTTTCAGTGAGGGGAGGTGGCGTGGTATAGCATGGTCTTGTCAGATTTTGAAAGCTAAGCAGGGTCAGTACTTGGAAGGGAGCCCACCAAGGAAGACTCTTCAGAGGAAGGCAATGTCAAATGATCTCTGCTTCTCACTTGTCTTGAAAGCCCCTTGCTGGAGTTGCCATAAGTTGGCTACAACTTGAAGGCACTTTACATGCATACATTTTCAGGTTCTTCTCATGCTTTAAAGCTAGTATGTGATTTTTTTCTTCCATTCCCTTTCTCCTTGTGTCTAGCTGAAATCTATCAATCACTGATTTCCATTTAGTGTTTGTCAACCTTGTGTCTGATCTCAGTGCATGTAAGAGAGAGGGTGGTCTGGGAATGTCTGACTAATTAGCATGCCCATACCTAAATAGTGAGTAGTCTCTTCATGTATTACTTGCAAAGTGTGTACACATGTACGCACATGCTCACACACATGTTCTCAGGGCTCATTTCGTAGCAGGAGCTCCTCTGCATATTAGGCCACACCCCTCTGATGTAGCCAATCCTCTAAGAGCTTACAGTAGCCCCTGTAAGAAGAGCTCTGTAAGCTCATAGAGGATTGGCTACATTAGGAGTGTGTGGCCTAATATGCAAAGGAGCTCCTGCTACGAAATGAGCCCTGCATGTTCTAATTATTTTCACCAAGCATTCACTTAGAAAAAAAAAATGAGCACAAGTTGGAGCATCAGGCAAGGGCAATGAAATCTCTGCTTCTGTACCCCTGCAGTTCATCCGCCTTGCATTCCTGGGGGCACCAAGTGCCAGCCTCTGCTTGAAAAATGTGTTGCACCTTCTGCCTGTACTGCTACCCATGGAAGAGCTGCAGAAACCCCCTCATAATAACTCTGTCTGATATGTTAAATTGAGAGCAAAAGTGACTGGTTCAGGGTGTAGTCTCTAGGCCTCGCTACAGCCCCATCTGTGGCATGATGTCCAGGCTGAGAATTTCAGCAGACTTAGAAGGGGGGCCTCCATACATACAGGCAGTAATCAACCAGGACAGCAGGTAATACTGAAAGAATGTTTATGTCCAGCTCACAGGTGTAGACTCACACAGGATAGTTTCTTCACTCCCTGGAGCACAGCTGCCTAGGTTCCCTCACCTCCCCACACACCTATCCTCAGTGTCTAGAGTCGTCCTCCTCCTCCTCTTCCCAGCTCCTCACTGCAGCTGGCTCTAAATCCATGTTTAGCAGCTGCTGACAATCTGGGAGTCTGGGGGGCAGACCACATCTTCCTCAGGGTCTCCTCCATCCCAGGGAAATGCCCTCCTCCGACTGGGTCACTCCAGTGCCTCAGCCAAGGTGATATCCTTCCAGCCAGGCCCATGCTATGGGCCTGCTGGCACCTGCCCAACCTTTCCCCTATGTCTTTGCAGCTCCAGATACCTCCCTGCACACCACTGTGTTGCACACGGTTACCCGGGGAACTTCATGTAAAGTCCTCTGTTCCTGTGATCCTTGTCTGGGATTGTAACTAACACGCCTGCTGATACTGGTGTACATGTCCCTACAAGAGCTTAGCTTCTGGAAAGGCCAAAAACAACTTTCTCACTTCTCAATAGTCTGTTTCAACAGATTTGAATTCTTACTAGTGTTCTTTCTTCCAGGAATGAAGTAGTTTTAAGAAAGCTTTCCAATTCAGTTATTCAGGATACAGAAAGAGCCTTTTCCACTGGGGCTTTTCCACAGCTGAGTGCTATATCTGTAGTGAAGAGTTTTTATAGCAATGACAGAAAGGAATATGATTTAAGTAGACAAAAAGCATACCACCAATCTGCAAAAGAAAACAGAATACAGATTTCTCCCTCTGTTTTCACTTGTCTGTTTTTGAAGAATCATTCGTATTCTGGCTGCCATGCATGAACACATCAAATGAGAGACCAAATACTCACATTCCTCCAAGAGGTTTACAATGGCAAGCATGAAGCCAGAACAGCTGTGCTGGCTTCAAATCTCCTTTCAGCCCTTGAAAAAGACAGAATGTTACAATGTACGCATCTTTAACAGTTTAAAAAGTACACCTCACTCCAATCAAATGCACACTTTTTCCTCTTGCTGACATTTTTATTGATTTTTTTAAAAATAGCATCAAGAAGAAGGAAAAATATCAACCACATCCATATTTCATTGCAGATCGTGGCATTTACTTACTGCAAAACTCTGCAGGACTTCAGCAAACAGCTGGGTGTTAAAGGCATGACTCACTGGGTTTGAGTGACACTTATTTTTCCCTAAGGACTAAAGGGGGAGAAATTTTGAAGAGGAGAATTTATGCAGTAGAATAGGTGTTGGAGGTTAAGGCAAGGACAGGTTCATTTGTTTTTTCTCTAAGACACTAGCCGTGGGAGAATGGTGAATATCTTTCCAAGACAGCTCTGTCAAGACATTCAAAAGGATTAGATTCAACTGACATTAACTTCATTTAAATGTTCAATTAACATTTTTTAATAATGAGTTTTGATAGATGAAGACACATGATACAGCTACACTACAGAGCTGAACCGATTTAAGAGGCATTCTCTCTCCCTAGGAAAACTGGCAACTGTCATTTTGTAAGGGGTCTAAAGATTCCTCATGGAGAATTTGTGCCAAGAATCCTCATTTCTGAGGCCAGTTTGGTGGAAGCTGTTGGAAGAGAAGGACTAAATGCTGTCTCTTAGCTCAGCTTCCAGAGGGGGTTACAAGAGAGACAGACAGGCAAACTGTGAGCATCCTTCCTGTTTACTATTCTGCCTTTGTCCCTTTGATGTGTAGACTGATACTCTTAGGGAACTGCTTCCTCTCTTCTGTTCTCCCTTCTCTCTCTCTCTCTCTCTCGCAAACACACACGCACACACAAAAAGTATGTTGCTCTACATCTTTGGCACTATGGATGCAGATGCAATCAGCATCTGCAATTCATCCTAACTAGTTAGATTAGATTCTACCCCTATCTCTCAGCCTGCACTATCTAGAATGAAGTTCCTTGAATAAAGAATTCTTATTAGTTTGAAACTGACAAGTGGCTCTGAGAAACTCTGTAACTTCACTAGAACATAGAGAACAAAGAAGCTAATTGCACAGATATAATACTGATGTAAGCATGTTGTGTAAAAATGTTTACAAGTTTACCTTCCCTACCATCAGCTGGAATCAGTTGACCCCAAGATATAAGGAAGAATATATTTCTGTGAAAAGCAAGATGAAAAAAGACTGGCCCCAAGGAGATAACTCACAGCCTACTTATTACATGGATCTATCTACTACCCCAAGATACTCTTATCCAAAAAAATCCAACTCTAAGCGTAAATTTTGATGTTTTAAAGAAGTCAGTTAATGAGCCCAACAAAGAAAAATGAATGGGAGAAAGAAAGGCTTCTCAGAATTTTTTTTTCAAATCTACCCAAGATGGGCTGTTAAAATAAGCACGGGAAAAAGGTGTTATTAACCAGAATCGCACTGGGTGAAAAGACAGAATTTGTGCTAAAATATCTTGAATATGGTCTTTTTTTTAAAAAAAAAATCTTATTTAAAACTTTACACAATTACCTTCAGAATATTTTCATCACTATCATATTTTCTATATAACTGTGTATTCCGATTACAATTCAAATTTTTTATGACTTCCCACCTCACCTACACCATTATATATATGACAACAATTATAAAGATTTAGAAGTACAGGTAACATATTTGGTCATAAAAAATTTTAAATTTTTAAAAATATTATCTAAGTATTGGTTATATGCAATCTGGCTTCCATTCTAATCACATCAAACATTCAATATATTTTCATTAAAAAGAACATTTCTTCTTTTCTTAATATTATTTTAAACATCCAAAATCAGTAATTAGACAGTGTAAAAATATTATTTTTCATTTCCCAGTATTGCTCTAAATATTCTTTCAAGTCTTTCCATTCTTCTAAAAACATCTCTGAATCTTGATTATTCAGTTTTCTTGTCCATTTATCCATTTCTGCCATAAATAGCAATTTTCTCAACCATTCCCATAGGTCAGGGGTTCTCTCACATTTCCAATTCTGGGCGTATACCATCCTCACTGTAGTCGCCATATACCATATCAGTGTCCTTTTGTTTACATTTGCATCCTCTAACTTAAGACCAAGCAATAACATTTCAGGCAGTTTTTTAAGAGTACATTTCAAAAAAATTTCTATTTCAGTATAAATCATACACCAAAAAGCTTTAGCTTTATCACAAGTCCACCACATGTGATAGAAAGAGCCTTCTTTTTGTTTACATTTCCAACACTTATTAGACAACCATTGATCAATATTTGCTATTTTTTTTCGGAATCTATAATTTTTCTGTTTCAGCTTATCTATCAACTGTTTAAATTTCTTCCTGTCTTGCAACATGGCTCTAGGGAGCTCTTTCATCACAATTACTTTGTCTCCATTCACTTCAAAAGATTCCTTAAAACATTTTCTGTAGATCAGCTCTCTTACTCTCTTGGTTGTAAATTGCACTGTGAGTATGTTCTTGCCCATCTTTTCGCCTATCCCTCTAAATCTTAAGTGCTTTTGCATCTCCTTGTATACCATCATTGTTTCCACTCTATAATTCTCTTTTGTCACTTTTTGAATGTTTTCTTCCAGCACAAGCATTTTGTTTTCCATCTCTTTTGATTTTTTTGCCAAATTTTGAATTTCAGTCTTTAGGTCTCCAAAATTCTTATCCACTTGCTCAGTTAAGTCATTTATTTTCTTATCCAATTTCTTATCCAATTGTTGATTTTGCTGACTAAAAGCTTCTATCATCCTTTTATCCATTGCCTCTATCATAGCCATTAGTTCAGTATCTTTTTAAGGTGCCGCCTGCTTTCTCTATTCAGACTCTGTTTTTATCTTTTAAAAAAAGCCAAATTTTGGTATCTTCTGATTTTAACGTTTTTGGGCTCTATTGATCAGTCTTGAAGAGCTTTGATGAATGCCGTTATTTTCGCCATTCTAAGGTGTTTACTTTTCGAGATATTTAATTTTAAAGTTTTGGTCCTCCCCAAAATGGCGGACATCTTTTCTCTATGGTACTGGTCACAGGTCTTGCTTCCTGGTTCTCTTTCACCCGGAAGTGCTCTTGCTAGTTGCAGTCCTCCCAGATCCCGTCCTTTTCAGTTCTTCTTTTCTGCTCTAAGCCAGACATCACTTCCTGTTGTCTTCATTTTTTCTCATGCCCATGCAGATCTCGCAATGCCTCCAATCCCTCCAGCCCTCTCCTCCGCGACCACAGGAATGGTAAACAAAACACTTTTCTGGCAGTTTTTAGCTGAAATCCAACTCTTTTAAAACAGGAAAAAGTCTCAGTATATGCTTCAACTGTTCCTCTCTTATCTCTCTGTTTTCTTTGCTCAGAAAGATATGGTGCCGGTAAGCAAAAAGTTTTTTCGTTACCTTTAGATGTTTTCTGGGTAAAGGTGAAGCTTCATAAATTAGAGTTTGTCTTCTTTTAGTCAAGAAATCGGGGGAGTGGAGGTTTTATGCTGAATAAATCAGCCCGGTTCAGCTCTCTAGAGTTGCTTGCAGAACCCGCACTGGGGGAGGAGATCAAAGTGGCAACAAATCTCCTCCGAGATTTATTGCTCACCGATCTCAACTCTCTTCTGGGTCTTGTTGCTTGCTGGACACTCCCCTGCCTGGGGAGGGTTGCATCAGGTGCTAAAAGCCCCCGAGTTGTCAGAAAGAACCGCCGTCTACCCTGAGCATTTACAGGGTGCATCAAATCTCCATTTTCCCCGACCGGAAGTCTCTTGAATATGGTCATAATGAGCTTTAGGATGTACTTTATAAGCCAAGGCTTTCCTCTCTTCCCTGCCCAAACTTAGTCTACAGCTCAAATGCCTGGTTAAGAGAACATAAGAACATAAGAGAAGCCAATGTTGGATCAGGCCAGTGGCCCATCCAGTCCAACACTCTGTCACACAGTGGCCAAAAACACCAGGTGCCATCAGGAGGTCCAGCAGTGGGGCCAGGACACCAGAAGCCCAGCCACTGTTGCTCCCAAGCACCAGACTACAGAGCATCACTTGCCCCAGACTGAGAGTTCCTATCTATACTTTGTGGATAATAGCAATTGATGGACCTCTGCTCCATATGTTTATCTAATTCCCTCTTGAAGCCGCCCATGTTGGTAGCCACCACCCCCTCCTATGGAAGGGAATTCCATCTGTTAATTACTCTTTGAGTGAAGAAGTACTTCCTTTTATCCATTCTAACCCGACTGCTCAGCAATTTCATGGAATGCCCACGAGTTCTTGTATTGTGAGAAAGGGAGAAAAGGACTTCTTTCTCTACCTGCTCTATCCCATGCATAATCTTATAAACCTTGATCACATCACCCCTCAGCCATCGTTTCTCCAAGCTAAAGAGCCCCAAGCACTTCAACCTTTCTTCATAGGGAAAGTGTTCTAACCCTTTTATCATTCTAGTTGCCCTTTTCTGCACTTTTTCCAGGGCTATAATATCTTTTTTGAGGTGTGGCGATCAGAACTGTACACAGTACTCTAAATGAGGTCGCACCATCGATTTATACAGGGGCATTATGATACTGGCTGATTTATTTTCAATTCCCTTCCTAATAACCCCCAGCATAGCGTTGACGTTTTTCATTGCAGTCGCACACTGTCTTGACATTTTCATTGAGTTATCTATGATGACTCCAAGATCTCTCTCTTGGTCAGTCGCCGCCAGTTTGGACCCCATCAACGTGTATTTATAGTTAGGATTTTTAGCTCCAATGTGCATCACTTTGCACTTGGCCACATTGAACACCATTTGCCACGTTGATGCCCACTCTCCCATCCTTGACAGATCCCATTGGAGTGCCTCACAATCCTCCCTGGTTCTCACCACCCTCAACAACTTCATGTCATCTGCAAATTTAGCCACTTCACTGCTTACTCCCAACTCCAAATCATGAATAAACAAGTTCAAAAGCATCGGACCAAGTACTGATCCCTGTGGCACCCCACTGCTTACCTCCCTCCACTGAGAAAATTTCCCATTTATACTCACTCTCTGTTTCCTTTTAATTAGCCAGTTTTTGATACACAAAAGGGCTTGTCCTTTTATCCTATGACTATTGAGCATACTTAGGAGCCTTTGATGAGGAACTTTATCAAAAGCTTTCTGGAAGTCAGGTAAACAACATCTATTGGGTCCCCCTTTTCTACATGTTTGTTTACTCCCTCAAAGAACACTAAAAGGTTAGTGAGACAAGATCTTCCCTTATAGAACCCATGCTGAGTCTTCCTCAATAGATTTTGTTCATCAATGTGCCTACTAATTTTTTCCTTAATAACAGTTTCCACCAACTTACCCAGTGTCAACATCGGACTGACTGGCCTGTAATTTCCCGGATCTCCTCTGAAACCCTTTTTTAAAGATGGGAGTGACATTTGCTACCTTCCAGTTCTCAGGAATGGAGGCAGATTTTAAGGAAAGATTACATATTTTTGTCAGGAGATCCACAAGTTCACATTTGAGTTCTTTCAGAACTCTCGGATGTATGGCATCTGGGCCGGGTGATTTATTTGTTTTTAAGTTATCTATCAGTCGTAGGATCTCCTCTCTCATCACCTCAGTCTGACTCAGGTCTTTCAACACCCCTCCCGAAAACAGTGGTTCTGGAGTGGGCAAACACGTCTCATCTTCCACAGTGAAGACAGAGGCAAAAAAATGCATGCAGCTTCTCAGCCATTTCCCTATCATCTTTCAGTGCACCTTTTACCCCATGGTCATCCAAGGGCCCCACTACCTCCCTGGCTGGTTTTCTACTTCTAATGTATTTGAAGAAAGTTTTATTGTTGGTCTTTATGTTTTTTACAATATGCTCCTCATATTCTCTTTTTGCCTGCCTGATCACAGACTGGTATTTTATTTGCCACAGCCTGTGTTCCCTTTTATCAGCCTCACTGAGACTAGCTTTTCACTGCTTAAAGGGATCCTTCTTACCTTTTACAGCTTCCATTACTTTGTTTGTTAACCATGCAGGCTTTTTTCTATACCTATTTGTGCCTTTCCTAACACGCAGTATATATTTTCTCTGAGCCTCTAGGATTGTAATTTTAAATAGTCTCCAAGCTTCCCCAATGGTTTTGACCCTTTCTACTTTTCCTTTTAGTTTTCTCCTCACATGTCCCCTCATATCAGAGAAGTTACCCCTTTTAAAGTTAAAAGTTTTTGTGTCAGTCTTTTTGGGCAACTCTCTATTTATTCAAATGTTGAACTCAATAACATTATGGTCACTGTTCCCAAGTGGTGCAATCACTTTAACATCTCTCACCAGGTCTTGGGCATTACTTAGGACCAAATCCAGGATCACCTCTCCCCTGGTAGGTTCCGTGACCATCTGCTCCATAGCACAGTCACTGAGAGTGTCTAGAACCTCAATCTCTTTTTTCCGACTTGAACACATATTGACCCAATCAATGTGTGGGTAGTTAAAGTCACCTATTACAACACAGTTATTTCATTTAGCCGCTATCTTTAATTCATTCATCATTTTATAATCTACCTTTATCTTTTGATCTGGTGGGCGATAACAAACTCCCAATATTAAGCTTCCTTTTGGGCCCACTAATTCAACCCACAGCATTTCCAGAAGCGAATATAATTCTCTTACCCTCTCAATCTTACTGGACTGTATACCCTCTATGACATACAGAGCCACCCCACCTCCAACTTTTCTCCCCTATCCTTCCGATATAATTGATAACCAGGAATCACTGTATCCTACTGATTTTCCTCATCCCACCAAGTTTCTGAAATACCCACAATGTCTATGTTTTCCCCAAACACCAAGTATTCCGACTTCCCGGTTTTATTTTGGACACTTCTAGTATTAGTATATAAACATCTATAATTTCCCATATATGTTAAGCCCACAACCTTCCTCTTGCTGCCTTGAGACCTCGCCAAGCAGTCCCTATCATTAGCCACAGTCTCAGTGGACAATTCTAATCCATTTCTTTGTAAGAAAGTAACAGCTACCCCTTCATCTCTTTAAGATGAACCATCCCAAACCAGAGATTTTTCATCTCCTGTCAGTTTCCCCCCAATATTCAGTTTAAAAACTGCTCTGTCACCTTTTTGATTTTAAGCGCCAGCAGCCTTGTTCCTTCTCGGGACAAGTGGAGACTGTCTCTCTTGTACAGCTCCCTCTTGTTCCATAAAGCATCCCAGTGCCTAATAAACTTGAACCCTTCCCTCCTACACCATCGTCTCATCCACGCATTGAGACTCCTGATCTGTGCCTGTCTCTCTGGCCCTGTGCATGGAACAAGTAGCACTTCCGAGAAAGCTACCTTGGAGGTCCTGGCCTTGAGTCTTCTGCCTAGCAGCCTAAATTTTTCCTCCAGGACCTCACGACTGCATTTCCCCACATTGTTGGTGCCAACATGTACCATGACCACTTGCTCCTCCCCAGCCCTATCTACCAGCCTATCTAAAACATGCGTAATGTCCACTACCTTTGCACCAGGCAGGCAAGTCACCATATGGTCAATATGCGGTTTCGCCACCCAGCTGTCCACCTGCCGAAGGATCGAATCAAAAAATACAAAGAGCCCCCCTCCCTCCCTGCTCAGGGATGGTTCCTTGGTATGAAAGGATACCCATTCATCAGCTGTAGAAGAGCTCTCTTCTGAGGGCACATGCCCCTTATCCACAGCACAGTGCCCTGTTCTTTCTCGACCCTCATGTTCCCTGACAGTGGCGGGGCTGCCAGATTCAGAGTGGGACATATCTAACAAGTCCCCAAGAGTCTTCTTGATGCACTTAACTGATCATCTCAGCTTCTCCAGGTCAGTCACCTTGGCCTCAAGGGAGCAAACTCATTCCCTGAGAACCAGGAAGTTATTGCATCTTACTGGGAACCCAAGGAGCCTAGGGCCCTGGTGTTCTGGCTCTTCTTTGGCTTCTCACAAGCCCCTAGTTTAAGAGTCCCTAGGCTAAGAGCCACAGGCCAAGAGCCCAGCCCTTTGGTTCATGCCAGAGGCTTGTGCCTCTGGCACAGGTTCTGCCTTAAATAGAAGCCTCCCCCAGCAGAGGGTGTGGCTAGCAGCTATTCAAATGCACCCAGACACTCAATTGCAGTCAAACAATGGCCCTTTCTCACCCTATCTCAAGCAGCCAGCACTCTGCAACAACTCAAAATGCACTCACACGCTTCCAAACACAGTCCCCACACACAGTACCCTCAGCTAAATCACCTCAACTGAAAGCAAATAAAAAACACTCACCCTTCTTGCAGCTCTATCTCCTGCTGCCTTCCAGAGCTCAGCACAGTCAGAACCAGAACTACCAGACTGCAACTGAAAAGCAATTCCTTTTTTTTAGAATTTTGGCAGTAAATCCCTGAAGCTACAGCTGCATTGGCATTTCAACGTTAAGAGCACATTATGTTGGCAAATCCAGGTTCTCAAAACTGAGGTAACAAGAGGGCCAGAGCTAGGGCTGCTAAGTCCCCCGGTAGGGCGGGGAAAACACCGATTTTAAATACTCACCCCCCGCTTTTCCAAAGTTGCCCACCGGGGGGACAAAATGGCTGCCTTAAAAGGGAAATGTCTGCAGAGAGCCTGCCCTGCAGTAAAAAGCCTCACCAGACATTTCCCCTTTAAGAAGTCAGCAAGAGAGCTTCCACAGCAAGAGAGGTCCGCCCAGAGATTAAGGAGGGACTGAAGGAGCTGCTTTTGCATGTGGCTGGCAACGTTGCTGTAGTAAGTTTCTCTTCCAGCTCTTTTCCTTCTCTCTCCCTTTCTTTTTTCTGTCTTTCTGTCTGTCTGTGTCTCTCTCTCTCTGTCCCCATCCAGCAGAGGTCTATCAGTGGCTATTATAGCCACAAGGTCTAAATGGAAGTAAGTGCCTCTGCCAGTTTTTTTCCTTCTCTCTCTCCCTCTTTCTTTTTTCTGTCTGTCTGTCTGTCTGTCTGTCTGTCTGTCTCTCTCTCTGTCCCCATCCAGCAGAGGTCTATCAGTGGCTATTATTAGCCACAAGGTCTAAATGGAACCCTTTGTCTGGGGCAGTGAGGCTCTGAATTCTTGGTGCTTGGGGGGCAACAGTGGGAGGGCTTCTGGAGTTCTGGCCCCACTGCTGGACCTCCTGAGGGCACCTGGTATTTTTGGCCACTGTTGTGACACAGAGTGTTTTACTGGATGGGCTGTACTGGATGGGCCGATCCACTGTGGCTTCTCTCCTGTTCTTATGATATGAAAATCATATTTAGCACTTGTGTAGCACTTAGTGCTTCATATTCTGCCGAGATGAGGAAGGATTCAGTAGGGCCGTTGCTCAGTGATAGAGCATCTGCTTGACATGCAGGAGGTATCAGCTTCTTCAGCTAAAAAAGGATCAGGTAATAGGTGACATTAAAGATCTCAGCCTGAGACCCTGGAGAGCCACTACCAGTCTGAGTAGTCAATACTGACCTTGATGGACCAATGGCCTGATTCAGTATTAGGAAACTTCATGAGTTCATGTGTCAGCATGTGGAAGCAACATCACAGGATGTGACATCACAAAATGATGTCACTTCCTTTCTCCTGGCTCCACCCCCAAAGTCTCCTGGCTCCACCCCCAAAGTCCCCAAATATTTCCCAAGTTGGACTTGGCAGCCCTAGCCAGAGCTGATTTTGGCATAAGCTTAGAAAGCCATATCTTAGGATCTTAGATCATTTTGGCCCTCTAAATACAAAAAAATTAAGTTAACATTTTGGTCATACTGCAGGGCTTCTTAAACTTTGTATAGCTTAGGGCCTAGAAGGGTGTTAGAAATGAAGAAGTGTACGCTATTCTTTGCCTCAGCCTTCAGAGACAGCACAATAGGTTTAGAGAGAGATAAAGAGGTCAGAACACACACAGAGCAGCCTTTCCTTCCTGCTATCTGATATTATCCTTTGAAGCAGAATGCTATTCTTAAGGACAATACTTACTTACTTCTGGCTTGATCCTCCTCTCTCAAACACACAAAGGAGGAGCACATGCTCTCCATCTTTGTACACCATGGATATAGAACATATATTCTGCATCTGCATTCACCCTAACTAGTTAGATTAGATTCTATCCCTGTCTCTCAGCCAGGGGTCATTTTGAGCAGGAGCTTGGGGGAGCTCAGCTCCGGGAGTTGGTGCCAGCCCCCCCCCCCGTGGGAGAATGCCTGCTTATGTCATGGCTGCAGCAAAATGACCCCGTCCCCTGGAAAGGGCCTTGTTCCTCCAACCAGCCTTCTGAAGGCTTCAGCCACTGAAGCTATCCTCCCAGAATAGTGGTATTTCTGAGGCTTGGATTAGTAGCTGTCCCCTCTCTTCCAGTTCTTTCTTTCTTTCTTTCTTTCTTTCTTTCTTTCTTTCTTTCTTTCTTTCTCTCTCTCTCTCTCTCTCTCTCTCTCTCTCTCTCTCTCTTTCCTTTCTTGCCTTCTGACATACTTCTGGTGATGTCAGGGGTGTGGCATATGCAAATAAGTTATGCTAATGAGTTATGCTAATGAGCTCCTGCACCTCTTTTTCTATGAAATGACCCCTGCTCTCAACCTATATTGTCTAGAATATAGTTCCTTGAATAAAGGAGTCTTATTAGTTTGAATGGTAAGTGATTCCATGTAACACTGTAACTTTGCTATTACACACAGTACTGAGAAGCTGCTGCTGTGTGTAGCCTAGTGCACTCCAGAGGCGTTGACTTTTAAAATCCCTGAGAAGGGCGGGGGCTCTTGTGCACACACGCGAAGTGCGCGCGCACACGCTGGGACCATGTCCCCGCCGCCCCCCCCCCCCCCCGGACTGGCCTAGCCTGGCCACTCCTGCCTCCCAGCATGCCAGGTCAGTCCCGGGGGGGAGGCGGTGGCGGCAGCAGCCGGCGAGCAGGCAAACGAGGTGGCAGCCTGCGCCTGCCCTGCTGCCTCCCCCCCTGCCTGCTCCTGCCTCCGTTCCTCTGTCCAGCACGCTGGGCATTTGCCCAGCTGGTTCCTGGACGGAGGGAGGGAGGAACAGAGCAGGGGGAGAGGCGGTGGCGGTGGCAGCCAGCCAGCCAGCCGGCCTGGGTGCTCCATTGTCCTGGGGGTGGCTGAGCTGCCCCAGGAAATTTTGGGGGTGGCTCGAGCCCTCAAGCCCCCCCATAGTTTACGCCTATGGTGCACTCTGCTACATTATAGAGATTCCTGGCTGTAACATACCAGTGAATCTAATACTCAGCATGTCTTAACCCAGCCCTGAGGAGGGCAGTGCAGAGGAGAATCCACAAGGGGAAGGAAAGGAACATGAAATGCCTTCCACATCTGACAATTATCCCCTGAAAAGGTTTCCCTGAAACTGGTTTTGTTTCCAGCCAAGATCATTTCTACTTTAAGAGTAAAAATAGGGAAAACATTTAACAACAAATTTGGGAGATGGGCATTCTTAGGAAAGATTTGGCAGGCAGGGGAAGGGCATAGCTCCTGCTTGCCTAACCTTTACCAAGTGACCCAACCTTAACATTAATGTGACAAAGAAAGCATGACATCAGGAATACTTTGTTTTCTTTGCAATGTGTATTTTCTTGATAAGGGATGCCATTAGGGTAGTATCAATTTTATGACGTTCTCAGTTAAAGTAAAAAGGAACCCAAGTTTATTGTTTATTGAGAGACAGTGTGTATAGTGGTTGGAATTTCAGACTAAGATCTGGGAGTCCCAGGTTTGAATCCCAGTTCTGCCATGGAAGCTTGCTGGGTGGCCATGGGCCAGTCCCAACACTCACAGCCTAGCCTAACTGTGAAGATAAAATGGAGAAGAAGAGAACAGTGTGAGCTGCTTTGAGTTCCCATTGAGGAGAGAAGCATAGAATATACAAGATAATTAAATTGTGACATGTCTGATATTCCATTCCATTAGAAGGTTTGCTTTTTCTCTCTCAGATACCATCATCATTTATAACAGAATGTTTGGAATTGTTGTCAGCATTCTACTGCATTCTACTGCATTCTGCAACAAGAAACAACTTGTAAATGCTTCTCTTTCAAAGGATGACCCCACCACCCAAATGTTTTCTTCTCTGTTTAATTTCAATGCCTGAAGCACAAAAGGAATAAGAAGAAAAATCAACAGAGTTTACTTCAAAATTGGAGTGTGTCATCATGAAAAATCATTGGCAGGTTTTGTGTATGTCTCTGCACAATGGTGGTTATAAACACCTCGGCCACACTGGTGTCAACAAGATAGAATGCAATGTTTGGCTTTTAAATAGCACACAACTTAGCCAACAGGAAGATGGAGTTGCTTTTAGTCGATAAGAACAAAGAACAAATGGGAGGACAGATTAGATTACTGTCTGTCACCAGGCCTTATGAGACTATCGAAGGCCAGCTTCGGTGACTAAGTACAAGGAGCCTAAAATATCCAGCCATTTTTATAATATATCCCTTAGCAAGGCTGCCTCACAATTCTGTGACTGAGCAATTCTAGTGGATGCAGTAGACATTCTCTGGTCATTAACAGCTAGCATTCATTCATACTCCCTGTTGAAATCAGCCTCTTAAAATAGCTGTTTGGAAAACAAGTAGAGCAATATTTCCTGGGTAGCTTTACACTGTTGTGTGCTGGATGACTTCACAGCAAACAGTACTTTCTGTTTTAATTCATCCTTACACTCCCACAACATCTTTATCAATAGATCTAATTCTCAGTGTCGCCGCATCTTTGAATACTTAAATCCAGAGACTGGGGCAATGGACAGATAAGACAGAACTTTCTACATATCAGAAAACAGCTCCAGGTTAGCAGATAAATCTGAACTCTAAAAAAAAAAATACACTGAGGAATTAAAGCTTCCCAAAATGATAAAAGGGGTGCCTGTAACTGTAAGAAATGAATGCCCAGTGGCTGTTGCTAGGCAACCACAACAGTATTACCAACCTTCAAACCTTGTTTTCTGTCAGTAAAGGACAAGGGGAGGGAACAGTGCCCTTTCCTAGACTGACTTGCCCCAGACTATGGACTTGTTCTTTCAAGGGGAGTGCAGGCCAATATTCCCTCTAAGCTGAGTTAGTGTGAGCTAGCTCACAGTTTTTTAGCCTCTGGCTCATGCATTTTTGTCTTAGCTCAGGAAAGATGGCTCCAGAGCAAACTAATTTATGCAATAGCCAAATTGCTCACTCACAACTTTAATGCCAGTAGCTCACAAAGTGGAATTTTTGCTCACAAGACTCCACAGCTTAGAGGAAGCATTGGTGCAGGCTATTCCAGAACTGGTGAGACTTAAATTCTGGGTCAGAACTTCCACTCATCAGTAGCATTTCTGTCTTTTTTGGGATTAAGGTTCAGTTTATTAGCCTGCATCCACTTCAACACTATCTCCAGGCACCAGTTCAGGGTTTCTACAGCCTCCTTGGGATCAGCTGGAACTGCAAGATAGAACAGCCCAAAATGTATATTGGTAATAACCCAGCCCAAATCTCCAGATGCCCATGCCCAGTTTTTACATATAGATGTGAAAAAGTATAGAGGAGAAGGGGCTGGGCAGCAGTCCCCCAGCACTACTGAAACCTACCCTTCAGATGCATCTCTATCCAAGCCTGGAAAGGCAATCCAAAAGGGCACTATGACTGATGGTACTGAAAGCTGCTGAGAGGCCCAGGAGGATAAACAGAATTGCATTCTCTCCATCAGTTTCCCAATGGCAGTCATCCAGCAGGGTGACCAAAGCTGCTTCAGTCCCTTAACAAGGCCTAAAACCAGACTGGAAAGGATGTAACATGCCACAGGCCAATCTGAGCAACATCTACAAAGGCACATGGCCTCCTAAATTTCCAGAGCTGCTTCTATCATATAATACTCACACAGGTGATGTATCTTATTTCCCACACATACAGAAAAGACATCAAACCTACACAATAGGGGTACAATCTGAGATTTTCTGAAAATAGCAGGAAAACATGCCTGCTGTCTAATAAATGTTATTTTAATCTTTCCAGTATTATGCCAAAAGAACAATATTTTGGGTGCTTACTAACAGTGTTGCTGTATTTGCACTGTGTTCAGTTTATGACTGTATAATGTTCTTGGCAGACACTGACATGGTAGGAAGAATGCCTTCTGAATACAGATGTTCACAAGCCTTGGGGAAATCTACAGACTTGAGGTGATGCAAAGTATTATAGCTTTGCAAGTATAACTAATTGGGATTGACCTACAATCATCACTATGGTGGGTCAGAGCAATGGTCCATCTACTTCAACATTCTACTTATGGGCAACAGATAAAAGGACGATAGATTAGCAAAATTAAACGGTAAGTGACTTCTTTGTACAACAGATAGGGAGGATGAAAGTTTGCTCTCCTCCAAAAATAATTCTACTTCTCTACTCATAGAAAACTAGCAGATCAGGGATCATAGTAAAGTTCAGTCATTTTAGATTCTGGTCTTATGAGCCCACTAGATGATAATGTGCATTATTTTACCAGGATCTGATTGGGCCATTACAAACTCAGAGGAGTTACCCAAAACTGAACAGACATAGCCATCAGCAATGACAGTTGTAAGCTCACCCATTGCCTCCTCCTAAGATATCAATGGCCACATCTGAGCCCTTGGCCTGGGCCAAGCTGAGTAACCCATCACTGGGACTCAGCTGGGCTTACTCCTGGCCAGCAGAAGCCCATTGGGAACTTTGCCTGTAAAATAAAGGACCAAGCACCCTGTATTTCGTTTACTTTATGTGCATTACTCCATTTAACATCAGGGTGGTGTAATGGTTAGAATGCTGAGACAGGACTAAGGAAACCCAGTTTTGCATTCCTGTTCTGTCATGATGCTCACTGGGTAACCTTAGCCCAGTCACTCTCTCAGCCTAGCCTACCTCACAGGATTGTTATGAGGCCAGAATGGAGTACAAAGAGCCTCATACAGCACTCTAAGCTCCTCCTTCAGAAACTGGGACAAATGTGTGATAAGACAGAGACATTATTTCAAATAATAAAAAGCACAAAGTAGTAGCTGTAGTATATTTACTCAAAAGTAAGTCCAACTGTGTTCAGTGGGCTTATTCCAAAACAAGTCAGTCCATAGGTTTACAAATAATCAATAGCATCCCCCTCCTCAAAAAATGCAAGCTACTTCAATCCACCCCACAATGTATCTGAATGTCCCCAGGAGCAGCACTTCAGGAAGCACCTCACCTTCATTGCATCCCAGTGATTCTATGTCTAACCCAGCTACTAATAAACATAAATGCTATCTGGGATTTTCTATTTCAAGAAGTTCTTCCAAGAGAAATGCAGTGAATAACCCATGTTTCACTCACCTAATATTTGAAGGTATATTTAATATCAATTATTCACTGGGTAAAAATGACATCGCTGGCATTTTTTGTGTTCCTTACAAGACTGAAGTATTTGCAGTCTGAATAATCTGGCTCTGTGAAGATCCCACTCCTTTCCTACATCAAACATACATGCACACACACTGTATCCTATGGCAGATTTGTTCAAGATGGCTACAGAACTGTGTGGAAAAAACTGCCCATCCATGTGCATTCTCTGTTGTGCCCCCACCTTATGGAACAATCTGTCTGAGGAGGTCAGGAAGGCTCCCACTCTTCTGGCTTTCTAAAAACTATGCAAAACTGTGTTATTCAGGATGCCTTTTTTACACAGCTGACAGGACTACATCGAAATGCAATGCTTCAGAAAGAATCTTTGGTAAAGGAAAAAGGACTGTGGTCTACACCACTGTGTCTAGTATGTACTGTCTGTTGCTATAAATATTATCCTAGTGTGTAATTTCTGCACCATTTAATGTGTCACGTTAATGCTTATGCTTTGCTTCAGCTCTGTTTTCAGATTTCTGCAATCCAAACCTCTGTTGGATTGTTCACTGGACTTCCCACTCCTGTTGTTTTTAAGTTGTCCCATGATGTGTAATCCTCCTTGAGTATCATTGAGGCCGGCATACCATAAATTAAATATATAAATAAAGCAAGCAAGCAAGCACTGTGATTGCTAGTTGGATTGAATCCTCTTGAAATAGGACCACCAGAATTTCTTTTCCCTAATTTAGTTAGATGAGGTTTAGTTAAACAAGCTCTCACAGCCCCATTCCAGGCTGCATGGCAAGTCCACCTTCACAATCAATCAATGAAGTACAAACTGAACAGCATCACCCAGAGCCCTTTAGTCCAGACAAACAAAAGGCAAGTTTATTCACATAACTGAGCCTGTGTGTATGGATTCTGGCCTCCAGCAAGCCATGTTAATCCAGACTTCAGCCATGCTTGAATGACTGCCAACAGGCTCATGAAGAGGAGGGAAGGGATGACCATTAAAATCCAGATATTTCAATAACAGCTTCACATATCAATAGGTGGCCAAATCCTGGATTTAATATCTAATTTCAGACTAAAATCCATCATAAGAATTCTAAAGCCCTTTTCTCCTTCTCATTCTCCCGACATCTAGATGGTGGTGAACAAATGTTTTGAGCCCCCATGGGGGAATGCAGCAGAAGGAGACAGTTTGGATCACTGGGGAAAGCATTAAGCACCCCACCACCACTGCCACTCCAAATCACCCCACAAAAAGCTATTTTTTCTCTTCCCCCACTCCTAAAAAGGACTCTTATGTGCATTTGCCTGTTCAGTTACCCATTAATGAACCTATGTGCTTTCTCCCATGCACCGAATAGCAGCTTCATGGGCAATTTATACTGAAAAAGCAGTATGGGGAGAAAGGCTCTGGGTGGCCTACACAAGTTTTTCAACAAATGATTGCTTCTTTACATCAAATAGACCACTTTGATAGTTTATGGCTAAATGCAGATTTTTTGCACTTTGCAACCAATCAGCAGAAGCACTGGTAGGCTGACAAAGAAAAACTGTATGTGAACCGTGGAAAAGATATAAATTAATTCAGTGTTAAGAATAGCTGTTGAAAGGGGACATCTGTGTCTGCATGTGTGTTTCTGTGTCTGCATGTGTGTTTCTGGCACCCCCCATGTCTGCATGTGTGTTTCTGGCACCCCCCCCCCCCAAAAAAAAATACTGAACGATCTGAACCTTGAAGGTGCAGCAAGGCAGCTCTCAAAAGCAACCTGGGTAGCCACGGTCAGGAGGGGGAAGCCATTCATTTTCCAGGACTGATTTCCAGAGGCTGGGCTTACCCTTAAGTTATCTGGGTGCAAGAGATAAGAATTAACTGTGTCGAACAGCATACGCCACATACAGTCACAAGGAATGCAATATTTGAGTTCACATTTTCTCAACACAAATTCCTCATTCCTCCAGTGCAATAACACGGCTTGCATTTGCCCAAGAAAACTGTCCCTAAAATAGACCAGATCTAGACAGTACTCATTGATATTCAATATATTTCTTTTAACTACCAGCTAGCAATAAGAACATGAGAACATAAGAGAAGCCAATGTTGGATCAGGCCAGTGGCCCATCCAGTCCAACACTCTGTCACACAGTGGCCAAAAACACCAGGTGCCCTCAGAAGGTCCAGCACTGGAGGCAGGGCACTAGAAGCCCTCCCTCTGTTGCCCCCCCCATCAAGCACAAAGACTACAGAGCATCACTTGCCCCAGACTGAGAGTTCCTATCTATACCTTGTGGCTAATAGCCACTGATGGACCTCTGCTCCATACGTTTATCTAATTCCCTCTTGAAGCCATCCATGCTTGTAGCTGCCACCACCTCCTGTGGCAATGAATTCCATGTGTTAATCATACTTTGGGTGAAGAAGTACTTCCTTTTATCTGTTCTAATCGACTGCTCAGCAATTTCATGGAATGCTCACAAGTTTTTGTATTGTGAGAAAGGGAGAAAAGGACTTCTTTCTCTACCTGCTCTATCCCATGCATAATCTTATAAACCTCGATCATGTCACCCCTCAGCCATCGTTTCTCCAAGCTAAAGAGCCCCAAGCGCTTCAACCTTTCTTCATAGGGAAAGTGTTCCAAACCTTTTATCATTCTAGTTGCCCTTTTCTGCGCTTTTTTCAATGCTATAATATCTTTTTTGATATTATATTATATATATTTTTGTTGTTTATATGCAATGGTAAGTCTATTATGATATCCTGAGATATCCTGGATAAGATACAAATATTCATAAATAGCCACTGGGTTGTACCCCTCCACTCAGTGAAGTGCCTTGCTCTGGGGGGAAAGACCACTTCTTCTGGAGCAAAATCTGTTTCTCTAAAGCAAGACTCCTCACTTAGTGGAAGGGAATGTTAAGATCCAACCTTTTAGCCTCCTTTCCCTCAACAGTAATATTTATCTGGTGTACAGGTTGTTGTAAGAATTGAAGCGTGGGAATGGATCCAGCCTTCCTCCCAAAAGCCTTCTTCCATCACAAGGAGCTCTCTTCCTCCAACAGAAAAATCACTTAAGATGGAGGAAGTCTCTTTAGGCTACAGTTTTGCTCTGTGGGGTTGTTGGAGAGGGTAGGCTCCACCCCCATATGTGTAAAGACAATCAAAAGCGCTACATAAATGCTAAGTATTGTTACTTTCATTGTGTTAGTGCTATAGTTTCCCATTTCATCAATAAAATACAGAATACACATAATTTGGGGAGTGGGTGTCCTTTCACAATTGCAATTTGTGGGTCATAGAAGAGAATCTGGCAATTAAAGGTGGGGGCAAAGTCATAAGCACCCTCAGTCAGGCAACTCCTAGAGGTAGAAACAATGACACATGCTTTGAGAAAATCAAGAGCAAGACAGAGGTTCTAGCTGCAGCATCCCCTTCTGGACATCTAAGGAATTCTTTGTACATTTATTGACCAGAAGAGCTACTGGTCATGGAAGCAGTCTGGAAGTGGCTAACCTTCCCAATAAGCAGCTGGTTGTCTAGGGTTAAAATAAATTTGGAGTAGCATCCTTGGACTTCTTTATTCTCAATTGGTAATAACCCTAGTCTAGACAGTATAGGCTAATAAGAGCCTTTTCCCAGATCCAGTTAGTCTGGCTTTGTCACAGAGTTCTCCCTGTAATATCTCTCTATGAAAAAAGAGGGTAAAAGCTGCAAAAATAGATGACATACATGATAATAAGCATTCAGTTTAACAATTTGGCATAACTGCTTCTTTGTAATGGGTTATGCAGTGTTAATATATGAGCCATTGCAAAGGGAAAAAATTGAGATCTTTGTCGTGAAGATGTAACTTGCTGTGAGGAACAATCAACAAGGGAGAAAAGTGGACAGATGTGATAAAATATTGTTTTATAATTTTTCATCTTGATGAAATATCCAGATGGGAAATGTTCCTCTGAGCATCTGTTTTTTTTTTCCCATCAGGAATTTCTTGACAAGCCTTATGCACCGTAAAAACATAAGCAACAAATTATTGTCACTTTTGTTAAATTCTGAATGGAAGTCAGGTGCCTTTAGTAGTCTTGCCACTTTGGAAAGTGTCTACGGACATCATGTGCCTCAGAGATGCAGCTCATATTTGAGTGAAGGCTATTTTATTTTTTATTTAGTACATTTAACCACCTGCACATTACAACACTGATAAAGAAGACTTTTTCAAAGGAGCAGCATAGTTTTCAAAAACCATTTTAAGATAGACAAAAGAAAAGACATAGATTGAATCATAAAATAAAATAAAGAAAATAACAGAAAGATGTCTCGATTTCTTTCTTTCTTTTTCAATTTCTTTGATTAGTTTATATACAGAAAGGGGGGAGGGAGGGAGGGGGGGAGGGAGGGAAAGAAGGAAGGCAGGAAGGAAGGAAGGAAGGCAGGAAGGAAGGAAGGAAGGAAGGAAGGAAGGAAGGAAGGAAGGAAGGAAAGAAAGAAAGAAAGAAAGAAAGAAAGAAAGAAAGAAAGAAAGAACTATTAAAATTTCCAATTTAACATTCTGCATGCATATCTTCTCATTACAATTTCACAACTACTTCATCTATCATTCTTATTATTCTTCACTTAAATATTTTCTCAATACTTAAGTTTCAACCAGTCATAAAATGCCCTCCAGGGACCCATAAATTCTTCTTCCATTTTTCATTTTAATATATTTGTCAACTTTTCCATTTCAGCACATTCCATAATCTTCAATATCAACTCATGCAGCATTGGAATCTTCAATGTCCTCATGCCATTGTAAGTAAAATTCTGGCAAAATAAAGTAAAATAAAGTAGCTATGTGAAGAGTACTGGACTCGGGAGACCAGGAACGGTGAAATCATGAAGCCTTTACTGAGTGATTCAGCATGTCCAGTAGATGGTCAGATCAAGCATGCTTACAGGGCTCCAAGGCCCTCATTATATGCTGGCCAGAGCCACACCTCTGGTCACACCCAAAAGACCTGATAGGGGCTTAACATATGCGCATGTTTGTCATAGGTTCCCTGGAGGAGCCTTTGATCGCATTGGCTCCCCAGTGAGAACCTAGGTCCCACATTGATGGAGGCTTAGAATCTGGACGTCTATTGTTCCTCCAGATTCAAGCTCCCCTCTCTGCCTGACCATGTGCTCTGGCCATGCAGCGGGTGCCATTGCCTGGGAGCACATGGCAGGCTGATTGCTACACAGAACATACTACATTACACCCCTCTCCCCATAGTCCGAACTGTACCTTGGCAAACATAGTCTCTGAGGTGTGCAGGACGTTTCCATTCTCTGGTCAAGCGGCGTGGGGTCACCGGAGCCGCCGGTGTAGGGAGTGGAGATTCGGGGATATCTGCCATGGGCAGCATAGCTGGTCCACATGGCGCCTCCACCATTGTCCTTCCTCGCCCACGACTTCATAGGAGAGGGGACCGGTGATGCGGATAATCCACCCGGCAACCACAGGGGGCCCTGGGCGTAGTTGCGGACATAGACCGGGTCCTCCAAACTATTGAAATTGGGGATGGATCTAAGACTGTTATTCTTGATTAGGAATCTCTATACTGGTACAATTTGTCAAAAAAGGGATTCTAAAGAAGGTACCCTAACCCCCAAAATTATTAGTAATATTGGGGTTAAACAGGGTTGTATCCTAGCTCTGCTTCTTTTTAATCTGTTTCTCAATGATTTGTCTGGTTGTTTGGAAGAATCTGCGGGCTATAGTCACTGTCCTTTTTTGAGTGGACGAGCTGTCCCCTTGCTTTTATATGCTGATGATGCTGTCATTCTCTCCCGCTCCGAAGTAGGGATGAAAAAATTGTTGGCGTGTTTCCTAGACTACTGCGATCAAAATGGTCTCTCAGTGAATTTTGAAAAATCCAAAGTTATGGTTTTGGGGGACCCTGGAAACCTAAGAATTGGAGTATAAGGAGTAAAACAATTGTACAGGTCAAGAGCTTTAAATATCTGGGGGTGAACTTTCATCACAAATTTAGCTGGGCAACACACAGAACAGAGGCAATTAAAGCTGCGAACTGTTGTGTGCTTGCACTTACACGGTTTTATTACACTAAGGGTAATCAGTACGTGCCAGCAGGTATAAAAGTGTTTGTACATCAAACTATTGCAAAGCTCCTCTATGGCATCCCTATTTGGATTAAAGATTTTAATAAAGCAGTTGAACAACTTCAATCCAATTTCCTGAGGAAAATCCTGGGGTTGCCTTCATGCGTCTCCTGCACTGCCATTTGCTTGGAGCTTAACCAGAGAAGGTTGGAGACAAAGGCGTGGATCTTTACCTTTAGATTCTGGCTGTGTCTGCATTTCAGGTGCAATCACAATAGCCTTATTACCTATATGCTGGAAGATTCTCACCCCTCTGCCTGGCTCTTGGCTATTGAAAAAAAAATTAATTCCATTGTTTTTAATTTGAATGATTTTGTCACCTCATCAGAGCCTGAGGTTTTCACTCTGCTTAAGCAGAGACTTATTGATATAGAACTACAAGAGCTCAGAGCCCTTGCCTCTGGTAGGTGCTCCTCAGTAAAATGGGCTTATCCACTCTCTGGCGCCCTGCCGCAATATTTTTTCTGTTTGACTTCACCCCAATTATGCAGAGCTTATCTGCTGGCTCGGTTCAATGTTCTCCCATCTGCTATTCTTGAGGGGAGGTATAAGAAAATTCCTTATGCACTTAGGTACTGCAGATGCAATAAGAAAGAATTAGAAACGGTTGAGCATGCACTCTTACATTGTAATTTGCTAAATGATATTTGAGCAAAATTTCTAGAAGTCCCCCTTAGTAAGGTAGCAGGACAACTGGACGGAATTAAGCTACATTACCTCCTTACTTCTCTAGATCCGGAGATTATTGAACTGACTGCTAAGTTTCTTCATGGTCTTATAAAATGGAAGAATCTTCCTGATAATTTTAATTGAGTTTAATAAAACTAAAATTTAATTTTAAGGCTTTTAGAATTTAAAGATTCCTATGATATGGCTAAATTTATCCCGTTATAATTTAAGTTTATAAGTTTGATACACCTCTGTAATGTTTTTAGGGTTAACTTTTTTTTTTTTACAAATTTTGGGACTGTTTTATCTTAATGGGAACTGCTTTTAATATTTTATGCCAATAAAAGGTATTTGTTGTTGTTGTTGTTGACCGGGTCCTCCAGCATGAATCCTCTGGAAGCCTTGGAGATGTTGGGTTCTTTGGAGGCAGCCAGCGCTCAATCGGGGTGGAGCCGGTCGAGCTGGGTTGTCAGCCGGCAGCCCATGAGCAGCTCTGCAGGGCTGCGACCAGTAGCCAAGTGACGGGTGGTGTGCTGGCCAAATAGGAAAGCCATTAACTTAAACCCCAGATCTCCCTGGTCCATGCGCTTCAGCACCTCCTTAGTGGTGTGGACCATTTGCTCTGCTTGGCCATTCGTAGCCAGGTGAAAAGGGGCGGATCTCACATGCCAGATGCCATGGAGCTCCACGAAGTGCTGGAACTCTGCAGAGGTGAAAGCTGTGCTGTTGTCTGAGACGATGGTGTCCGGCAGGCCGTAGGTGGCAAAGATGCACCACATTGCTTGAATGGCGGCTTCAGAGGAGGTGGCGCGCACAGGAACAACTTCCAGCCACTTTCTGTAGCTGTCGACTAGGACAAAGAAAAGCTGCCCCTGTACCGGGCCCGCAAAGTCCACGTGGAGCCGGGACATGGGGCATTGGGTGGACTCCCAGGGGCGGACGGAAGCATGTGGAGGGTCTGGACGGGCCTCTTGGCACTTTTCGCGGTGGCAGACCCGGTCCTCTATCTCCTTGTCAAGGCCTGGCCACCAGATATAGCTCCAGGCCAGGGCCTTCATTCGTACTACCCCAGGGTGGTGCTCATGCAGAGTGGTCAGCACTCGTGGGTGGAGGGGTTCCGGAATCACTACCATCGAGCCCCAGAGTAGGCACCCCTTGTGGGTGGAGAGTTCTGTGCACCAGATTGAGAAGGCCATGAACTCAGGGTCCAGATTCTTGGGCCACCCCCTTCCCACCCAGTCGGAGACCCGGGAGAGTTGACGGTCCTGGGCCGTGTGCCGGGCCACGTCCCATACCTGAAGTGGCAGGTCCGGCAGGTCCTCGAGCAGAGTGATGTGGTAAGCCGGAGCTGGATCGGGGTCGCAGGAGGGCAGCAGAAGGTGGCTGAGTGCGTCCACATGGTCCATAGCCTTCCCTGGGCGATGCACCAAGTCATAGTCATACCCCGCGAGGAAGATTGACCATCGGAGGACTCGCAGGGACAACATCTGTGGCATGTGGCGATCCAGGGTGAGGAGGCCCAGAAGAGGTTTGTGGTCCGTGGCGACCGTGAACTTGCGCCCATACAAGTAAGTATGGAACTTTTTTACCCCGGCCACGATTGCAAGCGCCTCCTTGTCTATCTGAGCATAGTTCCTTTTGGCCGGGGCTAGGGTCCGGGAGTAATCTGGCAGTTTGTGACCCAAAACTGATCTCACCCCATACAGAGATGCATCATAGGCCAATACGACGAGCAGGGCTTTGTTGAAGTGGGTGAGGACCGCATTGGACATTAGGAGGTCCTTGACACTGGAAGGCCACCACCTGGTGGGGACCCCAAGTCCAGGTGGTGCTTTTGTCCAGGAGCCTGTGTAAGGGCTTGGCTACTGCTGCCGTGTGGGGAAGGAAGGCATGGTAGAAGTTGATGAGTCCCAGGAAAGACTGCAGCTCAGCCTTGGACTTGGGGGCCAGGGCATCAGAGATGGCCTTTACCTTGTCCTTAGTGGGGTGAATTCCATGGGTGTCCACCTTGAAGCCAAGGAAATCCACCACAGGCACCCCAGGGAAGCACTTCTCGCATTTCACCTTCAGGCCGGCCTCCTGGAATCGCTGGAGGACAGAGCATAGGCGGGCCGAGAAGGTCTTAACATCCGGAGCCACGATCAGGACATCGTCAAAAAGGGCTGCACACCTGGAAGACCTTTTAACAAATGGTCCAATAACTTTTGGAAGATACTGGGGGCTACACTGACCCCGAACTGGAGGCGCTTTACCTTAAACACCCCCTTGTGCGTTACAATGGTCTGTGCTTCTGCTATGGCATCATCGACCGGCAGCTGCTGGTAGGCCTGGGCCAGGTCTAGTTTCCCAAACACTTGCACCCCAGCCATGGAGGCCAGCACGTGGCTGATGACCGGGACTGGGTAAGCGTGGGCCTGAAGTGCCATATTGATGGTGCACTTATAGTCCACGCAGATGCGGATGTCTCCATTTGCCTTCATTGGCATCACAATCAAGGTCTCCCATCGGGCATGGGACACTGGTTCTAGTACTTCCTGGGCAACCAGCTTATCGAGCTCCCGCTCAATCTTGAGCCACACTGTGAGCGGCGGATGGCGGACCAGTATGCGCACAGGCTGGACCGGGTTGAGGTCCAAGGTGATGGGTGGCCCCGTATATGAGCCCAGTGCCCCATCAAAAACCACTGGGAATTCCTCACAGATGTCAGTAAAATCTGTGGGCCACAGGCTGTGTACCTCGGTGACGCCCAGCCCTAGGGGCTGGAACCAAGAGAGTCCCAGCAGGCTTGTGAGGTTGCCCGCCACCACCAGGAGGCCCAAGCGTCCCGTAAAATTCTTAAATTGGACCCAGAACTTGCCCAACCCCCTTATCAGTATCGGGTTCTTCTGAAAGTCCCACAGGGTTAGGCCCTGGACTTTCCGAAGTCAGGCCCCCCCCTAGGGCAGAGCCTGCGGAGGGTGGACTCTGAGATTATGGAGTAGGACAACCCAGTGTCGACTTCCATCTGGCAGGGGGTCCCCTCGATGAAAACTGAGATCTTAATTTTGTTGGGGGTGTTTGGGGGCAAGTTCATTACCTGCTGTGTGTTGTGGTGGTGGTGGGTTGCTGTTGTCTGGAGAAGTTCGGCAGACTCCTGGTGCGCAGCTTGGATGTAGCAGTTGGAGCGGGTGCGGCAGGCCCAGGCGATGTGGCCCTTCTTGCCACATGCCCGGCACTCTGCTTCCCGGAAATGGCAGGTCCGGCGGTCATGCTGGTCGCCACAGCTAGCTCACGTGGAATGTTTGGAGTGTGGCATCGCTGAGCGGGAAGCCTTCTCACCCGAGTTGCAGGACCCCTGTCCCAGAGGCCAGCACTGTACCTGGAGTGTCTCATCGTCCTCGGATACGTCGGAGTCTGCAGCGGCCCTGGTCTGGTGGGTGGCCACGGATGTGCCTAGCTTTTCCTGCTGAGAGACCTCAAAGGCACAAGCCGTGTTTAGCATCTTATCCAGGGTGGCGGTGGAGTCGGCCATCAGCTTCCTTTGAAGCTTGGGGTCGCGGACTCCACACAGGAATGTGGAGTATAGTATGTCCTCTACGGCCACAAACTCACACCCCACCAGGAGATGTCAGAGGTCCGCCAGGTAATTGGAGGCAGACTCACTCTTCTGCTGCAGCCGGCAGAAGAACTTCACCCGCTGCATGTTCTTGGAGGGTCTCGGCGAGAAGTGGTTCCTTAGGAGTGCCATGATGTCATCGTACGTAGCCTCCGCCAGGGTACAAGGGGAAAGCAGGCTGTGGAGTAACTTCAGCATCTTTACCCCGCAGGAGGCCATGAGCAGGACTTCCTCTTCCCGGCACCCATGATGTCCTGTGCGTTGAAGTAGGATGTGAGCTGGTCTGTCCAGACTTCCCAGGCTTTGGGGCAGGCTGGATCGAATGGGTGGGTGGTTCCCAGAGCGGTGGCCATTCTGGGATGTGCAGCAGTGCATTGAGTGAGATCCTCAGGAGCCGATGGTGGTGCGGTGGTGCTGGAGCCGAGCAGTGCCGGTGGCTGACGGATCTGGTCTGGGCTCAATGCAGTGATGGTGTCAGCCAAGGAGCTGCTCATCGGGATCCCATACTCATTGCCAGTGAAGAGTACTGGACTTGGGAGACCAGGAACAGTGAAATCATGAAGCCTTTATTGAGTGATTCAGCCAGTCCAGTAGATTGTCAGATAAAGCATGCTTACAGGGCTCCAGGGCCCTCATTATATGCTGGCCGGAGCCACACCTCCGGCTGCACCCAAAAGACCTGATAGGGGCTTAACATATGTGCATTTTTGTCATAGGTTCCCTGGAGGAGCCTTTGACCGCATTGGCTCCCCAGGGAGAACCTAGGTCCCACATTGATGGAGGCTTAGAATCCAGATGTCACGCCCCTCCCTTGGCTCCCATGGGTCCCGCCCCATTGCCGTGGTCTTGGGGTGGTGCAGGGCGAGGGCACACCCCCTGAAGGTGCAAAGGGGCGGTGGCTGTGGCCTCAGAACGACGGAGGGGAGGGTTAATGGCACCCTTGATCACCCTCCCATCACCGGGAGCAAACGTCCGCCCCACAGGGCACAGGGCTTTCCACGTCTCTCTCTCTGCCCAGCCCTCTGTCCCGTTCTCTCTCTCTCTGTCTCCTTCTCCTTCGCGTTTGCTGCCCGGCGTCTCCTCCCCGGCCGGCTCAACCGCCTCTTTTTATTCCCCCTTCTGGGTGAGTGACACCACCCTCCACCAGACCCCACCCCCCTTTATCCCCTCTGACGCCGTGTTGCTTCCGGCTCACAGCCTGCTGGCCCGCTGGGCGTGACCGCTGCACTCTGCCTTGGGCAGCAGCATGCCTCCTCTCCTTTCGCACGCCCGGGTCTTCCCCTCCGTCTGTGTCTGCCGGGTCCTCTCACCTCACTGCCGGCTCGCCGGGCAGTCGGGGTTCATCCCCCATCTCCGTGGCATCGGCACCCGCCCACTGCGGCTGAGGTAAGTGCCCGCCGCCCGCCGCCTGGGCAGTGGGGCGGGCTCGGCCCACTGGGCTGCGGGACTCTGCCCCAGGACTGCGTGAGGCCCGTGCCACCACTTCCTCGCTCCATGGGTATTGGGGGCTTGCTAGGGGCACCCCTGCCTCCCGGGGTTCTTTCCTGAGCGGGGCTCCCCCACTGCACCGGGAGTCGCCGTGGCGGTGACGGAGGGTAGACGGCCCGGGACGGGACACACCCCTCCCCTTTGAAAACGGGCGTTGTGTCCTCCTCAAAGATGTGGGACAGGTAGTTGGCCACTCCGTGATCGGCCCCGGGCAAGGTCCTGCGGCCCACCAGGTAGCCTAGGTACCGTAGCTCCTGGAATCCCAATCGGCTTTTCTTCGGGTTGATCTTTAGCCCCGCTTGGTCTAGTGCATGCAGAACCTGCTGCAGATGGATCAGGTGGGTCGACCAGTCGGGGCTACAGATAATGATGTCATCTAGATAGGCCTGGGCAAAGGCCCCACAGTGTGACAGGGCGTGGTCAACCAGCCGTTGGAAGGTGGCGATGGCTCCATGCAGCCCGAAGGGCATCCGTTTGAACTGGAACAGTTCTTACGGGGTGGTGAAGGCAGTTTTTGGCCTGTCTGCGGGGTGCACCGGCACCTGCCAATACCCCTTCGTCAAGTCCAGGGCCGACAGGAAGCGTGCTTCCCCTAGTTGGTCAATTAGTAAGTCGGCCCGGGGCATGGGGTAGGCATCGAACTGAGCCACCTTATTCACCTCTTGATAATCTACACAAAAACGGACTGACTTGTCAGGGTTTGGCACCAAGACCACTGGGCTCCGCCACGCGCTCCGGGATGGCTCTATTACATCTAGTCGCAACATCTCCTGCACCTCCTGCGTGATGATGTCCTGTACCTTCGGAGGAATGGGCCTCCACGGGGTTCAGACCACCCTACCCGGCAGGGTGGGAATCCGATGGACTGCCAAGGAGGTACACGCTGGCGTGCTAGAGAATATGCCTGGATGTTGCTTTAGGAATTCTTGGAGATCGGCCCGCTGAACAGGAGAGAGGGCCTCATCCAGTACTGGCTCCAAGACTCCGGAGGGTGTCGACTCCCACGGCAAACTTCCGTCTGGCAACTCCCCAGGGTCACTGGCCAACAAGCCCTGCTGGGGAACGGCGTCCCGGTCTCGCCAGAGCTTGAGGTCATTCACATGTACGTGTTTCTGCTGGTGTGCCCGAGGCCCGTACCGCACTTCATATGACAGGGGCCCTAGGACCCGGGAGACCACATAAGGCCCTTGCCAGGGGTCCTTGGACGCCGTGGCCATAACGGCACGGGACACTAGCACCTTCTCTCCCTCCTGAAAGGCGCGGGGCCGGGTACCCCTATCGTACCGCTTCTTCTGAGCTTCTTGAGCCTTTTCCAGGTTGCCTCGAGCTGCCTGTTGGACCACCGCTAGTCGCTCCTGTAGCTTGTGGACAAACTCACAGGGAGGGTCTGCCTCTTCCTCTAGGGGTCGGGGCTCCTGTCCATCCACGAGACGCAGGATCCCGCGGGGCTGCCACCCATATAACAACTCAAAGGGGGAAAACCCCGTGGAGGCTTGGGGGGGTTCCCGCAGGGCTAACAGTACCGGATCTACGTACAGGTCCCACACCTGCGGGTGGTCATACGCCAGCTTCCGTAGCATACCTTTTAACGTCTGGTTAACGCCTGCGGGTGGTCATACGCCAGCTTCCGTAGCATACCTTTTAATGTCTGGTTAAGGCGCTCTACCAAGCCATCTGTTTGGGGATGGTGCACTGACGTGAATAGTTGTCTTATTTGCAAGGCGTGGCAGACTTGCCTCATCAACTGCGCGGTAAAGGGGGAACCCCGATCAGTTAAGATCTCAGCGGGTAGCCCAACCAAGGCAAAATAGCGCATTAGGGCGCGGGCAACGCCCGCGCTCTTCAGGCTGGGTAGGGGAATAGCCTCCGGAAACTGCGTGGCATAGTCCATGATGACTAACATATAGCGGGCCCCCCTGGCGGTCCGTGGTAGGGGCCCCACAAAATCCATCGCGATGCGCTTGAAGGGTTGCCCGGGGATCGGGAGCGGGGCCAATGGGGCCCGGGGCTCGGCCTGCACATTAAGCTGCTGGCAACGATCACACAAGCGGCAGTAGCTCTGAACGTCCTTCGCCACTGAAGGCCAAAAGAATCGGGCCAACACCCGGGTGAGGGTGTTCTTAACTCCCTGATGGCCAGCACAGGGGTGATCATGTGCGTTTTGCAGGACCCTAGGGATGTATTGGTGGGGCACCAGCAACTGCCGATAGGAATCTATCCTCCCCCTAACCTCCCAGAACCAGGTCCCGCCCTCCTTTATTATCCGGGGCAAGCGTTGACTACGACGCGGGTCCAGGACTAGCCCGTCACTTACCGCGGTATGTTCTCACAGCTTCGCCAAGGCCTCGTCTTGTCTCTGGGCGGCTTGGAAGAGGGGGTCTCATTCCCAGGATACATCTGTGGTCTCCGGGGGGCCCGGGTCGCCGTCACTGCTACCTCTGCCCCCGTCCTTGCCCAGCTCTTCTGCGGCCAACGCCAAGGGGCCTGGAGCGTCTCCTGCAACCTGCGGGGCTAAAGGTCCGGGATCGGCCACCCGGAGAGCCTCCATAAAGTTGGGAGCGTCCCGCCCAAGCAGGACCGGGAAAGGAAGGCAGGGCACCCTCGCCACAGGCACTTCCCACCGGCGGCCTAAATACGTGAGGGGTACCGTCACCACGGGGTAGCGCTCTTCATGCCCGTGGAAGCATACCACGATGGCCATCCTCATAATCGGTAAATTCTGGGGTAACAGCTGCGTCCGGACCATTGACAGAGAGCTTCCGCTGTCCAAGAGGGCCTGCACGGGCTGACAGCCCAATTCCATGGTGAGAAGCCAGGCTGGAGGGCGTTGTCCCACCACCGCCATCTGTAGGGCATCATCCCAACCAAGGTCGCATTCCATAGTGGGACAATCTCTTCGCAGGTGCCCCCACCGGCTGCAGGTAAAACAGGGACCTATGTCCGACGGCCCAGGAGGAGGTGCCAGGACAGGCGAGGTTGCAACCCATCCGGAGCCTTCCTCTGAGCGGGGGTCATTCCTGCACCCCGGAGTCCAGCGGGGACGAGTCCCCAGACCAGGTCCCGGGCCCCGACCTGGGACCAACCGAGCTCGTCCCGAGTGGGTGGGGTCCCCCCGAGGTCCTCCCTGGGGAAGACCCGTCACCCCTCGGGACGCGGCGGGTGGGTTGTGGGAGAGGCAGGCCCCGTCGGGACGGCTGGGGCCTTCTTTCCCCTCAGCCGCCAGGTAATTTTCCCACAACTCTTGTGCCCCCACGAGTTTTGTAGGCTTCCAGCAGGCCACCCAGTGCCTGACCCGGGGGGGAAGGATCTGCACCAGCTGTTCCACGACCACCAACTCTACCACCCGGCGGGCTTCTTCCGTCGCAGGGTGGAGCCAGCGGGTGGCAGCATCCCGCAGGGCAGCTATGACGGCCCTCGGGCGTGAGTCTGGTTGCACCTGGAGATTCCAGAAGCGTTGGCGGTAGGCCTCTGGGGTCAGGCCCAGATGGTCTAGTACTGCCGCCTTTACTTTATCGTAGTCCCCGGCATCCTGCTGTTCGAGCACTTTGACCGCGGCCTGGGCCTCCCCAGTCAAGTACGGGCAGATGATGTAGGCCCACTGGGCTCGGGGCCACTGGGCCGCCTCGGCCGCCCCCTCAAAGGCTTCTAAGAAGGCTTCAGCGTCGTCATCTGGACCCATCTTCGCCAAGGTGGGCCAAGGGCTGCGAGGCGGGGCCGCCCCGGCACCAGCCTGCACCGGCCAGGAGGCCATAGTCTGTTGTAGATCTCTAACCAGGCTGGCCTGTGCCGCCTGTTGCTGCTGCAATATTTCCCGTAACAGCTGGGCCTGGTGTTCGGCCATCCACTGGCCAAACTGGGTCAAGTCCATGGTGCCAGTATCTGGCAGGCCCTCCGGGGCTGGGGAACCAGCGGCTTCGGCCCCCTCTGGGGTGCTGGGGAGAAACTGGGGCGGGCGCAGCCACTGGCGAGGCACGGACCAGCCTGGGGGCTTCGGCAGGCGGGGCAGTAAGGCCTCTAGGCGGGGGCGTATGCCCGCATTCTCCACCACGTTGTCACGCCCCTCCCTTGGCTCCCGTGGGTCCCACCCCGTTGCCGTGGTCTCAGGGTGGTGCAGGGCGAGGGCACACCCCCTGAAGGTGCAAAGGGGCGGTGGCTGTGGCCTCAGAATGGGGGGGAGGGTTAATGGCACCCTTGATCACCCTCCCGTCACCGGGAGCAAACGTCCGCCCCCACAGGGCACAGGGCTTTCCACGTCTCTCTCTGCCCAGCCCTCTGTCCCGTTCTCTCTCTGTCTCCTTCTCCTTCACGTTTGCTGCCCGGCATCTCCTCCCCGGCCGGCTCAACCGCCTCTTTTTATTCCCCCTTCTGGGTGAGTGACACCACCCTCCACCAGACTCCACCCCCCTTTATCCCCTCTGACGCCGTGTCGCTTCCGGCTCACAGCCTGCTGGCCCGCTGGGCGTGACTGCTGCACTCCACCTTGGGCAGCGGCATGCCTCCTCTCCTTCCGCACGCCCAGGTCTTCCCCTCCGTCTGCATCTGTCGGGTCCTCTCGCCTCGCTGCCGGCTTGCCGGCAGTCGGGGTCCATCCCCCGTCTCCGTGGCATCGGCACCCACCCACTGCGGCCGAGGTAAGCGCCCGCCTGGGCAGCGGGGCGGGCTCAGCCCGCTGGGCCGCGGGACTCTGCCCCAGGACTGCATGAGGCCCGTGCCGGGCCGCTGTCGGTCGTGCCACCACGGTAGACAGCCTGGGACAGGACACCAGATGTCTATTGTTCCTCCACTATGTAGACGACCTTTTGCTCTGCGCCCCAAGCCTGCCTGTGTGTCGAGCCGGGACTCGTCAACTTCTATAGCTGTTGCTAGACAAGGGTTATCACGTCTCCCAGAAGAAGGCCCAAGTCTGCAGTGCCACCGTGCGGTTCCTGGGATTCACTATTACTCAGGGCCAGTGTGCTCTCGGTCCAGAGCGCAAAGAGACTATTTGCCGCATCCCTGAACCCACCAACAGGTGACAGGTCAGGGAGTTCCTAGGTGCTGCAGGCTCCTGCCAGCTTTGGATTCCTAACTATTCGGAGGTGGCCCGACCACTCTACGAGGCTACCAAGGGAGCAGAGAAAGATCCCTTTAAGTGGGACACCCCCAACGGGAAGCCTTCCAGACCTTAAAGATCCAGTTAATGGAAGCCCCAGCCTTTGGACTGCCAGATCCTCAGAAGTCCTTCTCCTTGTACGTGGATGAGAGGGAAGGAGTGGCGAAGGGGGTGCTGACCCAAAAGTTAGGACCATGGCAGCGTCCGGTGGCCTACCTGTCAAAACAACTGGACAATGTAGACCGCCTATGGGCGGTCATGGCTGCTGCAGTTCTCCTCCATGACGCCACCAAATTCACATGGGGTGCAGAGAGCTGCTTGTGTGTAACTCATGCTGTCAAAACTGTCTTAGAAAGCAGGGGCCATGCCTATTTAACCAATGCTAGACTGCTCAAGTACCAGGCAGAAGTTTGTGAGAACCCCTCTGTCTACATAGACTGCCCTGTCACTTTGAATCCTGCCACTCTTCTGCCAATCCCCGGAAAAGCCCCTGAACATGACTGTCTTGTAGTTTTGGATCAGGTGTTCTCAGCACGAGAAGATCTAAAGGACTACCCACTTAGTGAGCCATAGATGACTCTTTTCTGTGATGGAAGCAGTTTCTTGGATGGAGGAGGGAATCACAGGGCAGGTTATGCTGTTACCCAAGGAACCCAGGTTTTGGAGGCTGCTCCACTACCTCCTGGGACGTCAGCCCAGCTGGCAGAACTGATTGCCCTAGAGCGAGCCCTAAGACTCAGTCAGGACCGAAAGGTCAATATATACACTGACTCCAAGTATGCTTTCAATACCCTGCATGCCCATGGAATGCTGTACAGCCACCGAGGCTTCATTACAGCAGCTGGAAAGGCCATTAAGTACGGACCCAATATCCGTGCCCTTCTGGAAGCGGTGAAGGCCCCAGCAGAAGTGAGCGTGATCCACTGTCGGGGCCACCAGAGAGGGGATACTGAGGTGGCCAAGGGAAACCGAGCTGCTGACCGAGCTGCCAGAGATATAGCAGCAGAGGGAGATCCGGCTACAGGGTTGGTACTGGCCTGTCCACTGTATTGCACTCCTGTGTCCAAGTGGACTCCTAGGTACACCAAAGATGAAGATCACTGAATTGAGAAGCAAGGGGGCTGGAAAGATGGGCATGGATGGTGGTTGCTCACAGACAATCGCTTGATGGTACCTCAGAGTCTGGCAGCTGAGGTGGTGATGGGTCTACATCAGAACACGCACTATGGCCAGACTGCTATGCAAAAGTCAATCGAGAGGTAGGCCCATGTAGATCATCTGGCAGCGCATGCAAAGACTGTTGCAGCTACCTGCATAACATGTGCCAGAAACAACCCCCAGGAAGGTCCCTGGGTGCCCCCTGGGGTCCAACCTACCGGTTCCTTGCCAATGACTTCTCTTGTCATAGACTTCACTGAATTGCCACGAGTAGGGAATTTCAAGTACTTGTTAGTTTATGTCTGTACCTATACAGGATGGATCGAGGCCTTTCCCACTCGCACTGAAACAGCTACTGAAGTGGTTCGCACCTTGCTTAGAGACTTAGTGCCACACTTCAGAATCCCCCAGGCATTAGAAAGTGACAATGGCCTGAGTTTTGTCAATAAGGTCACTCAGGGAGTTTCCCAGGCCCTGGGGATTTTATGTAGGCTACACTGCCTCTATAGGCCACAAAGTTCTGGGAAAGTAGAGCAGGCCAATCGGACACTTAAGAATCTGCTCAGCAAGTTCTGTCAGGAGACTAATTTGCCTTGGCCCAAGTTTGTTGCCAGCTGTTCTGTTCCGACTGCACTGCATGCCATCAAAAGCCACCAGCATTTCCCCTTATGAAGCCATGTTTGGGAGACCTCCACCCCTCAACATGGGGCTGACCACTGATGCCTACCAGATCGGCAAAATGATCACCCAGCAGGAGTTAAAATTGTTGGGCCAGCAGATTAAGGCTCTGACCGCCCATTACTCAGCCACCCTCCCTGTCTTTGACCCCCTTCATGTGGTTAAACTGGGGGATTGGGTTTGGGTAAAGAATTGGCGTACCCAGCCGTTGCAGCCAAGGTGGGAGGGTCCTTTCATGGTTCTGCTTAGCTCTCCTACAGCTGTTAAGGTCCAAGGTCGTGCTGCTTGGATCCACTGGACCCACCTGAAACCTGCTTATTCCCAGTGGGGACCCATTCCAGGTCCAGACCCACTGAAACTTGTGCTGTGCAGAAGAATCCCTGCTTCCCACCCTGCCAACACGAATGGGGCCACGGGCAACTAACACAGACAACACCCCTGCTCCAGCACACCCGGAAGCTGCTGGCCTGCGCACGGGAGAAGATTGGATGGATGCAAGAGTCAAGCTGAAGAAGAAAATGTTCTTTTACCTTGTTGTGTATTTCCTGGGGATTTTGGGGTGGGAATCAGTTTGGGGCTATGAGAGGAGATCTCCCACCCATCCTTTAGCCCCAGTAGTGCAAGCGGCAATGAGATATCAGAACCGCACAAAGTGCTGGGTGTGCCTTCATCATGGGCACCTAGGGAACCCCCTCTGGTGGAGTCCCTTGTACAATCATTCCTGGTGGCAGCCAACTTCCGCTAAATCCCAACCTTTCCTTTGGGTACAGCTACCTAAACCCACTGGCCGCCAAAATGATGTACAATGGTCTCCTGTTTGAGCCTATCATTTCAGCATTAACCACTCAGAATATGTAGATCTACACCCCACTGCCCAACCCAGTAGTGGTCACCATTGGTGTTTCCAAAATAAGGGAGTGGGACCCACCCTAGGGCAACTGAATGTGACAGCATGTCAGAGAATTCTGGAAATTGACACTGACACAGAGGTTTGGAAGTTGGTGGGAGGAGTTGGGGACCAGACTGTTGTGAAGCAAAACTTTACTCAGGGAAAGGGCTCATGTGTTGAGCAGGGGGGATGTCCTGCCACCCTCCCCACGAATGGGTCTTTACACTTGGGAAGAATGGGCATCTTCTGGTTCCACAGCACCACATGGGGCCCACAGGTACACTCCATGCTGTTGGGGGCTGCCCTGCAATCTGTGGGGTGTGGGAATCTCACAGGTTGCCCACCACAGTTACACTACTTGCAGGATCGTTGCAGCACCGCTGTACCAGGCCAGGGCCTGATGATCACTGATCCAGGGTTGTACTGGGTATGCAGCAGAGTGGGCTTCAAATTTATCCCTGCAGGATGGACAGGGTTGTGCACCTATGCACAGCTCTCCCTGACTGGTTTTGTGACAGATCAGGCCCCAAGAATGCAAGATGTAATAAATATTGGAGGGGGGGGGGGTTTCACCATGAGAGGAGGACCCTGTCCGATGAACCAGAGGGTTGGAAGGATTTTATGAGGGAAGTCATTCCGATATGGGGTGTTGCAGACCTTATCATGTACACCAGAAACATTTCAAAATTGTTGCAAATATCCATAGAAGAAACTACTGGGGCCCTGTCAGATTTAGATGAAGAAGTTCAGTCATTTTCACGAGTTGTGTTACAGAACCAACAAGCCCTGGATCTGCTCGCTGCACACCAAGGGGGGACATGTGCTCTGATACAAGAACAATGTTGCCTATACATCAATACCAGTGGTCAGGTAGAACAGCGGGTCGAGAAACTCAAGGTTATTCTCCAGCAAGCAGAGGAAAATGGCCAATTCAACAGGGCAGATGAGTGGCCAATTCAACAGGGCAGATGAGTGGCTCCCTAATCTTTTCGGATTTCTCCCTGATATAAGAGGATGGTTACATTCAGTTCTGGGACTCGTAGTAGTGGTGGCAGCCTGTGTAGTACTGGCATGTTGCGGAGTCCAGAGTTGCCCAGTCCTGGTTACGTGCGCTAAGCATGCCTGTGTCAAAGTTGCTCAGAAAATAGCTCCAGCCCCAGGAACAGAGGAAGCCCTCATAGCCCAGTATCAGCACATTCATGGAGTAAGGGGCCCACAGGGACTTAGACCCATAAACCAGAATAGGCAAAATAGAGGCCCCAGGTATAGTCCTGAGATTATCGAATTGGCTTACAACCCCTCCACCAGAGAGTCCGAGTATGAGGCGATCGTTGCCCCAGCAGAAATGCAGGGAGAGTATGCAGAGATACAGGCCAACTCAGGTAGTGGTCAATCTAGCCCTAGCCAAGGGGCTAGGGAGACCGAAAGGGGGGAATGAAGCAAGGCCTAACCAGAGACCCAGGCCCGGCACGACCCTAGGGCCTGTGAACCAAACTCAGAAACCTGCTTTTAACTCTGCTGAACTTTAGCTCAGATAAAATGATTGCTTTGCTTATGGAACACAATAATTTGCTGACAGTTAAAGAAAAAGCAGAAGTTGCCAGGCTGGCAAAGACATGGAACAGAAAGTCCCTTCTCGTTGCCATGGGGAGAAACGAAAAAGCAGAAGTCGGGGTGACGGGGGCTAAGGCGAAGAGCAGGAGGAATGAGCAGATGTTGGATAAAATAAGAAATGTAGTTGTAATAACAGGAAAAGAATTAAGCTTGCTAAGTGTAACACGCATAAAGGCTGGCTGATGTAAAGAAACGGGGTCCAGCCCTTTCAAGCACCTCGTGCTGCTGGACCAATAAATCTGTTTCACCTTTTCATCCGTTGTTTGGTGCGGCTCATTCTGCAGCTTTGGCCTGGGTGCCTTCCTGCTACACCCTCTCTGCCTGACCATGTGCTCTGGCAATGCGGCGGGTGCCATTACCTGTGAGCACATGGCAGGCTGATTGCTACATAGAACATACTACATTATACTATGATTCTTATCTAACTCATCTGGTAAACAGTTTAACAACAATATCTCTGCCTTAAATGGTATTGTGATATTCAAGACTGACTGTAAGAAAGTGTGCACTTCAATCCAGAATTTATGAACCTTTTTACATGTCCACCACAGATGGTAATACAACCCAATATGATTGTTACATTTCCAACACATATTACTCAAGTTTTTAAACATTTTAATTAATCTATCTGGGGTTAGATGCCATTTATACAACATTTTATATAAGTTTTCTTTGAATGAAACAAATTTATTCAACAATATTCACTTTCCATATTTTACTCCACTGTGACCAATCAAAGTTATAACCCACATTTTGCATCCATCTAACCATACATTCTTTAACTATTTTGTCCTGCATTTTCAATTGCATCAGCATACCATATGTCTCAATTTCTTGACATCAAAATTGACATCATTGTTTTTGAATAAAATGAATTTCAAGATTGACAAATGCACATGTATACATTTACACAAACACACCACTGTGTAAAGGCTTTACCAAACATCAGATAGGGTTTTTTGCACCATTCAATAAATGTGTTATATAAAAAACTTGTTCATTACTTTTTGAAAATGGCAGCTAATCAGCTCAGTAAATGTGCATGTGTTGTAGCAATCAACCATCAACCAACCATATAATATTAAAACTTCATAGAAAAAGCAGCTAATCAGCTCAGCAGCAATTATACATCTAGCTTTGAAGTCCAACAATCTTGGCTCCACTGTGCAACTCTGAAGCTAGAGACCCAGCAAACTTGGCAATGGGAAAAGGCACCTGAAGTTCCTCGTTTTGGCTGTAGCCTTTATCACAAGCCAGAACACTTCTTCAGATAACAGGAGAAAAGCTTCACAAAGTTGTCTGCAGAACAAAAAAAGCCCAGAGTGAATCCCACACAACCTTAATTTCTAAAATACTCAGAGCAAAAAAAGTCACTTACCGTAAAATTCTTGTAAATTTTAAAGCATGTATCACACCATTAATGTTCAACCATCAGATAGCAGTCCTTCAAAGTTTAATTACTGACAAGCAAATATGTATGCCGAAACCTCCCACATAACTGCCTAAAAAGGCATGCAATAACAAACAGGTCTGTGGAATTCATCTCACACAAAGATTTTTTAATAAGGATTTTAAAAGACAGTACAGGCATGAGATTTTTTTTTACAAAAATTTAAAGAGAGAGTACAGGCAAGAAATACCAGCTCAAATAAATCTTCCAAACAGTACTCAAAAAAAGCAAAAGGATAAAAAATTAATTTCAGCCCATAAGAAATTTACAAAAATTTAAAGAAACAGTACAGGCATAAAATAGCAACTTGAAAGAAATTTACAAAAAATGCTCAAATAAAGCAAGAAAGATCAAAATTTAAATTTAGGCCATAAGGTATGTACGTTATTAATCTATAAATCCAAGAGGTTTCCATCTGTAATAATTTCCTTGTGACATTAGTCATGTTGTAACAATGTGGGACATATTTTTATAAAACAAAAAACTGAAGATATTCTGGCAGATGACCCTTTTCTTTATAATGTGACACTATGGGGTCCTCAGTAACATCATTTCTGATCCAAGAGAAATGGTCCAATATATGTATCTTACCGGAAGTATGCTAATCCCTATGTACCACAATCCACATGGGCAGTGTATACAACATCTTTACAATTAGAAAGATGTAACAATCTATACATTTTTGAAGTGACTGGGTTTTGGAATTCCTTGGTTTCCATTGCCAATGAGCAAACCATAAAATTCCCACCAATACTTGTTGACAGTCCGCCTTATAGAACTGGCCAAGGATGGATACTGCAGCGCCCACGATATAATGTCCCTTTGCTGGGTGAACCTGACTTCAAATAAACTCATTCCATCAGTGGAGAGGGTTGTCTCCTTAGCACTAGCAATCACTCATTGAGGATACCCCCATAGCAAAAACTGATTCTCTAAAACAATGTTGTCCCTAAGAAAATCCTGCTGCATTGTGGAATGCCTTTTAATTTGTAAAAACTGATTGTAACAGTGACTTGCTTCAAGTGGGGTGGGTAAAAAGATTTAAAATAAAGAAACCTATTTTTATCAGTGGGTTTTCTAAAATATCTCACCCCTAACTGGTTAGATGTATCCTTATAAACTACAGTATCTAAAAATACTATAGACTGATCATCCTGATGCACATCAAATTTAATAGGGCTATGAATTTGTTTCATCCAGCAAAAAAAAGCCTCCAACTACTTGTCTGTTTCTAAAAATTAAAAAAAATCATCTATAAAGTGTCTATAGAAGACGCCTCCTTGAAAAAAGAATTATGTTCTGGATGATATATTGACATATCTTCAAGGCTGGTCATGAAGAGACTGGCTAGGCTGGAGGCAAAGAAACTCATCATTGCTACCCCCCTCACTGAAAATAAAAAGAATCTCCAAACCTAAAATGGTTCTTATCCAGGACAATATCTGTAAGGTCTATGAGGGAAAAGATTGGAGGATGTTGATTTGCCTGTTTACAAAAGGTTTTCTCAACCACCTCTCTGGCATCCTCATGGGGTACTGATGTGTATTTATTTATTTATTTATTTATTTATTTAATATCCCACCCTCCCCGTGAACAGGCTCAGAGAAGCTTACAAAAATCGGTAACCAGTACTGTAAAACCATATACAAAGTTAAAACTTCCACATTAAAACAATCACGAGGTTCTTTAAAGTGCTAGTAATAATTGTCATCTTCCAGTACTAAAGATGGCATACTGTATGATCTCCAACAAGTTCATTGGTCTTCAGGCTTGCATGATGGTGTGGCTCAATCTCCAGGCCAGGGCCGACCCATACCACAGATGTTAATAGTGGTGATGTTAATGGTGTGGCAGCTCCTAATTGAAAGCCTGGTGGAAGAGCTCCATCTTGCAGGCCCTGCAGAATTGTAAAAGGTCCTGCAGGGGCCTGATCTCTTCCAGGAGCTCATTTCTCCAGTAAGGAGCCACCACCAAGAAGGCTTTGGCCCTAGTGGCTGCAAGCCTGGCGTCCCTAGGGCCTGGAATGGTCAAGCGATGTTGCGCCCCTAACTGTAGAGCTCTCTGGAGTATATATGGGAAAAGGCAGTCCTTCAGGTATGTCGGACCCTGGCTATATAGAGCTTTAAAGGTAAGTACCAGAACCTTGAAGCAGATTTGGTATGCTATTGGCAGCCAGTGCAGTGCCTTCAGCGCAGGCCGGATGTGCTCCCATTTAGGGATACCAAACAGAAGCCTGGCCATGGCATTCTGCACTAGCTGCAGCTTCCAGATCTGCGACAAGGGCAGCTCCATGTAGAGAGCATTACAGTAGTCTAATCTCGAGGTGACCATCATGTGGATCACTGTAGCCAGGTCATCGTGGCCGAGGAAGGGAACCAACTGCCGAATCAGCCGAATATACAAGGATACCACATTCATTGTAACCAAGACTGCATCTTCTGGTACAATCAAACCTTCCATTTTTTTAAATAAAGTACTTGGTATCCTTGACAAAAGAGTCTGCCTGATTTACAAAAGGTTGTAAAAATGAATCCAGGTACTGTGAAATGAGTTCTAACTATGAACCCGACCCAGATACTATAGGGCCCCGTCCACACTGTCACTTTTGTCTCTCATTTCTCCCTATTGCTTCAGGTTCCCCCACCCCCCATATGTTTTGTTCTCTCTAGTAGTCCCAGAGGGAGCAAAACACATGTGGAAAAGGGGGAGGAACCCAAAGCAAGAGGGAGAAATGAGCAACAAAAGTGACAGTGTGGACGGGGCCTAGGTCTTCCAGGAGGTGGTCTAGCCAGTTTGTGTGTTTTTGGCAAGATATAAAAAAATGGTTATTCTGAGAAAATTATTAACTAGGAACTTCGAAGTGGAATTGTCTATCCAACCCATACAAACAGCTTCCTCCACCACAATCTTTATAATGCATAAAATATATGCAGTGGGATCTGTATTAACCTGTCTATAATTAGAATCATCATCTAATAAATGATGAACTTCACAGCAGCAGGAAGAACATGATCTGTGCATTGGTGATAACCCAGCCCAAATCTCCAGATGACCTTATTCAGCAGTTTAATGTAGATGTGAAAAACCATAGTGGACAAGATGGAACCTTGCAGGAACCCACAGGCCAGAGTCAAGGGGCTGAGCAACAGTCCCTCAGTGCCACCCTCTGAAACCTACCCTTCAAGTAGGACTGGAAGGACCATGGAACAGTGCCTCCCAATGCCAGCCCAGAAAGGCGGTGCAGAAGGACGCCATGGTCAATACTATTAAATGTCACTGAGAGGTCCAGAAGAGTCAACAGAGACAAAGCTGTTTCAGTCCCATAACCAGACCTCAAATCACATTGGAAAGGATCTAAATCATTAACTTCATCCTGGAAAGTTTGAAATTGTCCAGCCATCACCCATTCAGTGACCTTGCTCAAGAATAGAACATTTGAGACTGGTCGATAATGAGATCTTCTAGGTCCAGGGGTGGTTTATTTAGAAGTGGGCACCCCACAGCTGGTTTCAGGGATAAGGTAACAATCCCTTCTCTCAAGGAGGAATTTAATTACCTCTCAGACCCAGCTGGCCAGGTGAACTAGATGGCCTACACAGTTGTACAAGGAAGTAGAACATGTCTATGTAAATTTTAACCATGTTTCCAAAGTCCCCCTTCACAGATATGTGTTGTTCATCTCAACTCATCTTGGCTGGATCAGGGGTCCATTGGAGTGGGAGCCCACAGGAGCGCAGCTCCGGGAGTGAGGAGCCCAGGGGGTGGGCACATGACCAAGCCCCACCCCCTCCTCGGCTTCCCCGAGCAGTGCAGAGGTGCAGCGTCCTGGGGAAAGCTGTGCTAGGGTCTTTATTGTTTTTAATGTTTTGTTTTAATATTGATAATTTTATCATTGTTCCTTTTATGACTGTGTGCTGCTTTTCCAGAGACTTGCTCAAGGTGGCATATAAATTTTCTAAGTATACCATTTTTTATCTGGGCACATGGTACATAAGTACTGGAGAAATTTTACCAACCCTTCAGCAGCTTCCACCTTATCAGTTTGGTGTAGTGGTCAGGAGTTGGACTCTAATCTGGGAAAACCGGGTTTGATTCCCCACTCCTCCACATGCAGCTGCTGGTGTGACCTTGGGCCAGTCACAAGTTCTCTCAGAGCTGTTCTCTCATGAGCAGTTCTCAAAAGACCTCTCTCAGCCCCACCTACCTCTTAGGGTGTCTTGTTGTGGGGAGGGGAAGGGGAAGGGATGGGTGGTGCACATGTCCTGGGTATCTCAAGTCTACTTGAAACCTGGTGGTTTCAAGGGAGCAGGAAGAGAATGAGGGTGTGTTCTTTACGCTTATTTTTATTGCACAAAGTATTGGATGGGGAAGGGAATGGAGGAAGAGCAGGTCAGTTTCACTCACCTGTGGAGTGGAGCCTGAGGGGTGGGTGTTGCCTTCTGACACATTTCCAGTATGTTAAGGGGTGTGGCATATGCAAATGAGTTATGCAAATGAGTTATGCTAATGAGCTCCTGCACCTCTTTTTCTATGAATTGACCCCTGGCTGGACTCACACTTTGGCATCCATTTGAGGAGCTAGCAATGCCCCACTTTAGAGGAGATGAGGTCAAGGGTCTCCTTGGTCAGGCTATCCTAAAGAGTGGCCAACACCTTGGGATGGAAATTGACCCCCTGATGGGACATCTGCATGTGTACACATCACCATAAAGCTGGGCACTTGCCTTGAACTAACAATGTAATTTTGTCTGCAAATGCAAGTTCTCCTGATTGCAAAATCTAATTACTATCCAGCCACCAGGCGGGTTTATGACTCCTACTGACCTTGCTTGAATGCCTCATACCAGCCTGCCTTTGATCCGCCCAGGATATTCCTCTGCCTGTATGCAATCACCTTTTGTTTCCTTTCTGGGAAGACCTCCCATCTTAATCCCATCAGAACCAGGAAATCCACCAATGCTTATCATGGAGTCTTCCCAAATTTTTACAACCATTTCAAATTCCTTTGTGGTGGACCCTATAAACATCACTGCTTTGCCAGTTTCACTCACTCCACTTGCTCAGAGGCTGCCAACACTTTTTCTTTGGAGCATCATGACATTTTCATGTCTAAAAAGAGAATCTCTCTGCTGCCTTATATTTTATTGTTTCCTTGGGAACTTTGGAAACTCTGTGTGAGTCCCCAAGGATTCCACCATTTTCCCCAAGGCATAAGAACTGTCCTCCAGATTACTGGATTATTGCCCTTTGGTTAAATGGACCCAGCTCAGCAAACAGAGGATAGGTAAACTCCATCTCATTTGCTGGACTTGGACTTTTCATTTTGTCTCTCTCAGAACTTACTTTCTCCTTTCTCCTTCTTAAAAATTCCCCAATCTCTCCCCTTCTCCTTGGGCCATTTCCCAGCACAGCAATCCTGCTCTGTCATGGTTTGATTTTTTCTTTCTTTCTAAAGATATGGTTTTGTGGTTCATCAAACCCTAATAAAGGTATATTACACTTGTTTGCCCACTATTCAGGTAAGATTCCTCAATCACATGTTCTGCTCCTCCTAACTGATAATTGTGTCAAGTTTTCAAGCTAGCCCAGCAATGGAAGCCACAAGAAGTTTCCAGCTGACACTGAGTTGTAAATGTTGGAAAAATGAGCATGTAATGCAAGGCCTGAGAAATTCAGTCATTATAGGGTTAACCTATGCAACTTGTTTGTTTACCTTTGTTAGCCTGGAAGTAATACCTGGCAGCAGGCCAATTAACTCTAAGCCCAGGAAAGCTGAAGGTGTACTGTTCTGCTAATTGGTTACTGATATCAGGTGTTTCCTTTCAGGGGTCAAGAAGGAGGAGAGATCCTCCACTGTAATCTCTCTCACTCTCTGTCAGGATGTCTTAGTGTGCAGACGCAGCACAATGCTGCTTTGTAAGCATGTTTTGTTTATTTGTAGCTAATCCCGTTTACCTTTTCCCTTTAGTAATAAACTTCTTTTAAACTAAAAGAAGCAATCTCTTCTTTCCAGAAAAGCAAGATTCATTACTCTGAATTTTCTAGATTATTGAACAAAAGTCCTAACAGAACATTCTCCCAAACTGGTTATGGGCAAGTGATCCAAATGCAAGTTAGAGAGGCCACACGTCTAAGGATACATGTGAAATATAGAACAGGTGGTAACAAAGGTAAAGCATCATGTCTTCTGAGCTCTTGTATTTGTTAGAAACTATGGACAGTGTAGTTCTACTTGCCTGGTAAAGTCCTCTGGGACAATGATGTATATACATCTTTAGGAAACTGCTAAATTCCCTGCCAGACCTACAGAATGACTGTTCTAGTTTTCTGAAAAGTCTTAATTTGTGTTACCTCTGTATCCAAAATTTATTATCTTCTGGATTTATTCATATAACATGAGCTCATTAACAATGCCATCCTAAGCAGGTCTACCCAGAATCCTACTCATGTCTAGTCAGTGGAGCATGTACCCAGGAAATTATTCTTAGGATCACATGACAAAGCTCCAGTACTATGTACGCTTTTCTAGAGTAAGTCCCATTAAGCATCGTTAGAATTACCTGTTCTTACATTTCTATGGGACTGTGTTGCACTTCCGTCCTTCGGTGGGGCGCCATTGGTGCCAGCTCCGAGGGTCAGGAGTCTGGGTGTGCTCCTGGACTCCTCTTTAACGATGGAGGCCCAGGTAGCAGCCACTGCCAAAGCAGCCTTTTTCCATCTACGGCTGACTAGGCAGTTGGCTCCCTTCCTCGAACGCGAAGACCTAGCTACAGTGATCCATGCTATGGTCACCTCACGTCTTGATCACTGCAACGCTCTCTACTTGGGGCTGCCCTTGTCCCAGATCCGGAGGCTGCAGCTGGTGCAGAATGCGGCGGCCAGGCTTTTGATGGGTCTCTCTTTGCGGGACCACATCTGGCCTGTGCTGCAGCGGCTGCACTGGCTGCCTATAGCATACCGGATCAGGTTCAAGGTGCTGGTGTTAACCTTTAAAGCCCTGTATGGTCAGGGACCTGCCTACTTGAGGGACCACCTTTCCCCATATAGGCCCCAGAGGCTACTGAGGTCGGGCACCCAAAACCGCCTGACTTGCCCCGGTCCAAAGGATGCCCAGTTGTCGTGTACTAGGGCCAGGGCTTTCTCGGTGGCAGCCCCTTACTGGTGGAATGAGCTCCCGGATAACATCAGGGCCCTGCGGGATTTGTTGCAGTTCCGCAGGGCCTGCAAGACAGAGCTCTTCCGCCAGGCTTTCAAATAGGGGCCGCCGCCGGGGAGAAAGCTGATTATACCATCTCCCTGGCCCTGATGATCGCACCCCATTGCAGCTACTCACCGGAGCGCTAAGAAGCCGCCATCTTGTGTATTTATTTAGAATTTTTAAATGTTGATGTTTTTAAATTGTAAATCTGTTTTTATGATTTTATATGTTGTTAGCCGCCTTGAGTCGGTTGTATAACTGACAAGGCGGGATATAAGTGAAACAAATAAATAAATAAATAAATTCTAGACTTCTGCATATTTACTTGGCTATACGTGTAACGTAGTTCAAAGAACACATTTAGGATCAGTTTATAAATCTCATGCAATCTAGTAGCAATTTACTAGTAAATAACTATGTTTGCCAAAAGCATTAATTAACCATAAGAAACAGTAGATTAAATCCAGATCTTCTAAGCTATTTCAATGTTAAAAAAACAGTGCAGCTTCTATTATACTTGCTTTCAGATGTAATAAAAATCCTCTTATCACAGCAGTGGCATATTCCCCTAAAGCTTTCAGAGATATCCCCTGCTTGTCATCTTAGTGCGAGGCACACAATGAATCATCTCCAGCTGACACTTTGTCCGAAGCAACCTTTATAAAGCCTTTGCTAGTTTTTTTTTTCCTATGTGATACGTTCAACAAAAATATCACAGCTATTACAGACAATTATCTTTTCACTGGCTGCTAAGCCTGGAATACAAAACAGGTCTCATATTGTATGTAAAATCTTTTTTTTTTCAATATTAGGATAACTAAAGCAGTATACAGATGTCACATTTTTCACCTTAAACAATATCCTTTGTAGAATATACTAGCAACATGCAGCTTATTTTATTTATTTTTTCCTGTCAGGTTGTGGTAGCAGGGAGGACACAAAGCTTTGTGCTGATGTATGTGAAAGACAGGAAAAATGGTACAGCAGAAAGAACTGAGGTGGTACATAAAAAATAATAATGTGGTATGATAAGGTACAGAGAGAAAGGGGAGGTTAATAGGTACCAGCTTAAAATGTGTCTTCCAATGCTCCCTCTAAGCTGTGGATTCTTGTGAGCAAAAAAATCTACTTTGTGAGTTACTGGCATTAAAACTGTGAGTGAGCAATTTGGCTACTGCATACATTAGTGTCCCGATCGCGGGACTAGCCCAGGACCCAGGACCCCCGCCACTCGCCCAGGAAGCAAAGCGACGCCCCCCCCCAGCCTGGCCCCAGCACTTGCCAGGATGGCCAGAGAAGCAACAGAGGAAAGGGAGCCTGACCTTCTCTGCAGCGAGGGCAGGCAGGATGCGGGAGGTGGGGGGAAATGCCAGTGCTCTACAGGGAGACACCAGACCAGGAAGGGGGGCAGGAGAGGGAACTCACCCAGCTGAGCCCTGCCAGCGTTGGAGGAACGGACGGAGGCCAGGGAGCAGATGCAGCAGCCAGACACACTCTCAGGCAGTCTCAGTGGGGGAGGGGGTGAGAGAACAATGCTGACCGCGCCAGGCCGCAGGCCTGGCACAAGAGCTCATAGCAGCCCCCAAGCTCCTCGCAGGGTGATGCAAGGGGAGGGAGGAGGGCAGACCCAGAAGCCTCCCTGAGAAGCCGGCGTCTGGAGTTAAAAGGGAGCGGGGCTAGAAAGGGTGGCCACAAGGAGCAGGGGGTGATGGGAGGGGGAGAACATAAAAGAAAGGCAGCCATTGGGGCCAGGGAGGAGAAGCCTGGGAGTGGATGTTGGCATGACGAGAGAGAGGGAGTGCCCAAAAGAATCCCTGCCAGGGGGCCAGAGAGGTGTGGAGCGGTGACATAACCTTCCCCCTCCTGGCTCATATCTGAGGCCCTGGCTGCCTATTAAAGGGAGACGCAGTGGTGGCACGAGGCGCGGCCAGTGACTCTAGCAGCAGTGGAGATAGCTCCAGTGACTCATGTGACAATTAGTTTGCTCTGGAGCCATTCTTCCTGAGCTAAGAAAAAAATGTGTGAGCTGGAGGCTAAAAAAACTGTGAGCTAGCTCACATTAACTCAGCTTAGAGGGAACACTGCACTGCTACATTTTTCATTATCAGGTGTCATGAATTGCTCCAGAACAAAGAAGGGACTCTTTTGAACACCAAGATACCTATGGCAGAGGCCCCTCCAGTGGCACAGGCTTTGCAAGCAGAGCATGTGGTCCTTCCCCAGCAACCAGACCCCATCCCTCTGCCAGACAGCCAATTGACCAGGAAACTTCTGAAAAAACCTGCATTCTTTGAGCACCTCAAGCTGGCCTAGAACAGTTACAACTGACTAGGAGAACCGCAGCCTGAAAGACCATAAAACAATAGAGAAGAAGAAGAAGAGATTGGATTTATACCCCACCCTTCACTTCCCAAAGGAGTCTCAGAGTGGTTTACAAACTCCTTTCCCTTCCCCCCTACAACAGACACCCTGTGAGGTAGATGGGGCTGAGAAAGCTCTGACAGAAACTGCTTTTTCAAGAACAGCAGTGCCAGAACTATGGCTTGCCCAAGGTCATCCAGCAGGTGCAAGTGGAGGAGTGGGGAATAAAATCCGGTTCTCCCAGATTAGAATTCACGCACTTAACCCCTACAGCAAACTGGCTCAATAGACAAAAGAAGGCTGTGTGATTATGCTTAAATATAATATAGAATTTAAGATATACACTTATACAAAAATACAGTATGCAAAATACAAAATACAGAGGTCCACATAATACTGTTATTGACAAGGTTCTCCAGAATAAAATTTCATTTCGGCAAACTTTATCCAAATGGGACCAAATAATAACTGTGCAGAAGGCTCATGAGAGAAGATAAGAATTAGGGATGCACAAAACTTCACATACTTTCCTCATTAAGTAGAATTCTGAGACATTTGCAACTGGAATAGTAGGCTGCTAAGGAATTCCACACTGTGGTCAGCCTTCACATTTCAACATGTCTTTTAGATGAGTGATTCCAGTTGCAAATGTCTCATCCCTAATTCTTATCTTCTCTCATGAGCCTTCTACACAATTATTATGTGGTCCCGTTCAGATAAAGTTTGCTGAAATGAAATTTTATTCTGGAGAACCTTGTCAACAACAGCCTTATGTGGACCTCTGTATTTTATATTTTGCATACTGTATTTTTGTACAAGTGTATATCTTAAATTCTATGTTATATTGAAGTATAATCACACAGCCTAGAACAGTTACATGAATTTGGCCAAGATCTGCACTCCCAAAGTCTACCCAGGCCTCTGGGAATAGAAGTGGAGGAGGACCAGGGCAGAGACATGTACCCAGCAAAAAAAAACCCCATCATGACAGCTCCCAGAGGCCTACTTCATTTCAGCCCATTTTAGGAAAGGGAAGGGTTGTTTTAAGTTCTGGCAGGATCCAGTCCCTTATCCAGGCTGCCAGAAAGTGGAGGGAATCCAGCCTCCTATATAAACCTGCAATTAGGCCTGTCAGTGTTAGTTTTGGAAATTCATGGTGATTTGGGGAAGGGAGGGACCTCAGAGAAGTGTAATGCTATAGTCCACACTCCAAAGCAGCCATTTTCTACAGGGAAACTACTCTGTGTATTCTGAAACCTGTTGTGATTCTGGGACCTGGAGAGTGGCAGTAGAGTTGCCAGGTCTCCCCTGGCCCCTGGGAGGGGATGGGGGGTTAGGGTTGCCAAATCCAGATTGGGAAACCCCTGGAGATTTGGGGATGGAGCCTGGAGAAGACAGGGACCTTGGTGGGGTACAATGCCATAGAATCTGTTTTCCAAAGTTTAGAAATAAGCTATAATTCTGGGGGATCCCGAAGTCCTACCTGGCATCCCTAGGTGGCAACCCTACTGCAGATGGCTAGGTGAGTTTGTGATTGACATTTTGATCACATCATAAATTGCCTCATTGGTACAACTTTGTATACATAACATGTTATGTGGATAAGCTAGGACATAGTGTGGGGAAGAAATCAGTGGTTGACATTGGCATCAGTGACTTTGAGAACAGCAGTCATGTGGTCTAGAATGAAAATTTACATTGCTAGACAAGTTAAGCTCAAGGGGCTTCAACTGCAGCCTTTTCAAAAATGCAACCTGTTTCACAGGTATGACTAGTTAGACTGGTAGAGATTGGTTATATCAATGAGTAAGGTGGTGATGCTGGAAGGAAGAGGTTAGATTTACTGGGAATTAGGGAATGTTTTGAAACAAGCAAACAGAGAGCCGCTTCCTCAGGATGACTGATCATTTGGGGATGATGTGTTAAATGTTCCAGGTAAACTAAATGGGACAGGCTAGAACTTGATACTGCCTGTGCAGCTGGATATGGTCAAAAGGTCTCTGAGGAAAAAAGCGCAGGCCAACTTGTAAGATTCTTGAAGATGGAAAAAGATATAGGTTAGAATCCTTACAGCCCAAGATCATGAACTGGATTTCTTGGTATTAAATTAGAATGTAGTTGTAATAGGCATTTTCTATTTTTTTTTAATCCCTGGATGTAAACCCTATAGAGAGAGATGGGAAAGACACATTGGGGGTGCTGTACCAATGTTAAAGGGGGCACAGAGCCCAGTAAACTAAAATAGACTTTCCCACAGAATCACAACCACAGAGAACAAGGCGTAAAGCCAGTTTGGTGTAGTGGTTAAGTGCGCAGACTCTAATCTGGGAGAGCCAGGTTTGATTCCCCACTCCTCCACTTGCACCTGGCTGGATGACCTTGGGCAAGCCATAGCTCTGTACCAGCTGTTCTTTCAAGGACAGCTTGGGAAAGAGCTCTCTCAGCCCCACCTACCTCACAGGGTGTCTGCTGTGGGGAGGGAAAGGGAAAGGAGTTCGTAAGACGCTCTGAGACTCCCTCGGGGAGTGAAGGGCGGGGTATAAATCCAATCTCTTCTTCTCTTCTTCTTCTAAAAAGTAACAATACTGGGGGTGTACTACTGACCACCTCACCAGGTCTCTAAGGGTAATCTTAAGATGGAAAAAATAGTTCAGAGGGGGCAAACAAAGAAGAAAGGGAAACAATACTGGTAATTTTCACTATCCTAATACTGATACATATTCCAGTCATAACAAAGATACAATATTTCTAGATACCATAGATAGTTTTCCATTGGAACAATTATGGAACAACAAGAGCAAGGGAAGGTTAACCAGGACCTGATCCCAAAGCTGGAGAAAAAGTTCCATGAAGCAGAGCCACCACAGATAACTGCAATTCACAGAGACCCTTGAGTTTGGCTGTGGAGAATATAGAAGTTTTGGCTGATGGTGATACAATACATATTTTTAATTAATTTGTATTAGAATATTTCTGGCAGTCTGCATTGTTGCTGTTGTTTTGTTTCCTTGCATTTTTGATGTTTCAGTGGTTTTACTGGATTTTAGAATATTGTGGCTTTATTTTCCATATTATAAGCAACTCAGATATAATACAAAGAGGTGAAGCAGAGACAGATCCATTCTTCATCTGGCATTTTCTCCACATTTTATCAGCACTCAACCTGGTTCCCCTTGCCTTGGAATATCTGTTTTCATTGCATTGCCTTGGATCCTGGTTTCTGCATTGGCTACCCATTAAGTCCTGTGTCAGTTTGCCATCTATTTTGTTTTCAACACTTGCTCCTGCACTGGTATCCAGATTTTCCTGTGTCAGTACTTGCCTCAGTGGTCATTAGCTGTGTAGGAGATGCTTTGCATGGTGGATTGCTCCTGACTGAACCAAGTAATTCATGGTGAAGTGAGAAATATGGGGGGGGGAGGGGAATAGGAGATCAGTGAAGCTGTGTCAAGTTGTCTGCTTATTGTTCTCTTCAAATTGGAAGCAGAGGAAGGAAAGGTACAGCTCAAAACCACATTCAGGTACCCCAGGCCAATGCCATATTGACTGCAAAGTCATCTCTGAACAGCCATAAATCTATGCAGAAGCCCAATAAACAAAGGTTCATAAAACCCAATGAACAAAGAAAGTGAAAGCAGCATGCAGTTTAGAGGGAGATTAACATCCCGACATGGCTATGGAAAAACTGTGAGGAAACAGATGAGTTCAGAATCAGCCACATCTTAAGTATCTCTGACTATCATTTGCCAGGGACATAAAACAGGATTGCCTTTACAACTTTCTTGTAAGCATCCTGGCTGACCACTTCTGACAACTGCTGTGCTGGATGGCTGTTCTTATGTTCTCCTTTCTCTGTCCGCATCTGTACTAGGGGTGCGCATTCGATTTTTCTGAAATGGAAAAAACCCCAAAAAAAGTCATTTTAGGTTTTTTCGGGTTTCCGGATACCAGGGAGGCTCCACAGAGCCTCCCTGGTATCCCTAAAAAAAAAACAGAAAAAATCCAGGTTTTTTTCAACTTTTGGGGATTTTCAAAATGGCAACTGTGGGGGTTTAAAATTTAAAGGGAATGCTGGAAAAAGTGTTCTCCCACTGTTTTCCCCTCTTTCCTACCTTTTGCTCCTGTTTCCAGGAGGGGGGGAAGGGACCTCCTAGACAGCCTGAGCCAATCACTGCAATGCATTTCCGCTTGCAAATCTTTGGAACTCCCAGCTACTGGCTTGCTCTTTTCCCAGGGAAGGAGCACTGGTGGCCAATAGGATTTTGGCATCTGCTCTCTGATCAATCACAGAAGGTTGTTTTTCTTTAAAATCCTCTGTGTATGCCCAGAGAGCATAAAAGCAGCCTCTCTGCAGTCTGATTCTGCTGTTGTTCCTGGTTTGCTGCTGGTCAGAGAGAGAGCTTGGCTTAGAGAGTGTGGCTGGCTAGCTTCTGCTGCCTGCCCCTGCTTCTCTTGAGTCTCCTTTCCTCACAGTACTGCCTGCCTGGACTGCTGCTGTAACTGCCAGTGCCTACAACTGGTTTAATTATATTTAGGGCATTTAAAAAAATATATTTCTGGGGGCTGGGGGTAGGTGTGGGTGTGGGTGTGGTGGGATGGTAGCCTCTAGTCTCTAGGGCCTCTCTCAGGCCTCTTTCTGGGTTTTTTAGGAGGGAAGGTTTGGGCACGGACTGGCACAGTGGCACTGTGTCTGGGGGGCATATTGCACAGGTTCTGCTGCTGGCCTGGCAAACATGCCCCTCACCACCTCATTTACTTTCTTAGACAGATTTTTGGGGAGACACTGTCTGCTGCCTGCCTGCCTTTAGTTTTTCCCATAGGAAACGATGAAGAATGGGGGCACCTTCTTTGGAGGCCCCTGGAATTGGACCCCTTGGTCCAAACTTTTCAAAACTTTGGGGGTCCTTTGGGGAGAGGCTTCAGCAGCTACAGTCAAAATTTGGAGCCTCTACCCCAAAACCCCTCCCCCCAGCCCCCTTGGAAACTTTTCAGAAGTTTTTTGCCATTGATTACAATGGCCTCATAGGGTATAATGGACCCGAATTTTTCGGGAATCTCGAAAATTTTTGGATATTGGCACTATACTCGTATAGATAGTCGGATTTTTGGGGGAATCCCAAAAAAATTCTGGTCCAATATACCCGAATCCAGAAAAAAATGTTTTTTTTTGGCACACCCCTAATTTATACCCTTAAGAAAGAAAGCAGAATTGCTTTGAAAATGTTTTAGCTCTCTTTCAAAGCTTCTGTGGCCTCACTGAGTCAGAACAAGTTGATAGGGCTTGGGTTTCTTTGTTAGTAAACTACTACTTCACCTTTCATTATAACTAATAAGTAGTTGAAGTGGATCACTTATGAACCATTCTACTTTGCCAGTTTTTGCTGATGACTATTGCTCAGAAGCAACTTTAGACATTTGAAAACCTATTCAGAATTGTTCCTTTAGACTTGCAATTATGCCTAGAAAGTGGTTCATCAGTTGAAGGCCACAGGCTCCTCAGTGAAACAACATCTCTGAGACATTATTTGCCACTCACTGAGCACAAAAAGGTCCTTGCATCAGGAAGTCTGCTTGTATTCTTTTTTTTCTAATATTTTTTATTATTTTTCCACTACAAACAGTAATGGCACTAGAAACACTAAACACTATGAACACTAAAACACTAAACTAAAACATAAGCTACACGAGGGTCATATGTCTCGTTACTATTTTGCTTAAGCAAAGATTTCTTCTCAGTAAGGTTAATGGAATAAAACTTCTCAAGGTTACTAGTTACAGACTGGAATTTAAGGATTTAAGTCAAGTAAATGCAGATTTAAGATTCTCAAACTTTCAAAAATTTATTATTTCTTTTTTCCCCTTTGTATTGCTCTTTCTAAAAGTCCCATTTGACTTTCAAGAGTTTTGGGGCAACTGCCCTTTTTTCTGAATCGGAGTCATCTTCTGGAGTACTGCTCTCTTTTCAGGACTTTCTGGACCATGTGTACTATTTTCTTCTTCCTCTTCCTCTGCTGCTCTTTTTTCTTTTGCTGAACTTTGTTGCTTCTCCCAAAACTGCTTTGCTTTTACAAAAGAGTCAATCTTTTCTTTCTTCTCTTTATAGTTGAAAGCAGGTCCCTCAGGTAGTATCCATCTGTAGGGGATGTTTTTCTGTAAGAAGCTAGTTAAGCCTTAGTATTGCTTTCTCTTTTTTCTTATCTTGAATGGAATGTCCTTTAAGACTCTGATTTCTTTGTCTTTGATTTTTAAGGTTGTCCCATTAGTATCCTTGAGCACCACATCTCTTGTAGATCTTTTAGGGAATCTCAACATTATCTCCCCAGGCAGGTTTTTTTTCTTCATGAATTCTGGATATATTCAATAGACCATATCCATTTTACTTTGAAGTATATCCACTTTTACACCTGTCATTGGGGCCAATGCTTCACTCAAAGTTTCCTTCAGATTCTCACCTTTTTGCTCAGGGACACCCTGAAATCTCAGAACATAAGCTGATTTTTCCATTTGGAGTCTTAAAAGCTGATCTTTATCAGAGACTCTCTCTTTCTCCACCACCTCAAGTCTCTGGTCAATTGCTTTTGTCCTGGTTTTAACCATTTCACAGATTTAGTTGTCTCCTCGGGTTTTTTTAATTAGTCTCTTTAAGTTGTTTCTGAAGTGTTTCAAAGTTATTGTTGAGGCTAGTCATCTGATCCAGCAGGGGGTGCAGTGCTGTAGCTAACATGTTGGGAAAGTCAGTGGTCACTTCTGGTTTGGGTACTGGAAGTACTGGTTTAGTAGTTCTTGGAGAGAGCTTCGTTCTCATTACCATTTTTTCTGCCCAATTAGTAATTGTTTACAGTTCAGGGAAAGTTTTATAAAGCCAGAGAAAGTTTATTTAGGTTGCCACTTTACATAGATCCATATTTTACTTGATTAAATCAAAAAGTGCCGATGTTCCTAGCCCCATATCTTTGTTTTAAACTTTGCTTTAAGTTGATGGGGGATTTAAACTCACTCCCCCTTCCTCATTGTAAATCGGGGCTTCAGATGGCCACTTAGCTAGATATCCAGTCAAGAAGAGCTTTCACTCACGTTTTACTCCATGATGATTAAGAAGGTAAGAAAAACTTCGTAGGCTCGCTAGACTGCTTGTTCGCTCCACTGGTGTGTGGTGGGCTCTATAGGGCAAAGGGGAACCTCAATCCCTTGGCTGCAGCCTCAGAAGAGGCACCCCTCACACCCCAGGGTGAGAGCCCCCTGCAAGGGCTCCAGGGGGGGGGTGGAATCGTCTGGGACCCCTCCCATTCGCTGTGCTACAGGCAACTCCTATTGGAGCACCAAAGGAGTGTGCCCACCATTAGAGTCACCAAAACTGAAACCTGGAAGTCTGCTTGTATTCCTATGCAAATGCACATCTTCCCCCTCTCTCTGCTTCCAGAAAAATTGGTAGAATAACAGCAATATTGTCTTGCATAATCTTGGGTACAATCTTTTACTGAGATCTCTGGTTATAGACTCCTATGCTATTTTGGAAGTGGGGTGGAATTTTGTGTCAGGTAAAACAAAGTTAGGTTGCTTAGCCAAAGGCATTGAAGCAGCCTATAATTTGTACAGCAACAAATGCAGTCTTTCATTGCCCAAATAAACTAAATAATAATATCACAATTTTAGCCTTGTGAATGGGAATAACTGGCCTTGGTTTCATACAATTTTTGTTGCATTCATTCCAGGAGATGGCTACTGATGCATGTCCTTTTTTACTGTGTAGAATTCAGGGGTGCTAACTTTGAGGGGGGAAATAAGATAATTTGAACTTGCCTTGTAGGTAATGTATGCTTTGTATGAAGTCTAATACTTCCTCAGCTCACTTTGATTCAAAATGAGCAGCATTTTGCACCTGTACAGTGGCAGCATTTGTGATAATGGTATCCCAAGAGCCCCTGCTGAAGCATGCTCCCAATTCACTGTCTTGCTTCCATTATATATGTCTCAATGTCTTCCTAGGCAGGTCATGAACCATTTAAAATTAACCACTTAGCATTACCTGTGCATTCAGAATGCTGGCACATGCTCAGAACTGACAATCAAAGTATATTCTTAAACAACTCCTCATCCACAATAATATAATATCTAACTTGAACATGGTACCCAGACAACGTGATCATGGGAGCTAACAACATCAACTATGCAATCCTAGGCTCATTCACTTGCTCATCTTCTAACATTGTATATGCCATTGAATGTCCTTCCATTCTCTGCTTAGGGCAAATAGGTCAAACTTTATGTCAAAGGATAAATTGACCCAAATTTAACATCAAGAATCACAATACTGAGAAACCTGTAAGAGAACACATCAGCCTTCCAGGACATTCAATGGGTGACCTCAAAGTACCTGTTTTATTCCAAAGGAACTTCAGGAACAGACCAGAAATGGAAATTACTGAATTACAAGTTATTGCAACACTCAGAACCCTAATCCCCCAGGATTTAACAGGGATATTGGTTTCTTATCTCACTACCAGTTTTCGCTCTAAGCTGAGTTAGTGTGAGCTAGCTCACAGTTTTTTAGCCTCCAGCTCACATGGTTTTGTCTTAGCTCTGGAAGGATGGCTCCAGAATAAACTAATTTGCACAGTAGCCAAATCACTTGCTCACAACTTTAATGACAGTAGCTCACAAAGTAGAATTTTTACTCACAAGACTCCACAGCTTCGAGGGAGCATTGCTCACTACATATGCTAATCTCCTTCAGTCCTTGTGTTCTTACCAAGAAGGGCTATACATCATCTTTATTTTATTGTATATCTCGTTTGGAATAGTAGATTGGTATAGTGATTGTAATGTAATGAATAGTAGAATGTGAAAGTAGATTGGAATGTATTCCTCTGGTCTGGTGACAGAGGAGATATAGCACTACACAACCAATCACCGCACCTTAAATAAAAGGATGCTGTTAGTTACCTCCATGCTTGAGAGGAAATGGATGGAGCATAACAACAGAGGCTCAGTTACTTACTCTCAGCATCCCACACTTAAGAAGGGTACATTTACACATCAATATCCAATTCTGATAAATTTAATTGCTTCACTATGTTTTCCCCCAGAATTAAATTTTAACAAATGGTGACCATATCAGCTAAGCTTGTTATTCCTGTTTGGTCCTTGCCTCTGTTAAACATCTTCATTACGTTGAATGCTAATTTGCTGCTCACCATCTACCCATATGGATGGACTGGTTACTTCCTTTAAATGCATACGAAAGCTTATACCTTGAATAAAACTTTGTTGGTCTTAAAGATGCCACTGGATTCAAGTTTTGTTCTATAATGTTTCCGGTATGTGTCCAGTGCCGTTCATGTTTTCCCTCCTCTGAGTGGAAATTTGTGCTAATGTTTGCAACTGTCTTATGGAAAGGCTGGTATAGAATTGGGAAGTTGTTTCCAAGCAGCTTTCAACTAATTGAAATTCATGTCTCCTTTGCAAAATACTACAGTCCAAGAACCTTCCCTTACTGCTGAAAAAGAATTAGATACATTCGAGATGGCTTTCACTGATAACTGGAAGCAGTATTCAGCAGCATCTTGCTAGCTCTAAAAATTATACAGCAGAAATCAATTATTCTTCATTGAAATGAGCTGGAAGATTAAGCACATGTAATCAGAATCTATTTCCATCATGGCATTTTGCATTGTAACTGAAAACCACTTTTGTTTACTTATGAGACATTTCAATGTGACAAATTGTTTTCATTCCTCCTCTTTTTTCCAAGAGCACTCCTATTAACTGGTCAAGAGTTTATTAAGAATATATTCATTTATATTACTGCCTTGCTTAAGCTTTATTTCTAAGCCTCCATTTTGTACTTGAGGATTGTTAATGGTAGTTTTTCTAAGAGCTTCAATTTACATAAATATAGCACAGCACGTAGACTACCCCTGTGAAATAAAAAGTACTAGATGTTATATTCTTGTCTTTGAAGAAGACAGTAAGAAAAAATGTTTAATTCTGAGGGGTTGCTTTTTTACAGAAGCATTGATATTTCAGTCAGCTTTCATGAGAACTTTTTTTTTTCATAGAAAGGAGCGAGAGTAGGTCCTTTGCAGTTTATACCTGCAGGATCACATGGTCATTCAACAGTTCCTCCTACAGAAGGGCATTTCCATTTGCAGAAGAGTGGGTGGCAATTTCCACTGATCATTCCTCCCATTAAAAACCCTTAAGTTGCTCCCATGCTGTTCCTGATGACTTGTTGACCCCCAGGAACAAGATTTCAGGGGATTCAGTGAACTGCAGCACAAAGAGGAAGTGGGAAAGTCCTGTCCCATGAAGATACATACCTTGGGCCATAGTCAGGCATGCCATTTGGTACGTCCCCCCCCAATGGAAACTGATATGGCATTGTGCAATCACACATAATTTGTAGCTGCGGACTCAGCCCATCACTGCCTGATCAGATGGCACATTCAGGGGAGTGGGGGAGTTGCCTTTTGTTTCCCATGCACATAAACAAGGAATTGCACCTCTGCATGGATGGTTCCCCATGGAGTATACGGTTATGTGCATACTGCTAAGTGAGGAAAAACGGGCACTGGGTCGAGATGGAATGAGCAGACAATCCCAATGGCATGAGAGCATGCTTGAGTGATCGGACAGGGGAAAGTCTGCCCAGAGCCTGTTGGCAAGCATTAGGACTGGACTTTCCCCTGTGACTTTTAACTCCACTTCTGTGATGGGGCAGCACAGTGGGACCTTTCCCAGATGTCGCTGTCTGACCCTTTAGATCCATCAGGCATTTGCAGCTGAGTTGGATTTAAAGCCATGTCTGACTGCAGCCATGGTCTAAAATATTTATTGTGTTTAATGAAAAACCCAGAGGCCAACATCAAACACAGTAAAGGATGCTTAAACTCATTCATTTCTACTGAACCAGGATGATATAATTGTTTTCTATGAATACTGAAAAATCAGTACTCTGAGCTATGCCCCTTCGGCCATATACACCTGGGTTGTGCACTGCAAATATCACTACCCTGCCATTTCACAGGGAAAGAATTCACGCAATCATTTTTTTTTCTTGCAGTGATGTCAATATGGCACAGGAGTTAAGGTGTTATCCTAGGGTTTGAGAGACCTGGATTAAAATCCCCATTCTGCCATGAAGCTTACTGGTTGACCTTGGGCCAGCCACATACAATTAGCCTAACCTTCCTCCAAAAAGGACCATAGATCAATCTGAGCCCCTTGGGGAAAGGGCAGGCTAAAAACAATAGAATATACTTATCAAATGCTAGTTGGTCATTTTGAAAATGCTATCATGCAGCAGTGCTAGCCATGAGAACTTCTAGCATTCACTAAGAGTAGCCATCAACAGGAAATCAGTGGGTCCGCATCAAATTATTGCATGAATGTTTTATCAATAGATTGTGAGAAATAAGAGTTCTAGATTGTGCCTTGACATCTAGTTTCTGTTTTAGCATTTCTTACACTTCAGCTCAAGGCAATTAATAGGTTTCTATTTAAGATATTTGGCACTTATAAACATGCCATTTTTTCATAATAGGTTTTAATATAATTAATTATCTTCTCTATAAGTTATTTTTCTTTGTATTTGCTAGATTGTGCTGAGTTTTCTAGTAAATTATTATTTTCTCTGTTTTCCTTTACAAGTTGTAATTGCTTTGTTATCTATAAAAAAAAAGGCCTCAGAAGAAAGGTAGGCTCAGTTGACTCTTTTCATCACTGACAGGGCCTTGGTGAATGAATTGCAGCTCGTTCCTCATTACCATAACTTTCTTCTGCTCAGTTTTTAATGATAATTGCCCTTGTCAGTTCCATGTAACATTAGCTGCAAAACCTTGTGGTTTAAAAAAATACACATAACACAAACAAAAAGCTAGCAAGCAAGAGATTAATTAGCAGCATATTTTGTTGATAAAGGAAATATTTGTCTTTTATATCACTGAATAACTGAGTCAGAATTCATCAAGTAAACATGACAACAAAACTGAAAGGTGATACAAATGCTTTGATAGAATTTACATAGCAAGGATGTTGATTCTTTAGTTTGGTCCAAGTGACATTTTTGTTGACGCTAACCAATTAAAAGTTTTATTTGCACTTTTTAGATGTTTGTACTTTTTGTCAAAGTGACTTTCCTCTGCATCAGACCTTGTTTAATGTTGGTCTTCTTTGCTATGAGTAGTGTACACAATTCCCTGGCATACAGTCTGTTCATCAAAATTATATGAGGAAGATTTGGATCCTGAGAGATAAATGGAAATACTAGGGTCTTCTCCCTGGACCACTTCACATATAACAGCTTTCCTACATGAAGACAATCTTTGTGCAAGAAAAAAAACTGTATACTTCTAAACGAGGGGGCATAAAAACACAAGCTGGGAAGTGGATATACACATAGATGTTTCTCAGTCTGCATACTTGCACCAGAGTGTATAATCTTACTGTACTTTTCCAGTGAAAGTTTTGAGAAAGATGACTGAGGGAAAATATGGCAGAGATTTATGAAATTATGTATAGCATGGAGGAAGTGAATTTCCCCTCATTCTCCCATAATTCACTCAATGAAGTTGATGGGTAATAGATTCAAGACAAAGGGAAATTATTTCTTTTGTCAATGGCAAATTACCTTCTAAAATTCCCTGCAACAACAGGGAGGGATTTGAGTCTTTGTGCCCCTTCTTTGTTCAACCATCTCTTTGATCACTAGTTTTGCAGCCTAGGCAGCATCATGTGAAGGCCTGTGTGTATGGATGGATGTCTACACCCATGACTATTTCAGGTCTGTGATAAAGGCTATTCAAAGAAGTTCCATGCCCATTGCAAGGATCAGAGTGGCTGTTCATTCAAACAGCACCTCTATTACTTTGCTTATTCCCAGATCATCAAGAAGTAATTTTTCTCTCTCATCAGTTCAATTTGTGTTGAAGTCACAAGCTGAAGTCACAAGATCCTGTCTCCAAAGCCTGTTCAGGATTGTGGGGAACTGCTATCTAAATCTATTTGAAAGTTTTCATCCAAAGCTCCAGGAATGCTCTAATGTGCCATGGTCCTCCTCCTTCCACAATCTCTTTAATGTGAGAGACATGGGCGTCAACTACGGGGGGGCTCGAGGGCTCGAGCCTCCCCCGAAATTTCCCGGGGGGGGCTCAGCCACCCCCGGCAAAATGCTCGCCCAGCCGGCCGTCGCCGCCTCTCCTTCACCCCCGGCCTGCCCTGCCTCCCCGAGGCGGGGGGGGGAGAGGCGGCGGGGACATAGTCCCGGCCAGCTGGCTGCCGTCGCGGGTCTGCCTCCCTGGGCCGGGGGGGGGAACGGAGCGGCCGGGACATAGTCGTGCGCGCGCTTCGCGCGGGCGGCAGTCCCGGCCAGCTGGCTGCCGCCGCGGGTCTGCCTTCCTGGGCCGGGGGGGGAGGGAGCGGCAGAGACATGGTCACGAGAGAGCCCCTGCCCCCCCCCGGGGATTTAGAAAGTCAATGCCCCTGGTGAGAGACAACTTTTGAATGTGAATGGGGACACACTTTGGCACATAAGAATTGCATCTATTCATCACAGCTCAAACACAGAAGAAGAACCTCAAGACAAGACCGGATTTGTTCAGTATTCTATCATGGGCTTACTATTATTCAATAGTATGCCTGTTTCAACCTTGCAAAATCAAGCATAAGAACATAACACAAGACAAGCTATATTAGATCAGGCCAATGGCCCATCCAGTCTAACACTCTACATCACACAGTGGCCAAAACCCAACTGCATCACTGATCATTGTCTAATAGCCACACAGATTGAATGATAGATGGGAATAAAATGAAGGGAAAATGTAGAAAGAACAGGAAATGAAGAACACATGGGAAATATAGAATGCCAGCTGACATTTTTCTTCCCTCTCTAGAAAAAAGGAAAGTAAGCTTTTCTTCTGTTGCCATCTGTGTAGCCCAGTTTTCTTCACTGATAGAATATAAAGTAGTATATTTATTTATTGAGCTGAGAGGAATGGTTTTAATTAAAATATAATATTACATCCATCTTAGATTCAAATAGACTTTCTGATGAAAACATCACTTTGAATTTGATTTGGCTAGCTGGAGCAAAACCATTAGAATGAATTGCTGCTGTGTCCCTGGCTCACATATTTAACAAAAATGCCTTGAGCTGTCTTTGCTTCTTTTTTTGAATAGGATGTAGACAGTTAAAGAAACTGAAAGAGCCCAGGTTAAAAGGCTGCCTGTGTTCCCTTTCATGGTCTGATGTAGTGCACATTTTTTCAAATATCACTGCTGTGAATGGGTTGCAGTCTTGCAACCTAATCCTATGTAGTTATTCAAAAAGTCCCACTGTGCTTAATGGACTTTTCTTCTCAGTGCATGTGCATGGGATTGCAGCCTTAGGGAGCAGTACCAAACAGGTCTACTCGGAGGAAAACTCCTTGTTATTCAATGAGAAAATTTCCTTAGGATTGCGGCCTTTGTTTCCCAGAAATGAATCATGAAATTCCAATGATGATCTTCTGTTTCCATAATTGCTTTTATATGATGTTTGACTGAAGGTTTTATCAATGAAGCAGAGCCTTTTCCATCCCATGTGAAAGGCCCCTATCAGGGGAGAGAGGCAACTCTCAAATGAAAGGCATACTCCATGACTGAATGGCTTCTGAATTAGAGAACTGCTCCTTAAAATATTCATTAAAAGCTGTTGGAAACTGAAATTTTCATGAAGATGCTTTCAACACAGTTAGCATCATATCATTAAGATATGCACACTTAACCCTGATTTCTGCTTGTACATACAAAATATTTATCTTAGCAAAATAAAATTGACTCACAAGAGATCAAAATAAGAGGCACAGTCTTCACTAATCAGTGCTAATTAGGAGAACAAGATGTGTGTGATCACAACTTGCTGGAGTTATGCTTTCTTTTTCTTTTTTTTTTATAAATTTTTTATTGATTTTTCTCTATAGCTACAACTCTAACGCTACAATCTAAGCTACATATACCTTATACAGAGAGTACTTTATCATTTGCTTAATACTACCTTATTGCATAATATAATTATGAAGCATTTAGAACCTTGGATAAATTTCAATTACTTGTTACTGCTACTATAAAAAATATCAAAACTATTTGGCAGGCACGCCCACCTAGAGAAATACAGTTAATTAAACCATTTATAATACATAAGTGCAATGCTTAATAAAACAGTTTAATCACTATTTCTTCTTTCGTCCTCTTCTTGTCCTAACAGTCTCAACTATTTTTGGAGCTGCAGCTCCTTTTTCCGAGTCTGACACTTCTTCACTCTTTGAGCTATCAAATCCATACATGCTTTCTTGCGAGGCCAGTGAACCATCTGAGTCTCTCCCAGTTTTCTGCTCTTTGCTTTTTTCCAGAATTTTTTTCGCTTGTTGAACAGAGTCAATCTTATACTTCTTATCTTTGATGCTGAAGCATAGTCCTTCTGGAGTATTCCAACGATAGATGATAGACTCAGACTGGAGCCAAGATGTCAATTTTCCATAGGCTTTCCTTCTTTTCCTTATTTCAAATGGGATATCCTTCATCACTTTTACTTCTTCTCCCAGGATCTTCAGAGCTGCTTTGTTTGCGGTCCTAAGCACCACGTCTCTTGTAGATTTTTTGGAGAACCTTATCATAATTTCACCAGGCAGGCTTTTCTTTTTAGTATAATCTGGATAAGTTCTGTAAACCATATCCATATCGCTTTTTATATCCGCTGCTTTCATGCCTGTCACTGGTTCAAGTGCTTCACTTAGCAAATTTTTAAGGTCTTCTCCTGTATTTTCTGGCACATTCTGAAGTCTTAGGAAAAAATTCGATCTATCCATTTGTAATTTCAAAAGCTGATCGTGGTGGAAGGCCTTTTCCTTCTCTGCCTTTTGTAGTCTTACGTCTTGGTTTTTTACTGAAGTTTTTACTTCCAGAAGTTCTCGCTGCAGCTTTTCTGTGGATTTATTCGACTCTTTTAGTTCTAGCTGCATTTTGTCCATTTTAACGTTGAGAGCTGTCATTTGGTCCACTAGAGGTCGCAATAACGAGGAGAACACTGCACTCATCTCCGTGGTATCAACCTTTGAACTCGGAGCTGTACTTCCTAGTTTGGGGGAAGGTTTCGGTTTCCCCGTCATTGTTGAGACTACGCTCTTTGTTTATAGATAGATAAGATGAACGAAAGGAGCAAATTTTCAAACAGCACTTATGTCCTTCTAAAGTTTATATCTCCAAGTGAGCGATGCTGCCATCTAGCAGGGCTTTTATTCCTGCAGTAACGCCACGTAAAGAGTCTCGTAAGTACGCTAGTCCCGGAGAGGGGGGGGTGGGTTTCACTCCTCCCGCCGTCTTCCCGCTGTGTTCTGCTTTTCTTACTTCAGACTCACGTTTTCTCCATGCGTAACTGTCAGTTCCAGCCTCATTGCTTCACACTCTCTGCTGCTTCTCGGATTTGTGCTTTCAGCCATACGGCTCCCACGGCGGGGGAACCTATGGGGGTGATGAAAAGGGATCTCTATCCCTCGGTCACCACCGTAGGGAGAGATCCCCTTCGGGCCACCCCAGGCAGAGCCCCCTCACTGGGGTCTCTGGGGGCTCGGCACCAGTCCGGAGCCCCTTCTTCCCGCCGGGTACGGATCGCGCTCCCCGCAGATGCGGAGGAGCACGTCCGCCATGCTCGCAAGTCTTGCCGGAAGTCCTGGAGTTATGCTTTCTGACAGGAAATCCCTTAGGTTCATGCCCAGAATGGCATCCCATGTTGGGCTCTTTGCTTCTCAAATGCAGCAACACTTACCTGTGCTGAGGCTAATACACTCTATTGTTTCCCAGATCACCACTCCACACGCAGGAGCAGGGAAATACCAAAACATCACAATATGGGCAAATATTTTTACATATTAGGGGGCAGGGTTGCCAACTCTGGCTTTGGAAAGTCCTGGTGATTTGGGGACAGTGCCAGGGGAGGATGAAGTTTAGGGAGGGAAGGGGATGTTGTTACCCAAAGGGGAGGGCTCTCGGTTGTTTGGGGGAAATTAGCTCTTAAGGAGACCTATTGCTTAGTGAAAGGAGGGTAACTAACAGAGGCTGAGGTCAGACTGGCAATGTGGAGCGGGACAGCTCTGCTTCAGAAGCAGGGGAAGGGAGCCAGTTCAAATAGCCGCAGCTGTTCCCCAGCTCCCTTCTGTACTCACCCGCTTGGGAGCCGCTTCTCTTCCACCTCAGAGGGGCACCGGCAGAAAGCGGTGTCCAGGGGCCATCTCCCGCTTGGATCCCACTTCCCAGCTGTGCGGACGGGAGAAAGCAGGATTCAAGCGGAGGCAGCAGTGTGAAATCACTGCCACGGAGAGATGTGCATGAGCGCTCATGCAGTCATGCGCACAAGCAGCTCCAATAGAGGAGGTGGGGATTTTAAATTTTTAGACTGCTGCTGTGGCCATGCGCCTATGCACATAGGCGCCCATGTGCCTATTGTCAAAACAGCCCCACCACAAGCTGCGGAGGCCGGCCTGCCCAGGGCCACTCTGCAGCAGTCTGAATGCTCCGTTCCAGCATGCTAACATAGGAGTCTGGCCAGTGTGAACAGCCAGCCCCGGGCCAGTTTTCCCCCATAGCTTTTGGCCCCACTTCCCTTATGATTCAGAATCCCAGTCTGTCATCAGCCATAGTTACCATTCCAGGAGAGGCAAGGTCAACAGGGAATGTAACAAAATGGCCAGTGCTCCAGGTGTGAGGTATGGTACTGAACATACACACACAGTGGGGCTGTGCATCCAATTACAGGGCAAAATGCTACCTAAGGGCATGCTGACATGACTGCCTCCTCAAACAACACCTGATGAAAATAAGTGGAGGAAAAACAATGTGTCTGGGGAAAGGCTGAATGCTGTTCCCAAGGGTGAACAAAGACCTGGGGAAACTTATATTTGCATGATTGTAGCTAATGGTTGCTTGATGACCCTCTGTTGTTGGATGGGTTAACTACCATGACTGGGTAAAAGGTGTTAAGTGGTCTTGGGTTGTGCATAATTATGGTAAACAGGTAGGGTGAGACAATATCTTTTTTGAGAGACCCATTATTGGGGAAGTGGTTGTTAGCGGTCAAAACCCTTGACATTACACCTTCCAGAATCACTGGCCTGTGCTTGCTGGCATACATTTTGTGCAACACCAGAACCATTTGGTTTCATTTTCAGACCAGGTAGTACCCAGAATGTGTGATTTTGGGGTGCTGTTAAAATGAAGGGCATGTGGGCTTGCTCTATCTAGATGCCAAACTGGATCTTTAGCAAGAGGAGGGGTCTGTGAGCTAACAATCTGATACCACACAATCTTTCCTCCACAGCTGACATTTCTTCCAGAGGAACTGATCTCTCATCTGGACTCAGGAGACCAATTGTAATTCTAGGAGAACTCCAGAATCCATCTTGAAGTTGTTAACCCTATTGAGGAAAAGAAGAAGTCAACTCAGGTGTTGGGTTGGTGACATTTTCATGTCATATACACTATGAAGTCATATCCTTACCCATATTCCCATATTTATGCATATACACTGAGCACTTTATTTTTGGAGATGCAGCTGTGTTAGTATGCTCCAGCAAGCACAAAGACCTTTATGACACCTTAAAGCTCAAAAGCTGTAAAGTACCATTTGCTTTGGTACATTTAATCAGATGCATGAAGTGTCACCTTCAGCTAACCCATTTATATGTAATAAATGTATATGGATACACAATACAGAACTGTAAACAGTGGGACCAAAAGGCCATAAAATGAAAGAAGAATAGTTTATGACATTTCTATGCCAAGCTTAAATATATGCAAAATAAGCACAGCAGCCATTCACAGCAGTAGGGAATCACACATTCTTCCAAATTTTGCTAAACTAATTAAACACCAGGTGGGTGGGGGGGCATTGATCCTAACTGGATCCTTGACAAATTCAGTCACTTCAGGCATCCAAAAGTATACACCACAATAAATCTGCTGAAGACTTCATTATCTTTTATTTACTATTACCATTCTGCTCAGCTTTGAGCCTGATCATTGAGAATGGATTTTAAAACTAAGATTTGGTGATGCCTAGTTCAAAGGTCAAATTAAGCCCTTCCCAGTTTACAGCTGTGTCACTAAAAGACTGCAATGGCAGAAGTTCCACTAACTTGAATATGAAATGTTGGTGTAGGTGTTTGTGGCTTACAGTCACACTGTACACAGAATCTTTTTTTTGCTCATATCTTCATTCCTCTTAAACTACAAGCCTTGTATTAGAGATTATTTCTGATCATTGCAAAATGGGCTACCAGGATTGGAGTTCATCAGATTCCAGCATGGGATAGCTTGAAATTGTATGATTTCAGTTTACAAATACATTCCATGTGTCAGCTGTATTCCTTCTAAAAAATCTAAAAAAAATAACCTCCAGGAAAAAAAATCTGAATGTTTCAGATAAGATTACATTTTTCTTTACACATCAGGAGAGATAAGCAAAGCCAAATATCCTGAATGGAGAAATAATCCTTCAAAATGGAAAGAAAAGATTCTTGACATTTTAACAAAAACAAATTATTAATAATAATTCACTTTGCCTGAATACATTGCAATGCACTTCCAATGCAAGTTTAGTGTATTTTGTGTTTTGCTTTGCATTAAATATATATCTGTCACATCAAATCCTAGGCTAGTGGTAGCATTCTGTTAGAATCTATGTTTCTAGCAAGGACAACTTAATTCAAAACATTCCTTTCACAAATGACAAAATCCAAATAAAGTAGGTGAGAGAATGAAGGAGGCAACCAAACAGATTCAGTTTTGTTTCTCTGATGTTTAACTGCTGAAAGAAGCCTTACAGGGATATGGAATGCATTGTTATCTGTACGCTGATGACAGTCAGTGCTGTTTGTTCTTTTCAACAGATATAGAAGAAGGTGTGGAAGTCCTAAATAGGTGCCTGGTTTAAGAAATGACCTCAAAGTTAGTTGAGGCAGATGACCTCAGTAAGGCAGATATATCAATAGCAGGGGACTTGTTAAGCTAATTGGCTATGAAACTGACATTTATAGGTGCTAATTCCATGTTCCTGAAGAATCAGGTCCACCGTTTGGGGATTCCTATAAATCTTTTTTTCTGCAGTGCCAGCTGATATGACACCTATACTCACTGCCAGAACACAGAGACTTGGCTGGTGACATATATTAGATGGTGATAGTGGACTTGGGCCTAGGGCTGCCAAGTCCCCCGGTAGGGTGGGGAAACACCGGTTTTTACTGCTTACCCCCGCTTTTTCAAAATTGGCCCCCGGGGGACAAAATGGCTGCCAGCAGGAAGTCGGAGTCTGCCCTACCCTGCCTTAAAAGGGAAATGTCTGCAGAGAGCCTGCCCTGCAGTAAAAAGCCTCACCAGACATTTCCCCTTTAAGAAGTCAGCAAGAGAGCTTCCACAGCAAGAGAGGTCTGCCCAGAGATTAAGGAGGGACTGAAGGGGCTGCTTTTGCATGTGGCTTGCAAGGTAAGTTTCTCTTCCAGCTCTTTTCCTTCTCTCTCTCTCCCTCGTTCTTTCTTTTTTCTGTCCGTCTGTCTGTCTGTCTGTCTCTCTCTCTGTCCTCATCCAGCAGAAGTCTATCAGTGGCTATTATTAGCCACAAGGTCTAAATGGAACCCTTTGTCTGGGGCAGTGATGCTCTGAATTCTTGGTGCTTGGGGGGCAACAGTGGGAGGGCTTCTGGAGTTCTGGCCCCGCTGCTGGACCTCCTGAGGGCACCTGGTATTTTTGGCCACTGTTGTGACACAGGGTGTTGTACTGGATGGGCTGTACTGGATGGGCCGATCCACTGTGGCTTCTCTCCTGTTCTTATGATATGAAAATCATATTAAGCACTTGTGTAGCACTTAGTGCTTCATATTCTGCCGAGATGAGGAAGGATTCAGTAGGGCTGTTGCTCAGTGATAGAGCATCTGCTTGACATGCAGGAGGTATCAGCTTCTTCAGCTAAAAAAGGATCAGGTAATAGGTGACATTAAAGATCTCAGCCTGAGACCCTGGAGAGCCACTACCAGTCTGAGTAGTCAATACTGACCTTGATGGACCAATGGCCTGATTCAGTATTAGGAAACTTCATGAGTTCATGTGTCAGCATGTGGAAGCAACATCACAGGATGTGACATCACAAAATGATGTCACTTCCTTTCTCCTGGCTCCACCCCCAAAGTCTCCTGGCTCCACCCCCAAAGTCCCCAGATATTTCCCAAGTTGGACTTGGCAGCCCTACTTGGGCCTGCCCCTGGAAGAGTGTATGAAAACTTTAATTAGTTTTAAAGGGTTGTTTCTCAGATTTTGATAGGACTAAATAAAAGTCAGGCCATTACCTCCATCTTTCAACAGCTTCATTAGGAGCCACTATGTTTCTAGGCCCAGTTTCTGGTTGTGGGCCCAGGGGACAGTAAGGAGTGAGTAAGAGGAAGGAAAATCCAAAAAGCTACTTAATGGAAATAAAATTGGCCACAGTTTTTATTGTATACAAACTAAGGAGCACTGGCATAGCATGGGGATGGATCCACCATCAAGCAACCCACCTTGCACCCAATAAAACATCCCACTGGCCTTCCTGCTGGGGGGGACTGTGGAATGGCAAGGCCCTAGGTCCCATCTGAGCACCAGCTGCTGTGTGGTTCCTTTGCCACCTGGTGATGAGAACCAGCTGACAGTCCTCAAGCTGGGCATGCCACTGAATGGCTCCACTCCCAAGACCCCTCAAGGGAGTCCCCAAATGGGGGAGGCAGGATCAGTCTAATTGCCCAAACAGACAAAAGTTGTGACAGTAGATAAACCAACTGTATAATGCAAACCCATGACAACTGAAAAGAGGGTGGGAGGGAGAGTTGAAACTACTGAGGGTGGAAACCCGACAGCAGCATAGTAAATGGGATGGGGCAGGAAGAGGACACCCCATAGCAGGCCTGCCCCAGAGCAGCCTCTCCCAGGAGGGCCAGCAATGATGCAACTGGCCAGCCTGGGGGCCACTGCCAGAATCCACCCCTTTGATCCCAATGGCTGGTGAGAAGCTAGCAGCCCGCCCTCCCTGCTTGCTCTGGACCCCGAGCTGCAAATGCATTCTCCAGTGATTGGGGGAGGGGGTGCTTCTGATTGTAAAGTACTAAATGGTCTGGGTCCTGATAACTTTGTGGACTCCAGCGTCAGCTAATGAAAGAGGAAGTAGGTTGCTAGATATGACAGTGCAGCAGAAGCAAAGTCTGTGTGAGGTTCACCTGCAGCACACTGTCATTCCTTTCAAGGCAATTGTTTCTGACACTCAAAGTTATTCAAAATCCAAAAGTCCAAATATATTCCCAGAAGAACTCTGAAGCAGCATTTGTGTTCAAAATTTGCTGGAAATGGTTGTGTTCACTTGGTTCAATGTATTCCTTTCCTAGATTGATTTCTTATTTCCTCACAATTTTGTAATTGGATTAACATTTAACAAATGCATCAGTCAAAACCATAACAACATTGAATTATTAAGAGTATTAAGAAGCACAGTATCTGTCACAAACCCTTTCAGTTGTCCTATGTTCTCTTGATTCCCTGTTCCATCTGTTTGTCCACTAAAGACCTCAGGAGATGCAAACCAGGATCCCCCAAAATATACCACCTAAGAATGCCCAATCAGAGCCCCAAGATGGGACAGCACCGGTGTTTGTCAGACTGTAGCCACCTTTTACTTTTTCGTGGGTATTCTTCTTGTTCTGATGATGGTGCTATCAGTGGGTTCAGGGCAGACTTCCCATCACAGTTCCATCCATTCTGGGGGGGAGGTTTTAGGGGGGTTGTACATGTGCTAAACCATTTCAGCAGCCTCCTTGCTCTGCCTATCTTCCTTGGAACAGGTGGGCAAGATGTTTACATGAGAGTTGCCCTATTGGCTTCTGTGATAGACTGCACTTTTAAAAGCTTGGCTGTGTAAACAGATAAAGAACTGTGAAGGGTTAATTCTTCACAGAGCCAGAGAGCCTTGAGTGACAGGCTGTTCCAAGAGATCTGATTTGTTAGCATCAGCTGAGCAGAGAAAAATTTCTGAACTGGATGCTGAGGAGACAGTCAGATTTCTGCCTTGACTGAGTTGAGTTTGATTTCAGCCCTAGCTGAGAAGACTTGAGTACTGACAGTTCAAAATTCAGCCCTGATTGAGAGCAGTTTAACACAGACAGGAGAACTGGGGAAAGTTGGCAAGGACAAGTGGGTAGTTAGAGACTCTCATTCAGGCCAAAGAAAGGGGATAGATCTTCTAGTGAGAGGAGAATTTCGCTACCCAGTCAAACAGGGATTTAGTTCTGAAGAGTGAAAAGATCCCTGGTCTGGCGTGTTTAGAAACTGCCTTTAGAGACCTTACAAGTCAGTTAAAAACTCCAAGTACTGGTGTTTCAAAAGAAGGGGTTAGGTTACTGGAAATAGTGCATCTGCCTTCTGGAAACCAAAAGAGTCAGAGAATACTTTTAAAAAGTGTACTAGAGGGTTTGGGGAAACACTGGAACAAAAGCCTCTCAAAATAAGGATTTTAAGTAACTGTGGGTGCGATCACACACACCCATTTGCCATGCAAGAGGGACGATTCACCAGCGGATCAGTGCGATCACACCAGCACATCTGGGAAGCGTCCCACAACCGTCGTCAAACTGTCACAAGCTGTTTTGATCCGGTGAGGAACTGGAGTAAAAAACTACTAGTGAAAATGTGGTATCAAATGGCTTGCTGTGGGCCAGAGCCAGACTTTCCCCTTGTGATCACTCCAGCATGGAAGTGTGGCATCGCGGATAGCATGATCACATGCAATCCTGATGCCACACTGTTGTTGTTTTTTCCCCTTCTCCATGTGCACATCATCAAAAGCCCTTCAAGTGGGGAAGGGATTCATCAATCCCCCATTTAAGCGCCTTGGAAACCAACCACAAAAAAACCCAACTTGCTCATGGTTGCATCTGATCACACAGTGGCAAGTTGCTCCAGCAGGTCCACAGATCGCACAACTGTGGGACAAATTGCTCTTGGGCAAAAAAAAGCCTCACTTTCCCTCCAGATTATCTCACTCATGTGGAAGGGACCTGTGAATGGCTTAAGAAATATAGCCTGAAATATAAGAACTAAAGTCTGTACATGTACTGATTTTACCTCAGAGTTATCTATATTGAATTACCTCAGAAATTTTATCCTGGATTTCACCTGACCTTTTCTTTCTATGTTGAATAAAATATTTTGTTAATTTGGAATATAAAAACTTCTCAAGTGCCATTTAAGTTATATAAGTAAATTCTCCAAGCCTTAAAACTATATGAATTTCTTTTTTAATAAAGTCATATAAGTTAAAGGGGGTTCCCATTCCTTCCCTCAGGTTCCTGAGCAAACAGCCAAAATATTATACTGTGACAGGGTAGGAAAAGATCATTTATTTGCTCAGTCATCTGGCCCCTGACATTTTTAAACTGACACCATAAAAAGAATGTAACAAAAAGAAGGGTCTCTCCACTGGGGAGGAAGGTGCGAAGGGAAGGGCCAAGACATGATCTGGTGAATGATGGGAATATTCGGATGGGGAGTGTGTTGCAACTGCACATTCCCCTACATGGGAGTAGCACCATTGGCTTTGGTATGTCTACTCTGGTGTAAAGTGAGAGGGGGACAGGATCCAGGGCATCTTTTCCCCCCTCCCTAGGCTCATGATTAATATGTGTATCTTCTTCAGTCTCTTTCTGCATTGTTCTAGTATCCATCTCAAGAGCCATTTTTAAGGAACTGGAGTTGCAGTCTTCTTTCTCCCCCACCCCCCTTCCAAGTTCCCTGCAATGGGGAGGTGGCGGCAAAAGAGCTCTGGGCTTTTTGGGGCTGGAGAGGGAGACAGAGAGGTAAAGAGAAAAGAGCAGACCCCCACACACACACACTCATGCTCACAAAGCAGAGCAAAGAGGAAGGTGCTGCCAATGGGAATGACTGCTTGTTTCAACGCAGGCACCTTCTAGCACTGAAATGATTCGCCACTCTCATGCAAATTTTTAAAAACACCAAAACTCGCCCTTTCTGGGTGGGTTTGGTCAGCAATCCAGGGGGGTGGGGATGTTCAGATTCCCAGGAAGAGGCTATCTTGCAAATTCATTTCACAATGAAAATAAAAAGTACGGGAGAAACCAGTTTTAAACAGAACAGGAGAAACAAGGAAGAAATGGGAAAGCACTGGGGTGTTTACAAAGTTGTATGAACACAATAAAAACCACAATAACATCAGGTAATGAAAATGGAATTTTAAGGCAGTCTCAAAAACACCACTGTCTGTAATGGACTAGGAAGCGCTCCCAGCAGTAATAGTACAATCCAGTAGAGCTGACTTGCAGAGCCATCTAGTCAGATCTATTCCTGTACAAGGAAATGTTACCTCTTAGGGATCTCTCTGCCACATGTGTTTAAATCAAGTACACACGCATTTCTTTTTAATTAGCTCTGACCTTTCTGTTAACACAGAACTTGGGTATGGGAGTTGGATGTCTGCACTTACAGAAAACTACTACTATACATTCTATTGTCAAAAACAAGGCATTATCTCCAAAGTAGTATAGAAAGATACTTTTATTCATAAAAGGCCAACATGTTTCAAGTTATAAAGCTCTTCCTCAGGGACATTTTCTTTCTTCCTTCAGCTCTTTCAAAGGAGAATGAGCTTTACTTCCACCTTTTTGCTAGAGACGTAGAAAGCCCACCCTCCTTTGAAAACTGAAGCACATTTGTTGACCTTGTATGAATAAAAGTGACTTTGTACAGCACATCTGAATGGACATTCTCTTGTTTTTGACATTGAATGGGTATAGTTGACTACTGCAACAAAATCCATGGTATCTTGGCTAACTATTCCTTCACTAGGGGCCACACTAGAGGTGTGAGCATCCATGGGTCTGACCTGTGAACACTACTGCCATTTTATAGTTATTTTAGAATATCACAACGGTCCGATCCTGATCAGGCCTGTAGAACAGCAGGCTGAAACTTCTGTTCCTCTCCAACCTTTTCAAACACTGAAATGGCTGCACCTCCACCCCTACATCAGTTTCAGCACTTGAAAAGGCCTGTGGGGGGAGCACTTCAGCCAGCTGTTCTGCAGACCTGATCAGGACTAGGCCCTCATGGCATCTTTAAATCACTTTAAAATGGTGGTGGCATACATGAGTGAGACCCATGGATGCCATCACATCTACTTTGGCCCTGAGCCCAGTAGAACTGGTCATGGAACTTTTCACTTTTAATGGAAGTAGGGGAAAGTATTCTGAATTTTAAACCCTGTAAATAGACTACTAACAGAACATGTAGCTCAGGAGAGTGTAGTGGTGGTGGTGGTGGTGGTGGAGGAGGAGGAGGAGGAGGAGGAGGAGGAGGAAGAGGTGACCTGTTTACTACTATTTCCTATACATTTTCTGACCAAATTTTATCATTTGAGCCTGCAGTCTTGGGAGACAGAGGAATTTTGTGTGCTGCCGCCATTGTGCATTGCAACTTTCCTCAGCAGCAGGAGTATACAAGGCTGTAATAATGCAGACATTTGCAAGGTCTTTAAAAGTCACTGAATGTCGTTACTCAGAAAACATCTGCAAAGCCAGCTGCACATGAACAATGCCAAAGACTAGGAGGAAAACAAGGCAATAAATTCTGTTGTTTAAAAGCAAGATGACAGGCATAAAGCCTGCTGAATGGCCACTTCTGCCAAGAGGTAAACATTATATCTTTGCTACAGTAGGAAACTGTGTGGATGAGTTTACAAGAAATCCAATGGCATATATTTGAAACCCATGCTCAGTGTATGTATTTTCTCAAGCAGCTCTCCATTGGGATGGTGATAATCAGAGCTTTTTTTCTGGGGGAACACGCTGGAATGGAGTTCCGGAACCTCTTTGACAAATTTCTTTTTAAAATGTTTAAAAGTTCATGAATTTTTAGTATACAGATTGAAAACTTCATTTCCCTCTTGAGAGTTCCGGAGCCTCTTTTCCAAAGCAAAAGCCCTGGTGATGATGCTGTCTTGAGAGAAGCCACCACAGAACTAGTGTTAAGCTTCCCAAAACTAACAACATCTAGTGCCAACCCCATACAATATAAACATTTAAAATGCAATAACAATATTGCATCGCCGATGTTATTTGTGATGGGATGGTACTGAGGGTGGCAGCTCCTGGTCAAAGGCCCGGCGGAAGAGCTCCGTCTTGCACTCCCTGCAGAACTGCAGAAGATCCCGCAGGGCCCTGATCTCCTCTGGGACCTCATTCCACCAGACAGGAGCCACCACTGAGAAGGCCCTGGCCCTGGTTTCAGCAAGCCTGGCCTCCCTGGGGCCCAGGACACAAAGCTGATGATGCGACCCAGACCGAAGTGCCCTCTGGGGTATATATGGGGAAGGATGGTCCCTCAGGTATGTTGGACCCTGGCCATATAGGGCTTTAAAGGTAAGTACCAGCACCTTGAAGGGAACCCGGTATGCTATAGACAGCCAGTGCAGTGCTGCTAGCACCGGCCGGATATGGTCCCGCTTTGTGAGACCCATCAATAGCCTGGCTGCGGCATTCTGCACCAGCTGCAGCTTCTGGATTTGCACCAAGGACAGCCCCATGTAGAGAGCATAACAGTAGTCCAACCTTGAGGTGACCATCGCATGGATCACTGTAACTAGGTCATCACAGTCAAGGAAGGGGACCAACTGCCGTGCCAGTCAAAGATGGTAAAAGGCTGACTTGGCTGTGGCTGCTACCTGGGCCTCCAGCACTCCCAAACTCCTTACCCCTGATGCAGGCACCAATGGCGCCCCATCAAAACTCAGGAGTGGGACCACCCCAGGCCGCCCCGACCCAGACACAGGACCTCCATCTTTGCTGGGTTCAATTTCAGCCAACTCAGCCTGAGCCAACCAGCTATGGCGTGCAATGCCCAGTCCAGATCTTCTGGGCTGGAGTCTGACTGGCTGCCCAACATCAGATATAGCTGGATGTCATCAGCGTACTGGTGACATCCCAGCCCATACCTTCGGGCAATCTGGGCATGGGGGTGCATGTAGATGTTAAACAACATTGGGGAGAGCACTGCCCCCTGGGGCACACTGCATTCAAGTGGGTGCCTCATGGATTGCTGCTCCCCGAGCACCACCCTTTGTCCTGTTAGCCAAATTGCTTTAATTTATGTTTAGCAATCAGCAAAATACCGGGTTCTTGCCAACTATACCAGGGTCCCACCCCTCCCGGGAGTTCTACAGGAAACAGGCACGTGAGGCAGATGGCAAATTAAATGCTGTTTACTGAATGATGTTGTTCAAGCACACAAAAACAGATTCTCACACACATACACACAGGCCTTGGGAAATAAAGATAGAAAATAGCACTGTTGCAATTTGCAGGAGTTCGTTGGTGGGGAAGCAATATGTTACCTTCCTAAAGAGGAGTTGTCCGACCGAAGGAAGAATTGGATGGGGAAGAAAAATAGAAAGATATGGGACACGTGGCTCGAACCTGCGAGACCACGTGGTTATCTCTGTTCCAGGATCCAGAGATTTAAAGATGGAGGCAAGGGTATGGGTATAGCAAGCTGGGCATAAGGGGTAGTAAAGCAGATAGGGGACAATGGCTCAAGAGACCAAATGCCTCTGTGCAGGGTCTTTTATTAGGTGGTCTTGGGGGCTGGCTGCGCATACCACATCCCACTAACACACCTAGTAGGTGGTCCGTCCCTTACTGACCCTACTATAGGTTAAAGGTAAAAAGTGGGTTGGTGACAGAGGGGTGGCCAATATTGCAAAACTATGATCTCACCAGGAACACACCTTGTGTAAGGCCCAATGACTCACTGGGGCCACATCTATTGTTAGTTAATGGCTCTGGCTGACTGGGTGATGGCCCGACCATCAGTTGCTAGGTAACCACGTTAGCATAAGCATTCAGGTAAGTTGGAGGGGGCAGGGGTTGACCAGCATGGTGTGACAGAAAGAAACCTCATGGCAGAAGGAGTCTTTGTCTCAGGTGAACTATCTAGGGTGTCAGCCTCCTGGCATGGGCTGGAGCTTTCCCCTATAATGGAGAATGCACATGGCCCTTCCAATATTAGCAGCCCAAGTTCAAGCTTATGAATATCAAAATTCATAAGAGCACTAAAAGTGCCTTGCTGGCCAACAGTCCACGACCCTGGAGAAAGGAAACGAGCCATTGCAAGGCCTGCCCCTGTATCCCCATGTCGGCAAGGTGGCGGGTCAGCAGCCGATGATCGACCGTGTCGAACATTGCTGACAGGTCAAGCAGCAGCAACACTAACCCCCCCCCCCGCCCCGATCCAGGTGTCTCCGGAGGTCATCAGTAAGGGCGACCAAAGCTGTCTCTGTCCCATGTCCCGGGTGAAAGCTGGACTGGAAGGGGTCTAAGACCAAAGCGTCATCCAGATAACTCTGTAACTGTAACACCACCACCACCGCAAAGTTTTAAACTGGTTCCTTTAGCTGCATTTAGTATCAGCTTGATCTGCATATCAAATAACAGGTTTGACTCCATGTCATGAAAAGCATCAATTGCCCATTTTTTAGAGGATCAGGATGTTTTGTTCCTGGCCAGTTGGCAACCTTATTTTCTCATCATCCATTTTTATCCTCAGAAGATCAACCCTGTGAGGCAGATTAAACTGGTCCAAAGTCACCTCAGTGAGGTTTATGGTAGAATGGGGATTTAAACTCAAGTCTCTCAGATCCGAGTACAACACTGTAGCCATAATACTGTGCTGATTATCACTTAGAGCCTGAATGTAACAGGCCTATATAGCCTGTGGTTTTGTATAGATTTCAAACACATGTCAAGTTCCAGCATCATATTCACATCTGTGAATTGTGTCTGATAGTCACAGCAGGTCTTGTGGCAGGCAAATAGAAACTGTAATATAAAGTGTAAAATTTGTGGTACTTCCTAAGGAGAATTATTCACAACTACAATAAATGTTTGATAAAACAATATCTTAGTGTCCCATGCTAATTATGTTATTCAACCCAAGACATGCAACAATGAGAATAGGTATCTATTTCCCCTTCATCACACATCTATTCCTTGCATTATATGCAATCAGTTGGACACATTGAAGCCCTCTCATATCCAGTTTGGTCATCAGGAAAGGAAATCAAATAGCCAAACATTCAGTGTGGCCCTTTTCTTAAGGCATTTGGGCTGTATGTTCACATTTCCAGACAAAGTGATATTATAAAACTCTAATTTCTCTTTACAAATACCACATAATGCCACCCCAATCAAGAAGTCTCTTCAGCACTGTGGTAAACCAATGGAATCCTTGTGCTATCCTGGAAACCCAGTAAAAGTAGCATTAACTCAAAAGTGGTGGTGTACATATGGAATACCTAGAAGAGATGAAATTCTAATAAGGTATAAGATAAGTAGCCGTGTTATTCTGTCTGTAGCAGTAGAAAAGAGCAAGAGTCCAGTAGCACCTTAAAGACTAACAAAATATATGACAGGGTATGAGCTTCCATGAAGAAGTGAGCAGTGACTTATGAAAGTTCACACCCTGCCACATATTTTGTTAGTCTTTAAGGTGCTAATGGACTCTTGCTCTTTTCTATTAATAAGATACAGATATCCACCATACAAACCATGGGCCAAATAAGGCACACTTGACCCTGGGGTGGGGCCTGCATGAGATTTTTAGCAAAAAATAATTTGAGCTGTTCATATTTAATTCCACTATAGTTACAGTCAGGGGTCCTTTCGTAGAAAAAGAGGTACAGGAGCTCATTAGCATAACTCATTAGCAGTACTTATTTGCATATGCTACACCACCTGAATTCACCAGAAGTATGTCAGAAGGCAAGAAAGAAAGGAGAGAGAGAGAGAGAGAGAGAGAAAGGAAAGGAAAGGAAAGGAAAGGAAAGGAAAGGAAAGGAAAGGAAAGGAAAGGAAGAAAGGAAGAAAGAAAGAAAGAAAGAACTGGCAGAGAGGGGATAGCTACTAATCTAAGCCTCAGAAATACCACTATTCTGGGAGGATAGCTTCAGTGGTGGCTGAAGCCTTCAGAAGGCTGGTCGGAAGAACAAGGACCTTTCCAGGGGATGGGGTCATTTTGCTGCAGCCATGACACAAGCAGGCATTCCCCCGCGGGGGGGGGGGGGAGCTGGCACCAACTCCCGGAGCTTCGCTCCCCCGAGCTCCTGCTCGAAAGGACCCCTGGTTACAGTGTGAAACTGGGGCATTATGAAGGATTACCAAGGGAGAAAGGAAAATAGGTAAAAAGCTTCCAATGCCCTTAACTCACATTGGAGTCATGTCCAGTACTTATACACCGTGTGGACCCTTTTGACTCTTGGCATTCAATGTTGACACATCAGAGTGGCTAAGACTGGGAACACACAGTGCAAACACTTGTACATCAAACACTTGGACACTCCTATAATAAAGCATAACAACTCTGTCAACCCATCATGACTATGGGCTGATGGACAAAACTTCAAGTGGACACAGCTGGAACAGTACTGGGAGGCCTTCTTATCCAGCCATGTCTTGGATATAAATGCTGGCTCATCTTTCTCATGAATTACCTCATCCTAGATGGCACACTGTATTTATTGCTGTTGTTATTTCCTGAGCTGGTATTGTCAACTTCCACTGAGCTCTTTTTCTTTTTCCCATCTCTACCCACAGGGCTATTTTTGGGCTGGAACACACCAGAATGGCATTCCAACTGGCATCCGGCCCACTTCGCTGGCTGAAAAGGGCCCTGCATGCAGTCTCTGCATGGAGATCAGGCATCTGGCACCTTTCAGCTCCCAGTAAGTGCTGGTCCGGCAGAGGGCCCCCCTGCATACCATTGCTAGATTGTGCGTGAGCTAAGAGAGGCAGTGTGGATGCAGAGAGGCATTTAAATGCCTCCCTGGGGCTTCCTCTACCTGCCCACTGAAGCGAACAAGCAGGAGAAGCCCTGCAAAGCCCCCTCCACCCCATTCCTAGCTCGCGTGCCTCAGTGTGTGAGCTAGGAGAGGAGAGAGGGATGCAGAGAGGCATTTAAATGCCTCCCTGAGGCTTCCTCTGCCCGCCTGCTGAAATGAGCAAGCAGGAGAAGCCCTGCATAGCCCCCTCCGCCCCATTCCTAGCTCACACACCTTGGCGCACAAGGTAGAAGAGGAGGGAGGAGGTGCAGAGAGGAATTTAAATGCCTCTTGGGGCTTCCTCTGCCCGCCCGCTAAAGCGAACAAGCAGGAGAAGCCCCGCAGAGCCCCCTCTGCCCTGTTCCTAGCTCATGCGCCTCGGCGTGTGTTGTGTCCTAATGGTGACCGTGTACATGGTCAAGAAAACATGCATGGCCAGGCTGGCTACCGGAGCTTCACTTCGGGAGACAATAGCCCAGCCGGATTGTAAATTAGACCAATCAGCCACCCAGGATGGTGTAAGGTCAGTCATAATTAACCCTATCAGGGAGATTGGGCGAGGCTGGGGGTGCGGTTTAAGCAGACCCCTGAGCCCCATTCAGCAGTCGTGTTTTGTACCATTAATAAACTTATGAGCTGATTTCACTGTAACGCATCTCTGGACCCAGTACTTTATACTGGTGACAAAGGTGGGATCCCGATGAGTGACATTGACTCCGACTCCAGCATTGCATCGAACACCGAGCAATGCCTGACTTCAGTACCTCCTGGCACCGCTGACCACCCCACAGGACATCACTTACCGCATCGATCCAGAGTCATGGCATCTGCCCCGGGACAGCTCACCACCTTCAATCCTGCTCACCCCGAGCTCTGGAAAGCGTGAATCGAACAATTAAAATACTTTTTCCTGGTCCAGGAGATGGCCAATGCAGGAAAGAAAAAAGCCTGGCTCATTAGCTCCTGTGGCATCTCCACGATTCGCCTGGTGCAAAGCTTAATTGCACCCAAGACATCTCTTTTCCTCCTTTTTTCCTTCTCTCTCTCTCTTTCTGCGGTGTCAGGAGTGTGGCTTAACATGCTAATGAGTTCCTGCTGTTGGGTGTGGCCAATTATGCTAATGAGTTCCTGCTGGGCTTTTTCTACAAAAAGAGCCCTGTCCACCCATATAGTCAAAGCGATGGTATTCCCAGTAGCAATGTATGGCTGCGAGTGTTAGACCATAAGGAAGGCCAAGTGCCGAAGAATAGATGCTTTTGAATTATGGTGCTGGGGAAGACTCTTGAGAGTCCCTTGGACTGCAAGGAGATCAGATCAGTCAGTCCAAAAGGAAATCAAATCTGACTGTTCCCTGGAAGGCCATATACTGTAGCTGAAGCTCAAATACTTTGGCCACCAAATGAGAAGGGAGCACTTACTGGAGAAGACTCTGATGCTGAGAAAGATTGAAGGTAAAAGAAGAAGGGGAAGGCAAAGGATGAGATGGTTACACAGTGTTATCAGAGCAACAAACATGAAATTGAGTGCACTCCGGAGGACGGCGAAAGACAGGAGGGCCTGGCGTGATGTGGTCCATGGGGTCACGAAGAGTCGGACTCAACTTTGTAACTGAACAACAACACATGTCTCAAGACACAACCTTGTGAGAAGTAAACCCCAATATGACTGCAAATAATCATCTATTTTGTGGAATTTTTGTATCATCATATTTACACATTTTTAAAGAATAAATCTTCCTTAGAAGTAGGAACATGATGATCAAAAGATGTCATTGTCTCAAAAATTCATGGATACAGGAGTCCAGAAAGCTTCACTGCAGTTTTAAGTTTGCAGCTGAGAGGCATAGGCTTGAGAGCTCATTTTTGAACATCACCTCCCTACTAGCATCTTGGCATCTTGCTTTAAATGTCTTTATGTAAATTGCTCTCATTCTCCCAAGTCCAAAATTAGGAGAAATATGCTATGGAATCTTCCTGAATTTTAAATTTTACCTTTGATCAATTCTTGGATGTGTTTTAACAATGGCTTTTTTCCCCAAGAGAATCTATGTTTGACTTAAAATGTCTTGGAAAAACTTCAGCAAACTCTGGCTGCAATCCAAGAAAGAAACCATTCTGTGCCCACTGCTGAAGTGGCAAACCCCCACTTTCTCTCCCCCTCCCTGCCCTGATGGATGCCAGATCTGGAAGTCCTGATAAAATGTGGAGCTTATATGAGTAAGGAGACTGAGCTTATTCTCAGTTCTGCATGGCCACTCCTGCCACCAAGCACAGTTGGACTCAGAACTGGTTATTATTCCCACGCACAAAAGGAATCGTGCTTCTCTGTGCTCACATCAAATTTAGAGCCTGCAGTAAGTCAGGGTTCAATTGTATGAGGGACACACCAAAGTAAAAAGAAATATAACAGACAGTTAATTGCCGAACAAATATTCTCCCAGATTTCCCAAACGCTCTCTGACTCTTACTGCCTGCAGCTCCTCCCTCCTAGCCAGCAAAGATGCTCTGTGCACCCCCATACAAATGTTCCTATAAGAATATGTCTCTAAATTACAATAATCACTACAGAGGCATTTCAGTGGCCAAGAGATCCAAGCAGTCAGCAAAGAGTGGCAATATGAGAAGCCTCCCCCACCTGTGCAACTACCAGTTCCCAAGAACAGCTGCAGAGGGAATGCCTTAGTGCCAATCCTGGACCACACCAGGGCAGCATGGGAGGACGTTTTGGGGGTGGCAGGATGGCCTGAGTCTGCCCTGATCAAATGCTAAACAATTGCCCCACACATACACTCACACATCAGCCTTTTTTTCCCTATTAGTACAGCAAACTGATATGTAAAATGACTTTCTGTTATAGGTCACTTATTCAGTTGGGTCATCTGATTTCAAGGTCATGGAAGAAAGCATGAATTTAACTGCTGCCAGTAAGCTCTCCCAGCACAAAGTGTGATCCAGGAAATTTCCATTATTATGGTCAACTGACATTTTCCCATTAACAAGCAAACTCACAGTCAGCATTTGGTTAGACAGTAATGTTATGGATATATTCTATGTGCTGTAAACATCATTCCCCAATTTTGTCCTGTTAATGCATTATCAGTTCTTCAAAATTAGTGTGTAATACTTTGTTATGGGATGACTACATCTCTTAACAGTAAAATTTCCTGTTCAGAGATTTTAGGAATCCTGCCAAGGTTTCATTCCTGAATAATTTCTGAAAGCTCTGCTCATTGTAAACTTAGCCTGCATATTACCATGCAGCCCAAGCTGGTGCATTTTTACTCACAAACAAGTCTCCCTGAAGCTCAATGGATAGGGTTTCCAACCTTCATGTGGGGACTGGCATTTTATAACAATATAATAACAGAGCTCCGGACTAAAGAGATCAGCTTGCCTGGAGGATTAAGCAGCATTGGAGAGCAGACTCCAGGGCATCACATTGTCTAACTTTAGAATCAGGGCCTTTCAGACTCTCCTTTTAGGTTCATAGGATACCCAAGAGCAGGGGTCCTTTCGTAAAAAAAGAGGTGCAGGAGCTCATTAGCATAACTTATTTGCATATGCCACACCCCCTGACGTCACCGGAAGTGTCATAAGGCCACACATCCCTGACGTCATCGGCAGTGTGTCAGAAGGCAAGAAGGGAGGGAGGGGGAAGGAAGGAAAGGAACAGGAAGGAAAAGAACAGGAAGGAAGGTAGGTAGGTGGGGGAGAGAGAGAAGAAAGAAAAAGAAAGGAAGGAGGGAGGAAGAAAGAAGAGGGGAAGGAAGGAAGAAAGAAAGGAACAGTAAGGTAGGTAGGTAGGTGGGGGGAGAGAGAGAAGGAAGGAAGGAAGGAAGGAAGGGAGAGGGGAAGGACAGGGAAAGGAAGGAACAGGAAGGTAGGTAGGTAGGTGGTGGAGAGAGAGAGAAGAAAGGAAGGAAGGAAGGGAGAGGGGAAGGAACAGGAAGGTAGGTAGGTAGGTAGGTAGGTAGGTAGGTAGGTGGGGGGAGAGAGAGAAGGAAGGAAGGAAGGAAGGAAGGAAGGAAGGAAGGAAGGAAGGAAGGAAGGAAGGAAGGAAGGGGGAGAGAGGGAGGGAGGAAGGAAGGGAGAGGGGAAGGATGGGGAAAAGAAGGAACAGGAAGGTAGGTAGGTAGGTGGGGGAGAGAGAGAGAAGAAAGGAAGGAAGGAAGGGAGAGGGGAAGGAAAGGAGAGGGGAAGGAACAGGAAGGTAGGGGCAGAGCTTGGTGTAGTGGTTTGGGTTGGTATAGAAAAACCAGCCTTACTCAGCTTTAAGCAAGTTTCTGACTCTTAGCTTAACCTTCCTTGTGGAGTTGTGAAGATTTTCCCATGCTTACTAGTGGCCACTGGCCATTGGAGAGGTGTACAAACCAAACCATAAGCTCTCTTCAAACAATACAGCTTTTGTGATTATTCCTCGGCCCCCCACCCTCTCTCCCAGACTCACCCACGGCCCAGATAAAGAAGCCCTCCAGCGGGCGCAGCAGGCAACAGCCTCTGTTCTTACTCCGGGTGGCTGGGCTGCCCAGCAGCCAGAGGCAGCTGCAGCCAAGTTAGTTTGCTCTGGAGCCACCCTTCCGGAGCAAAGACAAAAAATGTGTGAGCGAGCCGGAGGCTAAAAAACTGTGAGCTAGCTTGCTCACACTGACTCAGCTTAGAGGGAACAGTAGGCTGGCTGAGACTCTTCAATTGGGAGCCTTCTGGACCGAGGCTGAGCACCAGGTGGCCACTCAACAGGGGGAGCAGCCACAGTGATCCTGCTCTCTCAGAGTCCTGATATTCCCAGTGCGGATTTGGGGGGGGGGCGGCGGAGGCAGCGATGCAAAGTGGGGAGGGGGCGCTGAAGTGTGAGATAGAGCCCAGTCCATGGCGGGGGTGCGCGTGCATGCACGACATCACCTTTTGCTGAATCAGCCCCTCCTCCCTCTGCAGCATCTGGCGTTTCTTGTTGCGCTGCTCCAAAGGGCTCCTCCCTTCCCAGATGGGGGTTCCTGAGGGCTGTGCTCCTCCCCCCCCACTTGCGCCCCAGAAGTCGTGCGGGAAGAAGGGCGTCCCTACAGCGTCCCTCCCCCCAGGTCCCTTCGGCTCACCTCGGAGGCCGGGGATGCTTGAGGCGAGGGTGGCAGCCGCGGCTGCAGAAGGTCTCGGGGGCGCCAGCCTGGGGAAATGGGAGCCGCCCACAACGAGCCTGTGCCCAGTGCACCCATTGCTGCTGCTGCTGTTGCAGCCGGCAGCGGAGAAGGAGATCCACAGGAGGAGGTAGAGGAGGAGGAAGAAGAAGGTCCCGGCCGCCAGGGCCTCAACAGCAGCAACCTCAATTGGAGCAGGGATGATGCGGCCGGCCCGGGCTTGCCGCTTTGAAGCAGGGCTTTTGGCCAGGGAGGGGAGGGCCGAAAGCCGCCGGACGCCCCGTCTCCAGTACACCCATCGCTGCTGCTGTTGCCGCCGGCAGTGGAGAAGGAGACCCGCAGGAGGAGGAGGAAGAAGGAGCCGGCCACCGCGGGGAGGGAGGGAGGGGGCTTCTTCCCAGGCTGGCAGCGGCCTGCCGCAGCCTGGGAAGAGCTAGCGGGGGGCGGGGCTTTCTTAAGTGCCCGCCCCCCCTGCCTCCTCTCTCCCGGAGCGGCGCTCCGGCGCGCCCCGGCCCCAACAGAGCCCTGCCCAAGAGAAGGACAAATTGCTTGTGATTAAAGTGGTGTTTCTTAAGGTTTAACAAGACATTATAAGCAGGGTGGTGGTTACATATCAAGGCAAAAGCAAGCAAAGACAGGCGTACTTGCTATATTCCTCCCTGAAGACCTGGAGTCCCTGGCAGTTCTCTTGAGATATTACACCACGGGGCAAATTGCTGGTCACCAGTGTTCTCTCTAAACTGAGTTAGTGTGAGCTAGCTCACAGTTTTTTTAGCCTCCAACTCATCCATTTTTGTCCTAGCTCAGGAAGGATGGCTCCAGAGCAAACCAATTTATGCAGTAGCCAAATCACTTGCACACAACTTTAATGCCAGTAGCTCACAAAGTAGAATTTTTCCTCATAAGACTTCACAGTTTAGAGAGAGCATCGGTCACACATTTGCATGGCTCCCTATCAACCAGCAAGACCCAAAGACCTCCAGGCTTGCCTAGCTTTTTAAAAGCTGCTGAAGCCTAATGGTAATCAAGTACCAGCACTTGTCCATGGCAGGCTTCCCCACAGGCAGGGTGTCTGCTGCCTTCAGCATTATCTCTAATGATGCATTATTCGGCTGGAAATGGTCAGTGCAGGCCTGAAGTCTGGGGTAGTGGGGGGGGGGCAAACAGAGATAAACCATGGAGTTCTGTAAAGATTCACTATCTCCTCACCATACAGTGGTCTTCTGTGTGTAGACCCACTATGCACATCCATGCTGACTTCCCTCCTTTCCCCAAACTCTGCCATCCCCAGGCACCATCTTCAATTCTACAGGAATTTCCCAAGAGGGAGCTGGCATCCCTGTCAATGGGGCATTCTCCCAAACAACTGTGCTCAGAACTCCAGTCGTAAGTATGTCTATATGTAAAATGACTGATGAGATAATGTTTTATATGTTGTGACACTACAACGTTTGGGGTCTAAAGTTACTTCAGCTATCAGTTCTTCACATGACAGCAATTATAACTTCCTATATTTGTGGCAGGTGATTGTTCCAGTGTTGTTAACATTATTAGGGGTGGACACTACTGGCTGCATTCAGATATCCTGCAAAGCTACAATTTAACACCAGTCAAATTCTGATCAGGCATGAACAAAGTTTGCTGCTGTGTGGCCTTTGCTCCTCTCACCTCCCTTCTCCACTAGGGCACAGAGCTTGACTGAACACTTCCTAATCTGATCAAGCTCCATGACATCCAAATACAGGTGCCTTGTTTAATTGGAGGTTGTTTACACATAAACCAGGATTCTAAACTAGAATTCAGTCTGAGATTTAGACTCCAGTCAGCTGAGGCTCCTGCATTCTGATGTTACAATGAAATGGAGCTCAATTAAGCCAGCAAGTTAGTTTTACTGCCTGAACAGCATTTAACAGTGAAATCTAAGAACATATTCCTGGGAGTAAGTCACATTGAATAGACCTGAATATGATCTTAGGGCCTCGTCCACACTCACTTTTGTCGCTCATTTCTCCCTATTGCTTCAGGTTCCCCCACCCCCCATATGTTTTGTTCTCTCTAGTAGTCCCAGAGGGAGCAAAACACATGTGGAAAAGGGGGAGGAACCCAAAGCAATAGGGAGAAATGAGCAGCAAAAGTGACAGTGTGGACTGGGCCTAGAGTTGCCAGCCCAATGCTTGCATCCTCCTGGAGATTACAGGGGGGGGGGACATATGTGCAGCATCACACCAATGTCGAATGCCGCTTCTGGCATGAACTGAAAAGTGACAGTATCATTCCAAAATGATGATGTCACTTCCAGGGCAAATGTTGCAGTACTGACATGACACCAAAAATCACCCACCCTCCCATTTTCCCCACCACCCTGTTGAGTGGCAGCAAAGAATGGGGGAACCAGGAAAAGAGCTATGATGAGACACCTTTTTACACTTCTACCATGGCACTAAACAAATTGTCCAATTGTAGCCATTGGGTTGTGAGGAGAGCACAATAGATACTTTTATGCTTAACTGCAAACCATTTATTTACCCAAAAAACCCTCAACCCTGAGTTCAAGATTTAAGGCAAAACTAGGACTGTATAAAGAAACAGCAAAGCCTATGTTTCTCCCATTTGTTTGACATAATTCAATGATGATTGTGGCAAAACAGGCTGCAACTAAAAGCAGCTTAGTCCACTTATTCCAGTGTTTCAAACTGCTATAAAGACACCATAAAGCAACTACTAAAAGAGCAGCAAGACATAACAAATACATTCAGCCATTTAACCACACATCTGTACTTGATGTGCCATATAACTCTCCATTTGACAGGATAATATAGAAAACTCATACAGAATACCCTAGGGTAAGTTCTCTCGTCACTGGGTAGCTGAATTGTCTGTATTGTACTGCCAAGTAGTAAAGAGAACTTTACTTAACAGCTGCAGATGTTTAATAAAATGTATGTCAAAATGGCCTTCTGTATCCACCCAAACAAGCAGCTTACAAGTGTAACATGCAGGAGTGGTAAATTATCATTTCATACATTGTCTTTCACATCCGTACCAGAAAAGGGCATCCATGGCTGCTTCCACGCGGGGGGTTTTCCCCTGGATGGAGAACAGCATGCCTCGACACTTACTAGGATCTTCTACACAACACTGTGTTCATTATGAGTGTGACCCATGGTCCTCCGAGGACTTTCTCCTTTAAGTCTTACCAAAGGAAAACAAATACTGGAGGAACTGTGGGGTAGCTGCAGGTGGCGCATCCACCTGGATCTCTGGGGAAGGGGGGGAGTTAAGGTCCATATTTCCTTCCCCCTTTTTGTCCTTCAACTTTGTTCTTCTGTTCACAGATTATCTGTGGTACAGGAAGAAAGAAAGGTGTTGTTGTTAAGCTGTGGGGGGAGGTACGACTGGCACTGCATCAGCAATTCTGTGCCAACAGAGGCTGTAGCCACACACACTAAATAATCCACTTTCAATCCACTTTCAGTACACTTTCTAACTGGATTTTTACCGTGTGAACTGGCAAAATTCAGTTGGAAAGTACATTGAAAGTGGGTTGAAAGTGGATTATTTAATGTGTGAGACCACAGCCAGAGAGAAAGGGGGAGGGGTGGTGGGGGTGGTGACACCAGCTAGTGATGTGGGATGGGTCTTGTGTTTATGTCCCCATGTGGAAGTAGCCTATCATAGGTTAGATATGAGTTTAGTTGTAAAATGTGATGGCAACCAAACATGTTTAAAAGGAGAAAGGATTACTGGCCATTTTCACTGAAGAAATTCTATTTAATTTAATGGAACTCAAATCAATACCATGTTCTTGAATTAAGTATTTTTAATTCCTCTAGCCTGTATTTTTACTCCCTTGCAGAAAGATGTTTCTGAACTTCAATCAGGGTCAGAACACACTTGGGTAGGCAAATTTTTTCACAAATGACACTGTTACTGAACCAGTTTATTTATTTGCAAGGTGGCTAATCACATTGATTTAACACAGAGATATGGCTAGATTCTACATACTATACATAAATAAAAATAGCATTAGAAGTTAATATGGCAATCTCTCCCTCTTTCCTTCCTCACTCATAGGATTTTCCCTTTTGTCTTCTTCCTTGCTGAGCAGCCCCTTTCTCTATTTTCTTATTTGTTTGTCTATGGGTGTCCCACCTAGTCACCAGCTAGTGTGTGTGAGAGAGAGATGCTGGCCCAGCCCAGGAAACTGAGGAAAGAGACAAAATCACCTTCTTATAGTCTCTTTTTTGAAATGGCACATGAGAGGACTTTGAAAGTTCAAAATAAACAAAATGTTTTATTTAACTTGGAGGAGAAAAGGCCAGGTGGAATCAGGTGTAGGATGTATGAGGTAAACAGATAATAAAACTGAGGTAACTGTATTTACACAAACACTAGATAATTTATTGCCAACAAGTAAGTGTTTCTGCTATTCAACATGGTCTTTAAAACTTTAAAAGAGGATTTTTTTTCAGTTTCTGCTTGAACACTCAAGCATAAGTTTCTGAGTTTCACCAACACATAAAGTTTAGAAGGCAGGAACATACACCCAAGTTCCCAAAATCTTTCTTTATACACAGACCAGGAATCACTCCTTTCTTTAAGAACTATTCCCCTTTTTGACTGTATAGGGATCACTTCTCTATACTAGAAGCTATTTCCCTTCTTAACTGGGCAGGGATCACTTCTCTATACTAGAAGGTATTCTCCTGTTTTTTGTCTTAAATGAGGATCTTCCTTGATCCACTCAGCCTTTTTCCCAGTCCACAGTCAATGCTTAACTATCTCTTCTTCAACTGTAAGTTCCCAACTGTCATTCCTTAACTGACTCTCTCAACAGAATTCTGTTCAAACAGCCTGTCACTCAAAGGTTCTCTGGGTCTGTTAGGCATTAACCTTTAACAGTCTGTCACACTCAACAAAAGAACACCTTCCAAAAATCAACTTCCTTAGCTGGTTCTGAACCTTTAACAAAGAGTTTTTCCTTTCTGCCTCCTTCACCTATCAGCTGGCCACCACCAATCAACAATTTTCAGTCCCAAATAGGGGGGTAGGTATGTATCTTATCCCATTAACTACCCAGCCCAATAGAGAACTATAACAATTAGTTTGGGGGCTGAAATTGCATTCACTACTCAAGAAACAGCAGAAGTCTTGTACAAGAGTCTCTATGCTCTATTCCATTTGTCAGCTGGAAAAACTGAGGACATCAAGATGCCCACATGACAAGACAAGGTTTTTGCCATAAATCATACCCACAATAACATTTTTTTCCAATTGTATGGACATTCTTCAGCCATCCTGTCATTATAAGCAATCCACAAGTGTTTAGAGAGCAATGGGATTCATCAGTTCTTTTAAATATTCATAGATTGGGGTGGGGGCAATGTTTATGAACCCAGTTCAAGGGCTTGCAAAGACTAGGTTCTGTTAGAGAAGTTAGATTCAATTACATTCAGTTAGAGAAGCAAACAACCTGAACAAAGAGGTAAGTGTCAAGTGGCACATCAACCAAGGTCATGGATATACTTAAACATAAATTGGAACTTGACCTCTTCATAACGCTACAAAGGCATTTATAGGCTGAACACGCTTTACATAATAATATGGTACTTAATCACAAGACATTTGAACAGCATTTGCTTGAACACACTGTCCCCTAGTTTAGTTTGCTGCCCAGCAACAGAAGCCTGTTAGCCATGGATTTTACAACTAGTGGATATTTTAATTTTGGAGGAGTGGTTTAAAGAGCAGATTTATGCCCCTCCAAAAATGCAGCATAATAAATAATGTAGACAATCCTCTGCTTGACGTGACCCAAAGTGGTAAATGAAAGATTCATGTTAGTTCTTGCATCTCTGCCTTCAAGTACATTACAGACTGGCTGTGGAAATTGTCATAATAATGGAGGACAGTGAGAGAGTTTTCAAAACAATGACTAGAATACCAATACCATAGCTCTGAATTGCTATTTCAAGATAGAAGGAGTGACCAGTCCTACCTCATTTTTTACACAAGTAATTACTTCTTATATCTCTGGCCGTCTAACTGGATGACTATAGTTATAAATACTTAAATGAAAGAAATCAGCCTATGTACTAGGCATTCACGAGAAAGGCGCGATGCTTTATGGGGGAAAAGAAAAGCTGACTTATGCTGATAGCTTTTTTGCAACATTAGGTCTTTTAACTTTGTTAGCAAAGAGATTGTTAGCAATGAGATTGCTAACAATCTTCACCAATGAAATTCTGAAATTACTCCCCAGCTTCAGTCACAAGGAAAACTCAAAAGCATCAACACCTGGTGAATTATGTTTGCCCAAATCTCACATATTTTAAAAAAAACCTTAACTAATTTTGCATTTCTGTTGCCTATATATGTTAGTTCCATTTGTAAATGGAGTTTACTTTTGAGGACTCTTATGTACTGGAATAACCCTGCCACTCTGTTGCACTCTCATGACATGTCAGTAGTAATCAGAATGTGTTTATCCTACTTATCACCTTAAAAAAATCTCTTATGTGCTTGGTAGTACATCCAGCCATTAATCATTTGGTTTATGGCCCAGAAATGTATCTTCCGTTTTCTCAGTTTGGTTTTCTATATTTATTTCTTCATTTCAATGTATTTCTTACTAGAAAAGAGCTGGGCAGTTCCATCCTATGCAGAATTAGACCCCTGTAAGGCCACTGAAATCCATAGGCTTAGAAGGGTGTAACTTTGCTCAGGAGGGCACTGAATGTCCCTCAGTCAACATCTGACACCAGTAACATAGTCAGCAATGTGTAGAGTTGGTTTATCTTCCTAAGTCATTCAGCAACGTGCTGTCAAGTTGCAGCAGACTTATGGCAACTCCATAGGATTTTTAAGGCAAGAAGCATTAAAAGTTGGTTTGTCATTGCTGCCTCTGCAGAGCAACCCTGGAATTCCTTGGTGATCTCCCATGCAAGTACTAGCCAGGGCAGACCCTGCTTAGCTTCCAGGATCTGACAAAACTAGACTAACCTTTGCCATCCAGGTCAAGGTGTTCAGTACTTACCAAAATAAAGCCAAATACTGAACAAATCTATAAATTCTCCAGAACTCTTATTTGGGCACAGAAATGAGGTGGGGGAGAGAAAGGTATTTTATGGAGTGACGGAGAAGTTCTCTGGGCCTTATAAACTGCAGACCAGGGCTCTCCACCATGCTCTAAAACATCTCCCAGCCCCCTTTTTTGTACTGAACATCCATCCTGAAGAACATTTGGGGGGAATAAAAAAAACTTGCTCACTATTTTGTGACACTGTTATTGGTCCTAATAAAAAGATATTATGGTACTGTTTCTCTAGGGCCAAAGGCAGTCTTAACAATTTGCTTTAGGAGTTGCAATGCAATACAGCAGCCATAGCCTGGAAAGAAACTATTCCCTGATTCATCACAATTAGGTTCTGAGAGTACCCTGTCTCAGATCCCTGAAATAACTTCCATTGCTGACAGCTGAGCTATTGGATTTCTGTGGATAAGGGTCATGAATGAGCCATGGAATAATTATGTGCTTCAGTGAATATTAACAACTGAGTGTCTAAAGTTCCAAAAAGTCATGGTAATTTGAATCACATGTAATTCAGAGCTACATTCATTAGAACCTGGTTATGCTGTTGGCAGTAAACTTGAACCATAGTGAAGAACAGGGTATTCAAGAGAGCAAATCAATTTCATCCCATGGTAAACTGGGAAAACATATCATTCTTATGTTTACAACCCAAGAGATAGTTGAACTTAAACATGCACAGGCAAAGAAATACATTGCAGATCCATAAGAGCAGTCTGGAAGAACCTGAATGCCCCCTAAAACAGGTCCTTTTTAGAGATAATCTTGTGCAAATACTATTTTAATCATAATCTGATTACATCTCAAAAAATAAGGCAGTGAATACTATAATAGTTAAAACTATAGAACAGTGGTTCTCAACCTTCCTAATGCCACAACCCTTTAATACAGTTCCTCATGTTGTGGTGACCCCCCAACCATAAAATTATTTGTTGTGTTGTCCAAACGGTTTTGACAAAACCAATAAAAACATTATTTTCTGTCCCATCTATTCAAAATCTTGCCTGAACCAATATCTTATGTCCAACCATTATTCCCACACTGGATTGGAATCAATTCCTAAAGGTTAGGTTCCCATAGCAATCAGCTTGCCTTCCTGCAGAACTAGTACGCTGAATATGAATTTTTAGGGTTGCCAACCTACAGGTGGGGTCTGGAGATCTCCTGGAATTACAACTGAGCTCCAAACTACAGAGATCAGATCAATGGCTGCTTTGGAAAGTGTAATTCATGGTCTTATGCCTTGCTTAGGTCCCTCCTTCCCCCAAACCCCACCCTCCTCAGGCTCCACGCCCAAATCTCCAGGGATTTCCTCAACCTGGAGTTGGCAACCCTACTTCACTGGCAGAAGAACCCTAGGTTTGTGGATGCACTGGACTCTTTCTCTGCAGATGTCCCCTAAAGTCCCCCAAGCAACAGAAGTGTTCTGCCAAACAACAATGAAGAGAGAGAGAGAGAGAGAAAAGGTAGGTAGGTAGGTGGGAGGAAGAGAGAGAGAAAAAAAAGAAGGAAGGAAGGTAGGTGGGGGGAGAGCCTGTTGCAGCCTTTCCTGGGCTCTGGACTTCAGTGTGGAGCCCAGAAAAGTCAGTGGGGGGGAGCTGTTGCAGCCCAGGAAAGGTGGCGGTGGGGGCGGCTGGAGCCTTCTTTCCTGGGCTCCCCACCAAAGTGCGGAGCCCAGGAAAGACCGGGGGTGGCTGGAGCCTTCTTTCCTGGGCTCCCTGCCGAAGCGTGAAGCCCAGGAAAAATGGCGGCGGGGGCAGGAAGAAGCGGCCATTGCCTTACCTGCTGGCTTCTTCCTCCTTGTGGCCCCACTGAGGGTTGCAGGAAGCAGGGGACAGGGCTCCAGCCCCAACCAACCCCTGCTCTTTGCCCTTAAAGGGAAAGCTCCCTTTGAGGGCAAAGAGCTGGGAGGCCAGACCTCGTGCTCGATCGAGCGCAGGGAACTTTCCTGCTGGAGGAAAGGGACAGGCTCAGACGCCAGTTGGTGACCCCAGTGAAAGGGTCATTTGACCCCAAAAGGGGTCACGACCCACAGGTTGAGAACCGCTGCTATAGAAAAATAGATGGTAATTCCTTAACAAACTGGTTGTAGCATTACCAAATACAAGAAGCAGCTACTAGTGTAAAAAAAAGTAAGGATTTTGGAATCAAAGTATATATCAATTGTTCAGTGATTCATTAATTTTAAATTCCTGCTTATTTACACTGGTGTAATAGTAAAGGGAATCAGGTCCTACTACATTGTTTGCATAATATACATATTAGTGTAATTCTGGGCCATGATCCAAACAAAATTAAACACAGCTCTGGCTGCAATTATACTTTCCTGGGAGTAATCCCACAAATAAAATGGGACTGGTTTAGGATTGTTCCCTTTAAAGTCCCACTGATTTCAGTGTGAGTATTGGAATTTAAATTATTGTTCTTTTAGTGGATCATAACTTTATTTTAGCGAGTATGCTGTGGACATTAAAACATGTGTAGACTTAGTCAATGATTTTTTGTATATATAAGATGTATGCAACTACCAGTACTAGAGGGGGAAAATACCCTCTAGTACCAAATTGGGGGGAGGGGAATAAAACTTTGCATACACACATACATCCCCATGCAAAATGCTTCTGTTTTGGCAGTTGTTCAGCGGGCCTGTAATAAGGATGAAAATGTTCTCCTATTCATAGCAAGGGCTGGCAGCTTTTGAAGGTCCTTTAGAGAACATTTCAGGGGGGCCCAAAGTAACTGTTGTACTGAAAATGTACACCCATGAAAATATGGCATAACCTAGCTTGCAGCAAGCACTACTGAATACCATATTCTTTTCTGAATATATTTTCCTATTCAGATAATTTTCTTTTCTTTTTTTAAAAAAAATCTTTCGCTAAGAAAAAGGTTAGGTTATTACAACTTTGAGAAAAGCTTTTGAAAAGCTTGACATTTGATAGGACTCCAATTATGTCATTTGCATTAGTCATTTGACCGGTTCATGTCAGAGTAGGAGCAAAGAAAGAATTTAAAACACCAGTTAAAAATTGCAATTTATGGATATTGAACATTATAGTTCAAAATGGCCCAAAGGCTTCCAAAAAGCACTGGTAAATGAAGGAATAATTTTTTGAGCCTGGGGGAAATACCAAGAAAAGAAAGAAAGAAAAGTGGAGCATCTTTCAAGCATACCTTGATTTTACAGTCTTGGAGGCTGTGAAGCATTCATCACATTTTTCTAATTTTCCATGTACTCAAGCGGTGTCAGAACCTGATATATAAGATTTGGGGCATATTTACATGCTCATTTATCTTGGAATAATAGCTCCTAATTTTCCACCTCTAATTTGATTACATGTTCAGAAGGTAAGCAAAGGACTTAAAAGAGCTGAAAGATCCAAAAAGCCTATCAAGATTAGGGTCCCTTCCCACTTTTCAACCAACCTAGCTCCTAAATTTCAGTCTGTTAGGTGTTTTGAGGTTAATTTTTTGCAATCCTTGACAAGATCAAAAATCCCTCAATATTTTACTGCCTCATTTTTAATATATTTTTGTGGAGTGGTTAAGCACTTTTCATGCTTGTGACATCATCACAATTTGGACCACAAACTGTGGCTTTGATCCAATGACACTGTTCACTCATGCGTCTCGTCATCCACTGCAGATGGTTTCCTCCACTGTGGTGCTTGCTTCTGGTATAGCACATCTGTAGGGGCAAGATCAATGTTTTTCAAGGAGTCTTTAGGTATGTAGAACTGCCAGTGGCAGAGGAAGAGAATGCAGAGACAGAGGGAAACCTCCACAGAGAAGTGCAATGGGAACAATGTGATGCGATCCAAGCCTGTCTAAAAATAGTTGATTGATTATACCTTTATCCCAGTATTTTTAGAACTGGTAATTGCCAAGATTTTCTTTGTGTACTGACTAGCCAGATCACATAGCAGCTATGTTTTACAAATGAGAAATGGAAACTAAGTCAAGAAAAATTTACTTTTGGATGACTCATACATGAGGCTGTGATTCTCCAACTCATTATTTCCAATTTCAGAGCTATCATTGTACTCTGCAGACACTGAAACAGATTGCTTGAAATTATGGAGTCACAGAATCATAGAGCTGGAAGAGGGCATAAGGGCCATCTAGTCCAACCCCCAGCTCAGGGCAGGATCAGCCTAAAGTATCCCTGACAAAGTGTTTGTCCAGCTGCTGCTTGAAGACTGCCAGTAAGGAGCAGCTCATCACCTCCCTAGGCAGCTGATTCCACTCTTGAACAATTCTTACTGTAAAAAAGCTTTTCCTAATATCCAGCTGGTATCCTCCCACCATTAATTTAAACCCATTATTGTGAGTTCTATCCTCTGCTGCCAACAGGAAGAGCTCCCTGCCCTCCTCTAACTGACAGCCTTTCAAATACTTTAAGAAAATAACCATGTCCTCCACTGACCTCCTCCAGACTGAACATTCCCAAATCCCTCAGCCTTTCCTTGTAGGGCTTGGTCTCCAGGCCCCTGATCAACTTTGTAGCAGCTTCTGCACCAATTCAGTTCTGTCCACATGCTTTTTGAAGCACACAAAGTACTCCAGCTGTAACCTGACAAATGCAGTGTACAGTGGGAGTATGACAACTTGTGATGCGGATATCAGACCTCTCTTGATACACCCCAAGACCACATTAGACTTGTTTGCCACTGCATCACAGTGATTGATCGTATTTAACTTATAGTCCACCCATACCCGAAGATCCTGTTCACACATACTGCTACCCAGAAGTGTATCCCCTGTTCAATATGTGTGCTTCTCATTTTTGGTACTCATATGTTGAACTCTGCACTTATCCTTGTTGAATTGCATCTTATGCACATCTGCCCACTTTTCCAGAATGCTCAGAACTCATTGAATTCCATCTCTATTTTCTGGTGTCTTCACTACTCCTCCCAATTTGGTGTCATTTGAAAATGTAATGAGTAGTCCCTCCATTTTCTCATTCAGATCATTTATAAAAATATGGAAAAGCACTGGACCCAGAACAGAGTCCTGTGGCACCTCACTGCAATCAGATGAAATGCCCTAAACAATTACACTTTTGGTGTTGTTCCCTCCCCCTAACTATCCTAGAATTGAGTCTGCAGTCCTCCAGTTTACCCATCAGAACATCATAAGGAATCCAATCAAAAGCTTTCCTGAAATCCAGGTAAACAACGTTGATAGCATTCTCATGATCTGGTAAGTTCATCACTAGATCAAAAAAGGAATTTAGATCAGTCTAGCAGGACAGCCAGGTTTTCATTAGAAACTCTCATACCCCTTAATCACATGCTTGTCTTGTGACTCCAAGGGATCTTTCTGCACCAAGGCCAAAATGTAGTATTAGTGCTTATAGGACAATATTCTTACATTCCATTCTCATCAACCACATGCCTTACAATACAGTACCTGCCCAGAAAAGTAATCAAATCCTGGATTAACAGGATAATTTAATCTCTTTCCCATTACCAACCCCTTTGGAGTAATTTAAGTAACTTAAAAATCTGGTTCCTGCTACTAGCAGGAAAAGGTGCAGATTTTAAGCATAGAAATGCTCAATTTTATCCCCACAACTTAGATTTAGATTACCTTCCTCTACAATTGTCCTTTTACCACCAGAATTCGGAAGGGTTCTATTTCCTTTGGACTGCTCCTCCACTACTGGCACTTCAAGGCTTGCCCTCCAAACCTCTCAACTACAGTCACATTTTAGATCAGGAAATGTATGAACCTTTCTCCCTTCTTGCTCAGTACTTATCTCACACCTTCTCTTGCTCATTCTCTCTCTTTCAGCCAGGGCTATTTTGGGGCAGGAACACACAGGAATGGAGTTCCGGCTGGCTCCTGAGTTGCCCACACCCAACAGGAACTCATTAGCATAATAGGCCACACCCAACATCAGAAACTCATTAGGATTGGCTACATTAGAGGTATATGGCCTAACATGCAAATTAATTCCTGCTACAAAAAAAGCCCTGGGTTTTGACAACAAACAAGGTAAACAGAATAAGAAGCAAAAGGTGTGAGTGGCTGGATGACCACTCTTCTGGTAACATGGAGGTATGGCCTAATATGCTAATGAGTTTCTACTGTTGGGTGTGGCTTATTATGCTAACAAGTTCCTGCTGGGCTTTTTCTACAAAAAAAAAGCCCTGCTTTCAGCTATTCTCATGCTCAGCCTGGTTTCCCCACATCCCTGTCTCCAGCTCTGTCTTGCTCAGTTGAAGTCTCTGTTCTCTCCTCCTTTTCTCACTCTGCCAGTATCCTATTCCCACTCCTTGGGTGGATACTTTTAGCTTGAAAGGGACCATTTCCATTTGGAATTGTTTAATTGCTCTCCATTGGATTCCCATATTTGATTGCTTCTTCACTATATTCCCTGAACTGTGTTTGATTGCAGTGCATTTTGAAATCTGCTTCCTTTTTACTGCCTTTCTGTCTGTCCTTGTATTCAACAAAAATCAAAATCTGTTCAGTTCAAAGTTGCCTCTGTTTGTTTCTCATATTTCCCTAAATATTATCCCATTATTTCACCTATGTATACACAGACTCAGGATCCTGTATTTTAAAGATTTTTGAAATCCTTCTTCTGTCTGGCCTTCTCAGACACTGCTAAATCACTTATCAAAGGTCTTTTCTCATGCAGAATGTATAATACCAAGATTATTTTCCACAGTCTCTTTTCTTTGGTCATTAGCATGCAATGCATTATAATATGGATTTTTCAAACATAAAAGAATTCTTCTTATCCAATTCTTAAAAAGCTGAACAGATTCTTAGCTCCAGATTGTAAGAGATGCACTGAACAGTAGATGGGAACTCTTGGTCCACTCACTTTGAAAGAGAATAAGTAATAGTTTTGCAGTGAGCTAAGGTAAAATACTTGTTGTGCACATGTATCACTGGACACTTCGAACTTAAAAGAAAAGGGCTTCTTTTTCCTCATCCAAATTTTGAAGACAGAATAGACTTAGTACCTTAGTAGAGAATTCTTAGTCCATTTCATTCTCAAAGAGAATACAGAATGGCTCTCCAATAAGCCAGGGGAAAATACTGGTTGTAAAGACTTCCTCAGATGTTTCTCAGCAAGCCCAGAAGGTTCAATACAAAAGACAGCCTTTGTTTTCAAAGGTCTACAAAGCAATTTTTAATGTTTTTTGCCTCCTTCATTGAGCTACCATCTCCCATTCAGCCAGAAACCGAAATGAAAGAACATCCCATTTTTGAAAAGCCAAAGCTAACTCACACTTCCAAGGAAAATGTATTTTCTTCTGTACATAAAACACTACATGCCAACTTTTAAAGAGATTCAAATCTAATTTGTTCTGTTTTTACAAAGTTTGGTTAGGGCTTTAGGGTGCAATGCACATATCCTGTATTCATTAGAAGCTTTGTGTGACTGGCAAGCCAGCCCTGAGAGCCCCAAGCAGTGACTGCCCAGTTGGAGATGAACCTGACTGGGCTAGAAGTGACATGCCTCCACTGAGAAAGTGGGACCCAGCTGACCGGCCAGGAGATTTAAAGACTGGGAGAGCCAGGGGAGGACAGACACAGTGGCTGTGCAGTGTGTGGCAGCCATTGGCCTGGATGAGACAGGAAAGCCCACAGACATCTCCAATGCTGGGAGGAAGACTTGCAGCAGAAGCCTGTGTAAGACTAGCAGTGGAATCAGACTCACCAGGGAGACCAGAGTCACCAACAACACCAGATCAGACTGGAAAGGGACCTGGAGAAGGAAGGCAACAGTAGAAGGGGAGGGCTCAAGGTATCCCACTAGCCCTGGAATCAACAGATGAGGAGAAGGTACCCATGGAGACCCCCAGCCAGAACTCAATGGCACTAGACTCACCAGTGCCCTGTGGATCAAGTGTACCAGTGGGGAGGAGTGCCCAGGACTACTGGACGACTTCAGGAGCCAGCAGAGCAGAGACAGGAAATAAAGGAAAGGACTACTTACTTTGGGAAGTAACAAAGGTCTAGGAGATGTTGAAGGAATGTTGTGTGCATTATATTGTGTTTCTTTTGTAAACCAAGTGGCCAGGGATGAGCCTGGGAGGGCTACCCCTGTACACTAACACAAAGAGTTGTTTGTCTGAAGCCACACTAGGAAGCGATACTTTGTTATTTACATCCAATTCATGTAAGTTGGTCCATTTTTGTCTCATAGCCAAAGACTGGTCAGCTTTGGAGTGACATCTTCACAAGTCATCAGGGAATATGCTAGGAAAGACCATGGGCACTTGTCAGCCTCAGCTGACAAAGTTCTGATGAGAACCAGAGAAGGATCCCCCACTCTCTAATTACACTAAAAACCAAAACAAAGGAGGGACAATTTATTTATTTATTTATTTATTTATTTTTGCGATTTATATCCCGCCCTCCCCGTGAGCGGGGATGCATGGGATGTAACCAAGCTAATTGAAGAGCACTGAGGCAGACAGAAAGAAGTTGCAGCACCAGAAAAGCTTCCACCCAATGGTGCATCTAGCCTATATGGAATCCAGGGCAGAATTTTTTGTAACATCCCCTTTCTTGGGGGGGGGGGGTCATTTAAATCATGGCTGACTTATTTCATTCATTTATTTATTTGACTTCTTGCCCTCCCTCCCCTGCAAGCAGGCTCTGATAGGGTTACAACAAAACCATAAATACGTAATCCAATATCTAACATTCCAAATAGTCATTAAAACATAATAAATAACATCGATACTAGCAATAAATAACTATCAATGGCACAATTTAACCAAAGTTAAAATAGAGTATTTTGTCTCCATTTGCTCCCATGTGTGCTCCCCACTTGTGTGCAGTTGGATGGAAAAATGATTCTGTGGGTGGGCAAATGAAAGACAATATGGACTGAGTAATGCAGGGGAGACCAGTATGGATAGATCTCTGCCACCTCAACCATAGGCAGTGACCCTGTAGGGTTTTCAATTGCTAATTATTGCTAATTGAAAACTTTTCCCAATACCCCGCCATGACGACTTGAAATATAGTCGGCATTGGCAATTTTTGACAGTCTCTACGGAGGGAGCCAGTTTGGTGTAGTGGTTAAGTGCACGGACTCTAATCCGGGAGAACTGGGTTTGATTCCCCACTCCTCCACTTGCACCTGGCTGGATGGCCTTGGGCAAGCCATAGCTCTGTACCAGCAGTTCTCTGAAGGACAGCTTGGGGAAGAGCTCTTTCAGCCCCACTTACCTCACAGGGTGTCTGTTGTGGGGAGGGTAAGGGAAAGGAGTTTGTAAGCCACTCTGAGACTCCAAGTGAATGAAGGGCGGGGTATAAATCTAATCTCTTCTCTTCTTCTTCTTCTTCTTCAAGGCAAGAGGTGTTTGGAGATGATTTGCCATTGGCTGTCTCCATGTTGGCCCTGCTTAGCTTCTGAGATATGACAAGATCAGGCTAGGGTGGGGCTATCCAGGTCAGACCACCTCCTCTAGACAACAAAATTATTTTTATTAATAATCATGAAATAAAACAAATAATAAAAATGGCCAGAAAATAGTTTCAGGTGGGTAGCCATGTTGGCCTGAAGCAGCAGAACAAAGTTTGATCTTAAAGGTGCCACTGGTACCACAGGACCCAAACTTTGTTTCAATGGCCAGAAAAGAAATGCAGACAGTGAAAAATTTTCTTTTATTTAACTTTAGATATATATTGTCATGCTAGTAAAAGAAATGGCACTCCGACACGCTATTCCATTGCAAGATCTATTGTGGTATAGTAGTTAAAGTCTCAGAGTACGATCTGGGAAATCCAGGTTCAAATCTCCACTCATGCCATGGAAGCTCTCTGGGTGACCTTGGGCCAGTTGCATTACTCTCAGCCTTGCCCTGACCTGGCTAGCCACAGGACAGCCTGATCTCATCAGATCTCAGAAGCTAAGCAGGGACAAAGTGGAGGCAGGCAATGGCCAACCACCACTGAATCTCTCTTGCCTTGAAAACCCTACAGGGCCACCATAAGTCAACTGTGACTTGATGGCAAAAATAAAAAATCCTTCACACCACTCTTGTTCTGAGCAGGCACTTGGGAGGGCTTCTGTTCTCCATTTTGAAGCCCAAGAGCTGACCATCCCAAACATCTACAAGGCATTTTTGAGAGCTAGAAGTCTGTCTTTGTACTAACTTTTATTAAATAATACTAGCCAAAGCATCACAAAATAGTGATTGCAAGCTTCACCAGACTGAATGTTAAGAAACACACTAACCACCCCCCCCCCCAGAAAGTGCCCTCATCCTCCATTGTTTCCAAAGGACTAAAGTCAAACTGGAGAATCTCTGCAGTAGAAACTGAAGAGGAGTATTTTTTGCAAGCCCAGCAGAACCAGTGCAATGTACAATGCCCAGCAAACTCAGTGCTATTGTGGCAATACCAGCTGCTGTCAAGCTTAGAATCACAGTCCAAACCGGGGGGGGGGGGGGTGGCGGCAAGCCCAACAGAACTAGTGCAATGTATAGTGCCCAGAAAATCCAGTGCTTTCTGTTCATAATATTAATAAAGGTTTGCTACTATGCTACTCTTAAATACATTCTGGTGCCAAGCAGGATAGGGATCAGAAGGTCTTGAGACCAAGAAGTGAAAATAAAAAGGGGGGGACACAGAAAAATTAGGTGAAGGAAGATAGAAATGAATGAGAAACCTGTGAGAAAGAGGGAGACAAATTAAGAGAGGGGAAGGCTGTTTTATCTTAGTGCAGTACCCTAACTACTGCTCTGCAACATCTGGCTGAGCTGGGTGCAAGGAAAGGAAGACAGAAAGGCTAGACTATTGGAGAAAATGACCTGCAGGCTGGCAATTACTGTAGCAACTAACTGACCGATTTTGCACAGGCGCTGCCCCGGCGTTCTTCCCCCGTTTGCCCCGGTGCTATGCTTGAATTTCACACTATTTGCCATGGGGCACATTTTGACCCGCAGCTCCACCCAATCTTCCCCACAGCTTCAGTGATCCTCAAAAAGCAGGCTCCTCAAAAAAAGAACAGGCGGAGCCGTGGGTCAAAATGCGCCCCACGGCAACTAGTGTGAAATTCAAGCACAGCATCGGGGCAAACGGAGGAAGAATGCCAGTGCAGCGCTAGTGGGAAATCGATCTCACTGTGCTGACTCAGTTTTCTAGCTGCTCCTGGAGTGCTTTTTGCTATACTCAGGGTGATTTCACACTAGCGTTTGCCCTGGGTTTGCCCTGATGCTTGCTCAGGAGCTTCTGGTCGATTTCCCACCAGTTGCTCCAGGCTCACAGTTTGATCAGGAGTATCGCAACACTGCTCCAGAGCTTCCCCGGAGCAAGAAAATCCTGTTTTTAGAGGATTTTCCTATTTGCTCCGGTGGAGAAGCTGAGACGAAAACACGCCCACTCGCCCGCCCTCCATCTGGCCCGCCCCGTGGTGGGCGTTTCTTCAAAAAAAATTTGAAATGAGCCCTCCTAATGTAATATCGAAATGATGAGGCAACGAGACAAGAACCCACCACAGGGACTGCATCGGCAAGGAGGATTTGCTGGGCTTTTCGGTAGCAGGAGCTGGGCGCCATTGGCCTGAGAGCCCGCAGGCTCATGGATGACCAGAGCAGGCAGGGGGTGCTTCCCTCCAGAAACCCACGGAGGAGCGGCAGCAAGCAGGCGGGTGGGCCAGGGATGTGACTCTTCTGCCCTGCTCTCTGGATGCGCTCCTCTGGGCCTGAGGCTAGACTGTCTCCCCCTCTTTTTTAAAAAAGAACCCCTTATTTCATTATATTGAAATAATTAAATAGTGATGCAGCAAGGGAAGACTGCACCATTGTTTTCTTTGTATAATACACACACGCTCACATTTATTTATTATGGGGGCAACTTTTTCTTCGGGGCTCCAGTTCAGCGTGCGGAGTGGGGAGACTGGGCTGCCATTGCTGCCACTCCTCCTCAGCTGCCGCTGCTGCCACCACCACTGGAGAAGAAGCCCTGAAGAAACCGTGACTCCCCCCCTGGCTCACACTCACATCCAGCATCCAGCGCCCCAAGTGTTGCTGCTCCTGCAGCCGGTGGCAGGATGGATGGAGGACGGCAGCCAGAGCATGTGGGAGGGAGACGGGAGGCCAGTCCACATGCTGCTCCGTGGCTGGGGAGCTCCACCAAGGAAGTTTTTCTGGCAAAAAAAACCTTCATAAGTTTCATAATACAATTTAAAAATAAAATTGCAGAGAAAGTATCCTCGGTGGAGGGAACTGCACGAATGGGTTGCTTCAAGCGGCATGGCGAAAGATTTTTTTGATCCGTAAAGTAAAGCAGTAATGCATACAAATAAACAAGGTGCTGGTATTTTATCTTTCAAATGGGCCACATTTCGTTATAATGAAATTGCAATGCATATAGGGCACCATGGCTGTAAAGGCTTTATCCACCATTTTGTGCCTGAGATCCTGCTGGCAACGCTCCCAGCATTTTGATGATAGAGCAGACATGCCACCAATCACAGCGCCAGGCCATATGGTCAACCATAAATGTGCAGCAAGCAACAGCAGCGGGAAAATTTGAATAGGAAGGAGGGAAGTATTGAATTCTGGGAAGAGGAAGGCAACTACAGACATCTTAATCCAGACACTATTAGGTGCATATCAGCTCGCAACAGCAAAATAGTTTAAATTTCAGTAGCAAATAGCGTTCCCTCTACAACTCGCATGACCATTACTCACACTATCCATGTCCACCATCATTGCATTATAACGAAACAATGCAATTGTGCCTGCATTTTAAAAAAAATTCAAGGGAGGAAGGGAGGGGAGAGGAGTGAGTGGGATGATGGGAGGGGGGACTGGAAGCCTCATTTCATCATAACAAAATAACGCAATTGTGCATGCATTTTAAAAAAAAATGAGGGAGGAGGGAAGGGGGGAGGAGCAAGTGGGGAGATGGGAGGGGAATAGGAAGGGAATGGAAGCTATGCGGCAGTCAGTATGTGTGAAATGGACACTGTGGGGCAGATGAGGGGCTTCGGCTCCAAGTATGAACATGAAGGATATACTCTGGAGGAAAAAACCCTGGAGAGAATGAGAGGCAAATGGCAAGTGCGAAATCGCCCTCAGACTTCCCTGTGCCCCTAGTGGCTGCAGCCAGAACTGCATTTTAAATTAAAAGGAAAGACATTCAACTGGACGCAGTATGATGCTGGCTTCAAGGGCTCCTCCTCAAGGGCCTTCCTTGGTATGCCACTGCTTCCATCCAGAACAACCTGGTTTATATGATGGACATATAATAACTACAAAATGTAAATAACTGAAGATGAAACAAGGATAAGAGGTATGACTGAGGATTTAATGAAGAAATACACAGTAAACTCACAACTTGTCACTGAAACTAGACTTCTGAAAAATCCTGAAAGATAAGCAACCTGGAAGATAAGATAATATTTTTTTAAGGGGAAATCCTCAAACCTAACTGTATTTTACAAACCTAATTCTTTGTATTGTATAGTTAGAAGGCAAATTAGATTTATAGTCATAAGTATCCCTGAAAGCACTTTCGCTTCACCATGTTTTATCTGTAGAACTGTAAATGGAGTAGAAAATAAACATGCATGCTTTCCCATGGTTTTAGTTAAAGCCATGTCTTTTCCCTCCTGCAGGTAATTGGAACCTTTTCTGAGACTATCAGCAATACTGGAATCACTTTACTGAGTGGTTGCTTTGTCATAAATGAGCTCATTCACCTAACTGGCAATTTAATTTGCAACTCTGATCAGTTGTACTGTGTCTCATTTGCCATTCACTATTGCTATCAGGTAGCTCACACATAATGCTGTGGGGTGACACATAGAGAGGCCTAAATGTAGCAGTAAGAGGAGAAATGTGAGAGTTCCATACTTCAGGAAAGCATTACAGGCATTGGAAGGGGGGCACTAAGGAGGCATTCACACCATGTATAATAAATAGGTTAAATAATCTAACTGGGAACCAAAGGCAGCTTATGTCACATACCAAGGTCAGAATTCAGACTGAAAAGGATACAGCTCACCAGTGTCATCCTAGAAAATTTAAAGTTGGTGAGCCACCCCTTCTTCCAAGACTTTAGTCGGAAACAGAAAGAGAAAACTTTCAGCAAGAGAGCTGTTTATAACTGGAAAGTCATTTATCCAACACTCTTTTCCCAGATTTCACAAGTCACAAAGGGGGCAAGTGGTAGGCCACACTGACATGAGTATGCAAAGTTTAGTCCATTCTAAACCAATTGATTTAAATTGACTTAGACTGGAGTGATTCTGTATGTCTGTATGTGGTTCACATTCTCAGGCTGTACCAATTCAAAAGTATCCTGACATACGGAAACATTCAGTATGAACACAGCTAATAGAAAATCCCATTTTGCAGCAAACTATTGATGATTCAACAGGTCCCACAGGAGAATATTGTAAAAGTCATTAACAAACAAAAATATCTCAGGTGGATGACACTGAGTGGATGCAATGAGGGTGGGGAAGTAAGATTTCTTCACCATCAGCACTGCCACAGACAATTTACTGACTGGATGACTGCTGAGTAAGAGCTAGGTTGCTTAGTCTGATATGACCCCAGTTTTCACCACTGGTGTTCTAGTCCTCATCCCAATCACTTCATTTCCAGCAACTCTGATGAAAAGCAGGAGACTGCCTTGATTGTGGTCAGTGGGAGAGATTGACTAGGAGAATTTATGTCAACTGCCCTGGGTCAATATGCTTGTCACCTCAGTGAAAAACTTTCCAAGAGCAAGATGGGAATTCTGCAGATCCCACAAACTCCTTCAGTTATCTCATCCCCTGCCCCAGTGAAGTCATTCCAGTACTGACAGGGTAATAATCTGTCCATAACATAATTTTTCAAAAGTCATCAAATTCTGCAGGTGACAGATCACTCTAGCTTGCTCAGAAAAAAAAATCAAGTGTATGAAGTACCTCTGTGCTGGGTATGATGATTCACTGAAACAGTCTCATGGTTGTCATGATGGTCAAATTCAAGGCTGACGGAGGAGGCCGTCTACTAAGCAGTTGGCCGGAGCTTCTAGACAGACGTTAGTGAAGGGTAGGAAGTGCTGAAAAGCCTCAGAGCAGAGATGTCAAACATGTGGCCTGGGGGCTGGATGAGGCCCCCGAAGGGCTTCTATCAGTCCTACAGTGGAACTGGCTGTCTCCTGCTTCTTCTTCCAATTCTGCTGCTGTGTCACTGTAGCTTGCTTTGCCAGACTCTCTCAGTCACTCAGGAGAGATAAATAGGCAAGCTTCTGTTCCCTGCACTGGCTGAGACTCCTCCTCCCCTACCCCCAGGGGGAGGGAGGGAACTAACCAGAGCTTGCTTCCTGGCCAGGTTGCCTCAATCGCACAGGAAAGAAAGCCTTTCTTTCCTTCCATTGGCTGAGGCTCCTCCTCAAAGGGAGGAAGGGAAGGAGGGAGAGCTTGCTTGGCTTGGCTGCCTCAGTTGCATGGGAGAAATACAAAGCATCTTTAAGACCAACAAAGTTTTATCCGAAGTATGAGCTTTTGTGTACCTTGCTACAGTGTATGCATTTTGTTGGGCTTGTTATGCTGCGGCTCTCCTGGGTGCAACTGGCTTCCCTCTTCCTTTTCACTGTATTCATGCCCTCATGATCCAATCTTGCTCAACAGGAAAGCAATGTGAATTATTTAGATGAGGAATAATAACAAGCCAGTGAGATGGATTAGGCTGAAAGTGTGTGTCCAGACCAAGTTCGCCCAGCACATTTCCTTTGGGGATTTTGAACTTAAAACTTCCCAGATAGTGAGGTGATACTGACCACTGAGGAAGACTATAGTTTTGTAGACAAACACATAGCCCTCATTCTGTGTCATTGTGCCTTCTCATGTTCTTGACCAGCACATGAAGCAATTTATGTACAAAAGCTTACCATGCCAAGCCATTTCATGTTTTCCCCTGGGCCCAAGGCTCAGAACTCTGTGCATGAAATTTCTGTAGTGAATGTCAATAAATCAAAAGTAGGTTTGCAGCTTACAGATACACACTTCAACAGCATACTCAAGATTGCAACAGCGCAGACATTTTGATGCAATAATTTGGAGGAGGAGGAGGAGGAGATTGGATTTATACCCCGCCCTTCACTTGGAGTCTTAGAGCGGCTTACAAACCCCTTCCCCTCCCCACAACAGACACCCTGTGAGGTACATGGGGCTGAGAGAGCTCTTTCCAGAACTGTCCTTGAGAGAACAGCTCTGACAGAACTATGGCTTGCCCAAAATCATCCAGCAGTTGCAAGTGGAGGAGTGGAGAATCAAACCTGGTTCTCCCAGATTAGAGTCCACACACTTAACCACTACACCAGGGGTTGGCAAACTTGATCAGCATAAGAGCCACCTAGAACAGGGGTGGCCAAACTTGCTTAACGTAAGAGCCGCATAGAATAAACATCAGATGTTTGAGAGCCACAAGACATGAACAAATATTACCTGCTTTTATTGGAAAATAAGCAAATTTGCTTTTTATTAACATTAAATGAGACTGCCAAAAATAACAACAAAAGGGGTAAAAGCAGATATTGATAATGATATTAATTTGTCCAATGATATTTGTTTGCTAATGATATTTAGCTTCCCCAGCCGCCCTGCCAGGAGCCACATAATATATGTGAAAGAGCCGCATGCGACTCCCGAGCCACAGTTTGCCCACCCCTGCACTACACCAAACTGGTGTCATTTATCAGACTGACATTGCAAGAGTGCTAATGTTTTAATCATGTTTTTATTTTAAGTTAAAAAAAATCTTTGTATTCTTTATAAAGTTTATATCTCTGCTACCTGGCATTACATTTTATGACACACATGGCCCAGCCCAACAAGGTCTCATTTATGTCAGATCTGGCCCTCATAACAAATGTGTTTGACACCCCTACCTCAGAGGGTGGGGGATGGAGAGGGAAGAGTGGTGCTTGGATATCTTAAGTGCTGGAAAAGGCAAGATCTGATGTACAAAGAAGGGGGCAGCAAGAAGACAATTAGATAGGCAAGGTCAGCACCTTCTCTCCTGTTAAGTGACATTCCTTGTCTGTCTCCAGATTGCTACTTTTAGGGCAATTTCCCCCTTCTTCTCAGAAGTGCCACACTCAGTCTTACCCTCTCTCACAGCTAGAGATGTAGTTAGGAACCTATCTCTGTCTCTCATCTTTCCTATCAAGTATGTTAATTCCTAAGTAAACCTTTATCTACTCCTTAATCAGGTTGTGCACCATTACTGTGTTAATTACTCTGCCAACATGAAGAACCTTAGCTTTGTTTATGTCTTCCTTACTAGACATGATATAGAAAACATATTAGGACTGTTACAACAGTGCTGACTTCATAACAACATTGCAATCAGAGAAAGAAGGAAAGAAAGGAAAGGAAAGGAAAGGAAAGGAAAGGAAAGGAAAGGAAAGGGAAGGGAAGGGAAGGGAAGGGAAGGGAAGGGAAGGGAAGGGAAGGGAAGGGAGGAAGGGAGGAAGGGAGGAAGGAAGGAAGAAAGAAAGAAAGAAAGAAAGAAAGAAAGAAAGAAAGAAAGAAAGAAAGAAAGAAAGAAAGCTCTCATAATATACTTTTCTATCAGCACCCAAAAGTCTTTTTCCCTAGCTGGAGAATAGGTTTTGGAAGTAATGTCATGTCATAACAGATCCAATCACCTGACACCTTGAAATTAAAAATGTCCTTTCTCTATTGTAATTTGAAACTTTGCTAATCATTAAAATAGCAAAGTGTTCTCCCACTGTTTCTTTTCTGGGAAATGCAATAAAGAGAATTCTTGCATACAGTTAAGGTAACCTTGGAAATATATGTGGGTGTTAATTATTACAGAGGATCTTTTTTAAAGGCAAAGATCTGTGACCACGTATTTCTTTCAGAAAGGTATCTTTAATCTTTGCTTTTGTGTTAGAGTTCACATGGACTCTCTTCCAGTCTTCCTTTGTACCTGCAAATGAGAAAGTTCTCCACTTTGACCTACACTGCAGCTACTTAAAAAAAAAAAAGTAAGATGCTTTGCCAACTTGGCTTCTTCTTTTCACAGGAAAGAAAGTAAGGTAATAATATGCCACACTGTCACCTAGTGAACAAATATATTCATTACATCTAATAAGTATGGCCCAAAGTTAAGCTCTATGCGCTACCACTAATTGCAAAGAGAGACAGTTCACCACTCCCCACTGCCATTAAAATCAATGGAATTTAAGAATGCTTAGTTTCAACCTGATATGTATCACATCATTGTCCTTCCCCCCCTACAAAGCAATTGTTTAATCCCAAACATGTTGCACCAGTTCTGAAATTTCTGGCATTTGCAATTGCAATTGATTTGAAGCACTGTTGCCACCCCGCCCCCCTTGTTATCAAACTGCCATGGGTCAAGGGGAAAGATGAAGTGTAAATATTTTAATTAATAGATAAATAATAAATCTGAGGAAACAGTGATAAAAGTTTTCTTCCAGGCAAATTCAGAATTTCATTGGAATGAAATTTGAAGCAATTAGAGTTGCTCAGGAGATCCTGCTCCCAAACTGAAGACAGATCTCTTGCCTCTTGTTGGGCCCTGTACAAATGGGAGCATAATGAAGCCTTAGCCTCTACTATGTAAAGTAGGCTGCCGCTCTTGAGGAAGGAGCACAGAAGTACCTGTGCTTAGCTCTTACTGGAGTATGCAGTCCAGGTCTTTGCTTCTTTTCCTGAAAATACTGGAAGAGCATGGGGGGGGGGGGGAGGCACGGACCAAACCCTCTACTGCTCTCCCCCACATACACAAACCTTCTAGTGCCCACCATCAGCTGAAAGGCATTTGCCTTTTTCTGAAATCAGAATAACACCCAAAAGTCAAAACGCTTCCTGTAAGGTAGGCTTGCCATTTGCTCAATAGACCCCCAGCTCCCTTTGCCCACTACTACTCCAATGGCCAAGAAAAATGGCCAAGAAAAAACTGCCATCAGATGATGGCATTCTAGAAAAAACCTGAAAGTGACATCATGCCTCTCCAGGAATAGCTGGAAACATAGACTTTATTCACTGAACTGGTTCAAATCATTCCTCATGGACTGGACTCAAAGGGTTGCTACTGGAAACCAGTTATCATCAGTATGGTACCTAACCTGTGGAGTTCCACAGAGAGCAATTCTATCCCCATGCTTTTCAATCTCTATGTAAACCACTTATGACAAATTGTCTGTAGCTTTGAGGTTGGTTGTCATCTATATGCAGATGATAATCAGCTCTATATACCCTTATCAAAATCTCCTGGTGATCTGGTAGAGGTCTTAAATCCACTGCCTAGATGCTGTGGTAAATGAAGAAATGCTGGCTGGGAAGGCAGAAATCTTGAAGAACATTGTGCTCCCCATTTTTGATGGGGTTCAGCTAACCCTTGCTGTCTACAGTAATTCCACTGGCTGCCCATGTAAGCTGGTGTAAGCTGCTTTGGGATCCCACTAGGGAGAAAGGTGGTATACAAATGAAGTGAATAATCAACAAGTATAGTGTCCAGATCACACAAAGTGATGGTATCACTTTATTCTGCTCTGGTTAGACCTCACCTAGAGCATTGTGTTCAGTTTTGAGCACTACAATTTAAGAAGGATATAGACGAGCTGGAGCATGTCCAGAGGAGGGCATGTCTGGAGACCAAGTCCTATGAGGAAAGGTTAAAGGAACTGGGTGTGTTTAGCCTGGAGAGGAGATGACTGAGAGGTGATATGATAACCATCTTCAAGTACCTGAAGGGCTGTCATATGGAGGATGGTGCGGAGTTGTTTTCTGTTGCCCCAGAAGGTTGGACCAGAACCAGTGGGCTGAAATTAAATCAAAAGAGTTTTCAGTTAAACACTAGGAAGAACTTCCTGAGAGTTAGAGCGGTTCCTCAGTGAAACCGGCTTCCTCGGGAGGTGTTGGGTTCTCCTTCTTTGGAGGTTTTTAAACAGAAGCTAGAAGGCCATCTGACAGCAATGCTGATTATGTGAACTTAGGCAGATCATGAGAGGGAGGACAGGAAGTGTTGTATCAAGTGCTTAGTTCTTGTGGCCCTTCCTTAAATACCCAGGGAAATGCTGATTGCCACACTGGGGGTCAGGAAACAATTTTTCTCAAGGCTGGAGCTCCTAGAGGTTTTTTGACATCTTTTGTCTAGGGGAACTAATGTTGCCAACCTCCAGGTGAAGCTTGGAGATTTCCTAGAATTACAACTGATATCCAGATGACAGAGATCAGTTCCCCCAGAGAAAATAGCTGCTTTGAAGGGTGGAGTTTATGGTATTATAGCCTGCTGGGGTCACTTCTAAGCTCAAACCTCATCCTCCACCCCCAAATCGCCAGGAATTCCCCAGTATGTAGCTGGCAATCCTAAGAGGAACTGATCTCTGTATTTGAGCACTCAGCTGCCACTGCTGCTGGGGGGGGGGGTAGGTGGGAGGCTAGGAGAGTGATGGGGCAGAAAGAGTGATGGGGTGGGGGCAGAAAGGAAGTATCAGGCATGGAGGGGAGAGAGAGAGAGTAAAAAAGGAGTGGCAGGAAGGAGAAAGAGTATGATAGAAGTAGGGGGAGAGGGGGAGAAGCAGCGGTGGGAGGAATGGGATAGCTGCTCCTACAAGTTTCTTGCAGGTCCCCACTTTTTAAATATATGAGAGCTTTCCCCAAGCCAGTGAGCCTGCAATGTGACTGGTGAAAATGTTGTACATAAAAAGATAATTCTGTCAACAATAACTCTGTGCCTCATGAGCATGGGCTATGAGTTTTTATTCGATCGTGTCTACAGCTGCCTATCACTCTCACTCCCCATCGCCATTCCAAGGAACCAGTTTCTTAAAGACAGCATGGAGAACAGAAACTGAAAGCAGAATGGAGCCTCAGACATTGCGGTGCCAACAGAAATGGCAAGATGGTTACTTTAGATCCAAAAGTCAAAGTTAGATTCACTGGGTTAGTTAACCTTCCCAAGGGTATATTCAGGAGATTTTTGATTGATTACTTTCTGAATGCATATTCACAAATTACAGATGAGAGATTCCAGTTAAAATGAAGGTTCTACGCAGGCTCAAGTCCTGAATCCTGTCAATTCAGAAATAAAATAACACATTTCTATAAGTTACTACTTTATTGTATGTTAGATTCCATCTCTCTTTCATGACAAGTACTGGTGGACATCATTTAACTTGCTGAAGTGTTTTGAATGTTTACTGACTGCAGTACATACTTACCATTCTCTGCCAGGAGGGAGCTTATTTGACAGTTCTGCAAATGTGCAATAGAGGCCAACAGTGTACAGTGCCAGCTGTCACAAAACATTCTTGTGAACATCTTCAGAGCAGTTTAGCAGCTTTTACAATATGGATTCCCCTTTAAAACCATTTACATGAATAAATTTCTTGCTGTTCTATTAAAAATTAAAGGCAGACAGTTCACTGGCAGATTGGAGGGAAAACAAGACAAGAGTTCAGCATTTGAATCATGGATATGTGTTTCTCTTGAATGCAAAATGAAGGCTCCATTTGCTTCATGCTAGAAAAAAATGGCAGTGTCCTGTTTTTGATGTCACCTTCTGCTTAGGTATCATCGAAAGCATCCGGACCGGGGGGGGGGGGGGGGTGCCAGATCAACAAATAGAGATAATAACTCCAGTGAGGTATCTATCTGTCCATGGCAGCAAATATGTCTGCTGCAGAGGTACAGGTCATGTGTCTGACAGTGAACCCTGACTCATGAAGGCTGATGCTGGAATAAATTTTGTTAGCCTTTAAGGTGTGACTGGACTTCTGTTTAATTTAACTATAAATAAAGAATGCCCCTTGCCTTATTTTACTGTGGGACTTCAAAACCAGACAGAGGTTCAAGAAGAGTGGGAGGGTAGAAGCCTGCAATGCTCTTCACTGTGCAGAGATGAAGCACTTTTTTCTTTTAAGGATGATAAAGGTGAAAGCCTGGAGGAATTCTAAGTACAGATCTTTTTCAGAACCAGAACATCTTAAGCACATCTCATCTGAGAAACAGCACTGGGATTCTATTTCATGTTCAAGGTCACTAGAATAAAATAAATTTGGAATGGCAGGCAACCGTTGATGCTTAAACAGGAAAGGGTTAGCCTAACCACAACATAAAATTAAATATCTCAGTTGCCTGCTAGTATTCTGACCTACCTTTACAAGTCATCCACAGGGACTTATGCTTCTTCGCTTGCTAAGTTTAAAGGTCCTTTAGAGGAAAGGGGCAATGGAAGGAGAATCTGTCCATTATGTTTAGATTTTAAATAGCAAGTTCTAACATTTCCTCTTCACACACACTCTGAATGAAAAATTCTCAAACATATTGTTTTAAAAGTCAATTAAACATGCATTTATCTGGACCTCCAGGAAGAACTGGGCTCCTTATACTTCCCTCCTGAGTCTACAAACTGTTGCTGCTCCATCCATTTAAGCATTCCTGCAAGGATATAAAAGAGCCAATAAGAAAGAATGTTATAAATAATCAATAAAACTGTGGCATTTATCCAGTAGTTAGTAAGCAGCACAGGACACATTACACTTTCTGCCAGGAGTCCAACCCCATATTGGTAAGGGAATCTAACTGAAAAAACTGACTAGAGCAGGGGTCCCCACTAGTGACTGGCAGTGCATCATATGGTAACACAATAGTACTTCAAAGCACAACCCACTAAATGGCAGATTCCTCACAATCACTCCACTAGGCCTCATACAAAGGTCACTGGACTGGAGAAGTATCTCCATATGCTGATAAGTTGAAAAACAAAGATTTAGATCAAACATTTTGAAAATGATTTTAAAATGACTTCTATTTTGAAATTCTTTGCACTACGGCTTTGTGCTTGTTTCTTCAATACATAGCACATTTTGTTACTACATAGTTTGCTATCAAAGCTTTTGAAAGAATTTGTGACTGCTAAACAAAATTGTAAGTGCTTGAATTTGATTGCCAGACACGAAGTCTCTAGGTAATTGGAGCTCTAATGCATATATTGTGTTTTGTAACCCAAATGTTTGTCTCCAATGAGATTCAAGTGAACAGCTTTCTGAAACAACTCACAGTTAAAGGTCAGGGGAAAGGTCATTTCTATCACGGTATTTAGAAGGAAGTTTCACTTAATGTGAAGGAGATGCTAGGCAACTATCTGTCCTTTATTGTGATTCTGAGGTTATAAAATAGAGAATCCTATCAGGACAAGGCAGTTATCCTGTAACCTGAAGTGGACACAGACAGAGAAGTGATTTCAGCTCAATTTATTTAGTGGCCACTTTTCCAAAAACTAATTATCATGGCTATGTTAAATGATTTACATTCTCTCAGTGTCTAATGGTGCTTGGTACTATTACAGCTTATTTCAAAGCATGCCCCTGTCCTGGGTGGGTCCTAGCAAGGCAGAAGCCAACCAAGTCAACTATAGAAGAAAAAGAAGAAGAAGAAAAGAGATTGGATTTATACCCCGCTCTTCACTACCCAATGGAGTCTTAGAGTGGCTTACAATCTCCTTTTCCTTCCCCTTCCCACAACAGACACCCTGTGAGGTAGGTGGGGCTGACAGAACTCTGACAGAAACTGCTCTTTTTCGAGAACAGCTGTGCCAGAGCTACAGCTTGCCCAAGGTCACCCAGCAGGTGCAAATGGAGGAGTGGGGAATCAAACCCGGTTCTCCCAGATTAGAGTCCATGCATTTAACCACTACACCAAACTGGCACTACACCATCAAATAACCCAGAGAGAAAGAGGGTTGAAACAAGCCAAGGCCAGTGACTAATTATCTCAAAAAGGGAAAAGTTCCAAGAATCACACCTCCTTCTACACTTCATTCCCTGACCAGTCAGCTCTTACTCTTAATCCTATACACACACACACACAAATGTTGGCTTTGCAAACATTTTTGTTTTCAAAATGCTGAGGGGAAAGTGCCCTGCAAATTCTCAGTAGGCAATCTGTATTGCTGGTAACACTCAAAATTAAATCCTGGTTTTCCAGACAGGTTCCGGCTTGGATTCTGGCGAAATCTGTTTTTAGTTAAGCCTTCAGTGTGAGGTCTGGGAAAGTAAAGAGACAAATTGCCTTTCCAGTTTATCAGACTAGTAACTTTTTAAAAGTACTACACTTGTACTAGAGCCTTTCTTCAAACAGGAGGAGGACAGCTTTGCTAAGTGAAAGGAGGCAGCTTTGCTTCTAGTTGTTTTCTTTTTTAAAGCAATCAGAAATTGTATGCTGTAATACTGGAAAGAGTGAAGCACACAGTCTTCATAGCATTATTTCTTTTTAAAGGTGAGAAATTGCTCCAGAGATGAAGGTAAACTTTCTGGCATTTTTAAAGGGTTCCATGAGCATGCCTTATTTAGTTTGTCAAATAGCACTCCTGCTGTCATAATCAAAATTAATATACTACATAAATCTTTTTAAAAGATCACAAAAAATCTAGGCATGAGGGGAGTACTTTTATTCAAACAGTGGTATTACAAGAGCTATGCAACAGATGTTTATGACAGTTGTGTAACCAGTCTACCCAGTATTATAGAGTTGCCTGCTGATTGCCTCTGGTGCCCACTGCTGCTTGAAGTGGCAGCAAGAGAAAAAATATTTTAAAGACCTGCTGGCATCCTCTGTGCCAGTCTTTCACTTCCAAGTATAACAGTGGGTTTTACCATAGAGTTTCCAGCAATTTCTAGAGCAACTCATTGTCATTTCCAGGTACATAGTAACATCACTGACATTGCTGATGTCACATGTCCCTAACCCCCAGATTAGGGATGTGCATTCAGTATATACTGAGTCAAAAATACCTTATCAGTATTTTTCGGGTATTTATTCAGTTGAATCAGATTAGAGAGTCTACAGAAAATATGTTCTCTATACAACTGATGTTCTGCACTGAAGAAAGACTTCTGGATAGTTATAACCGCATTTCTTGTATGGAAACAAAAGTCTACAAAGGCTTAAAAGACAGAGATATAAAAACACCCAAAAGATATATGGCTACAGCAACTAATGTGCAATAGGCTGTGCTTATGCATCAGCTTGGAAATGTGGAAATTACTCCCCAAGGAGATTCATTTGTCCCTGTCTAGCCCTGTTCACAAGTTATAGTAAACATGCATATGATTTGTGTACAGTGTATACGCTATATTTCTTTATATGTACATTGATTAATTATCACATTACATTCAATGCATGTACAGCTGACTGTGTGGTTGAAACCAGACATTTATCCAAGTACTAGTCTCTGGCTTCATTTGTGAAGGGAACACTCTTTGCCTCCTCCTTTCAGACAAAAGTACACACTTGCATGCAGGATGTACGTGATTTCACTGTAATGTGAACAAGATTGTCTTTTGCCAGTGAAGACTTTTCTGATTTGTTTGGTATTCCCCCAGTGACCCGCATGGACCCTCCTTCTGCTTTATGCATATGGGTCTCTATGTTTGTGTTTTAAATTTTGTTTTAATCTTTTGTTTGTTTGCGTCCTTCAGAATTTTGACTTGTATGGAAAGGCAGCATAAAAATATTTTAAATAAATAAATAAGCAAGCAAGCAAGCAAATAAAACATGAATCTACTGTACAGTACTGTTCTAAACAATCCCCCAGTGGATAGATGAAAGATAAACCACTAAGCAGTGCAAATATACTTGAAACAAAAGTTTACAAATATGAGAGCCAGCTTAATGCATCTTAGCCATTCTGAATATCCTTACCGTCTTCTTGCCTCTCTAGTTACAATTCAGTTCCCTAAGGAACAAAAAACATTTCCATTACCTATCCAAGGATCATGGAAGGATGAAGAGACAGGACTCACACTGGCATGTGGGCCTCTCAGTCCTCATACCTAAGAACTTGGAGGAGATGAGGGCAAGGCAAGGAGAGGAGGCCTAGGCGGGGATAGACATTCTCAGGGCAGATGGACCCTAAAAAGAAAAGTCTGCTCTCTGCCCACCTTCTTCCTGGACTTTTCTTCATTTTCCTTGGTCTGAGGTGGTACCATGGTGATACCTCCCTCCTTAGAAGTTAGAACAGAGGTGTAGACTTAATTTTTTCCTCAATCATTGTTCACTTTGGCACCCAGGAAACAAAAATTGCCATGCTCATAACATCTTCCAGTCTCCCCAAATGATATGCCAGTCAGAGTTCTTCTTATCAGTCATGACACTGTTCTTATTGTTCATCAGAGTTGCAGGTCTGTGCTTCTGTTCATGGGACTTTATATTTTCCCAGCAGTGAACTTTGGAGACTTCAAATGAGACTTTTGAGCTGGAGTCCAAGGAAAGGTACCCCTCTAACATACGATCCTGCTTGCAAACAGTTCTAGCATGCCCCTTATGTGTGGGACCTGGTTCTGTGCAACCTAGTTGCCTGTAACTGTGATTTCTGTTACATCAAGAACCTGCAGAGTTTTCTCGGCATCTCAGTAGCTGCTGATCTTAACTTAACTGACACAGCTGACACAGCACATTGCAGCTGAGGCACCAGCTTTTGGGCTCCTTAAACTGACCCTACAGATTCTCCAGAAGCAATTGGAACAATCACTCAAAATAAGTTCAAAAGTTTAGAAACCTATGTTTCTCTTACACCAAATACATGATATTACCAAATACAGTTGGGATCTTTTGGACAAGCTGCCGACCTCCCAAAAAATCTTTTCTGTCAGTATTAAGAGATGTTTTTCAGGTGTTTACAGTGACTCACTGTTAGATAATCCTTCTGGAATGCAAAACAATGACCTGGTGATGTATCACTGCACATTCAGCAAAAGTCACCGCTTCTGGTGGCAAACTACACAGAGTCAGGGTGTAAAATCCATTTTATTCAAAGATGGAAGCTTCAAATGGGCTGAAAACAGTGGCAGATTAACACCGCCTATCCTATCTGTCCTTATTATATAATTGTGTTTTGGGGTGGCAACATTCTATGCATGCCAAAATCAGTTGGCTGCCTGAACTGCCCATCAGAAGGTGTCCTTGTGCATTGGCTGTGTTCCCTGTGTTTCGTCCACAGAAACAATCCCTGCCAGAAGTTCACTCAGACTGCGCCGGCTTTCTGAAACAGAGACTTTGCTCTGCCACTGCCCGGCCTGCCCCCGGTGCAGGTAGATGCTTGCCGCCCAGCACCCTACCGGCAACCGGCACCTGGTGGGTGGGTTGGAAGTGGGGAGCCACAGCGCTCACTGGCCAAGCCAGGGAGGGACTCTGCTGGGCTTGTCCAGCCCGGCCACTTCAGCGGCCGGGCCAGAGAAACCCCGGGGAACTGTTTATATGCTTCCCCACACCCTCCCACCCCACCTCTGTCCTCCCTCACCCACCTTGGCAGCTGAGCCAGGAAGGGCAGGGGGTGGCCTCTGCTGGGCTTCTCTGGCCCAGCTGCTTCAGCAGCCAGCCCAGAGAAGCCCCAGGGAAGCATTTAAATGCTGCCCTGCACTCTCCCGCCTCTGTCCTGCCTTGCCCGCCACAGTGGCTGAGCCAGGAACAGCAGGGGGACCTCAGCTGGGCTTCTCTGGCCTGGGGAAGCATTTAAATATTTCCCCACACCCTCCCGGCTCTGTCCTGCCTTGCCCACCTCGGCGGCCAAGACAGGAAGGGCAGGGAGCATAGCTTCTTCTAGAGCCTGTTGTATTACATCTACAACGGGCTTTGCTGCTAGTCTTACATACATCCCTCTGCCTCTGTACTGATGATCAAACTAGACATTATAGCAATAATTCCCTGTTTTTAAAAGCAATTTCCTGAATCACATAAAAGTAATTATGCCTAGGGACAGGCACAAACCACATTTTTGCAGTGCATTTTGGTTTGTGGCCCAAGCTCAAACCAAACCATGAACCAACAGAACCAGGTGGTTGGTTCACAAACTGAACCTGCTGCTTTTCATGGGGAGCAGAAATCAGGTGTTCTCCCTATGAAAATCAGTGGGGAGAAGAAAGCAGAGGTTTAAATGGCTTAGAACCATTTAAAGCCCTGCTTTCTACTCTTCATGAACTGCCATGAACTGCCTTTACATTTGTGGAAGTTCATGGTGGCTCTTCAGTTTGTGAAGTTTGATTCTCAAACCACAAACCGACCAAAATTAATCACAAACTTACATTCATGAGCCAGTTAATTCCCATCCCTCATTATGCCAGATTTGTGGGAAAATATATCCTAGTCCTGGGTAGCCATCTTTTGCAGATCTTTTGAAAAGCAGGCAAAGACTATCCACTGCTGTTAGATATATGTTTTACATTTCTCTCTCTGCTGTTATCTATCTTATAAGAGAATGAGGCAAAGACTAAGTCATTTGGGCTGGACCATCCAAGAAGCCTGTGATACTTTTAAGTATCTAAACCCCAGCTTGTTGGGAATATGCCTGAAAGAGAAGACCGACAGTACACAAAAAGAAAACAGCACTGTGAATGTGGCTTCACAACAGAAGTGTATATAGAACTGGATACTCAGACCCTCTCTGACCCTCATTGCTAATATTCTCCAGATGGAACAGAAAATACTTATATTACAGCCCAGGGAAGATAAATGCCACCGCCAGTAATTCAGTGGATTGAGGACTTTACAACTTTATCAGCATTTGAACATAAGGCCTACAGATGACAATTTCTCAGGGACATACTTTTGATGTTTGGAAACCTTTTTTAGATGCTTATCTGTAGATTTGCCACCATTATTATTTTTTATTCCTTTCTCTTTGGGGATAAATAAAATTATATATGCACACATGTGCGCGTACACACACACACAGAATAGCCTTTGGGTAACCAAATTTGGGGAAACTGGAAATCAGAATGGTCTTTCTTTTAGATTGTCACTCTACCACAAACAAAAACATATATGTGTGGGCAGTACACATAGGCTGCAATTCTTAGAACACTTTCCTAGAAATAAGCCACATTGAATCTGTTGTATTTTAAGAGCACCCAATTTCTATTCAACTTCATGTGATCGTATGAAAACAGCAATTTTGTTTGTTATAGGCAAAAAAGCTTTAAAAGTAAAACTGGAAAACATTTCATGATCTATTTTTTACCCACCCCACCCAAAGTGTGTGTATGCTGTCATATAGTTTTATGGTGCTTTTATTTTTTAAATAAGTGTTTTAATGGCATTTGAAATTTTTATGGCTGTAAATTCTCATGGGGAACAGTCAAAAGTAAACTTACAGAAGAGCCAGGAAGAAAACAGCTACAAGCTGTCAAACATAAAACAGTATCTGGCTATTGCTATAAGTATTTATAAAGCCACAGCTGTCGAATACAAATGTATGCATATAAGATTCATTACAGGATGCATTGTGGTTGACTTCTGCAATAAACAGAAAAAATGTTTTCTGGATAGTTTTCAAAAAAGCAAAAATATTCTTTGGTGCCAAAATACAGAAAGATTTTGTTTTAAAAAACAGCTTAGGCATGCTGAAATCCATGGTATGCATAACTGAAACCTAGGGTTTCTGAAAACACCAATAATTTTCTGAAAAAGAAGAGTTGGTTTTTATACCCTGCTTTTCTCTACCCTAAGGAGTTCCAAAGCTGCCTACAATCACCTCCCCTTTCTCTCGCCACAACAGGCACCTTGTGAGGTATGTGGGGCTGAAAGAGTTGAGCAAACTGCGACTGGCTCAAGGCCACCCAGCAGGCTTCATAAGGAGGAGTGGGGAATCAAACCCAGTTCTCCAGAATAGAGTCCACCACTCTTAACCACTAGACCACACTGGCTCTTGGACATCATAGATTTCATGCAGAAATTGAGGAAAATTAAGTCTGGTCAATATTCCTTACTTGGGTGTAATAGCTGATTGGCTGGCCAGCTTGATGTTAATCTTTTAAGACAGATAGGTAGGTAGATAGGTAGGTAGATAAGTCAGATAGATAACATGGATGCAGAAGCCAAATGCAAAATAATCTTGCAATGTGTCAGCTACAAAAAAAGGATGCACATTTGTGTAATTCACCATTTTTAACTTTAGAATATGAGGAAGTGGGGGGGGGCAAAAATCTACATGTTTGTCCAGTGAGTGAAGTACATGTTTACTTTGTAATGAGGTATCTGAAAAGCAGCACCAAATGTACTGAGTAAATTACCTCTCAGTATTCTGGTATATAGAAGTATATATAACTGACTCACAAACTAAAATTCATGACAAATTTGAAGCAGTTTGTGGTTTGTGAACTAAAGCTTGTGGCAGGTAAACCTGCACAAACATTCAATGAATTTTCAAGCAGTTCATGGCAGTTTGTGAATGGATACATTTCCAGATGGACTGTCTCCACTCAATCAAAATGTTTATCAAACTTCAAAGGAACAGTGGGGCAGAATTCTCCAGCCTTGGAAACACCAATAGGGGCCCGTCAAAGCTTAACAGGCACTGCTGATTGCCAATAACAGAGCTTCCATTCTGCTCTATAGGATCAGAATATTATATATACCCTCATCTCAGCTCCACACCCTCCCCTCTGCTGGGTGTTGGCAGTTAGAGAGAGAGGCAGAGACCTTGTTAAAAGCAGAACATATTGATTTATTCCTGATTGTGAATACCTCTCCTGGTGGGGTTCTTGGCATATTGAGACTCCCAGTTGTGAGCACATGGAACTGTCAGATCTAGATGACAGGCAACAGTAAGCAATGGGTCATATGACTGAGCTAGTGGATCTGTACAAGGACATGTACGGGCATGCTCAGTAGAGGTGACAATGATTAATCACTGGACAATGACTCAGCAGCAAGCTCATTGGTTAATGGGCTGCTCAGTTATGTATATATTTGTATGTGTGCTATACAAGCTTCTCTCTGTAATGTGTCTGGTGAAGCACTTTGCTGGTGTACATCAGAATATACTTCACTTTGTAAACAAACTGTAGATACACTGTATATGGTGTGGTGCAGTTGACTGGAGTCTCCACTGCTGGTGCTGTTGAGCACCGCTAACACCGACAAGGATTTGAGGTTTGGGTGGATTCAGGGCTCTGAGCCACCCCATCTCTCTGCTCACACTGAGCAGAGGGGCTTGGCTACTGGGTGCCTTGGCTGAGGACCCACATATATACCCCTCCACCTCTCCTGACTGTGAACCATGAGGATGAAAGTGGGTTCAAAGAATGCTCCTCATGGGAGGAGGACATCCCCCATGCCCTGTATACCACAGGCCCCTGCCCCCAGGCACCAAACCTATCCTGCCAGTCCACTGGAGCCTGGCCCTAGCATGAGGGGTCTTGGAGTCTCCTTCCTTTGAGCTGTCCCTGGGGCTCTCCACAGAGACAAAACAGTTGTTAGCACTGCCCAGACACCAACAGTTGCTAACATTCTTTGGAGAGGAAGACTCTGCCAACAGTGATTCGGGGGGAGGAAGCATCCTCCCCTTCCATGTTCCAACTCCCTGTTGTTGCTCCCACTTCAGCTACACCCCTCCATAGCCCCTCCCTGCCCAGCACCAGAAAGCAGCTGTGCCTCCCACCTTTCCATTCTGGGTCCCCATTTCCAGCCCACAGTTGGGAAACTTTTCTGTACCCTCCCCAGTGACCCCTGTGTGGCAGAGTGCCAGATGTGTCACACTCATGTCCAGAGGGGCACAAAGCCCTGACACTTGTCCTCTTCATCCACAGACACCTGCAATGGGTGCCCCCAACTATGTTCCTGCCAAAGGAAAGAATGAGGGCCTGCTCCCTCTCAGCAGGGAGAAGGAGAGGGAGCAGGAGGCCCCTCCAAGAAAGGCTCCCCACACTTGTGATGCCATGGATGGGGCATCAAGGCAGGCCACCCTCCAAGAGGTCATTCCCCAGTGATACTGACAGTGCCATTCAAAAAAGCCACATGGAGGGCCCACAAAGCAGTCACTCACTTCACTGTTGAGATGATTGCTGTGGATGGCCAAACCTTCTCCTTCATGGAGGACAGTGCCTTTTGCTGGCTGCTGCAACAAATGGCTCCCTGGTACTCTGTCCCCTTCTGGAGGATCATAGGCCGATGAGTCTTCCATGCCATGCACCACTCTGCAGTGGCAATGGTCAAGATTCAGCTCTCCAGAGTGTAAGGCCCAACCATGCACTTCACGACAGACCTCTGAAGCAGCCAGCAGCACAGCTCCCTCCCCCCCACCACCTATTGGTGGCAACCAGACAACCTCGCTGTTCAGACTGTTGGGGAATGGCCCGGGCCTCAGAAGCGGACAGTCCTGTCACTGGACTACAAATAGTTCTACTCCATGGGCAGGGGATGGAGGCAGACCACACAGCACAAAACATCATCGTCATGATACAGATTAGCCTAAGGGAGTGGCTGGATGGTGGCAACATCATCCATGGCTACACGATCACAGACTCTGGTGCCAACATGCTGGCACTGGTGAGGCTGTATGCCTCAAAGGCATCATCTGCCTGGCACACACACTTCACCTGGTGATGAAGGATGCTGTTCTGCTTCAGGCAGGTGCTCGTGCATGCAGAGTTAACTTGGGCAGATAATGGGAGCTAGTTATCAGAGGCAGTCTGCCAGAGTTTAATAAACAGAGTCTGTGGATTATACAAGAGGTGTCTGAGCAGGCCAAGGTCAGTTTTCCAAGAAGCAAGACAGATACAGCAGCAGCAGATCAGCATCTAAGAAAAATGTGTTGAAGCCATGCAGAAGAACTCCTCCCTCATACTTTTATTCACTCCAAGCCCTATGTCACATCTGCACCAGCTGTTTCACATCTCCTCTGGTGACATTCCTCCTTCCTCTGTGACTGATAGCGATGCTGGGCTTGAAGGTGGGTTAACAATTGTCTGGACTGTAAATCCACTCTATGCATGTGCCACCATTGCTCTTGCGAACCTGGGGATTTGGGGGGAGATGGGTCAGCTGGCTGACCCTGAACTGTCAACTCAGGGCTGGGAAATGAAAACAGCACCTCACTGCCTCCCGGCTGTGTGTCCACAGTAGGCTGCAGTTCCCTGTCTGGTTGCTCAGCTGCAGCTGACTGGTGGCTAGTAAGCACGGAATCCAGCTCTTCCTCATCAGAGGAGGCATAACTATCTCCAAGGTCTGGCTGTTCCACAACAGATGGTCTGGGGCTGGGTAGCACTATCAAGGGGGCCTGGGATGCTGCCATCCTGAAGATGCAGTCCTTGCTCGAGACCTGCTGGCACCGGGTCACCCACTTCCTATGCAGCATCAGGTCTGCCCATCTGCTGTGCAAGAGGCAGGGGGCAGGGAATGAACCCGAACACTAGCTCATCCTGGACTTACCCACCTGCTAGAACTCCACCTATGCCATGATTGGGCCTTTTGGTGGAGCAGAAGAGCACAGTGCAGGATGTCATCTCCATGACGATCCTGCATGGAGAAGAGGAGCCCAGCATCAGCTCCAACGACTGAATGACCCTCTTTCAAATGGTGTGTGTCCTCAAGCCATTGTAGGACACCACCAATGTGCTCTGCACCCACATGGCCAGCCTGGGGCAAGTCATCTCCCTGATTAAAGAGCTGGACTGACCTCTGCACTGACCTCTGCACTGGAGCTGGGAGACAGCTATTCTCCCATGGGTCAGGGCCATGGCACAGAGGATGCTGGTGGGCATCCCCACCAGGTTGCATCCTCTCTGCAAGGAAGGGGAGTACAAGCAGGCCTGTATCTGTGATCCTCCAATAAAAGGCAGCATTGCTTTCAATGCAGAGCTCATACAATGGAAGCATGAGCTCTACAAAGAAGTGTGGAGGCAACAAGTCAACTTAACACCCACCCTCCCTGCAAGCAGGCTCAGGGTGGGTTCCATCAGTCTTAATACAATACACCATACAATTTAAAAAGAGTTTAAAACAACAATTTAAAACAACATAGCTCATAAAGTGTCGTGTATAATTTAGCCAGATGTCTCAGCAGTAGATGGTTCCTGTATATAGCTATTCAGATCCAGGCCACTGACAGAAGATCAACCGGGGGTGGGGGGACATCCACTACCTCAGTCAAAAGCCTAGTGGAAGAGCTCCATCTTATAGGCCCTGCAAAACTGTAATAAATCCCACAGGGCCCTAATCTCGTATGGGAGCGCATTCCACTAATTAGGGGCAAGTCAGACGTCCCTGGATGTTGGTTGGTAGATCTCAGTGCTCTACAGGGCTCATATGGAGAAGGTAAAAAGCCAGCAGGGGAGTGGGGGCAATCCAGTGTTTTGCAGAGAGTGCCACATCTACAATTATCTACCCACTGGGTGAAAATTGTGGGTGTGTGCTCACTTCATGGAGCTCGCGGCTCTCAGGAAGCAGGTTCATTCCCTTGAGGTTAGGGTTGCCGACCTGGAGAAGCTGAGGTAGCGAGAGAGATCTGGGGAAGAGACCCACAGGGACTTGCCAGAACAGTCCCACTCCTGTGCTGAAAGCTTTTCTGGTGTTGTGGAGAGTAAGAGTCTTGAGGCTAGAGGGCATCAGTCTGAGGAGGAGGGATGTGAGCCTTTAGAAAGGACTCCTTCCTTGAGTGACAGACCAATATCCTCTCATACCTAGGATACCCCTGGGGGAGGTGGGCTTCTGGTAGTGGGTGATTCAATCATTAGGAATATACACTCGGGGTAATATAGATAGGAGTGTAACAGAATTTGGGAGTGAGGGCACGATGGCAACTGAGGACCATGTGTCACCACACTAAGGGGCCAAGGGAAGTAAGAAAAGTAAATATAAAGAAAAGTAAGTATAAGAAAAGCCTTATGAGTCAGTGCAATTGTCCATCTAGACTAGTATCCTAGTTGCCGCAGTTGCAAGTCAGATGCCCCAAAAGTCCCAACAGGCAAGGGTTCAGATGCCAAAGCCTGTTGATGTCGCTTCCCCAGTAACTGACATTCAGAGGTACATTACCTCTGAACAGAGAGATTCAATTTAGCCATGAAGGCTATTAGACTGATAAACCATGAATGTGTCTATTCTCCTTTTCAAAGCTACCTATGCCAGTGATGCTACTGCATCCCATAGGTTAGCCATACTTTAAAATGCTTTATTTCACGTGACCCTGGCCATATGACATTCTCTCAGAACTCAGCCCCCCATAGAGTGCTGAAGTACTCATAACAGTTTTACCTGTACCACATGAGGCCTTGGTTGGCCAATACTACCAGAAGAGAAATGTCTTAATTGGGCTTGTAATTTAAAGTGCTATTAATATAAGATACTATAATATATAAGGTGCATGTTCATTCAAATACCATTCAGTGAATTGCATCTGAACAGTGTATTAAAACTGAGGAGAATTTGTTGGTATGTAAAATGGTTCAACATGAGGAAATGTTTTAAAAGAGTATTTGGAGACTGTGGGTCCCTGTTTAGTACTGGCTGGCTGGCTGGCTGATTTAGAACAAATGATCCCCAAAGGTTAAGATGGTGATTTAAGGAGAAAAGAATCAAAACAAAAACTATTTGAATCCACAAGAAAGTATGTTCCATCACCTAGATTTGCCAAACTAGCCCCTCCATCTTCATAAAAGTGACATTCATGTATTTTTAAGTTATATGAACGCTTTTTGCTTTGTGAATGGTGAATTTGGTCCCAGTTGTGTTCGCCTTTTAAAATGTAAATAGTCTAACAAAAGGTGGCTGTAAAGATATTCATGTGATAAAATGATTTGCATTATCTGTCTTCAGAAAAAGAAGAGATGAAATAAATGCTCCTTTCCCTGCAGTCAGTGGCAGAAGTGAAGCATATTCTGCGGAGAAAGGAGCTAGTTAGAGGAAGGTTATATGGAATGACTCCTGGCAGACAAGGCTCCCTGTCCCCCTTTCTCTCTTTTCTCCTCATTTGAAATTCATGAAGATGAAGTGCTGCTTTTGTTTCCCATCTCGGAGATGAGCCCCCACCACTCTCGCCAAAAGCAAGCTAACACACAGCGTAATTGTTTTTCATCTAAATTGCATGTCCAACCTGCTTAGGCTTCAAAGAACATTGATGATACAGCTTTGATACCCAACTGCGGACTGACAAAGTACAGGGCACACACGCAGATGGTCATGATGAGAATTTTTAATCATCACTTTATCTTTCAGTGTGTCGATGAAACAATTGGGGGGGGGGGGAAGCCAAGTGGGAGAGAAGGAAGAGGAGGGGAGGAGGATGTGAAAAGGAGGAATATTCATGAGACCAAAGTGGCTCTTGTTCTCATTGAGACAGTCTTTTCAAAATAAACAAGGAAATCAGCAGTTTGGAAAGAAGATTCCCTGGAGGTGGTTTTTAATCTGTTACACTCCCATACAATAGAAAGGGTTACAAAGTGAACAAGAATAACCAGGGAAGACAAAGGATGCTCTCTATCCCTATCAGGAGATTCACTGTTTATTTAAGAACAAAAGCAAATTTAGATTAGCGTTATATAGTAATGTGATTGTAAACTGGGACTGTGTGATTCCCAGTCCTAAATCCAACAGGCTATACAGCTGGCTCCTCTGGATCTTTTACACTGGTAAATTGTCCAAATGATAAATTAGATGTTAATGTTATGATTTCTATATGGAGGCCTACAGCTGAGCAGTTTTATTACTCTGTCCATTGGCTTCTTCATGTCTACTGCTAGCAAACCAATTTCATTTTTACCTATGCAAAGTATTATATAAGCTCTGAAGAGGCCTGTGCGAGCTAAAGAAAATAATCAAAGAGTTATTTGAATCCCATCCACATAGGTGGGAAGGCGGGGGGGGGGGGGGGGGGGGGGGAGGGGGGAACCATGTGGTTTTCATTATTGATCGCTGAGCTCTATTGTGTAATCTGGAGCTAGGACAAAAGGCCTGGTTCCACTCTACCTTTTTGTTCCACTTAATTTAATTCTTCTTACCCAGTTTAAGCTATGGTTTTCTAATCACATTCCCTAAGATGCACAAAAGAGGGGGAGAAGAGAAGGGCATGCTTTTGCCTGTCATACACACAAGGCTGGTGCCAGGGTTTTTTGCATACTAGTCAAGACTACCTTCTGGCACGCACACACACACACACCGGTGCGCCCACCAATTTTCAAACATAAATGCATTTTAGGAAGATTGTAAAACACAAAATTTGAAATTGCTAATTTGTTTTAAATTGTGAGAACAAGTAATACAATCACTACTTTTCTCTCTCAAATCTGAGAGCACTCCTGGACTTCATCCCCCACCGTCTCTGGAGGATGATGTGGGGGGAGGGCCTGCCTGACTTCAAGTCCAATCCACCCCCCACCCACAGGGTGGAAGGAAGGCAGTAACCTGAGGGTGGGGCAGCTCTTCTCCGCATTCACAGGGCCCCTTTCAGCCCTGAAAGCAGCAAGAAAGCAGGGAAGGAGGAAGTGCTCCCCTCTTCTAAACTGTGGAGTCTTGTGAGCAGAAATTCTACTTTGGGAGCTAGTGGCATTTAAAGTTGTGAGCAAGCAATCTGGCTACTGCAAAAATTAGTTTGCTCTGGAGCCATCCTTCCTGAGCAAAGACAAAAAAATGATTGAGCCAAAGGTTCACACTGTGAGCTAGCTCACATTCACTGAGCTTAGAGGGAACACTGGTAGGTCTGGTCCCCCCTCCTTTCTTTCTGGTTGCCTGAATACCTCTGAGAGCTCCTTGACTTGGAGATGAGCCACCACGGGGTGCCCCCTCCTTTTCCAGGGGGCTGGCCCAGCCAGAGCTTGGGAGCAGAGGGAGGGGCAGCTGGGACTCCCATGCCAGGCACTGGCTGTGGGGTGCACTCTGTACATGTGCTCAGGAGCTCCTCCTCCCTGGCCAAGATACTCTGCAAAGGGATGCCAGGATCCAACCCTGTCTCCCAAGGGAAGGGAAGCCTGGCTTCCCGGTGCACAGGTGGGGGGGTATATGTTCAAAGGATCCCATCTCCTCCCTCCCCCCACTGGCGATCTCCTCCCAGGGCTGCATGGGGGAGACTCTGGGCCTTGCTGTGGGCCACTGCTGCTGAGGTTCCTTTCCCAGGTACATCCTTGGGGCAACGGGCTGGGAAGCAACGAGAAGGAGGGGGCCTGAATGGGGCATCAAGGGAGCCACACACCAGACTTACTTGGACAGCCAAGGAGGAGCCACATCTCTGCCAATGGGAGAGGTGTCCTCTCTAGTTCGCCACGTGACAGAGAAGCACCCCTCCACTGCTGCATCCCACCGGGAGAGGCAGAGGTGCCACCACCTGTCCTCGCTTGGGCTGCAGGCCGGGGGGGCACCAGTCCCCAAAGGCTGCTCACCCCAGTTGAAGCAGGCACTCAAAGGATGGGACAGGCCTCTAGGTGCTCCCTCGCCACCGCTGCCAGCATTCCGCTGGCCAGGGTGGGTGCAGGGGCCAGCCCAGCCTGGGGGCATTGCCCCATCCATGCCGGCCTGGCTGGTCCACAGCTCTGGCAGGAATGCTGCTGCCACTGCTGCGTGGAAGCTGAGCCAAGCTAGGTGGGCTCTGGTGGCACCTCTGGATGCTGCTGGCCTGGCAGGCAAGCGCTGCAGTTCGTTCACACCCCAGGCACACCATGGGGCCAACTAATGCTGATTATCAGTTCTGCATGAGAGCCTATCTGGCCTAGGGTTGCCAAGTCTTACCTAAGTTTTAGCGAGGGAGTCCCGGGCTCTGTCCTGGAGATTTTCGATGTGCGCGCAAAGTGCACCCGTCATGATGACATCGCCAGGAAGTTACATCATCACATTGGATATGGGGGCGAGACCACTACCATTCAAGGGAAAATCATAGAAATTTCCCTCAAATGATAGAGTGCCCCCCCCCCACAATGTGCCCGGCGTGATGACATCACCTCCGGGTGACGTCATCACAACGGGTACATTTCTGCAATCCCAGCATTTGGGGGGGGTTCCCCCCGTGGTCTGATCTGGGCCAGCAGGGAACAAACCCATCGAGCGGGGGTTTCCCCACCCCCTGGGGGGACCTGGTAACCCTAATCTGGCCACATGAGAATCAGAGCCCTTGACCATTCCTTTCCTCTCTATTTTGTGCTCACCTTCCTTCTTTCCTTTCTTCCTGCCTGGCTGCCTGCCTGCATGGCTTGCTTTGCAAGGCAAAATTCCAGCAAGGCACTCCAATCTGGAACCCAGAAGGGTGGTGCCCTTCTCAGCCTTTTGTTCTCATATAATTGTGGAATCCCTGTCTATAGATCTCCAGGCTTTTGTGGAACTTTTGAAACAGGGCTTTTTTCAGTTTCTAATTATCTACAGCATCTCAGGCATTTAACAAGTTAACACTGACCACAACAGGAACATGGAGACACTGAATACAATAACAAAACAAAATACACAATACTCCGTGGAAACAACGAATAACTTATTAAAGCACTATTGCTAAAGCCAAATGTACATATCCAAAGAACCTTCCCAAGCAAGACCAAAAGGCAATACACAGTCCTTATATACACTGTAGTCTTCTTGGCTGTTTCTGAGTTGCCAACTTCCAGGTCTGCAGGGAGGCTAAACACCAGGCTGACGTCTCCTGTCGGCCGAGAGAGTTTCGATGTACTTCTTCAGAGCCAATATTCTATGGAACTAATATAAAGCAAACAAAACATCTAGTATATAGATATTTACAACACTTCAAAACCTTGTTGTTTAACAATTTAAAACCTGACTTACCCACACAGTTTACATATTTTATATGCCTTATCTTGCTCCCACATGGGCTCATTATGCTCCTCACGGCAAAGTGGTTCTTACTTACACAAACTCAGCTTGCATATTTAAAGCTAACTGTGCTTGAATCATTTCAGATTACACATTGCATTTAAAATCACAGCATATATAAATCACAAAGCACAAAACTACAAATAAGAGGAAAAGTCAAGTTCATTATTCAAACCATAACGTGAAAAAGTTCTATATTCAAAGATATACCTTGCTTCTTTTTGTAATAAAAATTTCTATGTCATGACAATTATATTTCTGTGGTGTATATTTGTAAATAACAAAAAAATTCAACTTCTCTGGGTCATGGCGAGTCATAACAAAGTGCTCAATGAGAGGAACTGACATAATAGAATTCCTAATTCGAGAAAGATGTTCCAAAATTCTGACTTTAATCATGCGCATAGAAATGCCGATGTATTGCTTTTTACACTCACATTCCAAAATGTACACAGAATGGCATGTTCTACAATTAGAGTAATGTGGAAGTTGAATCATATTTCCATTCTGTGGATGTGCATATGCCTTAATGTCCAAAGAACATTTACAGGCTGCACAATTCTGAAAACATTTATGATGCCCTAATGTCACAGGGGTCACCTTGTTCTCTGTCTGAAAGTCAGATCTAATGATGATTTCTCTTATATTTCACCCCTTCTATATCCAATTTTTGGAGTCCCTGAACATCCATCAATTCCTGACACTAAATGCCAATGTTTATGTATTATATGACTAATCTGTTTAGCCATTGGTGAAAAATCAAGAGCAAAAGACACACCCCTAGCTTTTTGGCTGCCTCTATCCTGAAGTAGAGTATTCCTATCAGTATAGGCCGCTCTTCTCTTGGCCTTAATTACTACATCATCTGGGTATCCTCACTCAAGAAAATGGGCTTCCATGATCTTAGCTTCATTACCATAATCATCAAAGTTGGTAGAATTTCTTTTGATGCGCAGGAACTGCCCATATGGTAATTTTTTTCTAAGATGAATAGGATGATGCTATTTGAAATGCAGGTATGTGTTCCTATCAGTGGGCTTTTTATAAGGTTTAAATGCCAATTTATTCAGATGATCCTTATAAATGATGGTATCCAAAAAATTGATCTCAATCTTGTTGGCTTTGCCCTCAAATTTAATAATAGGGTGTAAACTTGTTAAGCCACTTCAAAAAATCCTCAAACAAAACCGGTTCAGTAAAGATAGTAAAAAATCATCAATAAATCTACGATAAATAAAAATGCATTTTACAAACTTGTTTGCCTCATTGTTCAAAATATATTTGGATTCAAACAAATTCATGAAAATGTTGGCCAAACTGGGAGCACATGGGCTTCCCATGGCAACCCCACGGATTTGCAAATAAAAATCATTGGAAAATCTGAAATAGTTTTTTTCTAAGATAATGTCTAGGATCTGTATAAGAAAGAAAGTGGGCACACTAAGATCTTGTCTTGATTCCAATAGGTTCTCAACTACTATCCTAATTTCTTCATGGGGGATATTAGTGTACAAGGCTCCAGCATCAAGGGTGCCTAATAATGATGAACTTGGTACTGTAGTGCCTTCTAAAGTTTGTATTAGATGTTTAGTATCTTTACATAAGAAGGAGTTCTATTAACAAAAGGTTTAAAGAAACTATCAAGAAATTGGGCTATGGGGAGGTTCCCGGTTGGGAGAATGGAGGTCTGACACGCTTTGCAAATGTGCAAGGCGGACAGCGGCTCTTCCTGACAGCTTGGGTGGGTTAATCCACCCGACGCAACCTCACACAGGTAGTGTGAGGACCAGCAAGCAATATAATCCAGGTTTGAGCAACCTCGGTGAAGGGAAAGTCTCGGAGGAGACTTTTCCGACACCTTGAGCACTGCAGCCGAAGAGGATTCTTGCGAGTATCTCTAAGGAGCCGAGCTGAGCTGAAAAATTCAGCATAAAACCTCCAATTCCCCTGATTCCTTAACAAAGAAGACAAAGTTTAAATGTTGGGACCACATCTGAAGCGAAGTAACAACAAAAGGTAACGGAAAAAAGTTTTTTGCCTTACCATTGCCGCGTTTTGAAAGATGAAAAATAGATCGGGTGAAGCAATAGACTGATGTTGATTGGATGAGAGCAGTTTTGAAGTGCTAAAAAACCGAATTTGAACTTAAAAAGCCAAAAAAACAAGTTGTTTAACATTCCTGCGGTTAAAAGGAGTCGGGAGGGGAAGCCAAGCATCGCGAGACAAAGAGGGAGAAGGGAACCAAGCATCGCGAGATTAAGACGTGAGGACTGAATCAGGAAGTGACGGCTAGAAGAGCAGACAAGAAGGAAAAAGGAGAAGAACCGGAAGAAGGTAAAGGGGACTCTAAATACTGCCGGACCAGAAAGGGGACTCTAAATACTGCCGGACCAGAAAGACCATAACAGGAAGTGACGTGCAGAGAGCAGACAAGTAAAGAAAAGGAAGGGACAAAAGGAAACTACGGCAAGCCAGAAGCAAGGTAAAAAGACTATAACCTTTGACATTAACCATAGAGAAGTCGCGGCCGCCATTTTGGATTTATAAAATTTTTAAACTGCAATATCTCAAAGATTATATAACGTAGAAGGCTGAAACCAACATAATTTGACTTGGCAAGATTAGCTTGTTTGAATGCACTAATTGGTGTTTGATTTGGAAGACAAGATAAAATCGATCTTTTTAAAGAGGCAAAACGGACCGCGGACTAAGATCGAGAGCAGCCACATGGTCCTCTCCTACAATGGCAGCAAAAAAAGAAAAAGAGCTACTAGCCGTTATGGAAGCAATGGAAAAGAAAATGTTAGATGCTATAGGAGAGGTAAATGTTAAAATGAATAATATAGCGGCTCAAGCAGATAAAAATTGCATGGAATTAAAAGCAGAATTTCAAAAATTATCCACAAGAACACAAGATATAGAAACTAAAGTAAAAGAACTGGAAGAAAACACCCATAAGACAATGAGAGAGAACGAGAGGATGGAAAAGATGATGCATTATAAAGATATGCAAAACCACTTGAGATTTCGAGGGATTGAGGAAAAATTGAATGAGGATATTTTTACAAGAATGCAAGAAGCAATAGCAGATTTTTTACAAGAACAGGAAGAAGTTGTTAAAGAACACATGGATCTTGTTTATAGAGTTAATTCTACATATGCAAGAGACAAAAACATACCAAGAGACGTGGTTGTCCAATTTACAATGAAAAGAACAAAAGAACAAATCTACAGGAAGTGCTTTACTGACCCCTTTGTAATAGATGGAAAGAAAATCATAGTAATGAAAGAATTGCCTAGAGCAATACTGCAAGAAAGGAAAAAATTCAAGCGTCTGACGGATAAACTGAAGGAAAAAAAAATCAGATTTCGTTGGGAAATACCTCAAGGACTAAGTTTTTATTATGGCAAATCCAGAGTAGTGATTAAAAGCACAGAAGAAATGTATGCATTCCTGGGAGAGAATAAAGATGATTTTGGAGATATTTAAGAATATATCAAAATGGATTACAAAATACTTACATGGAATGTAAATGGACTAAATTCACCCCAAAAACGTAGAATGGTAGGTCATTGGTTGGAAAAACAAAAATGTAATATAATTTGCTTGCAAGAAGCTCATCTTAAAAACCAAGACCATAAATATTTAATAAGGAAAAAATTGGGAGAAGAATTTTATTCTTTAGCAAGCAACAAAAAAAATGGTGTTGTAACATATGTCAAAAAAGATTTGGAACCCAAAGTAATATTCAAAGATAAAGATGGAAGATATTTAGCTATTGAAATTTTACTGCAAGGAGTGAAAACTTTGATTGTGAACATTTATGCTCCGAATGGAGCTAAAGAAATTTTTTTTAAAGAACTTCAAATGGAATTGGACAATGTAAACTATGATCAAATTATGATGTTAGGAGATTTCAACGGAACTGTAGATAATAAACTAGACAGGCGCTCTAAAAGAAAGGATGAGACGTTAGGGAAGCTTCCAAAAAACTTTTTTGAACTGATAAAACAAGAAAAGTTGGAAGATATTTGGAGGAAAGCTAACCCACAAGGAAAAGACTTTACCTTTTACTCTAACAGACATGACTCACATTCAAGAATTGACATGATTTGGATGACTACTAACCTAACCTTCAAGACAAGAAAAGTGGAAATTTTACCCAGAATAATCTCAGATCACAATCCGTGTTTATGGACAGCTGGGCAGATTAAAAAACAAAAGAGATGGAGAATAAACGAGGACTTATTAGATAATCAAGAAATAATTAAAAAATTACTTGAAGAAACAGACCTATACTTCCAAGTAAACATGCAGAAAGAAGTTAAAATTCAAACCGTATGGGATGCATATAAAGCAGTGATGAGAGGACTATTGATATCGTTAAATGCTAAAGATAATAAAAAGAAAAAAGAGCAATATGAAAATATTTTACAAGCCATTAAAACAAAGGAAGAAGAACTGAAGAAGAAACCAGGGAAAAAGAAACTGCAAAAGGAAATTTGGATGCTACAAGACCAAGCAAAAGCCATTTTGAACCAGGAGATGTACTGGAACTTAAAAAAACTTCAACAAAAAGCATTTGAAGGTGCAAATAAACCCGGAAAATACTTAGCATGGCAATTAAAGAAAAAACGTGAAAATAAATTTATCACTAAAGTGATAAGAGATAATATTGAGATAATAGATAACAAAGGAATAAAAAGAGAATTTTTTAAATACTACGCAAAACTTTTTAAGAAGGAAAACAAAGACAGAAGAAAGATTAAAGAATACCTGCAAACATTAAAGCTACCAAAACCAACAGAGAAAATTAAAGAACTATTTAATAATCCAGTATCATTACAAGAGATCAAAAATGCAATAAATGACTCAAAATTAGGTAAAGCACCTGGACCGGATGGATTTACAGCGAAGTTCTACAAAACGTTACAGGAGTCAGTTTCACCGGTGTTACTGCTATTGATGAACGATATAAGAGTTACTGGAGAGGTACCAGAAACCTGGAAAGATGCATCCATCTCACTGATCCCGAAAGAAAATCAGGATTTGACCAATGTTAAGAATTATAGACCGATCTCTTTACTGAATAATGATTATAAGATTTTTGCTAAGATTATAGCGGATAGACTAAAAGAGCACCTTAAAGAGACTATACAAACAGAACAAGCAGGGTTCTTACCTAATCGACAAATAAGGGACAATCTAAGAGTAGTAGTGGACGCTATAGAATACTACGACAAACATCCTGAAAAGGAAGTGGGCTTTTTCTTTTTAGATGCGGAGAAAGCGTTTGATAATTTAAACTGGGATTTTATGTTTGAAGTTTTAGAACATCTTGAGATCGGTGAATATATGCTTAACTTCATTAAAGCAATATATAAAGAACAGAAATCCTCAATAATAATTAATACTGAAAAGACAGACGATTTTAAAGTTGAAAAAGGAACAAGACAAGGATGCCCGCTTTCGCCGCTGCTATTTATTTGGATTTTAGAAGTTTTACTGTTAAATGTGAAGGAAGACAAAGATATTAAAGGCTTAACAACTAAAGGTTTTTCTTTCAAATATAGGGCCTTTGCAGATGATGTGATGTTTATAGTGGAAGACCCCTTATCCACATTACCACATTTGTTACAGAGAGTAAAAGAGTTTGGTGACTTAGCAGGATTTTATGTAAATAAAAACAAATCGAAAGTAATGTGCAAAAATATGTCAAATAAGAAACAAAACGAGTTACAAAAACTTACAGAATGTGAGGTGGTGAAAAAGACAAAATATCTGGGTGTAAACCTAACTATGAAAAATATTGATCTTTATAAAAATAATTATGAAAAATTATGGTTGCAAATTATGCAGGATATTAAAAAGTGGAATGTATTGAATTTGTCATTGCTGGGTAGAATTGCGGTGGTCAAGATGAATGTGTTACCACGATTAATGTTTTTGTTTCAAACTATTCCAATTGTGAAAGATGTAAAAACATTCAAATGTTGGCAGAAGGAGCTGTCTAAATTTGTGTGGGGAGGGAAAAAACCAAGAATTAAGATGAAAATAATGTGTGATGCCAAAGGAAGAGGAGGGTTTCAACTACCTAATCTAAGGTTATACCATGATGCAATATGTTTGACCTGGGTAGGGGCATGGACTATGTTACAAGATAGAATGTTATTGTCCCTGGAAGGTCATGATTGTAGATTTGGGTGGCATGCATATTTGTATTATGGCAAAACAAAAATGGACAATATGTTTAAACATCATTATTTGAGAAGAACACTAATGGATACGTGGACAAGATATAAAAACTTTTTTTCAGAAGAGATACCCATGTGGATTGTACCCGCAGAAGTTTTACATCCAACATCAAGATATAAAGGACAAGATTGGCTGAAGTATAGAGACTTATTAATAAGACATGGCAAGGATTTCAAACTGAAGGAGCAGCATCAGATTGATTTTGATTATGGTTGGTTAAGATATAGACAAATATATGACTTGTATAGAAGTGATAAAAAACACGGTTTTAGGGAAAAAAATAATGAAATAGAACAAGTTTGGGAGGAAGGTGGGAAAAAAATGATTTCTAAAATGTATAAAGTCTTGCTAAAATGGTTTAATGCTGATGAAATGGTAAAAGAACAAATGGTAAAATGGGCGATAAACTTTAACAAAGACATTGAAATGGAATCTTGGGAATTTTTATGGAAAAATGCTATGAGTATATCTACGTGTTATAACTTAAAAGAAAATTGTTTTAAAATGATGTATAGATGGTATATGACACCAAAAAAAATTGCAAATATTGGTCAAAATATGTCTAACAAATGTTGGAAGTGTAAAAAGAAAGAAGGGTCTTTTTATCATATGTGGTGGACTTGTGATAAAGCAAAGACTTATTGGTCAAAAATACATGCAGAAATGGAAAAAATCTTGAAATGTACATTTAAGAAGTTGCCTGAAATGTTATTGCTAGGACTTAAACTAGAAGAGATAAATGTAAAGAAAAGGACAATAATATGGTATATGATTACAACAGCAAGAATGGTGTATGCACAAAACTGGAAAAATGAAAAAATACCAGAGGTGTGGGAATGGTTGAAAAAACTGTTATATATGGCTGAAATGGATAAGTGGACTAGAAAATTGAATAATCTTTACTCAGAGACCTTTCTGGAAGACTGGAAAGATTTGAAAGAATATGTTGAAAAGTATTGGGATATGAAAAACTATATATATACATGGTTATAATAGCATAAAGGAATAGAAATATATTATATGAATGTTTTAGTTAAAATTAGACAATGAAACTGTTTTTATTTAGAAATACATAAGAGTATAGAAAATAAGAATTGGTGTATAAGTATAAGTATTTTAAAGCTATATAACCGTTACCAGAAACGAAACATAGATATAAGTATTACTATTTTGAATAAAATGGAAAATGTGTTATGCTTCAGATGTGGTGGGAAACCACCAAAACAAGATAAAAATAGAATGTACAAATAGAACAAAATGTTATTTAATATGGAAAAAGGGATTTGTATAAGGTTAAATGTATTATTTTCGATGTGTTTTTTTTGAAAAATAAAAATTTCTTTACAAAAAAAAAAGAAATTGGGCTATGGGCTCTAAGAGAGATGAGTTCCCAGAAATTATAGGTCTTCCTGGAGGTGGCATGCCCTCTTTATGCACTTTGGGAAGCGCATAAAACACTGGAACCCTTGGTGTTTTATTAATCAAAAATGTTGCTGTAGACTCTCTAATATGACCCAATGCTAATGCTTCCTGTACTGTCACTTTAATGATTTGCAAGATGTGTTGGGTGGGATCAACATCTATTTTCAAGTAATGTTCAGAATTATCTAAGAGTTTATGGACCATACTAATATAATCTGCTGTGTTCATAATAACAGTAGCTCCCCCTTTGTCTGCTTCTTTTATTGTAATGTTTTCATCCTCTTTCAAACTTCACTTCACTTTTCCTACAAGTAAGTCTTCTCCATGTACCCCCTGCCAGCCCCTCATATGGCTCCTCTCCTAGCCACCCAAGCTCCTTCTCCCCACTGGGCCCATGATTATTTATTTATTTATTTATTTATTTATTTATTTAGATTTATATCCCGCCTAACCAACATAGTGGCTCTAGGCGGCTATCAGGTTCTGGCCTAGGAGAGGGGTTTATCAGGTTCTGGCCTAGGAGAGGGGAAGCCATTCTGCCCTCTGCATTCCCCTTCTTCATTCTCTCTTCTAGTAGGTTTTTAAAAAAAAACATCGATTGCAAGCAATATTGCTGGGAAAGTGGAGAGGATTCTGTTTTCTTTTTTCTTTTTTGCACAAGGGTAAATAGTGAGAAGGGAGCAGAGAATGGGAAAATGCTTCAGCCCTTTAACTGCAGTGGAGAGCAGCTGATATGCCCAATGTCACTCTATCTGAGAGGAAAGAAAAGTGTACAAAGAAGTTGAGATTGGAGTCTTCCTCTACACACACAGATCACCTATCATCACTGCTGCTGCTACAACCCTATGGGATGGTTCTTAGCAAAACAAAAATGTGAATTTTCAGGCTCTGTTTTGAAAATTAAAATTAAAAACTAGCAACACAGTGCTGTAAAAGTCAACTGGAAATTCAGGGTTTTTTGCTTATCACTAGGTAAAGTTCAAAGATAGGGCTGACGGGGCTTCCATGCTGGTAGAGCTTGTTGCACTTTGTCACGCTAGAAATCTCAGTGCCTTGCAATCATTCAAGAGTTGTGATGGCAAGACATACAGGAAGGATGTCTTATGGCTCTGTACCTTCTCTGCATGCTTAAAAATAAGGAGGAAAGTAAGAGAAGGCTGCCTAAAATCAGAAATGGAAAATGCTGAGATAGTGAATATCAAAACTGGGGAATATTTTATACCTCTAGCCTGTTATAGGTGGCTCATATGATAATTTGACTTCATACTGCAATAAGCAGACAAAAGGACAAAGGTAAGTAAATTTCTACTTCAGAGTGAGCATCTTGTGAGGACTATTGATCTTATTGACTGGGTCACTGAAACCCTGCTATACATTGGGGTGGGGGATTGGAACTGAAAACTGCATTAATTCAAATGACTAAATCGATATTTAACAGTGCAGTTAGTAGTAGCTGATCTCATGTGCATCATTAATAAAGCAAAGGTGAACTGAACCACCCAGAGACATATACATATTAGAGTAATGAAAATTAATTTCTGAAGAGACACACTTCAAGGTTTTTTCATGTAATTACGATTTGCAGAACCTTGGTCTAGAGTAACATGGGAAGAGATACTTCTGTCACACTTATGGAATTACCAACAACATATTGTTCCTTCTTCATTTCCTGTCTACAACTCTACTATCATAATTTAGGCTACTGTCAGCTCACAAAATGGTGGAATTTCAATAATGGATCTTCTATTTATTCTCTCTCTCTCCATATATATATGTACAGTTTATATCATTCTCTTCTTCTCCATGGTATCCTTACAACAACCCTATGATGTATGTTATTTAGATTGTTTGGGGGAACTAACATACTCCAGGAACATTTCTCATCTTTCATTCTGTTGCGGAAATAAATACAACCCGTAGAAAGAAAACATACATCAGATGACAAGCCTTGTGATTAACATCTATCCCCATCACAAGCCCCAGCAGCACCTGCTATCTCACCAGGAATCTTAATATAATAATTCTCTTGGCACATTGGCTGTTTCCAGCTCTTCCATTGGCTGTGCAGTGCACTCCATCAGCCATTGATTTGTCAACCGCCACTCAAGAGACCTCACTTGCCATTGGCTGGGTGCTGGGTCCGCTCCTCTTCCCCGCCCACTCCCACTTCAGCCACTGTTCCCTGTCAGAATAACTGCCAAACAGCTGTCTCTACTGACGAAGACACTTCTCCTGCTTGGCTCCTGTGGGACTATTCCCTCAGTGGCTGTGGCTAGGCAACCAAGCTTGGTTCTGTCAGACAAAGGAAGGAAACCCTTTCCAGGCCTTTTTGAATAACTTATTGGGGCCAGTCCTGACTAGAGTTGCCAGCTCCAGGTTGGGAAATTCCTGGATATTGTGTGTCTAACTAAGCCAGTCTAAGGAAGCCAGAGTTTGGGGAGGGGAGAGGCCTCAGCTGAATAAAATGCCATAGAGTCCACCATCCAAAGCACTTGTTTTCTCCAGGAGGAGAGAGAGATTTGTTGTCTGGAGTTCAGTTGTGATACCCGGTGATCTTCAGGCTCCACCTGGAGGTTGGCTACCCTAGCCATAGCAGTTAGCGCTTCAGAGCAGGGTCTGCCAGACCCAGGTTCTTGCTGTAGAAGCCGACTGGGTGATTTTGGACCAGTCATAGACTTTCAGCGTAATCCCCTCCCCCGCCCACTGCCAGCTTGGCCACCCTCCTGTCAGAATAAACTGCAAAAACAGCTGTCTCTCCTACTTAGCTCCACCATGGCTGGCGGGCTAATGAGGTGGGCCAGCGGCTGTCAAACCATTCTCTTCAACCTCCTGCTGTGTGGCTGACTTTTCCCTAGGGCTGCCAATCTCCAGGGGGGACCTGGAGATTTGCTGTTACAATTGATCTCCGGATGACAGAGATCAGTTCCCCTGGAGAAAATGGCTGCTTTGGAGGGTAGACCCTAAGGCATTACACCCTTCTGAGTCCTTCCACCCACCCACCCACCCAAACATTGCCCTCCACAGGATCCATTCCCAAAATCTCCAGGTATACACAGAGCTGGCAACCCTACTGTCCCCTCAGTGCCTGTTGCTAGGCAACCAAGCTTGGTTCTGTCAGTAAAAGGCCCTTTCCACACCTATTCTGGCCTTCAGGAGAAAACTCATTGGGGCCAGTCCTGACTAGTGTTGCCAGCTCTAGGTAGGGAAATTCCTGGAGATTTTATGGTAGAGTCTATGGAAGTCAGGGTTTGGGGAGGGGAGAGGCCTCAGCTGAACAGAATACCATAGAGCCCACCTTCCAAAGCAGTTATTTTCTCGGGTGGGGGGGGTAGAGATCTGTTGTCTGGAGTTCAGTTATGATACCTGGAGATCTTCAGGCTCCACTGGAAGCTGGCTACCCTAGGCATGGCAGTCAGAACTTCAAAGCAGGGTCTGCTAGGCCCAGGTTCTTGCTGTGGAAGCTGATTGGGTGATTTTCGACCAGTCACAGACTTTCAGCCTAACTTACTTCACAGGGTTGTTGTGCAAGTCAAAAAGGGGAGAGGAAAATAATGTAAGCTGCTTTGGTCCCCATTGCAGAGAAATACTACTTTTCCTTCTGGGGAAACATTGTTGCCAATCTCCAGGTGAGGGCTAGAGACCACTCAGAATTGCAACTGCTCTCCAGATGGCAGAGATCAGTTCCTCCAAAGAAAATGGTGGACTCTGTGTCCTTATACTCTGCTGAGATGGCCCCCCTATGACAGCCAATGTGACGTAGCAGTCAGGGCTTCAGAGCACAGTAGAGGCTGCAAGTGGGGGGGAGATGGAAAGCTGAAGAGTGAGGGGGAAATAAAGGTAGGTTGATGCTTGGCTGGGAAGGAGATAGGGTTGCCAACTCCAGGTGGGAAATTCCTGGGGATTTGAGGAGTGAAGCCTGGAGAGGGTGGGGTTTGAGGAGGGGTGGGACCTCAGGTACAATGTCATGGACTCCACCCTCCAAACCAGCCATTTCATCCTGAATAACCATTGTCACCAATCTCCAGATGAGTGCTAGAAATCACTCAAAATTACAACTGCTCTTCAGGTAGCAGAGATCAGTTCCTCAGGAGAAAATGGTGGACTGTGTCATTATACCTGCTGAGGTCACCACAGCAAATTGACAGTGAGTGCCCAAGGCCGGGGCAGAGCCCGTTGTATTTATTTCCGCAACGGGCTTTATTCTTAGTGTTATCATAAATACATATTCCAGAATGGCAACTGCACCAAAACAATTGTAGCCAAGACAATTGTGCCTTCTGGTACTTTAAATATTACCAAAAGTATTGTTGCATAAGTTCCATGAGCTGTAGCCCACTCAGTCAGGTATTAAAGATTCCGCACCTGCATGATCCGACAGTAGGTCTAGAGAGGCAAAGCACCCCAGGCCCCACAAGGCTGACAGTTCCCAACCTATTGGATCATATTGCCTAAGATTAGTGTGCAGATAAGACTGTACCCATCACATATTTAACTCTTGACTTCAGGATGCTGGTTCACAGTCAAATAGGAAGCCTACTTATCTATCTAGAGGATCATTACACACTGGGTTGGCTCAGATGGAATGAAAAATCATGATTTATTTAAACTAGCCATGATTAATTGGCCCTCTTATTCCATCCCACCATGCTAACTATGCCTGGCTAGGGGACCTCTGAACAAGATCTGTAGCTGGCTAATTAACCACTGTCACATATGAGCATGCTATCCTAGCTTAATCCTGGTTTGTTTCCTGGTCACATTTCTTCCCCACTATTTCTACAGAGTTGCCTGGCCAGAACGGCTCAACAGTGAAAGTCCTTTTGCCTTTAGGCAGATTTTGCTTGCATCAAACCTCTCCCTGCCCTTAACTCTTAATTCTGGCTTGCACCAGTCTACTTCCACTTCTACTCTCTTAGAGACCTAGCAATGCAGCACATTCTTTCCCTTCATCCTTAGGGGGAAAAGCAACATCAGTTTGGAGACCTGACTGCCATCAAGACGGGTTCATACCTGTTTGGATTATAGATATGTGGTGGGCAGGTGGGGTGTTTAAGGAGGCGTAGCTCAGTGGCCAATTACATAAAAACATAAGAAAAGCCAATGTTGAATCAGGCCAATGGCCCATCCAGTCCAACACTCTGTCACACAGTGGCCAAAAACACCGGGGCCAGGACAATAGAACCCCTCCCACTGTTGCCCCCCCAAGCACCAAGAATACAGAGCATCACTTGCCCAGACTGAGAGTTCCTATCTACACCTTGTGACTAATAGCCACTGACAGACCTCTGCTCCGTATGTTTATCTAACTTCCTCTTGAAGCCATCCATGCTTGTAGCCACCACGTGTTAATCACTCTTTGGGTGAAGTACTTCCTTTTATCTGTTCTAACCCGACTGCTCAGCAATTTCATGGAGTGCCCACAAGTTCTTGTATTGTGAGAAAGGGAGAAAAGGACTTCTTTCTCTACCTGCTCTATCCCATGTATAATTTTATAAATCTTCATCATGTCACCCCTCAGCCATTGTTTCTCCAAGCTAAAGAGCCCCAAGCGCTTCAACCTTTCTTCATAGGGAAAGTGTTCCAACCCTTTTATCATTCTAGTTGCCCTTTTCTGCACTTTTTCCAAAGCTATAATATCCTTTCTAAGGTGTGGCGATCAGAACAGTACACAGTACTCCAAATGAGGTTGCACCATCTATTTATACAGGGGCATTATGATACTGGCTGATTTGTTTTCAGTTCCCTTCATAATAGTCCCCAGCATAGAGTTGGCCTATTTTACTGCAGTCACACACTGTCTCAAAATTTTCACTGAGTTATCTACTATGACTCCCAAGATCTCTCTCTTGGTCAGTCTCCACCAGTTCAGACACCATCAACGTGTATTTATAGTTAGGATTTTTGGCCACAATGTGCATCACTTTGCACTTGACCACACTGAACCCTGGCTGAGGACAGACTGGCAATCTGCCCCGGGATAGGTCCGCATGGGAAGCGGGGGAAGGGAGCCTGTTCAGACATGTGCAGCTGTCCCTTGGCTCCCTTCCACACTTACCTGCTTTGAAGCCAGTTTTCTTGCACTTTAGAAGGACACCAGGAGAATCCGGTGTCCGGAGGCCATCTTGCGCTTGCCTCCTGCTTCCAGGCAGTGTAAACCGGAAGAAGGCGGGAGGCAAGCGGAGGTGGCAGTGCGAACGCGGTGTTTTGCCAGTTTGCGCATGAGCGCTCATGCGCACATGAGCACATGCGCACATGCGCAAATTGCCGAAACAGCCCTATCACGAGCTGCGGAGGCCGGCCCACCTGGGGCCACTCCGCAGCAATCTGAACACTCCGTAACTGCATCCTTGCACAATACCCTGGCCAATGTGGACAGCCAGCCCCGGGGGATTTTCCCCCCGCAGCTTTTGCCTCCGGATTCATCCCACTCCAGATTGCCAGTCTGTCCTCAGCCCCTATTTGCCACGCTGACGCTCACTCACCCATCCTCAACAGATCCCTTTGGAGTGGCTCACAATCCTCCCTGGTTTTCACCACCCTGAACAATTAAGTGTCATCTGCAAATTTAGTCCCTTCACTGCTTACTCCCAACTCCAAACCATTAATAAGCAAGTTAAAAAGCATCGGGCCAAGTACTGATCCCTGCGGAACGCCACTGCTTAGCACCCTCCACTGAGAAAATTGCCCATTTATACTCACTCTCTGTTTCCTATTAATTAGCCAGTTTTTGATCCACAAGAGGACTTGTCCTTTTATCCCATGACTACTGAGCTTATTTAAGAGCCTTTGTTGAGGAATTTTATCAAAAGTTTTCTGGAAGTCAAGGTAAAAAACATCTATTGGGTACCCCTTGTCCACATGTTTGTTCACTCCCTCAAAGAACACAACAGGTTAGTGAGACAAGATCTTTCCTTACAGAATCCATGCTGAGTCTGCCTCAAAAGTTTTTGTTCTCTCCTTAAGAACAGTTTCCACCAACTTATCCAGTATTGACATCAGACTGATTGGCCTGTAATTTCCCGGATCTCCTCTGGAACCCTTTTTAAAGATGGGGGTGACATTAGCTGCCTTCCAGTCCTTAGGAATGAAGGCAGATTGTAATGAAAGAATATGTATTTTTGTTGGGAAATTCACAAATTCCCATTTGACTTCTTTCAGAACTCTTGGATGTCTGCCATCCAGACCTGGTAATTTATCAGTTTTTAAGTTGTCTATCAGGTGAAAGACCTCCTCTCTTGTCACCTCAATCCATAGGCATCAACTGTGGGGGGGGGGGCTCAGGGGCTCAGGCCATCCCTGAAATTTCCTGGGGGGACTGAGCCCCCCCAGCAAAACTGCCCCCTGGCAAAACAGGGCGCCTGTTAAGACAGGGCACCTGCTGGCCTGCTCGCTCACTTGCTGGCCTGCCCACTGGCTGCTGCCACCACCACTACTGGCCGCCGCCGTGCCTCCCCGCAACCCACTCCCTCCCTGTGCCATCTGGGCAACTGCTGGGGTGACACTCAGGCAATTGCCAGAGCGTCACCCTGGGAACGTCATCACACTGGCCCCAGGAGGGAGGGACAGAGGGGCTTCAGGGGAGAGGGGAGTCAGGAGCTGGAAGCCAGGGGGCTCTGGTGGCAGCGGGAGGGCATTGTTCCGGCGCACATGCGTGCAAGAGCCCCCCCCCCAAGTTTAAAGAACTCTACGCCCCTGCCTCAATCTGACTCAGGTCTTTCAACACCCCTCCCGAAATCAGCAGTTCTGAAGTGGGCAAGCACTGCTCATCTTCCACAATGAAGACAGAGGCAAAAAAATGCATTCAGCTTCTCAGCCATTTCCCTATCCTCCTTCAGTAATCCTTTTATCCCTTGGTCATCCAAGAACCCCCCTACCTCCCTGGCTGATTTCCTGCTTCTAGTGTATTTGAAGAAAGGTTTATTGTTGGTCTTTATGTTTTTTGCTATATGCTCCTCATATTCCCTTTTTGCCTGCCTGATCACAGACTTGCATTTTATTTGTCACCACCTGTGTTCCTTTTTATCAACCTCACTAGATTTTCACCACTTAAAGGAATCCTTCTTACCTTTTACAGCTTCCATTACTTTGTTAACCATGCAAGCCTTTTTCTATCCCTCTTTGTGCCTTTCCTAACCTGCGGTATACATTTTGTCTGAGCTTCTAGGATTGTAGTTTTAAATAGTCCCCAAGCTTCCCCAATGGTTTTGGCTCTTTCTACTTTTCCTTTCAGTTTTCTCCTCAATGTCCCCTCATATCAGAGACGTTACCCCTTTTAAAGTTAAAAGTGGTTGTGTCAGTCATTTTGGGCAACTCCCTATTTATTCAAATGTTGAACTCAATAACATTATGGTCACTGTTCCCAAGTGGTGCAATCACTTTAACATCTCTCACCAAGTCTTGGGCGTAACTTAGGACCAAATCTAGGATCACCTCTCCCCTGTTAGGTTCCATGACCATCTGCTCCATAGCACAATCATTGAGAGTGTTTAGAAACTCAATCTCTTTTTCCCGACTTGAACACATATTGACCCAATCAATGTGTGGGTAGTTAAAGTCATCTAGCCGCGATCTTTAATTTATTCATCATTTTATAATCCTCCTGTATCTTTTGATCTGGTGGGCAATAACAAACTCCCAGTGTTAAGCTTCCTTTTGGACCCACTATTTCAACCAATAGCATTTCCAAAAGTGAATCCAATTCTCTTATCCCCTCAATCTTACTGGACTGTATACCTCTCTGACATACAGATCCACCCCACCTCCAATCCTTCCCCCCGCCCTTCTGATATAATTTATAACCAGGAATTACTGTATCCCACTGATTTTCCTCATCCCACCAAGTTTCTGAAATACCCACAATGTCTATTTTCCCCCCAACACCAAGCATTCCAACTCTCCGATTTTACCTCAGACACTTCTAGCATTTGTCTATACATCTATAATTTTCCATGCATGTTAGGCCTGCAACCTTCCTCCTACTGCCTCAATACCTTGCCAGGCAGTCCATATCATTAGCCACAGTCTCAGTGGACAATTCTAATCCATTTGCCTGTAGATAAGTAATAGCTACCCCTTCATCTCTTTGAGATGAACCATCCCGAACCAAAGACTTTTCATCTCCTGGCCACGAAGAAGAAGGGAAGCCTTTCTCCTGGTGGTGGTTCACTGCAGCCAGGAGAAAGGGGGGATTGCCTGGGAAGATACTTCTTTCCACCTTTCTCCCGGTGGTGGCTCACTGCGGCCCAGAGAAAGGGGGGATTGCCCAGGAAAAGATTTCCTTTCCTCCTTTCTGCTGGCCACAGCTCACCACCGCCAGCAGAAAGTGGGCAGGGATTGCCAGGAAGAAGCTTCATTTAAAGCTTCAGTTTTGCTCCCCGCCCCTTCAAACAGGGGGAGCAAAAGTAAAGGGTTAAATGGCTGCCAGCCATTTAAACCTAATATCTGAGCAGCAGACCCCACCCTGGTTTAAATGGCTGGCTCCTAAAAGCCGAAGTGGACCAGCCAAAAGTCAGGTAAATGTTTGGGGAATGTGCCCACCATGAACATTGGTTCCTGAGATCCGATTCACCCTGTTCAACATGAATTTTGGCTTGTGAACCAGTTTTTGCCAATCCCTAGTCCTGAGTTATTTCTCTGCAGCCCGAGTATGCCAATATATTTATGGCAGAGTACCACTTCCTCTCCTGTCTCCAAGTGCCACCTGATGTTCACCTATAACCTTTTTATTATGTGAACCTGATAAGTATTGGGGTCGGGAGTCCATGGAATAGTGAAACAGCTAGATCTTTATTGCTGGTCCGGATGAAGCATACAACCCAGGGCTCCAAGCCCTCCTTTTATGCTGGTCAGGGACAATCCCCTGACCTCACCCAACTGGCCTGATAGGCTATTAGAAGTCTATTTACATTTCATAGGTTCCCTGGGAGAAACCTAGGTACAGGATTGGTGGCCGGTTTGAATCCACCTGGCCTTTGTTCTACCTGGCTGAAGCTCAGGTAGTTTCTTGGCCATGTGCTCTGGCCATGCTCTGGCCATGTGCTCTGGCCATGCGGTCGCAATGAAGAGAGCACATGGCGACCGCATGGTCAATACATAACACCCCTCCCCCCATAGTCCAGAACCCCTCTGCACACATAGTCTTTGAGATAGTCCGGGCGTCTGCGCTCACGTCCAGAGCGCCGGGGGGTTGTAAGGCGGGGCGTGTTGCTAGTGTCGGCAGGTTGCGGTGTGGGTAGTTGTTCTGCTGGCGGGGCCTGTCTGCTCGGGGGTTGTTCAGGTGTGGATGGTGCGACTGCTTCGTCCGCGGGCAGGAGCGGCATCTCCGCAGTCTCCGGATCAGGGTCTGGCGCTGCTTCTGGAGTCGTGTCGATGTCACGGTCTGTTGGTGCAGGGAGTTCGGGGGCCTGGGTATCATCATGGTTCTGGGTACGGTGTCGAATCTGGTCAATGTGCCGTTTCCAGACTACGCCATCTTCCGTAAGGACCTCATAGGAATAAGGCCCTGTGACTCGGACGATCCTCGCGGGGAGCCATGTCGGACCCCGCGCGAAGTTCTTTGCGTATACGGGGTCTTCGGGAGCAAATCCTCGGGCAGCTGGCCGGTCCTCCATTGTCGGGTTCCCCTCGATTGCTCGGTCGGGATGTAGGCGGTCCAAGACGGTTCCCAGTCGTCTTCCCATCAGAAGTTCGGCTGGCCGGCACCCGGTCCCTGAGTGGGGTGTGTTCCGTTGGCAGAACAGGAACTTGTACAGCTGCTCTTCCCAGTCGCCAAGCTCCATCTTCTTTAACGCGTCCTTCGTTGTCCTCACCATGCGCTCGGCCTGGCCATTGGTTGCGGGGTGGAACGGAGCGGAGCGGATGTGGCGCAGACCGCAGGCTTCCACAAACCGTTGAAACTCGTCAGAGGTGAAGGCGGTCCCGTTGTCGGTCACGAGAGTTTCTGGCATTCCGTGTGTCGCGAAGATCGGCCAGAGACTTCTTAAGGCAGCGTTGGTGGAGGTCGAAGCTACCGGCACTACCTCAAGCCACTTGCTGTAGCTGTCAACAACGATAAGAAACAACCGGCCCTGGACCGGTCCCGCGAAGTCTAGGTGCAGGCGGGACCAGGGCTTGTTAGTAGATTCCCAGGATCGGACAGGAGCGTGTGGCGGATCTGGCCGTGACTCCTGGCATTTGGTACACTTCTGGACCCGCCCCTCAATGTCTTTGTCCAGGCCTGGCCACCATACGTAACTCCGGGCCAGAGCTTTCATGCGCACAATTCCCGGGTGAGCCTCGTGGAGGGCCTCTAGCACTCGGGGCCGCAGGGGCCCGGGGATCACCACTCGAGATCCCCATAGCAGGCATCCCTTGTGGGCCGATAGTTCGTGCCTGCGTGCCGTGAAAGCGGCAAAATCTGGTCCCGGTTTTTCCGGCCACCCCCTTCCCACCCAGTCCGAGACACGGGAAAGGATGCGGTCCCGCCGCGTGCGACGGGCCACATCTGATACCTGTATGGGGCGCTCCGGTAGATCCTCTAGGAGCGCGACGTGGAAAGCGGGAGCTGGATCAGGGTCGCAGGACGGGAGGGGAAGACGGCTGAGGGCGTCTGCATGACCCATCGCCTTCCCCGGGCGATGTACCAATTCGTAGGAGTAGCCTGACAAAAAAATTGACCACTGCAGGACCCGCGGGGACAGCATGTGAGGGGTCTGCCTGTGGGGGGCAAGGAGACCCAGCAGCGGCTTGTGATCTGTGGCCACGGTGAACGACCGTCCGTAGAGATAGTCGTGAAATTTCCTGACGCCAGCTACGATTGCTAGGGCCTCCTTGTCGATCTGGGCGTAGTTCCGTTCTGCCGATGACAGGGTCCTGGAGTAGTAGGCAACCGGTACCTCCTTTCCGTTGGGTAGCCGGTGTCCCAAGACCGCCCCAACGCCGTAGGGGGATGCGTCGCAGGCCAGGATGACAGGGAGCCTCTCATCGAAATGCGCTAAGACCGCATTTGAAATTAATAAGTCTTTGACGGCCTGGAAGGCTGCATCATGCTTGGGACCCCAGGCCCAAGCCGCTCCCTTGTCCAGGAGACAATGCAGGGGTTCAGCGACCGCCGCCTTGTGCGGAAGGAAGGCGTGGTAGAAGTTCACAAGTCCCAAGAACGCCTGGAGTTCCGCCTTTGAGGACGGGCGGGGTGCACCTGTAATTGCCACTACCTTCTCCTTTGTAGGGTGAATGCCGTCTGCGGTGACTTGGAACCCCAAGAAGGTCACCGAGGAGACTCCCAGGGTGCACTTGTCTTTTAGAACCTTGAGACCCGCGTCCTGGAACCTTTGCAGCACCATCCGGAGGCGAGCTGCGAACGTGTCGGCGTCCGGGGCGGCGATGAGGACGTCGTCGAAGAACGGCTTCACTCCTGGAACATCTTTTAGGAGAGAATCCATTAGGTTTTGAAAGATTCCGGGTGCTACGCTGACCCCAAATTGGAGGCGTTTTACCTTGAACGCTCCCTTGTGAGTCACAATCGTTTGTGCCTCGGCCGTTGCTTCATCTACGGGAAGCTGCTGATAGGCTTGGGCCAAGTCTAATTTTCCAAATATTTTGGCACCCGCGAGGGAGGCCAGAACATGGCTGACCACCGGTACCGGGTACGCGTGGTCCTGTAATGCCTTATTAATTGTACATTTGTAATCCGCGCAGATGCGGACTTCCCCGTTAGCTTTGAGGGGGGTCACAATGGGAGTCTCCCACTTGGCGTGGGAGACCGGCTCGAGCACCCCTTGTGCCACGAGCTTTTCCAACTCTGCCTCCACTTTGGGCTGGAAGGCGAGTGGTGGCCGGCGGACGGCCACGCGGATGGGCCGGACTGCCGGGTCCAGGTCGAAGGAAACTGGGGGTCCTTTGTAGCAGCCCAATGAGCCATCGAAAACGGCGGGAAATTCCTCGCAGATGGATGAGAAGTCAGTAGAGCCCATGCGGTGTATTCCGGTCCACTGCACTCCGAGCGGCTTGAACCAGGCGCGACCTAGGAGACTGGTTAGATTGCGCTCCACCACGAGAAGGTCCAGCAGGCCATTAAAGGCATGGTACTGGACCCGGACCCTGGCTAGCCCCTTAATAGCCACTGGGTTTTTCTGGAAGTCCCGGAGGACCAACCCAGCCGGCAGCCGCAGCCAGCGTGCCCCCTTCGGGCAGAGGCGGCGGAACGTAGCTGCGGACACAATTGAATATGCTGACCCTGAGTCCAGTTCCATGGAGCAAGGAACTCCCTCTATTCGGAGAGACACGGAAATTGCGCCCAGGATGGGCTGAGGCAAGTTCATTACCGTGGCCGTGGGAACGACACTACCCACTTCTTCGAAGTTCGCTGCTGGGGCACGGTGGCTGTTCCTCAGGCGGCAGGCCCGGGCGAGATGTCCTGCTTTCCCGCAGGCGCGGCAGATAGCATCACGGAAGCAGCATGTCCGTCTGTCGTGGGGGTCCCCACAGCTGGCGCACGTTGGGGCCTGCCTGTTGAGGGAAGCAGGAGAGGGAACAGAGACAGATGCTGGGCGCTGGCCCTTGGGCCTGGGGACGCCGGGCTCACCCTTCTTCGAGCGTGGTTGCATCCGGTGGACGTCCTCTTCTTCGCTTGAGTCAGGTTCGGGAGGAGCCGCCTGGTGGACTTTGGTGGCTGCCTTGTCCTTTTGCGTTGTCTCGAAGGCTGCCGCAGTTTCGAGCATCTTCTCCAAGGTTGGCTCTGGCATTGCAATGAGGCGCCGGCGGAGCTTGGCTTCCCGGACCCCTCCCATGAAGGCGGTCTCCACGTGGTCATCCATGTGGCGGAATTCGCAGCCCACGGCTAGTCGACGGAGTTCAGCCAGGAAAGTAGCGGCTGACTCCCCCGGCTGCTGCTGGCGCTGTATGAACTCCCAGCGCCTGGCCAGTTTTGATGGCTTCGGGGCGAAGTAATCGCCGAGGGTCTTGGTGAGCACGTCGTAAGACACCTCGGTGGGGTCTTGCGGGGCTAGTAGGTTCTGGGCCACCCGCATGACCTCCACCCCTCCGGAACTCAAGAGCCAGGCACTCTTCAGGTCCGCATCTGTGATTCCGCGGACCTTAAAGGCACAACCCAGCGTCTTGAGCCAGGACTCCCACGTCTCGGGGCGAGACGTATTGAAAGGGGTAATTGGTCCCGGAGCGTTTGCCATATTTACCAGAGCAGGAGCGGCGGCGGCTGTTTGAGCGATGTCCTCGTGTCTTGCGGCGGTGCCGGGGAGCGCTGAGGCTTGGCGCTGGCTAGTGCCGGAGGATTGGGCTCAGAGCGGCTTGCGGCGAGGCGTTGGAGCGCTGGAGCTCGGAGATGCCTGCGGCCGGCGGGACGGAGCTCGCTGTGCTGCTGTGGTCTGCTGGAGAGTCGCTCATCGGGATCCCATCCTCGTCGCCACTGATAAGTATTGGGGTCGGGAGTCCATGGAATAGTGAAACAGCTAGATCTTTATTGCTGGTCCGGATGAAGCATACAACCCAGGGCTCCAAGCCCTCCTTTTATGCTGGTCAGGGACAATCCCCTGACCTCACCCAACTGGCCTGATAGGCTATTAGAAGTCTATTTACATTTCATAGGTTCCCTGGGAGAAACCTAGGTACAGGATTGGTGGCCGGTTTGAATCCACCTGGCCTTTGTTCTACCTGGCTGAAGCTCAGGTAGTTTCTTGGCCATGTGCTCTGGCCATGCTCTGGCCATGTGCTCTGGCCATGCGGTCGCAATGAAGAGAGCACATGGCGACCGCATGGTCAATACATAACAGAACCCATGGGAAGGAAGCCTTGAACAATTCCACTGGGATTTCAACAATGCTACTAGCAATATGTGTGAATCAACTCCCTGACTTTTTTAGATGTTTGCAACGAGGTAACAATTGTTAAATTCAGTAAATTTTAAAAGTACATCCTGTTAGTGGATCTTCCTGTGCAGCAGGTTGGAATGGAAGACTGGTAGCCCAGTGATCCTCATTGCTTAATTTAGAGATTGAATGGGGATTTGAAAAAGGCTTCCATGCAGGGACCACCTGACACACTAATGTGTTTGACATGGATACTAAAGTTGAAAGAAGGAATGCTGAAGCAGCTTTGAGTCTCCAACCCATAGCTAGTTATGAAGAAGGCAGACAACTTATCACTGAAGGCTATCTAAAAGAAACATTTGGGGCTGTTGAGTCCATTGTATATTATAGTACTGCAAGCAAATTACACCACAATCACACACTTTACTTCATTGTTCATGTTTTTAGAAAACTCACAATAAAAACAAATAAAAGAAGATAAACTATAATAATCAGTAAGCAGCCAGGTGGGGGAGGCTTAATATTCCTAATGTAATCTTTGCACATTAATTAATGCAGTGTTTTTTTACTAATTCCATGTCTCTTTTGTACATAAGTTAACAGTGGGGAGAATTTCTCCCTTACTTGCATGGCTCTTAAATCTTTGAAAGCATCCACTGTGGCCTAATTACTTTCACTTAAAATGCTCATATAGTGCTTTTTTTATTCATGATTCTCATCAGCAGGCTTCAGAAAGGTTTTACAGCTCCTTTGAAGATTTGTTAGGAATTGCACAAGTAAAGGAAGCCTTGTGTTTTCATAATGCCTGGGACCTGAAGGCTCTTGAAAGACACAGTAATTGTGAATCAAGGAATAATACACTCCTGTGAAATGAGTTTTTAATTACTGCAGTGCATAAGATGGTTCACTGGGGCCATAAATGTCATCACAGAATATATTGTCTAACAGATTCTAACACTTTCTCTTAAATGCAGACTGAGTTCCCATACACTCTTAATTTGCAAACTGCCAAAAGTTCGTTGAAGTCTCTGAGTTTGCTACTGATTTACTCAGGGACAAATGGAGCTTCAGTTATATTTTCCACATTTTTGTTGCAATATCATCCATTCTTTTTCACGACTTTTGGCTTTGTTAATTCATAAGGTGTCCAAGGCTCCGCCCCCCAAAAAAGTTAGCCCTAATTACATAAAGCTTTATATAATTCCTAATTTTTATGGTCAGGTTTTATCACCAATCAAAGACAGAAGTACAGTGTCCTTGAGGTATTCTGATTTCTGTTTCTGAAGATATCGATGGCTGAAGATAAACTACCCTGCTTAAAGTACAAAAAAAGGGTATCATTTCCTCTGTACATTAATTTGTTTTGCCCTTCCATGAAAAAGGTTTTTGGAATAGTACAAAACCCACAAAACTGTTGAACAGAGAAATGATAGGATGTGTATGCTTGTTGTACCACCTTCATCCATCCATCCATCCATCCATCCATAACATTAGAGCTAGCAATAAAATTTATTCCATAATATTGTTTCAATCAAAACCCTACTGGTGCCCACTTACTTGAAGTTCTCTCTCAATGAGAGTCCTCAACATGGAATTTCATAAATCTTACTCAATCTGCCTTCCAAACTTTGTGCTAGAAGTGCACTTATTATGGAGGTCCAATGTACCTCTGAAACAGCCCCTGGCCTGTGAAGTTGTACTATCCATAATGTAACAATTTCAATGGAATATGGGTTATGTACTTCTGTGAGTATGCACACACAAGCACATGCACACATCTCTAAGTAGACAGAATTTAAACATCATTAGGTGCCAGGAAAGTGCATGATGTTTCTCAAAACTCATAATTTGATTATCATAACAATTTATATGATTAATTCATTTTTACAAAGTTTTAGAAGGTATCTTTTGGATGACAGATGTCCTAAAAGATACGTGCATTTCTTTACTATTAGGTTATGTGTGCCTTTTTAATGCAGTGGGCTAGCTTTGCCCGTGCCTTTCCTTCAACAGAAAATACTTGATCCATTAAAGTGAAAAATCACAGTGCCACCATTTAGCTAAATGTAACAGGAGAAATAAGTGGTGCTTTAGTAGGCAACATGATTCAGTGAACTCCCTGGCAGTGTCTCTTTTGTACAACCTAGGCTAGTTTGATGAAAGAGTTGTGCACATGGAAATAAGTGTTGCTCGAAGATAGTGAGTTATTTTCAGTTGTCATTAAAATGATACACCAGAGATTTGATTTACATAAAACCTGATTAAATTTAGTATCTGCTCATGTATCTCTGCTAAATCAATGTCACTTCATCAGTGCATAAAGATTACCTTCCTTGTTCCTTCTGTTACAACACACAAAGCCTACATTTTTTTATTTTTTTAAGGGCATGTTGTTGTATGTGCAGAACATTTTGTTACAGTGCAGAGGATCTCATTTTGTGTTTTTAAAAATATACATTTCTGGCCTTCATGTTATGGATGAAAAATAAAAATAAACATTACAGTGTACAAACACCCAGAAAAAAGAAAGGGGGATAAGAAAATACAGCTAAAGTCCTATGAAGACTTTCCTTGGAGGAAGCTCATAGAATAAAATGAGACTATATTATGTTATCGTTGTATATGGAACTATGAATCAGGAGTACATTCATACTTAAGTGAGTTAATACATACACATTATGTATGTGGTTACTTTACTGAAATGTTATCCTAGACCCAAAAGCAACAAAGTTCTGAGCCACATTATTGACAAACCTTTTGTGGGACAGAATGAAGAAGGTACCTGGAAGCAATGTACCCCTATTCTAAAGAAATTTTTTTGCTGACAATGACAGCCATTGTTCATACAACCATGATCCAGGAAAGATATTGTCTCTACAATTCCAACCCCAGTTCAGTGCTTGGGCTTTCCTCCAAAGCACACATGAAATATATGTGATCTCTATAGGGAGAATATAAAATTCAATATTAATTTTATTTATTTAAAGCATTTTATGCCATCTTCCCACACAAACAGGGCCCCCGAGGTAGCAAACATGAAAACGTTTGAACATTAAAACATAAAAATAATATATAAAATAATTCATTAAAACACATAAACACATAAACATGCAACACTAAAACTGGGGGGGGGGGTGAAATAACAATTATTAGGTGTATGCAGGGGTCCGTTGGAGCGGGAGCGCACAGGAGCGCAGCTCCAGGAGTGAGGAGCACAGGGGGCGGGCACACGACCAAGCCCCGCCCCCTTTTCAGCTTTCCCAAGCAGTGCAAAGGCGCAGCGCCCCGGGGAAAGCCCTGCTAGGGTCTTTATTGTTTTTAATGTTTTGTTTTAATATTGATAATTTTATCATTGTTCCTTTTATGACTGTGTGCTGCTTTTCCAGAGACTTGCTCAAGGTGGCATATACATTTTCTAAGTATACCATTTTTTATCTGGGCACATGGCACATAAGTACTGGAGAAATTTCACCAACCCTTCAGCAGCTTCCACCTTATCAGTTTGGTGTAGTGGTCAGGAGTTGGACTCTAATCTGGGAGAACCGGGTTTGATTCCCCACTCCTCCACATGCAGCTGCTAGTGTGACCTTGGGCCAGTCACAAGTTCTCTCAGAGCAGTTCTCTCATGAGCAGTTCTCAAAAGACCTCTCTCAGCCCCACCTACCTCACAGGATGTCTTGTTGTGGGGAGGGGAAAGGAAAGGGATGGGTGATGCACATGTCCTGGGTATCTCAAGTCTACTTGAAACCTGGTGGTTTCAAGGGAGCAGGAAGAGAATGAGGGTGTGTTCTTTATGCTTATTTTACTCACCTGTGAAGTGGAGCCTGAGGGGTGGGTGTTGCCTTCTGACACACTTCCAGTATGTTAGGGGGTGTGGCATATGCAAATGAATTATGCAAATGAGTTATGCTAATGAGCTCCTGCACCTCTTTTTTTACGAAATGACCCCTGGGTGTATGCCAAATGAAACAAAAAAAATCACCAACTGGCAGAAGACAGATGAATCACCCTGGGGAGTGAGTTTTGCTGCCACAACTGAAAAAGCCTTTTCACAGGTTGCCAGCTGCCTATCGTCAGATGGCAGGGGCACCAAAGCTGGGCCTCCAAAGATTACTGGAGTTGACAGGTAGATTCATATGGGAGAAGGCAGTCCTTATGCTAGCCCCAGGTTGTCAATACCAGTACCTTGAAGTGAGCCTGGAAACAAATTGGGAACCAGTGTAAATGGAACAAGACTGAAATTATATGGTCCCTACAATCCATTTATCATTCTGACCACAGCATTCTGTACCAACTGTAGCTTCCAGACAGTCTTCAAGGGCAGCACCATGTAGAACACATTGCAGTAATCTAACCTAGATGTTACCAGGACATGCACCACAGTACATTTTGGAAGGATGAGACATTTTTTTAAAAGGTGGACTTGGTGTCTGGGGCTTCTGGGGCTTCTGAATCTCTGGGGCCATGTTCATAAATCATCATATTTCTTCTAAGTGACATAATAAGAGCAGAGCTGTTTTAAAACCCAGCAGTTGCTCTGATCAATGTGGTTCTTTCAAACAACAGGCATAATAAATTCAAATAAATTTCTTAGCAGAGCTGCAAGTTTTAAGGGGCTTCAAGGACAGATCAGCAAGTAAGCTGTTAACTTATTCACTGGTGAGGTCCAGTTCTAATGTATAAGGACAAATGTTAATGGGTGGAGCCACAAGTTAAAAGCAGATTTAAAAAAAAAAAAATTCTATATCTTCGTGCTTCACTCAAATTGGCCCTAAAGCTGCAGTTTTGAAGCCACTTATTGGAAGTTCCCATTTAACTGAATAGAACTGACTTCTGATTAAAATTGGGCTCAACCTACAACACATGAAAGAGAATAGTAAATAATTATGCTAACAAAAGACCTTGTTCATGGTTAAATCTTGGCTCCCCCCCCGTGTTGTTCAAAACCTAGGGCTGACTTGAAAGAGCACTTTTTTTCCTTTCAAACCTTAATGGAAATTTCTGGATGCATATATGAGATTATTGATCTTAGAATAACAATTAACAGCTAATGGAGTTGGCTTCACACACGACTGTACATTTCACTTGAAGAATTAATAAATTGACACAGTGGAAAATCATTTGCATATATGCTATCCCCTCAAAAGAAATAAGATGGGTTTGCATAATATTGGGCCAACTGCAAAACCCCAATCCCCCCCCCCCAGTTACAATTTTAATTTGCAGCCAAGGTGCTGTGAGTGCCCCTGATACAGAAACAACACATTAAAGTTGGTACACCTAGCGAGTAGGGTTGCCAGGTCTGAGTTGGAAAATACCTGGGGACTTTGGGGGTGGATCCAGGAGAGGGTGGGGGTTGGGGAGGGGAAGGGCCTCAGCATGGTACAGTGCCATAGAGTCCACCCTTCAAAGTAGCCATTTTCTCTAGGCGGATTGATCTCTGTCAGCTGGAGATCAGTTGAAAAAGTAGGAGATCCCCAGGCCCCACCTGAGGGGCTGGCAACCCTGGTAGCAAGGTTGCATCTGCACCTTATTCTTTATTTTCCATTAATCTATTATGTCACTTTACCATCAATAGGGCTAGGCATCCAGGACAGAAAACGTAATTGGAAATGATAAGCTTAATTAACTGCGGGGTGATCATGCATAGCAGCTTACCTACAGAGCTATACTGCACCAGGGAAGGCCATCACCAAAGCAAGAGGCCCAAGCTTGTACTGTAAACACATCTCTTCTGTCAGGTCTCAATGTAGAAAGGAATAAGGGCTTATGGATCAGGAGTGGGCTACAGATGTAGATACAAACACACTTTGAGAGTCCGGGTTTAATTGGGATTCCCAAGATGAGTTTAGGAGTGTATCCAGTTTTATTTTACTCAAGTTGGCAACTGCCACAGATAATGGAAAATCAGTAAAAGGGAGAGAGCAGAAAGGTACCATTGAACTTGTATAAAATAGAACTTGTGCATCAGTAGAACATGCATAGCATGTGGGGTGGGGGTGGGGATGGTTTTATCTCAGTCCACACACAGAAGAGGAGAAAGGTGCACTATAGGATTTCATCAAAATGATGTTACTAATCAAGGTATCCCACTGAAATGGCATTACTATGTTCAACAAGTGATTTGAGCATTTAATTGCCTGTAAAAAAAGCAAAAAAAAAAAACCCACAACCCCAGATTCCAAACCTCTGAACATAAACGGAGTGGCACAGATTGTGTTTACGTTTCAACTCCCAGGATGCTTGTTGCTATGCGTAGCAGAGCTTGCAGGAAAATTTGTATCATATTATCAATACATGCAAACAATCTGTCAGAAGTCGATGGTGTTCCTTCCTGTTTAAATTTCTTTTTCTGTCAGTTTGGCATTCATAAACAAAATTTTATATAGTGAAATGTTTCAAAGAGGGCAGTTTTTCACTGTCAGTGACCAAATATAGACAGACCATCGTTTGGCCAAAAATAGGTATGCGCTGTCACATCCAGAAATCCCATGTATATCCCCCCCCCCCCTTCCCATAAAGCTCACTAATGCAAACTGCATGGCGAGATGTCACAGTGCTCTGAGTTATCCTGGTGCTCTAATTCACCCACTGCTTCTTGTAAATATGGAGGAACTTTGGAATGTGAAGACATCACATCATATGTTTTGTTTTACTGAATGTTCTTAGGTATGAGAGGAGACACAGGGCTGCTGATTTCAGCAGCAACTGCCACACATGTCCACAGTTCTTGGATCCTATGTTCATTAAATCAATAAATACAAAGAGCAGTTGCTCAGGAATTTTCAAGAACTCTGTAATGTAAATCACCGACCTTTCATCTGGCACAACACATTTTAATCACTGACCCTTTTAAAAATATTTATTTTAGCAAAAAATCCACTTATGTATTTCCTTGCCCACGGCAGCAAATTGCTTGCTTCTCTGTGTTGACAGCTATGGCAACATTGTTAAAAATATAAAGAAGCATTTCTTTACCCACCCAGCCTTCCTTCCCATTGAAATGTCTGGCTCTTTAATATCAGGCATGACAATTTTCTGAGAATGTAATCAAAAGTATGAAGGCTCTCTCTCTATTTGATAATTCCTTCGTTGTGGGCAAAAACAGTTCTGAATGAACATGGTATAAAATTAAGTCTTATTTTAATTATCTTGCTGCTGTTTCCGGAGCTTAATTTATTTTTTGGAATGATTTTCTCCACTGGGTTGCAGACGGGATCTATTTTTGCCTAATCCAGCATTTCACCCTTTTCTCCTTTCCCTTCGTTCCTAGGACAATGAAACCATTTTTACCGCCCTAATTGTTATGCCAAAAATGGAGATATGAGATTTGAAAGACAAGCTATAACAAAAATTATGGGAGTGCAGCTGGGCATACTAATGAAGGGACAGAAGTCTGCATGTGCTGAGAGATAATCCCTTCTAGCCTGTAAATGAACTGATTTTAAATATTTAATTATCTTGTTAAGTAAATTCAGATTATGGAACCCCAATCCTAGTCATTACAGTCTTCAGCCTGTTTTAGGCGGAGTACAAACTGACTGCTAATAATCGGCCGTAGTCAAATAAGTTTAGAATAAAATGGTTTACACATGTGTGTGTGTGTGTGTGTGTGTGTGTTAAACGCTATCAAGTCGCTTCTAATTTATGGCGTCCCTATGAATTAATGAGCTCCAAAATGTCCTATCGTTTGCAGCCTTGTTCAGGTCTTGCAAACTGAGGGCCATGGCTTCCTTTATAGAGTACTTCCATCTCATGTTGGGTCTTCCACTTTTCCTGCTTGCTTTCAACTTTTCCAGGCATTATTGTTTTTTCCAGTGAGCCCGGTCTTCTCATAATGTGATCAAACTATGTTAGCCTCAGTATGGTCATTTTACATTTGATCTAGGGCCACTTATTTGTCTTTTGGTTGTATCCATAATACTCTCTTCCAACACCACATTCAAATGAAACAACTTTCTTTTCTTTCTTTTTAAAAGTTTTATTAAACAGTTAAGGATATTATTACAAGAATAACATAAGATAGACTGTATAAAAACATAGAAAGCAATGCTAAACTAATATTGGGGTCAACAAGTCTATATGTAGCTAATATTTTAAAATATATGTCATAGATCTATGTTCATAATTACAGATTAAAAGTATTTACAGCAGTGGATAAAATTTAACAGTAAAAAGTCACAGAAAAGAACTTTTGGTTTCAAGCGCTTTAATGGCAGGTGCTTCTCTCTGCAGCTGCAGGAGAGGTGACCCGCTCTTGGCAGGTTGAAGGGGTCCTGGACTGGTGCCGGACCCCCAGGGAGCCTAGGAAAGGGTCCCTGCCTGGGGTGCTTGAAGGTAGCCTCTCCCTGCGGTGGCGATTGCGGGATTGAGGCTCCTTTTTACCCCTAGAGGTTCGCCTGCCGGAGGAGGCCCTCGGGCTACTAAAAGCGCTACCGTGAAGCTGCAGAAAATGTAAGCAGAGAGAGGCAATGATCTACCAGATATGCAATGGCAGAATTGTGAGTCTCCTGATCTTTTGATATGAAGCGTTAAAGGGTGGGCTAGGAGGATTGGATTCCCCCCCACCCCCTCCCTCGTAACTTACTCGGAGACTTTCTCACAGTCTTGTTGCTCTCTTGGAGGAGTTATAAATGAGTTGGAGAGCTAGATCGCATACAGCAGAGGGAGAGCTTGCGAAAGGCATTGGTGTGACGAATCGAGAATGTCTCCTTTGAGATCTCTTATCTGATTGTAAACAAACAGTGGCTGCAGGAAGAATGGCGGGCAGGGTATCATCAAAACCTGGGAGCTCGACTTTAAAAACTGGATCTGAGCTGAATGCAGTATTGACGGCGGCACTGTGACCCCTAGTGGACCAACAGGCTTCAATCAACACTAAACTGGAAACGATGCAAACCGAGATGAGGAAGTCAAACAAAAAGCAGGAAAATCTACAGCAGGAACTCTTGGATGTCAAAACAGCGGTTGAAAAAAATGACTCAAGACTGCAAAGAATTGAAAAAGAGAAGTCTTTTCAAAGTGAAAACGTATTAATGCTTCAAATGGATCGATCAAATTACTTCCTGAGATTTCAGAACGTCCCTGAGTTAAAAGGTGAGAATCTGAAGAAAATATTAAGTGAGGCACTGGCACCTCTGGCAGGATGGCAAGCAGCGGAAATTCAAAGCGACATGGATATGACTTACAGGACATATCCAGAATATGTTAAAAAGAAGAGATTGCCAGGTGAGGTTGTGGTGAGATTCTCAAAAAGATCAACCAGGGATCTGGTGTTAAAAGGTATGAATGGAACTGTTCTGAAGATACAGGAAGAAGAAATAAGAGTTCTAAAAGACATTCCATTTGAAATAAGAAAGAGAAGGAAAGTGTATAGGAGTTTGGCTTTATGATTGCAGTCAGAGACTATTCCTTATAAATGGGGCATTCCAGAGGGAATGCAGTTCAGCTATAAAGATAAGAAATTTAAAATTGACTCCATTGAACAAGCAAGAACATTTTTGGAAAAGCACAAAAAGAAGAAAGCAGAGACTGAACCAGATGACTCACTGGCAGAGCAGGAGAGTATGTATGGATTTGAAAGCTCAGAGATTGAAGATGGAGAAGATTCGGACTCTAAGAAAGGGGCGGCCGCCCCTAGGAAGAAGAAAGACAAGAAGAAAGGAAGAGAATCAAAGGAGAAATAGTTCTATAACTGTTTTTTTTTCTTTGCTGTAATAACACACCAAGCCTTGTAATCTTAAAATTTAGTATAGATTGCTTACTCTGATGTATGTAGTCCAGGAATCCAACATTATATTTTTATTTGTAAACAGCAAGAATGAATTAATAATGTATGCCAAGAAATAATTTAGCTTTTCAGTAACTAAAGATGTTAGTATTATTAGCATTACGAACGCATTTTCTGTATACCTTAGGGTAGGATAGTGTGTAGATTTTAGTATAGGTGTAGGGATTAAAATGCAATAGAAATCTTTTTAAAAAGAAAAAAAAGTCACAGAAAAGAACAAGCCACATTAATTTAGTCCCTCTATAGTAGAGGATCTACTTGTAAAGGTAGATATGAGAAAAGATTGGTATGCGAAAAATAATTACTAGAAAGCAGGTTGAGACGAAAGTGGTAATGTAGGAATCATCATCTGGCTTTGAATATTTCTCAGAAATTTGGTCTAGGATACAATACTCTTTGACTTTTTCTAGCCATTCCGGAATAGTTGGTGGCATTGCATTTTTCCATTCGCAGGCAATTACAGCTCTCTCTGCTGCACAAAGCTTAGTTATTAATAATTTGTGATGACACCTAATTTTACAACCAATCCATGAGTCTAGTAATAGGAAGTCAGCTCTGAAAGGGATGTTTTCCTTAGCTATCTTGCAAATATAGTTGTGGACTTGCCACCAAAACAAGAGGAGACAGTCCCACTAACAATTGCTATAATTACCGACACCCCCACAGCCTTTCCAACACAATGAAATGTTGTCAGGAGAGATTGTATTAAGTTTTAAAAGAGAATAGTACCACCTTGCAATTATCTTAAATGACATAGCTTTAACAGACAATTTTGCGGAGCAGAGACTAGGAGAGTACCAAATGGATTCCAAGCTATCCATAGATAAAGGTATGATGTTTTCTTTTTTCCATTGATCAGCATATTTAGAAGGTGAATTTGACAATGTGGATATTAGAATGTTGTGAATTTTGGATCAAACGCCCTTAGGAAGGTCAGTTAGAGTAGACGCTAATTGTTCAAACTCTGTGAGCTTTCTATTTAGTCCTCTACAGGTATGCTGTTCTTGTAGCAAACGCTACAATTGAAGGTTTTCAAACCAAGGCAAGTGCCCTTTGATCTCTATCTCTAATTCTTGCTTATCTAAGGGCCTCTTATTTTTATGTATATCCATTAGTCTGACCATGCTATTAATTCTCCATTTTAGGAAGGCATTTGGATGTTTGGCTGGCGGGAACACCTTGTCCCGTGAATGGCATAATTAGAGACATGTCTGGAGCTAATTTCGCCCTGAACTTGTCCCTTTGCTTGAGCGAGCTTAATAAAAATTCAAATGAAAAAACTTTCTGCTTGTGTCATACTCAAGCCTTTTACTCCTAGCATCTCCGTAGATCCTTATATGATACCAATTTTACCTCGGACACTTCTAGCATTAGTATATAAACATCTATAGTTTCTCATACATGTTAAGCCTACAATCTTCCTCTTGCTGCCTCAAGACCTTGCCAGGCAGTTCCTATCATTAGCCACAGTCTCAGTGGACCTGATCCACGAATGTAAATTTCTAGATATTGTTGATGACTTTGGAGATAATTTAAACCCCTACTTTCTGCTCTTCATGAAAAATAGCTATTTGGTTTAAATGGTTTAAGCCTGTTTGGTTTAAATGGCCCCCTACTTTCTGCCCCCCACAAAAAGCAGTGGGGAGCAGAATTTAAAATTTAAGTAGCTCAAGAACCTATATGGGTTTGTGGTTCAGTTCATGGTTCAGCCACAAACCATGAACTGAACCGCAAAAATGTGGTTTGTGGACCTCTCTAGTTAAAAACTTACAGCAGTCATTACAAAAACAGCATGGCATGTTTCTGCTTTTATCCGAAAGGTTGGAGACAATTGTTTCTTCCATTTAAACAATTTGATCCTATTGATCGAAAACTTATTTTTAGAATGAAACTGGATGTATACAATGCTGGATAACCAGATCTTATTTTTACTTAAAGACCAGACTGGTATTCTGAAGCTTAGTTTGGATGTCAACCTGACATGCTTTTGTATAAGCAACATTACAGACATGGTAGAAATTTATGGATCTCAGTCATATCCTGGTATACGAACTGGGAAAAAAGAAATGTGCCCTCAAATATCTAAAGACTTTCCTATTCATCAACAATACCACAACCACAACCAGTTCTTATATCCTTAGGTTTACAGGTGAAAGTTCAGGATGGATAGACGGTGAGGTTAGAAATTAAGTATTAACTTGAATAGTGAAACCAGGGCCAAGTCGGTTCCCAAGTGGCTGCTTCAGGCACCCAACTGGATGAGGGTGGAACCCGGGAAGAAATGGCAGTGAGTGCATGCCTGTAACTGCCTCCCAGACCAAATCCAGGGTGGGCTGTAAAGCCCCTCTGAGAGATGGAAGGGGCAGCATTGGAAGAGGTGTGACACCCACACACACACATTAATACTTTCCAGTTCCAAGATGGGCTGCTGACTGTGTCTGCAGCTTGTCTTGGAGCCCAGGGAGATGTGCCCTCCCTACTTGTGCCACTGCCACCCAGCTCCAAGACAGCTGGGTGGTAGAGGCACAAGAATTCGAGGCACCCTCTTCCCATTTCATGCACTGCTACTTTGGGAGGCAAAATGCACTGACTTATCCCTAGTGGTGGTGGAAAGTGCCATCAAGTCACAGCTGACTTATGGCAACCCCACAGGGTTTTCAAGGCAAGAGACATTCAGAGGTGGCTTGCCATTGCCTGTCTCTGCATCCCCACCCTGGTATTCCATCCGAATACTAGCCAGGGCCAACCCTGCTTAGCTTCCAATTTCCCATGAGACCAGGCAAGCCTGGGCTAGCCAGATCAGGGTGACTTATCCTTAGGTAAAACACAACTGAAGCAGTCAGCAAAGTGGGACTTTCCAGCAAACACAGTCTGAATCAAAGATTTGCCCCCTTTCTGCCTCGCAAACTAGCAGCACTGCATTTGATGCACTGGAATGTAACAGTTAAACAACACTCAATTAATATTTTCCCTAATCATATATTTCAATTCAGTACTGGTTGTATTGTAATACAGAATTAATATGGGGTTGTTTTAAAATTTTGTTTCCTAAATATGTCAAAAAAAACATGCTTAATTCAGGGCAACAGAAAATGTTCCAGTTCATGTCTTTCCAAAAAACACAGGTCCATGTGTACACTATAGCAGTGGGAACAGAGCTTGCTTGGAAGGCTTACTGTTTCTGTTAGCTAGAAACAGAGAAATGGAGGAATGAGGTCAGGGAATCCTATGAGAGCTAGTGAGTGTGGTGTAGTAGTTACAGTGCCAAACTAGGGCCCCGGAGACTAGGATCTGAATCCTTATTCTGCCATAGAAGCTCACTGGGTTACCTGTGGTCGGTCATTCTCTCAGCCTCAGCCACCACACAGAACTGCTGTTGTGAAGATAAAATGGAAGAGGGGAGAATGGTGTTGTTAGTTGCTTTGTGTCTCCATTGGGGAGAAAACAGGGTTTTAATTATCTAAACAGATAAATCTGAAACAATCAAAAGACATCTCTTTAATCAGATGACTGAAGCTACCAAGGAGAATGCCCATAACGTATCACATTTAATCACACTTTAAAGCCATGCTTTGAGATCAGAGTTGGATTTTCAAATTTTGACAGGTCTGGAACTCTTCCAATATTTCATTTCTGCTCTAATTGTTAGAATGCATTTCTACATTCCCTTATAGATTATCTCTATTTTGCCCCATTTTATAGGTGACAAATAAACACCCTCATCAAAAGAAAGATCATTACACGCAACCACAAAGGTTTGCATGACTGCTAGACACTATTAAACTGGTGTCTCAGTAATGCACATCAATTATACAAGGTACAAAGTGTTACAATGGAATTAAAAGGCAACTACTTTTGTGTTTTCCTGCAGTGACCTCTGTCTGAAATTCCACTAACATCTGGTTATTTACAATTCAATCTGCTTGAAATCCTTCTGTTGGCTGCTGAAGCGATCTCTCAGCATCACAGAATCAATTAAGGATACCATAAATAAGAACATCACAGAGCAGAGGGGAGGAATGTTGCATTATTTGTTGGACTTGTCCAGCAGCATTCGATTTGTTCAAAGTAAACATTAACAACACTAGTGCCTAATTGTGTTCAGCTGTCTGGAAACAATTCCCTACAATTGCCAAAAGCCACTTAAATCTTTTTTAGTTTGCTTTGCAATAAAAAAACAAGCATGGGAAAAGTGGGGGCTGCTTTATCCAGAGTATTTTTTCCCCTTCTCTCTCTGGTAGTGTGGAGCACATAACAGGCAATTGTTGTTATGTTCACAGGAAGAGTTACCATGCACTAAATCTGCACACCTGAGCTCCAGCAAGCCCCCTTCCCCATGTAGGCCGACAAAGAGCTATACTTTCAGATACACTGAGGCAGCCTGGAAATATTTTAAAGTAACCTCAAAGGACTTCACAAGGCAGATATCAGGCCATTCTTTGACAGACAAAGGCTGCAGTCCAAAAGGCAGATTCACTGAGTAAATTTCATTGAATAAGATAGGACTTGCTATTGAAAAGGCCTGCATAGGCTTGCCCTCTTAGGAGACTATCGGAGCAATCTATTGAAGTCAGTGGTTTTAGAAGGGTGCAAATCTGTTTAGGACTATACCAGGGGCAGAGAAAGGGTGTTGCCCCCCCAAAAAGCAAAGGTAATAGAAGGGGCAAAAATAATTAATTTAATGTTCATTCTAGCAGCACCTGGCAATGATAAATTCTCATATAGATAAAGTGTTTCTGATGAAAATGTGGCCTGGTTCAGATGTTGTGGCCTTACGCTAATCTGTGGGTGGCTGACCAACTTTGAACAGAAAAATCCATTGAGTTCTATTTGTTGAAATGCAAATACATAATCTACTGAAGCAACTAGGAGTTTATTGAATCTGTTCTGTTCCTGTCCCTTTTGCCCTCATTAGTGGATATTCTGGCAGCCAACAGAAATACAATCCAGACTCTGGAGTTCAGCAAGCAAGAAGAGGTGGTATGTAGCTAGAGAGAGAGCGAGAAAAATAAATCAAACCTAAAAAAAAACCCTTTACATGCTCAATAATTTGTCTCTTTCTATTTCTATTTCAGTTATACCCTATACACTCAAAATTATTATTGTACCCATCATTTTATACACATTTTATGAACTGTATTGCAGGAGGAGTGGGAGCAATTTCTCACACCCATATGCTGTTGTGTGAGATACGGGGGATATTGGAAAAATCTAACCAAGGCTGCAGGGAGCTGTTGTCATTGCAGGCTATTGTAAGTATTCAAACATCGTCATGAATTATAATCAAAAAAGCAGAATTTTGTCATCAGGAGGACAAAATCCTGAAAACTAAGGATCTTTGCTCTCTCTCTCTCTCTCTTGCTAGGGGTGTGCATTCGGCTTTTCGAAAAGCCAAAAAACCCCGAAAAAAAACATTTCGGGTTTTTTCAGGTTTTTGGGATACTGGAAAGGCTCTGATGAGACTCCCTGGTATCCCGAAAATAAAACCCCAAAAAAATCCGGCTTTTTCTGGCAAACTGAAAATGGCAGACACGGGGGGGGTGGGGAGTTAACTGCAAAGGGAAGCCCATCACTTACTCTTTCGTTTTCCGGCATTGTGTACCCTCTTTCCCGCCTTTTGCTCATGGTCCCAGGAGGGGGCCGGGGGGGAGGGACCATGGATGGCCAATCATTGCAATGCATTTGCAAATGCATTGCATCAGGGCAGCTTGCCTTGCAAAGTTTCCAAGTACTGTGGAACTCCTAGGCACTAGGCAGCTTGCACTGGCAGCCAATAGGATTTTGGTATCCGCTCTCTGGCCAATCACAGGTTGTTTTTGTTTGAAAACCTCTGTGTATGCCCAGAGAGCATAAAAGCAGACCTGCACCCTGACTCCCCGCTGTTCCTGAACAGTTGGTGCTGCTGCTGGACTGGTCAGAGTTGAGAGAGTTTGGCTTGGAGAGTGTGGCTGGCTGCTGCCCCTGCTCTCTCACCACTGTTAAATAGGCTTTAAAAAAAGGTGGTAGGTTTATTTTCCAATAATATCTTGAAATAAATCTCAGTATAGGGCTTTAGTTTTGGTTTGACCTGAGTGAGTCCTGTTGGGTCAAACTTTGGGCACTGACTGGCATGGTGGCCCTGTTTCTGGGGGGCAGATTGCACAGGTTCTGCTGCTGCTAGCCTGGCAAACATGCCCCTCTCACCACCTCACTTACTTTCTTGGAGAGATTTTTCAGGAGACACTGTCTGCTGCCTGCCTGCCTTTTTTCCCATAGGAAACAATGGAGAATGGGGCAACCTATTTGGATGCCCTTAGAATTGGACCCCCTGGTCCAATCTTTTCAAAACTTTGGGGGTCCTTTGAGGAGAGGCTTGAGCAGCTACAGTCCAAATTTGGAGCCTCTACCTCAAACCCCCTCCCTCCCAGCCCCCTGGAAACTTTTCAGACTTTTTTGCCATTGATTACAATGGCCCCATAGGGTATAATGGACCCGAATTTTTCAGGAATCCCGAAAATTTTCAGATATCTACCCTATACCAGTATAGATATTCGGGGTTTTTTGGGAATACCGAAAAATTCAGGTTTAATATACCCGAATCCGAAAAAAACCTGAATTTTTTTTTGCACACCCCTATCTCTTGCTCTCTTTCTCGCTCTCGCTCTTGCTCTGTGTGTGTGTATGTGTGGTATCAATTGAAAAATCTAGATCTTGTGACAAACTGGATTATTGTAGCAAAGAATGAAATAAATCACTGATGACAAGAGGTATATCAGAACAAGGCGATAAAGCCAGAGGAAGAGACAGCTGGTTGGTAGAAGACTTGTTCCACTGGTTTGTGATATCAAATGCATCATTTAGTCTGTAGCGCATGAATGTTGCTGATACAGGATAGCAAACAGAGGACGGTTATTTGAACATTTCTCTTTCACTTGATTATCAAACATGGAAAAGTCAAAATCCCCTTAGCTATAAATCAATTTCATTTGTATCCCTGTAAAAGTAGCCTATGTCCTTAATAGACAAGCCTACATACTTTCATCTACAACCGTGAGGTCCAGGAAGGTTTGGGTTTTTTTTAATGAAACATAACTGTCAGGAGTGCCTCTGAAGACCTGCCTCCTGCGGACCTAAGTGCGGTGGAGGATCAGTCCCCAGCTCCAGAGGAGCCTCCACCTGAACCAGAGGAGGCTTAAGCAAGCACCTCTCAGGGCACTACCCCAGCACCAGCAGCTGCTGAGCCACAGCCAAGCTCAAGCCCACCTGATTCACTTCCTCAGGTGGAAAGGCTAAGGTCACGATCCAGGCAAGACTTAGCTGCTAGGAGCCGGGACCTCACTACCAGTTGCTAACAAGCACAGGAAGTGGCTGGGTATTTAGGCACAGCACAAAGACCAACAACTTGTGCTAGCAGTAAGGTATTCTGGCTAAGCTCTGCACCCGCTCAGCTCACGTCAGCTAAACCTGAATCTGGACCTTCTGGCTCGTGATTCCAGCTCTGTCTGACTTCGGCTTGATTCTGGACCCTCTGACTCATGACTTCGGCTCTGTCTGACTTTGGCTTTTGGTTGACTCCTTGGACTGGTTTGCTCATGAGTTTCCCTCTCTGACCTTGGCTTGGACTGACTCTGCTTTCGGCTTGTGTTTTGGACTTGGTAATTCATTCCTGATTTGGCTTGACCTTGGACTGTCTCAGACTTCAACTTGGTTCCTGATCTACTGGCACCCAGCCCGTGACAATAACTACAGGTTGTAACACAGCCCTTATCATTTTTGTCAGAATCTGGAATGACTCATTAGAGTGGTGATCTATAGTGTGGCACCTGTGAGCATTATGGTGTTGGCCAAAGTATTTCCTAGAGCCTACTAGTTTCTACCCCCAACTTTCCACAAAACAAAGAATCAGTCCTGGCTTTCCTCTGCATCACTGGAGCAGGAAGTGCTTTACAAGACCCCAGGAAGCATCATTACCTTTGGGTCTATACGAAATATCCATTCAGAAACAGCTATTCTCATCATATGACAAAGCTTATAATGAAACCGCCTAAAATTTGTAATTGCCCCCATGGCAGCCATTTTATGGTGCTGCCCACTACTCAGAAGTGCTCAGAGGCTCAAGAAGGTTGAGGACCCCTGCCTTAGAACTATTTTTTTTAAAACACAACCCTGTATATACAACACAGAAAAATAGGCAACTTGCACAATGTTGGTATACTTCTGTCCTTGTGCTATGCATTTTATCAAAGAACTGGGTTTCCTCTTTTGTATGTTCAGCTTTCCCCCCATCATTCCTGTTAAACTGTTACATCCATGTATTGTGTCCAAAACAAACATTAATAAAAAATATAAATTCACTTACATGCAGATGAAATGAATATGCTTGAGTTTTCACTCCATGAATCTGAATGAATCCTATATACTATGGTATATTTTAAAATTATTCTTAATTAGTTCTACTTTCACAAACTCCCATTCTTCCCTAACAGACCTTTCTTTCTGATATATTCTTCTGCAATTTAACTCTGAGAATGAAAACGTCATTCAGAGATAATGAGCAGAGATTCAATAATCCTAAAACAAGGAACACATAGCCCAAGATCCCAATAGTTTTACTAAATTTAGTAAGCAGAATGGTTAAGTGACCACACCAAACTTGTCAAATCAGAGCAGATCTCAGCTCATCTAATTCCCAGTCAAAACTGCTAATAGGAAATACCAGGCCATATTCCCTACTAGCTTTGTCCTTTATTTCCTGATTTCCTGTCTACAGGTCAGCAGACACAGACTGCTGCTCAGACACAGTTTCGGTGATAAAAGAGAGGAAGCAACTTGTATTTTTTTTTTGCAAAGACACTTATGACTCTGGGGCATAGCTCTTGATCTCCAGAGCCAACTGCAGCTGGAAGAACAGGTTTTGAAGGTTTTAAAAAAGGAAAAAATGGGGAGGGACCAGATGACTGCTGGAAACATTTGAGTTTACAGTGGCAGTTCTTACTTGAACATGTTTATATATAAAATATAATATTTGCATGCAAGAAATGCATCTATCACTGTGTGCATCACACAGAACAGCTACACACACTAAGGAGCTGAGAGAGGTATCCCTGTGATATATAAAAGCAACAGTAAATATGCATTGGTTGTTGCATAATGTATGCAGCAATCTTCAATGTATCACACTGTTATTACTCTGAAAACGGTATAGATTTACAGGGTGGCAAAAATTTAAATCTGCTGCTGCTGCACAAAAATGTATATGGCTAGTCATTTAAACAAAGTGCCAGTGTGTCTAAATCCTGAACCAGTTTATTTTGCATACTGTGAGGAGGATTCCAAAAGTTTACAATGATCAAGAAAAAAAGATCCTCAACAGTGACATTATGTAGTTCAGGTCACAGTTAGAATCCTAAATGGATTTCTTCCAAACCGTGCTCCTAAAAATTCATGAATTATGCTTGCTCCAAAATCTTAAGCATAGTGTTTTCATTAAATACTAGGCATGGAATTTTGAATACATATTATACACAGGTTTTTAGAGCAGGTAAGTCTATAAAGTTGGAGGAACAATGGGTTTGAGAACAAAAATGTTACGTGATCCACATGGGGACCTGGTGGCAGAAGAAAAAAAGAAGAAGAGATTGGATTTATACCCTGCCCTCAAAGGACTACTCAAAGGAGACTCAGAGCGGCTTACAATTTCTTTTCCCTTCCCCTCCCCACAACAGACACCCTGTGAGACTCTTGTGAAGACCTGAACACTTGAATTACCCAGAAACACAAAATGAATGGCAGAGATTTCTGAACTGATTCCAACTCTCCGTGTTGGTTAAATAAGGGATTATTTTAAGCCTTTGAATCATTCCTGGTTTTTCAAGGATGGATATTTGAGTTCTTGTGCAGAGTACAAAGAGCACTTGATCATTCTTTTTGTGAATACTTCTTGGAAGGCTCACAAAAATAATTAGGGAGAGACTCTATGGCTAACCCTTTGCCACAAGAAATTATTGGTCAAACATAGTGAAACTTGCCAACCCACTTTATACAGAGTGGATTCTTGAAGCGATACAGAAAGTTAAAAGGCAAAAGCAGAGGCCATCTGAAGAAAGAATTTGTCATACTGTGTGTGCATCCTACAGTTTTGGTAAAAAGACGGTTTCAGAACAGCTGGAATTAAGTGTCCAAGATGGTTCTGTTCTCAGCGTTACCAACAAAGGCCTTGCTTCCTACAAAGATCCAGATAATCCTGAGTGTTTTTCATCCATTAAACCTGGTGAACTACCTAAACCTACCAAAGGGTCTAGAGGAGCTTGTGATGAACTTTGTAATGTGGATTGGAATAAACTCTTGTGGAGAGGAATTGAAGGGCTTCAGGAATCAAATGGCTCTTTCCTCAGAAACATAGAAAAATATCTGAGAAGTCAAAATGACCTAGCAAGTATTTTCAGTAGCCCCCATGTTTCAGCAACGATTACGATTGGGGACCAAACAAGCTCTAAATAGTGGGAGATTATTGAAAGATGGACCTCAGTATAATACTTTTCCAGCATCTCTTCCACCTGTCAGTCTTTTGCCTCATGAAAAAGACCAGGTCAAGGGAAAAAATGAGAGACTGCTCTGCACACTCAAGAAAAGTGAGACAAAAAGTACCTGGTGGAATGAGATCTGAGAGATTTACTACAGTTTCACAGAGCCTGCAAGACAAAGTTCTTCCACTGGGCTTTTGATTGAGGCAGCGGACGTCCCCCCCTTTTCCTGGCCAACCCCCCACCAGTGGTGTGGTTCTAATATGACATCAGGGCACCACTGCTATATTCAAATTAATCTAATTGACATCTGAACAAATTGCTTTACACAGTATTTTATGGTTTTATGATTTTATGATCTGTGATTTTATGTTGTTTTAATCCATTATTAAATGATTGTTTAACAATACTGATGTAAACTGCCCTGAGCTCACTCATGGGGAGGGTGGTATATAAATCCAATAAATAAACTGGGTTTCATTAGCCATTCTCCCAAGGCCTTATTTACTAAGGATTCATGTATTATTGTCAGAACATAAGAACAGCCATGTTGGGTTAGACCAGTGGTCTATCTTATCTAGAATCTGATTTCTAGTCCAGTTCCAGCAGTCACACACCATTAAGAAGCCCACAAGCAGAATCCACAGACAACAGCCATCACCTGCTGACTGAGCCCCTGCGTCTCACAACCACAGGCATTCTGCCTGATTCCACAAGTCCCACTCAGGTATCATGGCTAATAGCTAGTGATAGACCTATCCATAAATTTTTAACCATCTAAGTTTGTGCTGTTGCCACATCTCTTGGCAGAGAATTCCACTAGTCCCATTGTATGAAGAAGTGCTTCCTTTTGTCTGCGAATCAGTTCTGTATTGTGACTGAAACTCTAAGAGCCAGTTTGGTGTAGTGGTTAAGTGTGTGGACTCTAATCTGGGAGAACCGGGTTTGATTCCCCACTCCTCCACTTGCCCCTGCTGGATGACCTTGGGCAAGCAGTAGCTCTGTATCAGCTGTTCTCTCAAGGACAGTTGTCTCAGAGCTCTCTCAGCCCCACCTACCTCACAGGGTGTCTGTTGTGGGAAGGGGAAGGGAAAGGAGTTTGTAAACTGCTCTGAGACTCCAAGTGAGTGAAGGGCAGGATATAAATCCAATCTCCTCCTCCTCCTCCTCTTCTTCTTCTTCTCCTTCTTCTCCTTCTTCTTCTTTTTCTAATATTATGGGAGAGAGGCAAGCTTCTCCATGCATTTTCTCTATACCATGTATAGTTTTGAAGATTTCCCTCAGTCTCTTTTTTTTGTACATTAAAAGATCAGATTTTATTTTCAAGCACTTTAAGAGCTCATAGTATATATTGCCTGGATCTGGTGATTAGTTCAATTTGTCAATTATTCCTAGAATTTCATCTTTGGACACGTGTTTTTGACTCTTCACATATTATCCTGAAAAATTTAGTAATGAGACAGGTACCTGTCCAGTGTCTTCTACAATGAAGAAAGATGCAAAGAATGCATTCAGTTTGTCCAGTCTTGTGTTCCCCTGCAGTATTAATCTTATACCTTGTAACTGTCCAACAGCTTCCTTTGATGGTTTTCTGTGTCTGATTGATTTAAAGTTCTTGTTGCTTCCTCAAAGTTTCTTGTGGTTTCTAGCAATGAGATCCTCATATCCCTTTTTTCTTTTCTTTTCTTTTCTTTGTTTCTTTGCTTTCTGTACCTCTTTCCTTTGCTAAAGTTTGGTTTCCCTGACTCCATGTATTCACTATACCAGCCTCTCCTTGCCAATGTTTCAATCCATCCTAGTCAGCATTAAAATTCTAGCTGAGGTTCTATTGTGGAGCACAAAACATTCCAAAGAGATCTGAGCCTCCTTACTGTATTGTGTCCAGCCCTGGAGGCCTTTTTATAGGAAGGACATAGAAACTTTAAAACGGGTACAGAGGAAAGCCACGAGGATGATTAGAGGTTTGGAGACTAGGCCTTACAAAGAAAAGCTGTGGGAATTGGAAATGTTAAGCATAGAGAAGAGAAGACTGAGGGGGGATAATATTACTCTTTAAAAGTATTTGAAAGGCTGTCATTTGGAGGAGGGTAGGGTTCTATTTGAGTTGGTAGTAAAAGACAGGACTTGTAATAATGGGTTTAAATTATGGATAAGAAGATATTGGCAAGATATTAGGAAAAACTGTTTAGCATATAGGGCAGTTCAGTGGTGGAATCAGTTGCCCAGGGATGTTGTGGGTTCTCTCTTCTTGGAGGTATTTAGGCAGAGGTTGGATGATTATTTGTCAGGGATGCTTTAGGTCATCCTGCATGATGCAGATGGTTGAACTGACTGGTCTTTAGGCCCATTCAGACTTTTAATTCTATAATTCTATGATACTCGTCCTCTTGATTTCCTTTTAACCAATCCCCTCATGCCTGGCAAAGATAACACAGCAACGCTACTTAGTGCACACATATACATGAGCACTAAGTATGTTGAATTTGATACCCCTGTGGACATTGTCCTAAATGGTTCAAATTTACTTCCTTCACCAGCTCCCAGCTGGTTTACAGTACAGGGACAATACTGTTGGTGAGGGTCCTTCAACTACAGGAAACAGTTTGCAAAGAGATTATAATTATGGGGTTGTCCCCCTCCCGCCCCAACATAATGTTACTAAATTTGGCTTCCAAGGACTCTTGACTCAATGCCATCATCTAAAATTAGTTAACAGTAATTTTAATCTAAACATTACCTTGCTTTCCTGAGCTCTCAGTCTTTTAGGAGACCTATGTGTTCTGTTTAGAGTCACAGAAAGATTCAGCTTTTATATTTTTTCCAGAAGACCCATGGTGTAATCTAATACCAGCTCCACCCAGCACGATTTTATTTATTTAAATCTGCCCGGTATTGCATATAAGCGCAGGAACAACGCTTTGAATTCATAGACTAAATAAAACATCTTGTTTTCCCTCTCTTCTAACTCCTCCTTTTCCCCCCAACATCCTGTTTGATGTAGAGTTCTGAAGAATTTATTAGGTTGCAGTCTGTTTTGTATTATTTCATTTAGTCTTAATAAAGGGGTTTTATTTATTTAAAACATTTATTAACCACCTTTCTCCTTTGCAGAACTCAAGGCAGCTTACAACAGAAATAAAACGTTATAAAAACATAATAAAAACAACAATATTAAAACCCATAAAGCTCGCAGTTTTAAATTCCAATTAGGGCTCTCAATAATAAAAGTTACAATAAAAATGCAGCCCTAAATAAAACTGTCTTCAACAGCCTCCTGAAGATTGGCATGAGGGGGCCAAGCTCACCGCCCTAGGGAGGTTGTTCCACAATTATGGGACTCCAACCAAAAAGGCCCCCTGTGTCAAGCAGCACTCTCTGGCTTTTCAAAGGGAGTATAACCCCATTCAAGACAGGGGAATCTTGAAGTCTCTGGTCTGTCTCCCTACTTGGAAGGTAGCAAATGTCACTCCCATCATTTAAAAGGGTTCCAGAGGAGATCCGGGAAATTACAGGCCAGTCAGTCTGACGTCAATACCGGGTAAGTTGGTGGAAACTGTTATTAAGGCAAAAATTAGTAGGCACATTGTTGAACAAAATCTATTGAGAAAGACTCAGCATGGGTTCTGTAAGGGAAGATCTTGTCTCACTAACCTGTTAGTGTTCTTTGAGGGAGTGAACAAAAATGTGGACAAGGGGGACCCAATAGATGTTGTTTACCTTGACTTCCAGAAAGCTTTTGATAAACTTCCTCATCAAAGGCTCCTAAGTAAGCTCAATAGTCATGGGATAAAAGGACAAGTCCTTTTGTGGATCAAAAAACTGGCTAATTAAAAGGAAACAGAGAGTGAGTATAAATGGGCAATTTTCTCAGTGGAAGGTGGTAAGCAGTGGGGGACCGCAGGGATCAGTACTCGGTCTGATGCTTTTTAACTTGTTTATTAATGATTTGGAGTCAGGAGTAAGCAGTGAAGTGTCTAAATTTGCAGATGACACGAAGTTGTTCAGTGTTCTCATGAAGTGGTGAGAACCAGGGAGGATTGTGAGGCACTCCAAAGGGATCTGTCGAGGATGGGCAAGTGGGCATCAACGTGGCAAATGGGGTTCAATGTGGCCATGTGCAAAGTGATGCACATTGGAGCCAAGAATCCTAACTGGCAGAGACTGACCAAGAAAGAGATCTTGGAGTTGTAGTAGATAACTCAATAAAATGTCAAGACTGTGTGCAACTGCAATGAAAAAGGCCAACGCTATGCTGGGGGTTATTAGGAAGGGAACTGAAAACAAATCAGCCAGTATCATAATGCCCCTGTATAAATCAATGGTGCAACCTCATTTGGAGTACTGTGTACAGTTCTGGTCGCCATACCTCAGAAAGGATATTATAGCATTGGAAAAAGTGCAGAAAATAGCAACTAGAATGATAAAAGGATTGGAGGTTCTGGTTTTCAGCGACTCAATGGCGGGCGCATCTTCCCGCAGCTCTGGGAGACGTGACCTGGACTCAGCGGTTTGAGTGGGGCTCCAAACAGGTTTCGGACCCCCAGGGACCCTTGTAGGGGGACCCTGCCTGGGGGTGGCCTCTCTCTGGGATGGTGATCCCGAGATTGAGGAAACCCCTCTGCCTCTATAGACTCAGCCACTGCAGCAGCCTCTGAGCATGATCAAGGGCACACCAGACAGCTGCAGAAGTCTGACCGCTACAAGGAAAAGATCACTTACCTTAGATGCCTGGCAAAATGTGAGTGAAGGGACTCCTTCTTTTGTTATGCGGGAAGATTCTCTGATGTGAGCTTAATTGCTCAAAGCAAGGGGGGCTTTGAAGCTTAAAGCTACAGAGCTACAGAGAATCAAAGTGCTGGGAGAGTGGCTGAAGACTGAATGAGACTATTTTAAGTGATTTAAAAGAAAAAGGAAGACTTTTGACTAACTTGTGGGACTTTACTGTGAATGTAAACAAAAAACGATGACTGGACAGGGAGAAAAGATGGCGTTGGAACCAAAACCTTCTCCTAAAGCTCAAACTACTCTTCTGGGCACAAAGACTGAGTCCAGCACAGACCTGACTGCAGCTTTGGCAATAGCACTATGCCCTCTGATGGACCAGCTGAACGCTGTTAATACTAAACTGGATTCTCTGCAACAGCAGGTGTCAGAGGCAAGTAAGAGGTCAGATCAGACAGCTAAAGGGTTGGCAGAGGTTAAAACCAAAGTTGAAAAGACTGACTTAAAGCTGATCGTGATGGAAAAAGAAAGGATTTCTGATAAGGATAATTTGCTGAAACTTCAGATGGAGAGGTCTTCATTTATTTGAGATTCCAGGGCATACCTGAACAAAAGGGTGAGAATCTCAAAAAGATACTCAGCGATGATAAAGCTCCAATGACGGATTTGCAAGCGGATGAATTACAAAGTGATTTGGATATGGTCTATAGGACCTATCCTGAATTTGTAAAGAAAAAAAATCTGCCTGGAGAAGTTATGGTGAGGTTCTCCAAAAGGTCAGCCAGAGATGTGGTGCTCAAGGCCACTAACAGAAATGCCCTGAAGATTCAAGAAGAAGATATCAAAGTGTTAAAGAACATTCCATTTGAGGTGAGGAAGAAGAGGAAACCCTATAAAAATTTGACTGCATTTCTCCAAACAAAAAACATCATGTATCGCTGGCTTATTCCGGAAGGTGTGGGTTTTACCTATAAAGATAACATACATCACAGGGTTGTTGTGAGGGTAAAAGGCTCAGGATATAATTAAAGTAAATAAATAAAGGGTCAAGAACACAGAAGGTAGGTCTCACCTGTCCAAGGATCTTGTCCACATCCTCAGGATCTACAGACTGAAAAGTAGCCATATAAATTGGACAAGCAGATGCTAAAGGTACATCATCTGCACATGCACCTATGCCAGCATCTAACCCAGCATGAATCTGAATAATTTTGTCTGCAAAGTGGCAAATTGATCACAGTGGGCTGTCATGTGGTCTAAATCCTTGGGGCTATGATGTAAAAGTCCCCAAACCCCACAAAACAGTTCAGCTGGATGACTATGTGCAGATGCAATGGTGGTGGAGAAATATTACCCTTTTGCTGTCAACACTGCCACAGAATAGACTGTAGGCTCTATGCCATGTTTGATCATTCCTGAGGCACTCTAGCTATCATTCCTCCCATTTCATTGCCATCAGCTTCCCAGTGAACCAGGGACACTGCTTGGCTCTGCGGGGGGGGGGGGGGGGGGAACCATATAGGAGTGATTCTGTCAACAGTCCAGACCATTTCCCTATTCCAGATAATGGTGAGGGTCAACAACCAAGGTGGGAAAATTCCCAAGTGTTGACAGGAACCTGTCAGGATCCACTGTTATGTGGATTTTGTTTTTGACACTGAAAACTGTTTTCATTATCTTGGTGCCCTTAATGTAGAGGCTTGTGCTATCAAAAAAATGGATCTCTTTCAACCCAGATATAAGTTCTGTCCTCTGTCTTTATTAAAAAAAAAAAAAAGTCCTGTATTTTTTCATCTGCCTGCTCTGCTGCTTGTGTCTTTGATTCTGTGAACCAGGCTTGTCTACCTATCTATAAATGGGTCTGAAGTAAAATAAATGGGCTTAGCAAACCAAATTAAATGTGATACTTGAAATAGAACAGTAGATGGCATAATTACACTGTGATGTTGAAGGAAGATTCTACACTGTGCTTGCTCTTCAGTAGTTTTCCAAGCATCTTTCCAGCCTAATTACCCATTATCACCACCATACCCTCCCTATTGTTACCTGATGCAAACAAATACAAGAAGTACAAAACAGAGGAACAAAAATACAAATAAAAACTCTGTGAATAACCAACGGGTTTACTGAACTTATAAAAGCATATATCATTGCTAGTTTTGTATGTAAACTTGATGGTGCTTTTCATTTCTCAATATCCAAACAGGCACCACTTCCGCACTGTCATTTTTGTCACTCCTTTGTCTCTTGTGCTTTGTGTTCCCCCTCCTTTTCCACATGTGTTTTGCTCCCTCTGGGACTACTAGAGAGCAAAACACACTGGGGGGAAATCTCTGAAGCAGTAGGGACAAATGAGTGACAAAAATGACAGTGCAGAAGTGGCATCATGTCATAGTTAGAAAGTTAAAACTCCTAGTCTGAATCATCTTTCATATGCATTCATGATTTTTTGTGCTGCTGGCACTGACCATGGAAAGCTGCATTTCCATTGCCAGTGAAAGTATGTTTGGGTTCTGCATGTTCAGACATTCCGTGACCCATAATATCTGCAGTGTGACTAGCATGGTGTATTGGACTAGTACCTGGGAGACCCAGGGTCAAATCCCCACTCTACCGTGGTTACCTCAGGCCAGTGACTCTTCCTCACAGAGTTGTTGTGAGGACAAAATAGAGGAAGGGAGAACAATTTTGTTAGTTGCTTTGGGTCCACATTGGGAACAAAAACAGTTTGGATAGAGAGGACAACATCATCACATACCTTACTGCATTGTTCAGTTCCAAATCACACTGCGTCTTACATGAAAAACAACCAATTTTTACATCACAGTACCATCATCATGAGCGCTAGTTACCAAAGGACCATGTAGTCTAATGTGCTGTTTCCAACAGAAACCAACCACATGCCTCTAGAAGCTCTTGGGTAGATCATGATACTTATGCCCGTGCCTTTTTGCTCTAGTACCTGGTAGTCAGACATAAATCTCAGTCCTGAGTAGCAATTGCCTTCATGCAGGGGTCCTTTCGTAAAAAAAGAGGTGCAGGAGCTCATTAGCATAACTTATTTGCATATGCCACACCCCCTGACGTCACCGGAAGTGTCCCTGACGTCAGGTGTGTCAGAAGGCAAGAAGGGAGGGAGGGTGAAGGAAGGAAAGGATCAGGAAGGAAGGTAGGTAGGTGGGGGAGAGAAAGAGAAGAAAGAAAAAGAAAGGAAGGAAGGAAGGAGGGAGGAAGAAAGAAGGGAGGAAGAAGGGAAGGAAGAAAGAAAGAAAGGAACAGTAAGGTAGGTAGGTAGGTGGGGGAAGAGAGAGAAGGAAGGAAGGAAGGAAGGGAGAGGGGAAGGACGGGGAAAGGAAGGAACAGGAAGGTAGGTAGGTAGGTAAGTGGGGAGAGAGAAGGAAGGAAGGGAGGAAGGGAGGGAGGAAGGGAGAGGGGAAAGAACAGGAAGGTAGGTAGGTAGGTGGGGAGAGAGAGAGAGAAGGAAGGAAGGAAGGGAGGGAGGGAGAGGGGAAGGAAGGGGGAAAGGAAGGAACAGGAAGGTAGGTAGGTAGGTGGGGGGAGAGAGAGAAGGAAGGAAGGAAGGGAGAGGGGAAGGAACAGGAAGGTAGGTAGGTAGGTAGGTGGGGGGGAGAGAGAGAAGGAAGGAAGGAAGGGAGAGGGGAAGGAACAGGAAGGTAGGTAGGTAGGTGGGGGGGAGAGAGAAGGAAGGGAGAGGGGAAGGAACAGGAAGGTAGGTAGGTAGGTGGGGAGAGAGAGAGAGAAGGAAGGAAGGAAGGAAGGGAGAGGGGAAGGAAGGGGGAAAGGAAGGAACAGGAAGGTAGGTAGGTAGGTGGGGGGAGAGAGAGAAGGAAGGAAGGACGGAAGGAAGGAAGGAAGGAAGGGAGGGAGGGAGGGAGGGAGGGAGGGAGAGGGGAAGGACAGGGAAAGGAAGGAGCAGTGGGAGGGGGGAGGGAGCAGTGGGAGGGGGGAGGCTTCTCCTTGACGGCGGGGGGGGAGGAAAGGGGCTTCCCAGGGCCGGCGGCGCTCTGCCGCGGCCCCGGGAGCAGTGGGAGGGGGGAGGGACAGGCTTCTCCCCGGGGCCGGCGGAGCACCGCCGGCCCCGGGACTTTTGACGGGGGGGAGGAAAGGGGCTTCCCGGGGCCAGCGCCGCAGCCCTGGGAGCAGTGG